>OU744344.1:42416052-43744249 GCA_916610135.2 Macropis europaea
AACGAAATTTGGCCATAAAAACTCGGATACCCTGTACAGAATGGCACCGATCCGACTGACATGTTTCAAATTTGATTTGGCTCAGCCATCGTCACAGTCACTGCCTTGGCGGAATCATTTTCTACAAAATGAAGTTTCCCGTTAGCTCATTTCTAAGTTTATGGCACTGCGTTTATATTTCTGCTCTACTTGAACGGCGGAGCCTATTCAAGTTTAAAGCATGTCAGTTGGCTCGGCGTCACCCTGTGCGTGTACATAAAACCTTATACAGTTATTGTTCACATGTAATAATATGTGAGAAAATGGATTTACTGACACTTATAATTGTTGTACAATTTTTATGTTATTTGTCGAAGGAATAGAAAGAGGAAATATTACAAACATATGAAGAAAGTGCAATCAGCCGCTTGCCATAATCTTCAAACAATACGTACTTTAACGTGGAGAACAGAAACTAATAACTACTATAAACTGATTGCTTAGTGGTGCTGCAATGGTAGAATATAGCAATACACAGTGGTAAGCGAGCAAAATATGACAAAAAATATAGATGGATATACAGGGTGTTAAAAAAAGAGGATCCGATACATAAAGGGCTTATAGTACTCACCGAGAGGAGTAAAACGCTAATAAATAATAAAAGTTGATTTTACACCGAAAGGATTGCTTTTAGGACCTATGTTGATTAGACATTTTTTACTCCTCTCGGTGAGTACTATAAGCCCTTTAAGTATCGGACCCTTGTTTTTAACACTCTGTATAAGTTCCAACTCATGTGGCGTTATAGAATGTTAATAATGAAATTAGGAAACTGAAATTTTTTAAAATTTCTGATTCTTCATTATTATAGTTCATCTGTGGGTTATAGCGTGCTAGTATATAATGTTATTTAAAAAATGAAAAAAATTGTATACAAACACTAAAACATGTGCCATAGTAAATATTCATATTAATCAGTGTGATTTGTTCAATTTGTTATAAAACAATATAAAAAACTGACTTCTAGAGACCGAGAAAATATTAATATTTTTAAGTATATTCTGGCTTCATTCATAATTCTAAAGAGAGGATAATATGTAGTTGTCATAAATACTACTAATGATGTTTAGACTGAAGAAGTATGATATCACAGTGATTTATAAAGATTATTAAAATTAGTGAAGTATAATAATTCAGAAGTATCAATCTTCCCATTTATAATATTATATACAAAATTTAGATTATGTATAGCTCCATAAATAGTTAGAGTACTGATACGCAGAAGTTTTGACAGAGGTTTATAATTATCACCATCGATTGACAGCCTAAAATAGATGCTGTCGATCTTAAAAATTTATATTGAACATTTTCTAAAAACCTTCTGGAATCTTCATGTATTTTATATGAGAAAATCACGAAATAATTTCAGTATGTTCAAGATGACGCCTAACAAAAAGGCTATATTGTAGTGTTAATCTATTTTTATTATTTAACTGCTTACTAAGCCTTCATATAAATCTTAAAGATTTCATTTTCACATGCGACATGTGTGTACTCATTTTTAAACTTTCGATTGTATTCGAGTCTATATGATCCGGCTGCGGTTTTAAGATAAAATAATTTTGATATTCATAGTTGTAATAACGACGTACTGAGTATGTGACTCGCTCATTCCCTATTTTCTATTGTACATATATTTCCAGAGATGTATACATATGTGTATTTTTGTAATACAAAAAGTTGTAATAACGACGTACTGAGTATGTGACTCGCTCATTCCCTATTTTCTATTGTACATATATTTCCAGAGATGTATACATATGTGTATTTTTGTTAGTAGGTTTACTATACCAAGCATAATTATCATACATTTTTATGGATACAATACAAGGGCTAAAATCAATGTAACTTGATACAGACGCCAAGGTCGGTGCTTTCATCAACTACAGATAATCTAGAATCGTTTATCTATAGACTGTCGATATTTATGTACGTAACAAATGTAAGAAACGTGTAGCATCTGTGCACGAAAATGCCACACTGAAAACAGCCATACCTAATCAGACACGATATGATTTACTGTTTTTTATACAAATCATAAAGAAAAAAAAGATTTCAGTACTCAGTCATGTTCTTCTGTTCCTACATTATTGTTTCAGTATAAAGTTTGCTCAATAATTATTCAATTAAATTAAATTTGAGGTGCCGGTCACCGGCGACTCCCACGGCATTCACCGCGTTAATTATGCTCTCATAACATCTGTTTTGATTCATCTTCCAATGTATTGTCGCTTTCAGCAAAATACCAAACCTTTTATTTAACTTTTAAAAATAACGAAGAAATAAATAAATAAGATTCTAACAATTATTATCGTGTTATTATTTAAACGATGTATATTATGAACGGACAACTTTCATATAGCTATCAATATAGTATATGTTTTATGAAAGTGCATGTGTGAAGCATGTATTTACGTAGACATCTGCAGTCTATTTATCACATAACGATATACAATTATTCGAGTCGATCTAGAAACCCTTATTACTGCACATTTGAATAGATTAAGGCTCATCTGCTTTTTTGTACAACAATCTTTGGTATGCACAAGTTGAAATTATAAATTGCCTAAGTACATTTATAGTGTTCTCAGTTTTACGTATAATTTTAATATTTTGACGGCTGCAAATAGTTCAAGAAAAATTGTTTCCAGGGCAATTTTTGCAAGATAATAGTTAAGTAACAAAACGTTCCGTCTTATTCATTTTATATCGATTAGTTTACAATTTTAATTTTATAAGTATTCGATTATTTATTTTTTTCAGTAATCGCTACGCTCATTTACTTGAATTTCAGATATATTATTCATGAATTAAATCACATACACTCCCGTCCATAAGTCACCGGACACTTACAACTTACTTTATTAATAAAATTAGGAGGCAGACGATTTTACAGTAGGAAATGATTTACATTATTAAATACAATTAGCACTTGTTAATTATTCATAATGTAGAGAAAATGTAATTCTAATCATGTGTTAAAAATCTTAAAAAAAGTAAGTAATTAATCTTATATTTTCTTCTCGTCGATGTAACCGCCTCGTGCGGACGAACTAATTTATTAAAATACCTTTCAGAGCGACACGAGAAATCAATTTATGCAAACGAATCGTAGTGTTCCATTTAAAAAAGAAATGCAACTGCACCGGTGCACTAGTGAAAAAATTCATACCGTCGTATTATAGAGCTTGATAAACAGTGCAAAATTTTCCTCATCAATTTTTTTCTATCTTCACTTGGAACAGGGCTACAGGCTAGCCCTAAAAATGGATAAATATAACAACATAAAATAATAAGATGAAGCCAAAAAGTTGTGTACACGTTCTAATAATAATTTTGGTCAAAGCGAGCAAGTGTCCGGTGACTTATGAACGGGAGTGTACATGTGACAGCGGCCACCAAAATGTTAAGGTCATCAGCATGTAATAAAAATCGGCTATTTTTAAAAACATTAGTTAAATTATTAATGAATAAGGTATTCCTGTATTTTGGATGTATCATTCAGGTTGCTGCATATAAAATGTTATTTGTATTATACCGGATGTCCCATAATAAACTGTACTGCGACTAAGTTAGAAGTAATTTGAAAAAAAAGATAAATAACAAATGTAGAATTATATGTAAAATAAACTTATACTTCACATATTCTTTAAATCGTTTTTTAAAAAAAAAATGTCAAAGAAATAAATTTTTATTCTGAATTACTTATTACTTTTAATGCAGAATCACGTCTAGCTTAGTTGCTATATTTACAGCAAAAGAACCTATATATGTAACCAAGTCATAGCTACCCCAACAGCGAGTTAGCTTCATTATATTATTTTATTAAAATTCAAGCGTGTTAAACGCGAGTGCTCGAAACAATTTATGTTTTCGTCCTTTATAAAAAATCTTAAGGTGATATTTAAGGAGACTACGAATGATGTTGCGGAATCTGATATTCTCAATCGTCAGAAGAACATGTAATGTTTAATTTCTTGGTAATTCGTTTGACGATGACACATTTCCATCTCTGAATTTTAAAATCTAACGTTAAATGATTTTTAAGTATAATTATTTTTAAATGTCGATTCCTTCATTTCATACTTTTCCTAACCTTGTGTTCCAATTTGAATTTGTACAGCCAATAAAAGACAACAAACTAAAAATCTTTTTCGAGGAAACATTTATTTATTATAAAGTTAAATATTTATTATAAGATATATCACTGTTCGATAGTACTTATTTCTTGGAACTTCACTGTAAAATGTAATATTCTTGAAAAAATGTCATGTGCATTCATGCATATTTCATGTATATTAACCCAATATACAGGGTAAAAATCCAACTATTACCACCTTCATTATCTTCAAACCTATAGCAACCAGAAAACAATTCTTCAAACAAAAATTACTCACAAGAAGCACCGCGAACGCTGGCTCGTGAATTGAAATGAAACTTTGTGGGTTTATAGAGTGATCCAAGACAAGAATAACGGTATGTTTCATTCGTCCCCAATCGCCCTTTAAGGATATGAAAATTTAATGGTACAATAAGCGCTATAGACGTGCGTTAACAAAATTTTGAAAAAAGTAAGGTAACATTTTTTTTGAGAAAATATCTTTTTTCAAATTTACTTGATTACTTGTACAGTGCACTAAAACTATATATTTTTTTTCTACCATTAAATTTTGTGATAGTTTTTATATGAATGTGTTCTTAATTTCCTTCCTGCCAGAAGTTGGGCAACTTTTTCTCTTCTCTTCCTTTACACGACTTTACAAAACTGGCTCATTAAGATTAATGTCAGATTGCTCGGTGGACGTTAATTGAAAGAACGATTCATCTTCTTCGTTTTCTTGTCTCTCATTTATTTCTTTCGCACGTTCTAAAGTTTCGGTTTTGTGTAAATTTCTATTTTTCATGTTCGATTTGAATTTCAGTGAATTTTTACTTGTATCCTTTCTACATGTGTCTTTTGTTTCTTATGTTTTGTTATTTTTATTTTCAGATTAAGGTTGATGAAAGCTAAGCTGAACCTCGCGCTTGTGACAACTTGTGTCTATAGTGATTCTGTGACTTTTGTATACAATAATTGTAATAAATTGGAAGCATTATTGATTAAATAATTTTCATAAGGCAATACGTAAACAAGAAATGTTTCATTAGTTTTCCCCGCACAAGCGGACTGCTTTTCTTTACATGTAAAAATGTTTTCATAACGGGAATTCACAAATTGTTTCTAATAAATACTTATAAATCTAATTTAAGTAGGACGAATATCTTCAATTTTTAGAGTTACATTTTGCATTAATTGTAAAAGGTAATTTCCTAAATCTGTGTGTCCAAAAGTTCTCGGACACTTTAACTTACAAAAAAAAATTACAGTGTAGCTTATAATATACACTCAACTTGAAACATATAATATTTTATCTTTAATAGCTTGTAGCTCAGTTCAAAAGGTCTACTTACAAATGAGTAGACTACTATTGATTGTGAGAATAGAAGTTATGAAAAGTCTTATATTCTGATCGCTCCTCTATCTTCCTATCTAATAAATTGTTATAAATATCGAACTTGCTGAATTCCAGACAGAACAATAATTTTTTCAGGTGATATAAATTCTGACTATTTGCATAAATTTTGTACGAATGTTATATAATTATGGTTGTACAGTACTAATTTTTACGGCTTATTGTCCTCAGAAATGAAAGGTCGCAGGAAGAAAATTTGTTCAGTAAGTTCGGCCTATGTTTTACGATGAATCAGTCTACTACTATAATACTATAGATACTGTCGCATCTTGAATACAAAATAAAATCTAGCAAATGAAAAATAAAGAAAAGTAGGTGCAAGTGAGAAAACTGAAAACAAGAATTAGAAAAAATAAAAGAGTAATAAACATAAACCAGAGGAGGAAGACGGAAATAAAAATTCAAAAACAAGAAAATATAGTACAAATACTTTTCTGAAATTTGATGAAAATGACAATCAATATGTTATTTTCTTGAAATGCTTGGGCAAAATTTTGATGTCACGTGACTTCTAAAGGAAACAGAAAACATATTTATACTTAGAAAACTAACATTCGGTATAAAATGAATCAGGTAAAACAAAAACGATCTTATACAAGACACAAGTTACCAACTGAAAAAAAAAATAGATAACTGGGATAAATAGCAACAAGTAAAATAAAAGAAGAATAAAGCAGGTACTTTAATGATAAAATTCAACGAAATGATAAGAAAGAATACACTAATATGTGAAAACACACAAGAGAAAAATTAAACAAATTAAAAAAGTATCAAAATGCACAAGGAAAGAAAAAGGTTTCTTAAAATTATAAAATGGAGGGACTACGCACACTCAGTGGAAACGAAAAATAAGATATAGAAGGAAACTGCCGACATATAGGAGCTGAAAACAGAGTGTATATTTATCTAACAATAAAATAATTATCCGAATAAATTCATTTTCGAAACATTTGTTCTAAAAAACAGTTACATAATAAAACGTAAAAATCGTACTTGATATACATTTGTTCAATAATTATTGTTAGTATATTTTCGTAAATATTAAATACTAATTGTTGAACATGGCAGTATGCCAATAACATAAATTGAAGGTAATAAACGGAACAAATAAACAAAATAATTATCGAAATAAAAATTATTCGTCCTTTGTGATATCGAGAAAAATTTGTATTCGATTAAAAACTTACTCGTTGATGGCGAATAAAAATTAATTCGTTATTTATTGTCCTAAAAAATGTAACCGACTCTAAATAAAACAAACGTTTTGGAAGTGGACTTTACAATCGAAATCTGAAAAAGGTTCGTATAAAATAACAAACATGCAAGTAGGATAAAGTATGAGTTCTAGTCACTATTCTATAGTCATAAAAACAAATACAGGCTAGAGTAATGATTCATTCATAGCAAAAGAACTAATTGTAAGCTCGTTTATTGCGAAAGATTCCGTCCCATTGATTCTTGGAATCATCCAAGCAAGTGAGTGTACAGTGTTATCAGAAGTGAGTAATACTGCCTGAGTATACAGGATGTCCCAGTAATCGTGGTACAACTGCGAAGGAAGTAATTCCTTGTACAAAAATGAGTAAAAATTACAGAACAAAGTTTTTGGATACGATGCTTCGTTTTTGAGAAAATCGACTTTGAATATTGTTGAGTAAGTACGTACTTAATTAACAATAAATTGATTTTTTACATTGCATTAAGTTTGAGTGTGATATTGACTTTTAAACAGAAATGATATTAATTACCTTTAGTATAAATTGTCGCTTTAATGCAATTTCATAAATAAAAATCACATAGGACGATGTTTGGTGGTATGTGCGAACGAAAAAAGGAATTAGGAACACTTTCTCATTAGTTCTTTGCTCTTTGCTTCGTTAAGTATAAATTTGTTTACAACAAGATCGATATATTTAATAATTTATAACTGAACAAATGACATACCTCGTTGAAAGTTGCTACATTATACCACACAAACGTGATTCTATTTTTAATTAAGTGTAGGCATGCCTGAAGAATACTTGAACGTGATTTTATAAAAAAACAAAGCCTTGTATGAACAAATTCTTCTGTACATTTTCGATTTATTTTTCCATCAAGAGTCCCCTCTTTTTCGATTGCACATACCACGATTGCTGGGATACCCTGTATAAAACACGGATGTTACTTCTCCTTTAACTTAAAAATAGTATCTTACATCTTGCTTAGATTAAACTCCCCTTCCTCTAGCGAATGCCGCCGTAGCTAGACTGTCAGATGTTCGAAAAGCGGTCAGTGACTTGTTTATTGCGCACTGACGCATACGGTTTTTCGCAATAAACGAGTCACTCATGTATAAGCAGATGATTTCAAGCAACAAAATGCTTAGAAAGAAAATGTAGGAATTAATAAGAAAGCATATCAGAGTGTAATACAAGAGAAAAAAGCTGTATAGGGTGGAAAATTAAAAGTGTTACTGGCTACTACTTACTAAATTGTATACGATTATGAGATTTTTTCAATTTTTTCTTCAGGTGGAGCCATTAAAGTCATTTCAACACCACCTTCGTTTGTTTTTATAAACAAATATATTAGAAATACTAATCTACAATGCCTTTAATTTTGCCACACTGTGTACTATAAAAAATAAGAAATAATTATAGGATAATGAAAATGAAAAAAGTAACCTAGGGGTAAGAAGTGGTTCAGCTAAGAAAGAATGTATAATAAAGACAGTGTTTACAAAACTATTCATCAAAAAACATAATGAAGTAATAAGCAGTAATACACGAATACACGGAAGTGACTCATGATATTATTACAATAGGGAGAAAAAAAGTATGAAAAACGAAAAAGACTCCGACAAAGAAGAACAAAGAAACGATGAAGATATAGAGCACAAAGAAATCGGGGCGCAACTAAGACAAAACTTAAACTAGGTTAGGAAGAAAAAGAGTGGACAAGAAGGGCAATAGTGCCAAGTTTCAAGAAACAAGAAAAAACGACGTGTCAAACTCTGCCCTGATGTCACATTGTGAAGAAATATACAATACATACTCAGAGATAATAAACGAGGAATTGATATATAATATGTACATTTTATAATAAACACTTATAAAAAGAACAATGAAGAGGAGAGAGAACAGTCCTAAGAATTTTCATGGATCTAAAGGCATTCGATAAAATAGAAGCAGACATAAAGTATCCCTATACCTACTATTTCTTCACTTTCTTTATTAATACTTACATTATACTACTTGAAATACAAAACCAACAATGTAAAAGAGTAAATATTCCATTATTCATTGGAAGGTAATGGAAGAATCATTATACATTGAGTGTTGAAGCTTTTACTGTACTGTATTAGTTCCAGAAGTTTATGTACACTGAATAAATTTGCTATATGGTAGAAAATAATGTTTTGAAAACTCGATATAGATTATATCGTCTGTTGCAAAAAAATAAAATTATTATGAAAATTAGCAAGATTTATCAAGGTTATTTAGGAGAAAATTCTAATAATCGATACATAAAAATGTATGAAGGTCTACGTACGAAAGATATCTAGCACTCCATTAATTTTATAATTTGAGTAAATAATAAATACATATATACTTTTAAAGAAACATTAAGTATTTTTATTAATACCAATTTCATTAAATTATAAAATCAATCATAATCAGAACTGTAATCATGTTGTAATTAGTAATTAATCGATTAATTATACTTCATAATTACATTCACTTTGATTACTTTTATTAGTATTTAGCTATGACTATCAATTTTTTATAAAATACAATCATTAATTTTTACTTTGATTTTAACATAATCATAATTACTATTTATTAATCAGACTACAATTTGCACAAATCTATCTTCTCATATGTAGACGCCAAATTTTCAAAACTGATTTTCTCAGAAACAAAATCTTATTCGAAGAAATTTTACAGTTTTGTTTGCATAAAAATCTACTTTTCAAATGTAAAATAGTGAGATATTTCTAGTATTACGTTTTGATAAATACCTGTATTAATCTCTGCACCTGTTTAAATAATTTCGGTACTCAACATTATTTATTAAATTTGATAACCATGGTACACTAAACGTTTGGTAAATATTTCGTTGACACATATTGATACAGACGCAATCTTGATGAAACAGTTCCCAGATGGACTTTTCGAAAGAGATACGCAATAAAATACAAGAACTGCCGTCGTAACCATAATATCCGAGAAAATCGGTATCCCAGGGGTTGATCTTATCTACCCCTTTATCCAATTAGGATACCCGTGCTGATACAAACTATGATTGAAGGCAGATAGAGGTAGCAGCCGCAAAAAAACGTATAACGTACCCCCGAAAAATTACAAAAAAACTGATCTGGTATTAAATACTGCATAGGTGATTTTTTCAAATACGAGGATCAGTAGATCGATTTAGTATTTAAGTCAATTAAGTTCGCGCTTAATTAAATTTAGGGATAAAATGAAAAAACATGTTAAGAAATTGTAAATGCGTTTCAAAAAATTGTCAGAAGAGTTTTGAATTTTTTTACAATCTTGTTACTTCATTTCAATCTTACATGTACAGAGTACTGATTATTCTCTATCAAATTATATTTTCTTTAACCCTTGGCCAGCGGACGCTGGGTCACAAATGACCCAATAGCTTACATGTGTTTACAGTATCATACCACACTCTTGACTCCTTGTTGAAAAATTTATTCTACTTCAGTTTTATACCAGTGCTTGCACAGTCAACACGGTTTCTTCGTCTATCACAGTTTTTACAATCTCATAAAGAAAAATACAAGTTTATGATGATAGTGATTGTAGAATCTTGTAAACGTGCTAGATGTTACATTTGTTTCAGAAACGATAGTACATACACCTGGAAATGTATTGAATGTTTGCAACACATCTGTAATATTCATGCAAAAATGAAAAAACATATTTTATATATTCAATGTGTGGATTCAGAGTAAATATTGTTTATTTACACTTCGTCTATTTTTTGCCTTGCATCATTATATGTAGGCTCATATTTTCTAAAACAAAATACTTTTCGAAAATCATTTTAACTTTGATATTTTGGGGAAAAAATTGAGAAATGTAATCATTTACATTGCATCGATGAAAAATACAACTTAAGATTTTCTTCTGAAATAAGTATAATAGTAATATTATCCTGGGTCACAATTGACCTCGTGTCCACTGTGCACATAAATGTTCGTCAGTCCGCTGTCCGAGGGTTAATTAAACCTGATTGTAATTAACGTATTTTACATTTACTTTTTACGTTTTTGTTTATACGAATACGTTTGAAAGTATGCACAAGTTTATGTGACTTGAAAATATTACATATATATTCAAAAATAATGGGACGATGTCATTCAAACGAAATTGAAAAGCGAATACATGCGGTGGAAGTTTGTTCAATTTGTGCAATAAGGAATGTAATAATCAAAGATTTTTGTTAGCACAAACGAAAATGTTGATAATGAAATCAAAGTACACTAAAAAATACTAAAAATCGTTTTTAGTGTATATATCAGTGATGGCCACCGGAGCTGCAGCCTTCCCCCACTCTTGATCCATTCCCCATATATGGTTTGTGATCTGTAACGACGATGGAAGGAGGGGATACGAAGAGGGAACTGAAACGAGGGTAACGGATCCAGTGGAGGAGGCCGGTGCTCCCATGGCCATCACTGGTTTAACACTTTGACCGCCGCTGTCACGTACACGTGATTTTATTAGCTTAAATGTAACACTTGTACAATAACTAAATAAACATATGTATCACTGATGATACATAAATATTTGAGTACTAATAAAATGGACATTGTCGAATATCCAATATAACGAGAGTCATGTAAAATGTTTTTTTTACCCATGGATTCTTGCAAAAATGGTCAGAGTTAGTTAGTATTTGCAAAATTGTTGCGGCCGTCAAAGTTTTAAGTGAACAGCGTTGATATATGTTATATCAAGCGAACTGAGCGTTGACTGTGAAATCCTGCGTGAATCTTTGTATCATTAACTCCCTGCTTGTATAGTAAAGCTTGGAACAAAGCAATTATTATTATATACGATATGAAGGGTTAAGAGAAAAAACAAGAAATGGCACAAAACAGCTTCATTGAGAAAATAAAAAAAACAAGGTTCAATGAATGTAACTGTATTGTTTATGACATGAAGTTATACTGTTGTTGGGCGACAGAGAAGAAATGAACAAAACTATAATAGTTTTACATTATTTGAATTTTTCTTTCAAGTTGAACGCTGCAGAGTAAAAATGGACCTATCCTGTTCTTTCCCTTTACCCTTCATGTATTACTAACGTTAGTTATAATTTACTTTCAACAAGTTCCTTGCAAATACGCTTAAATAATTTTTTTAAATTACTACCGTATCGTATTGCAATTAACCGATATGATTTTACAAAAGAGTGAAGCTTCGGTTGTCCCTGTTTCCGCATGTTCGCCCCGCATCTCACATACAATCATCGAAATTGCGTTTCGTTACTTCGACTGGGAGTTTCAATGGCAACGATCCCTGCCAAATATTCTCGTCCAATTATTCAAGCGTCGTTAGAGCTGCTCCAATTTTTCTGGGATTTCCCAGCCAATCTCGGGCATGAGAAATCACTTTTGAATTCTGGCGTATTCGAGGCGCACGGGAATTGTGGTCGAGATAATTTTTTTTTCTCGAGCAACAGAAATGCCGTATATTTTCCAGGGTGCGACATATTGCGGTACCCCGGCGTCACACGCCATTGCGCGATTAGATGAGCGTTTAGGTTCTTCAAGGACGCCATCAACGTCAACCGCAGCTTTGAAAGGAAGGATATTCGCCGATCCTTGCCCCGCCTTTCTCTTTCACCGCCGTTCTAACGTCCTCCTTTTTATCTTCGTCTACAAGGGTGGTTTATGGTCTTTATTCGAATTGTTACGCTCTTTTTTCTCTTTGCGAATAAAATATGCACCCTCGGTTCAGCGAGTATTTGTAATACAACTGAGTTCTATGCAAAATAGCTAATACTATATTTTTTAGCTGTTTGTTTGGCTTTGTGGTCTCGCTAAGAACAAATTCTCAGTGTGCTATACATTTTTTTTATTCTAATATTTGACGGTGACCAGGTGACAGATTACTTAAAAGAATTAACACATCATGTACATAACAAATGTATACGTTACCACTTTGACTGCCTTATCACCCACATGTGAGTGACAATGAAATTCAATTATTTATCACATCATACAGAGTATTAACAAATATATCCAATAAAGTCTAATAGAACCAGTACAGGAACTATGACTGTTACTAATATTATTAATTAAAAACGTTATAATTTGAAATTACATTTATTTTCTATAAAAATTTAGAAAGTTTGTCATTTTCAGCTAATACACTGTTGCGTTCAAAGTGTTAAACTGAGAATATGAAATCGGTATTATTGTATGCAAGTACTAGTAAATGTTACCAGTATAGTTGTTAACAGACTAGACAGTTCACATTTTTACTAGCAAATGCATATAATGTTTAATAATAAAAATAGTTAAAATTTCTACCATAACTACCGCATGTAAATGTAGTAAAATATTTATGGGACCACTTTCAGTGAGGCATGTGATTACATTGCATTTCATAAAAAAAGGATTTTAAAAGCGGGTCTTTAGATGAGCGGAATGAAATCTGAGAAAATGTAACAAGTTATTTAATAAATTCAATGTCACAATGGCTAATTACAATTTTGAGGCCAAAAAGAAACCCTAAGGCTCGATGCACACGAGCGACTTTTTGTCGTGCGACACCGCAGCGACTGACGTGCGACTGTGCGGTGCGACGTCGCTGCGGTGTCGCTGCGGTGTCGCTGCGAGTTCGTAAAGGTAAAATAAAAATAAAAGCCTGCCGAATCGCACAGCGACACCGCAGCGACGTCGCACCGTACAGTCGCACGTCAGTCGCTGCGGTGTCGCACGATAAAAAGTCGCTCGTGTGCATTGACCCTAATTAACATTAAAACGTTAAATAAAGTGATTTTTTCGTGATTCGTCATTTTAAGGCAATTGTTTTTTCGTAAAATTAAAATTGTATGCATTCTTATCACGCGTCCAATTGCTATCAGTTTCAGAATTTTTAATATCTTCATAAAAAATGCGAATATCTCAATTTCGTTTATATGAATTCTAATCTAATATAGAAATCTAGAAAATAGATATCTATAAATACATACATATTATTTGTTTTGTGAAAATTTATGTATAAACAGAATGATATTAAACTTTTATTGGAAGTAGTCGCTATACGAGAACTTTCTACACTGACAGTTTTTTCTACATAATACCAATGGGAGATTTTGAAATGCTTTTTCTTTCAAAGAATAACAAATTTGTTGAAAAAAAATTAAGAAGAAAAGAAGAATTGACAAGATTGAAATGCAAAACATATTTCGTAAATATTTTTCAGTGAAAAATTATTATGCTGTATGCATGTGTGTAGGCGGTAAATTATGATTCCACATCATGAAAGTCGAAAATATACAGTATGATTTAATTGACATTTGTAATTTAATAAACAATTAATATTACAAAACATTATTTGGTCTAGAGAGGGCAGAGGTGTTATATGATGAAAATTGTTATTTTGTAAGTCGGGGCGCAGAAGTAATAACAAGGTGAACTTAATTTTTTTAAATGACCTGATATAATTTTTTTACTCATTGTCAGACTGTGACAACAGTTGTTAAAACAAATTCAACGTGCTGTAACTCAAGATAATTCGAGGTCACGGTAGGTCGTAAATTAATGAAACTCGTTAACATTAACCTGTGCATTTAAATTAAGACGACGCAAAGAATTCGGTTGAAACATGATTACCATAAAACTCTTGTAAATGTTAATTCTTTTTAACTCTTCAGAAAATCAGGTTTTTCAAAAACGAAATGCCAAAACTTCTATTCTATAATACATTTTCTTCATATGTATAGAAATACTTCCTACTCTATTCTACTCCTTCCAAGTAACCCTGTATAATATAAACAGGACATCAGTTGCATTTCCACCCATGAAATGAAAATAAAATTCTAGACCCTAATAGAAAGACAAATTGAGCCAGGTCTGTCCACGCAAGAATCCATCTTACTGCATTTACGTCACGAGCGTCTAATTTAGGCAGCCGAAATCTAGCAATCCCCTTTGTTCGATAGGGGCACACACGCAAGGCTGATACGAGGCCTTTAATGGACTCGAATTTCGATTAGGAGCCTTCAGCGGTCCACATTACGGTTTAATGGCTTTGACGTGATTCAAATAATTGTCTCTGGTTCGACGAAACGTCTGCTTTCGGTGGATCCGTCTCTTGAACAGGCCTGCGACCGCCAGTTTAATTATTCGTGAATCAAGCGACAACAATTTTCTCAGATTTCATGCGCCCATTGTCGTCCGGAACGTTCGTCAACGCACATCTCTCATCACTCTGTGAAATTTGAAAATGGCACAGGGCAAATGCGAGTTTAAAACTTTCATGTTTCGGAGAGATTTGAAGAACTCTGCACTCAAAGCGACAACCCGCGGATTAACGTCCACTTCAGGGATTCCTGTTTCCCAGATGTTATTGCAAATGCAGCAAAGGGCTTGCTCTAAAACCGATTATCTTTTCCTTGTTTAAACTCTGCGATAAAAGTGTATTAAGACAAAGGAATAGTGCATTCATTTTAAAAAATTATGGTAGGTGTTGAACGTTTACCATTCCAATAAAATACTATTGGGTTAATGTGTTGATCCTTGCGGATTTTTGAATACAGTCCGCGACACTTGATTAAACGCAATAATATTTTTCCTATATTATTCTCGACTCAATCTCAACTTAAGAACTTGTATTTTTCTAAGATAATATATCGTATTTAATGAAAGTATACGCATTTGTTTTGAGCAATCACTTATTTAGTTTAAAAATATTCATTTTTTTATGCGAAACGGTGCGAATACTCTTGCGTCACTTGAATAAACGCATTGTAAGTAAAACATAAAAAGCGAAATTTTTATAACGAAGGTACTTTATTAATACTTTGTATATCCACCATTTTTTTTTATAACTTGAAAAATTCAATTTGGCAATGTTTTATACAGGGTGTCTATAGAAGAATGGGGTATTGTTTTCCACTCGGCCTCAATAGCATTTACAAGATCTTTCTGGTCAGAAAATTGACGATTGTTCATGTAAACTCGTCTTGATAAGTATCCCCAAACATTCTCAATGATGTTCAAATCCGGTGATACTGCCGGCCAATTTAAATCAGTTGTTTCCTGCTCCTTATGCCAGCCCTTAATTAACTTGGCTGTATGTATGGCCGCATTCTCAAGTTAAGATATCCATTGATTATGTTGCATCACGTCAGAAATCTTTGTTTTGGTTGATTTCAAAATCTCTAGATATTTTTTCACATCTCGCCGTCCTCTGATAATTTTTAAATCGTCGACAACTTATAAACTTATGGCTCCCCAAATCATTACCGATTCTTTTCCATGATGTCTACATGACAAAAACTTTCCTTTCTTTCTTAGATCATGATAGTAAAATGAGTATCCATCAGGGCCATCTAAATTAAATTTCATTTAATCAGAAAAGACTACATTTTCCCATTCAGTTACCCAATTCATATGTTTTCTCGCGAATTCAAGTCTAGCCTTTTTATGGTGGTCTTTCAAACATAGTTTTTTTTCAAGGATTTCCTTTGAATATAAGGCGTTTTTTTTAAAAATCGCTGTACACTTCGTACAGAAGCTGCGATATTAGCTTGTTCTGCAATTTGCTTTGCACTACAGCTAGAATTCGAAACTATACGAAGAACTGATCGTATACTCTGATCGAAGGTTCTGCCTCTATACAGTTTTCCATAACGTTCCTTATTTTTTAAGTATGATCGAATAACAAACTCACTTCTGTTTATTCTTCTCGCTACCTCCCTATTTGAATAGCCCTCTTCTTTTAATATTTATATTTTCAAAGTTTAGCTGCACTGATCGACCCACTTTTTCATTTTATAGACAATTCCTTGACAGGACTTTTTACGATATCAACTTCTCTGTGTTATACCTGTTACTAAGCAACAGATTAACAAAAGAACAATGTGCATAGTTAGACAGAAGCAGTGAAGAAATGAGATGCGATTATTCAAGTGACGCAAGACCATTCGTATCTTTTTCCACAGAACATGAATATTTTTATACTACATAAGTGATTGCTCAAAACAAATGTGTATATTTCCATTAAATAGGATTAATTGTCTTACAAAAATAGAATTTATTAATTTAAGGCTGAGTAAAGAATAATATAGGAAAAATATTAGTGCGTTTAATCAAGTGTCGCGGACTATACAATGTTTCTTTACTAGTTTTACCTCCTAAAAGTAAATAGTTAAATTACACACGTATAGAAAGTACAAGTACTGACTGCAGTCTGCGAAATAAATTTGTACAGTGCTCGTCCTCTGTCCTATTAACTCGTTCCCTGCCACAGTAGAAAATACCGTGACTAGACAGACACGCGAAAATGGCTATTTATTAATACACATGGTAGATCGTGCAAAAATTTATCTATGTAATATTACACTATTTGTTTCTACTATCACTTTGACATGAATATTATTCAAAATTTCATAAGGATTAGTAGTTATGTGAGCAAATTAAAACTGATGCGAGTACCGAAAACGGTACACGTGACAGGGAACATGTTGACATCGTGAAATATCCTCAAATCAAAATGGTGTCTCAAAATATCCGTGTGCGTTTTTGACATGAGTTCAAACTTGTACACAATGCGTCCATGGCTCCTCGAAATATTAATCAGGCGTGGTGGAACAATGCCATACCTGAACGCACGCTTAATTTTCATTTTCAAAGTTCGGAAGACGAATTACTTGAAGATCATTTACGTCCCGGTGTCAATTCTAAAATTGAGATTGTCACTCTGAATGCCGTTATAACCTCGAATCCCACTGAAACTGTTAGAGAAATAGCAGGAAAATTAGACGTTCATAATTGAATAGTCTGACGCCTTCATGAGGTACGCAGTGTGAAGAAGTTGGCGCTGTAGATTCTGTACGAATTGACCGACTGTAACAAGCTATGCTGCTTCTATATTTGCTCTTCACCATTAATACGTAATAAATATGACCATTTCATAGATAGTATTATTACATGTGACGAAAGGTGGATTATTTATGTTATAGGTTTATTAACAAGCAGCATGTGGTTAGATAAAAATATATTGTAAATATAATAACGTTTCCAAGAACAAAAACAATAGTGTATAAAAATAACAGTCTTGATACCGGTTTTCAGTGAAAACCTTAAATGCACGCCCGTTACTAAAAATGTAAAATACATTTCGAATTGTATCGCTCCGCATGGAGGAATAAAAGACAATGAAACAGGAAAGGATAGATGCGCTAATCATTCAATCAGTCGCTAATTACATAAATAATCGACTGGGTCGGTCGGTGAATTGGGCCCAGAGGAAGCGCCACATTCAACAATTTATAATAATTGTAAACGTCGTGCCGTATAGTTAAATAAGGATGATTCCGCTGCCAACATGTTGAAATCAGATGTTCACCCGCGAAAAACAATGACCACAGTTTGGTGATTTAAAAAGTGGGTCATTCACTATCTCTTTTTAAAAATAGGAGGAAGCATGACAGTAGAAACATATTGCAATGAAATTGATAGTATACATTAAAATCTGTCTATAAAACAACCAGCTTTAGCGAATCGCAAAGGCCAATTTTACTCCATAATAACGCAAGACCACAAGTGGTGATGCAGACCTCAACAAAATTACAAGAATTAGTGTATGAAGTTCTACGTCACCTGCCTTACTCACTCCTTGCTAACCCCTCTCCAACGGATTTCCATTTATTTAGAGTTTAGACAAGTTTTTAAAAAAAAAAAGCGATTGACTAATCTGGAAAGTGTTGAAAGTACAGTTAAAGAATTTATTGAAGCTAACAAAGGGAATTTCTTTCAGCCGGGGATTGAGAAGCTTATTAATCGTTGCGAAAATGTTTAAAATCTAACGGGACATACTTCGAATAATAAAAATGATTTATGTGTTAAATATGGTATTTTACTCTTGTAACAAGAAATCTACAAGAATCTCTGCTGCAACTGGATATTTTAAAAAATTATTTCTGTAATTTGTGGCCAGCAAAATACTATTTGGCTTACATATACATTGTACTTCTATCTGGAAATGGAATAAGCTGTTTACTATTTAAAATATATGGAGATTGATTTAGTAAAATAATTAGAAAAAATTTAATGCGTTCAAAGAGGCTCGTGTGATGGAAACAAAACTTGTTTATGAACCTTGTGTTTTCGAGAATACATGAAAAACAAATTCAACGGTCTGCTACACTAATTGTGAGTCCTTCTGAGGACTTTCACCCTCATCACATGTAGAAAATGTTACTGGAGTAAAAGGTTTCCGTATTTCTGTCAGATCCAGGGATTCGTTTACGTGTCTAAATTATCAAATTTATAAGCTGAAGAACGTGTCATATCTATCCCTTTTTTCGTTCATGTAGTAAGGGATGAAGTCATCTGAGGGACACAGTGTGACACACCGTTAAATGTGGTTTTTACTTGCTAGCACACTGTAGTAAAACAAATATATGATGCTTTCATATACATTTAAGGTCACCTTAAAATTTTCGAAAAAAAATGTATAAAAAGAATTTATTTTCATCTTTTGAGCACTTTCAAACACTGTAAATTTAATTCTAGACATTCTTTTCTACTAGCAGTGAATCAAAAGTTATTTCAGGTACTAATTTCTAGTAACTTGCCCTGCATTTTATCCAGCTCCAAATAGAATTAATGTTAAAGTGCAAGTTGTTGCATTATTTAATACCTGGTCATTTTGGTATCAAATAGTGAAAGAATTGTCTGTCCGGCAGAAGGACTTACATGAACAAAAATTGAGTTGAGCCAGCACACAGTGCAAAATAATAAGTTGTGATACACTGTATTAAGCTATTTAAAATAATATTAATAACATCAAACTGTTGTGCCATGCTTTTTATAGTAATATTGCCTTTTGCATTTATTGTTGCATTCGTCTTATTCATTATTTTATTTTTATTAAAGTAACCTCATGGAATAAAGACATGATTATTATTTTACACGTAGAACATACCAACGACATTTGGTAGTATTAAGCCTGGAATACCCTGTATAATAAACAAATACAATATTAACCCTTTGACTGCGGGCTACTTGCAAACGTGGCGATCGCTGCATGCGGCCGAGCTGCACTAGTACACAGTGAGCCGTTGCACTAACCGCCTATGGGCGTCAGCAGTACACGGCGAGCGGCTTTGTGAAGCCCCTACAGGCGCCGATAGCAGTCAAAGGGTTAAATTTTCTTTCATTGAAAGATGCTTCCATACTGTAAATAACAAATAGCTTTGATTTAAAACTATTGTTCGCATTTAATGGCGAGTGGTTCTTTGCAGGATTATATTGAAAATAAACTATTTTCCGAATATTATTCTTATGCTTCTTAATATGGCTAGTAATGTAATGCTTACACATTGCCTCATACATAGTTTATTAATAAAATAGCGAGGCAAATGTAAAAAAAATATGTCTCTTTAACTGTTAATTTAAGTTATAATTTGTGTAAACAAATTTCTGAAATCTGGAATGAAACTGAAAAATTGTATGCTTGCAAGTTTTAAAATGAAAGTAATGATTTATTTATTTAAATATATACGGGAAAACACTTCCATTACATACTAACTGTGAAAAATACAAAAACTGAAATGTTCTTGAATTTTGAGTGAATTACAGAAATAAAATACTCTAGAAATAGTACTCTGTTGAGATATGCACAATAATGTTTTATTGAAATACCGCTAGTTTGTTATGAAAACGGCATACTGACTTTTTAAGTGTACAATTTTCCATGTTTTATTACAGACTTCAATAACTGTGTTTCTGTTATTGCAGCGTAAAGCTTACATTTTGAGATATTGCGTCGGCACTCTACCGATAATCCGACCATTTTTTGCTGTAACTTTTTCTCTGTAAAAAAAAAAAGTACCGAACCTGTGTACACGTTACTAACCGAATTCAGTATTCTATTAAATTCTACAGTTTTTATTGATCTTTTACGAACTGTGAAACGTGTAATAAATGGGGAATAAATAAATAACTATATGGTAAACTTTTCATAATTAAGCATCAAGTACATTAAAATCTATTTAACTGAAGCAATAAATTGGTAAACATTTTATAAGTTGCAAATGTTTTTCGCTGAGTTCTAAAGAAGAAGATAATTAAATTAAAGGAGAAAAGCATTAAATGAACTTAACAAATTTAAAAATACTTCGACTGTACTGTCATAAAGTAAATATATCAAAAAATTCAAAGTGTGAAACCGGCTTAGAATTCGTGTTTCCTTCTTAATTTTATTAACAATACTTTCATCATGAATTTCAGTTGTTTCCAATGCAGGTTTTTTTGACTAGTATAATTATAAAATTATACTTGAGTTTAAAGATTATGTGGCGGCACTCCTCGATCTCACCAACAGAGGGATCAGCAGGGAAACCCTTCACAGGGCTTTTCAAAATCATAATAATGTTAAATAAATATGTGCAACAATTGTGCCGGTTGATATCCAACAACTTATGTCTACAACATTTTACCGTAATTTCCATAGTTTTCGAAATATTTAACCGTTCGAAGGCAAACCGGACACACTGTATATGTATAATTCCGTTGATAGCGAATATTTTCACGGTGTACACCTTGTATACAATCGATCACATCTCCGCATGTACAAAAGAATGTTCAGTTTATTTTGGTAATTTCGAAAGTTTCCTAATTTTTGTATATATTACATTATTTATCGCTCAATTTTAGAAATATTTGGAAGGGGTATCAACAGTTACCGAACTTGTTACACTGACAAGGGACATCACTTAAGGGTAACATGTCGATTTTAATGAAGTTTACATATGGGATAGTTTTTAGAAAAATATTTGACATGTATTTTTTTATCTGCATTCATCTCTATTCAGGTGGTGAGAACAGCTGTTGAAGTTGGGGATGAAAAACAAGTTTTCCTCAATATTTCGAAAAATATTCGTTCTAGAAAATAATTGTTTACACAAAAAGTGTATATTTTTTAATGACAAATTTAACTACGTAAGCAGTTCTTCAAAAATCAATTTGTTAACAAAATATATTAAAAATTATTATTTTACATATTTTTCTTACAAATTATTATTCCATGTTTGCGAAAATTTGTCAATGTAAACTGCAGACCAATGGGAAAAATACGTATACTTTGAAGCTTTTAATTTCGTCCTTCCAATAATGTTGTTAGTCGTAATAGTAAAGCAATCTGCGCAGGATGGGAACTTTCGCGACATATGTACTATGCAAAAAGTTGTAAAATTATATAATAATTGTGATTGTATTAAATCAGAAGAGTGTAGATACAACTAGCTACAAAACTTACAACAGAAATCTTGTTATATTAACAATTACAAAATACCATAACTGAATCGTTTATTATTAAAAGGGCGTGTATTCATTTTGTTTAAATTTTACACCACGCAATAAAAACTTTCTAATTTTCTTCGAAATAATGTTTATTCGTTTTTTTTCAATCAGAATCGATAAGAGATAACAAAAGTCACATTAGATGTTTTCTTGAGTCCTATAACCCGAAATTTGGGCTACCTACAGTAGTTTAACCGCATAACTTAATTTTTCCAAAAATATGGATATACGCCCTTTCAATAATAAACGAGTGAATTATAGTAATACCTTAATCTATATGCCCTTCAATATTGATAATGTTTAAGTATTATTCCTTTTTTGTAAGTTTCTGTACATAGAACATATATTTTTTTCAGGAAACTTCAATCACACTCAATCGTACTGAAATTATGATTAGATATGATCGAAACACCCATATTTTCTAGAATTAATCAAATTTATAGAATGCTTCTGTGACTTGAGTATAGCTTCTGACAGAGGGATATGGAGATAAAATCTCGATATCCAGCAGTCAATAAAATTATCGAGTAATTTAACTGTACTGAATCTTTAACGATAATTAAATCGTATAATCAGTTCCCTTGTCTGCCTCTTCTTTATCCGTCGACAGATACTAGATTCTATCTCCAATTTTTTTTCTGTCAAATACACGCCATTCCTCTTTATCTGTCGGCTTCATTCCGTTCGCAGTGGAACAATAGGTTTCTGGATATTGGTGGATTCTAACTGACTATTTACCAAGTTCTGTGCGGGACTTGTGAGCAGAGAGTTCATGCGAAGTCTTCGAGATTGTCCAAAACTTTAAGTGGAATATTTTTTGGGAGAGCATTTCATATAATCGTAGTAGAAGAAATAATTCCGTGATACTAAGATTTTCTTTGAGTTTCCTGAGGTAAAATTGAAAAAATTGACACAAACCTTATCTATTGGAACATGGTGTTAGTTGTATTTTATTACTTCCTCCCAGGCTATAAGAATTTAACGGCACTAAAGGTCTAAATATGGCGTTTGTCCCACTGCGATGTCTGAAAGAAAAATCATTATACTCTAAAGTCTGACGTAACCATCAATATATCTTGTTCTTTTTTATTATTACGAATGTATTATATATGTATAAATAATTGTAAAATATGTGTATACTGTATGGCATGTTAAAAAAAACTACAAATAAAAAGATTACTAAATAAAAAAAAATATATACGTATTATAAGTAATATTAAGTTCAAAGAGCATTAAATTTAAATGATGATACCGAATTCCGCATACTTTAGTTTAGACACTAAATTTCGTTTGGCACAAAAGCAATAGAAATGTGGAAATTCTCCCTTTCAGGCGGCTCATCCTTTTAGAGAATGAATCGCGAAATAGTTGAAAAGAGAAGGGTAAACAAGTCCGTATTTCTTCGGCGCACTGAATCCATCTTGATATCAACTTTTCTATATCTCCAGAAGAGGTTTGTATTCTTTACATGCAAGAAGTTTCTCATTAATGTTTGTACTGCTTCTTTAATACAATCTGTTGTGCTGCTTCTGAATACAGTCTATTGAATTCTTATTCCTAAATTCTAAGTAATTTCTTTTTATTCATAATTGAACTCCAACATAATTGTTGGATTGTGTCAATTCTTCAATGCGTGCAATATAATAATAATAATAATAATAATAATAATAAAGCAAATATACGGAGAAAATGGAGAAATAGACACCGTTGGCTCAGGAAATCAAAAGAATATGGAGACAAAACAAAGTAACAATTTACATATTATAATAAACCTGGTGACGGTTTCTGGCCATCGTCAAGTATCTTGGTATTGGGTTGCAGTGATGCGCCTGGGACCGATCGCGTATCAGGACGTTCGTCGTCACCATGTGCAACAATAATTGTTTAGTTCCCTGCGTCTAGGCCTTTAAGAACCTAAAGAGAAAAGGATGTACGATCGAAGGTCCTGGGGTGTCATTTCCCGATTTCCAGGGCAGGTCGGGTTAGCGTGTCGCAGAGAAAGGTTGAATACAGCACAACTAAAACTACATACATCTGACAGTGTTTGCGACTGTTTTATTGAAACCTAGTCGATCCTATTGTCCACATACCTTCCCCTTACACAATAGTACCGTTTATAATATCAGTCACAGGCATCACACCACAGACTTTCATACAAAACTTACAACTACTGGAACTGCCAACATATATGCACTCACACATTCAAAAAGCTGTCATCATAAACACAATAATAATAGTCAGAAAATTCCTCCAATAGTGCTGCTACTATGAGCTTGGCATGGCCCGTTCATACTAGTTCAAACCAGAGACAGATTCTCTGCGTAGAAACAATGAATAACAATCACAATAATAATATATTTTGTACTCTAGGCTCAGAGCGTATTGCATGGAGGTAGATCCCATGTCTAGTTTCTTATATTACTTTTTCCTTATTAGCCATTATACCTACATATAATATATAATTTAGTACTTATATCATAAACAACATGTATATAAATTTATATACTTATACATATGTAAATATTTCTCTTTTCCTCTACATAGATTTATTTATTTCTTAATTGTGTAAACAAAGTCTTCTTGTCCTTATAACCGATTGCACACAATAGAACATATTTTTTGCTTCCTCCATTCTCTCACTAATTAGTGGTTGATGGAAGTCTTCTTTCCTTATCTCTTTAGCACAACATTGTTGGTATTGCGGGCATACTGACATAACATGTTTTAAGGTATTTTTCTTTCGTGTGTTGCATAGCGGGCACATTTCTGAGTGACTTATTTTTATTCTTGTTGTACTAAATTCGTACCTTCCTACTAGGCGTATTTGGGCAATCGCTCTACTATAAGCTATAGGTAGGGTACTATATTTTGTATATTGTTCACCATTTGGTTTCGTAAGGGTTTTAATATATTTATATATTGGGCACTGCCCTGAGGACAACGGCCTTTCCCTATTTTCTAGGAATCCCCTGGCTTCAATTTTATTCTTTATATTAACTATTTGTTTGGTCCTCTCCTCCTGCTCTTCTACTTCTAATACTACATTAATAATAATGTACTTGTATGTATATCTTCTAACTCTCAATACGTGCAACATATGTGTATAGATTACATGTAAAGTCGAATGCACAGTTATCAGTAGACTGCAGATGTTTATGCAAATAGACATTTCACGACTTAAATATTATTTATTTTAATGTAAATACCGGAATGAACCTGCAATAAAACTATATATTTCCCCACAAATATTACAAAATTTATTTCTTATTTTACTTACTGTCCAGAATGTGCTTCTTCCACGTATTTAAGTATGTTAAATTGCATACAGATCCGCAGTCTAGTGATCAGTTTTCTTTTAAAAATGGGACAAAATGTTAAAAATAAATTTCATTAATCTAATATTCTTTACTTGAAAATAGCAATACGACACTTCTAGGTTTACAGATTTCATACTGGCATTGCATCACAATGCACTTTTTAATAATAGCAGCTATCAAAATTTGCAACTTTTATGAGAATTTCTTTAGTCAATGAAAGTACAGCCGATACAAATTGTTGTTATTTAGAAAATTCAAGCAAATGAAGTCGTATTCTATTTTGATTCCTACAAAGTTTGGATACACGTTATTATTTTATAAATTGTTCATAAATCAGATTAAACATTGTAGTAATACTCTTGTTAAATGAAAGTATTTATTTTGCTTGCTATACCTAATTGCTTTCTGATACTTTAAATTTATACTTGTAGGATTATAACTTAAACGCCCCCGCATTACCCCGGAATAACTTTAGTTTAAAATGATAACACGTTCTTATATAAAACAATTTAAACATATTTTACACAGACAAACATAGCTCCAGTCTGTTTTTTTTTTAAACGGTGACACAATCCCGCATAGCTAATCATATATAGTAAGACTTCGATTAATTAGATGCTCTTCTACCTAGTGCTCTTCTTCCGATCGGGCAACTTTCTGAGCAGGCCTAAGAGACTATTAGATAGCGGAAAAGGATCGTGAGGGTTTTCTGTCAGCGTTACTCTCAAACTGAATTTCTTATAGTAATTCGAAAATGTAATGCCCAATTCATTTGTGGCACTGTAAACTGTATAAGATAAAAGAGGCAAAACAGCTACAAATGCTGTTAAAAATATTCATTGTTCAAGGTTAAAACATTCACCCGCCATATTCTCGTAACCTGGCACTAACCGATTATCATTTATTCCAATTATTACAGAATTTGTTAACCAGTAAAAATTTCATTGATTGTGACCATTTAAAATCAATCGTGAATGAATTTTTTAATTAAATAGAAAAGAATTTTTGGAACACTACAAGTTGGAAAAATTACCCTAAAGGTGGAACAGTCTTATGAAAAGAAATGGTCAATATGTCGATGAGAAAAAGTAACAGTAAGTATTTATTTTTTTGCATTGAAAATTAACTACAGAAACGACGTTATTTGTAAGATGATCTGATACGTAACAAAAGTTTATCTTCTTATGCAGTTTTGTACAATATAAGTAAAAAAGGGATAAATTTCTAATTACCTATTTTTAATACAGAGAATTCCATGTTAATTTCCTTTCATTTTAATTAATGTTTTCTTAATTCTTCATTGAGCCATTCAACGATTGTATCTAGTTCACTCTTTAAGCATACCGAGGAAGTATCATTGAATTATTCTTATTCTGTTTCATACAAGTACATTTTTATTCTCTACATTTCGTATAGTTGTTGTCTTATTTTTTTTCTTATTATTTCATAGTTTTCTTGACCTTTTAATAAAATATTTATGATTATATGTTAACATAATATTTTCCCTTGTATTTCGTAATTGAAAATACTGGCTTAGTTTGGTCGAAATATCCTACTACACCCGCTACATGTATAGTCAAAACAGATTGTAAACTTAACTCTGTTACAATAACGATTTCTTGTTGGAAACTTTAAGTACCGACGCCACTGTGGCTCGATATCAATTTCAAAAAGTGCAACACAATACAGTGTATCTCGAACAACGAATGCAGCAGTATCAACCGATTTACTCAAACGTTTCACTAAATAACATCCGATATGTTGACAAAGTCCAGAGCACGATTATACCGCAACGAGGACAATCGGGGAGTTAGTTTTGCGGCTTCTGTTAGAATACCCAATTACACGGTGTGGTGCATTTCATAGAATCGTCTTTAAATGTTCAATGTTATCAGCAAATTTGCCGTTTTCTCAATCTTGTGTTTGACCTAGATCGTTGTTGACGAGTTCTGGAACCACTGCTGGAGTGACTCCTCCTGACATTAAGTGTTCTGGTTGTGCCCATCGATTCAACAACTTATGTTTCGAGTGAACTGATGCTGAATTTACAATTAGTCGACTCGTAAACACGTGAATAAAATGGCGAGTATCTTGTCCACCATGTGCGCTAATCTGTCTAAACCAGTGTTTCCCAACGTGAGACGTATGCCCCATAGGGGAGCAATTGTGAATATTTAGGGGGCAATTAGAAAATTATGTTGCATTCGTCACTTTCATCACCGATATAGTAAAAAAATCACTATTGTTTTTATCCTAGCAGGCGTTTTTTTATTTGACGTACGCAGTTGTATTAAACTTTTTCAGAACTTGGTTGACTATTATGCTAGGGGGGCATCAAAATCTTTGAGGCGTTGAGGTGAGGATCCAAAAGAGGTTGAGAAATACTGGTCTAAACTGTCTTTGCTCATTAACACATTGGCAGCCCGTAGGGTAAAATTAAGCATGCACATTGGCATGATTGAGTCGATAGAGTAAAAATACGTTAAGGGCTTGGAATTTTCGATTGGATAATTAATTTCTTACACTAAGTAACGTTTAAAGAAATGGATTTTACTAATTTTTGACCATTTTTTTTAAAAAGTCTGACATTTTGTAACAAATGGTTGTTTGGGAAAATCCGTACATACGACTGAAGCTATTGACTCAGATTTTAAGAAAATATTATAACTTTTTGACTCACAACTCCCGTTGGGACGCTAGGCAAGCACCCGTTTTATACAAATTTTTGGTGGTCTTTCACGCTTTCGGCAACTGTTGCTGTAATGATCAATATTTTTAAGATATTTTAAGAAAAATTTATTCGAAACGTGTAAAAAATTTCATTTACCAAAAGAAACGTCGAGAGATTAGACTTTTTCGGCTGTAACCGTGGTCTTCTCCCTGAAATAAGTTCACTTTTGGACCCATCTACTGAGACAATATTACTAGGGATAAAATTTAAGAAAATTAGTAAGCCATTGGTTTCATGATCTATTTAGTTTTACTCGTTTTCATAGAAAACTACTGCATATTTTGTTCGATGCAATAAATTTTGTAAACTAATATTCTTTGATGAAATGAAATTACATACATACGATATTTTTTACAAGGTAACTCCGACCGTCAATGTGTTAACAATATGTCCTGGACCGGTAGGGTAGACCGTGGTCGAAAGTAACAGTTTGACTTTGAAATACGATTTCGCAAGAACTAATACAGTTACATAAAAACTTTTTTACCGTAGGCGTACATATCTATCTGACATTATTAGGTCATAACAATTTAGGTTAGTGATAAATAATATCAAAATTATCAATCAAAAATCGAAACGAGAGAAAATGTCACAACCGACTACACTGTATGGCGTCGATAGTAACACGATTTTAATTTAACACGTTAAACGCCACAGTAAAAATGGCCATACCTAATCAGACACGTTATAATTTACTATTTTTTTTATATAAATCAAAGAAAAAAATGATTTGAGTACTTCGTCGTGTTCTTCTGTTCCTACGTTATTGTTTTAATATGAAGTTTGCTCAGATTTTTGCGACAATAAATAATTAATTTAATTAAATTAAATTTGAGGTGCCGGTCCCTAGTGACCACCACGACGTTCAACATGTTAAAAAATCAGAATATTTATTCAACTAAATTATAATAAATGAAAGGGAAGTCAAATATTTGGGATCGTAAGTACAAAAAATAAAAAAAAGTCACAGTAGGTCAAAATTATTATCTTTTTACCCAATTAAGGGTTATTCCGCATCACAATTGTGACAAGTGTGTAAATTATTTTGTTTGATGCATACTTCAAGTGATCAATCCTTACACTCTACGATTGGCAACCATTTTTCGCTTGATATGTATGCAGACGATGGGTGTTTATTAGGTGCTGTAGAAAGTTTGTACAATTTTCAAAGATTAAAGACGGTTACGTTTTGGCACACTCTTTCGTATTTTTAATTGGACAAATATTAATCTTCGAATTCAATAACTTTTTACCAACGTGGTTAAAGCTTGTAAATTCCACTTTTATAAAAATTCGTATCTTTTGATTCGAAAAGCTGTGTGGTGGCGATTTTTACATCATGATGATTTTGATAGGTTCGAAAATAATCTCACCAAGGTACAGTTCCTTGAGTGCCACTCTCATCCTTTCTTTGTTAGTTATAAATATTGGTACAAATCTATTCTTCAATTTAGTGTATTTTCCTCTTTCGGGAGGATGTAATACACTATCGCTGATCTCGATTAGTTCATCAAGGTTTAAGGCCATTATGGTTTGGTTGTATTTTGTTTCTTTCTCTGTTACTCTCGCTGCAGAAAATTGGTTTCTCGTGCAGCAGACCCATAACGCGGGATTGGTTTCCCAAAATGATGACGGTATTATGCTAACCTTTACTAATTCTCGTACTTCCTCTAGTTGGGTGATGCTGGATTCCAGAATTCGTAGACTGTAGCTTACTAATACTATCGCTAGAAGGTATAGAAGTGATCTACGAGTAAAAACTTAACGCTTTCGTAGCAGATAATTTGTTCGACTTTCTAAACCTGGAAGCCGAGTACAATGAATTTAAATTTGTGGTAGGTTGTTGCAGAGTTCTATCATTAAAATAAAAGTAAAAAGTATACAATTTGGTTTAAAATACAGTAGAATCCCTCTTTTGCGGTTCGGCTTTAATCAGTCTCCGCTTTAACTAGCCAATTTTCGTTAAGAGGCTCAGCAGAAAGACAATTGACACATTCCGTGTTACATAGTTCATTCATGGTTCACAACATTTATCATAGAGGAAATTTTAATCGAACGAATGAGTACATTCTTTGTGCTTAATTTTGAAATAAAATAAAAGGATAAAGCTTAAAGTGTACGAATAATAAAAAAAGTAAAAAATAATAACTTAACTTAATAGGCAAATGTTGTAATACAGTTTTTATTATGTTATTATATATGTATATTATATCTACATTTTATATTTAAATAATAAATATTATATATACTTTATTTTATTCACAAGCTATAAATAATATTTGGCATATATTTTCCAATTAACCGGCCATTCGCACATCTAGCCAGAGGCCCAGTACCAGTTAAGACGGACTCTACTGTATCATGCTTGTAACTGCTTTTTGTGTAAAATTAAAGGAAACTCAGCCATTACAAATCCAAAAAGAGAAAATGTCCAACTATAAACATAGGGAGTGTTAAAATTAAAAACACTTATATTTAAACATTCATTTTCTCGTTCTCCCCGCCGAAAATATGTAAACAAATTCGTTTGATTTTCAGGTTAAAACTAATTTCAACTTTGTTAAAACTCATATTCATTAATTTGTACTTAAAATATAAGAGGACGTAGTATTACGTCAACGACAATCAGCTAAAGTTTATAACAAGAAGTACTACTGCATCAGTGACTGAGAATGTGTTAATATATACTTTTCCGTCGTATGTTGGTACAAAACAAAATGAAATTGTGGATAAACTGACAAGAAAACCTGTGTTATCTAATGCCGATCCAGCAATCGGAAGAGTCTTCTCGACTAACTTATATAAAAGGACCAAGAAGATGTTCCAACACCCCTGGGACGAAGAACAGAAATCCTATGCTCAACCACACATATTAGATATTAACCCCTTGCACTATTAAGGCCAGCTGTACTGCTCAGGCACTTATTGTTAGAGGCGTTTTACTCCTACGGCCAGTGTCACTGCCCACATTTTATCAGTTATCGATAAAAGTGTTTTATATGCGTTCGTTTATCAATGGCATCGGGTATTTATACATTTCTATGTTTATTCTACTCTTATCCTAATTCATAGTTCATCATTTTGTGTAACTCAGTAATCTAAGGAAAAACACCTTGAAGTTGACTACCAACGTATAGCCTAATTGCATGGAGTACAAAGGGTTAATAAGTCATTTCATAGTAATAGCGTAATTACTGATCTTTCAAGAAAAGCAGAACTAGCTATCTTACGCATTATAGTAGGCCTCAGTAAGATTACCCATATTATAAATCAAATTGAACAGTTAAAATAAGACATGATTTTTCATTAATTTCCATAGTAAGTATTGTGATATAATAATATACCTACATGTACCGGATGGTCTAAAATATAGAAGAGAATAGTGCGTATTCAAATCCTTCAATGATTTTATAACATGTTCAGGCTTATCTATAATTTGATAAGTTTCCTAATGCTTATAGCCGGAAGTGTAAGTGACGAATTTAATAACTTCCTAACATCAAAAAATTGTCTGTTGCTTACAACCCTGGCCAAAACGGTGTCGCATAAAAGAAAGGTTCGAACTTTGATGGAAGCCACACGATGTTTACTTTTAGAATCTGGGCTTCCTTCGACTTTTTGTGCTGAAACGGTTTTTACTGCGAATTTTATTCGGAATAGGTGTCCGACCAAAACTTTAAACGGCATGACACCTTACGAAGCGTTGTAATTAAAACACGAGTGGATGACTTTTGCGATTTTGGAAGTAAGGGATTTTTCCTAAAACTAACATCACACAAATAAAAATTCAAATGACGTGGAAAACAAGGCATGTTTCTCTGTTGATCCGAGGAATAACAAGCATATAGAGTTTGGTTAACAGATTAAAAAACGGTAGAAATAACTAGAGATATTAAGTTCATCGAGAAACTTGATCACTTTAATTCCAGAGACATTTTGCCAGAGTAGTCCAATTCAGGGGCATGTCAAATTTTGAACGATTTAAAACCAACCTGAACAAATAGCACAGAGAATATAACAACCGAATTGAAAGACACAACGCCTGAATTGAGAAACAGAAACTATGTCGCCAGGGTTAATAGACAACGAAACTGACTCAGATACTGACAATTTTCTAGCGGGTTTGATTGGTTAAAGCATAATAGGCCCTCCTAGTCGGACACAATCATACAAACAGAGCACACGCATTTTCTTTATTGGCCGAAACAGACACATCTATTAATCGAATCATGTAGCACCGTGTGGCAAACAGAGCGAACGGGACACATCGAGACTGAACGGGATAGAACGATCTGACGAAATTTAACCCTTTGGACTCCTAATCTTTTTTTTTAATTTTCTTTTCAATAACTTCCTATTATTTTAAGTGTTTTATTTGGAATGTACTTCAAAAGACAGTTGATTGATAGGAACGAATTTAAACAATTGTTTATTAATTATATTGAAAATTGCATTAAAACTTTGCTAAGATCTGATACTTGTGGAATTTCTAAATATTGTTTACTGGAAAATAAGAAAATTTTGATAAATAAAGGAAAACCAAATACATACAGAAAACAATTATATTCAACCTGTTTTTACATGTAGTCTTTAAGAGTGTTATAACGATTGAAACGATTTTCGAGGTGTAGACCAGGTTTTCTTTCAATTTATATGCACATTAATTCGCACCACTATACTCTCTTAGGTGTGGCAAAATACAGACTGATCATCATATAATACATCTACAAACATCGGCAGCCGACGACCATATGGTCTGCGTAGAACAATACCGTATTGTTGATTTTATAACACAAACAATCATGTACCTGAACTCTCTAAGGACTTTTTTTGTTACAAAAAAGGGTCATATACATGTAATATTATTTAATTAGGTAAAAACAAATATTGCGAAATATAATACATATTTAAACTGGCAATTTAAAAATGTCAAGTGTGACTCGACATAGGAGTACCTGTGAATAAAATCGACGTCGAGGCACACTTGTCAAAGGAGTTCAAAGAGTTAAAGCAATAGCATAGGTATCTCAGAATGTTAACCATTAATATTTCGTGTATCCACAGTAGGCTTTGAAACGTATCCCCGCAGATATAGGAATTCTACTGCTATGTCAACGTGTGCCGTCAAGAACCTAAACATAGGGATTTCGGAAGCATCAAAGGCGGAGCGAACAGATTACCCTCTTTGCCCCTGTCTCGTTCCGCACGCCAACTTTCCAGCTCTGCACAGTACAAGTCTATCGGAACATTAAACAAAAGGAAAGCTCGTCTTGTAGTACAAGGTTTTTCACAGCGACGGGGGTGCATTGAAATAAAACTGTTGCTTCTTTAGCCCGTTTCGATTGTTTATAGCCTTGGCTGTGCGATACAAAATGAAGATTCATCAAATAGACGTTACTACAGCTTGTCTAAACGGTAGCTTGGAAGAACAAATTTTCATAGAACCACCAGAATTATTGAAAATAATTCTAGAAAGAATCGTTGCGCATGAAACTTAAAATGTAATTTAAAAAATATAGCCAAATACATACTAAATAATTTTAGAAAAGGTGATACAATATCACTGTTCCGGAAGAACAATGACACAATCGCGATAGAGCTATTTTCCAGGAAGAGAAGAAAATGAATTTTAATTAGTCATATTTGTAATTAAACAATGGGAAAATGCTTGATGCCATTGGGAAGAAAGCAACTGTTAGCATTTTTCGGTTACTTTTAAGTAGTATTATTAAAAGATTAGATATTTCTGACCCCAGTAACATACGTCACGCAAAATATACAATTCTGCACTTGTGATATTGTTCTGCCGAAACAGCGATATGTCTCCTGGACGTTGATATATACGATTAAATGAAATTTTAACAAAATCAGGAACAAGATCGAATAATGCTGATTCGTGCTTATATTCTGCCGACGAAGGGAAAGACACGACTCTGATTGTCGTATATCGTGGATGATATCTTGATCATGTCACGGAATATTGATAATATCAAGCGTGTTAAAGAAAGTTGATCAACCTGCAATACTTACGGCATACAAAACTCTATCCATCACATCCTGATGACCTGTCCTAAGTACAATATGGAAAGTGCGCAACATACCTTGCCGAGTTCACTGAACATGTTACAGGGAGAAGATTCCTGTAAAAAGTTCTAAACTTTCTGGAGGGTCTATTGGTTTATACCACCTACTATAGATTCGTTTTGCCCCGCTGAGTATGATCACCGTGGTCACTAATAACCTTTAGAAGGTGCATGTGACCTTAAACACTCAATAAAAAAAAAAGTTGATCAACCGTACTGGAAGCTAAGGATTTTGGAGAAGTCGGATATTGTCTTTGTTGGCACCCCTCTGAATCTAAATGTAAAATTATCGAAAAATAATGGAATTGAAAAGAATGATGAACGATTACCTTTCTGGGAACTACTGGCGCACTTACGTGTTTGGCTGCAGCCACAAGACATGATGTAGCTTTTGCAGTTACCTACGTAAGTCAATTTAACAATTGTTTCAGGAAAGATCATTGGATAACGGCTCAGCGAGTCTTGTATTATATTATTTAAAGGAGATGGTCAACATTGGATTATCTTTTCAGTTTGACCATGGTCTCTTGAAGGGATTTGTAAATGCGGACTGGAGTATTTGCCCAGGTGATAGGCGATCCTACACGGGATAGTTTCCGTTTATAAAGGAATGTTAAACAACTGCGCTCCCCTCTTCTCTTCGATTATGATGAAATTTAGATATGATGTAGTACTCATAAAAATATTCGACACGTATTTTTTTTAGCGGCTAATATTCATGTCTAGTATTATGTACTATGCAGTATTATATAGAGACAAAAATATAGGGTTTCATTTACAAAAATGGAGTTGACCTTGAAATTTCCTTAACACCGCCACCCACAATACGATCGTGTATACCAAAGGATTTTCCCGCTTGAACAGAACATCTTTCCTCCAATCGATTTTTTCGTATCTCTTTTAGCTTTGAAGAAAACTCAGTCAGTCAATTTATAAGAATCACACTGTACAGGGTGCGTGGAAATTGTATGCCACCACCATCACAGCGTGATTCGAAACCTTTGGATCGGTGGACATTTGTTAAAAAAAGTTGCCGCAAAACTGTCCTTGACTTTGAAATTCAAGGTCAAATTTTTCTTTGATCGTATCGTATTCTACTCGTCGCGAGGACAAAAAGTCTGAGAGGAACCAATAACTGATCATTTACAAAACAGACGACCCCACCGATTTTTATGAAATTAAAGTATGTTGTCAAGGTCAACATTCTAAACAACTTTTCCTTATACATGTAATCGCCGCTCGGCTTTAGTTTCCCAAATATTCGCAAAAATATATTCGATACTATACATGGTATCCCACCTAAGTATATAACCTGGAATATCTCGCTTGTTTTTGATAATTTTAAAAAATATTTCAAGAATAAGTTGAATGGTTTCGACGGGGACATAATCTGACATGATTAGTTTTTCCGTAAGTGAACGCGTAGAGGACATATGAAGGTCACCGGTGGTATTTTAAATATAATTATATATTTTTTAATACATTCTTCGAGCCACCTGGCCATGCCCTACAAAAAAGTGTTAACCTATTTATACCGAAAAATCATTAGTTTGGTAGATATTTACATTTAGTAATGGTTCCTGATATAATTGCTTCAGATAATTTATTATAAATATCTCCTAAACTAATGGTTTTTCGGTATAAATGGGTTAACACTTTCTTGTAGAAAATGCCCAGCTGGATCGAATAATGTATTGAAAAATATATGATTATAGTTAAAAAAACACCGGTGACCTTCATGTGTCCTCTACGCGTTCACCTACGGAAAAACTAATTACGTCAAATTATGCCCCCCTCGGAACCATTCAAGTTGTTCCTGAAATATTTTTTAATATTATCAAAAATAAGCGTGATATTCCAGGTGATATAGTTAGGTGGGACACCATGTATAGTATCGTATACATTTTTGCGAATATCTGGGAAACTAAAGCCGAGCGGCAGTTGCATGTACAAGGAAACGTTGTTTAGAATGTTGTCCTTGACAACATATTTCAATTTCATAAAAATCGGTGAGCTCGTCTGCTTTGTAAATAATTACCCATTATTGGAACTTTATCGTCATTTTTCAAGAGAACGGTTGAGTTGCGAGCCACGGTTCCTTTCAGACTTTTTGTCTTCGCGACTAGTAGAATACGATACAATTAAAAAAAATTGACCTTAAATTTCAAGGTCAAGGTCAATTTTGCGGCAACTTTTTTTAACAAATGTCCACCGATCCAAAGGTGTAGAATCACGCTATTATAGTCGTGATATACAATTTCCACGCACCCTGTACATAGAAGGTGAAAATAACGCTTAAGGTTGAGGGTGAAAAACTTATTTGGCGGAATATCTCAGAAATTATTTCTAACAGAACAAAACTGTGAATTCGTAAGTTGTGTGTTTTTGAATTCTGAATGTATCTGTGTAAACAGTTTCTGCAAGACTCAATTTATTTAAACAATATGTTAAGAATTAAAACATTCTTGCAAATTTCCCTTGCAAAATGTTAATTGATTTTCATGAAAATTTATCTACATTAATAATAGGCTAGTGTCAAAAGTGCGAATAAAATGGCGTTTTTAGTTTCGCCCCTATAATAAAGATTATCACCTGCACATTGTAATCGTATTTTGCACGTGATGAATGTCTTTGAGCTCACATCGTTAAAAGAACTGCAAAACTTTTACGATGTTCTACGTAATTACAGTATGCTACGTGTTATTAATTGTCTTTAAATCGAATAAAAATTAGTACAGCGGATAAAATCTCGCTGCGGTAATTTCCGCTATAAAGAGGAGCGGCGAACCTAAGCAGCTTAACTTTCGCTTGAGCTATTCGCACCTAAAAAAGAATAGCAATTGAAAGTACAATTAAAGAAGGATTGTTGCTTGCTTTTAGTAGATTAGTTTTAAGATTTTCTACCTTAGTAAAAATGTGGTAGCTCTGAAAAGATGCGATCTTATAAGAAGCAGGAAACAAAGATCGGTAACTCTGTCATCGAAAGAACCACAATGTACATATGAGTTTAAAGGAAGATGCAAAAGAAGCGACTTACCTATATAAATTAGTACAAAACCTGAGATTTATAGAAAGGCGGGTCATCGTAATTGTTAGAAATTAACCGAAATCCAACTTTTCATTCCAAAACAAAGCAAATCGGTCACAGGTATCATTTTATTCCCTATATGGTTAACAAGAAAGATATAAATATAGAACACCTGCTCACGGAAGAGATTGTTGCTGATATCTTCACAAAAGCTTTATCAGGACCGAAACATCAACATCACACAAGAAATTTAGGAATACATAATGTTAAACGTACTATGCGACAATCGTACATCGAGGGCAATTATTGGGGAAATTAACTCCTTGACTGCCACAGTGAAAAGTCCCATACCTGATCAGACACATTATAATATTGAGCCACTCCGAAGCCAAACTGATCAACTCCACGTTTGCAAATTTCTCAAATTTGTTACCCAAACACGCGGTAGATATTCAGCTTCCCTTACAACAAATGACTTACCTCAATAAATTTATGTACTCCTGAAAACTGGTATAAGTATACATGGATCCTGAATAACAATTGATATACTACGTCAACCATTACAATTAAGTCCAGTTGGTTCTCAACAGTTGACCCTCAACAACCGTTTTCAGTAATAATCGAGATTTATTGTTATTGGTACTGTTTGTGCCAGTTATTTAGTGATTTATTCATTTTTATTTAGTGTGATATTTAGTATAATTGAGATGAGTCATAAGAACTTTCTTTGTACAAAACCATTAGAAGACTCTATCACTAACTGAAAGAAAACAGCTACGCGAATACCAGTCAAGTGGTTTGAGATGCGATGGATTAAATTAGAGAGATCAAAACCACACATCATATAATTCAAATGTGATTTCGACAAAGATACAGAAATCAATGTAATAAACATTAAAAAATCTCAATCAGGAAGACGATCAATGTTAAAAAACATAGTTCAGCCTTTATTCTACCCTTCTGGTAAGTCAATAACAAAAGAAAAAAGATAAGACATAATGGATTTATTAAAATACATTCCACTTGTCAAAGATGATTATTATAAACATTTACTGACAAATCGAGGCGACGAAACATTAACTGCATCTGATACTGACGATATTATTTATAAAGACATTAAGAACAATAATTAATAGCAATTAACACAAAAAATAACTATGATCTTTTTTCTTGAAAATTTCTTAATAAATCAAAGTATAATACATTTTGTCGTGCTTATTTATCTCATCTATAATACCATGTTTTCAGTTGCCGAATCGATTAAATCCACAAGTTTGTAGAAAATGTAAAACGACGTGAACAATTTCTTATGTATATTAACTATTATATTTTCTATATTGTACAATATAGAAGCTGTATCTTAAATAAATCACTGTATAAAATTTGTTTGTTCGTAAATTCCTAGGAAAATTTTAAAAAATTAGTTTTGTAACATCATCACTTTTCTCTACTTTTCATTTTATGGAGTTGATCAGTTTGTCATTTGAGTGGCTCATATCTCATTTCAAACACAAATCACGAAGAAAAAAAAATGTTTAACTACTTAGCTGCACAGTCGTAACCTTCTATTTTTTATACAGCATTACTTCTGTTCAAAATTGCATTAGCAGTAAATATTCGATTACACAAATTTTGATGCGCTGATCACCGATGATCCCCGCGGCAGATTGCGTGTTAATTACCGGTATGCGACGCTAATAAATCGTTAATATCAGTTTTACCAATTAAAGTGATTAACTATTGTTCTTTTTTTAAGTAAATGGCTCTTGGCTATTTCTTTCTTTGTACCGCATCATGCTACGCATTGTTTCTTGTATGTGTTAACAAACATTCAAAATTTCTCCTATAATTCATGCTTTCACTTGCTTATTGCGATTCGCCCTCTACGGATCCTACATCAATAATAATAATTATCATTTTATTTATTTTAAAAGTTTTAATACGCGCGGCATATTTAATATTATTTGAACGAAAATAATTGGGCTATATTCAGAATCTAAGAGCTATAAATAAAGTTGGATCATCATATTTCGCTATAAATAAAAGATTCATTTTTAGTTTATATAAAATGTAGAGCACTTAACATACAGTAGAACCTCGTTTATCCGAACAGTTCGGGGGACAAGGCAGTTTGGATAACCGAATATAGTTCGGATAATAGAGGCTCACCAGATATCCCTACCCGTTATATTATAAGTTCGGATACGAGAGACTGGCGTTCGGATAACTGAATTTGTTTAATTCGTTTCCATGGTTACACGATCTTTGGTTTCGCGATAGTAACAATAGAGACCGGTACGTATACATCAGTGATTCTTACAGAATACACGTTCGTATAACCGAGATCACGCTCGACCTCAGTTCGGATAATAGAGGCTCACTTAGGAGTTCGTATATCAGAGGTTGGGTCTGAATTTGTTCGTACAAACGAGGTGCGGATAAGCGAGGTTCTACTGTACTTTGAAACTCGAGTTTATAAAAAACTGGAGCTTCGTACTAAAATATTATTCTGCCACATTTTCAATTCATTTTTCTTTAAGAATCACTGCCATGTCTGAATGAACCACAAGAAACGTCGAGACGGGTAATTAATAAGTAACAGCCAGTTGTTTCTGAATTAGAGACTGGTTGAATAAATTATAAAACCAATAACAGCAGTTATATTAGTGAAAAGTTGATCTCCTGTAACTTTTATATGAATCGTTTCCGAATGTACATACATACATGTAGCTGCTTCATCTGCTCGACCTACATAACATGCTATATAAATTTGGCTGCGACCTTTTCGGATGGCCTGTATAATTTACATAATCATTATTGTGTTAATGCGACTTTAAATGACTTTGTATACATAGCTACTTCCACCCCATATATCCATCTGCAAAAGTAAAATCGATAATATACATAAGGGTTAGATCCCGAAATCTCTATTATAACACGTCCTCTAATATTAGATTTTACCTGCACTCGATATTCGACGTCCTCCTCGATTACTTAATTGGCGCACAGCATGCAATTCCGCAAGCATTAAATATTACGCTGTAGTACTTTTAATCACAGGTTTTTCTAGAAAAATTTGCATTATTTATTTTACTTGCGTATATCGTACATTTAATTTGAATATATTTTTAAAAATGTATGAACTACCCATAAAAAATCTTCTTATCACAAAATTTAGTACATTGAAAGGATTTATAGTGTATTTATATCATGTTATATTTATAAAGAATTATAGTTCAATAGTTTTGAAAAACAATGCAGTGCTTTTGGAAATATCAAAGCAGTTAAGCAATTGTTTAACAAGAGATGTCTAATATTAGACTCTATTTGAATATTTTCACTGCAAACAACATGACGTGCAAGCAATTCTAATTTTATTATTTATAGAAAGTTAAAAGTTCTATGGGAATTACTTATTAGTAACATCGTGTTTAATAAAACAAAATTTCACATTACTTACGCAATTATAAACGAATTATAAAAACATTTTGAAATACACACTCAACAAATATTTTTAAAAATGTCATTACGTGCTGAGCTAAACAATAATAATATTAATTGTAATTAAAATAGACAGCTTTTTGTAAGATAATTCTAAACAAGCTATAAACAAATGATACGAATAATTCTTTTACTGGCCAGTATGAGTTTATGGATTTTTATTATTTTATATCCAATATACATGTAGCTTCAGAAATGTTCGGATCTTTAAAACTGTGAGACAATTTTCCATATTCTCGTAATTAGGGGTCTGATCACATCTTCGCAAGCCATCAAACTTACATAAATTCTCTTTGATCCTTGAAAAAGAATCTATCTTCGAGGATCAGATATCCAACACAATGAAAATTAGTATGGCCACTTAATAATGGATGTAATATGCAAAACTCTGTTTTATTAAAAAATGAATGTATAGAATTTAAGTTTAAGAAGGATATGCTTAAATCTAAGTTTATTTTCATAAATTTATATACATTTACAAAAATTAAAGCATAAATAAAAACACTGAAGTTAACAACATGCACAAAGAAGGGTGGTGATAGAGTCTTTAAAGATTCTAAGATCTTCGGGTTTTATTTGCAATAAAACAATAATAATTATTAACACTAATATAGTACAATTTTTGTGGAATAATCTTTTCACGATATTACTGAATACAGTAAACTCCCGTATAACGCGAGTTCCTACAACGCGAATTCCTATAACGCGCTAAAGATATTGCGACGACTTCTCTCCTATAACGCGATTCTCGTACAACGCGCTATACAATAAAATGCGGAAATTCCCCGTTTACTTTAGTCGAGCATAGCATAGCTTGTTACCTCCATGGTTACATGGCGATTTCCTATAACGCGATTTCATACAACGCATAACGTATTAACCGCGTTATACGGGAGTCTACTGTACAAACTATACAGAATAGTAGAATTCACTGCAAGAAAACAAAAATCTTGACGAAAATGTATCCAAAAATTGTCGGTTTCAGATGTACTCAGTTTTTAGTTCGTAAGGTAATCAATATATGTAATTGTCAGTTGGGATCCTCTGTCTGGCCAAAAATATCTCGAGAACCATAAGACCTAGGAAGCTGAAATTTGGTAGGCAATCAGTTCTTACCCCAAAAGTATGCATGAGTACCTTAGCGTGTGGAAGTTCTCCCGAGGGGGTGTGCTACTCCACGATTTTACTTTTTTTTTAATATATAATTATCAGTTGCAATCCTCTGTTCAGCTAAAAATATCTCAAATACCATAAGGCATAGGAAGCTGACAGTATCCAAAAAATTTATTAACCACATATGATATCTTGCACCGTTGATTTTTCAGCGGGTTATATGCTAGTTTTTATGTAATTATGCGTATCATAGACAACGCAAACTATCCATTTTATGGAAATGTGGTTCCGACATCGATGTTAGGGTAAATGTATCAGTAGTTGGCAGTTTATTCGCTCTGGTGTGAAAATTTATATCTACTTTCATTGCAATGTATCGTCGATGTAAATGTCAGAACAATTGCTTTTGTTTGTACTGTACGTGCTGTTTGATGATTCTTTTCCTTCACAGATTTGTTAATACTTTGGCAACCGGCGGTTCTGACGCGAGAGCCTCAGCTCAATTCCGCATATAATTTCCAAAGGGCCATATTTCAATGCCACGGGGTTCTGTTATTAAAATAGGAGTGAAACTAAAAAATATTGCTTTACCATATCCTGCTTGTAGCAACTTATATAAAACTCAAAAAAATTTAGACGTCACAAATGCAAATTGAGAAAATTAAAAATTTGTAAATATAAAACTATTAAAATGACGTACAGCTACGTCAGCGGCAACCAGTTATAGACTTTAAAATGACGTAGAACTATGTCAGCAGCTGCCCATGTGTTAAAAAGGTTAGCCACGTCAAGAAAAAATATCCCCTTTTCTAGTTATTAAATGCAAACGTGCACATTCTCAATCCACTATACCTATTAAAGGAAGATATTCTTTAATGTTTGACTACTATAAACTATGAATTACATAATGTTTGGAGAATGTCAAGCACTAGGTACATAAATATTGACTTGCATTAATACAATTAGAACAATTGATAATAAAGTAATAGCCATTAATAAATGAGCCGTTTTTTTTAAAGTGGTATAAGTCCAATTTTAAAAAAAATGAGTTAATGCTAGTTTTAGTTAGACATAGATGTCTTCTTTTCATATTTATAATAACACAGTTATTTATGTACAATATCCTTATAAAGTCGTTAAAAGAAGTTCAACTGTTAAATGTTATTGTTCAGGATTTATTTGGAAACGAGGAGGGCCAAACAATTTTAGCAAAATAAGTTTGTTACCATTGTACACAACTTCAAGACCTATAACAAGAGATAAAATTCCGATATGATGGCTTTACTGCCTTACATACCTCCTATTCACCATGAATGCTTCACGATGCTAAGTATAAAGGAGAAATAAGATTGAAATATTAATAAAATTATTATTAGTTATTCTAACGAAATAGTTTACATTTTATAGTTGTTTTATTATAAATTCTTTTATAATATAACTGAAAATATTTCTTAATAAAGTCACTTTTACAGTTACTTACATGTCTTCATTTTAATTATTACTTTTTATATTAAAAAGATACATTTCAGAAAAGCCAACTTCGCTTAAAATATAAATTTACAATTGGTATTGTTCATGTTTTCTACAATTTGTTATTATTGAAAGTGGTATAAGTCCATTTGTAGCAAAAAAAAAACTTATTTTCTTTAACAATTTTATTAATTATTATTACATAATAAACTTTAACAAGTTCATAGTTTTAAAAATATTACCCGGATTTATTAACGTTTGCCAATATTTTTTACTTATACCACTTTAAAAAAAACGGCTCAAATGTGTGCATTAAAGTCACTATTTTCCACAGAGTGCAAATACATTTAATTGTTTTCGTCAATATATACAAAATAATTTCCAAACTTGAAGATCCTGTTATATTTGGTGGTTTAATACGCAAAAAATACCGATTTTCTGAGTCTGTTGATGTAGAGTTATTGAAAAGAAAATTAAACGAAAATTATGAGTTCAAAGTGTTTAGCATTATTATTATTCAGACAATGTTCTCCGAAATCACTCGTCATCCTCGATCAATCCCAGATCCTACATACATGAGATCAGTTTTATCTAGGGATTATATTTCTACTTTCTTAGTACGCGAAAGGCAAAGCTAGACGTTGCGACGCTCCAGATGGCCATCTCTGATTTAACTGTTCACCTATCGCCTTTGATGTTAAAAACGGATTTTCATTCAAAATGTTCCGGAGAACATCGTCGTCGACTTCAGCGGTCTTCCTGAACAAGGCTCATCTTCAAGACCTAAGTCTCCACTCTGAAACTTTTCAAACTATCGTCGACACGTATGTTCCGATATGGCAACTTCTCCAAATATGGAGCACAAATTCTCTTATGCAACAACCGCATTATTTCCTTGCTGAAACTCGTAAAAAACGCAGTGGCGTAAATGAACCCTGTCCACTGACGTATTTGTTCTACTGTTACTTGTAACAGGTTAATTAGTTGAATAGGAAACTTCAGTTTTATACAGGGTGTCCAGTTTTTTCCGGACAAACTTTGTCAGTCTATTCTATGGGTATAAATGAGAAAAAAATATTATAAAAAGATAGGTCGTTTGAAGCTTTATTAAAAAGTAATAACAGAAATACGAAATACCAAGGGAAAGATAACAAACTTGTGGTTAATATGATACAAAGTTGGAAAAGATCAGCGATATTTACATCTAATCTATTTATGCGAGCTTTATTTGCTAACTAACGTCATTGAAGGTTCATAATACTTCCAGCACTCCTAGAAGAAACTCTACTTTGTATCATAGTAACCAAGCCCGTTATCGTTCCCTTGGTATTTTGTATTTTTGCTATAATTTTTTATTAAAGCTTCAAACGATCTATCTTCATATAATATTTTGTTTTGACTTATACCCATAGAATATGTTGACAAAGGTCAGAAAACACAGTGACACCCTGTATAGGACAAGTGACTTAGAAAACAGATAATGCAGTAGTAATTGTTTGTGACCTGCTCGTTTTGTACCTCGCAAGCAGTAAGACTGGAAAACTCCAAACGTCATAAAGCAGTCAGAACTTTCTGGTAGACCCTGTAGAATGCTCTTTTCTTTATTTTTAAGATCACGTGCACGTTTGTAGGTTATCACTGACCACCTTACATTATCAGTGTATAATTATCTTTTATCTTACTGTATCGTACAATATGTATGGTACATGACTTACTTTTAATTTAAGAATAATAAATGGAAATCATGATGCGGAATTATATGCTATATTAGGTAATAAAGACCAGCATTTTTCAGGAACGACAGAATTTTTCTACAAGTTTTTTTTTCTTGTAATATGTCCAATAAGTTCGACGAGAAGCCGTATTGTTTCCTTTTAGTTCCATCTTTGAGACATCTTACTAGGCTGTGTTCGATGGAATTTTTTATGTTGCACGTACCACACATAGTTGGGTTTTCTTTGCTGACAATAAAAGAAAGGGTCAAGTTCGTGTGGTCTATTCTTAATCTGGTTAAGATTACTTGAACTTGCCGATTCGTAAGTAATACTGAACTGGAATCGTAGACTTTTCAGTTTATGTATAAAGGTAGGCCTTGAAATTTTCCGCCCTTCATTCCACGATTCAATTGTTGCCCTGATATTTTGTTTTTAACCCTTTGAGTGCTATGGACACATATATGTGTTCTAAAATATCGTTGATCGTGTGCTATGAGTCACCGCACTGGTCCAGACACAGCCGTTCATTGTGTGTTATAAACCTATGTCTTCGGATAAATTATCATCTCAGCTTATATTATTAAAATGTATATGTTTCGTTACATATTTCACAGTTTTGGAGCGATAAAACAATTGAATAATCAATATTAACTGTATTATTATAACGAAATATTCTGTATAACACGTGTTCTACCGTGGAAGACTTCAGCACATAGTGCACGCTTTTTCTCGAAGTTTTCAGCACTCAAAGGGTTGACGTTCTTTATGGTATATAGGTATACAATTTCTTTCGGATTCGCTAGTGCTAGTTACTTTCGCCGCTGTATCCGCTTCTGAATTTCCTTTCAGGCCTGCATGCGAGGGAATCCAAGTACAGGTAACCCCCGTATAACACTGTCGTTAGGTTCCTAAAAAATACCATATTATGCGAATTCGTCTTATACGAAACAAGAAACTAATACAAAAAAGAGGGTTAGGTTCAAAAAATGAACAAAACTATATTATTTTCTTCTTATAATTAACAATAAAAGAAATATGTTCATTAAAACAATCAATGATTGAACAAAAGCATTACATATTAATATTGAATAATGTTTTTTTCTTTATCACTGCTAAACACCATTAAACGAAAGCGCTTTTTTCTGGCAAAATATCCTCATCTTCTGAATTTTTTTCTGTAGCATTTTGATTTCTGTCCTCTACTTTTTCCAAAAGATTTGTTATTTAAAACGAATTTAAAATTATAATATTCTAAAATTCCGTACACAGTTTGGACACAACATACTTGCTTGCTCGAATGAAAAATATCGATGTATCCAATGATGGTGCTTGCACCACATGTAATGTACTGGGATTTTCCCAATTCTCGAACTGTGTTAGAGCGAAACCGTGCTATAGGAATGCCATGTTGTACAGGGATTTCCCCAATTCTCGAACCGTGTGAGAGCGAAACTGTGTTGTGAAAATACCGTGCTATAAGCGAGTTGTCAGTATAAAAAATATCTTTTTTGCTCCTTTCGAGTATTGCAGTCATTTCTATGATACTACGGATTATTGGATTCTCGGTTTCAAAATTTTGAAGCGGTGACACAACACTTTTGGAATCAATGAAAACAATGCATTTGTTGTGGTTCGTTTTCTCAATGTATTTCAACTTGAAATTTTCAAGGCTTGCAACATGGCGTAGGCTTTACTACTAAAAACCGTAAATGGATCCGATAATTTGAACAGTAATTTGACATCGAGGGCGATGATTGCGCATCCAGTGCTTGCTTCTGAGAATGCTCTTTATTTATGCATTTTAATAAAAATAGTACGCAGTGATAATTGAACACTTTGGTTAACAATAATTTCGATATTGGGAGCATTGGATAGTATTTTTAACCCAGTTAGCAGTAATTAAACTCTCATTTCCAACGTTCAACAGATGATTCCATTATTCACTGCTCGTCCATCACATACCGGACCCCCTTTAGCCTACATGCGTTAACCTCACCCTCCCTTTGTTTTCTATCTTTATCTATCTACTTGTCGCTGAATTATGGGATTTCTGATATTGATACACTCTGAGCGTAACTAGAGCGTACGGGATAGGTCTACAAAGGGCTACCCTGAAATAATTTATCGTGGACAGAAAACCCGTGAGTTTCGTTCCTCCCTGAACTGACGATCAAACGTGGAAAAAAAATTGTAGTTTCGATTAAAGCACTCTTTAATCTTTGCTTAGACAATCGAAATATACGAATGTTGAATAATACGAAATGTCAATCGAAACAAAAACATTATTTGCACTTTGCAGGAGATTTTCTAAAATTACTGTTACGATACAAATATTAACACTAGTGCGGTCTTCGGGTCTTTCCTGACCCATCGGATCTTCATTTATTTAAAAAACTTTCGCAGGTGATGACATTATAATATATGCGACTAGTTATTTTTATGTTCTTTAGTCCTCTCATTACTTTATATTACTTTATAAAGTTGAAAATATGAGTTCCATACACCCGGGGCGTTTTTCACCGAAAAACTTTTAGCGTATAGTCGAACTGCAGAACGAACCAGGGTTAAAATACTTTTGAAATAAAATAAATGAATATTGAAATTTGTTTTCCTTCTTTCTTAATTTAAACGATGTTATTATCATGGAGACAAGTTTCTATTTCATACGCTGCCAGTATAAAACAAAACTTTGGACGTACCAAAGGAATATAGAAAGAACTAAAACATTTTCGTAGCACATTATCAATTATCACAGGAAGAGTTCACTTTCGGACCTTAAATATTGATGAATATGCTGCAAACGGTTTGATATTTTAAACATTATCACTGTAAATAGGTAGAAAAGAATAAATAAAGAGTACCGAACTGAAGATGAACATCAACAATACACAAGTAAAAAATACTGACCTTTCATAGGAAGGCTATCCATCAGAAAAAATAAATGATATACAGGGCAGAGTTATACATTTTTTATTTGAAATATCAAATACGAATGATAAATAATTATCAAAATGAAAATGTGGAATAAATTTATCAAGCATAAGAGTCAATGATAATTAATTTAAAAAGCTTATTTGATACATACATCGTTTCCAAGTGAATTTGGATATATTATTTTAGAGACAATTTATTTTTAAGGACTAATTTCCTACTATTTTATTATTTTGAAAATGCCCAATATCACCCAATATACATTTAAAATTAAACATGAATTTAGACAATTTTCAAAAGGTCATAATTCCATGATAGTCAATAATATCAAAGTGATATTTGGCGAATATCAAGTACATACCTGACTCATTAGAATCCATAACTCAACACTTTAATTGAACTTAAGGCACTTGAATAACTTTCAAAAACTATAAACTCTGATTTTGCGATTGGCAACTATGGACGCACGTGATCGCTTCCTCAGTTGAAGATTAGAAAAAAGAATTAGGCTTCTAAGTGGCACATGTATTCAATTAACGTATGGACCATAAGTTTTGGAATTATCGCAAACTTTTGAAAAAACACTTTTGGCCAACTGTTCAGGGCAAATACCTCATTGTGCGACGTATGGTTAACGCCAACAGCCACAGGAAATGTTAGTGGTGGACCTCGTAACTCATAATTAATAATGTGGTATACCTTGAACGGCAGAGGTATACATTTGTGGGTTCTGTGGGAATTGTATATTATAATTGACTGAGAAATGATTTTACAAATTAAAGAATATAGATGTATTCTGCAATGCCAGGACGTCACAAGTGTATAGTGTAGCGTCGCGGTGGTTAATACTTGACTGTAAATTACAAAAGTGAATTTAACCCTTTATGCCCTGACGGTACTTTGTAGTACCACTTATATTAACCCTCTATAACGCCATGTGACTTAGAAGTTACGTACTTATGTATCTACATTTTTTAAGTTTCATTTCCTTCATTTATCACTGTGTACAATTATATTCTACAACCATGCTGTTACCAAGAAATCTATTCGTTTATCATTATATTTATTTATGTTTATGTACCGTGATACAAATTTTATCATTTGTCTTTATCATTTACCTGATATATCACTTTCGTCATACGTAAGAAAATTCCGGTTACAGGGGGTTAAAATGCTGCCATGATCCAAATATGCTTAAAACTCAGCTAGGACTTATAAACACTGCTTTTTCGAAGTCCTTTTAAATGCTATGAAATGATGTCACCAGCACTCATTGTCAGAGATACTATATTTAGTTACACAAACAGGAAGTTTCATGATATGCACGCGGTAACAGTTCGTTTGTCTCTAGGCTGTTACATATTGTTGTGTTTCTGTGGGCATTTACTGTTATAATTAACACATTGACGGCCGCAAATAATTTGCGTAAATTGGTTACCTCGGCCACTGTTGTCCGGCTTCAGTTAAATAACAAAGCATTCTGCGTTATCGTTTTATATCGATCAGTTCACAGTTTTCACTTTAAAAATGCTTAGCTATTTATTTCCACTAACGTCAGTAATTGGTACGCCTAGTTATTTGTTTCACAAGCGTATTATTCAAATCAGTAACATCACATCTGCGTGACAGTGGCCATTGAGGTGTTAATTTTTACAGGATAGCAATTTTTGTATACGTTCTATATAGGATATTTCACAACAGGTGGTAAATATTTTAGGAATTTAGGGAGTGATTCTAAAAGTCAAAATATGAAAAAAATACTGTAAGAATATTTATATTTAGAAAGTGTGTTATTTGAACAGTTTTCAAATATTTAGAATAACAATTGCGGTAAAAAAATAATGATAACATAATATAGGACTTAAGGGGTTAGACTACTGTAAAATTTTCGATCTTCTGAACATTTTTTTTTCGTTCGAATGATAGTCTGAAGTTTCTAGAATGAATTACAAAAGGTTTAAAATATAAATGTGGCTTAGTTTCGGAGCTACAGAGCCGAACGCACACTTGTATGACGTAGAAATAATACGTTTCTTTAACTTTGAACGCGGTTTTCTCAGAACCACACTTTTCAAAACGGTGTACACGATTTCTCAATTTGTATTGATGCGATTACGACCAGATTTATCAGACATGTTTGTTATTACATTCTTTAAGCATTATTATACGGTTTTTGGAAAATTTTGTATTTTGTGGGATTTATACACAAATTAGTGACAAGTTTTTCGAAAAATCGGTATTTTCTCTTAAAAATTCTGATACTGAGTGGATTTTCAAGCAATTAAAAAACGGCTACGATAATGCTTAGGTATTACAATATAGTTAATGGAAAAATTTCGTTTCTGTGTTTCAAATAATCCAAAATTGAGTTAGGTGGTACAACGTTTTATCCTCCGCAAAAAATGACCTTCAGCTCGGAACCGTCTTATGACGCATATATGTATATACTTTTTTTGAAGTTGCATAATTGTTTTTCACACTACATAATATGCCAAAATAAAATGCCAAACCGCAACTTAATAGGATGTTTCGTTTTTTTATAATTTGTGTCGGAAGATCATCTACTATTTCGGGCCGTCACAGTAGTCCAACCCCTTACAGGGGGTTGAGATGAATAAAGTTGAGTTAAATAAGTTTTGATTCCAACGGATCAAGCATCTAATCCTTCTCGATGTTCACGCAAACCAGAAAACGTGGGCTCGAAGAACCCCTCGGTTAAGATAATACCTAACAGTAGTTTGACGTACTGTATAGTTAATCTAAGCTCGACAGGGATTTAGATACCCCATCTCACAGAATTTCCTCGTATAGAGTCCCTTCCACAACTGAACCCAACTAGTCGTTGGCGCTACCCTTTTTATACCGAAAAAAACAGAGGATAAGCGGTAATGGGATGAGTGAAGCTATGTTTTACGGGAGACTGTGCTGGAAAAGATTCTTGCTGTGCGTTGTACCCTAATTTCCTTAAAACACATCCAAATAAAAGAATAAGATGAGCTGAACGTAACAATGCGTTAAGTATGAACCATGATACGTACAACCTTCCTATTCCTGATGTCTTATTAAAATAAAAAGTATGTCATTGGGAACAAATTTTTGCTTTCTAAACACGTGTCTGCGTTTTTAGTAAATTCTAACAATAAGATCAAGCTATGATTGCCATGCAAGCCATGAAAATTTTGTCTTTTGAGTCAAATGCTCCATGCTTGATAGATCTTCGAAGTAGAAGAATGATTTAATCTAGCTCCGTAAATAAAATTAGACATTCTTTTGCAAATATTTTTAACCCTAGAGTGGGCGTGTAACTTGTTTGGTAAACATTGGGCCCGTCGATTTAGGAGACTAACGAAATTTTAGGCGGAAAAATTATTTTTTTCAGTTTAAAATATTGAAATTTTAGTAGTAACAATTAATGTACGGAATAAAAACTCGTTAACCAAAAGAATATACATACATGTAATAAAAGTATAATAAAAAAATATTCTGAAGCAAATAAATGTACAATTCTGTTTAATTTATAACTTTGTCTTTATTTAAGAAGTCTGAAATATAACAAAAAAAATTTTTAAAGAAATCATCGTACATTTTTTCAGTTTTGGTTTTCTTTCTAATTTGAGGAATCTGATTGAAAACCATTTTCAAAGCAATTTTCACAGAGTACAACTATGTCTTCCAGGCACATAAATAAATAACTAAATACTGAGTTCGTCCTGCCAGCCGATGAAAAATATTATTTCTTAGGCTAAAATAATCAGTTAGAGTGAAAATGAACACTCTAGAGTTAAGCACGAACACGAAGTAAAATAGAAATGTACATTGTCTGTCGTTAACACGTTGCATGCCATAGTGAAAACAGCCATAACTAGTCAGACACGGCATAATTTACTATTTTTTATATAAATCGTAAAGAAAAAGATCTGACAATGAGTATTCAATCGTGTTCTTCTATTCCTATATTATTGTTTCAGTATGGGGTCATTCCACGCGAAATCGAACACTTTTTAGAGCAACATTTCGGATTTTGCTGAAACTTGGATATGCTGTAGTCTTTAGTGATATGTAAACGTATCTCGAAGGATTTTTCAAAAGTTTCAAAATTGTTGATTTTACAATTGTTTAAAATATAGTGTTATCAAATATGAAGTTTGTACAAAATTTTGTGACAAACAATAATTATTTAATTAAATTAAATTTGAGCTGCCGGTCACCGGGGTCCCCCACAGCATTCAAAGTATTAAAGTAATAAGTTTAAATGTTAACAAGTTATTGTTGAAAACCTTTATACAAAGTAAAGCGGTCAGTTTCGAAGTAGTATCCTTTTGCAGCAACACACTTTTTTAAACGCAAATTCTATTATGTTGGTGCATATTAACTGGTCGATTTATTAATAAAATTTTCAACAGTTATAATTTTATTAAAAGTTGTATTCATGAATTCAAATATATTGTTACAGCTTCAATACACATGAAGCAAGTGAAGCAAGTGTATTTACACTTTTCTGGAAAAGTTTGAGTTCTTCGACAGCAATGAATTCTTAAAAGATATTCCTTACTGCTGTGTTATAGTTATATTTTTTCCCTCTAAGAAATGATCTAAATAATGAAAAACATGGCAGTTGATTGTTAAAAGGTCTGAAGAATAAAATAGACGTTCAAGGGTTTCTTACCACAAGGGATAAAGTTGCTGGATTTGTTACTTATGGGAGATGAGGCTCCGGGACGCTGTTTTTGAGTGTCCGCCATCTTCTACGGAACCCATTTATTGAATTTTTGATAACCTACAGATATGGAGTAACTATTGTATGATACATACCTATCAATTTATATGCAATATCACGTACAGTTTAGCGTGTATCAGACTCAATTAGGCTTCTTAGTTGATGATTATCTACTGCTTCTGTGGATTAGCCAAGCGATTTATTTTTAAGATTCATATTTCCTGAGTGAAATCTTTCAGAGCAATGCTGTGTTGTACACTCAGTAAATGTTCGTCACCCAGTTGCTGTATCAATATTACGAGTGGCCTTTGAGTACTTCTCAAATTCGACTTTGATTCATTATTCGCTTTACCTAACAATTCGCCACCTTATGTTCAAATAATTGGAAAAACGTTCATACAATTATTTTCAGCGGGCTTTTACTTTCAATTGGTGCATCACAAATGCTATTCAACAGTATTGGGTTGGCCAAAGAGTTTTCTCGTTCTTATCAGTAGGTGACATTAACGTCCCTTTAATCGTTTCGACTACAGTCGCCCTCCGTGAAATGACTTATAGATGCTACAATCGCTTAAAGAAAGAAAATTTCAATTAAAATCATGATAACCTGGTATATTTCTAATCGTCATGGATTTTTAAATAAAACTTTACACTTAAATTTCACTTTATTCTTTGTACTGGAAAAATTTATGACCCGCGCGACCGTACCGGTACCGTCGGTTTTCGGCCGAACGCTGCCGTAGCGAAAGGGTTAAGTGTGAACACTTTCTTTTGTTTTCTTTATTATGAACTTTTGCCAAGTAATGAAACAATTAATTCAGAAAAATACTGTTCACAATTGGACTAATTCAAGACAGCGATCGAGCAGAAGCGTCCAGAATTTATCAACAGGAATGGTGTTGCGTTCCATCCAGACAACGCTACACCTCACGTCTCTTGGACAACACATAAAAATTGTTAGACCTTGGGTGGGATATCTTACCTCACCCGGCATACTCGCCGGACATTGCACCATCCGATTATCATTTATTCCGATTCCTACAAAATTCCCTTAAAGGAAAAAAATTTGAAAATTTAGAAGCCTGTAAAAAGTATCTGGAGGAATTTTTCGAAAATAAAAGTGGGAAATTTTTCGAGGATGGTATTATGAAGTTGCCTGAAAGATGGCAGAAGATAGTAGAAAATAGTGGCCAATACGTTGTATAATATAATTTTAGTTATAAATATAAAATTTGTGCTTGAATTTCCTTTAAAAAAACAAGAAGGCTTTTTGGCCATCCCAATACTTCTATGTTATCGAACTGTGACAATCTTTTTACATGTTCCAACTCGGTCATTTCATGTGCACCAACCTAATACTTTCGGAAGTACCATGGGAAGAATTATTCTGCAAGTAGATGCTTTAATTATTTAGTCGGCTACAGCTTTCTGTTTTCAATTTTGTGAAAATGAAATCCGCCGACGTGCGGTATCACCGCAGCGCACTTTGACGTCGAAAATTCGATCACAGATAATGCAGTGTGTCAAGGTGCGTTATCGGGATGCAGCAGCCAAGTGTCGGCATGTCCAATTGTTCAATCAGAATTTCATGGACAGCTCGATGACTGATTTGTACGTTATCTGCTATCAGTCTTACCGCAGAACGTTGATTAAATTCGTGGTTCGCCTTCAACCTTTTCCACCCTACCAGAAACTCTTTGTGCCATCGGAGACCTTGTGACAGACCTCTGCCTCCATAAGGCTTTTTCAGCTTTTCATATATTCTGTTTGTTCTTTCATTTAGTTTTACAAAAACTCTCATTGCAGAATGTTTTGCGATGTTCACAATAAAAACAGCTCGACATAATTTGCAATAAATTTGTGCACTTTTGGAATGATATTACTTGAAAACTTACTTCAAATAATTATTTATATATAAATACTTAAGTTAATTTAATTTTAAAATAATTTAATTTTTTAAATCATTCAAATAATTATTCAATTATAAATATTATTTGAAAACATATATTATCTTAATATTAATTATATCCTTTTCGTCATATACCCGTATTATTTTAATTCGAGAAATAATATTGAAAGAAACTATTTTATACTTATGACAATTAAGTAATGAAATAATCACTGAATAATACAACTGAAACATTTCAATTAGATCATTTCTTCTCATCGAGTATTAAAAATTAACACTTGGAATATTTACAGTCAACTCTCACTTTTCTATATATGCGTATATCTTGTTATTATACATGGTGAGTCATCTAACTTGACCACCTTAAATTACTTATAAACTGTTTTTTGTATAAAAAATGTTTCAAAGAAAAATCGCATGGTATGAAGTGGAACATGCAGTATAGTAATCAGTTCTTTGCTATCTTACTTTTTTATTCACACCTGAAGGTCATCCTGAGTATTTTTTAAGTGAAACACTCCTTTTTCTATTTTGGAATTCGAGAGATTATCAACCACTGAGGAAAAATGTACTATACAGGATGCTTCAGAAATAGGTGGCCAAACTTTGGTGTCGTATTCTACCTCTCCTAAGGATGAAAAAAGGTGATATAAACATAGGCCCGAAAACTCTTTCTTTCCAAAATATGTATAAATACTTTCTGTTTGTGACAAGGTATTTCAGGAATGCTTAAAACTTACTTAAAGAAATTACTGAAAATGACATTTTGTATTTCTAATGCAATCTGTCCCGTGATGAGTTCTGGATTTTCTTGGATGCGTCTAAATATCTGCTCTTCGACTCTAGAGGTTCGAACTAGAGGTGCTGCTACCGATTATCGATAACGTTATCGATAACAGAACCTCTAGTTCGAACATGTTTGTTTCGTCCTCAGGTAATTGTACTAGGTGAAAAAGATCCAGTTTCTTTAAGCCGACGATGTACCGAACTGAATGTATCCTTACAAGGACATCGTCTTTGGGGAAAAGTCTCCCGATACAGACGCTGAACATTTCTGCAGTTTCCATTAGCTCGTCCATAGATGAAATGAATATCTGTCGACTCGATATTAGAATAAGCCACCCTGATAACTGTCTTAACTATCAAAGTTTAGATAGGAGCTGATTTACTACGATATAAGCTGCCTTCAATATCAGGATGACTTGATCTACTGCAATATTTACTTCTACCAGAAAAAAGTGTTGACAATCTCGAAATTCTACGTGTGGTAGCTGTTCATGTAAAATTACGAGGTGAACAAAAAGTGTTTATATCTTGAAAAGGAAGAGTTCTTGGACCTATGTTTATATGACGTTTTTTCATCCTTAGGGAGAGTAGAATACGATACCAAAATTTGGCCACCTATTTCTGAAGTATCCTGTATATTATTAATTCTTCGATCAGACCTTCACCGACACTCTCTTGCAGCTGACACAGCTCCATAAATTCATTAGGCAAATATCACAGACGAAGTACCTCGTCTGTGCAAATGTCGTTGAAACTTACTTACCCTATTATTCTTACCTTACCCCATATAAGAACATTTCGTTACTGCTCATGTCATATTTTTATTATAACTTTCTGACAAAGCATTCATGGGTATATATTTGTATAATATTTTTTACCTATTGCTTCTTGTAAAATACACTGGCACGGTTTGGCAGAAAAAAGTTGAAACATCCTGTATATTTTATATGAAAGATAACATAATATTAATTTCTCACAAAATTGTTCAAACTGTTTTCGACTAATATTTTATAAATTATACACAGAGGTTCATAAGGAAATTGATAAAGACCAATCATTGTACAGTAGTAGGGGAACCTGGGGTAAAACGGAGCACTTAAGTTTTAAATTAGATGTACAAACCCCAAAAATAATATAAACAGGAATATTTTTTTACCGAATTATAATATAGACTCTTGTCTTAAAGTATCCGTAATGTGGAAGCTCTGCCACTTCGGACTCTGATTCAACAGCTCTTTAAAAAATGTTCTACATTTTTTCCACTTTGTCCCATTAACGGGGTAAAAATCAAGTATTGATAAACAGTAAGCGCTTTTGTAAAACAAATTAAAAAACTTTTTTGGAAAAGTTTAAAAAGGTTTTAATTTTAAGATAGAAAATTAAAGCCCACTATAATTCCCTTTATTTTTTTTCTAAACAATACTTACGTCTTCTATCACTGGAGATACAAAAATATCGTGATCACTATTCATAATTTCGCATAAACTTCACAAAAAATGATTCATTGTGAGTTCTAATTCTCTTCACTTGTGCTACAAAATATTAAATAGAGGCAAAAAAAATAATTTCACTTTTGTTTGAAACGTTTGAAATTTATGTGAAATTAAAGAGTTATAATTTTTGTTTGTGTGTTAAAGTAAATCTAATTTGCACACTTTACGTCATTTAAACCCAGTGCGGTCTTCGGGTCTTTTTTGACCTATCGAATCTTCATTTACTTAAGAAACATTTGCACTGATGGCATTATAAAACCTACGAGTGGCTATTTTTAGGTTTTGTTAGCCTTTTCATTATATTACAAAGTTGCAAATATGAGTTCTATACATTCGGGGCATTATCGATCCAAAAACCTTGAGTGTAGAGTCGAACGAAAGAACACACTAGGGTTAAGTTATACATTAAAAGATTAATACCTATAGAAATAATACGTTACATACATGACCTCAGTAATTACTATCATATAATAGTTACACATTTATACATTAAAAGATTAACACCTATAAAAATAATACATGACTTTAGAAATTACAATTTTATGCATAAAATTCTAAAATTTGCTTTAAAAATGCTAAATACGTTTATTCACCAACAATTTGTGTCAGCTGTAATAGTGGCTTCTTCTTGTGACTTAATGACTATAACAGTCGTTGGATAGTACTACTAGTATCATGTAAAGACTAATACTTCATTTTGCCTCAGCATTTCGCTTTACCTTGAGTTCCCCTACATTCCAAAATGACGGTTATATTTTGTTTGTAAATTCGATTCAGACGTCGATTCACAAATATGCTGTCAACAAAGCTGCAAAAAAATACAAAGATCAATATTTGACGATGTTTATCGGTGTCTATAATTAAATTCTTTTGCCGCGGTGAAACTTTCCGCTTGCTCTCTATCGATGTATTGGTTATCATTCTAGGATGTCTGGAACAAAATATTCGTAAACGGCGGACGTTTAATACCTAAACGGTTTAGGTAATACATAGTCATTTTTTCCGTCGCTAACGAACGTCCAAGTATCGAAAGTTCCAACGTGAAACTCACGCGGTCGTTGTTTTTCCGCTATTCACCGCCTGCTGACGAACAATAGACTTCCTCGTATTGGCATTTTCAGACCATTCACATGATCAAACACAGAAGTAGTGCACTCATGCTTGTATCTAAACGAATCGATGGGAAAATGAGTCTATCCCGTCTTTTTTTCATTTTCATCCATTCTCCTTCGTATTCTTGTTCCCTCAATTTTAAACGCCGCTCTCGTTTTAATTTCGTTTCTTCCTTTTTCATACTTCCCAACATCAACCTTCTTGTTGTTCCATTTCCTACCCTGCCCTAATGAGTTTTCATGTTCCCGTTAAACTATCTTTTTTCTGCGCTCTTCCAGTTAATTATACTTCCTTCCCTTATTTATTCTTTATTTTCGTTGCATTAATGTATTTTCCATATTTGTCCAAAATACGTGATGTTAAATGTTTTGGAAATTCATACATACTGTAGAAAAAAGAAATTTTAATGCTCAAGGGGTAGACTACCCTAACAGTTTAAAAGAATTGAATTTTTTTTCTTTAATTTTCTTAAAGTTTCAAGTGTGTAGAATATTATGTTAAAGCGATGTTCTAGCAGTAAAGGTTTCGAACTTAGCGAATAACTCCAACATTTTATAACATGTTTGCTTCTTAAAAATTGGAATGCAAAACACAAAGTTACATTTATATCCTCTGAGAAAATCTAAAGTTTTCATTCAGTAATTACCTATGGAAAAAATTTCCAAACATTATTCATTTTTAGACGCCTCAGAGTAGTGCGCCTCCTTAAGAAAGGAATTAAATTATAACAGTCAATCCCAGTTATGGTCACGGGAGCTCCGGCCTTCCGCCGATCTAGGTCCGTTCCCCTCGTTCAGTTCCCTCCAGTTCGTTCCTCGTTCCCCCTCAGTCCATCGTCGCCACAGATTACAGCCTATATTAGGGGAATGGACCTAGAGTGAGGGAAGACCGGAGTTCCCGTGGCCATCACTGATTTATCCGAAATTAATTACTTCTCGAATTCCTAAATAAAATTTAACGGTCATAGAAATAGCTAACAATCATTAAGAGTTAATGCAACTATAAACTCTAAAGGAAAAGATATTAATCTATCATCATGGTACTTAACGTTTAGTGTTCTTTCAAGGCCGTGCCTCAAGTTTACAATAATTTATCTATAATCAATAGAAAACGACGCAAATATACATATTAGTCAATATTTAAAATATCTTTAATATAACTACTGACATTAACATCGATCGATTATTCGTATACGTAAACAGATTCATTCAATAAAAATAATAAATCATTAATTTCATTAAAAGTTTAATCTGTGATAAATATTTATTTATTCAAAAATATTCTGTTTGGTGGTCAACAGGTGAAATTGTCCATACTGATTTATACTCAACACAACTCGGAAAGGTGTATGAAAAACTTTTAACGAAAGAATCAAAATTTGTAAACTGTAAGGCCTTTCTGTTTCTTCAAGACAACGTAAGAAAGCATACTACAAAGCAGATGTTGCATAAACTTATTGAACTTGCTTAAGAAAAATTCGTACAAGATATTCGACTGATTTAACTCTACAAGATTACTATCTATTTTTACCATCTACTGCACGCGCTCTGACCTCCACTATTGACCATATGGAATAATCCGTCTGGATTTTTTTGTAGTTAAACTGCCTCCATCTGTCGAAAGAATTATTGCGACACAAAACCCGCTATAACTCGAAAACAAAGTCAAATAGGACACATGTTTATATGAACTTTTTTATTCTTCCGATGTGCTGAAACCATCCCTAAAGTACGTCCCACATGCTACGGGGCATCCGGTATAGTATATAGTATACACTTTATACGCACATAGGTATATAAGTTATGTTTACAGTCGCTAATGATCTCTGCAGTTGGTGTAACTTTAAATATCTAATTAAAAATAACCATCCCGCTCTCTTTTTATCAGATCATCCCATAAGTAACATCGTTCACCATCTTATAAAACATATGCGAAATAAATATAAATATATTATCCAATTTTATTTTGTGAAAAGTTTACTGTGCGTGTAGTGGAATGTGACGAATTTACTTTGTTTAGAATCTTTGAATGAAAATTTCGATTACCATAGCAAAGACCTGTTGCTAATAATTGTGTAAATTAGATAGAATTTTAGTGGAAAAATATCACGATGGCGCTTGTTACACTCAAAATTAGTTGTAATTACCAGTTACTACCTATTTTGGTTTAATGATACTAATTGGTTAAAATCAACCCCAAATGAATTGTCTTAAAACGCTAGCAATTTGTTGAACATGGAAACAAAGAACTGTAGGAATAGTTGAACAAGAATATTAAAATTGAATCGGTGAGTTGAAGAACAGTACAAGTCCAAAATTAGCCGTTTTGAAACAATCTGAAAAGTAAATGTAAAATGTATAAAACTATATATTGGGATCAAAAACAGTACAAAGAAAGTACCCCATACTCATATTTCAGTAGTCCCTTCAGTTTAATGAGTATAAAAACAGTATCTATTATGGATGTGTACTGTTTCAACAATCTGTTTCACAATCACTTTTCATGGAATAATTTCTACATCAATTATGTTTAAAGCAAGTTAAGAAATGTTTTTTTAGTAGTGTTATTTTTTAAATTTCCTGAATAGAAAGTGACGAGTTGAAATACATTTAACCATATTTAAAAAAAGTTTAACCTTAGTTAGACATGTATGAACGTTCATTTGGGTTAGCATAAACGTGTTTAAACTGGAACAGCACTATAAAATCAGTGGCGTTGATGATATACGAAAAGTGACACTATTTTTTCAAATATCTCAAAATGTGATTTTTGGACTTGTACTATTATTCAACTCACCGATTCAATTAATGTTGCGGACGTTTGTTGGTTCGTACGACAATATACGACACACGCGTGATGATAAAGATGAGTATACTAAAGTACAAGTTTACAGTAAGTAAGTACATATTCCGTACATGTTCGTGTTTCCGCGAGGAATCATGGAGTCCGTACAAAGAACGCCTAAAGAGACGAAACGACGATCATGAATCACCAGACGTCACGCAATCGCCTCCATCGATAATTGAGGAGTTCAGTGGAAAAGGGGTGCACGCCACATCTACATCACGTTTGGGTTTTTGTACCATCAACTGGCTCCAACAATCTAGTGTCCACTCCATTACATTCTAGCAACGTGGCATGTACTCTTTAGTAAACAGAAGCATATTAGAATGCCTTGACATTGAAATCAAACAAATACCTAGCGGAAAAGAGGCCCATGCCACTCCGTCTTCTTAGAAAACTTGTAACAAAATTCTAGCAAAGAAAAACGTTAGTTCTACGACTAGTAAGTGGACAACATCATTCTATACACATCAAGTATAGGTACCTACTCATAATCAAACGAACCTGTGACACTTATTTTTAGTCTTTAAAAATGTCGTGGCTACCCTTCAAACCTTGGAGATTGCGTATTGCCCATCAAGTACCTAAGTGAACTCAAAATAAAAGTTTTTAAATTTAGGGACTTACAGAGCTTCAGGCAGTTTATACCGCCTATGTATGTCCCATTTTCTCGACCATTGAAGTGTGATAAAAGTAAAGAGACAGAGCAGAACTTGAACATATTGATGAAGAGTTAGAATAAATAAAAATTCGTTCTACCGATTATTATTGTTATTTCATGTATTTCTTTGTTGTTTACGTATGTAAACATACATGGCAATATTAATATTCCAAGTTGATATAATATTTCAAATTTATTCAAAATATCGGAACAGTAACTGATGAATCAGTGGTTTATTTAAAGTAAGATGTAACAAAAGGTGTCAAGTAATATGAATTTTTAAGCCTCGATTTAATAGTAATTGCCATTTACCATCTATTTCAATTGCCAGTCAAAATAATTACAATATAGTACCGAAATTCCTGAGAATATTATTTTTCCTAAAACTTATTTTCCTGTTTTGTAGTATTGTGGCGTGTGAGTGTGTTCCACTGGGCCCTTCAATTTCCAATAATTAGTATTCAGTATCTTGATAATTAAAAATAACTGCAGTTGTTAATTAGTTTATGTTTGATGAAACCATACATAGAAGCGACATTACTTAAAGGCTGACGTAATATTTACTTGTTTGTTTTAAAAATACACAAAGAATTTAATTACACTGTATAAATGGTCGGTATCCCAGGCCGTGTACCATCTAGTTTTCAATTCATCACTGGCTTCCATAGATATAATCGCGAATGTTTCCATTTCTTAAAGAGGAAATTAACGCGCCGCCGCAACTGGCGCTTCAGATACGAGAACGCGAGGAAACGACCAAAGAAGAAACGAGAAAATAAGGATACATCGAGAATTTACAGCGTTTAAATTAATTTCGCCCCGTAGATAGATCATGCCTGCTTGGAAAATGAGGTAACTCTGCGAAATGATAGCGAGACAAGATTAAAGGTTGGACTGCTGCTGAAGTTGATTACGTTTACCCTGAAAAACGTTTTCCCCTATTAAGGCTTTAATTTTCGCGTCGTTTAACTAACAATCTTTTTAATTTCTTGGTGAGTGTACACTTGAAACATTTTATTTCATTATCTACGTAGATTTGGTGCATTATAAATCGCTTGAACGCAATTACTTGGGAGATTATTCAGTTTCCAAGCACCGCTATAATATGGAAAAATGTGAATAAACATTAAGCTTGGATATTCTTAATAAGCACTAAGCTTTTAACTCACTCAAATAGAGTTTTTCCATGTAGTACGACACATAAACATTATAAAGTTCAACTAATTGTAACAATATCTGACGTAAAAAATTCATGTTATTAACATCTTCAAGATCAAATTTAGTAAAGTTGGAAAAATTATTGTTTCTATTACATTTTATTTAATTTGAATATATAACTATTAATAAAAAAAGTTTAGAAACTTCTGTAAAAAATAATGTACACAAATGTAGCCATTAAGGGATAAGGCTCTTTATCAACAATATTTGTGACGATTACAATCTGTCCGTATTTTCGGAATAAAATTTGATGTAAAAATATATTAATGCATGAATGCAACCCAGAACGCATTATGTGCCTGTTTTTTAAAACATATTATAGCCACTTAAATTTCTGAAAGAGAATTTCATTCCAATAAAGTTTCATATACATTTTACGGTAGCTCTTACAAGTTTGCTGTTTTAACATAAAGAAAGTGCAGTACTTCATGGATATTCCTCTACGACAGAAAATGTAAGTTACATACGGGCGTGTTTTCGTACTACTAGAATTAAATAGCTCGCGTCAGAAGTCAAAACTCTGAAGTTTTATTTTCTTTTCCCCTCTTAACGTCGCATCAGCTACACCGGTTATTAGCGACGATAATATTTAGTTCTACTCCAATTGTAAATAGTTTTGTTTCTTTGAGGAATTGGAGCAATTGACCTATTTCTTTATGGTTGGAAAAGTTCTCTCTGAAATTGTAGCTTATATTGTTTTTTGGTGCAATATCGAATATTTAATGCAGTGTATGATTAAGAGGTTGATAATTGAAGGGTTAGGGGAAAAACAAGGAGTGTCATAAACAGCTTCATTGAGAAAATCAATTTTTAACCGTAGAGTGGGCGCGTACGGTCTCACAATCCGACGCGGTCATTAATGTGAAATATTTTAGTTATTGCTGAATCTTCAGGGCTCATTCTCACTCTAGCTGATTATCTTAATCTAAGAAATACTATTTTTCATCGGCTGGCTGGACGAATCCAATGTTTATTTATTTATGTGCCTTGAACACATAGTTACACTTTGTGTGAAAATTGCTTTGAAAATGGTTCTACGTCAGATTCCTCAAATTAGAAAGAAAACTAGAATTGAAAAAATGTATGTTGTGTAGTCAACCGTTAGGATAACAGTGTGTGTGTGCGTCGCGTGACAAGGTGCGAAAACAAACGATACAAACCGAATATTGCCGATTCGGGAAGAAGCGGTGCGTTGGCTTAGCAATTAGGCAGTAGTTAAGAAGCCTGTTATGTAATCGGTCGTGCGAAGACGCCGAAAGTCATTTTGCTTTAGTTCTCTTAGTTCCAGTTCTTTCTTTACGATATTTTATATTAATTCTATTTTCATTTCTATACCTAAATATATATATGTTATAATTAATTGTGTGCTCGTTAACATATCAATCGGACCATCTTACTAAACCCACCTTACTACAGTTGATTCGTTTACAAATTTTTCTTTTGTTATATTTCAGACTTCCTAAATAAAGACAAAGTTATAAATTAAAAGGAAATGTACATTTATTTGCTTCAAAATATGTTTTTTATTATACTTTTCATACGTACATATTCTTTTGGTTAACAAGTTATTATTCTATACATTAATTGCTTTTACTAAAATTTCAATGTTTTAAACTGAAAAAAAAATTGTTTCCGCTTAAACTTCAGTTTGTCTCCCAAACTGACACGCCCAATGTTTATCAAATAAGCTACGCGCACACTCTAGGGTTAATACTTTAATGCATCAGTGAACACTGCGGAACAAAAATGGACATACCCTGTTCTTTCCCCTTACCCTTCAATTATTTGTACGTTACATTTGTCGCAAATTAGAGGACTATTTTTCAAGAGTAAATATGAATATGTTATTTATATATCTATTTTTCATTCGGGGAATTGCAATTTCTTCTTTTCTTATTAATATTAGTGGTACATTCTCCTTAGTTGTAAAGCTACTGTTGATTATCTGGATATGCGGTGGTGCTGCATTTTTCCATTCCGCTTCCCAGATCATTTTTTGTTTCCTGGAAGTGTATTCTTGTAGATCAGATAACGATGGAGGGATTTGTGATTGAACTAAATTTTGTAGAATCTTGGCAGCCTTTTTTGCTGCTGTATCTGCTATTCTATTGCCAGTTATGTCAGTATGTGACGCGACCCGTACAAGGATTATGTTTATTCCTTTCCTGCTTGTTTCGAAGAGGGTTAACTCTGAAGTTGAATTGCTTATATTTCGAAAACGAAGCCTGAAATTATAAAACGGTAAACGACATTTCAATTCGTTTTAATATAAGAAATCAATATATATTCGTGTTTGACACATTTTATTAATATCTTGTATTTCCATCGATGTACTTTCTAAACGCTGCAAAACGGTAACATTGTTAACACAGTATCTGTTTAATAAAAATAAGGCGATGCAATTTTTTCGATCTGATAATTTAAGCATTCTGTCCTTTACATGACTAATAGAGTAAACGCAACAGGGGCATGCGTGTGCAATATACACTATGAACCCGCCATAAACGCTGACATTTAATCATGAAAACCTACCGCTGAAGCCTCATAAATATGCATTCACGTAATTACATGTATTATTGACTACAGCAATCCCATTAATTTTTCATTTTGCAAGCGGACATATTAAAAATCTTTTTCAGAAAAATATACTGTAGAAACAGACAAGTTTTTATAAATTATTGCATGATAATTGAATATTCTACATTTCGTTATTATACCATGCATAGTATGTGGAATTAATATTATTTTGTATTATACAATTTTAACAAAAATACTGAATAAACAAATTGATTCATTTACACCACCCTCCATAAGTATTACGACACTTACGAAAAATTACATAAACCGGAAATATCATTAGTTAATTACTAAAATCTTTAAGAATTATTATGTAGTTTGATACCTCAGGCTATAAAGAATTCGTATATTTAATATTACAACGAGATTTCACCAATTATGTGTAATAAAATTAAACTTTCTTCTCGCCTACATATACGTATATTAGCCGCATCTCTCGATCACCGTCTTAACCAATTTTGTCAATCGTTTTAATAGTTTCTCTATTGTATACTTTGTTATCTCACCTCATGCGTGTTGTAAATGATTCCAAAAGTCAAATTCAGATTTTGTGCAAACCTCTCGGATTATCCGATCTAATTCATCCCATTTTTAATGAGTCAAACGCAATAAATGGGAAAACGAATTATCAGACTGCGGATGTACATGCAAATATACAATTTTAGATATTAATATTTTTTGTTTTAATCTATTTGAGAAAATAGAACTTCGATAAAATAGTATTTTACGCTTTAAATGTTACGTAATGTATTTTTTATTTTATTTACTTTATAACGTGTACATTCTGCACATATTTGTATATGTTAAATTGCATAAAGATCCGCAGTCTACTAATTATACAAATGTGTAGTAAATATACCTGATGGTGTAACATATAGCTGAATACATGTTTTAGTATGATCTTAAAAAACTAGCAATAGTTCTATAATCTGAATCAAGTAACTACACCTTTTGTGTGAGATAAGCTGGTGTCCTAATACTTATAGACGGGGGTGTATATCGTACTTTCAACCATATATTGCAAAGAATCTTACAATTAGTCACTGGACATTAGTTTTATATTACGTGTGGACATACGTATGTCGCAATCTAAAGATTAATTTGGTATTTCCATCAATAATTGATGTACAATAACAAATTCAAAAAAACGAACGATCTATGAGTTGTGTTTCAATTTAATGAATAGTTTATTTGCCTACATAATTATATTGTATGTCATTTTTGTCAAAAATCCATGCATGGTAAATGCTTTAGTAATTTATAATGACAAAGCGATTCTTTATTTCGAAATTGATATAATGTGAAATGAAAATTTTAACCGTACGAATTACTATTATGTAGTACAGCCGTGGCCACGGGAGCTCCAGCCTTCCCCCATTGTAGGTCCATTCCCCTCATATAGGCTATGATCTGGGACGACGACGGACCAAGGGGGACAAGGAGCGAACTAGTGGAAAAAGAAACGAGGGGAATGGACCTACTGTGGGGGAAGGTCGCAGCTCTGGTGGCCATCACTGAATGAAGTGATCAAAAATTTTCAATATAGATGATACTCTTCTCTGATCAATTTTAGGTAGTATGAAACAAAATACTACTATCTGGCAACAAGAATGTATCAATCATTCGTTTTTACTATAGATAAGTCTTTGCATATCACGCTTTCAAGTTCCAAGTTTGAGTTGTCAAGCAACAGTAATAATTTTTCGAACTTTTTTAAATTCGATATTATCATTCAAAAACAAAAATACAGGGGTAGTACAGTTCTTAAACTTTGTAGGTCAACTTACAAGGGATGATTCCCAACCGTCACACGCCGATTTTGGTGAAATTTTAGTATGATATAGAGCTCGAAAAAATATGTATTTGACACATATTTTTTTTACCGGCAACCATTCATGTTGAAGGGGTGAAAACAGCTCTCAAAGTGGGGGCTGAAAACCATATTTTATCAAATATCTTGAAAACTATTGGTCGTAGGGAAACCATTCTTTTTTAAATTGTATATTTTTTAGTTACGAATTGAGCTATGTGAGCAATTTTGCCAAAAGTTCATTTGTTTAAACAATTTTTAAAGAATTATAACATTTTTCAATTTTTTCTGGTCAAATATTAATATATTTTCATCAAAATTTATATACATAAACTACAGACCAAGACCAAAAATACAGATAAATTGAAGTTTGTAATTTCATCTTTGTAATAATTATTATTACATGCGCAAAATAATCCTATTTTCGTACATGCCGATTATCTGTAGACCCATATGGCCGAAAAAGTTACAAGTTTTCGTGATATTTTGGGACAATCCATCATCCTATGTGTTATTGTTGTGTTTTTAATGACAGAAATCACCGAAGAATGTAAAAAGGTTTCCTACGACGTGACCGGTGCAGAGTGTACGGTAGGTTTGAGGTACGCAGGCCACTCTCATGCGACTCGCGGTCATAAAATGACAGTAATTAATTGTATGAATATAAACGGGAAACATTTGACCAGAAAAAATTAAGAAATGTTATAATTTTGTAGATATTGCTTAAATAAATGAACTTTTGACAAAATCGCTCACATAGCTGAATTCGTAAACAAAAAATACACAATTTAAAAAAAAATGGTTGTCCTGCATCCAATAGTTTTTGAGATATTTGATAAAATATGGTTTTCAGCTCCCACTTTGAGAGCTGTTTTCACCCCTTCAACATGGATGGTTGCTGATAAAAAAAAATATGTCAAATATTCATGAAAATCGGCGTGTGGCGATTGGGAATCATCCCTTTTAGTTGAAGATAATGCTGTGAGAATAAACGAAGAGACGTAACTACATTTCGTGAAATGAGACAAAAGTATTATAAACGACTATGCAGAATGGAAGTCTGATATATGCCCTGTTATTCCCGTAAATTCACGCTTCCATTTTAATCCGGCTTTAGACCCCTCGAATCGCGCTGAAACCGTTTTACACTTGATATTTCATTAACAAAATGTTAATACTATAAGTTACGTACAATAAAATTAAGCTTTTAATTCATTACAGTGAAGTGATTATATTGAAAAGTCTTTTCTCCATTTTCTTCATAAAATTAAAGCCATATAATGTGAATAATGAATGAAATAAAGATCAAAGATGTTTTCGTAATGTTTCCAAAACGAATATCAAGAATTGAGCACAGTTAAAATTGTATTTTAATTGACAATGAGCAGAAAGTGCATACTTAAGTAGAAAAAGTCTATGACAATGTAAAATAAACTTTTTTATATGAGGCTTTGTTTTCGGGGTGATTATGTTAAAAATAAAAATTTTTAATTTTAAGTTCAGAGTTGTTGGTTACATACGTATTATACTTACTTGTATAACAGAGATTTATAAACCATGGCATAACGGATCTCGATATACACTATTTCTGTTCGTATTTATGTATATTGAGAATATTGATAACATTGTATAACGCTCTTATACTACATTAATGATCGAATATTAAGTAATTATATTAATCCAGTAATTACTTTTATCGCATACAAATTGCTCAGATCAAATGCATCAGAAACTCATAAACTGATACTACTATGTTTGGAAAGTTAAATTATTGGAATAGTTGGTTATTCCATGTTTTATCGCAGAATCAATTTAAAATAGTCCATCATACAACATTCATTTATTAATCCTATCAATGTAAACACATGCGTACCCGGTGAATTGTTTTCGTTTTATTTTTTTTCTAGAATGATTTCTTGTCCCATTATTCCACTCCACGCAGCTTGGATACATAGTAGATTTATAATATTATGTATCCATAAAATCCGTAAGTATCCATGAAGTGTATAAACGTAAATAGTGACGTAGAAACACTTTCTATTACGGAACCAATCGATACGTATTCAATTTTAATTTAAGAATGATATTGCGGTATTTTCCAATATCGGTTATAAGTGTTATCCGATGCAAAATCAAGATGCGAAAGATACATTTAAAAACTTTTAATTTTCATCCTAGCTATATCTAGTACGCTGTATAAGAAAATAATACTACCTTTACTCGTCTTTATTCTCAATTTATAGAGAATGTATCTCATTTATACGATCAAATTGTACTAATATATTCTATGTATGAAAACGAATGAAGAATCTTAATACAAACATATGCTTAAAAATGATACATTAATAGAAGAAAAACTTTTTAATACTTTGCTGAGTGGACCTCTAGGCGCTTGACAAGGCCGCACACCGTATGCTATGCTCACTACATACTATTACAATTGGGCCGCACGCAGCCTTCGCTTCGCTTCCAAGCGTGTATGTAGCCCAAAGTCAAAGCGTTAAATATGATTTATTATAGGGGTACCGAAACTATGTTCCCGAAAGTCATTCCATTTTTTTTAATTTTAACTTTGTTTTAAAATTGTACACCTACATTTAACACGACAAAACAATTAAAGTTTGTCTTTAATCCATAGAGAGGTAAAACTGACGTTTAGGAGAGGCAGCCCCGATGACCTTGACCTTGACATATGTTATCAAGGACACCTTCTTCAGTAACGCTCAAGAGGTTTTAGCCGTCGCTGGTTATTGTTTATAAAGTTATTAATTATTAAATATAGAACACGCGAGGAGATCCATTTTGCAACAAAGTTGATACATGTCGCAACACTTGGCCATTACTGAATGAAAAACCCGCTCAAAACTTCAACGCATGAGTGGAGCAGCGGCTCCGCCCCTCACCCTGCAATCCCACCTAAAAAAAAGTCCAACTGAACCTAACTCATTCTTGAATTAAATTCAGGATAGGATAGTTTGGTTTATCCCAAGGGCTTAAATTGATGCCAAATTATATCAATAATGGAAGAAATATTTACAAACTCATTTATTGTGTATTAAAATTTAATTTTCAATGATTTTTTGTAATTTTACAACATTATTTTTATCCAGAAACGATAATAAGCTTTTAATGTACTGAATCTTGGCACTTTTTAACGCAACTGCAGGAGCAGGTTCCAATGAGAATTCTGCAGATAACGCTTCTTCTATTTTTATTTTATACGAAAAACATTCATTGAGATTCCTGTATTTCGTCGATGTGTATAAAAAACCATTAGGTTTATACATGATCAGTTTATACGATTGAATCCTAAATGTGAAACTTTCCGATTTTTGAGTTAATAATCCAATACTACAAAATACATGTTTATTTAAAAGTATTAAGATTAAAATTGATAAAACTTCTCTGCTGGCGTTTCGTAAAAAGTTAAAATTTCGTAAAAAATGTCTTTTCCGGTTTGGAAAATATTAAATCGAAAAAGGGAATTTCTCGAGAAATGTCCTTTTTTCGTTTAACATTTTTTGTATCTAAATGAATTACACCTGTACAACTTTGGCAATTTAGAAGCATGTATTGTAAAGTATGTAGATTATAAAAATGCAATAATCGGAAAAAGGGAATATCTCAAGAAACGCCCGTAATCCGAAGAGCTCCTCAATTGTACATCACCTGAACGCCATAGGCGTTTTCCGCACGAATTACAGTGATATAATCCTATCCATAATTTCGTTGGGAATGTAACCTGTGATTCTGAATGATTACACAGTATCGACACTGAAACGAAGTCTGTTTAACACTATAAAACAAATGCTGTGATAATTGCTGTTTAGTATTCTAAACGCATGCATGTTGGTCGCTTGTAAACATCAGGGTCGCACGTTCATCACGAATTTATAAGTTACAATACATCAAGTTACAAGGAGATAACTTCGAATTTCAACGTTAAGTAAATTCAGAATGTATTGTAATCATTTAACAAAATTTGATAATGATAATAATGAATCATTGAATATGTATCTTCATACGCTGCAAGATTAGGTAAAATAGCATAGAGATACTTTTAAAAAAATGACGTTCTTCAAGTCTTGCTGGCGCCAAGCCCTGAAATAAAGTGCAGTTGACTGTAAATATACCCTAAACAGAGTAAGCTTCATTTGAAACATTCTTTGATACAACCACTAAACTCGAAGATAATCGTGCGGAAAGATTAAAATGGGATTTTCTGTATACAGTGCTTTTAAGTGCCCATAGCAGTTGAGGGGTTGATTTCTTGAGCTCTTGTTTTAACACTGTATAACATTATTTACAGGGGTTGGACAAAATACTGGAAACACCTCGTACATTAAGAAAATTCTTTATTAATATCGTGTAGGACCATCATTGGCGTCTAATACAGCCTGAATTCTTCTGGGAATGGAATCATACAAATCCTGAATAATGTTTAATGGGACATTATCCCACTCTGCATGCAGAAACTCTTCATGTTCTTTTAGAGAAGCTGGAGGAGGATATCTGACCCTACTACACAATACACGACTTATAAGTAATATTTTCATTATTTTCTTCAACCACTGTACATATTTCTACTAATAGAACATGTTAACAATGTTTAATCTTTCAATTAGGAAACACCGTATATATTAACTTTCGCACATTTTAAGCAAAAGAAGTTGTACTTCACACATGGGAACGGCCCTAATATATGTATCTACGATAGTAACATACGCACTTATCAAGTATTGAAAATTGATTTTCTTGAAAACGAAGCCCCATATTAATAGAATTATTCCACATTTTTAACTTTGTTTTAACAAATTAATCACTTACTGCTTGTAAACCGAAGTCTGCTACACGTTGAATTTTGTTAACTGCCAAATCTTGAAATGTCGTTCCAATATTAGAAACGCCTAAGCTGTTTAGAATGTCTGATGTTTAATTTGGTAGCGTTCCCACAAGTACTGCAAGTGATATTTAATGTTCAAACATTCGCTTACTGTTTCTCTACTTTTATCACTATTGTTCTTTCTAGCGTTGTCTTTGTCCGCACGTATCTCTTTTTATACCGCTTGTTTGTTACGAACATAACAGGAGTTTTATCACAGTATATTCTAAAAATGATTTGCAGTAATTAAAAAGTTTTAATGAAATAAAAGAACCAGATGAATTTTGTTTAATCCGTTTGTTAGAGTTTTCTTACCTGCAAAGTTGGATGTACCTTCCGCATTGACTGTAAAAGTAATTACGGCGTTAATTTAATTGTTGCAGAAGTTGATACACCTCTTATTTAATCGTACAAGAGTAACTGTTTTACTTTAATGATTTTAGTTTGAACTAAACTTTTATTTCGATATAAAATGTAGGATTTTATATCTAAAACACACTTACTTTATGCATTTCCTTTATTATAATCTAATTGTAAGTGAAATCAAATGTCAACACAATTGGCGAACATTGTATTTGAACACGTTGACTGTCACGGGGTCACCGGAGACCGACACCTCAAAGTTCACTTCATTAAATAACTAGCAATTCTCATAAAATTTCAGACAATATTAATATTGTAATAATAATAATGTAAGGTGATACCTGTGTGTTCAAAGAGTACTATATTTCGTCCTCCACGATTTACATTTAAAACAGGACAATATATTGTGTGTCAACGGCAGATGCCGGGTAGGAAACACTGTATCTCGTCCGATCACCGAAGTTAACACACTGACGACCGCAAATATTTTACGAAAACTTGTTACATTGGCCATTTTCGCAAGCCTTTAATTAAATAACAAAACAATTTACGTCATTCGTCTTATATCGCTTGGTGTACAATTTTAATTTTATAAATACTTAGCTATTTATTTTCTTTCCGCCATAGATACTCCCATTTACTTGTTTCAGATGCGTATTAATCAAATCAGTTAAATCGCGTAAGTACGTGTGACAGCGGCCATCAAATTGTTAAACTATGATAGCCACGGATCAGTGTTAGGTTGGGGGTGACCGTCTCTGGTGCTTCTGGAATGCTGTTGATAATATGGTGGTTCGAAATCCACCTAAAGTTGTAGGTCCCCCAGCTAAATAATCATAGCAGTCGATGCTCGGTTACGTATATACAAAGAAAAAGATGAAGAATAGGGGAGGAGTGAGATTAAAGGGACATTTATTGTTTAGGACAAATTAGCAAAAACACTAAAATAGCTTCCCAATTCTAATTGGTCACATTAGAAAAATCAGTTATCTAACTATAACAATACATGGTAATAGTAAACTTTTCTTATATTTACTTGTCTTAAATTTTACTTTTTAAAAAACTGTATTTTGTCCCTTTCATCGATTGGCTGTATTGAAAGGGACGTGGACATTTATGAATGGGACAGTATAATAAAACCAGATAATATTAATATTATTGATTTAATTATTATTTCTCCAGGCATCAAAATCACAGTATTATCCAGTTTTTCCTTAAGTTACATAAACACCACTGTATTGTCAAAGTATTTGTAAGAAAATTTACATTATGCTTACGTACTTAAAGATAAAAAAATATTTCTCAAATTAAAAAATGAAAGATAATTCTTACAGTAATAAACGAAACACGATCCTTAGATTATTCAAAATTATGTTAATTAAAACGTCTTAATTGACAACAGGAACTAAAAAATTAACAGTCAAGTTTAGGTAACTAGACAAATAACCCTTTGGACTCCTAATATTTTTTTAAATTTCTCTTCAATAGCTCCCTACTATTTTAAGTGTTTTATTTGAAATGTACTTCAAAAGACAGTTGGTTGATAAAAATCAATTTAAACAATTTTTCTTATTAATTACATTGAAAATAGCATTGGAACTTTGCTAAGACCGAATATTTGCGAAATTTCTGATATTTGTGGTAAAAACATAATATTGTGAAATATAATACACATTTAAACTGACAACTTAAAAATATCGAGTGTGACTCGACACAGGAGTACCTGTGAATAAAATCGATGTTGGGTCACACTCAACAAAGGAGTTCTGGTTGTATAATAAGCAAAAAAAGTAAGACACCTTTTATACCACATGTTTCATGTGCCTCTTTGTCACAAAGTTTGCACAGATACCAATATTTAACGCCTTTTAAATATGTTTCCTTACAAACGCTGCATTAGCTATCACAAATGGGGAAAATATTCCAAATTGAAGTCTTTTAACATGAAATACAATTATATAATATCCAAGATTATAGTAAGATTTTGAAGGGGTCAGTTATGAAAAGGCCGTCCCATTCATAAATTTTTTTGCGCCCCATTCATAAATATGACAACAAAGCTGAAAATCTAAACTGCAGTTACAATAGTAAACAAAAAGTACCTGACGTTTCACGCTATTGTTCCTGAATAAATATCTGTCTAGATGCCGTAATAAGCACTTCACAAAACGTTTTAAGAAAACATAAAAAATTTTACTTCGAAGCACGAAAAAATTCAACCGTGTATCCCTGCCATGTTTGAAATGACAGGGCTTGCAGTTAGACGTAGTTGTGCGTGCGTTAGTGTTGCTACGAAACAAAAAATACTTTTGTCATGGAGGAGCCTTCATCTTCCAGATAATTGCAATGTCCCGTTCAATACGTGTCCCTTTCATCCACCACCCCCTTCACTGCGTCTGACTATGTATGGCAGTTTCTACTGTGCTATTCAACGTGTGAATTTGTACTTACAAACGATAACATCCCAATTGTTGTATACTTAATAATACATGAATTTTGAAAAAGTAACGACTTCTTTGCTCAATTATCAATTTAAAAAATGTACAATGTAGTCCTCATAACAAAATAATGTCGAAGAGTTACAAAGAACTGGAAGTGAACAACGAATAATTATGTAAATATACAGAGTGTCCCACGGGTTTTCGTAGAAAGATTACATAGTCATATAACAAAAAGTCCATAAATGGTTTATTAAAAAGTTGTAAGGAAAGTATGAAATGTGAAAGACATGATAATATTCTTTCTCTAATCCTTTGAATTCCAAATTTTTTTTTAATTTTCTTTTCAATAACTCCCTATTATTTTAAGAGTTTTATTTGAAATATACTTCAAAAGGCAGTTGGTTGATAGGAACCAATTTGAACAATTTTTTTTACTAATTATATTGAAAATAGCATTGGAACTTTGCTAAGATCTGATATTTGTGGATTTTCTGATATTTTTGATAAAAAAAAATGTTGCGAAATATAATACATTTTTAAACTGGCAATTTAAAAATGTCGAGTGCGACTCAATATAGGAATACCTGTCAATAAAATCGATGTCGAGTCACACTCGACAAAGGAGTTCAAAGGGTTAATTCGGTACACGACATAACGAAATGTAATTGTAAAAGTCTTCTATCTGTGACAAATCAGAAATATAACCGAATGACTATGCACATTTATTTATTTTACTACATTTCAAATCGCGGCAATTGTGGAATACTAATTGTAAGAACTTAATATAAAGTATCACCTTTTCACAGTTTACCCATACGACACGGGGGCAAAGCGAAAAGTATGTACCATATCACGCGTGTTAACAAGAACTTTTTAATGATAAAACTGTTTTCATGCCGATTACATGTAAATTTAAAATTGAACTGAATTCAACTTTTCCTCTGAATTATACTCTCACTTCGTTAAAAGAATTTTAGAATTTTCCTACATTCAATTTCTTCATTACATTACAACAATATTCCGTTATAAAAATATATTCAAGAAAACTAACGAGTAAACAATTATTTAAAGCGTAAGAAAACAAAAAATATTTAAGTAGTCAAATTTTAAAAAACGGGTTACTTGTTCAAGGTGTAGATAAAGACGAAGTGTACGAATCTTAAAGTAATAATTGCAAAATATCTAATAGAATCCATTGTCGGAAATGTGAAATTAATTCAGCGCGGTCGTACTAGTTGATTGCGATAAATTATACTGTGACAAGATTAAGGAATATAAGAATTGTACACATAAACATATGTATATTTCGTTTACAAACTATTATGCACAATTTGTAGCAAAGTCTACTTTTTACTGTAACGAATAACTGTGCGATTTGTTTGCTACGAATTACAAGATTATTACTGTACGTGATGTGATTCTTAGTGACTTTTAATAAATGATTCTCCTCCCAAATTTGAAATAACGACGATCTTCTTCTTACATTTTCTTCAGAATTTACTTACGCTTATTCTCTTAAATTACATGCGTCTACACTCACTAGGTTAGCGATCACTCATACAAACGTCATCAAAACACAGTAACAGTATTACCTTAGTGATTGATTACTTTTTGAAGGCAGTAGAAGCGGTAAGAAGAAGTAAATGTAAGAAAACAGTAATAACAACACTTCAATTTATTCTAAAAAATTGTTACAAAAGTGAATAAAATTTACATAACATCGAATGCTGATTTTTTCGGTTCTATTATATTTTCACTTAATAGAAGTTAATGTATAAAAATCGAAGTTTAGCGGCGAATGCTGTTATTAAACCTGATTCTTTCTCTTACGAATAAATGACAAAGAAATTAATTGTGAGTCAAAATCCTTGTGTAAATATACCAATTTTTTAATACTGATTCTAACAAGGGAACATCCCGAAGTGTAAATCGTCGAATTTCTGAAATTTACATACAATATAGTTTTCGTAAAAATATTCGACACGTATTTTTTTCAGCGGTCAACATTTTAATAAGGAATCGGGTTATGTAAACAAATTTCACAAATCTCCATTTCTTTAAATAGTACATTAAAAGAGTAACACTTTTTTGTTAAATTTTCTGGTCAAATGTTAATCCATTTTCTTGTACATTTGGATATGAAAAGTATATATCCAAGTGTAAAATAAGGATGAAACGGAATTTTGATTTTTGCATTATAAAAAAAGTTATTGTTGTTGAACTTTTCTCGCATTTTATTCAAGGCGAAGGCCATGAGTGCGTAAAATCCAAACAGGTAGTAAATTTCCATGATATTTTAAGTAATTGTATTATGGTATACCTCGGTAGTTGGTCTTCAAATTATCGAAATTGTCATTGTAGGTATAAGAATGCAGACGAAAATATATTTCACAACCCCAACTTTCAGGGCTGTTTTCACCCCTTCAATATGAATGTCGGCCGCTAAAAAAACACACGTCAAATATTTTTACGAAAATTATATTATATGTAAATTTCATAAAAATCAGCGATTTACACTTCGAGATGTTCCCCTGTAAATAAACTTTATCAAGGTTCATTATCATTTTTTCGAAATCAATATACGTAATAGGTTCTATTGTATTTGTACAAATAAGGATTTATTCTGCATTTTTACTGGGTTTTCCTAAATTTTTTGAACGATCTTTATTAAAATATCTACTAATTATGCTTATACAATATGTCATACACGCAGAGGATTAAATGCGGTTCCTTTCCAAGTTATAAATGAATGGAAACGTTGTGAAAATTCGTATTGTTACTATACATGGCTAATTATTCACGGGTACATGTGCATTAACATATCCATATTTGAATTTTTAGTATCAAAATAGAAAACTAATTGAACAAAACTATTTACTATTTACATTACTAGACTTCGGATATTTATGCTATGTAATATATGGAAATTGCTGCATGATGGATATTTAATAACTTGGCAAACTAAAAACTACATATTATGAACATTTCCAGGAGCATGTGCAGTCTTGTTGAAGTTTCATTTATTCCACTGCATTCACATAGGAAATATGGAAGTCTAATAATATATATTTGCATAATCATCCACAATTTACTAATTACTAATACTGTTAGATGAACTTTCGTTGGAATTTATTTTTGTTACTTGTGATCCAGGAATTTGGGGAACCATAATTTTATGCACCAAAATACATCTGTAGACACACGTATAAATCGTTGTGTACTATTGCAGGGATGAAGGGACTAGGCACCTGAAGATCACTTCACCGTTTTAATTTTTCATGTGTTACTTGCTTTGCGTACTAGCGACGTCAATATTTGCCCTTGTAAAAAAACTCGAAGTCTTGTTCTAATTCGATGTATTTTCTCCCACACTGTAGTTAGCCTTAGATCTTGGGGTAAATTTCTTAAATGAATTGGCCCAAAAATAAGAACAATATCACCCTAAAAAATTCACGCAACTGTTTCTCAAAATCACGGCGGATCAAAATTGATTAAATTCGTAGTCACGGATTGTAACACAGCACTAGAAGGCAAAAGTGAATGTCGAATGGAAATATTGTTTGTAGCATTTAAAATAATGATATGTTGAATCGCGTCGAATCACTTCGAACATATGCCGAGGACTTTGAAAAATTTCGAAGATTATTTGAACGATAAAAATCATTGAAAGTTAATGTTATATGATGGTCTTCTTATCGTGCAACTTTTATTTGAAAATTTTTTTCTCTAGCTCCTACAGTTTGGGAGATATTTAAATTGGAAATTTTTACTGATTCACCCTGTATATATTTACATTTAGTTGTTGCTGAGATTTTGCTCTCATAAGAGAAAAATCTCATGAAATATTTCATCGTGTACCTTCACCTTTATTCTGTATTTCATATATTCTCGAATGGTTAGAATTGTTTTAGTTAACCATTAATTAAATATAAACTGATATCAACTAATATAAACCAGTGCAGATTGGTGTAGACTGATATAGACTGACATAAACTAATATCAGGTAATGTAAACTAATACAAGCGAATATAAACTCATGTAACCTGATGTCGACGGATATAAACTGACATAAACTGTCACGAGTGACAAACCTAACACGTTGTTGTTTGTTGACATAACGCACTTTATAAATAGCTCTCCTAATGCCAACAAATAGTTACTTTCTTTTTCGCAGCAAATACTGTACACTTTTAGCTATTTGACAGTGTTTTTCCATTATAACCGTGATATAACCCGCACTACATGTGGGCATGGTATTCCTCAGTAGTTAGGCTACAATCCTGTATATTAAAAAGTATAAGTGGTATGTTAAAAAAATCAAGGTGACCTTAAAATGATCTTATGTCGCTGCAAAAAAGTACCTTCATCACATGATGCCAGTTTTAACATCAAACACTGGCTGAAACATAAAAATCTCATATCCTGTTCAATGTTAACAATATTAGCCTGTAAGTCTTTTCATTTTCTACCCTCTATGTTCATTAAAGCTTTGTTACATCTTCGAATGAGTTCCACCGGCCTGTACAATTTGTATTGCCCAGCAATTGTATCTTGAGACCTAAAGGTGGTAGTCTTTAAGCGACGACAAATCCCTTCTTCCTCCATGTTTCGCGTCCCCCTCATTGTAAGTGAAAAGTTCCCCTGAATTTTCGGTTGGTTAGTAATCTCTTGTTAATACTCTTACAACCACCGAGAAGAAACTTCCTAAGACGGCCACGAAGGCGAATCTTCTTAAACCTACACTTTTGTATTGTAATATTTAGATAAAGATATGCATTTCTTTGATCATTCTTTAACGATTAGTTGAGGTATATGTGTAAAATACACGTATTGCTAATATATTTTCACTTTTTTATTGAACATATTTCATTTTTTTTTCAGGGAAACTTTTCTTAAGAATCGCATGTACAATTTGTAAATACCTCGCTTTTTGTTGTTTTATAACGTAATTCGCGAGCAAATTGTTCGCGATTGCTATATTTTGAAAATTTGTGATGTCTTTTCCGTGGTACGTGACACATTACTTCCGTTTCTTCGATAAATTGTATAAGTAAGCGTATATTTTGTATACATATCGCAGACATAATTAAAAATTGTCAGCTAAACCATTACTAACGATTAAAAGTCATTGGCAGTGTATGATTTACCATAAGAAGCATAAGAAATGTTATAATAGAAATCTTAGTGGTGTTGAAAATCAAGAAGGAATATATTGGGTGTCCGGTAACTGGTGATAGAGTGCAAGGAGGAGGTAATTATACATGACAATACACAAAAAGTATACAACAAAATTTGTTCATACACTTTGTTTTCGGGAAAAATGACCTAAATTCAGGAGGTACACGTACACTTGATTATGTCCATACTTAATGAATTTCACTGTAAATAATTTTTGTTAACAGCTGCAAGTCATGTTAAATCCATTGTATATTGTGACGATAATATCCATACAGACCAATAAATCAGAGAATTAGTTAAACATTTGAAAAACTAAAAATGCAAAATAGGTTAGAAGGCATACCTAGAAATTTGGTTCAAAGAATACAGTTGTGTATGCAACAAAATGGCCAACATTTTCAACAATGTTTAAATAAAAAAAATTCATGAAAAGTAGACAGGCATACTTTACATTAAAAAGCTTGAAATATCTCTCGAAATATTGATCGTTTTAACATTGTTCCATAGTACTTTTTTATGCAGAATGTTCGAAAGAATCGATGTACGTAAAAAAAGTCTGCATTTCCATTTAAACAAAGTAATGCATTTGCATTTTGTTAGCACATCGTTGAACTTATAAATAAACATAAAAATAAACATTCTTATTGCATTATACTTTCTCCTCTACAACTTTTTTTTATCTCAAACCAAACTCGAGTTATAAACTGTTCGAACTGCATGACTCAGCCTATATACTTTGTCATGTTCTTCTTTAAGTTCTGACAAAAACGACCACCACCACCTCCTTAATGACCCAGCAAGGCGTATTTACTCTGGAAGAGGAAATTATGTACCCCCACCTTGTCATATTCTGTACCCTCGACATTCTGTCCTCCATACGTACTTGGCGTGGGCACGTCTTGCCCTACCGGGCGCATGCCTTCTTTTATCTCACCTTCTCTCGATGTACCGTTCATAGAAACTGGCTGAATGCGACAAACATTCCAAAAGCATTGGCTCAAGTTTCACAGGAGGCGAGGTGCTGAGGCTCACCTAAAGGATGCTACTTCCAGTCATAACTTTTGCAACAACTAAAATCAGTTACTAGCGACTTTGCTGTACATCTGGTGAGCATGTCGTCACTATTCGACAATATTACTTCCAATAATACCTTCGAAGGTCCCACGAGGAACAAAGGACGCCCTCTTTCCCGCAGCCCAAAAAGGCCCAGACATTCAAGAAGGTTCGTTCAGGAGTTATCGCAGGTACAGCGTCGTGGTGCCACCTTCCTTGAAGCACCGTATACTCTCTCCACGAATATTGGCACATGCCTGCAGCCAATGAAAATTGTAGAAATTGTGAACTTTATATGAAAACGCCACCTAGAAAGGTAAAAGATATTCCTTCTGTATCGAAACACATCAGTTACGACCTAACCACCAACTAGTGTACATTTAAAATAAACTTCTATTCCTTCTCTATAGTTTACCAATTAAATAAATCAGTCAATCATAGTTCAAGTCATCTTTCCTGACTAGGTAACTCACACTTCCAAACGTAGCTCTAACACATTAACCTGTGTTAGAGATAGTGTAGTACTATGTATCGAGTGGCTCGATAGCAAATTGTACTACAGGAGACCCGAAGAACCGAGTGATTTGAAAATCGGCGCTTAACACTGGGCATAGTGCCTGCCAAGGTACAATATGTAAATATACATTTTTACACTATTTACAATATGTAAATAGTATGTAAATATTGTTTACCCTGAAAGAAAGATAAACTCCCGGTTTGGCAAGCTATGGCCATGCCTGGTATATGCACATTGTCAGTATATACAAATGTGAACAGGGATTGTTTACAATGAGATCTGAACATATTCGAGCGCACGGATACCTACTTGTCCCAAGTGAATTTTTTCAAAAACAAATCATCCTATAAACTGAATTATGCTCTGCATTTTCGATGTATCTTTCATGTAGACTCACCACCTTCGTTGCATCACCAGTTATGGAACATCTTGTATACGAAAAAAATTAATTCCCAGGTCTAAAGAGATCCACCATCGGCTGTGAAATTTTTTATGTCTCCGCCAATATCCTTCTCTTACTCTTGCAATACGTCCAACTGTTCAATTTGAGTTATGGGGCAATAACTTCTATTAAAAAAACGTATTATTACCATATTTACTGATGTATAAAGATCTGAAGGATTAACTGCGAATAACAGTCGACGGTAATGTATTCAAATGGAAGCAAACTGTTCGAGCAGCCGCTTTAAGGTAACTTAATCAAGCCTGATCTGGCTATACCTGGCATCGTCGTTCGAGATGAGAGTGGATCACAGGCGTTTAGTCCAGCTAGAGCCTCCGGAATCAATAAACGACCGTACGTGCGTGTTATGTTCGGGATATTGGTCACTTCCATCCTACTACCCCTTCGTTAACAGCCATTTTTTACCACTACGTGTAATCCGCTTTCGTGTGTGTTTCGACTAAAGTCTGCAAAACAGCTATACTGTTCTTCTAAAAAAAATGATAGGGTAGTATACGAAATACATACAACTTTTAACTCTCTATTAACAACACTTTAATGTCGATTACTCACTTATAACTTACATATTTATTCGATTGCTTATTCATATATTATATAAGTGATTAACACATTAATTTATGAGTGTAGTATGCAGAGAGTCTCACTATCGATATTTAGGTTATAAATAGCACAATTCAAAATGTGTGTGTTCTTATTGGATGAAAAGTTCCAAAGGATAAATTTATTACCATATTGGAAAAGAATATCAAGATCTCATATTTCTGCTCAAGGTCACTCAAAGATCACATAGTTATTCAGTTCATCTTGATTTCGATCATAATATCGTATCAGAGAAAATACACATAGTCATTTAAAAAACGTCGATGACCTAGAAAGCATGGAAATATGACCTTGAGAGAAATTGTTGCTAATCATAATATTTACCTCTCTGAATGAAACAACTTGATCTTAAAATTTTTTGTATCTTCAAGAGCAATGGAGATATTCCAAGTGTTCATAGTAACTGAGACACCCTATATTTAAATGAATCTATAGTAATAGCCTTGATATAGTGCAGTACAATTATACCAATCAAACTAACTGTGATTCAAACGTTAAAATAATTTAAAAATGGTAAACGATACCGTTTTTATAGTATAGCAATATTTTACTAGGTTTTGTTTTTTAATTAATATTTTTTATTAACTAAATTAACAACTAATTTAACATAATATGTAGATGTACTTATTTGGATAAGAGAAAATTTGAATAATAGAATGTTCACCTTCTAGAACTTTATCATTGTACACACAGTTCAAGGAAAATAATTAACACTTTATCTACCGGAAGCCTATTAATCGGCTTTTCGATGCCAACGTTTATCGATCGATAGCCTATTAATTGGCTTTTCCGTTGTCAATGCTTATTCGACCGATAGTCTATTAATCGGCTTTTCGGTTGTTAATGCTTATCGACCGGTAGCCTATTAACCACCTTTTGACTGTCGAAGTTTATCGATCAGAAGGAACTATTGATCGGTTTGTCGTTTTTCTTTTGTTTAATTTTTAATTCGCCGGGCGACGAATACGCGCTCAACTGAGTCGGTCGTTAGTGAGTGGCAACTTCAATCATGAGCAGTAGATAAAGTGTTAAATATCGAGAACAAAACTGAAAGTACAATGTAACAAAACTATTTCTTGTTTAGCTTAACAGTTCATCATTTTTTTAGTTGATAAATTGAACAAGTTTATTAGAATATTTAACGAAATAGATTATTATTGTTCTCGTACTTCAAACTGCTTAACAGTGATGGCCACCGGAGCTGCGGTCTTTTCCCACTCTAGGTCCATTTCCCTCATATAGGCTGTGATCTCGGACGACGATGGACCGAAGGGGAACGAGGAGCGAACAGGAGGAAAATGAAACGAGGGGAATGAACCTAGAGTGGGAGAAGGCCTCAGCTGCGGCGGCTATCACTGGCCTAACATGAGGAAACTACATGTAACTAAGACCAGCGCTTTTTAAATTATACCGAGTTTAGTACATATGGGACAACGATTATAAAGAAATACTAGTCTACTGTTTATCTACTAACGCTTAATCACTGCTATAAAAAAGTGACTAGGGTAAATGTACCAGTAGTTTACACTGTAAGACTCATTTCCCATTGTAATTCTTATCACAGTTTTATTTTCAGGAAACAATTTTGTAGGTGAATAACTTGATTCGTCAGCTGTTGTTAAATGAATTGAATTCATTACTATTGGCAAATAATCCTATAATAAAGTTTTATTCAAAAAAATTGAACCCACCAAATTACACGAGTAGTTGACACATTAACTTTCTAAACGCACTAATAGTTGACAGGTTCATGAACCAGTGATTGACACCAGACAAAATAAAGTACAATGTTTATTTGAAACCAAAAATACAAGATTCAAGAAATAGAACGAAATGAAATGTAATAAAATTACATAGGTAACACACACAGAGCATTTTAAAAAACTATAACATACAAAAATGTTGTTTAATACAAAAATATATTCATGTAGATATATAGAATGAAAAAGGTTTTGAATTACATTATGAATTGACAATACTTTTATTAGTCTACATTAAGAGACTCAGAAAATCGGTAATTTTATGCCTATTAACCACCAAATATAACAGGTTTTGAAAGATTGGAAATTATTTTGGATATATTGATGAAAAAAATCAAATCTCTTTGCACTCCGTGGAAAATAGTGAATTTAATGCACACATATATTAAAGCCTATTATTTCATTATCAATTGTTTCGGCAGGTGACACGAGTGTCAACTACTAGTGCAAGTCAATATTTATGTACTCAGTGCTTGACATTCCCCAAACATTATGTGGTTCATAGTTTATAATAGTCAAATATTAAAGAATATCTTCCTTTAATATGTTAGCGGATTGAGAATGTGCATGTTAGCATTTAATAGCTAGAAAAGGAGATATTTTTCTGTAACTTGAATAACCTCTTTAACAAATCTGTGAAGGAAAAAAAACCTTCCAACGGCACGCAGAGTACAAACAAAAGCAATTGTTCTGGCATTAACATCCACGATGCATTGCAATGAAAGTAGTTATAAATTTTCAGACTAGAGTGAAAACCTTTCAAACAGCGCACTATTAAAAACATTTCTTTAGTAGAAAGCTTATTTTTCGTGACTGAAAATAAAAATGTCAACTATTGGTACACTGTATAACAGTGTACATTTATCCTAAACGTTATGACTGGTACATTTATCCTAAACGTTAAAATTTCAGAGTTGGTGTATGTATTTTTTTTACAAATTGTAGATCTAGAAGCATCGAAGAAAAATGTTAATACGATATTGCTATAAGATTAATACGCTGTTGATTATAATAATCTTGTAATTAACTAGAAGATTAAAACATTATAAACAGGATTTATTTTGATTGATATAAAAGGAAAGCAAAACATTCATACATATTTAGATAATAAAGGAAATATGTGAGTAGAGTGTATTACTATGCTTTAGATGAAAATATGTATACTATACGAATAATAAAAGATTTGTATAATGGGTGTTCGATTATTAGAGGTTCTGAAGTACTTCAAAAAGAAGACGATGACTATATCAAAACTCTTGTCTTCGAGAATATATAAAGTGAGAGATAAGAGGAAAAGAAAACATTTGAATACTGAATTTTTGACCACTTTCCTTATAATTATGGTTCCTCAGACGCCATGATAATGTGACGTTCACAAATAACCGCGAAAAGTGATTAACCTTTCACAGTACGTCGGTTCATTTTATTGATCCTTGGCTGTATCGTTTATTGGCCCATTAACCACTCTGCGAATATCCTAATTACGGTTACGTTTATAACCGCCTGCAGAACCAGTAGGATGTCACAGACTTGTCTATATCTATATTGTACCTGGTATACTGTTCTCCTTAGATAAAATGTCCTATCCAACATTTTTTCATTTTTCAAGATGTTTTAAAATATTCGGAGTTCAACATGTTATTTACCTTTTAAGCAAAGTTAGAATGCCGTACGTGCTTTGTAGGGGTCTAGAAACAGTTTAATTTATTTGCCCTAACTACTTTTCGCATGGTTTTACTCGTTTATAATGTCCTATGTACCATCCGCTAAGTCAGATAATCCTAAGTTAACATTTGAAATGCAAATAGGATATTTTATCGTAGGTATGTATATGAGCACGGTACCGGCAAGCAACACAGTATCGTAGAGCGCCTAGGAAACATTTACTGTGCAAAAGTATTAAAATAGACTAATAATTTTTCTACTGAATTTAAAGAATTAATTTTTTCATCGCAAGAGCATTTAAAACAAAGCTACGAAAACTAATAGCCAGGGTTCAATACAAAGGAATTTCAGCCAAACGTATAGAAAATTTCATTAAAAAATTGAAGCCAATTATACCAGCCAATCACCTTGCCTTTTGGGAATCATTAAACGTTTCTAATAATGATGATGACTAATAAACGACGATGAAAAATGTTATGTTTAAGTTATTATGTTTACGTTTAATTTGTTTAAAATATAATTGTAAGTTATAAATTTATGTTTAAGTCGTTATGTCTATATTTATTTTCTTCATGTCTAAATTATTTATGTTTATGTTTATGTTTCACTAGTTTAGATGTAAGTTACTTATGTTTAAGGGGACTAGGCAGTCAAAAAATGCATTTTATTACTGTATTTTTCGAAAGTACTATCCTTCCCGAGTAAAATGACTTTTGAATCATGTTAAAATTCGCAAAATTAAGGATTTGACAGCCGAAAAGTTTGATCGCAAAGTATGTAGTAGTCATGGTCTTCCAAAACTTTAAACGCGTTTTTCTCGAAATCATACTTTCTCTTCGTTTTGCAGTGATTGCGAAAAAACAGAGGTTCAAATCGACTTGAAAAAAATGGAGAAAATGTAAAACATGTTTAGTTAAGGCCTGAACCTACGCATAAATCTGTAAAAACTCCTGTTTGTCAAAAAAAATATAAAATAGCTTCTGTTTTAATGAAAAATCGCGTTTTTTAACTTTACTGCCGTGATTTCCACAATTTTACAGAATATTTCATAATTCAATTCTTTATGGCCAGGATCACTGCAAAACTGCAACGACTCCAGAAAAAGCGCCTATACATCAGTCGACTGTAAAACCATCATATATAAGTATATGTTATTCAAAAAAATATTTTTTTACAGTTTATAGTATTAGTAAACATTATCTCAAAGTACTAATCACAATATCTGTTCATTTACTTGTAATTAATTCTCAAAAAAAGTTACATTTTGACCAAATCTGACTGCCTAGTCCCCTTAAGTTGTATGTTTAAAGATAGTGTGAATTAAATACGACTTCAACCGTATTCTATATTAAAGTATCCTATCTCACTTTCTTTACAAAGTTAAAATGTCTTATCTGAAGTATTCAATTAATTGCTACGTTAACAATACATTTGCTGTCCGTACATATATCCCAACAAATTATACAGACTGTTAGGAAATAATGATTAAATTTTTTAAAATCAAGAAAAATAAGGACGGCATAAACAAAATGATAAAACCTCATTTTTGTCGAATGTTTCGAAATGTTAGTTAGGACAATTGAGGTTTGACGGCAGTATAGTAATTCTTGCTTAGAACGAGTTTTCGAAACATTGAGAACGATTGTAAATGAATCTGATTTTCCCGAAATTCGTTTCACGTTTTTATTGTGGCATACTAATTTAGACTTTCATTAATTTTAAATGGTCATATCCAGTAGAGAATGCGCAGCAATCTCGTCAAACATATTAGAAAGTACAAAAGAATAATTGTTTCACAAAACAGTTTCGTTTTTATAGAAAAAAGCTGGAAATGTTTTAAAGGATCATTTTATTATTGAAAAAACTATGTATCCATTTTCAATAACGTTCGTAGATAAGTAAAAATATTGTACACGACATTTTAGTTTTCAAATGAAAAAAGAAACAATTGCGTGCATACGATTCGTTAGTAACAGATAAATTGATATAAAAAAAAATAAATTACACATTGCGTATAAAATTCTGTTTGATGATGTACGCTTTGTAATATAAAACAAGTATTATAATGTTACATTTTTATATAAAAATATGTATTATATAACGCACACTTAATAGCGCAAAGGAAATAAAAAGCGTATTGTTTGAACTTTTATAGGATATAATATAGTTTGGTCAATGGTTCGTCGTATCAACTACATTGACAGAAAAAATAATGAACTTCAAAAAAGTTTTGTATACATAACCGCAGTCTAGTTATTACTCATTTCATATAATTGTCTGCCTTATTGTCAGATAATTATGTTAAACCGTTTGAATCGAAATGTATGTAAGGTTATTCTATAAAAATATTATGTGTACTTTTAAGTACAACGAATAAGTTTTAGTGCCAACACACGTGAACGATTATGTCTGCGATTATTCAAAGTCGATTCAGCTGATAGACAGTACTTATGTGTATTTCGGAAAGAATTTAGAAAAAATATCTCCAAAATTTTAAATAGACATATATTACTTTTCTTATTAGATAAAGAATATCATATTGTGTCTTGTACTCAGGATATTTTGTATTTTTTTTAGAAACCAGAAGCGACATTTTAAAATATTAATCACATTATGTAGAATACATAGGGTAGATGCACCATTTCTGACCACTTGAAGGCTCTTCATACCATTCACTGATACACAACTTAAGAAAAATTGCGTACACAAAAGTGAAGAATATATCAGTGTAGTCCAAGATATGTACAAAATCAAAACATTATATCGTGAACAATGTTTTAAACATAATTATTTAAAACATTATCATGGAAGGCCCTTTTGCACCATTTGTGACCACAAGAGTACCATTTTTGGTCAACCGACTTTCTATTTGTGACCACTTGTATAATTGCTAATACGAAAGAACCACAGTAAGAATTATAGCCTTTAATTTATTACAAATGCTTATTGTAGAACAAATAATAAAATACCTGCTGTACAAAAACAGCATTAATTGGCAATATCGGAATAAATAAGACAGTGGCCACAACTGATACGTCTACCCTAAATTCATACTGCACGATATTTTTATAAAGATTGCTATTCAATAACTATTTTCCTGAAAATGTTTCTAAAACTTAAGAAAATAAATTTAATTTTTAAACATATCTTGGAACAGAATATTTAATTCATTTGGAAATTGACACATATGAAACGGATGCAAAGTTTCGATTTCAATGAATGTAGGAGATTTTTCTTCCAAATGAAAGGTTTTATTATTTCAAAATATTACACTCAATTTGAATAATGAACGAAGTTTTCTGGAATCGCTGTATAATTTATTGTGGAACCTTCGTTAAGTGCCTAAATGTATTCACAACTGTTCAAAAGCTGGCACGTTATATTTACCTGTTATCAAGAACTATCAGACAATGCGATCAGGTTGCAAGCATATGGCATTTAATAGGCAATCCCACCATCCATCACCTACGCTTGTGTCAAACAGGTATCGCATCCCCTTATCACTTGTACTCCACCTCATCCCACAAACCTTCATATCCTGCTATCCTTGATTAAACATGAAAAGGTTAAATGGATGCATGTGGCCCATCAGCGTCTACATGAATGAAAACGGGTAGCTCATGTATAAATAACGTCAACTTAATGACCAAAATCCGAACAATAAAATTACTTACGCTTTATACGAACGAAATGCTATAATATTTATACATTCTATTGACTGACCTGTGTACATAAAAACAATTTTGTGAGTAACGAACGAAATAAGCAGTAAAAAAAATATTTATTCCTTTCTGTATAATATTAAGAAATGTCTTTTTGATTTCTGTAATGTTTTCATAATTTATTGCATACTTAATTCAAAGCGCTGTTGTTTTGATAAATCTTATATACTCTTTTACTTACTATGATTGATTGATCGAGTATGAAATGCTGAAGTACTTTGTTAAAATTTGTATAAATAGATATGTAAAAAAATCAGCAACCGATTTTTTCCATCATATTTGCAAGTATTATATTTATATTTAGCGTATACTCATATATAAATCATTTTATCGCGTTAACTTCTAATATAGACTACACATTTCTTATAGATTTTTGTGCGCCGAATACGAATCTGCAAGCCATTTGTTTCCATCATACTCAGTTTTCGAAAAAATCAATTTTGAAGAAAAAATGCAAACATTTAACTTTAAAGATGTTTTGTGCTTTAGCGGTAATAGATATCCAATTGCCCTTTTAGCGAAATGATTCTTTGGACTCTCCCGAATAAAATGATATTATATATTATAACATTAAAAAGACTTAAACATGTTCAAATAATGATTAAAGTGAAAAGGGCACCGAAAACCCACCAATTTTTGCAGATATTTTTCAATTTATTATCAAAACTAAGGATATAGGAGGACATTTAACTACATTGCACGATAGAGCAATCCTTTTTCCTACGGGAAACATCAAGAAAATGTACACCTGTCTTGTTTTTAGTACACAAGCGAAATAGTTTGGCAAGGCAAGCAGCGCCAACAGTATAATAAATATCATAATCCTATCATTCCTATTGTAACTTCAATAATCGAGATTCCATTTATTTCATTTTTGTTTCTGAATTCATTCAAAAAGTTGAAAATACAACACACATAGTATGCAGCATGACAACAAGATTTCGCCTATAACTCACTCAAAAGATTAAATTTGAATTAGATTTACGCATTGCATATATACGAATAATGATTATTCTAATACATGTGAGATTTTAATACAATATCATTTTAAAATGTAAAAAAGTATGAACTAAATTTTTTAAATGAATCAGAAAGCAAATTTCAAAGAATCGGCGATGTAAAATATTAAAAGTTAAATTATGCAAAAGTTATTTTCATTAGCATTTCTATACAATATATAGAACTAGGTTCATTCCAAATATACCTAATACAAATTAATAATTCAAGATACATACTTGATGAGGTCTTACAATTCGTAGTTTCTGTTCAAAGATGTGGCAGTAGTCGACTGATCATTCAAAGACAAAAATACTCTTCTAACTATTTTAAAACAATGATTAAAAATTGTACATTCATTATTAATTAATAGACTTCTACTGTTAATACTGGCATTGGGATGCAATATAGCTTATAACCTGACAAAGTTTTTCTATAATATAAAAGGGCGTTTGCTAACAACAATCCTTCAGGTAGTTCAATAAAGAACTTGTTAGAGATAATGAAAAATATTTGCCATTGATTGTAGCTAATCTTAGAAAAGGTTAATAATAATCATTTATAAATAATTCTTTATACTAGTCTGGATCAATATATTCATACGCGCATACATTTCTTATTAGCGGAATATTGGAAGAAGAACTACGTTTCTAATTATAATAGTTGCTACCTATGACGTAAAATGATGCTTATGTACAGTATGTAAAAAAATAATGGTCACCGCTTTCAGGGGTGAATACACGTCATAATCGGTAGATATTTACAAAAGAATCCCGCCACAAAATCTGTTTATACCTTGAAATATAAAGTCAAATTTTTAAAAAAATTTTAAAGTTTTAAAGGAACCACATATCGTAGATATGCCTTCCTTTCACAAAAGGATGTTAATATTTTTACAGAAATTAAGCAGCTCTCATTCGGAATGTAGATTAATTCCAGGCCTCCAATCCTGGCAGTAAGATCCCTGATCTTATGCTAAGATTTACCTCAGCGAATACTATCTGAATTATGTAAATATTTTGAAATTGAAGTAATAAAAATTTGCCTCGAGGAAGTATACCAAAGATTATACAGTAAGACGTAATTCCTACTGACATAAACGTAAATAATTCAAGGTAAATGTTTGATATTTATATTAGTGGTATCGTATATGCATACAGCAATAAATGGGATAAAATATAAGTCGTTAAGAGGACATAGTTTAAAAATTACAACAAAATAAAATTTATACAGCTGTATCGATGTTCAAATAAAAACTGGTAATTTAGTCGTCTGTTACAATTTTATGCACACATTAAAATATTTATATAAAAGTATGTGAATTACTAAACAAGTTAAATCAGTATTCTTTCAAATATAAAAACATCTTCCTGTTTATTCATTTGTTACAACGAGTAACGTTATCAAAGAGAGAAGCATCATGTCCGTTTCGTGTAATTTCACCATGGCAATATCAGTTCGAAGTACTCCCTTTTCCCGCCTGTTACCACCCCAGTTGCTGGATATGATCCATTCTCTTTAAGAGCAATGTATGCTCCACTTTTCCCATCCGCCGACAGAAAAAGAACCAACGGAACGTATCTGACCTTTTTTAAAAATCCCGCACTTTATCGTGGTTAGTCCGAACGACGTACGGTCAAGGCGAAAAGTATTAAGGTGCTAATAGCCGCAATACTGGCTCAAACATTCCATGTAGCCTATTTTATAATAAGAACCGCATTAATGATAGTTTTTCTCAAGTTTTCGCTGTTTCTTTCATTTTATTAATATATGTGAAATTAAAATTTCACCAAACTTAATTTCCATTGCCTCAAATGTAGTTTATTTCATTAATCTCTTATAAATAACTGCGACCACTGTCTCATTAGAAAACTGCAATCAGTACAATACACAACAAACAATAGTACTAAAGCAGCTAGAAAATATGAAGTATTATAGACAATAAAATTTGCAAAGGCAAACTGAATTCAACCTGAAGAATTAACACTGCAATTGTGAATTTCACACATAAATTGTCGTTAATAACGTGAAATAAATTCGGCAGTGTCGTACCTCTCGATTATGATAAATAAAACAGTGAATGGGTTAAAGTTTAAACCTTTGACTGCGAACGGCGCCTATAGGCGCTTGAGAAAGCCGCACACGGTGTGCTGCTGACGCCTAGATTCAATAATATTTTAATTATCACATATTATGGCAAAAAAGTCAACTCATTTCTTCTCGGTGCAATGGCTCACTACGTACCACTGTAGCTCGGCCGGACGCAGCGTTCGCCTCGCTTCCAAGTACATATCCCTCAGTCAAAGGGTTAAAATGGGAATACGCAAGCATTGTTGTAATAAATACGTTTAGTAAAAACAAATTCAATGAGAATTTCTACTGAAAAAGTACGATTGTTTTGTTATACGTGACTTATAATAGTCACCCTTTTGTTTAAAAAACATTATAGAGATTAACACGATGACTGCCATGGAGGTCTCCAGTAGTCAGTGCATCCAATTTTATTTAATTAAATAATTACTCATTTTAATACAACTTTGAACAGAATTCATATTTTCATAAAAATAGAAGACCAAGGATGTGCAATGGAATATTTATATAATTATTTCCTACATCATTTATGTTTGAAATGGGGCATTAGAGTATGTCTGACCAGGTATGGACGTTTTCACTGTGACAGTCAACGTGTTAACTGTCTAACATACTGATTTTTATTTAAAAGGTTTGTGATAATGACAAAAATGTTGAGTAACTGAAAATTTGATACAGATTGATTAAGTAACAGTAGAAGTTACTGATTTTGTTCTCTAAGTATTATGCACATAGCCTACATATACATACACATGTATTTGTATATGAATGTAGGGAAATAAAATCTGAGGCATAGAAACGAAAGAAATATTGCAGCACACATTTACAGTTTACAAAAATGTTAACTTTCTTTTACACATTGCATTCTACACAAGAACCTAATATTGAAACAAACGAGTAATGATATATAAGAAATATTGTTGCGATTTAAATGAGTTGTACAAGTCTGGTAGCCCTGATATTATACATATTTTTTTTTTATATCTCCCATATACTTTGCAGTTTGTCAATAGACATTAGGCAAATTGTTGTATGTGTAGAAAGTAGCACGAGGACGGTATCGCCAGTGTGACAGCGTCTTGTTAACAAGATCTATCGATCTGAGTGATTTCCAGTTGTTTGCTTTTTACTTTTTGACTAGGTCTCCAGGATGAGTTCTTTTAAGCCTTCACCTGATGTGTTGATCGTACATGTTGTTGGCTAGCGGATTACTGTGTGCTTCGATCCTTCTTTTGTAGTTGCTAGTTGCTTTACTTATTTCCTCTTGTACCGTAATGACGTTTAAGTCTTTTCTTATGTCCTCGTTTCGGACGTACCACAGAGCGTTAACGATTGAACGTAGGATGATTGATTGTTGGGCCTCAAGTTCGGCTATATGACTTTTCGCAGCTATACCCCATAGCGGTATTCCGTATGTCCAGATGGGCTTTATTATCGTTTTATAAATTTGTAGCTTGTTTTCTGTACTAAGTTTGGATTTTTTGCCGGTTAGCCATGACATTTGTTTGTTTCTTAGTCGAATTTGTTCAATTTTTGCAGTAATATGTCTTTTCCATGTTAGTTTAGAGTCCAGATGTAGTCCTAGATATCTAACTGTCTTCGTTTCTGGAACTTCAGTATTGTTTAATGTTACTTTCGGCAATTGATTTTTCCTTAAAGTGAACGTAGTGTGTTTGCACTTGGTGGAGTTTACCTGTATTTTCTTTTTGTACAGCCATTCTTCAAACCCGTTGATTTGCTCTTGTAGTGTGTTAATTGCTTGCTGCGATTCTTTGTGAGTGGTAAACGTTACTGTATCATCTGCAAATGTTAAGATTACGCTATTATCCTTTATTGGTATATCTGCCGTGTAGAGGGTGTATAGAATTGGTCCGAGAACGCTTCCCTGTGGTACTCCAGCTCTGATCTGTCTAGTGTCTGACTGGGTATCCTTGCTTTTTACATAAAAAGTTCGATCACTAAGATAGGATTTTAGGAGTTTGTAATATGAAGGTGGAAAGTATGTTCTAAGTGTATGCTATAATCCATGGCGCCAGACTTTATCGAATGCTTTTTCTGTGTCTATGAAGACGACTGTACAATAGGTACAAAAAGTTTGTGTCATGCGGATCTTTGTTTGGTTTAGGAAACATTATAATTTCTGCAACTTTCCAAGTGCTTGGGAAGTATTGAATGCGTAAAATTGAATTAAATATAATTATAATCATTCTGATCGCTTTAGGTGGCAACTCTTTTAATACTTTACCATTTATCAGATCATATCCTGGTAATTTTCTTATTTTGATTTGCGATATTAGTTTCATCACTTCATTTGCTGTTGTGCTTTTAATATTTACGTGTGGCTGTTGTACTTTCGGTATCATCTTCGTTAACGTTTATGTTTGTTGGAGTTCCAAAGTTATTTGTTGTGATAATATTTCCTAAGTGATCTACGAAGGTTTCTACTTGTTCTACTATGCTTTTTGCCCATGAGGTGTCTGGTTTTCGTATGGCAGGCACTGGTATTACTGGTCTTTTGAATCTTTTGGTTGTTTTCCAAAGAAAGTATTTTGTATCTTCATGCGATGAAAGTGACTCTAAATATCTTCTAAATTCTACGTTATTATGATCTTGTATGCTTCGTTTTACTTCTTTAGTTAATCGATTTAATTCCCTTTTATTACTTCTTGTTTTGTTCTTTTGCCACCTACCCTTGGCTTGCCTTTTTTTTTTATCTTCTGCAGGATATTATTTGGATATTTCAGGATCTTTCTGGATAGATAATTTTGTGTGGTTGATGCCCAAGAACTGCTTCTTCGATTTGAAGTGGAGTCTTTAACGGTATGTTGCAGTTTAGTTTGTGTTCAATGATTTCTTTGAATAGTACCCAGTTTGTGTTTTCATTACACAGAGTTGGTGAACTTTTATAAACAATTGGTTTGTTCTGGTACGTGATTATTACAGGTGAATGATCTGAACTAAGTTGTAGGCATGGTTCAATTTTAAAATGTGATAAGTTTAAGCCCTTTAAGATGCCAAAATCCAACAAGTCGGGAGTTTTGCTATAAAATGAGGGCCAGTAAGTTGGTTCTCCTGTCGTGAGAATGTTTAAATTTGTGTTGTATAAATGTGAGTTCAGTATTTTACCACGTGGTGATGTTGTTTTCGATCCCCAGTTTGGATGTTTTGCATTGTAGTCACCTGCTGCAATGAATTTGGTACCTAGTGACCGAAAGAAGTCTCTCCACTGATTTGTTGTAATTTTGAATCTTGACAGAGCGTAAATTGCTGAGATTTGAAGTGAGTTATTTTCAGTTTTTACAGTAATTGCGATAGCTTAAAGGTAATCGTAGCATGTATTGCTGTGTAGATAATGTTTTATTTCGTTCTTGACGATTATGGCGGTTCCATCGTGTGCTTTTCTGGACGGATGTTTTGTGTTGTAGATAGTGTAGTAGGGAATTTTTATGTAATTTTTATTGGTAAAATGTATTTCGGAGATTAACAGAATATGTATATCATGTGTTAATATGAATACTTTGGTTTCTTGAATTCTTTGTTGTAGCCCGTTACTTTTCCAAACTGCTATTTTAAGTTGTGTATCCATTACTTACTTTTAATTAGCATATTTGTCAACAGTTGTAACATTGTGGTTATTTGTTGCGTTTGTTGCTTGAGAATGGAGTTTTGTTCCATTATCATTTTAGTTATGATTTCTGTGTTTTTGACTGTTTGCTTTAATAATTGTTTAATGTCTGATGCCTCTTCTGTGTTATGGTTTTTCGGACTTGTATGCACTCGTTTAGGTGCTGCAGCATTACTTCTTCCTGTTGCAATGTGATCAGTTATTGGTACGTTGTCTGTATTGGTATTTACGTTTGGCATAGAGTTTGTGCTGTAATGGTTTGTCTTGTTAGTTCCATCGAAAGTAATATTTTCTATTGCTTTTTTTCTCAGAGCTGGATACATTTTTTGTTGTAGCAGTTTTCTTGTCTGGCATCCTTTGTAGTTAGCCGGTGATTACCATTGCAATTGATGCATTTAACATTATCTATTCTAACTTGTAGAAGACAGAGTGTCGTTAAATGTCATTGTGCATATTTGACACAAGGTGGATTGCAATTACAGTAAGTTTTAGTGTGCCCGTAGGCTTGGCACCGCGTGCATTGTCGGATTTCTCTTTTACATCTGGGTGGTTCAACTTTAATTAATATATGTAATAGTGTTTTTATTTGATACATATCCTTGTTGTTTTCCTGTGGTGCCAATTCAATAAATAATAGTGGTAAAGGTTGTTTGGTATCGTATTTTGTTATATTATTTATTGATCTTACCTTATGGTCAAGTTTAGCTAATTCCTCGATTATCTTGACTGTATTTGTTTTAGGATGCAGTCCTCGAATTACTACTTTGTAGCTCTTCTCGTTTTTTTGTTGGTGCATATGGTATCCCGCATTTTTAGTTTTAAGTGCATTGATTACCTTTCTGAACATTTCTGGAGTGGTAGTCTGTACTTTGACTTTGTTATCCTTAAGTTGTTTTATTGTATAGTTATTGTGTCCAGCTGTTTCGTCTAATAACTCGAGCAGGGGATCGATGATTTGTGCATCAACATATATTGGTGGCGGTTTGGCTATTTCTTCTGGGTTGTTTTTAATGGTTTCCGTTTCTGTTGTTTCAGTGAGCGAATCGTAAATGTTGCTGAGTAGTATGTCTTGAAGCCATTTACTTGAATGTGATTCGAAGATATCGTTATCGCTATTTTTCGGTTCGTTTATCTTACGTTTCTTAGGCTTTTGTATTTCGGTAGGCTTAACCGAGTTTCCAATCTTGGGAGGTGTCAGAATCTGTTTCCATTGCCGAGTTAATTAGAACGTGTCTGATTACTTTCTTTTGTGCACATTCGAGTTTCGATGTGGTTTCGCTGTCGGTTAGTTTGTGTCGGTGTTTACCATGGTTCGAATGGTGTAACTGTCGCCAGTATTGGCGATTTTAAGAGATGGAATATTGTTAGATGTCATGGTCAGTTTATTGTGCAATTGACTTGTGCATATGGTTTCCCGCGAAGATGTGCTGTGGTTTTCTGCCAAGACGATGGTCACTGATCACTGGCGTGCGAGGGGGAAACTATTGATACACTACTACACAGACGGGAGCAAGACATAAACACGTCCGTTCTAATCAGTAGTTGGATAGAGACACATATTATACAATACACATGAAAATAATAGTAAATTCTATTAATATAATAATAAGCAATTGTAAATTTATTAAATAACGTACTAATTAACCTTCGAATACACACGGCTTGCAGGATACACAGTACAATCGGGCAAAATTAAATTGACAGTATCTGGATTATTGTACACAATAGATTAAAAATATTCATTTTTAAGTCATTTTCACATGACGTATCATACTATTCGCGGTCGTACTATCGCTACCGCCGCACCCTGCATATTATTTCAATAAACGTATAAAAGTTGTCTGAACATCAAATCAAAACTAACTTTCATTATAATTTTAGAAGAAACGATATAAGTATTGTGGAGTTGGTGAATATTTTGGATAGTTTCTTGTTTAGTCTCGAGGACAGTCTAGATAGGCAGGCGAACTACTGTATTTAGACGTATGAATGAAAAGTGTGGAAGGATTGATGGGATGCGTGGTATGAGAGGTGCGTGCGTTCTCAGAAGTCAAGTGTCGAACGGATCGTGTGACTTTCTGGGAATGCAACTCCTCTGTATGAATCTGGTGTGGAAATGTGTGTGGAATATGTGTGTGTATAGATTTTTGGGACCTCCGGGTCAGAGTGTGAGGAGAACCGATTGAGGAGTTCAGTGGAGAACATTGCGTGGAGAGTTTTGCGTGGAGTCTATTTGTGAGGAGTTATATATTGTACTGTGTTTCTTTATCATTTTAATATATATTTATAGTTTTATTTATACAACTCACGTCTCACAGTTTGTGTCATATTTTTGAATCCTACAGTATCGATATAATTTTTAACGTACAGATTATTGTTTTTCTAAATATGTTTCATCGTACACTTTAAAATACGTTTCTCTGTTCTCCACAGCGCACAAATTAACCATGAAAATAAGATTTTACAAAATATAGTTAAATAATAATTATAAATATATTTTGCAGGTAACTGACAATTCGATGTACTTGAATTAATGAAGCATCATTTTAATGTCTTTTATCATTTCTTTAAATGATTTAAATTATTTCCTATTTTATAATCATACACAAAATTTAATTCATAATTATTAATTACATATTTTTATATAACTGATTACAAGAAGTTTTATCCCTACACAGTTAAAGAAAATTATGGTGTACAATATAATGCTTGATTATTCAAGCATTGCTGAAACACATATTTTTGAAGTATATTTTTAATACAATCTTAATTTTAATTTGCAGAGCGTGAGCAAATACATTTTGCAACCGTAATATGTAACTTTGCAAATTATATTTTACTCATTCACTGCGGCACCTTTTTTTGAGGATTTTCCTGTTTAGTGGAACGGGACAAATATACCCAATACTAGACTTTCCTATTTAGTGATACAGGACAAATATACCCCATACTAGACTTTCCTATTTGGCAGTACAGAGCAACTTGAAAATAGTGGACAAATAACGGAAATATGAAAAACAAGCCGCATAGGTCGAAGGTACGGGGTCTATATGTCCCATACCGCAGTGAATGTGATAACACGTTGAATGCCGTGGAGATTACCGATGACGGGCACCTCAAATTTAATTTAATTTAATAATTATTGATTATCACAAAATTCTGAGCAAACTTCATACTGAAACAATAATGAATGAACAAAAGAACACAATCGAATACTCAAATCATTTTTTTCATTAGGATTTATAGAAAAATAGTAAATTATATCATGTCTGATTAGGTATGACTGTTTTCATTGTGGCACTCAGCGTGTTAACTTCTAAAGTAATTGCTTGACAGAATAAACTGTATCTCATATGATTGTTTTTACATGTATGCAGGCTGTTCGAGGAAAACGCGGAATTGTTGAATATGTTCACGCAATTTCGCGAACTGAAGACGAAGGAACAACAGTCGAATAGTATGGAATTGGCGCAGCATGCAGAAAAAGTGATGACTGCCCTGGACGAAGGTATTAAAGGCCTTGACGATATGGACGTCTTCCTGACTTGCCTTCATCAAGTCGGAGCCACGCACACAAAGATTCCTGGCTTCAACCCACAATATTTTTGGGTAAGGTTTTTCTTCAAATGTAACTGAAAAACCAATTAATTTTTTTAAGATGCCATTTTGTTTATTATGAACTTACTAGAGATCACGAAAATTCGGATTTCGTACACCCTTTCACTGTTGAATTTGTTATAATTATACTGCGGATGTTTATGCAAATATACAATTCTATACTTCCATATTTTCTATGTTAATGCAGTAAAATAAATAAAATTTTAAGAAGACTGCATCTGCTTCTTGAAATGTTCAAAATATGTAACTTTCATTCTGCTAAGTTGTTAAATGCCCATCATGGACCAATTTCGATATATTAAATTGCATACATGTACGTATGTGTTGAATTTATTTCACATTTCCACCGATGGATCTTCTCAGATACTGTATTATAACTTTAAATTTTGTATTCCTTCTCTCCATTCAAACTTTGAATGAGTAAATTTAAAATGTTTTATGAATTCTATTGTTCCAATATTTGTTATTTTCTTACATTTTTTCGTTGTTGACTATTAAGTTTCTCTTATCGATTTTACTTTTATAATGAAACATTAAACGAAACCATTTATAATAAAATTCGATTGTAAGGGATAAATAAATTGAGTACAGTTGAATCCTAAACTCTATAATTATTGTATTAAGATACAATCAAAATTAAGGGAAAAATTTCAATTCACTTCAATTCTAAATTTACATATAATTGATAGGCGTGTCCCGTGTTCATTAAAAATGTGAAAATGGACAGGAAAATCGCCTAGAAAAGTCTTATCATTAAAAGTATTCTCATTACCACAGGCGACACTGTCAATATAAACTGAGTCAATATAAACAGTGAAAAGCTTAGACTTCTAAAGAAATTTTATGCTATTAATACGAGTGAATCTTTCCTCATGTAACTTGTAAATAAAAAATAGAATTCTTAAATATTTGGATAAAGTAGAAGCAGTTATTCAATTTTTATTCCAACCCTTTTTATTATTTCATATAGTTTCGAAAATAATAATAGAAATAGAGAAACGCTTGGTATTCTTTAAGGGGTAGTTTCAGTTCCAAAATCCGGATATGGGTCGTAAAAATATTTTTCCAATACGTACATGTAACACCTGTATCCTTTAAAATCTAATGTTATAAAAAAATGGAGTTTCAAATTTAATTTAATACTGTTTTGAATGTTAAATAACATCAACTCTATTATACAATTACGTTTATCATGGAGAAAATTAAAAAGGCAGCATGCAGTGATTTCCAGTTTCAGAATAAAATAATTACAGTTGCCGAATTCTCTTGTCATAAGGACTTCTGCAATGACACATTTTACTAAAAAAAGTACATATTCCAAAAGTATTATCCCTTTTAACAAAATTAAATTCATTTCAGAACCTCATGGAAAAATAGTTTTTTTTTATTAATAAAACTGGCAATTAATATAATGTTAGACACTAAAAAAATTAAGTTAACTTAAACACTTCATGCCTTTTATCCTGCATGTTACATAAACCAGTTCTTGCACTTTCATCGACAATGATATGGGCCTGAAAAGAAAATATAAAATATTAACCAAAAATATGGGAAGCAATTGAAAATTATAAATGTATGTGTATTGCATAAAGATGTGCGTACAATTATGCTAATGTAACAATTATTTAGATTCTTCCCTATTTCATCAAAATAAATGGTTACTTTAGGGACACCCAGTGTATGACTGAATGTATATTCACATCAGCAACACCGTACAGGAAAAGTCATTTATGTATACACAACATATATACATGTGTACAATAAACACTGGTGAAAACCTTGAAAACACTGAATAAAATGCCAATGTAAACAAATTTTCTTTGTACTGCATTCGCCTTCGAAAAGCATTCAAATAGCATATAATACTATAAACTTCCATAAAAGTATATGACTAACACCAAACCTCCATGTTTTTTCATAATGAAAAATGTTGCAGTGATTTGAAATTTTTATTCTGCTACAAGCTTACCAGCACGCGCCTGGTGTGGTATTAATTTTCCGCTTGCCCTGAACTTTATTATTCCCTGCAACACGAATTTTCATCGTGATCATTACAATATAACTTCTGTTCAACTAAGTAGTCCCTTAATTAACATCATGTACGTACTTATTTGCGGTTGAATTAGTTCAGCAAACTCATTAAGCAGTTTTTTGCGAAAAAAAAGATACATGTAACTGAAATATAGGTTTATTAAATAAACAATTTTTAATATTAAAGGTGAATTATTATTGTAAATTCACATTTCTGGCAATTTACGAAAAATACCTGACACGTAAATTATATTCGAAGCATAAAACTACTCAACTTACATTTCGACATTTAGAACACATTGAATATGATTCAACAACTCGTAAAGCGGTCTACGCACAGTGAAACATGTTACAATGCACGCATCGACTCCTACGTTTTATGAAACTACATCAGTTTCAGTTCGCCTCCACATTACTGATTTTTGATAGTTTGTGATCTGATGCTAACGTTGAAAGACATGCTTAAAAATATCTGACTATTTTCCGGCACCACTTTCAGAAAGCCCAAGACAATTTCAGAAGGAAATCCCCACCCCCACCCCCACCACCGAAACACATTCACCCACAGTGGCAACAAGGACCACAGCAATAGCCAGCTCTATAAAACCAAAAATCAATATGAAAATAGTGTAAATTACCGATAAGGCAAAACCTAGACACCACCAACAGATTTTTATCGGTCCTTGAATTGTTAACAACTTAGAAAGTTCTCCGTGCATTATTGAACTCCAAATCGAGAATAAATTCGTTAAATGATCTGATTCAAAAATCGGAACAAATTTTAATATCGCGACATTCATGCATACCAGAAATTTTCACCTGCCTACTCGTGTAATTTTAAAGTAAGCATCGCGAGTCGTAACACCGTACCATTTATTGATTAGTATACTTCCTACATTATTATGAAAACCTGTATGTACATTCCAGGTGTGAGTATTTTAAATGTCTTATACGAATATATCTGAAATTATTGTTCAATAGGAATAATATTTCGTGTGATAATTATTCTGTTTCGAGGAATACGTTTTATTGTAACTAGGCTGCGGATGTTTGTGCATTTTAACATTTCCAAATTGGTACACAATAGGCATTTAATAACTCAGTAAAATAAAAATGATATATTTTGAACATTTCAAGGAGCAAATGCAGTCTTGTTGAAGTTTCATTTATTTAACTGTATTAACATACGAAATATGAAAGTCTAAAAGTGTATACTTGCATAAACATCCACAGTATGATTGTAACTATTTCTAACGCGCAGTTTTACGTCATCTAAATATGTAGCCTATGCAAAAACTTACTCAATGACAAATCTCATTAAACAACTAGAATATTTTCATAAGTTACACGTACAGAAACAAGCACATTTACACGATTTTGTATTCCACATATGCTATGTGAATTTTTTAAAAATGTTTGCATTATTCCTATTGGAGAAACATTGAGACTAGGTACTTCAAAGTCATTCAACTCTTGCCTGAAATATTTTTCAACAACAATTTCCAATATATTCAAGATATTTACGTAAAAATATTAAAACAGGACACCCTGCGTGTCATGTGAATAAAGAGAGTGGTCCTCGGATGATTGTAACGTTTTTACCTCGGAACTGTGTAAAGTACGTATCCCTACCACATATCCCCCACTCATGCGGCTGGTCATGCGGTTGTCGGCTAGTTATTGAGAAATATGATACCGCTCATTTGCTACAGTAACGAAAGAACTCAGAAGGAACGATTTAGAGAAAACGAGTTTGAATATTTCGAATCACTGCAATTTTATAAGAACATCAGGTACATCGTTCTACCAGTAGAAATTATAAACAAAAACAGTTATTTTGATACCAATAACACAAAAATGGCAAATTTTGAGTTGTGTCGTTGTTGCAGCAAATGAGCGATATCTACGAAGAGTGAGTCATCCTATAACGGAAATAAAAAATTTGTTACTTTCCATCATACTTTCATGAGAATACTATTAATATACAGGGTGTTTCACCACCCCTGTCAAAAATTTTAAGGGGTCATTCTACAAGCCAAAATAAGACGAAAATCAAGAATAAAAAAATCGCGTCCGAGGCTTCATTTTTGAGTTATCGATGTATAAAAAACGGGCTAAAAACGCCTATCCAGCGGCAGCAATCCATACACGCGCAGTGTCTGCCAGAGCGCGCCAAGTTCCTCGTACAGAGTGCTCGCTTACCGATGTAACAGAAACTATGACATACCATACGATGCGACAAGACACTACATTCTTGCGACAATTTATGAAGAAGCACACACCTTTCGTTGACGGCATTGAACCTGCCTACTTGAAAAAATCCACAAGGGCATTTCAAAACCCGCCTCACGGGATTCTCAAGCAGGGAGGGTGAATGCAATTTCTAATTGACGATTTTGTCCAAAAAAATCACCCACACGCGCTTACACACGCACCGCGATTATTGTATTCGCAAGTGTTCATGTGTACACGCACCACGATCGTCCATATCATCACACACACGCATCGCGATTATTTCATTCGCAAGTGTCCATGAGAATTACACGCACTATGATTGTCCCCTCCGCGAATGTCCACAAAAAAATGTTCAAAGCATGCACAAAATTTTGCACCTGAAAACACACGCCAGGCGATTGTCCCGTTCGCGAGTGTCCACTTAATCACACACATACGCACTGCGATTACTTTACCCACGAATGCGAGACTACTATACTCACGCACAGAAAAATAGTACAAACGAAAAAAATCTAAAAAGCAAAAACTAATCCTTACACTGAAAGTAACATTAAATTGAAAAAGAGACTGCTTTCTACGCGAGAAATATTTCCTGCCGATTACAGCTGTTTTCTCGTTCGCAATAGCCACCAAACTGAGGAGACCTTGGACAAATTCCATTTGAGAGACTAAAAACTGTGTCGATGCTTTGTTATTAATCGGTGTGTCCTTATTTATCCCTTGCACACTCGAGATCCGGGCAGCGGTAACTCGATTCCGAGAATCGAAACTGTTTATACTTTGTAGTTACCGCGACGAGTGTCGTTGAACCGATCGCTTCCATTTCTTTCCAACGATGCAGTATTCTTCCAAACTTCGAGGTAGAAAGAAGTGTTCGTGTCTGATACTGTGCCGTTTATTTTATAAAAAGTATGAAAATAGAATGTCTGAAGAATTAAAGAATTCTTAGCACCGATGCTGAAGTTTCTTCCGTCGTGATGGTTCACCGTTGAACAGCGACAATCTGCGTGTGATCAGTAATTTGAACGCAGAACCTGCAGCTGATCTCGTGTCATCGTTCGACGACAACGGCCTCAGATGCGTAAATTTCATTTATCCGCAGACTCTAGTGTGTATGATTCATATGGACAGTACCAAGTCAAATAATCGCGGTGTGTGTGTATCAGTGAAGTGCGCAGTTGCACGCGTCGGAAAGATCACTTTTTACAGAGTTGATAGAACGATGAGCACGCTATTGACAAATTTTCCTTACAGAGGAGACGTTGGTTAAATTTCATGCGAGACTGAAAAATGTTACGCAAATGTGTTAGTGTAGAACATGTGTGCCTTCCTGCAGAGTTGGGCATTATTCGAATTATTTCTGACTAATTAAATGACTGATAAATTATTCGAACAATAATACGAATATTTGTTGATTGTTTTAAATCAAAAGAAAAAATCAATCAATTTTTATCCGAATAAATTCTACCACAAATAAGTTCCTATTCGAATAAATTCTTCTACGAATAAATTCTCATTTGAATAAATTCTAATTCGTTAGTGACGAATAAAATTTTATTTGTTACTCTTATTTATTATCTGTTATCTGAATAAAATTTTGCCCAACACTGCATTCATGTCGGCAAATATCGACGCTTTTCTGTTTACATGCCAGTGTCCTTACATTGTCTCATCTCTCGGTCGTTGACCTCGGCCTCTCGAACAGCTGTAATCGGCAGGAAATATTTCTCGCGTAGAAAGCAGTCTCTTTTTCAATTTAATGTTACTTTCAGTGTAAGGATTAGTTTTAGCTTTTTAGATTTTTTTTGTTTGTACTATTTTTCTGTGCGTGAGTATAGTAGTCTCGCATTCGTGGGTAAAGTAATCGCAGTGCGTATGTGTGTGATTAAGTGGACACTCGCGAACGGGACAATCGCCTGGCGTGTATTTTCAGGTGCAAAATTTTGTGCATGCTTTGAACATTTTTTTGTGGACATTCGCGGAGGGGACAATCATAGTGCGTGTAATTCTCATGGACACTTGCGAATGAAATAATCGCGATGCGTGTGTGTGATGATATGGACGATCGTGGTGCGTGTACACATGAACACTTGCGAATACAATAATCGCGGTGCGTGTAAGCGCGTGTGGGTGATTTTTTTGGACAAAATCGTCAATTAGAAATTGCATTCACCCTCTCTGCTTGAGAATCCCGTGAGGCGGGTTTTGAAATGCCCTTGTGGATTTTTTCAAGTAGGCAGGTTCAATGACGTCAACGAAAGGTGTGTGCTTCTTCATAAATTGTCGCAAGAATGTAGTGTCTTGTCGCATCGTATGGTATGTCATAGTTTCTGTTACATCGGTAAGCGAGCACTCTGTACGAGGAACTTGGCGAGCTCTGGCAGACACTGCGCGTGTATGGAGTTCTGCCGCTGGACAGGCGTTTTTAGCCCGTTTTTTACACGTCGATAACTCTAAAATGAAGCCTCGGACGCGATTTTTTTATTCTTGATTTTCGTCTTATTTTGGCTTGTAGAATCACCCCTTAAAATTTTTAACAGGGGTGGTGAAACACCCTGTATAGTAGATAGAGTTTTTCCAATTAACACGTTGAATATCGCAGTGAAAACTGCCACATCCAGCCAGACATATTATAATTTATTGTTTTTAACACGGTGAACGCCACAGTGGAAACGGCAATACCTAATCAGACACGATATAACTTACTATTTTTTCTATAAATCGTAAAGAAAGAAAAGGTTTGAGTACTCACAAGGAATGTTACGGAGTTGACACACGCCGATTTTGATGAAATTTAGATATGATATAGACCTCGAAAAAATATGCGACACGTATTTTTTTATATCGGCTCTTATTCACTTTGAAGGGGTGAAAACAGCTCTCGAAGTAGAGGGTGAGAACCCTATTTCGCAGTATATCTCGAAAACTATGAGAGATAGAAAGAAAGGTTAAATGTATGGTTTGTCTATTTTTTAATGCCGAATCTACCTATGTAAACAGTTTTTAAGAAAATTAATTTGTTGAAAAAATATATTAAAAATTTACACATTTTGGCAAATTTTTCTGGCTAAATGTTAATTAATTTTGATGAAATGTGGGACATCTTCGGACAATCAACGTTTCAAACTCGATTCCTTTTTTAATTATGGTCTTCTTCTGATTGCGGCCTGCACGAGCGTTACCAGCGCCGCGCAGACCTGCCATACCCCTTACGGAGGGAATTCCGGCAATGAGTCTTTTATCGCCTCTGGCGATATCTACCCTTGCAAACACAATAATAACACGCAGGGTAATGTAATTACCTAAAACGCCATAAAAATGTACTGGAACCTCAATCATATGAATCTAAAAACTTTCATCAGGCACAAAATGCGCTTATATTGCGCATGTAATAATATTTATTGGAAGGTCGAAATTAAAAATTTAAATTTATCCGTATTTTTGGTACTGATTCAAAGTTTATATGTACAAAGTTTCATCAAAATTAATTAACATTTAGCCAGAAAAATTTGCAAAAATATGTAAATTTTTAATATATTTTTTCAACAAATTAATTTGTTTAAAAACTATTTACATAGGCAGATTCGGCATTAAAAAATAGTCAAACCGTACATTTAAACTTTCTTTCTACTCTCATAGTTTTCGAGATATACTGCGAAATAGGGTTCTCACCCTCTACGTCGAGGGCTGTTTTCATCCCTTCAAAGTGAATAAGAGCCGATATAAAAAAATACGTGTCGAATATTTTGTTCGAGATCTATATCATACCTAAATTTCATCAAAATCGGCGTGTGTCAACTCCGTAACATTCTTTGTCAGTTGTGTTCTTCTGTTTCTACATTATTGTTTCAGTATAAAGTTTGCTTAGAATTTTGCGGCAATCAATAATTATTTAATTAAATTAAATTTGAAGTACCGGTCACCGGTGATCCTTGCGACATTCAACGTATTAAAATGAGCCCAAACATGATCTCATTGGGGCTATTTGCTGTTATCAAAGACATCGAATTCACCTTAGGCAACATTTTAATTACAAATGAATGGAATGAGGTTGTGTTTAGATTGATTTTAATTGAAAAAATCTCACCTGTTCATTTGTAATATGTTCACCAATGTACTATAAAAACAAGAAAACTTTTTATTTTAGTTATACGATGACTCATCTTTGTTGGCAAAAGACTGATCGCCATCAGCCGTGTGAAGCCTGACCGATTCTCTATCTCGCTCGCTCTCAGCGTATCACTTCTCAAGTTACACTCATAAATATTATACTCGAGAAGACGATGACAACTTCCCTTACCTCGGTTTACTGTAATTTATCGGTCCGGATCATCGTCACAATGATCCGTGGAACACTGTATACGAATTGTTCCGTATGAAACTGCTACATTGAAGCAACTTAATAAGTGGCATCTTACGTTAGAATAATATTAACCCTTTCGTTACTAACAGTGAGTATAGTCACCCAATGTCAAACACTCGCTGTATCCTAAAGGTGACTATAGTCACCCAAAGTCGAACGCTCGCTATTTCCTAAATGTGACTATAGTCACCCGTCAAAATTTCACAACAGCTTGATATGCTTGATATCCCCAGACTACCCGACATTATTTCGTTTAGTTATATTTAATACGTATTTGTTTCTAATTCGTTTATATTAATTTTGAATAACTTAAACAAAAAGCAATAGTTTCCATAATACGACAAATTAGCAAATGTTACACTCTGCGGCAAAGTTTAGACTCGTGGCTCAACTGTCCAGTACAGCGGTGGTATACTGATGGCTATCTTCACCGCAGCGAAAGGGTTAATGTTGCCCACCATGTACTCTACCATAGTACATACGTTATACATAACGTATATTTATTATTTAAGCTCTTAGAGCTTAAAAGGTTAAACGGTACAGAAATACTATTACCAAACATACAACCTTTGTTTGCTACTTTCTGTGTACACCTTATATGTACTTCTTGACTCTGACAATTACTTAAGAATTTTCTGTTAATTGCAGTCACAAATGTGAATCACTAATTAATTATAGTTATTCAGTGCGCATCAGATCCTTCAAAATCTTAATGACATTAGAGAATTACGCACGCAAATTCCAAACACCGCAAACTGTCATATAAGATATACACATCTTAGGAACATAATAAAGAAACAAACTTTGTATGTTCGCCAAAAATCTCAAAAACTACTAAGCCGATTGTTATGAAGTTTTCATAATAGCTTCTTCACATTTTCCGGAGTATCATAAATTATATTTTATTGCGAAATAAATAATATATCGAGATAAAGAACATGGGACTATTTATTGTCGTTGTCCGGTGAGCCGTACTCGGAAACATGTAGTTTACGCACAGTCGTTAGATGGCCAAGCACGGCTCCCACGCGCTCGAAAGAGAATTCGCTCAGCTACAGGATATAAGGAAAAAAGAACAATATTCCGAATTCTATACGTAGAAAATTCGCGGGTGAAACTGTGTCCAGGGCATGCTAGTGTTGAATACGTTAAGTGTCGTAGTGAAAACTACCTAGTCGAAGGCGCTACAAGTTGCTATTGTCAATAAAAATTGAGAAAGAAAAAATGTCATGTTACGATATCAATGTAAAATACAGTCAAGTGAATAAATTACCTATTTCACTTTTATTATTATTGCTTTTACTATTTCACAAGTATTTCTCAAATAAATAATTTAATGATATTTAATATCTACTTTTCAGTTTGTTATTTTATGCGAAAATTAATTTAGAAAATGGGAGTTGTAACATTAATATTGAAACAGTTCCATTTCTATGCAAGCGAGTCCCTCATTGCGAAATGTAACTTTTCTTATTCCAAGTTGTTAAATATTAACAAACAGGCTTCCCCAGGAGTAAACCGACAAATTTTTATAGCATGTTTAACAGATCCTTCTGAACCAAGGTCACATAACATGGTTTCATATAAAAAAAAACAAGATTCTACGCATATGTACCTGCCATAAAACGACAGTCTTTTTATTTTTCTCACAATGTTTGTTTTATATCCCCGTTTTTATTTAGTCTTTCTGGTTTTACTACGTTCATTCGCTGTTTCAATAAAAATTGTCACTGCACTGTGAATGTTCTCATAAAAACTATCGATGCGTTGCTGAAATGTTTGGTGAATTGTATACGACCTTTTTGTTTCGGAACGATCAGCCCAACATACTGTTTACAGATTTCTTCCGTCAACACTCTACATCAGTGATGGCCAGCGGAACTGCGGCCTTCCCCCACTCTAGGTCCATTCTCCTCATATAGGAACAAACTGGAGGAAACTGTAACGAGAAGAATGGACCTAGAGTGGGGGAAGGCCACAGCTCCGGTGGCCATCACTGCTCTACATAGAAATATTAATACGGTTATTCCTGGATAACTAACCTTATGTAAAAATGACAATCGGAACATTTGAATCTCGTGATATCAGTTGATCCGCTTACTAAATAAATTAATTACGTTTATTATTTGCTTATTTATTCATTAATAAATTTAATACCAAATATAACTTTTTAATTTCATTTATCCTGTTTCTTTATTAGATAAAATATTTTTGTTGTTAAATGAAAAAAATTCAATTATATTCGTGTTTTTAATTGATGTCGTCATTTTCACGAATGCTTAGTAGTAACGTTACTCGCAGATTGCTTAGTTATCTAGGGTTAAATATATCGTGTTATTTAACAGAGTGCAAACGCACATCACAGCTTTCAGTGCTTTTTTATTGTTTTCTCGAGGTTTCATGCGCTCATGTGTGTATTATACATTTCAAATAATTCTATTTTCAGAAAATCGAAAAGCCATTCCTAGAAGCCGTGGAGCGGACTCTGGAAGACCGGTACTCGGAAAATGTAGAAAACATTTACAAGCTGACGATCAAGTTTATCATAGAAACTTTAATCGACGGTTTCGACAAGGCTCAGAATAACAAAGCACAGAGCGACCCGGCCAAATCCTAGTCGTCTCGGTCATAAACAGCCAAAAAGGTTTGATACACGAAAAAGTTCCTGATCGCTCTGTCTTTCAGGATGTCATCTTCGAACGAGAGGCGGTCAATCTCGAAGAACGGATCGATGATCGTTCGTTTGTTCTAAAACATCCCCTCTTCTCCATCTGCGCCTGCGATGTGATCTGTGCAATCAAACATTTCGCGGAACGAGAAAGGGTAAATTGTTTAAAGGTCGGTCGGAAGTGTTGCAACTGTCTATGCTAAGCGCGCGCTGAGCGTGCACGACCTAACTCATTTCATGTTGTTCCAAAGTCAGGTACATAACGCTCTTCGAGCACTTAAAAAGCTTAACCTTTAACTGCCTATAGCGAACACACACGGTGAGCTTTTACATGTGAGCTTTATTTGACCACGAATCTATAACCTGAATGAAGTTGTATATGATTATGTCACAAAAAAGCCAGTTGAAGGGGTACCGTTTGCTGCGCGCCTTCTTAAGGAAGTTTTTATATCTTAAGACAATGAAAGTCTTGCTAGTCCATTCTTTAATATTCAGCGTTTAAAGGTTAAAATAAAAGAAGCTGTTTTCGACCATATAACAAGCGCATAATCATGTACACGCGATGTTCTCCATGGCTGTTAGATAACAGCATACACGAATAGTGACTGTCAGTCTATAAACGTCTAAAAATAAAGCGATATGTAACTATATTTGAGCCACAAGCCTTCAGCGTACTGCATGTCCACTTCTTACTTTAAAACACATTTCTACGTTATGTTACACAGGCACCAATCGTGCTGTATTTCTATCTTAACTAACCTCATTAATTGTTGAGGTGTAAATCTTTATATTCTCCGTTTAAATTTGATTCATTCAGTTTATTCAATAAATAATAAATAATATCAAATATACGTTTTCAATCTGGTTTTAAACAGGGTACTTGAATTATACATAGTGCTTGAATTATACAATGTAATACCGCAAAGATAACAATACAACACAAACACTAAACAGTAGTGCAAGGAAGTAAGAAATGGACTTGTGGACTCTCCAAGAGGGTAACTTTTATATTCGTATTCCTTATTCCTTTCCAAATGGAACAGCCGACTAGATGTACGCGTTCAGTTGATTTCGTGTATTTCCGATGCTCCCAACATGCCACGCAAAAGATCAGGCTTTTTGAGTGTGACAAGTGTGTTCTGAGATAGAACGTTGCAACTACTTCGGCCGATCTTGACGTGTTAACGTCGAGTAACGTTCTTTTTTACAGGAGTGCGAAAAGTGCTTCATGGTTGGTTAGGTTTGAAATCTTTTCTTCGAGCAGGTCTCGATCATGAAAAATAGCTATGATTATTGTATTGCACCACTTGGTCGTTCCGTCTCGCAACAAACGATGGAACAAGTCGTAGGCTCTATTGACGGTCAAAGAAGATGATTAATAAGGTATCGGTCCGAATTCCCTCGTTGCAAAGCAATTTCTGTTTGTAATTGTTTCCGACGCCAACTGCGGTCTCATATTTTCCTCGCAATACTTCATAAATACGAATGGTCACGATAGTATTACTTATGAAATGGTAAAGGGGAGCAAGCTAACAAAAATAGCGTTAAACTTCATGCTTGAGTGCGATATCGATTATGAAATTTGAACGTTGTAAATACGATGCACATGCACTATGGATTACTTGAGACTACTGCCAGCAATTAGCGACACTCGAAAGCTTATGCAAAACTTTCTGAAAAACATTAAGAAAAGCTTTTCACCGTAGGAAAGAACAGCAAGACGGAATTGCAAATTATTTCAAAGAAAAGTGAGGAAATGTCTGCATTACTTTTCTCATTCGGTTGGGCGTCACGAAACGCAGTGTGAACAAACAAGTAAAAACTAAACAATAAAAGACAAACAACATAAGAAATCATTATTATAAAATAAATTTTCGTAAAAATGGATTGAACTGTATTATTAAATACTTAATAATATATTTATGCTCATATACATAATATTGCATATTTTTGCAATATGTTGCGTTCAATGTTAAATTTTAGCTTGAGTGAATTAGTGAATTTTTTCTTGTGTTTGCATATCCTTAAAAACAAAGTGAATAAATGAAAACATATAAAAATTGAGTAAAACATTACTATACTGCTTGTAAATTGATTGCCATTGAAGCATAGTTTATATACTCGTCGAAATTTAAAATTGCAACAAACGAATGGAAACAATCATTAAAATAAGATTTAAAATTACATGCTTCTTAAAATTTCTGGGAGAATGCATCAATCAAGTGTGTAATGCAATGCAAAAATTAAAAAATAATGTTTTAATATATAATCCTCTTTATCGCCAATACTACATCCGCTAGTGTGACTAGATAATTAATGTAATTTTTATATTTAATTTAATGTAACTTTAAAAGCCTTAAAACAAAAAGTATATTCTATAGTTTTCATAGTAGTACAAACAATTTTTTAAAAAGTCTCAATTTTGCGTTCCATATTCGTATCTTCTGGTTTATCCTGTTCGTTGTCTGTTTATTTCCATGCATAATGAAGAGTATACAAACAATTTTTTTTAGATGTCAGAATAGTAAATATACGACCGATTTTCGTATCGGCTGTTAATGACGTTAGTTTACACATAACAATTCTTGCAATGCAGAATTGATGCTTCTTGTCGCCTTCAGTGAAGCACTTCTCTTTGGAATTAAAGTCAAATGCATCTGAAGCGGATTCACATGCATTTCTGGCTCTCAATACGCTCTCGATAATTGATACCTGAACAGTAGTTACTCCGAACCAATCGAAGTTGTCTGTTGCTTTTATTCATCAGAACCTTGGATTACATAAGTCACGTAGAACGGCGTTCCTGTTGTTGCTGATGGAAAGTATTTTCTGTCGAATGCACTAGAATGTTCATTGTTCCGAAATGAGAACACGCTTAAATCTGTGAATACTCCACTTTGTTAGTAGCATCTGCTGCGGAGAATATTCTAGGTAATTACATTACCTAAAAAATTATCATTCGAAATGATTTTAGTTTTTTCAAATAAGTCGACTTTGACAAGCAACGGAAATATACAGGGCGAGGCACTCAAGTTGACGAATTCAAAGTACTCGTAAATTTGTCAAACAAAAATTGCATGGTACCAAGGAGGGAATATAAGGCAGTAGTTCGCTTCTTACAAAGGAGGTTACCCAACTGTCACACGGCGATTTGGTTGAAATTTTTATATGATGTAGAACTCGAAAGAATATTTAACACGTATTTTTTTATCAGCAGAAGTCCATGTTGAAGGGCTCAAATCAGCTCTCAAAGTGAAGCCGAAAACCATATTTTATCGAATATCTCGTAAACTATTGAACGTAGGGCAACAATTTTTTTTTAATGGTGTATTTTTTAATTTTGAATTCAGCTATGTAAGCGATTTTGCCGAAAGCTCACTTGTTTAGACAATATTGTAAGAATTATAACATTCTTGCAATTTTTTGTAAAATATTATTATATTTTCATCATATAATACATGATGAAATACATTTTTACGCAGCGTTTGGTACTTCATCGAAATTCGGGAAAAATATTGAACATACCATTTAAGAAACCGACAAAGGTGACCTTCGTATCTCGATAAAAATGTCAGTTAGTAAGAAACAAACTATTGTTTTATATTTCCCCCTTGATACCATGCAACTTTTGTTTGAAACAGTCTTTCATACAGCAAGTAATTTACGAGTACTTTGAAGTAGTCAACTTAGGTGTCTCACCCTGTATAAGTACGTTAGTTATTTATATATTGATTATATCTAAATAGTTCTGGTATCAGTTTCAAATATCTACACACAAATTATAAATTAAGTCACAGGATTCAAACATTCTTAGTTATACCGTGAAGTGAATTTACGGTTCCATCAAACTTCAAAAATGAAAGAGAATGATTTACTATTATGGGAGACGCGGCATTGGCATTTGCCGTGAATAAAGCATTAAAATTAAAACACATGTCGCATTTACTGTGCGACATGTACGTACAGCATAGGCACGTTTTCGTTTAGGAAAATTGCAGTTCGTATTTCACTATATCTGCCACGTCCATACACCTGCCGTTAATTCGTGTGTCACCGAGCGTTTCAAAGTCGCCTCGTTACAAGGGAGCAATATTGGAAAGTGCCACAGCAGCTAACAAAGAAATCGATAACCTGTATTCTCACAAAGTACAGAATCCATTAGGCCGCTTATAAGCGTGACAAGATGCAATCGCACGTGTGCGAAACAAATTATTAATAAGTAGTACATTGATTTCTCAGCGATCATAACGATCAGTTTAACTCCTCATAGAAAATTTTATCTATGATCAAGCAGAAAACGATATTAATTTCTCAAATTTATTCGAAAAATACTGAAATGGTAAATATAGTCCGAAAGTATTAATACGTTAACTGCGGTGAGGGTCACCGGTGACCGCCAGTTGAAATTCTGTTTAATTGAATAACTAGCAATTCTTATGCAATTTATGACAATATTGATGTTGTAATAATAATATAACAGCTATACATTTCAATAGTAAATATTTTTTTTAGCAATTTATATTTAAAATGGGACATTTTAATCTGTCTGGCCAAATATGGCATTTAACGTGTTAATATATTATGAAACTACTGTGAAATCTATAATAAGTCTTAAACAACAGATAGAGTTCTTCACTGGGCCCCAAAAAGACTATTGAATAGACGTTGAAGTTCTTAGGTCCTCCAAGGTCGCTTTTCGTTTACTTAAACACAATTAAAATATAATACAGACAAAGTCCAACTGTCAATGATTTCTAATGTGAAGAATTGCTATGAAGGTGATGAATAATGAGCATGATGAGATAGGTCGAAAAATGGAAATGATTTGTTAAAATTGAAATAAGAAAGCGACCTTGAGATGCCTAATTTCGGTATCCCTACAATAATACAATCAACAAGAAGATGAATATATGATTGAATAAAAATAAAGTACATCGAAAGTGTAAGATAAATTTTTCCATAGGAAACTTCACTCTTGAGAAAAACAACTTTAGAAATTTAGTTTTATAATACAATAGAAAATACCTAATTTTAAAGGAAATTATTACTATTAATCAGAAAGGAATACAGTTTTGTACTCGACAATATGAAAGATACTTTCAATTATTCATAACTCAATAAGAAGTGCATAATTAGCTAGATCACTCTGATCTCTCCTTGTCTGGGGAAACACGTCACAACGAAGATGAAAGGTATGGCAAGGAGAGAAAGGTGTGAAAATCTCGTGAACGTGTTAGGTTTCAAAGATGTTTTTCAGTAACTGAATCTCCTACGAATAAAATATATTTCACAATTTCAGTGTATCTTATTTCTTACAATTAGTATTATAATATAGAGGCAGAGTTTGTTTGTATATTCGCAAAAATCTCGAAAACTAATAAACCGATTGTTATAAAACTTTCACAATAACTTCTTTACAGTTTTCCAGAGTGTCATAGGCTATATTTTATCGAAAAAAAAACATGGAACTATTTTTTGTCGGCGTGCCAGCAAGCCGTCCACGGGGACATAGTTCAGGCACAGCCACTAGATGGCAAAGCTCGGCGCTCGCGAGCTCGAAAGAGAATTCGCCCGACTACAAGACATAAGGGAAAAAAAACAATAATTTCGAATTCTATACGCAAAAGAATCGCGGGCGAAGTGGCATCCGGGGCATGCTAGATAATAATATAACCTAGTTTCAAATTTCGCTGTTCTACAGGAATAAACTATGTATTATAATTATTAATTATTCAACTTTGGTAGATACGAATGAGTCGTACACAAGACGTTCCATTTTAATGAAAAACGAATTTTTGGGGAAATTCTGGCAAACAGACAATGTTAAACACATATCGATTGATTAAATGGTCCTGGGGGGGCAATACATTGTGTATGCGTTTTTCAAACGGATTCACATGATTTTGTTAATACTTTACAAGATATTTCGACGTTCTCATATTATACCTTTTTTAACCCTTAAAAGTTACCATAAAAAAAATCATGTCAACCTTAAAGGCTATCAGTGCTGAAATTTCACCCATGATAGCCTTTGAGGGTTAATATAATTCAACGCTGCAACATTTTTTATAGGTATGTACCTAAAGAATGGTTTTTACACGCCAAGCAAGTCTTAACGACATGGTAAAAAAGGTCACAATTACATTTAAAACTGTCATCATAGACCTGCTTATGGTTGTTGAAAATAACTTGACTATACGTATTCATATGATCATATATAATAGTTTATTCAAATTTTTGCCGTTAATCTATTAATTTGTCAGATTGGTAATATTATACGCAAAGGAAACATTCTTTAATGTCAATTCTTAGTTACGTCAGTTTAATAACAGACATTAAAAAAAGATACGCTATTAAAAAAACAAAATATTTTTAAAGTGTTTATTTTGTCAAAAACCTTATTCTATCACTATTACACAGAGAGGGATAAGAAGAATCGATTTATGCAAACAAAATAATATGGTTCCATTTAACAACTGAAGTTGACCTTGACATCTTCGAAACGCATTCACCCATAAACAATGCATTCTTGAATGTTCCCCTTGAAACCATTTAACCGCTGTGTCCTCAACTTTTCCTGTTTGCCATACTTTTTGCGAAATATCTACTTTTACAATAAAATAGAGCAATGTGTATAACACACATGCTACACGTTTATCATCGTTTAAATTATTCACTATCGAAATTCAATGCGTCACGTCAATAGACTTTTATTCCTATAGTATTGCGACAAAACTCGTAGTACAATCGAGAAGAAAACGATTGCGTGCACAAAAGTAAACCAATTTTGATTTCCAAAAAATCGATTTTGTAAAATTGTTTCATTTTTTCGACTTTCTTTTACACAAGAAATTATTTCTATCTTTCATATGTGATATATAGACTGCGGATGCTTATGCAAATATACAATTTTAGATATCAATATTTTTTGTTTTAATGTAGTTGTCGATATAGAAATGTGACAAAATTGTATTTGATGCTTTAAATATTCCAAAATGTCCTTTTTAGTTATCTACTTTAACATATACATCCTGCACATATTTCAATGTGTTAAATTGCATAAACATCCGCAGTCTGGTAATGTATCATGTCGTACGGATATGCACATCAACAAAAACACGTCGTCTTTCTTATAGAAATAATCTGGCATTACTCTGCTATCTTACTTCTTTTCAAATTTTATTTTGTCAATCATGAAAATTTTCTGATACATTTTTCTTACCTTCAATTTATTTAATTTATCTGTTAAACATATATTAAGTGTCTGTAAATTTTAATATTGTGCTATACAAAAGGGATAAAATAGTCTTTCATACAAACTGCAATCATTTCAAATTTTTTAAAAACTTTATATAATCTTACTGTCTGTACATTGCAAGATTTACTGCTTAGTAACAAAAATCGCAAATGGCAATCTACTTACATGCAAGTTTAAAGATTTATTCTAGAGCAAAGTTTCAAAGGAAAGCGTATAATAGTGCTTATTAATAATTAAAAAGTTGCAAATCCTCTTGAAAAAGACACAGAATCGTTTCTAAGTTTGTGACATAACAAATATTTTTAAATATGAGTAATTATTTTTAACATATTTTAGGCTGATTTGACTTGGATCGCTTAAGTAACAAAAGGGAAGGTGAATGATAAAATGAAGTGAAAAGTGTGTCAATGTTTTCCCGCGGAAGTTTCATAAGTATCATAAAATTAAATGTGTGCAAACGTGACATTTTTATAAAATCACAAGAAAATATTTCTGCAAGCTCATCGAACGACTTGTCATCGTCACGGTAACATCATTTTTATAGTGTATAATTGTAAGGAATGTGAATATTCACGACCTTTGACCGTCAACAGACAATTATATAGATTTTTACTCGGAATTTAAAAAAACAAATGTGCGAATGTTAGGGTGTATCCCTTTTCGCGATGTCAATTTCCTAGGTGGTTCTTGAAACACAGAACCCCTTTATTTCTGTATCTTCCTCGCCGTATTTATCTATCTCTATTTCTCTCTGAGGACAATTTATTTGTATCACACGTCGACGAGGACATCAGATTTATGCATCCTTGAAAAGAGTCACAATTTCACCTGCAGACGACCACAAAACACGGGGCACAAACTCACGACAATTCGAAAGTAAATAATTCACAGAATTATACGTACATTCTGAATCTTGCAACAGTAACCCCTTGTTACCATAAAGTGTAAATAAGAACCAATAGATATTGCATTTCTGTGTTTCAATTCTAATTATTATATAAACATCAATTACAATAAAGAATATTTATTGCTTACACTTTTATTATGCAGTAAAAAAATTATTTAATATCATGTACAAATTTATTTAAATTGTTAACATCTGTAATTATGTTGACTGAATTGATAAACTTATGACATTCTTCTTTCGGAAAGTAATTATCTTTCGTTTACTAAGAAATCACCAGAATATAATTCGTAAATGATTAATAACTCTGTAGAATCTCTTGTACCACTCTAATATATTGTGTAACGTATTACATTTTATATTATCATAGAGACATCCAGATTTGGCCGCCAGAGGTCATTTCCTCATCTTTAATATATCCTTTCCTTATTTTACTTTACGTGTACGAAAATGAACATACAAATAAAAGGGAATGATGAATAAGGAGTAGCACCTTAGGAAGAGAATGAACCCTTTAACTGAGGGCTACTTGGAACAGAGGTGAACATTGCGTGCGGCCGAGCTACACTAGTACACACTGAGCCATTGCACAAAACGCCCATGGACGTCAACAGTACACAATGACCACCTATATTAAGCGCCTATAGGCACTGTTAGCAGTGAAAGGGTTAAAAATCGTATCATCACCTGGCCCAGCTTGGATATCCGAACAACAGCTATCAGCCTACTATCAGGTCATCCCATAAGTAGTGTCGTTCCATCTTAGTATATTATAATAAAGAAACAGTGTTTGTTCGTATGTTTTCAAAAATCTCAAAAACTACTAAACCGATTGTTATGAAATTTATACAATAGCTTCCTTACATTTTCCGGGGTGTCATAGGCTAGATTTTATCGAGAAAAAAACGTGAGACTACTTTTTGTCGACGTGCCTGCGAATCGTCCAGGGGAACATAGTTCAAACACAACCGCTAGGTGGCAAACCTCAGCACTCGCGCGCTCGAAAGAGAATTCGTCCAGCTACAAGACATAAGGGGAAAAAACAATATTTTGAATTCTATACACAGAAAAATCGGGAGCAAAGCCGCATCCAGGAAGTGCTAGTATCTTGTAAAACACACTTTAAATAATTATGAATAGATTATTCCATTTCATCTAATAAAGACTTGACTACGAACGTGGTGGAATGTTAGAGATGTATATTGTTTTAAATTTTTCAATCAAAATTTAGTTTACCACAGCAAAGACCTGTAGCCAACAATTCTATAAATTAGACGCAATTTTAAGTGAAAAAATGTCATGTTGTTGTTTGAGCAATTAAGAACTTGTATATACGTATCAGCTGCTACCTATTTAGGTGGCTGAACAGTTTTTTAGTTGACAATACAGTTACACTAATCAGTTGTAACAGACTTAAAATGAATTGTTTTAAAACTACAGGAATTTGTTGAAAATCAAGTTGAAGAATTGTTAAAGTAGTGGAACAAGGATACCAAATAGTAATGTTCAATGTATCGATAATTAAAAATGAGTGCAATTGTTGAATCATTTACTCTTCAAGTCATCATTAAAAACGACGTCACTTATGAGACATACCTGATAATATACAGAATCATCAAGTACAAACAATTATTTTATTTTGTTGGTTTATTTTGCCTTGTCCTTTCTTATTTTCCTACACGTGCCTCATTATTATACTTACACAGTGACAACCAATTGATTAAATTGAATTCAAACTTAAAAGTTCATAGGATTTATCAGCATTTCATTGCGAAAGCATATTAGCAATAGTGCGTACATTTTAGTCAAACAGGCCTACTTTTCGCATTAAAAATACGATGTGCAACACAAATAACACAGTGTTATTACCCCTTGCCCGAAATGACCCACTGTCAGACATTCTGAAGTCGTAGCCCCTCGATGAACGAGATAAGAAACGACGAATACTTTGCCTCAGAGAGAAAATGCGTGTTCAATAATAAGGAAGAAAATGAATATGTAATGCGCCTTTCATATTATACACGATCGTCTGACCTTGGAATATTGAACTGTTCGCGGTGTCGGCGTATAATTGGTATTTTCTAGCTTATAAATGGAGGGAAATCATTGTCGACACCTCTAGTCAAATAAAAATTTTTCTTATTTTTGATAGATACACTTCACACACCCGTGAAGTTCCTCAATCTGAATCTACTTGGGTCCAAGGACCTGATGATCGTAGAGTATACAATTTTGACGGTATATTTGCGATCGTGTACAATGTGAGGATAATCTTAGTAACCAGAAGTATGATTGATCGAAAAGTTAAGTAAGAAAACAGCGCCTTCGCAGTTCGATGTATGTTAATAGATGTAATATCACGATCACGTCTAGAAAGCAGTTTGCAACAGACATGGCCATCCTGAGCATGGTCTGGCTCCAGCCCACCCCCACTCTCCGTCCATTCCCCTCAAGTAAGTTGTGGTCTGGGTACGATGTTGAAAACATCGGTGATTGTTGGTAAGTACGATTACTCAAGAAACAGTGACGTAATAAGAATATTTTTTTTATGTATGACGTCAGATTCATCTAGAGATAACATCTCTACTTTCTTATTACGTGAGAGGTATGGACATAGAGAGGTGGTAGGACGGTGCCAGGCGTCAGTCTGGATGGCCATCTCTGGTCTAAAACATTCTTCTTTCATGACTTTATTCTGTTCGATAGTTCCTTTTGAATACATGGAAAGATTTCTAGAATCATATACAAATCAAATGTAAAATCTGAAGCACAAAATACCGTATTTTCAAACAATTCCTTCATTCACGAAACGTATAAAACTTGACAAATTAACAGCACAATGGGAAATAAACAGATGTTATTAGAAATACATATATTTCACAAAGAGTCTGTAGTGAAAGACTCAACAATATTTTGTGTGAATTTTTATTTCAAATTGTATGTATTATTTCTCCTTGAATATCATTAATGATTTAATGATTTGTCAAAGCGTGTTCATAAGAATCACAGTTTCTCGCGACGAACCACGACGGCGCTGTGATAAATGTTGCATGAAATGAGTATTAAGAAAATCTGTATGAAATTGTTGTTACACAGAATGAACGCGGATGTTTTGAGAATTGTTAACAAATCCGCGGGAGCATGAAATAATGCGCACGACACATTAGATGCGTATGGTAAGGAACCATTTGCTTGATTCACGACAACTGAAAATTTCCTCGAAGACGCCTGTTTTTCTACATTTGAATACGGCTGCATACCGTGAAAGTGAAATTACATGTAAAGGAATCAAGTGCCTACATCATTTCCAATTCACGTTAATTATTTCAGGCTTGCTAAATTAATTTCTTACTAATTTGTCTCGTCAGCCTCCTTTAGCGCTTCGTTTCATGGGCGGAGTAAAAGAATTCTTACCATAACCGTCTCTTGTGTGATAAGTTTTAATCATAAAGGATAAAAAAGAAGGAATTTCTTACTAAAAAAAAACAAACTGCACAAAACGAGCTGTACCTTCCTTTCGCGCAGAAAGAGACTATTTAATCGAAAGTTTTCACGAACACAGAAAGCACACGAGAAATATATGTATATTGTATACATTAATTCCTAGTATACTTTACAGTTATGCGAATGTTGCATTATCTGTCTGTTTGTTCTATGCAGGTCCAAATGTATTATTGTATCCGATGGAGTATTATATATTAAAATACATATATACATATATGTACACACATATATATATGTACTCGAGGTTATACATGTTTGTTCATCCCCCTTCCACACTTTTCAGGGCATTTTATCAATACTAATTTAGTGAATCGTAGGTGACCGTAGTGTCAAGATGACGCTACAAACAGCTTTATGGGTCAAGTGTGTTCAACACTAACAAGGTAAGAGCATTTTCCAAGTGTGTCCGTCATTATTAAAAACTCTGTTTGAAGTACGCTTCTTCGTGGCACTAATGTCCAGAGAGATCACGTGGTGTACAATAGAATTATGTTTTGAAAAGTATCGTAATTATTTTAGTTTATCTTCAGCGATGGAAACGAAATTGATTAGGTCGGCAACTAAATTCACGATCATCAGGACATTATACATAAAAATGTTTATTAACACGTTCGTTACCACGCGTGGTTCAGAAACCCGGAAAAGTTGGCAAAATTCTGAAAACGCGTTTTTTCGTTAGAAACCTATAAATGAGAACATATTTTTATATGTTTAGTCCTTTTGCATATAATTTGAGATGAAAATTCCGTTTTTGTATTTTTTTTGTACGCTATACTATATTGAAAGTGTTATACAGAATTACTTTTTAAATGTCATGTTATATGTATGTATTATAAGAACAACTGCACTAATCGGATTCGTTGCTATCATAATCATCATTAGCACTGGCAACATCGGAAGAGCTGTCCGTAGCAAGTTCATTTTCGTCTATTCCTTCTTCTTCAGATATTTGTAAATCCTGTGAGGCTCGAAGCGGGTACATCACATCTTGAGATATAGATCCTGAATGTTTTTTAGTAATTTCCGTAAAGATGAAATATTCAATCTTAGTCAATAATTACTCAATAAATAATTTTGGTGCCTGAACAAAGCTCGCCGATTGCAAAACACCATGTATAAAAAACTGCTCAGAAATTTCCATCTGCAAGGTTCCGCAAAAATTTCTTTTTTAGTCATATTCTGCACAGTTTCAAGTATTATTTCCCGCAAAAATTACTGACATAATCGGACATAAAATTTTTATAACTCAAAAAACATTTTATTGTATAGATAGATAAAATAATGAATATCTCTCAAATGTTCCTTATGTTATATTTCCATTTTTATATTTTAAAATCACTGTAGATACATTATTAATACCTAAACTTTACGAAGGAAATTTAAATAATACTAATTAAGCCAAAAGTAAACAGTTAATTTCATTGCGGCAGAACCTGAAATTTTAAAAAGCTGCGATTTAGGGCCTCAGTAATTATGGTATTTAATAGATATCCACTTAGGAATACGCGGAGTAGACGGTGCAATATCATGTCTAACTCCACCTACATTCAACTTTTTCTCTCGCACATATTGAAAAAATGAATTTTGGTACAGTTTTCGGTCTTTTCAACCACTGTGTCACAACCCGAGAAAAAAAAACGTCCACCACAGAGCATGCTTTGGATTTTGTATTTTTCCAGAATATACTGCAGGTTTTCAGAGTGGACTTCATTTGTTCATGTGTTTATTATATGAAAAATTATTGCTGACATACACGTATGTATGTGTGACGTTGGACCCTCAGAAGAAAATCGGTCCGTCACACATGTGTAGCGAACGTGCTACTGTAGTTTAATAAAATATACATATATAAAAAAGAGATTGTATATTAAACTAGCTACATATGCCCGGAATTGCGCCGGCTTTGGGGGGGGGGGGGGGGGGGCTGTAGGTGAATAAAAAGAAATTTTAGGTGTTTAAAAACTGGGCTAAAAACGCCTGTCACGCGGCAGCCCTCCGTACACGCGCAGTGGCTGTCATCGAACGACAAGTTCACCATGTAGAGCGCTCACTTACCGGTGTAACAAAAACGATGACCTACGGTACGATGCGATAAGACACTATGTTCTTACGACTATTTACGAAGAAACACACACCTTTCGTTGAGTGCATTAAACCTGTCTACTCAAAAAAACCCGCAAGGGCATATAAAAACCCGCTTTACGGGATCCTCACACGCCAGTTCGTCACAAGATAAAAACGGCAGAGTCAAGTAGGTATTACGCAGAGATCGTAAGTTTCCGACGAATCAAATTAGTTTCTGGGGTCGGAAAAGTGTGTGACGCTCGAGACTCTGAATCGGACTGTCCGATTTGGACTGCCTTCCTCGAGCTCGCTCTCGCCATGTCGTCTGTGGCGACGCGATCGTTCCAAGTACCGCCACATCACTCGGTAGACCGCTCTTTTCCGAGAACCTCCTCGTCGGAGACGCGCGGTCCAGCACGTAGGCCCGGAAAACGATTCGGGCGCGGCGAGACATCGCTCGCTGTTATCTGCCCGTCAAGCCAAACAAATAGATCGACCGGCGGCCTGATATTTATTCTTTCTCATCGCTGCTTATCCGCTCGCTGATCCAAACAGCGGATCGCTCGGCGGGCGGATACTCGATACGTGGCGACGCGATCGTTCCACGTACCGCCACATCACCCCCCCTTGGTGAAATTAAGGATACGCTCGCGCGTGAAACTTATCTACTTACATTCTTTATATATATACGCTCGCTCTTAATACTAATGCGCTTAGTTTACTATTTACACTTTTTTTTATATGTACGCTCGCTCTTAATAATAATACACTTATTTACTATTTACAACCTAAAAACGACGTCGCAATGTACCGGTCAGGGAATCGTACACGTCTTCCCGATCTGGTTGTTCGCTCGGACGCGGTCGGCGAGTCCGTTGCACTTCCCGCGGGGACCGCCCGCGGAGAGGGTCCTTGTGGCTCCTCTTGCTCGACGTCTCGCAACAAGTACGCGGGCTTGAGACGGTCTATCGATACCGGCAGCACTCGGTCTTTAACGCGGATGTTAAAATGTTTAGAGAGTCGCTCGACCACTTCGTAGGGGCCGTCATATGCCGGTTGCAAGGCACTTTTAAGTGGGCCATGACGCACGAATACATGTGATGCCGTCGCCAGGTCTTTAAAAACAAATATTCGTTTGTTTCCATGGCGGAGCACTGCAGATGGTCGCAGTTCACGGAAATGTTGGCGTAATCGCGAAATGAAAGCTTCGCTGTCATCGGAAGTTCGCGAGTCCATTAAGAATTCGCCCGGTAAACGAATCGGTTCGCCGTAGACCATTTCCGCCGCTGTTGCTTGGAGATCCTCCTTCCAGGCGGCTCGAATGCCCAAAAGAACGGCTGCCAATGAATCGGCCCATCCCGTGTCGGCGCGGCAAACAATGGCGGATTTTAATTGCCGGTGGAAACGTTCCACCATGCCGTTTGCCGCCGGATGGTACGCGGTCGTGCGCAGGTGTTGTGAACCAATAAGACGCGACAATTGTTGAAATAATGCTGACTCAAATTGTCGGCCTTGATCGGTTGTAAGTCGGCGCGGCGCTCCGAATCTCGTGATCCAACCCGAGAATAACGCGTAAGCTACCGTTTCCGCGGAAATGTCTTCGACCGGGTACGCCTCCGGCCAGCGCGTGAAACGATCAACGCACGTTACGCAGTATCGATACCCCCTCGACATCGGCAACGGGCCGATGATGTCCACGTGGGCATGCTCAAATTGTGTTGAAGGGGTTTCAAATTTGCCGGTCGGAGTAGACACGTGTCTACTGGTCTTCGCGCGCTGGCACGGAATGCATGCTCGTGCCCAGGTTTTGCAATCTTTTTGGATGCCTGGCCACACGAAACGTTGCGATACCAATTTCGAGATTACTTTCGCTCCGGGGTGCGCGAGGTTATGCAGCGTTGCGAACGCCTGTCTGCGGTATGGTTTCGTTACGAACGGTCGCAACGCGAGTGTCGAACTGTCGCAGAATAACTCGCGGTCCGTTCTGGGAGGCACAACTTTTTTTATGCTCAACGAGGAGTCCGATCGTAACAGCGCCCGCAACTCCTCGTCCTCTCGCTGTGATTCGGCGAGTTTCGCATAATCGATCGCTTGCGAAATTTCCGTGATCCGCGACAAAGCATCGGTAACGACATTATCCTTGCCGGACACGTGCCGGATGTCGGTAGAAAATTGTCCGATAAGATCTAGGTAATGGAATTGTCTCGACGTGTGCTTCTCCGGCTTCTGTGCGAACGCGAAAGTTATGGGTTTGTGGTCTGTGAAAATTGTGAACGCGCGACCTTCGACCATGTGTCGAAAATATTTAACGGCCTGGTATATCGCGAGGAGTTCACGGTCGAACGGGTTGTAGTTTCGCTCTGTTTTCGCTAGCTTCTTCGTAAAGAACGCTAACGGTTGCCACCCGTCGCATGCCCGCTGTTGCAACGTCACGCCTGCCGTAAAATCTGAAGCGTCTGTGAAAATTGCCAAAGGCAACGTCGCGTCGGGATGCGCAAGAAGGGCTGCACCTGCGAGGCTTTCCTTGCACGCGTCGAAGGCCTCCATCCTTTCCGGCGTCCACTGCACGGGTGTTCGACCCTTGACGTTCCCTTGGAGAGCAGTGTTGAGAGGTGCCTGGATCTTCGCTGCGGCAGGCACAAAACGGCGGTAAAAATTTAGCATACCCAGGAATCGTCGCAGTTCTTTTACTGTCTCGGGGCGGGGAAAAGTTCGAATCGCTTCGACTTTTTGTGGCAATGGTCGCGTGCCACGCAAGGACACCGTATAACCGAGGAATGTCACCTCTGACGCACCGAAAACGCACTTTGCTGTGTTCACCAACACTCCGTAATCATTCAATCGTCTGAACAACTCGCGTAAATGGCACTCGTGTTCTTCGTCCGAACTAGATGCTACGAGAATATCGTCGATGTATGCGTAGCACCACTCGAGGCCACGCACGACTTCATCCACGAACCGTTGAAAAGTCTGTGCCGCGTTTCGTAGACCGACGGGCATGTTGGTGAACTCAAACAGTCCGAAAGGAGTGATCATCGCCGTTTTCGGTATATCGTCCGGGTGCATCGGGATTTGATTATACGCGCGAACTAAGTCTATTGTCGAGAACACTGTTTTCCCGGCCAAACGCTGCGCAAAGTCCTCGATATGCGGCACCGGGTATTTGTCCGGGATCGTCCTCGCGTTTAACGCACGATAGTCACCGCAGGGACGCCAGGCGTTGTTTTTCTTCGGTGCCAGGTGTAAAGCCGATGCCCAGCAGCTTTCCGATCGTCGTGCTGTCCCTTCTTTGACCATTGCCTCGAATTCTGCCTTTGCTACGGTCAGCTTATCGGGCGCGAGACGGCGAGGTTTGCATGACACGGGTGGACCAGACGTGGTGCGAATATGGTGTCGGGTCGAGTGCTTCGTCTCGCGATGTCCTCCCGACGGTCGCGTGATGTCCGGGAATTCGGCGAATACCGCGTGGTATCTCGATTCTCCGGAAATCGCCTTGACGCTTTGCACCTGGCGCGTGACGATGCGTCCTGATGTTGACAGCGTGGTGATGCCGTCCGTTAACCTCTTCGCGCGCATGTCAACAAGAAGGTCGTAGAAGCTAAGGAAATCAGCCCCAATGATCGGTGTCGTGACGTCCGCGACAACGAAACGCCACGTGAAATCTCTCCGGAGGCCGAGATCCAAGCAAAAGGTTACGCAGCCGTAAGTCGGTATCGTTGAGCCATTGGCCGCGTACAGCACGTACGAAATTTTTTTACGCGAACCACTCACTCGCGAGCGTGGAAACACGCACAGATCAGAGCCGGTATCCACCATAAAAATGGTTTTCGTCTTCTGATCTGTCACGAACAAACGGCTTGTAGTAGGCCCGGAATCGTTCGCCGCCATTAACGATTGGCCTGACTGTTTCCCGTCGCGAACGTGCATGGATCTCGGCACTTTTTCGCTGCGACACCATGTTTTCGGTGGTACCAACACATGCCATTGTTGGGAGAGCCGTCTCTCTTCCGATCGTGAGATCGCGAAACGTCGCGACGCCTATTCCGCGATTTCGAAATTGCACGGCGTGGGTGTCCTCTATCGACGCGCAGTGCGGCGATTTCGCGACGAAGTTCGAATAATTCCGCGTGGATATCGTCCTGCGGTGCCGATGCGGCGGCTATTTGCGGTCGCGGCGACACTTCCATGACCGCGTCAGCGAGAGACGCGAGCTCTGTCAAGGAGTCTTTCTTTCGCGTAACTAGCACTGTCTGTACACTCGCTGGAAGGCGCCCTAACCACAGAGTTTTCAAAAAATCGTCCGACACTGAATCACTCGCGAGATTTTGTAGCCGGCGAAGGAAGGTCGACGGTTTCCGATCGCCGATCTCTTCGTGCTCGAGCAGATTTCGTATGTTCTGCTCTTTCGAGTCCGATAACCGACGCACTAACTCCGTTTTGAGCGTCTCGTACATGTCCGTGGTCGGCGGGTTTAAAATAATGTCCATCACTATGTCAGCGTACTTATTTTCTAAGCTCGCACTAACATAGTGATATTTAGTCGCGTCCTGCGTGATCCCCGATAGAGCAAATTGTGATTCGAGTTGTCGGAACCACAATGCTGGGTTCTTCTCCCAGAACGGTGGGGCACGGACGGCGACTCGCGCGATTTCCGCGTTGCTCGCGGGTGCCATCGTTGGGCCGGATCGGGTGCTAATCGTCGGTTCCGACATCGTAGTTGGATAAGAGCACAGAAAATATCACACTCTCCAAATGCCACACTTCACGACGTTATTCGCGACCGTTAAAGAAAAACGTTTTCGCTCGGCCTATCACGTCGGGGTCACCAATTATGTGGGGTCGGAAAAGTGTGTGACGCTCGAGACCCTTTGAATCGGACTGTTCGATTTGGACTGCCTTCCTCGAGCTCGCTCTCGCCATGTCGTCTGTGGCGACGCGATCGTCCCACGTACCGCCACATCACTCGGTAGACCGCCCTTTTCCGAAAACCTCCTCGTCGGAGACGCGCGGTCCAGCACGTAGGCCCGAAAAACGATCCGGGCGCGGTGAGACATCGCTCGCAGTTATCTGCACGTTGTCGTCTCTATCTTCCGACTTTTCGGCGTCATGCGCCGAGTAGCGCACCCTTCCTACAATATTTGCCCACCTGAACCTTTTCCAAACTCCTGGACACAGTATCCTGCTATCGCGACATCCGTGCGATACCATACCTGGGAAAAGACCCCTTTTTCCGATCCCTTACCGATAGCCATAATCCTATCGTCCCTCTGGCGCGACTTTTGGGCGCCACATCTTATCCTAACAGTCCCACGATCTCCTAAGGACCCCTTCCGAATTTCGGGACTTAGGCGCCTCCCACACTTACCCCTCCAAAAAGGGAACAGATATAAATACAGGTTCCGAACGAGGAAAACACAGTCTTCTAAGCAAAAAGCAACAGTTAGGAGTATAAACACGTTCCTTGTAAAAACTATTGTATTTATTTTCGAATAAACTTATACAAGTAAACCAGAAGAGCAATCTTTGGAGCACCTCGACAACACCGTCAAGTCAAACAAATAGATCGACCGGCGGCCTAATATTTATTCTTTCTCATCGCTGCTTATCCGCTCGCTGATCCAAACAGCGGATCGCTCGGCGGGCGGATACTCGATATGTGGCGACGCGATCGTTCCACGTACCGCCACAAATTGTACCACCTCCAGTCAGATGTATTGTCGTTATTGGCTGAGTCAATCACATACACAAATAAGCATCCAAACAGAATGAGATGGAGCGATTAAGAGCGACGAGTCGAACGCATTGGCGTAGACGCAGATTCAGGATATTAACTATTAGCAGAACAAAAAAATTTCCGCACCTTGAATAATATTCCCCGTAACGTATTTAACAACAGATAATAACATATTTAAGAAAAGAATCGCAGCCTGAAAACATATGTATAAAAATTTAATTTGCATTGCGGTTTCACGTATCCCTCGCGGATATGAAAACTCTACTCCTATGCAGTGCGACCGCTATGGAGGGGATTGGGTGGAGCAAATGGCCTGGTCCCCTTGCCTCTGTGCCTTTCAGTTTGTCGGGGTCGGCAACTTACAATCTCTGTATAGTATGGTGGGGAGATTTCTCCTACGGCTCAGTAGGTCTGTAGGGCAGTGATGGCCAGCGTAGGGGCCCCTTACGCACCTGCTTCCCTTTCCAAACGTTCTAGACGAATAGAAGACAATATCATAGCTTTCGCTGGAAGCGAGCGTATTGGTTGCCGTTTCAACCGCATCCTTGTACCATGTAACAGCGAACGGTGCACAGCGGAACGAATGGCACATTTAGCTACACAAAATTAATAAGTCAAAAACTATTACAGATATCGACACGATTCTTTTTGCGCACTTTATGGTTCGGTGATGCCCTCTTTATGGGACATTGTGCACCCTTTCAGGCACTCGGAGGGTGGTACGGGGTGCACACCTCCAATTTTTTTAACGAAGAAGTATAGGAAGTTTGGTGGCGTTGAATAGCTTGAATAAAAAGAAATAAACATTGTCTGAATCATTTTTTCATGTTATATTTTTTCAGATTTTTTTATATTATAGGTTTAAGGTCCAACATCAAACATATGTATGTATACAGCTTTAACAATAAAAAAAATATGCTTGTACTCGGAGTTGGGCTTTGAGACAAAGATTGTTAAAAACTAAAAACTCCGAAAACTGATATGTTACGGCAACATTCTTATTAATTATTTAGTCATCGTGTAAAACTGATATGTTATTCCTACTGGAAATCACTTACCTTCGATTTAACATTCCCTTTTAAAAAAGATGATGGCACATCTAATTGTGAAGAGTATTGAATGGAAGCACCGTAAGTTGTCGCGAAATGTACTACGCACGAACAACGGGTGCTCCCAAGAAACGTAAATCTTCAATACTTTTTTAATTATGCAAAATATGCAAAAATGTTTCGGACAATGTTTATTTCTTTTTATTCAAGCTTTAGGATAGATGTGGGTGAATGTAGTAAACGCCGTAATAACAATAATAATAATATATTTAACAAATAACAATAACAGTACACTAAGTAAAAAGGTAATAAACTAACTATTGTATAAAATACGCGTAACTATAATGGATGCTAATGGTTCGAAAGTCGCGAGGGTTCTGCTCTTTTGAGCCCTTGACTCCAGCCAAGAAAATGCTCGTGACCCCCCACGCCCAGGGTAGATTTTCCCTGATTCTGGGAACGGTCACTCGCTAGGTCCTTGAAATGCCAGATGTTTGTTTTCGCTTCGGCTCGACAATTCAACGGCCGAAGCTAGCTAAATGCATCCACTACAAAGCTATCAACGCCACCAAACTTTCTATAGTATATCGTTAAAAAAATTGGGGGTGCGCACCCCCTACCACCCCCTGAGTGCCTGAAAGGGTGCATAATGTGCCATAAAGAGGGCATCACCGAACCATAAAGTGCGCAGAAAGAATCGTGTCGATATCTGTAATAATTTTTGAGTTATTAATTTTGTCTAACTAAATGTGCCATTCGTTCCACTGTGCGGTGGTGGGGACGGCGTTTGTCTCCCGGGAGACAACTTTGGACATCACTGCTTTAGGGGAAGGAGCCGCATGCGGCTCCCGAGCGGCCTGTCCGCTACCGCTGCCTTAGCTGATGAACCTTCGTTGGAAAAACCTGTAGGGTCACCACATGGTGACTGCTCACGACGGGTTGAGGTGCATTTACCTGAGATTTCTGGATACGGTCGTAAAAGTGCAAGAATTGCAAGGCTCGACACCAACAATTGAGAGTTCTCTGTGTAAAATTCGATTACTCTAGTTTTTTTTACTAAACAATTAATCCTTTGACAGTTTATCCCGTGCAAGGCACAGGGAGAGCGACAAGTACCGAACTGTTTATCCCCTGCGCGACACGGGCAGGTCGGCGTGTCCGAACTGTTTATTCTACCATAGATATCTAACAAGGGGTGCTTCAGGACTGGCCCTCGCCGATTTTTATGAAATTTGGTGGGGTGGTAGATGTATGTCTACAATAAGCGTAACTATAATTTTAGCCGTATATGGCCAGCCAGTTTTGAGAAAAGTACGTGTAAAGTTTGAAAAATCACATATTCCCATATATTTGCGTATTCGAAGATTACCTTCAACAAGCGCCGTGGCGTAGCGGCAAGTTTACGAGACTTCTAATTTTTTGTCCCAGGTTCAAATCCCGTCGCAGATATTTTTTTTTTTTAAGAAATATTGCATCCTACGTTATAATATGGAAATGTAGATTATTCTATGCAATTTTTCTTGAAATATTTATTTACTCATTATTAACAATACAGGTTTATGCTGAAAGTAAAAATATGTACGTATAGTTTGAAGTATATGTGTAAGCAATACAGTTTTATTCTCTACCTGTACATACTGTTGAATGGAACTTATCACAAAAATAATTAAAACAAATTTAAACTACACCACGAATATCTCGCAAAAGAAGGTTGCATGCACGAATAATTATAATTATGTACATCTGCAGGGAAATTAATGTCACTCACATTATAAAACGTCAGGTAGAAAAATAAGGTATTTTCTGTAATTGGCTTCTAAAAACAAAACCCGTAACGGTGTCAAAAATTCGTACCGATCGTTGTAATATTAATTTTCAGGCTGCAAATATTTTTATTTATGAAACACGTTTATTAGAACTTTTACTAAAGAATACATTTTATTCATTACATTGCGTGAAAATAAAAGTGGATAAAGTTAACTACCGATAGAGAGTTTTTTTATAATGTAAATGAAATCGATTTCCCCGCAGATATACGTACATATTTTGACTTTCAGCATAAAACTGTTTTGTTAATAATGAGTAAATAAATATTTCAAGAAAAATTGCATAGAATAATCTACATTTCCATATTGTAACGTAGGATGCAATATTTCTTAAAAAAAAAAAATATCCGCGACGGTATTTGAACCTGGGACAAAAAATTAGAAGTCTCGTAAACTTGCCGCTACACCACGGCGATTGTTGAATGTAGTGTTCCAATACGTAAATATATGGAAATATGTGATTTTTCCAAACTTTACACGTACATTTCTCAAAACTGGCTGGCCATATACGGCTAAAATTATAGTTACGCTTATTGTAGACATACACCTACCAACCCACCAAATTTCATAAAAATCGGCGGGGGCCAGTCCTGAAGCACTCCTTGTAAGTTTGTTACCGTACATATGATTATTTTCTTCACTTCTTCTGTCGCTGTTCTATTCACTCTAGTATGTACAAAATATACATTTCTTTTATTGGAACTTGAATTTTATCAGACTGTCAAAGGGTTAATATAAATCTTTCGGAAAAATCGGATAGATGCATAAAAACCGCGTAAAATAACGGTAGATTATAAAAAAAAGCCTGTGCCACTTCAGCTTTGATTTAGTAACTATTTTCTTGACGAAAGTACCATTAATCTATGTTTAACCGTTCAAATGTGCTGATTTTTTTTTTACTTCGCGAAATGGCACTTAAATTCCCCACTCCCACAAATCTTTAAATATGCTAAATATAAAAGAAAATCGGTATTGGCGTAGAAATTTCGTCAATGTCATGCAAAATTCTTTATACCGATTTTAGTTGAATTGAAACGAAACAGTAGAGTTTTCTATGGCAATCAGGAATTCAAAAATGTAAATGGATTTAAGACTAATTACTAAGGACGGTTTATGAGAATGTAATGAATAAATATACGGTTAAACATCTTATAAAAGTACGAAATATAGAATTTTATATATCGTTAGAATTTATATCAGTCCTATAAATTATAGTTATAGTAAATTATTACTAAACCGTCCTATAAAGTTTATAGTAGAAACTATAGTAATTTCTTGTTGAAAACTTACTTTCACGATATCATGTATAATTAAAAGAAGAAAGTTGACTACAATCTGAAAAAAATATAGCTTTATTTGTTATCAAATATTCAGTACCTTTTACAGTAGATTTTTATATTTAATCGTTCCATCTTTATCAACTGAGTACATCTATGCCATAATGTTGTTATCAAAAATCAAAAACTTCTATGAAATCTGCAGATCCTTCCTAATTATTATGTATATTTTTTTATATTCAGCGTGATCTAGATTTTACCGATCACGTTGTGCCAGATGTCCTAGAAATAGAAACAAGAAAAAAAGTTATATGAACATAGATCCAAAAGCGATTTGCTACAGAGTTATAATAAAAATATGAAATATGATAAAAGCAATAGTAGATGCAATGTTCATACACAATGCATTCAAACAGTTCTGTGACTAACGCTAGTAAAACTCGAATTTTATTATTTAAAATTCAACATACATTCCTCCTCTTTCTATACATATTTCGGAGCGCTCGTACAACCGCTGGAAGGCTGGGAGTGGTCCTCTTTTCGAATTAAGTTCAAAACCGCCGTCACATTCTTCTGAATTGTTTCCAAGTCGTCAAAACGCTCCTTTTAGCGCCGCCTTCAGCTTGTGGAACAGAAGAAAGTCAACCGGGGTTAGACTCCGTGAGTACGAGGGATGGTTGATCAATGTGACTGATTTTTTGGCGAAAAATCTCGATACAGAATTTAATCGCAGCTCTTTCTTCCATCGCGAAAATCGTGACAACGGAAAGAAATGCACAAACTTCAAACTGTCACTGTTTACCAAGGACCAAACCGAATGCAATCAAATTTTTGTAGGCTGTAGCCGGACGTTCAAACTGAGTAGTTCCAGCATTGGAATAGAGAAAACGCTACTTGTACGTATACTGCAACATCAGTCCCAGAATTTTTTGAATGCACTGTGTATATCACGACGTAACAATATCTAATATGCTTTTCCGAACCATGCGTTTTATTCTTATTCTTGTAAACATAACATCTATTAATATCAAACAACAGTATACATAACATAATGTCATCTTAAAATGCCATGGGTATTCTCGAACAAAAAGTCACCATGAACATGCTAACCCCTTGCGCTTCGATTTAATTATAAAAAATTTTGCAACAAAGCATCATTTTTAATTGCATGACGAGTATAGTTCGTCACTGCGCAGTTGGCCATTAAAACCTCATGACGAGTCTAGCTCGTCATTGTAGCGCATTCAAAAGTTCGTGTGTACGTAACGTACATATAATATATTTAAATATTGGCCATAAACTTCAATAATTTAACAAATAATATGCTTACAATATAAATTTTGAATTACTTAAATTTAATATTTAACGTTAAAATATGGTACTCTATGAAATAAGCAACATATCTCGGGAAGAGTTTATTTTTTCAAATGCCTTATCCTAATACTATTATACCCTGTGCCAAAATGTTCTATGGAGAAAAATAATAAAATTATTATAGAAATAAAAATTGTTCTAATTGTTGATACAGTATAGTACGCGTTTATTAATATTGCATTTCAAAATGTTGACCCTTTCAGTCAATATGAGATCAATATCGTTGTAAAATTCAATTCGATTTAAAGTAAAATTGAAAGTTTTAACAGCTGCTCGGACATTACCATTACAAAAGGCGTAAATTAATTGAATGTCTGCGTACTTTCAATTCGAAAATTTTCGCAATATTATGGCGCAAAGTTATACAATTTACTGACGGTTATTCATGTACAGTGGCATTTACATTGGTTACCCTCCATGACCTTATGTAGTAAACACAGTTCGCATAAATATATTAGGTAAATATCGTCGACCTATTCTTATTATCAGTTCAGAATGCCGCAGTAACAATAACAACAAGTCCATTATCGTATATATCACATTTTATAGTTTCTTTACAGCTTTCTAACAGTACTCCTGATGACCGTATTTATATAACATAATTTTTTTACTTCTATGTATAGAACATACTGGTACAATTTCTATGCTAGAACTGTCCTTTCTGAATGCCTTAATTATAAGTCTCAACAATTTAAATCTGAAGTTAAGCAAATGAAAATACATTAAAAGTTAAAAAATAAAGTTTTTTATTTCTTCCACCCAATTTTTTGTGAAATAATAAATTGAATTTTATTGTCAAAGATATTTTAATTTTTATATTTTCTCAGAAATATTTACATAGACAGACTTACCTTACATTTACACAGAGAAAAATAACAATAAAAAAAAATATAATACAAGCGAAATCCTTTTACACGTTCGCAAGAAATAATTAAAAATTAATTGTAGAAAATCGTACTACACATGTATAAAAGAATTATGAAACAATAATACGATTTCAAATACATGTACACTCAGCACATAAATTGTTGCTATTATTATTTAAATGAAATAGCATTCGATATATTATTTTTCGAAGGCTGAAGTCGCAAAGGAATTACATTATTGAAATTTCTATGCAAAATTTTCGTTTCGACTTATCGTTTGTTTTAATAATATTTTACTCGACGATTATTTTTAAAACTGTATTATAGTCCGGACAGTGAAAGCGGGCACTTCAATGTCGCTTGCCGATTACACGTAAGACGAGGTACGTGAAAATTTCCGCATTGAAGGTCTTATCACTTTGAAAATTAGAATGTAAGTGAAAAATAATGAACATTGCTTGCTAGGACGTACAGTAAAGAACTTTTTAAAAAATTAAGAGAAGGGTGTGCTTATTGAGGTGTCTAATCTCTCCGTCTCTACAATAGTATATTAAAAGGGTGACTTACTTTTCCTTAAAAATAAACATTAATACTTTATACTCTAATAAAGCCATTATAATATAATAAAGCTGAAAAATCATGTTCCTACTAGTAAACTCTCATATTACATAGAAAACATGTTATAATATAGCATTGAAATTACAATAGTGAAGATTTATTTAATTAATTTAACAAGTAAAAATTTACTTCCATTTGTTTTTCAAAATCTTTTGTTCATTAGGCGTCCCGCGCCTAAATTATACTTGTTTCTTACGTGCGAGAATAGGAGGGTCGCCTTCTGCTGAGTGAGTGATTCAGGCAATTGGTGGGGGATATATACTTCTCGCGACTACAATTATGAACAGAGTATACACTGGGGGACTACTGATAAAACTATTTAATATAAACTGAACCAAAGTACAAAGTTATAAACAGAGAATTGAACTGCGTGTGATCGTGACGATGTCCGGAAGAAGAAGAAAAAAGCCCCGGGAAGCCCCGATCGCCACTTGTTTCTTGTAGACGACGCGTCCGTCCACGCTGCGTCGGCGCTCTCATCGCATGGCTTCACTGTCGGTAAGGTCGTGGCCTGGTATACTGGCAGTAGTAAGTGCGACAGTGTCGCCACAGTTACTTCCCATGTCGCGCCATCTTACAGCCCGTGGTGGAAGTAACACAATAAGCGTTTTGCCACTGACGAGATATATGAGTAGACCAATCACCTTATGGACTTTCGTGGCCCAACGTGACTGCCATACCGACTTAGAAATTCGACACTGATTTTAGCGTCCTCTACTCATCAACGACGGCCACTTGATAAAGTATTCATTAAGGAAGTGTTAGTAAGAGCCAAGCAGCACTCATGTGTAAATGCGTGTGCCCTGCAGAGAGTAGGGACGTTTGATAGGCAATTGTCAACTCGATGCAGCGACGATTTGTGTCGCGCGAGTTTTCTCGGGTGTTTCATTAGGATGCATGTGTGAATATTGAATACAGACGCACACATATAAAGAAACAGACGAGAGAGCAAACCTGCGGCGACGCCTCACAGGCTCGCGGCGGACAAAAATTGATTATGTATTAAATTGAGTGCAGCCAGAAAGGATATAACCGGATAAGGGGATCAAATGTGCCCTTAAACTAAATTTGATTTGCGATGGACTAGTTTACCAAAAGAAACCATTTTACACAAATTTTCAAGCCTCTATCTTGACCGGGAGGTAGTAACAGGGAAAATTCGGAATATCCGGTTTTGCACTATTTTCCCTATTTAGTCGCATGCGAAAATTCTGAAAAAAATGTAGCATATTCCGGATATGGTGGCATATATTAGGGAATTTTTTCCGATTTTTTCGTTGCAGATTCAAGTTGTCAAAAATTAAAAACATTAAAAACATGCAAAAAATGTTTGATTTCTTATTGAAGTTTCAAAAACAGCACATTTATATTTTTTTGGTAAGGACATCTTATCATAGCTATGATCCTCAAATTTTTTCAGATTTTTCGGTAAGGTGCGCCGTAGTTAAAAAAATTAAAAACCGATTTTTTCCAGGTATTTCGCACGAAAAAGTACCTTTTTCTTTGAATTTTTATACTTTCTTTATTCTGTGGGTATATTATGCGATATTAAACATTGCTATCTTCAGAAAAACAGTATATAACTTATTGTTAAAGAAATAAAATTGACTCGATCCATTGAAACTGTGCCGCGTGCAGTATATTTTTAACTATTTACTAGAATTTTAAAAGTGTCTTTGGTGCAGCGGTTGTGTGTCCGACAGTGGAAGTGGAGACGAACTTTTTGACGTAGGTTCGATTCCCGCCCGGACTTATTTCTTTTTAGTACATTAATTATTTTTTTTTAATACATCAATTATGTTTTTTGCATTTCTAACTACATAAAATTGAAAATAGTATTTATATAAAAACATTTTAAATATATGTTAAGCATACTTTATACTAAAATATTCACAAAAATAATTTTGCAGCACTCTTCGTTGACTCATTTCTCTAGCGTGTATCCTCTTAATTACGGTTAGGAGAATACATTCCTTTTTTATAACATAAAAAAATAAAAAAAAATATGTCTGGGCGGGGATCGAACCTGCGTCAAAAAAGTTTGTAACGATTCCAAAGTCGGACACGCAACATCTGCCCCAACAACACTCTTGACTGTGAGGTAAATAGTATGCACATATATTGGGTAATGTTAACAAGATTGGCCACGGGAAGGCATGAAAGAAGGACTTAACAATCCCGGAATACACTCAATGTTTCTACAGTTATAATCCATGCGCTAATTGTATAAATAAGAACATTGGTTTACTAAAGAGCAAACACCCAACAGCATCCTTATATTATCCTACAACCCCATGCAAAAATTCTAACCTTGCATGTATTCAAAATAAATATACGTATTCATATGCAATTATATTTACATAAAGATATGTATGTATACATACATACATACAGTCTGTACTTTAATCTTTTTAAAGTTTAGTAGTTGCGTCTGACTATGAGATTCAACTATTATGATCTGTTTAAGAAAATATAAAAAGTAAAAGTAAAATGAAAAGTAAAATAAAAGTCAATTTGGAAAACCCTGAAAAGGTTAAAATTTAAAAGAAACGCAAGTATGTACAAATATATTAGAAGTATAGCCTAGCACGCACCTACAAACATTTTCTTAGAAATTGTTTATGCGTTTATGATACGTACAAACATACAAAAACGTGCACAGTATGTTGAGTATTCAGAAATGTACGAAATGTAAAAACGAAGAATTTTATAAAAATATGATTTTGCATAAATATCAGCAGTCTAAAACTCTCCATGCGATATAATAGCTTATTTCGCCATCGCACGCATAAAAAAGCACACATATGTATATACAGGAAAGTAACTATAAATTTTGTAAAGTTTGTAATCTAGAATTGCTATAATGCCTTTGAGTAGAGCATCTCAGCTGCTGACCTAACCACACCGTATCCTTATGAATTTTGACTGCCATTGTTAAATACACCATACCTTTCCGATGTGCAGCACATTCATTTTCGATAAACCAATTCGGATATGTTTTATTTACAGCTTCAGATATAATCCGAAATAGTTTATCCAAAATAAATGTTTCACTGCGTAATGCCGGATAAAAATGATCGAAAACGGCATTTATAATTTTGAAAATGTTAGAAAAGTTATTGGATGGCACCAATAACTGTCCGAAAGTAATTGCGTCAGTAACAACATATGCGCGAAGGGCTATCAGTGTTTGTTCTTCACGCTGAAATTCCCTACTTTTATCAACAAAATAATTAAAACACTGATCACATTTAAATTCTTCTGTGCTTTTTTTTAGCAATGTACCCGGCGAAATATTCTACGGCGCACATCTCTAAAGAGCACACTGACGTCGACAATGCTACTAATCTATTATCAATTTCTAATTGTATATTTTCACTTTCGACGTCAATGTTCTCTTTTTCCATTGCATTTAATGGAACATCGTCTGACGTGGAGGTAGTGAATTGGGACAATATTATATCCTCCTCTAATAGAGTTGCGTCACAGTCAGGTTGACAATTACTATTACAAGAATTGCTATTCAAATTCAACATCATATTTTTCCTGATGGCAAGACGCACTGCTTTTACAGAAGGATTTCGATTGTAAGTGCCACCGTGCATTCTAAGAATTGAAAAAAATTTTCTAAAACATCTGTGTTTAAGCGGGAAGTCATCATAAACATTATATCTTCCCTTTCTAAATCATGCCAAAGCTGCACGGTGGCATTCACTGATTGTCGCAATTCTAAGAAACAAGGCGGAGTTTTTAATCCAGACGGTGTCATTACAAACCAATTAGGCATACTCTCTAATTGTTGCAACAAATTAATTTTGACAATAGGATATAAGTTTGAAATTGCACACTTGTTTGGATTAGGATCACGAGCAGATCTGCTATTTAAATTATCAAACAAGTCATTGAGGGTTTCGAAAAAGCTGGCAGTGTGCAGCACGGTGCTCGTCTTTATACAATCGGTTAAGAACGCAGTAAACAAAGCAGAAGAAACTCTTTTGCTGAATACTTGCAATGCGAGCTTACACTTCATTTTATCAAAATTACATGGCCTTATATGTTTTTCAGTTAATTTGTAAGCCGCTCTCGTACCTTTATCGCGTTCTAAATTCCATAATGCAATAACATCGCACCAGGATACCCGCGAACCGTTAATTTGGAAATCATACTTTAATCAATTATTCCTGATGCTTTTAAACAAATGTAAATAGTCGAATAAAAAGTAAATCTTTTTTCCATTTCTAATAAAATAAGGATTTTGAATACTAACTCGTCTTTCTGCCATGCTTCGATTACTTGCTCCTTGATCGGAAACAACAGCTCTAACTTTCAAACCTGTACCGTGTAAACCATCTAAAATAGCATCTAATATATCTGATAATTGATTAGTTTTAATTCCATTCTTTGAAACGAATAATGCTATTGGTTGTTTCCAATTACTGAGCAAGCCTCTTATCATAAAAACCAGCACCTGGGTACCCACTGCCGGGCTTCTGCCTAAAAATCCTAAATCCTCAAAACCTTCAATAATTTGTTTCCTTGGGTGGAAAGTAAAACATTTTTTTATTGACATTTCGTCAAATGAAAGAACACAATTCCTATCAAAATCATTTAAATTCGCTATTTTAATTCTTAACGCATCAAATAAATTTTGACATATACCTGGCCAAATATCAATTACACCGAACCAGCGAATGATTGTGCTAGGACTTGGAAGATTAAACTTGAGAGTGTCACGCATTTTATTATACAGAGAGGGCGAAGTGTAATGTAGTGTTAAACACAATCGCTGTTGTTCTGTCGAATAATTATTTTGTCTACCAGAAGGAAATAATTGCATTAAGATAAACGTTAAAATGAAACCACGAACTCTACGCGCGATTGCCTTCTTCAGGCATACATCACTAATATCACCTGAAGAAAGCTTCTCACCTACTCTCTTCAATGCTTTGCACTTCGCCCGTAATTGCGAGCGAAGAATATTGGACGTATACTTCTCTCGCTTCAATTCACTCTCAAGTTTTTGAATTATTTCGTGTTCTTTTATTTTTGAAATGTCATTATGATTTTTGAATGCATCATTATTATTACTTGAATATAAACAAGGAATAGCATCCTTTCTTAATCTCCCGGAAGCATAAAAACTATCTTTCGGAAAATGTCTACTACAAATATATTTTTTTTTTAATTCAATGTTTGACATTTCGACCCAGTCATCTAGTCCGCAATTCACTATCCACGTCACAAATCTTTCATTACTATTCATCGGAAACGAGTGAAAACTACAACTATATATGTTGCGATTAGAAGAGTCGCAATTATAATATGAACATTTCTTATAATGTTTCCTTAAAACCTTTTTGATATTCCATTGTATCTAAAACTAGGTTAAATTAACTAACAACTACTGTAAAATAAAACCAAAAAAGGAATTAGTTAATTAATTATAAACAAATTAATTAAATAATTTTACAAAAACTAATTGCGATGGCAAAACTACCCGTAAATTAGTTTTATAATTATTTTACAAGACTTACCCTGCTTACCTGTTTGCCTGTATCTCGCCGTTGTCCCGCCAAATATTCTTCGATTGTCAATTATTTCACAGATTTTTATCATTTTGAGGCGTGTGTCGTTCATGTGACACGCCACGGAATTTATAATTTTTACCACAGTAAGCGCAACAATCTGTTTCTGCATTCTGTTGGTAACGTTGTGAGTGACACGGAAATGGTAATGGGGCACTAGTGCCCCAGGAATTCGGGCCGAAAAAATACATTGCATGATTGGTCTATTTATATATCTCGTCTGTGGTTTTGCAAACAAAGATACACGTCGCGCCATCTTGCAGGCTAAGACAGAAATAAAACAACGTAGTAGTATCTCATCAAACCACAAGATGATGCGACATGTACCTTGTTAAATGCCTATTATTTCAGTTCTACCTCGATTTGCAAAATGGCGCGACATGTACAGAAGTGCCGCGTTGGCTGACCGTGGCTCAGGACCATATCTGGCCAACTATCAAGGGAGGTAGAGTTCTAGGTAATCCCGTGTATGTTTCTTCTCCATTGAGTGCGAGTGAGATACGGATACCTGATACGAAATATCGAGATCCTAAAGTCGGTAGATTGTTAAAATAAACATGTTTGGATGTCGGGATAAGCGAAATGACAGAAATATTGGGAGATAAGGATTTCGACCTCTTTAAGAATTAAAGTCAGGCGTTAAGTTTTCTAATGCGGCCAGGGTTTACGTTACGTGTATGACTTTTAGCCATTTTTTAGCTGCCAAATTGTTACTGCAGTTTTATTCATTTGTGGGCAGAATAAACTCCGATCTTTTAACTGTGGCCGAATTCTGCCCCGAACGACTCAGAGTTTCTTCATACCCCTCAATAATTACCGTATCGTAAACACAGGAAACGGAACGCATTGCAGTCCATCAAGTCGGGGACCGCTTTGTAAAATTTCGCGCGTGTGCATCGTCTTTGTATTCCATCGAGAAAACCGGGGATGGTTATCACATTTTTTAATTTAATTTTAACAAACCAGCCCCGGTCTCCCCTACCAACTCAGCGGGACTTAAAGATAGAGATGGGGCGCATACAAAATGAAGGGAACGCCCAACAAATTCTGCATTGGTAGGTATACACCCCCCTTTTACATTTCAACCTCTCAAGGATATTTTGGAGGAAAATTACCGAACAGACTTGCCACCTTCTTGGTGACAAAAACTGAACTTCTTGAACGTGCAGTCACAGCGGTTGCACTTTCTTCAAATTTCGACATGGCGTCCACTTCTGGTATGAAAGAAATAAGCATCGCAAAACGTCTAGAAATTCTTGAAAAGTTAGAAAATGGTGCAAGTCTAAGTGATGTTGCTTGTGAGTATAGACTCAGTGAAAGGACCATACGACGGTACCGGCAAAATTCGGAATCGATTCGTCATTTTGCGGCAAATCCAAAGCACCTGGATATGAAGAGGCGACGGATGTCGACATACATCGATCTAGAGAGCAGATTGTTCAATTGGTTTGTGCAACGGCGATTATTAGGAGAGTGCTTAACAGATAGTCTTATAATACAAAAAGCAAGAGAAATGGAAGCAGAGTTTGGCAGTATGTCCAATTTTAAAGCAAGCCGGGGCTGGCTTTGGAATTGGAAAAAAAAATATGGTATACGCCTTGTGACCATTTACTGGGAGCCGGCAGATGTAAATGAAGCCGTTGCGAACAATTTTGCACGTGAATTTTCACAACTACTGGTACAAGAAGACATCAACGATGAGGATTTATACAACATGGATGAGTCCAGTTTATTTTGGAAACTTCTTCCGCGGAAAATTTTAGTCCCTAAGGAAGAACGCGACAAAGAAAGAAAAGGAAAAAAAGACACAGTGACAGTGGCATTATGTGCAAACGCCAATGGCACGCACAAGTTGCCACTACTGTTTATACATAAATTCGCAAATTCCCGAGCATTAAAACACTGCAGAAATATGTTACCCGTGACATACAAAAATCAGCGTAATGCTTGTGTTAACGAAGGCATTTTTCGGGAATGGTACAATAATGATTTTAAAGAAAGTGTAAGGCAGCGACAGGTACAGCAGCATCGTACAGGAAAAGTCCTGCTGCTCGTCGACGGTTTTAGGGAGCACAAACTGAGTGAAAACGAATTGGATGATGGACATTTCAAATTAATCTTCCTACCACCAAATACGTCTTTACTGATCCAACCTATGGACCATGGCGTAATTGCCAAATGTAAAAAATTGTTTCGGCATAAATTACTTAGTCGGGTATGTTGTACATTTAATATTTCAATTACAATATTGTTTATAATAATATAATGTACAGTGTTTTCTCTTCGTTTTGACTCTCTCATATACATATTCATTCCCTACAGGTACTCCAATATGACGAAGGAATTACACAGTTTTATGCCGATTACGATATCAAGGACTGTATCGATTTAATTAGCGAGGCATGGAATGAGATTACGCCACAAGATATTTACCATTCCTGGACGAAAATTCTCAATCGTCCGCTTCCATGTAATAACACCATTACCGGGGAGAACTCCACACTCAGTGAACAAATTGAAAGGCAACATTTCGAAACAATGTCTGTCGAAGAGGTAACAGAGTGGATTTCCGAATGTGAACAAACAGAATTAATTCCCGAGGAAGCAGCAATTAAAGAAGAAACTGTCTCACCATCTCCTTCTCCGATAGAAGAGGAGGAAGTTGACCGTTTATTATATAATTTAGAAAATTTGAGTAAAACCGAGCCAAAAATTGAGGCACATGCAAAAGCAATAATAGATTATTTTAATAGAAAAGAAGAAACATAATATTGTGTACGTTTGCATTATTGTTATTATTATTTAATATCGCTACTACTACTATTATTATTATTATTTTTATTAATTTCCTTATTCATATACATGTACTGTTACTTACATGTATTTAACACGTTCGCGGACGGCTACTGCATATGCGGTACCTTCGCTATTGTCGGGTGGGTCACCACTGCATATGCAGTATATTTTTCTTCTGTACAATACAAGAATCCGACTCCCGTCTTTCTATTGTTAATATTGGTAGCACTGCAGTACTGAACACGAAATTAATTTTATTGAGAGTGCTCATATCAACACCCTACGCAAAATCAGACCGTCCGCGAACGTACTAACTAGACGAGCAATATTTATTTTGTACCCCTTATATTAATTAACATTTATTTCAGTATGATGTTATTTGGTGTCACTTTTATTGTAAAAATCTCACTTTTTGATTGAAACAATTCTATAATAAAAAATTAAACATTGTATAAACTGTACTTTTCTTATTACGATAATTCATTAGCTGCCGAATGCACCATCATCGATAACGGGTCTGGGTTACGTTTATTTATTTTAGATACGTAATGTCGGAGGTTCACTCCACGAAGCCAGTTCCAAGAACTGATGGGGACAAGGATGGTCAGCTAACAAGACAAAATCCCGCTCAGCTAACGCAGCATTACTCTACACACAAAGACTTTACTTTTTTTTTATTTATTATTATAGTAGCAATCAGAATACAATTGTATGAGCTAATTTGCTGGCTGGGTACTGTCTACAGCATCACTTACGGCGTGATGAGACTCCTACATTGACGAGTCCCCTTTAACCATCAATTAATCTGCTGGCCAATGTCGCTTCAGTCTTCTTCTTCTTTCACTGTGTTGTTCCACTAGTGGGCATAATAAGGTGTTGCTATGATTTTCTAGTTTCTCATGATGTTTTATGCTGCTTTTCTGTATTACTTCTTTGACAAAGAGGATAAAATCTTATACATGATTACAGATGCTCCTTGGTGTATAACAAATCAAACCTTGCATGATGATCAAAGAATCCCGTTCGTTGTTAGGCCCGTTACACAGTTGAGCGGAGCATCCGTACTGGATTTGATATTTCTTTCAGAGTCAAGCGTTAGGTTTTAAGTACACTTAAAAAATCAAATCATCAGTCCACAAGTCGATGCCAAACAGTTAATAATCTTCCAGAGAAGCATCCTATAAATTAGGTTTTAAGTACACTTCTGAAATCAAATGCTTTGTATCAAAATCCATTTTGGTCTTGGGATTCCGTGTCTTGGAATCGAGTACAACACTTTTTAAATCGAAGAAGAGGTTTATTCAAGTATACGTGGCGTTGTACAAGAATCTGGGTTTGACGTTGCAAGAATCTGGCTGTGGCGTTTACAAGGATGTGATTGTGATACTTACAAGAATGTGTCTGTCTGCCTCTTCCCTAATTTCTAGGCGTATTATATTTCAGGGAAAGGGAAGGGGTATGGTTGACCAACCTTGACGAACGTGGCCCTTGATGACTAACAATAAGGGTAGCGTTCGTTTGGAGACAGAGTTCACCTTGGAAAGTTACGCGTAAACAAGTTGACGCGTCTATAGACGATGAGTTGAACATAGCAATAGATAACGGGTTGGTCATCCAACACTGGCAAGAATAAACTTCCAATAGAGTGAAAATAATGCGTAATATATTGTGAGTCGTTTTCCGAACAGATTTCAAGTACAAACTGAACTGACTCTCCTGTAGAACAGATTATCCTTACTGAAAAGAGTGACCTGTACATTTAGTCCGTGAGACTTTTCTCGGGTTGTGCACAGCCTTTTCGAGGAAAATATGCAAGGTATGGCCGGCTATCACCAAAAGTCCGAGTGGATGGGTAGAGTCAAATAAATGAAACAGTATCCTCGAAGCTTGTATGTTTGCAGGCGTGTGCTCCACGACGTAATCCGATTGACTGTGAAAGCGGCCTTAGGGTATACTACCTTAGGGTAGCGACAGAGACCGGATTTAAGATGCGTACGTAACTTTTGCTGTTTTTGAGATTCTAAAGAATAGTAGCATCCAAGGTGTCTATAAATTTCTGCTGTTTGAAATACAGTAGTGCCCGATTAGTGGTCGTAGGTTTTGACCACTTACAGAACTGGTCCCTCAGAGCTCCGAGCTCGCATTTCTGACATTTCTTCCGAGCTATTTAACAAATAGCATTTCATTTTATCTCATTCACTCTAAATGTGCCTCACTGTTGTCCCCGTCGCAACCAGAGGCGAGTGAGTCGGTGTGAGATAAGACCGGGCAATTCCTGAAACACCTACCTGCCTCAACAGTTGACGCGATTAGGTCCGAGGCCGGCGATCACTAACGGGCACTACTGTGACTTTGGGAGAGCTCCGAGTCGTGTCCTTATGGGGTTCCCGGAGCCCTCCCTTACACGCCAGAGGATAGGTCACCGTGGAGGTTTTAGTGGGTAAAAATTCCGCACTACCCAGGACCCCCCCCCCCCCCCCCCCCGGATCCGGGGTGCCTTTTGAAGGTTTCCTCCACGTAAAAATAACAGCACTACTGTGACTGCTAAACGGTAGTTGATACGAAAAACATGTAAGGACGTTTTTTATATAGAATATAACGTAAAGCAAAAATTTTTCGTTGAAAATTTTCAAGGTCATTCGAAGGTCGTTTTGTATTTTTTAAATGGAACGCCATATTTTTGCTTCAATATAAGGAAAGAGAAAAAAAATGAATTCAAAACACTACTTTCAAGTGACCTTGAATCAATGTAAGGTCGTAAAAGAGAAGATATTGTCGAAACGGACAAGGATGAAATTTTCTGTCCTGTTACTCGCTTTGTTTACGGGATATGTATTTATATACGGGGCTGTAAGAAAAGATGATGTTCAGGTTGTCTGGAAAGCGTCGCCTGTCATCGCCATCGGGGGTGCCGCTCGTGGGCCCTCAACGAATGCCGCAGATCAAGGTTTTTGGCCAGCGACGCGGCATTCCTGTAACGGACCTCGTTTGCGATGTATGCATTCCAGAACGGGCATTGGCAAAATATATATACAGTAATACCCCGATTAACGCTCAAGATATGTTCTTAAAAGACAAAGCGTTAAACGAAACAGCGTTGAATGAGATCATCTTAGCACATAGTAAATAGGGATAAGGAAACATGCGACTAACAAGAGGAAGGCACAGGTGTTGCTGTCGCTTTTGGAATGACAGTATATGGAGGTCGTAGTACCCGTGTGGTATAACAAAACCCTTATGGGTTTATTCAGAATGGGCTTTCGTTTTTGAGATATTCTGATTTAAAGTTTTTGACGTATCTAGTAATCCAGACACATAGCAAGTACACCCAAGCAAATTCCGTGGGTACGACGGTAATGTATCAGCTTGTAACGCAGTGGGCCCGGGTTCAAGTTCCAAAGTGCGTGAAAATGTATTTTTTTTTTTACCAATTTTTGCCGTGGAAATTTATTTTTTATATATTATTATGATATATTTTAGACGCCTCGTCTTGGTCGAATCGCCAGTTTTCGATGACAAGAACCGCGTTCTACCGAGTCATGGAGTACATATTTAAAGCTTTTTTAGGATTCGGAAAAACCGCGTTATTACGAATCAACGTTAATTAAGGTAGCGTTAAACGGGATCTTATTATACATACTTTAGTATTATTTAGTACCTACTGTGTGTTCTAGAGTCGCCCACCCCTCGGTTTATCTTACATAGAAGTGTGGAAAAAGAGGTGACAGTTTTCAATCCAATGTTTAGTCTAATCAGAGTATAAGTCTAGCAAATAGTTGACTATATGACATAGCAGTTATTGTTTCAATCATGCACTAAATTTGTGTTACCTAACATTCTTACAATAGTTGCGACTGGCTATTGAGAAAGATAAGATAAGTGCGAAGTGTGAGTCATCCAATAACAGAAATAAAAAACTTTTTTTGGTTTTTCATTCTACCTGGCTGATGCTCTATCTCGCTCCCCCTCAAAATATCTTTATTCAAGTTACCCTCATAAATATTGTACTCGAGAAGGTGATGACAACTTCTCTCAGCCCGTTACAATTATCCGGGAAAAACTGTATTTAGAACTACTAATTGTAAGAACTGTGAAGAACACTATTCAGAACATAATAATAATTCCACTAAGGACTTTGAATCTTAAACTAAGGACTTTTTATTAATGAATAAAGTTTATATGTGCGTTACAAGTACCAGAGTTATTAATTGCGAACTTTAATATTTGTGTTGCTAACTAATATTTTACTTCACACTACCTAAAAATTCATCAGAGAAACGATGTCTTCTGTACTGAAACTTGGTTATACTGTTTAATTAATTTCGCCATCAGGTCACAAGCTTGCGTTGTTAGACAATACTAAATACACTGATTATATACTATAATTAAATACAGTAGTGTCGCGTTAATTAACATAAATTTTGCCTTGTTACCTGACCATCACTCTCCCTACCAGTTCTCGGAACTGGTTTCGTGGAGTGAACCTCTGGCGTTACGTACATATCGAAAATAAACTAATCGTATCTCACTCGCACTCAATGGAGAAGAAACATATTCGGGATTTCCTAGAACTGTACCTGCCTTGTTAACTGGCCAGACATGGTCTAGACTCTAGAGCAATGGTCATCTGACGCGGCACTACTGTATATAAGTACAAACGTAAGGAATGTTGAAAAGTCAATTTCCTAAATAAAATAAATGTGGGTACATTTTTCACTTAATCATTTTTTATGCTTTCATATCACATAAACAAGCAAATAAATGTGATAAAAAAATTCAATTTTCGAATGTAATAATTATAATAATAAAGGTTGCGCTAACTTTTTATTTATTGAACTTCATGTATATACTTATACGCACTTAATAATTTTAAGTACCGTATAAAGTTGATAGTATTTAATAAAACTGTTTATATAGGAGACACTTGCTGTAGAACTGGTCTTAATAAATAAGAAATATGTAGTGGGAGCTACACTCTTCAAGAACCCCAATACGCATGCTCAGTAAAGGCTCCGCATGTTTAGATGTTCAGATACGAATGGTCGACGTCGGATGAACTTTGACAGACATTATTGTTTGTTTCATTATACAAACAATTTTGTGAATTCCTTTAAAAAAACATAAAATTATTTCACAGTAAGTACGTACTTTAATATCGTATAATAAGTAGTAACGCGATTACATATGAACACTTATTGCAATACAGTTTAACCGTAGAATCTCGATAGAATCTTCCCAAATTTATAGTTACCAAGCATATCAATACTTTTAAGACTGAGTTTTATTTTATAATTTCGTTAAATGTGTTTCGCTAAAATTTATTTACAATTTTTTATTCCTTTTTATATCTATTGAAATAAAAACTTTTGAAATATTGTAAACAATGTGTTGGAGGTTATGTTACTATCGTATGTAGTTATAGAAGAAAGGAATTAATCGTCCTGTAAAAGAGTATCGAGTGTACTTTTAATAGATCTACGAAATGTTTATTTATTAAAATGTAACCAACTTCTTGCTATTTAATACTGTAAGTGAACTTAACACCTAGACAGATGCCAAGCGTTAAAGATGAGTCGGAGGCAGAAGGGGAGGAAATGTCGCACGACAGTAATGAAAGCAATCAAAGCTCTGCATCATGCGATAGCAGTGCAGAACATAGTGATAGTGATGACTCGTCAGAAATGGATGAAGATGAATGTGAAAGGCGACGCAATGAATGTATGGAAAACTTAGTGGATCTAGAAAGACAATTCACTCTTCTCAAAGAACAGTAAGTAGTCTATGGTACGACAAGTTCATAAAAAATAAGCAGCTACTGAAAGATCAAATGTTTCAATGTTGTACATCTGACATATAATTTTTAAATTAAATTTTAGGCTTTACCGTGAAAGAATTACTCAAGTAGATACAAAATTGGGAGAAGTTCGGGTTGGAAAATCTGAAGAATATTTAATACCGTTAGAACGTTTGAAAGAAAACATGAAAACCAAAACAGAAGTGGCTGGAATATTAAAGCAATACAGATTACAGAATATACAAAATAAATTTTTTGCAGAAGAACAAGCAGCATTGCAAAATTTTGAAAGTGAAAAAGAACTAATCTGGGATTGTATTCATAATGATTTACAAGAGAAAATTCGTAGACTAGAAGAAGATAGAAACAATGTTGATATTCACGCAGATTTGTGGCTTAACTCAAATGGCAGAAGACGGAGGAACCACACTGAAAGAAGAAGAGCTGTTTCTGTTGCTGGACCTTACATTGTGTATATGCTTAATGATGCAGATATTCTTGAAGATTGGGCATTGATAAAAAAAAGTTTGAGTAGTCGGAAAACTGAAATAATCTAACGCAATATGCAAATATGGAAATTATTCTGATGGTCCACTTACAATGATGTTAATGAATCGCCCTTTTACAAAACTTACATGTGAGAACAATTGAAGAGCGATCATTACATTCATTTTGCAATATTGGCGCTTTCCTTACATTCATAGTGCTTGTATAGGGTGCCTTTCTGTATAAGAATCTGATCTCTAAAAATGAAACAACTTCACAATACAATATTTATGCCTTTACGAGAACAATCCAAGAACTGACAAATATTAATTACTTGTGAATATAGGTATCAAAATCTTTAATTTTAGAATATATTAATTATGTTTAGTTGTAAAAATAATGTAGTTTTAAGTGAAAAATTTAGTATAAACAATCATTGTCTGTGAAATTAATCGCACTAAAGATATTTATAATTTGTTCTATGGCATAAGATTTTGAAAAGTATCAAAATTATATGTATAGTCTTTGATTTTCAAAGTTATAAAACTTTCAGGTCAAATTTTGTTCATAAAGTATCATTTTCAAAAATGATTCATTTAATGTTTAGAAATGTTATATCGTTATACGTGTACAAATTGTATCATAGTAATTAAACATATTTCATATTTTTGAATAAACTTTCAACAAAAATAATGTTGTTTATTTTATAAAACATTCTGGTATTCTGTATATCCAAGCTATCGTAATGGAAGTGTACAAGTTATTTTTTTAAAAAAAAAATAAAGAGGTAAACATAATTTTTATTGTATTTTGTAGTTCAGTATTGTAATATTGTTTACATGAGAGGCTGAATACTGGCACTAAAGTGAAAGATGGTCAGCTGTCATTTTTTAAAATAGAGTGGAACACAAATGTATATTCTTGAATAGGTCCCCATAAATTCAATAATTGATATCTACACTATTCTTTCTTATTTTATACTACATATTAAAAAGTTATTCAAAATATAATTTTTAATTAATAATTCCATCTACATACACAATTCATGGATATTTTTAAATATTGCTTAAGCTATTACAAATTCTCACAAGCATTTGATTAAATTTATAACAAGAAAATAGTTTTTTCAACATTCCTGTACTAGAGGTATGCTGTGACTGCACTGTAGCACCTATCTTGCAAGAATTATCAACAGATGTTTACTAATAAATGGACAATTTAGGAAATGCTGTCCAGTCTAAAAAAATATTACATTTATTGTCTTGGATCTCTGTCTGTAAGTAAATGTTAGGGTCAACAAAGGTATTCAAAAATTCAAATACATTTGTATTATTTTATTTTAAAAAACGAAGAGGGCTTCTTAATTGTCCATTACCATATCTGATATTAAAAAAAAATCTCAATCAAGTGTTAAATGTAAAAAAATAATTGTGTAATAGTTGTTGACATGTTTAATAGTTTTATAGAATATAGTATGTATCACTTTATCTAGGACAGTATACATATATACAAGGTTTACTTGTAAATTTGTATATTTTTTATAACCAAGAATTATTACAAATTTAATTATTAAATTGTTACTAATAGTAGAACTGAATAATATTGATATCAATAAACATACTTTACATTTAAAAAATCTATTATAAATATATTAATAAAAAAAAGGTATTAAAAATATGAATATTATAAAATGATTAATAGCAAAATACAGATGTAATATAACATCGATAAATACATTCGGAATTTAATAATTACTGATTAATAAACGAAAATGGTACACATAATTATAAAAAGAAGTTTAGATAAATATATTGTGAAAAATTTCTGTATATTGAGTACCTGTAATATTAATAAGGATGTTACATATAGAGTATTTTCATTGCATTGATTCAACATTTATTAAAATAATACAAATAATCTCAAAGGTGTACTAGAATTAATTTGTAGCATTATCGTTTCAATCATTATTGATATTTAATATTTCGATTAGCGTTACTTGTAAGTAAATGATGTCGAGTATTAAAAATCATTTTTATACATACATAATGTATAACTTCCGCGCTTGTGGGTTAATCGCTACCTTGAACATGAACAATACGCAACAGAGATAGCGAATTATAATGGAAGTTACCAGAAACCGGCGTCAAAGAAGAGGTTACGTAACGCTCATCATTTGATAGATGAAAAATCTAGATAATGTAGGACACATAATTTTAAATCGTCGTTTGAAGTTTTCTAGGAGTACTTAATGTTTATGACTGATACTTTACGTCGAGAAACTTAAGTTTCGCAGGGTATTGCAATTGAATTCGCGCGTAAGGAGCTCGAAATCGATAGAAGAAGGCTCTTGTTCGCGATTCGAGGTCAACTGTAGGACAGAGAGCATCATTCGAGTTCGAACGCTCCAACTGGATTGTCACGCGTTGGTTTAGGTGAGCAGATTTTCTTTCAAGTTTCGTTCGGCATGTAAGAAATTGTCTCTCCAAGAACCTATTCGTGCTGCAGAGGACACCAAGATTCCAATCGACAAGTTTTTCCGAGCGAATTTTTTATCAAGACTGTGTGAGAACAAAAATGGTTTTAATACGTGCCATGTGTGCTAAGTGCCGAAATTTCACCGTAAGGTCATTACCTGTGATATTTCGAGCATATCGCAATGAATTTTTAGGAATATCAAATCTTCCGATCGTGAAAACAATCTATTTTACTTTGAATTCATGAGCATTCCTCCAGTGACCTTGACAAGGTCAAATACTGTACTGTCGAAAAGTCGATCTTGAATGCCGGTATTGGAGTATTCTTGACCATTTTAGCACACTTACGTTCGAAGGCAGTTTGACATCAATGTTTTAAGGTTACGGAGAGGCAGCGTTTATTTTTAGTTTTTCCAATTAATTGAGATTAAACGGTCTAAGAGATGTTAAAATAATGGTTCAGATTTAAAAGTATCCTTGAAGAATCTATTCTGATATTTTGTAATTTTTGGATATTTTTGTTTTAGACTTGTTATTTCCAAGTACAGTACCTCTGCTAATTATTGTGAGAAAATGCCAATCCAAAGCATTAAGGCACGTCAGATCTACGACTCTCGTGGTAACCCTACTGTAGAGGTAAGGCTATGAAAAGTACTTGGATACATAAATTACCTTTTAATCATTACATGTTTGCTGTTAAAATAAAGATGTGCTTTGATAGATGAATTATATTTTTTGTTATGTCATATCTGATGAACACTTCTATATATTTATGCCATGTAACTTTCATTCAATGATACATATCATACTGTATATTTTTATTACTTCAGTATAATTTTATGGAAAATTTTTTATTTTGGTATGTGTATATGATTTAAACAAATATTATATTTGTATTATTATTTACAACATAATATGATTTTTATAGGTTGATCTTGTAACAGAAAATGGATTATTCAGAGCTGCAGTACCATCAGGTGCATCGACTGGTGTACATGAAGCTTTGGAACTTCGAGACAATGATAAATCAAAATATCATGGAAAGTCTGTTTTTAAAGCTGTAGATAACATCAATACTATCATCACGCCTGAGTTAATAAAGGTATAAGACTAATGAAACATTTTATACTTTAGTTTTTCTTAAGTGATATACACCTATAGTTGATAAAATATAGATATGTAACCCCTTTTTAGAGGATAAAGTTCAAACAATGCATATAAACTTCAACAAATTTTACACTCGAGTATGTCAAAAAATTACAAATACTGTAACAAATATAGAGTTCTGTATATAATATCCTGTACAAGATTATATTGAAGCAGAAAATGGTGATAGTACTTTAAGTACATTATGTTGTATTCAATATTTATATATTTAATATACTACCATTTATATTTTTATTACAACTTCTTTTATAAATTAGCAATGGGCAGTTGAAATATTATTATTAACATATTCAAAATTTGAATCTTACAATATTTGATAAATTATGTGCATTTTGAACAATTAATAGAAAATTACACAATTATATTGTCAAAATACAACTTCATAAACAATATTTAATAATTCATATCTGTCAAACAGAAATGTGTGACTAATCAATTAATGTTAAAATATGTTATGTTATAGTCCAATTTGGAAGTTACTCAGCAAACTGACATCGATAATTTTTTGCTGAAACTCGATGGAACACCAAACAAATCAAAGCTTGGTGCAAATGCACTTCTGGGTGTTTCCTTGGCAGTGTGCAAAGCAGGAGCTGCTAAGAAGGGAATACCACTATACAAGTAAGTAAATCTGATTTGTGATTTATATTAAAATTTATTATTGATAGATGCGATTATCTATTTAAAAGGATGTTATATTAATATTTTTTTAGCAAGCTATTCTACGTATTTATGGAAGTATATTAATGTATTATACATAATGTTTGAAAATATAGATAATGAGTATGAAGCTACATTTCACTATGTTTTATAAGATTTTTAAGATTTCCATGGCCTGATTTATCACCATATTTTTTACTTGAGTTATCTACACATGAGCTGTACATTTTAAGATATCAAGCAAACTAATGTTTTTTTAGTATTACACCTGTCTTAATCAGTGGTATAATAACACATAAATAATGCACACTGATAATCATCAGTGCTTCATTAAATCCCTGGTAAATCTGATTGTAATACGTGAATCATTGGAGTACTAATCTTAAAGATTACAATTTACATTGAGCAGACTTTCAACAGTTTTAACAATAGTATAGCTACTATATCTTATGTTGGAATATAAAGTATCTATGTATTACATAATATCATATTCTGACAATTATAACTCATTTTGTAAATTATTTAATAATTACAGATACATTGCGGAACTAGCAGGAAATGCCAACATTATTTTACCAGTTCCAGCTTTTAATGTTATCAATGGTGGTTCGCATGCTGGAAACAAATTGGCAATGCAGGAGTTCATGATCTTACCCACTGGTGCTGCTAATTTCACAGAAGCTATGAAAATGGGTAGCGAGGTATATCATCACCTCAAGGCTGGTATCAAGAAGAAGTTTGGTCTCGATGCTACTGCCGTTGGTGATGAAGGTGGTTTTGCTCCAAACATTTTGGAAAATAAAGAAGCTCTGAATTTGATAATAGATGCTATTAAAGTAAGTGTCATTAACTATATGATAAAAGGAGATAATAATTCTAATAATAATCATAGTACACAATGCAAAATAATGATAAAAGTTAAAATGTTTTTATGAATCTATTATAAGTTGCGTATGTTTAAACAAGAATTAAGTGAATTATATAAACAAATTAATATTCTTTAATTTAGTTTAGTTTCATTACAAAACATTTTATATTATATTATATTAATAATAAGTAATATATTATTTTAATATTTTAATGGCAATTATTAATTAAAATTTAGGTTGCCGGATATGAAGGAAAAATTAAGATTGGTATGGATGTTGCTGCTTCTGAATTCCATAAAAATGGAAAATATGATTTGGATTTCAAGAACGAAAAATCTGATCCTAATACGTATTTGGAACCACAAGCTTTAAAGAACCTATATTTAGAATTTGTTAAAGAATTCCCGATTGTTTCAATTGAAGATCCATTTGACCAAGATGACTGGGACTCGTGGACTTCCATGACTTCTTCTACTCCTATTCAGATTGTCGGTGATGATCTTACTGTCACAAATCCTGAAAGGTAAATACTTTATTTATTAATAATTAAAAGTTTTAATAATATAAAAAATAAAGTTATTATCAGAATTTTATAAAACTTGTAAAACTGTAAGATCGGTTTTATTATTTCTCATTGATTAATAAAACTGTGATGAATTTTCATAGGTTATCACATCGTGCTATCGTATATTTTAATGCGTTATTTATTTAATTCAGTATGAATGCAATACAACATTTTCATCAGAAATTATAGAAATATACTTTTGTCTTACGAAATACAAATGTTAACACTATTTTTCACATGTTTCAGAATTAAGACAGCCATCGAGAAAAAGGCTTGCAATTGCTTGCTGTTGAAGGTCAATCAAATAGGTACAGTTACAGAATCCATTAATGCGCACAAGCTTGCTAAGAGCGCTGGATGGGGTACTATGGTGTCTCACCGTTCCGGAGAGACAGAAGACACATTTATAGCTGATCTAGTTGTTGGACTTTCAACTGGTCAAATTAAGACCGGCGCACCTTGTCGTTCAGAACGCTTGGCCAAGTACAATCAAATTCTTCGCATCGAAGAAGAATTGGGCGCTGCTGCCAAATTTGCTGGCGAGAAATTCCGTAATCCTCAGGCTTAAAACATCCTACCTGCCCCTTTCGTTAACACGAGGCTCTAGTTGTTATATTTATCAGATAATAAATGGAAACTATATTTCCGTGGCTGTTGAAAACGTGTTGATGAGTAGATGCGAATGGCATTACTGTAATTGTAGCGTGACAGGTTGAGGAAATTCTTATATTATAGAAGTAGATTCTTCTAAGAAATATAAGATATAGAGTCTCTGTTGAAAGAAGTCTAATTGAAAAGTCAGTATGCCCATGTTCATTTTAATATGTCGGTTAAAATTTAATAGTATTAATAATTTTTATTATATTTAATATTATTTTAAATAAACAAAATAATGCGGACCATCAGGATATTTTTAAACAGTGTCCGTAATGTTATATTTAAATGTCTAAACATTTCTATTTATTTAATTGCCTTTGTCGGTGTAATTATTAATATTTGGATTGTGTTCAACGTTTCGTTGAATTAGGTCAGATTTCCTAATTTAGAACACAAAAAAGTAGCAAAGCCTGGTGCTTGCCAATTTAGAAGCACAAATTGAAAGTTATGATTGAACGTTAATGGTCAGATGTCACATGTGTGCGTATCATACATAAATCCTGTTATCAACGGCATATCTGTAAAAATAAATGAACGAATAAAATTATAATCTCGTACGTGTTAACAGAATCTTCAATTTCTTCCATTCCTTTAGCAGTCAATGAATTTTGAGTTTATCATTTACACCATTTTTTTTACAAATTTTTCTCCATTTATGTTAACCTTTTGAGGCCGGAAAGTTTCGGGAAGAATCGTGCACTATGTGCTGAAATTTTCCGTAGTAGAACACGTGTTTAATTTAATAATTAATTATAATTATATATTTGATGTCGATTGCTCAGTTGTTTAGTCCCTTAAAATTGCAAAATATATAACGAGACATATATATTTTGAACGCAAAATATTAAAATAACACAAAAATACAAAAATATATTTTATATACGGTGAACGATCTTTTTGAACGCATATATGCGTCTGTCGTCCGCAAAGGGTTAAGAAAATCCAGTTTTATTTTTTCACAAGTATCTTAAATGTATTTTCAAGTAACAGAGACCAGAAAGAAATGTAATAGTTTGCTCGAAAACAAAGAACACTACAAAGAAACAATACGGTATTATAATGTAATAATTATATTATGCGTATATATGTTTATACAATTGAATCATGTTAAACAAAATTTGTACATATTGTTATTATACATATTTAACTTACATATTAAAAGCAAATAACATATATAACACAAACACTATAAAATTATATAACGTTCACTCAATCACAATTATATACACAATAATTTTGCATTCATATGGTGCGAAGTTTTAAGCGCTGCTTGTAATAAACGGTTCGTCCTTTCTCCTTTCCCTTGATCGAGTCACCCAAAGTAGATTATCTTCCTGTAAGTAATTTATTAATTATAAATATAATATTCTACTCTTAATAAGAGAGTGGAACATGTACTAATAAAGTGTATTTGGTTACGCAATGAAAAACGAAGACTGTACCTTATTATGAATAATAATGAAGTATATTTAGAGAATTAATTTTATGTAAAAAAATCATAATTTCTGTAATATCAAAAGCAACATTTTCTTGTAGTATAGCTTTATGATTATAATGTACAAACTGTTAATTCTAAGAGCATGAAGAATTTAATTTACAGTTAACAATAACATTTCCTTATCACTTGAATGCGATTACGAGTATAATTTATAGCGTAATATTTGTATCATTACTGAACATTCTATTAAATTTGCAGTTACAAAGTCATACTATAAGTACAAAAGAGAAATTAATCACTGGCAATGCTTTTTTTTTAACAATATATATACTTGTTTATGCATTATGTATTTGTGATATTTAATGAGGTAAATTCGTTCTGGTCTTAATACTTTGTTTTAAAGTAATGATATTACCAATGAAAACTTGAATAAAGCACAACAATTAAGACTGATTACAAATGTACCTGAAAGTAGTCTTCGATTTCTTGAAGCGTACGATTCTTTGTTTCTGGTAAAGCAACGTAGATAAATATTGCTTCTAAAAGTGCAGACGTTCCAAAAATCGTGAAGATTCCAGTAACTCCCACTGTTTTACTCATCTTTTCCAGCAACAAACAAAAATTCGATAATTCACACATGTTTCATTATACATGGTTCGATTTATACAATTGAACTTAATTTCTTTCTTTCAATTGAACAAAGTCGATAATAAATTTACATAGGTCTATATTTTGTAAAATGCGAATAATGTAATAATTAACCTTATATTAAGAAAACTAAACATTTGTATCAACAAATGTTGTTTATAGCGAGAGTTTTCCTATTTCGATTAATACCTTAAAATCTAGAGAAATATATAAATAAACAAAAAAGAGATAAAAAAAGTTTGTTATATTACAAATTTTATGACTAATTATGTTTTACTAAAATATAAATATATTTGAATAACTAATGATACTAATTTTTTTAACTAATGTTTGTTTATCGAATATCAAACATCGCAATGCATATATGGTTACTAATACTATACTACTTGACTCTTAGAATGATCACTGTCCACATGATTTAGGTGAAGACAACAAAAATCAGCAAGAAGCCAGAATGAACAAGACAAACAAATAACATCTTTGATATCGAGTATTCAGTGTTCAGTGTAACGGCTTGCGCGATCTCTGTGACATTCGCGATATCCTGATAAAAAAATGTTTTATATAAAAGACTGTCTATTCCGAACGAGCAACCAATTGCAAGAAATACAATTTAAAAAATTCTATTCTTTATGTAAAAAAAAACAGGGTCATGCTGAGTTTTTTTTAAATGGAATACGCGTAGGATTTCTCCTGCTAGGTTCAAATTTTTTTTTACCAAATACTAATTAATTGATTCTCGAGGGTGGAGGACTCACAGTAGAGGATTGTGCTCCGATTTTAATGTAACAAGCACAATTTAATGAAATAAGAATAAGTAGTGATTATAATGAATAAAACCAAAAAAAGTATAACAGACGCAGGCAATTGAACTGTTCAATAACCGAAAGACAACTCTGATTTTGCATCCTTCGACCCTTCGGTGCAACCCTCGCACCTTCCTCCCTTGTTTTTTCAATGAGGCCAGTAGATTTGACTCACGCCTAAACACCGACGTCGTCAGCACTCTTACCTTATGCTTAAACGCTTTAACACTTTGAGTGCCGCGTCACTTACATCTGGGTGACAGATAGATTCAATCATTCTTTATTTGATCATGTAAAATATTAAACATGTATTTAATCAGCTATAATAGAAGCAGTAAAATAATGAAGAATGTTACTAACATTATTAATTAAAAAACGTAGAATTCATGGTTACATTCATTTTGTATATGTAAGAATTGAGGAATTTTGCCATTTTCAGATAATGGAGCGTGCCACTCAAAGTGTTAAAGACGTAAACCCATGTCTGCTTTGTCGAAAAGATTCCTAAGGATCCCACATTCGGCCATCCTGCAGGCCTTCGAATCCTGAAGACACTTAAAATATGGCTTTATGTAATCTACTGCAGTCGATGTAATTTTTGACCCCACACGTTCACCAATACGCACTACTTCATATCGGATGTTCCTCTTCACTTTTATTACTTTATATGGGCTGAGGAACTTCGACTTAATTTTCAAACCAGTAGCCAAATTGCGTCCACTAAATAGCTACTAAATGCTCTTCCTGATAATTAGACGGCGGATGCTTACGCAATTTAACATGTCGGAATTGGTGAATGATGAATATTTAGTATGTTAGCAAAACAGAAATATATATTTTGAACATTTCACAGAGCAAATGCACTTTTGTTGAAGTTTCATGTATTTAAGTGCATTAAGTTAGGAAATATGGAAGTCTATAAACGTACATTTGCATAAACATCCGTAGGCTACTTATAATTAATCGCTTCCTTACAATGTTTATCAGGATCGCGACGAATTTCCGCTTGAATCTTAACAATATTTTCTTTCGTCACAAGTCTCAAATTATCACGATCTTCATGAAACATCTCGACCGTTTCCAGATCAACTAATGAAAAAATTTGCAAGTCTTCCTTCTGTCTCATTTCCACGCTAAAAAGCACCTCAAAGGGCGCCATTCCCACCGCACGCGGAAAACTACTATTTAACTGTTTAAGTGCCAAGGGTCATTGGAAAATTCTTATTAAAACGTACCAAGCGGCGCGATTGCGCATTGTTCATCTTGTATCGAAAATTGCAGATCGGCGCAGTTGCGTGATTGCGTGTTTCTCTGCTTTTCTAGATCAGTTTCGACAGTTTCGTTGAGTTCGTTACATCGAAAAATCCTACAGTTAAGAGTTTAAAAGGTGAAGATTTGAAGAACAAGTACGAGAAAAATTGCACATAGCGACCCGATGCAGTGGCTCTTTTCGACATAAAATCTGAACAGCGATCGCGCTGTGTGGCACTCAAACGGTTAAACATTGTTGCAATTTGTCAACATATTTATACCAATGGTTCGGTTGTTCTAAAGGAAATTCTGTTAACACTAGAGTAGTAACAGAGCTGTGGAGTCGGAGTCGGAGTCGGAGTCAGAGTTCGGGAGGAATTTCTGATCACTGCGGTCGGAGTTGGAGACGGAAAAAAATATGCCGACTCCATGTTAGTAAATTTTATAAAAATCAAAAATCTGCTCAAAATAATTGAAAGTTGTAATAAAACTAAATAAATACTAAAAATACTACATTTATATCAAATTGTATATTAAATATTAGTAATTTAGTTATGAACATACGTATACTTATTATGTTGAGAAATTATTATAAATGCAGGAGTCGGGGTCGGAGTTAGAGTCGGAGTCAGAGGTCAAAAAAAAAAGGGGAGTCGGAGTCGGAGTCTAGAATTTTGACTGCCGACGCCGCAGCCCTGATAATAGTAAAGCGGTCAATGGCCTGAGACGCACAGTAGTCCTTAAATTCTTTCCACGTAAAGAATAAAGGGCTGCACCCTTATGCGATATAATGCGCTTGGGATTCCCGGAAGTCTTTTGTTGGGTACCTAGTCTAGCTAACACTTTTGCCGCATTCGTTGTTTATGTTAAACATATCCAAACAAATGTCGCAAATGCATCCATAACAACTAAAATACACTTGTACCCTTCACCTGTAGACATCATCGGCAGTGATGGGATTGATACCATGCATACTGATGATACTCAAACAATTTGTTACCTAAGTACTCAATGGGAAGTATCGAGAGGTATCGAAATCTCGGATACTCGCTATCGATTTTCAATACCGATTCCTCTTGGAACGATACCTATCAATACCAATTCTATGGCGACCAAGTAGGTATCAATGCCATGAACAAATGAATCGACATCGTTTGGTTGTTCAAAAGTCGGAATCTTTAAACCACTCTGTAAAGATGCGGAGTGGATCAAATTATACTCTGCGATAAGTCGAATGTTGAAGCAGCAATTGTTGGAATATAAACATCAGTCTCCATAGAAGTATCAAACAGGTATCGATACATTCGTATAAGTATCGAAGCGGTATCGATGCTTCTTGATACCTACGTGTTTGATACTACTCGGTGCTAAATCGAAATTCGTAGACTGGTATCGATAATATCGATGCGGTATCAGTCCTAACACTAAGCATTCGGGACGGAGAATATAGTATTGGGTTCACCGGTATACTAATTGTAAGATCTTAAAATGATTTGTAACGTAGAGAAAGCTCGATATGTCCGCACTTCTATAGAGCGTAAATTACGTGAAGAATAGTTTATAGATATTGGCCTTTGCCTTCATATACCCTAATATTTTTGTACTCTTCCTCGATACTAGTTCGAATAATAGTTTCATTAAAAAAAAACATAACATGACCCTAGTTTTTTAAAGAAGAAAATAGGATGTTTGACGTTTAGTTTTTTGCAATCAGTTGCCCGTTTAAAACAGATAAACTTTTGTATGATAAACTGTTTTATCAGATTATCACAAATTCCTCAAAAATCGGGTTAAACGTTACGTTTTCATTTGACATAAAATGAAATTATGGCGTTTTCGTTCTTATCAAAAAATAAAAACGTATAACGATGAAAGTGGAAGTATTTTCTATTTAAATTGTATATAAAATATAAAATTTCTTCATACTGTAGCAGAACATAATAAGTTACCAATATTTTATGTAAAGAATTGTTTTGCTATTCCTTATAGTTTCCAGAATATTAATGAAATTAGAAAAACGCTGGTCATTCTTTGAAGACTGATTTCGCCTCTTGCAATTAAAACTAAATATTGGTCAATAAGAAAAAATGTTCACTACTCAGACCAAGTTGAGAAAAAATCTACAATTTTCCAGTTTAACCCTAAAAAGCTATCATAAAAAAATCATGTTAACCTTAAAGGCTATCATGGGTGTAATTTCCCCTCTGATAGCCTTTAAGGGTTCAAGTAAGTCAGCTTTTCCGAAGCTCCCTTGCGCACTACATGTAACTGTAAACGTACCGTGGGGAAAACTTTCGTAACTACAAAGATGAGTAAATTAAAAAGGAAAAAGTTGCATCCACCGCCGATACCACGAGCCCTTTGCGGAAGTAATTCGGCGACCATTAAAATTGGCAGTGTCATTAATCCCAAAGTATTTGCACCTACGTATAGTAGTAGACAAACACCAACAACGTAAACCTGCAATGTATTAAAATGATATAAATAATACGTTGTTAAACAATCGGCATTTCAACACTTCCGGCAGTAATAAAGAATATTTTTTAAACAAATTCATCCTTAGATTTTCGAATAAATATTATAAATCGCAATATTTCCGAAAGAACAATTAACGAGCCATCAGTTTTATAAAGAGCAATCAAAGTAGAATAAATTAATTTGTTAATCACACAACATAAAAGGCTTAATGAAATATGTGGGATGTCCCTGAACTGGCGATACAACCGGAAAGGTATTAATTCGATATGCAAGTACAAATCGAAAATGTACAATAAAATTTGTTCCTTCGGGGATTAATTTTTGAGAAAAAATGACTGAATATTTGTCGGGGACCAGTGCTTTTGACCATATTATTATTTAATGTATTCTTTAACAAGTGATACGATAACCGGATAGAATGAAATGAAGTATTCACTTTCAGAAAATTTTCCTTTTTAACCAAGTATTGCTGCAAATTCTGTCCATTTTGTCGCGTGCACAGCTGTGATCTTCGTACTAAATTTCTATGAATGCTTCCTAACGCGGTTTGCGTCTGTAGTGTCTCGAATGCTACAATACTTTTTTCTTCAAATTAAAATGGAAATATTGCGTAAATAAAGAAAAAGGAATTCTTTAATTCATAGTGGACTGAAGAAAACAAGATTTTAATGTAGACTCGATGGATTTGATATTTAAAATCATGGAACAGTAAATTTTACTTTGAATGGTTTCAGATTTTTCCACCTTAAATATATGTATGTTTTTTTTTGTATTTGCGAATTGAACCTTACTCTTAAAATAACATGTGTGCGTTAATCTTTGTATAAATAAATAACTTACATCCAATAACGATGATTCTGTTCTTGATAACATGTATCCTGTAAGAATCAATGAGGCTAAGGCGGTCCCAAGAGCCGATAACATACCTAGACTCCGTCTACCCATTTTTAACAATAAAATACTCGCTATTACGCTGAATAGAAGCCTGATGACTGCTGTAATGACTGCAGCTAAATAGTTGTTTATGCTGTCACCACCTGCACATAACAAGAACAATGTAGTTATACATACATATAATTGCATTACTCCTCACACGTGTTTTGCAATGAACTTTGTATGACACTATTCAATTTGACAATACTAACAAGGGGAGGACCTCGGATTTACAAGCCACGAAACGTGCCACTTCGCCGTGGCGTCTTTGACAACCGTATGTCTATATTCACAGTACATAACAAGGTATGTAACTTTAATTAATTATATCTTTAAAACTATCAAGTAACTACGTCTAATACTTCGCACATATCATTAGAAATATGTATTCTATCATCCTACAAAAGATCGTTAAAATCGAAGTGGTACAGTTGGGGTCCTCCTCTTGTAACAGCAATAATATAATACCAATTAACAAAGAAAATGGCGATTTCAATTGTGATTCATGTCAAGATATAACCACATCAGTAACTGGAAAGAAAAATGAGTAATACAACTACAGTCGATGGAAGACATACAGTGAATCACAGAAGTATTCGGATCCCCCAATTGTCGACTTCAAACGATTGATATTTCTTTAGAATACTAGGTTTAAAATCCATATCAATGTGAATATGTGTTGTATTAACTAAGCTTTCGATTGGTATAAACTTTATTGCAAAATAACAATTCAATGTAACGAAAACAGGGATTTGCGTAAACTATAACAGTCTAATAAAAGAGAAAAACGAATTTCAGGCGTAGTGAGGAACCGTTCATCTAAAGATCGACAAGCAAAACAATATACACAAGAGGGAACTGTTCATGCACCATTCTTCAGTATGCACAAACAGAGAAATTCTGACTTTAAAAGGCCACTTTAAGTTTTGCCTGCAATAGTGCGTGTAAACAGGAGCTAGAAGAGCCAAGAGCTTTCTCCCACTCCAAATGTATGCTAGAAGTTAAACGGATGGTCAGGATGAAACTGATGAAACTCGTTTCATTACGATTTTGGGATAAGTGACATGCTATTTCTCATGGTTCTCTTCCCAAAAGGCTTCTGTAAAGGTCAATACAATATTGTCAATATTTATTGATAACTGCCTTTGCCTCATACGTTCAATATTTATTGACAATTCATTCAGTTTCGGGCTGGCATTCAACGATTTCTAATCTAAAGGAAGCTTATGCAACTATTATTTTAGCAACATCGATGAGAAAGAACAAAAAAGAAAAGTGTATGTGCTAGTGAGGGGTTTTTAAGAAGAAAAATGCTTCCCCACATGAAGTTGTATGAAGTTCGTATATTCACTTCAAAAGCTGCTGCTCAAAAATAGCCATTAACGACCGCATCGTAAGGGAGGATGTTAAAAAATGGCCATTTTTGGCATCGTCTGGAAATGAAAAATTCATGCAGGTCCTTTAAAAGTGTCTCGCAAGAAACAAAAAATGTCTTTATCACTTTCCCGAAAAACAATGGCAAAGTTGTTAAAAGTGAATCCAAACATGTGAATATGATAGTGATCGAACTCACCTAAGCATTATATTTCATCTTCTTCTTCAGATATTGAACCGTCTTGAGAGCAGTTAGTAAGGAAATTAGCAGGTAAATCAATTGAAGGTTGGAATCGAGCAAAACCAAAATACCATAATATCATTGCTACATGCGAACAGCAACCAACAACGCGAACATCGACTTTGCATCCACATGTGTATATATGTATACAAAATATTTTAAACTATTGGAGTGTCGAGAATGTAATTTTGTTTTCAGTAAAATGCTATTATTTGATTCCGCATCAATTTGATATTTTTGGTAACCAATGGAACATGATGGTGTTACAATTTGGACTGAAAAGTGAAGTATACATACGTATATAGGTATGTATTTCATATCATTCCTATTTATAAATCGAATACCACTAAGTTATTGAACTTACAATCAGTATACATGTTCGTCTCCGGACGCAGTACGGTGACCGCGTTATTGGTTGTTGTTCCCATGTAACAATGATTCTATGGTACTTTGGTTTTTCTTAACTCCAAACTTCAGTTGATTTATCAGTTGATTTTTTCATTAATTATTTTGAAAATGGTTTAATATCCGAAAAAAAAGAAGAAATATAACGCTCGATCGCTATCACATTCACATGTTTGGATTCATTTTTAACAACTTTCCCATCGTTTTTCGGGAAAGTGATACGGACATTTTTTGTTCCTTGGGGGACACTCTTAAAAGTCCTCCATGAATTTTTCGTTTCCAGACGATGCCAAAAATGGCCATTTTTTAACATCCTCCTTTCACTTACCAATATCTTTGACAAGATCTACCGCATAGAAAACGATAAGGTATGTTCCACTGGTCAGTTGTAGAATGTTAAAGATGTTAATAATAGTCAATGGTTTTAGGACGCTTGGATCAAAGATCGTTGATATTGCTGAAGAAACTTGTTCGAACCATGACACGTTCATAACACTTCGTGCTAAATCCATTTTTGTTCGTGCCTCTAGTATTGCCATTTCAGCGTTAACCTGTAACACGAAATATTACTTTTAAAATAATAAAGAGGAACAAATTCTTAATTCTAGAATTAAATTCTAACGTAATTAAAAAAGCACATTTTTCAAGTATAAATAATTAAATAAAAATAAATAATATATAGATGCATATATTTTTTGTTGTAAATAATGTTCACAGTATTTATTCAAAAATTGAAGTTGTGTGAAACTTTTACAGAATTAGTAAAATTGGGAAGATAAAATGTGCAAGGTGTTCATCGTAACGATTTTTAAAGAACGTATAGTAATATTACTAAGAGACACTAAAAGAGATATGGTTATCATATGTATATAATAATCAAAAACAATAATAGAAATTTCAAAAAAATGTACTATTACAAAAATGTAGGTAATTTTATACTTTTAAACACAAAAAAGTATTAAAAATTTGTATTACCATATCTAGTACTTTTATAATCAATAGTTATAATTTTCTTTTCTTAAATTATCTTAAAAAATCGAAAATGTCACATTTGGTACATTCAGGAACATGTAATATATTCTTATGCTTTAGAAGCTCATAATATATCGTATTAAAGTATTACAAATATATGTAAAACTGTAATATAACACTTCACACATGTATCAGTGACTATGAAATTATATTATTCATGAACAAAAAACCATCCCAAAAAATATTAAATTACAAGATTTATGTATATTTTTATTTATCCTCTTTATTAATGGCATGCTCTTACATTAATCAAGAAATGTTTGTGTGAAGACGATTTATGTATTCTCAACAGAAACTTCTTGCATTATAACTGTACGTTACCTGCATTATGTTACCTCCTCTTAACCACAACAAAGCTCTCCTTGCTTTGTCGGTTTTTCTTCGCCTCACAAGCCAAGCTGGACTTTCAGGTACCAGAGATAAGGCGACAAATGCTATAACAGGAAGTACAGTACCGCAGAAAGCTACGATGTCCCAAGTAAATGAGGCTCCTAGTGCGTACACCAGAAGGATACCGAGGCAATAAAATACAAGTGAGATTCCTGTCAGGAATCCACGGAGCCCAGGATCGGCCGTTTCACCTAACAAGACCTATTGAAATGCGGACAGATTATTGATTTAATCATATTCATATATTTTTGTACTGTAACCGGATGTTTTGCGATGCTAACGCTTTCGAGTTAGCTCAGGTTTATGTGGTTTAGAAAATGTAAGGGAGAAAAACTTGGGTGAACTAGACCGGGAATCGAACCCGGGACCTTCCGCATCCCGGGCGGGTGCTATCCCATTAATCTATCCAACCCACTACCAATTCAATCTCCGTAAATTCAACACACTAAATGGCTGCCGCCTACAAACATTACACAGTAGTTCGGTATCAGAAGTTGATTTTACTTCCAGCCTTACCGTCAGATACACAGAGTTACAGATTTCGTTTGTATGTCTAGCGTATCGCTAGACGTACTGATTTTGAGTTGCGATTTCCTCTTTTATTTCTACTGCCTAGAAGAATAAAATGCTGCAGGTCGATGACGGAAGTAATGGCGCGTTAACCCGTACTATAACTTTTGTAACATGAGGAAACGACTCTTGCTTAATTTTGGTCTTCCTACGGTCAAACCGACCGCCACAGTCGAACGAATGACACATTTAGCTGGACAAAATTAATTTCTCAAAAACTATTATAGGTAAAGACAAAATTCTTTTTGTGCACTTTATGGTTCGATGATGGTGCACCCTTTCAGGCACTCGGGGGTTGCAAGGGGTACGCACCCCCTATTTTTTTAACGAAATAATATAGAAATATTGGTGACATTGAATAGCTTTAAGAAAAAGAGATAAACATTGTTTGAAACATTTTTTTATATTGCATAATTAAACAAATATTTAAGACTGATGTTGCGTGGATTGAATGAGTTGCGTTAGATGAACAAAAATCACTTTCAAAATTGAAATAAATACATTATTGTGCGTTATTATTAGAACGTAAAATTATTAATAACTCCTAAAAACTATAATAAAAAATTAACGAGATGTGACCTTTTAAATACAGAATCTATGGAAAAAGGTGTGACTTTAGTTAGCGAATAGGATGGAACAAAACTTTAACGTTTATGGTAGACAGCATGTGGTCGCACGTTTCAGTTCTTAACCGTGCACAGGTTTATGATGGGATATTCGTTTAAATGAGTTTATGGATTGCGAAATATATAATTAGGTGAATGAGTGATATGATGGTAAACGGCTGATGGTGTCAATTAGATGAACACAAATAATGTATCCTAAACCCAAGTCTTCAACTAATTTCTGAATACTGTTAGGCCCTAAGTTAGGGTATTGAACAGATGACATATGAAACTGTAAAGTATATTAAACCGAGATGAACTGCGTTCCTGTCTTTATAACTAACAATGTGCTTGGTCTAGTCTTTATAACTAACAACAACATGCTTTTTCAGTTGTACATACATGTGTTTGGTGTTGGACCTTAAACTTATGATGCAATGTAAGAATATAAGGCTGAAAATATTGTTGTAAAAGTGTCTATTATGGATGATCGTTTGTTATTCACTGCAATTTTGAAAGTGATTTTTGTCGATCTAACGCATCTCATTCGATCCACGCAACGTTAGTCTTAAATATTTCTTTAATTATGCAAAATATGAAAAAATGTTTCAGACAGTGTTTATTCCTTTTTATTAAATCTATTCAATGTCACCAAACTTTCTATAGTATTTTGTTAAAAAAATGGGGAGTGCGCACCTCTTGCAACCCCCGAGTACCTGAAAGGGTGCACAATGTGCTATAAAGGAGGCATCATCGAACCATTAAGTGCGCAGAAAGAATTTTGTCTTTATCTATAATAGTTTTTGAGAAATTAATTTTGTCCAGCTAAATGTGCCATTCGTTCCATTGTGCGTCGCTGCGGTTACGCATCCGTGACGCTATGCCATTCGGCAGGTTACATCAGAGCCGGATCTAGAGCCTTGAACACCTAAGGCAATAGCCCGAATTTGCATCCCCATTTGGTAAATGTTTTTCTTATAACTAAGCAAGTAAAACAATATAAAAAGGATAATATTACATTTATTAAACTTAAAAAACAACACTGATTTCCTAATTTAAATTCTAATAGGTCCAATATTTAAAATTGCACTTTTTTTGCTTCAAGTGAAGCAAATTCAGCAATTACTATATCGTAATTGATAGTTTTAGACAAAGCTTGTACAATTGATATTATTGCCATACTTGTTAGGTTTTCTTGTCCCAATGTTGAACGCAAATAATTTTTGATGATCTTAAGTTTGCCGAAAGTCTTTGCTCCAGATGCAACAGAGACAGGAATTGTTGGAAACAATCGTAATGTCACCTCCAAATTTGGATAGGACTCTACTACTCCATATTCATAAAGTATTTTTAAAAGAACCTCACTAGAAGCTATAGTATCATTTGGCAATATTGACATAGCATGCATCTTGAAACTTGCTATTTCTTCCGAAATTTCAATAGGGTTTAAGTCATCTTCATATTTTAAAGCTAAGTCAACCGCGGATTTTTGTAATTCTGAGAATGAGAATTTGAGATTTTTGCGCCCTCTCGTACTTTGAATTTGAGGCAAAGGCCACGTTCGCCTCGCCCTTAATCCGGCTCTGGGTTACATTCATAAACGCAGTGTCACCGGTAAATAAGTCCTATAATCATCACATTGGAAACGTATATGTATTTTATAAATAGAATATTATCGAGAAATGACTGAAACTATCAATACCTAACGTCACTAAATTCATAGCTGGTAAGTAAATTCTCCAAGTGACTACTATTTTCCTACACGAAAAGATCAATTTACAGTAAAAGTGTGTTACATATTTCTTCAATGGTTGTAAGAATGTGAACTAGAGTATTCAAATCGATGATTCCGAATCCGAAAAGTGTAGTAAGTTTCTAATGTCTTTTTTATGCTTAGAGTTGTCTTTAAAATCAGGCCCTATTTGACAAGTGCTACATACAATCGAGCACTTAAGGCACTCAAGAATAATGTGGTTTCCGATTAGTAACACAGTATCTGCAACATTGAATAATAAGAAAAGGTAAAATGTGATATCCTGCATAAATTATGCTATAAGACTACGTCTATTAGTAAATATTAGTATTTGTCCTAAACCTAAAGTATTTAGGAACGTATGGGAAATAACTATTCTTTTAAAAAAAAAAAGTTATATTCTTGATTTTAGAAAACAATTCATGCTCCTAGACGAAAAAACAAACTGAAAATGTGGAACATAATTTTTGTGTTCTAAGCTTCGTTTTCGAGGAAATTATCTTTGAAAATCTGAGAAGTACATGTGCACTTTTGTAGCTCTTGAAAACAGAGAATAGTTTCAATACCATATTTCTGCATTTATATAATAATCTAATGGAAAAACATTTGAAAGTATAGCCTTAGATATAACAATCAGAAATAAATCAATAGTGTATTTATTGTTTCTATACAACTACAATTATTAATTTTTTTTACGGCAAATTAGTTCATTTTGCTTATTGCGAAAGCATTTTTAACTGATAAATTAAATGATTTTCCTCAGTTAAGACGTTACAAGAAGCACCACGGAGATTATGCATGTTAAGCAACTTGGAATTGCAATACCCTCAAAATGGTAACGTTGTTTCATTATATAATTATTTTTATTATATTATAACACTGTTTTCTGTGTTTTGTCAAAGTTACTTTCATTTTAATAATTTTGAGGAGGACGTGATGTGTCGGTATCATCAGTACATCCATAAAAAAGACTATTAAATGATAACGAAATTAATGTAACATCTTGTGTATAAATTAATATTTAATTAATAAGTGATTCTTACCTGAGCTGGCACAGCCATTAGACCTACAGCGAAACCCAATACGACTCTTCCTATTAAAAGACAAGATATACTTTTCGCAAAGCCCATAATAATCCAACCGGTGCACAGAGGAATGGCTGATAATTGTAAAGAACCACGTCTACCGATTCCATCCAAAAGTGGTCCAGATAACAGAGACCCCACGGGTGTTGCTAGACTATGAATCGAAGCTGTAACATAACGCATCAAAATCATCATAAAGTTTCTGTAACAAAAGTACAGGGTGTAAAATAAATAATAGTGAAGTAATGAAAATGGGTTGTAATTATTCTTTCATAAAATGAATTGTACATTTTCTTTCCTTGTTGTATAAGCGACAAGCAAAAAGTGAATAATAAAGTTTACAATCTATTGCATAATTAAAACTAAACACAAAATAAAATAATAACTTATATAAAAGCCGTGACATTATTTACCATAATTTGAAATAATATTTATTCTTACTTTCAATTTCATATTACTTACATAAATTTTAAAATATGTTACAGTAGCCTCGAAAAACGCATATTAACAATAAGGTGCGTATTTTTTCTCCATTGTTTAGTTGTAAGTACAACTTCCAATATTTAAATTAATTGGAAGATATCATTGTTCAGATAAGAGAAAATCCGAATAATGAAATGTTCATTATCCTATATTTTAAGAAAACACTTTAAATATTGGTAACAAAAATGAAAACAACATAAGGAAACTATTTTTCGTTTAATTTAAAATTTCAAAATTTTTTGTTTTTAAATTATATAAGTTTATTAGCGTATTCAGCTGTATAGATATTAATATTTTTGTATTTCAATATTCTGAACCATTTTCATTGTCATGTTCACTGTATTTTTCTAGAGCTTTAACACGTTCCCTGCCACGTGTACCATTTTTGGTACACGCATCAATTTTAATTTCATCACATAACTACCAGCCCTTAAGAAATTTTAAGTACACATTCACGTTAAAATTATTGTAGAAATAAAAAGTGTAATATCAAATATATAAATATTTGTACAGTCAACTATGTGCATTAATAAATAGCCATTTTTGCGTGTCTGTCTAGTTACGGAATTTTATACTGTGATAGGAAACGTGTTAAAGTTAGAACACCTTTTTAGTTAAATGAATATTCCCATTAGCATTTTTAATTTGCACGAGAACTGAAGCATTGCAGAATAAATTCATTTTGATCATGCAAAAATATAAACATAATGTTAACACGTTAATTGCCACAATAAAAACTGCTGGACCTAATCAAACACATTATGATATTCTATTTTAAATGGAAATCATAGCGAAACAAAATATTTAGCTATGAGATCATACAGATGATAGTTTATATTCCCATTAAAACACTAACGGTTCTCAAAATTTTACAAAAAAATATGTTAATTAACTTATTAAGATAAGAAAGAACATATGCATATACAATGGATTATTATCATTTACAAAATAATATGCTATTCAGATAATAAAATGTTCAGATATTAAAGGTTAGACTGTACTTTCTTTTAACACGTTGAGTGCCACAGTGAAAACAGCCATGCCTAATCAGACACGTTGTAATTTATTATTTTTTATATAAATCGTAAAGCAAAAAAAGATATGAGTACTCAATCGTGTTCTTCTGTTCTAAATTATTGTGAGAAACAATAATTATTTTGTTAAATTAAATTTGAGGTGTCGGCCACGGGTGACCCCCACGACATTCAATATGTTAATAGTTTATAAATAAAAACTGAAGTATTGTATCAGAGACGTTGATAGTACGGTATGTGAAAGTGCAAGGGAGCAATGCTTTTTAGTTTAGCCGGAAGTAATGAATTTTAATATACGAATAAAAGTGCTATCATTCTCATTGGATTAAATTGTGCAATATTCCTATTTCGTTACGCGAGCGTGTTTTGTCGTTTAAAGAGAGACATCTGAATGGCAAGGTGAAATCCTTGGTGACTACACTTGGTCTTGACTCTCATTGATAAAAATTATTCAATCAGGCAGTATGTAGGTCAGTCACAACATGTGGCGCACTACAAATAGCGAGCCGGTCTAAATGATAGTCTAACACAGTGATTGCGAAGTCCCCTTGAACCTGAGTGTTGGTTCATGAACTTTCTCACAAGATTTAAAACATTACTCGAGCCTACAAAAGAAGATATTTATGTAAAAAATTCACACATTACCGAAACGTTCAAAACATCTGTCAAAATATTTTTGTAAGTGTGCAGTTTTTACGATGGACCTTTTATTATAAGTTCACTCTAAATATATTAAATGAATATCATGTCTCTTAAAACTCAACCAGAGTTTACTTTTAATAAAAAAAACTTTAACCTCTGTCATTCTGCTACATATGTATGTGGCAAAGTAATACTAATGTTTTTACTCGTGGCGAATATTTTTTGATATACTACTTGACCACTAGATTAGATTATAATTATGTATTATAAGAAATTAAATGAAGGAAATTTTATTATTATATTGAAAGTAGTTCCTTCACTGGCTACTTTCTTACAATTAATCTACACAAATACTTCTTATTTATGACAAATAAAGTCAATATGATTAGTATACAAAATTTATATGAATTACATTTTAAAACAGTTGTACAATGTTTAAACACCCTTCTTGGCATGGACAATTACAACTGCATCATTATTTATGTTGAAATCTAAACAATGAAAAGTTATTGATTTTTCAAATTATGTACAGACAGAGTGGGCCGCATAAACTGTTACGAAATATTAGAGATAATGACAAAAATACTTTTTTAAAATTTCATGGATCACTGATACTTTTTATGAGATATATCGGTCACCATTGTTGCGTGCATTAAATATTTTGGTAAATGGTATGGCATACATATTTTTACGATTTTTAATGCATCCATTTTAAATAGATATCATTTGTTTGAAAATTTCATCCCACCTTGCATAATTAACGAAATACGACGAAAAGTATATTACACATGCAAAAAACAAAAAATCATTTTAATCAATACTTTTTTGGAGCTAGATAAGACAGTAAGTGATAGCCAGTACACTCATGACAAAAAAAGATTGCAAACAAAAATGATGTATCGCTCGTGTATTGATAACTCGAACTATGTTGTCAGGCGTTTAAAATAATGTGTGTAAAATGATATTCTTAAAATTTACTGAAATGGTTTCTAAGTTATAACATACTAGCTTTTTACATACTTCATTCCTGCTTCGAAGTTTTCCAGGTGAAACATACTTTTTGTCTTATTTCTTTAATTATGTAACGCCTTAAAAAATATTTCAAGTCTATGCTATATACTGTTAATAGGGCTACACAAAACTGGAAAAATTGCTATGGCACTCCTTTTAAGGGAATGATGGAAGTTTTCTAACACTGGAATACTCTATCAGTGATAATCCATACATCATATTAACCCTCTGACTGTTATCGGCGCGTATAGACGCTTAAGGGGTCATTCCAATGCGGCACTTTAAAAAATTGCATTTCTTTTTTATTGTTTTCGAAAGTGTACATATTCAAGAATGCACTGTTAAATTTTGGTAAAAAAATTCCAAGTATTTTGGCTTCTACAGCTGCTTCTAGTGGGAAGCGCAAAGCGAGCCAGACGAGAATTTTCTTCCCTGGTGTTTTCGTTAATAGGTAAATATAGTAATAAATTTTTGGATATCGTAATGAAGTCAAGCACATGCAATGCTTGTGAAAAATGGAAACGTCAAGTAAATACAATTGAACATGTGACTGAGATCGCCGATTAGTTGTAAGTATGTGTAAGTATATTCCTATGATAATTATATTCTGAAACTTTTAAACACGTTTATCTCGAAACGTTATTTTTTCACCTGGCGCAGATGAAATCTAAAAAAGTAGTGAACCGATTGCTCTGAAATTTTAACACATTATTCTATATACCAGTGGCTCTGGCTGGTGCCAAAATGATCGACTTTATATTGAGTTTATCATACTTTTTACATTGTATAATTGTCGAAAAAAAAAGGGTAAAATTCCGATATTTACACTCTCAACACAGGCCGTTTTGTTAATTTTAAACACAAATTGTTTTTTTGGTACCCGTGATAGCGACAGTCACACTAATTAAGAATCTTTTCGAATTTTTCGTTTCAGATAAGGCTACGAGCTCAAATCACCTGCGCCGACGAGACATCTTTTTTGGAACATGCCACTTTTGCGACACAAAACAAAATATTAAAAAACATTAATTTTAATACTTCTAATATTTTTTTATATTCTTTATAGGCATCTTTATAAATCAAAAAAGATTTACACGATTACATTTTGTTTTAGCGGATAAAAAAATCATTGAAAAGTGCTCAATTTTTCGGCCGTCACACTGGAATGACCCCTTAACTAAGCCGCTCACCGTGTACTGTCGACGCTCATAGGCGTTCGGTGCATTGCCTCTCTATGTAGTGCTGCAGTTCGGCCGCACGCAGCGTTCGTCTAGTTTCCAAGTAACCGCAGTCAAAGGGTTACGAACATTATTTAACCATAAAATACTAACCCATTGAGACTACATAACAACCCAGACTCATTATGCTTCCGTGTATAAAAATAACAAATTAGATTCGTTATAAATTTTTATGATAAAAAGGACAGGTTTTTAAAAATATTTCACTTTGATTATTATTCATTGGAAGTTCCATTAAGCTGTGTCATTTCTATATCAATACAAAGGCTTTCTTGTATGTGAAGCTGTATATACATAGTTTTAATTTAGCCAAACTAAAAGAAAAATGTGAGTGGCGAAAAGAAGTGCTGCAAAAATAAATAATAATTTGCAAGGAAACCGTTTGCAACACTTTATGTGACTCGACAAATGTAATGTATTTATAATAATGGTAAATACTCAATAGAAACGTACATAGTACTTATTCAATGAAACTATACTATAGTATAATAAGCAGTATTAATTTGAAATAATGAACAATTAAAATAATGAAGGAAATCTATTAAAAACCGAGACTTAAGATGGAAATATGAAGTGTGTGAAACGTTTCGGTATGTTCAAACTGGACGAGCGCTTTTTTTATGGAGCTTGACTCAAAATGCAGTTACTGTTAAATATAAAAAATTCTGGAGTATGCAGTGTTTCTAGCACTCTTTGATTTGCTAAAAATTATTTTAAATGTTGAAAGTCAGTCGCCTGTCAATATTGATTTGGGGACATGTTATTACATATGTTGCTTATTGTTATAAAATCTTTGATTTCATTGTAGAATGCTGTGTAGGCATAATCATAATTATTACTGCTACTAGACTTATACATAGAGGGCTATATAAAACAGGCTACCTAACTATTTTCCCTAGCTATGACGATACGAGAAAATTGATAAAAAATTATAATTTTTTTATAAACAAATTTGTCTTTTATTCCATTCACCCTTTGAAACCATTTAAAATACGTATGAAAATTTTCTTGTACTGTCATAGCTAGAAAAGATAACAGTATATTTACTAACAACACGAGACTTCAATGTACAGTAATATAGCATTTGAAAAATGATGTATTCTTTAAGTAATGTTTTAAATTTGCTTTGAAAGTAAAACTTTTGTGTGAAAAATCGAAGTTGCTTCTGACATATTTACGTACCTATCCAGGATCCAAGTTCTCGATCAGCGTGCATGGTGCCATTTTCTTCAGCCAATTGTGGTAAAAGGATGGCACTGTAACCAATTGGCATACCACTACCACCAGCCAGTAACAAAACTGCACACGATACCAAACACTGAAACAAATTACCAAAAGTGTAAATGATTGATGATTTGTAGAGTATGCGATCTTTGAAACGAAGTAGTTCGGTGTAAACGTGTTAAAAAATCGTAAACACTTTATGTTTATTGTGAATCCATCGTTTCTCTTTCACTTGCTTTTCAACATAAGAAATTGTACATCTTTCAATAGTTTTATCTTGCATCTATTTAAGCATTTCAACTTGGTTTTATGTAGATACACAATCATTGTGCTCAATGATACATTTGTAAAAATTATCTGAAATTTCTTGTATTTATTATGTAATCTATTTATACAAAATTTATGTTAAAATGATTCAGACTATATAGGCTGTCCCAGGAGTTAAGTGAACAATTTTTTCAGCATGTTTGATAGGTCACTTCGAATGAAAAAGATTACGTACATTAGGACTGGGGAACTGGCGGCTCGCGAGCCACATGCGGCTCCTTCCCCAGCTTGCCTGCTCCGCTGAGCCGTCGGAAAGCAACCCCTACCATACTCATTTGACTCGTACATTCTACACTCCCAGCGAACATAACTAACACAAGCTATATGCAGTGGTAGCTAATTTGCAGATGGTGGAAGAACCGGCTGACCGATAGTGGGGCTCGTGCGGCTCCCAGTGGGGATGAAGTTCGTCAGCCCTGATAATACACTATGAGTTTGGGTTCATTCGTTTTTGAAATTAACATTGTTTACTCTATACGTCCAGCTATATGCAATACAAGTAATGACATCAGAAATGGAATGTCTCAAATGCAGTAATAACGTTTGTTAAAACGTCGAATAAATGTATGTACATACATGGCGGGGTGTCGTCAATTTGAACACCTCCTTTAGAATGTAACTGAAAAATGTCAACAAAATTCGCGAAAAGTATAAAACTGTCGCTCCATTGTACTAACACTACCGTCCAAAAGTATCCGAACACTTACATGTTTGCGGATAACATTGAAATATTTGCAAATATAGTGCTTTTGTTGGCTTATTATATTATTTTACAATTATTATGCTATTATTGAACAACATAAGCAATATTTATTACCAAATAATGTTGACGAAATTGCTATAACGAAAGTTAATCAAAAACGTACATACGTATAGAAATGTATGAAGGCATGCAATTTTAGACGACGTTGTTTCCCGTTTGTTTTTTGAGTCTCTGATCGTGTCTCACCCACTTAAGATTGACAAATCTGAGACCAGGACGATGCAGACGTTGGGTTGATTTTAGTTTCAATATAACAGTGTTAACGATCACAACTACGAGTTCAAGAAAGGAATTATCGACAGAAAAACGTGTAGCTATTATAGTGTTGGCCAAATAAGGCTATTCCATTAGATAAATAGTAGCGAAAACCGAAATATAAATAATTATATTATTATAGCATTAATACGCTACTTGTCTGAATTTGCTAGGTATCCGGATGCTTATGGACGGTAGTGTACGTGCGTATAACATCTTTTTTTTTTAAATAAATCAATAACAAATGAACCAACACCCATAGTTGATGTGACCTGTTTGATTCAGAATGACCTACCAAACAGTCTGCAAAAGTTGTTTGGTCAGCCCTGTATACAGGGTGTCTCATTTTAATCTTTCCAGGAAAATAATTTCGAAAATATTAAAGATATCCGACAAACATTCTAAACAAAAATTGAATACTTTTCTCGGAGACATAATACAATGCCAATAGTCTCTTTATGAACTATGTATTCTTCAATACATTAATCGACGCAACTCTTTATCTTACTATTATAATAAAGAGATAAATTTTCTTTGTATGTTCACAAAACTCTGAAGAATACTAAATCGATTATTGTGAAATTTTTACAACAGCTTCTTTACATCTTCCAGAGTGTCATAAGCTATATTTTATCGCGAAATAAGTAATTTATCGAGGAAGGAATATGGGACTGTTTTTTATCGGCGAGTCGGTCAGCCGTCCACGGGGGCACAGTTCAAGCACAGCCGCTAACAAGGGAAGGACCACACTTGTCCAAATTCAGTTTTGACAAGCTTTCATGAGATGATGACACACAGGTTTCTAATGATATACGTGAAATATTAGATGTAGACACTCGATAATTTTAAAGTTTCACCGAAATATTAAAAAATGCTAAAATATGCATGGTGTGCCTCGAAATTAACTTCCTCGTGAGAAATATTTTGCAGCGTCGATCAAGTTGCTTTTCCAGATGAAATGAAAAATAAGAAGTGTCAATGCAACGAACAAGCATTTATTATCTACGTGTTGGTGGTACCAGACTTTTTCGTGTTTTTGCTGTATCTATGACAATTATCATCCAGCATCATGTACGCTGTTGCCGCAATAACATTATCAAAAAAATAAATATTTTGGGTGATCGAGTCTCGGATCCCAGGACCTCCGTATTATCAGCGAAACAACCACTTCACTTTGCCAGTGCAACTTCGACAATCTGGATTTATATTCATAGTACATATTGAAGGTACATATCTTTAATTGTTTATAACTTTAAAATTACCGAGTGTGTACACCTAGTATTTCACATATATCATTAGGAACCTGTATACCACCTCTCACAAAGACTCGTCAAAATTGAAGTCGGACAATTGGCGTCCTTCCCTTGTAAGTGGCAAATCTCGGCGCCCGCTCGCTCGAAACAGATACCGCCCGGCTAGAAGACATAAGGTAAAAAAAACACAATTTCGAATTCGATACGCAGAAAAATCGCGAGTGAAACCGCATCCAGTGCATGTTAGTTGTTTAGTAAAAAGGACTAGAATACTTGTATTGAAAAACTGTTTGTTTAAGAAATATTCTGATTTCAATTTTGTAAAATACTATTCGTGGTTCCTAACCAAGAGAATTTTTTTTTTTTTGTTAGATCACCGAGTTTTGTAATAGACTAATCAATGCAGTCCTTTCTACTTTATAAAAAAAGTAGTAGGATGTTTCTCTAAAAGAAGCTGTTACTTCACTAGATATTTTGATTTGAATGTTTCGTAATTGTATTTGTGGCTTCCAGCATGGTCAGCATTTTTTCTGGAGGACAGGGTGGTCCGTGCAATTGGAATAAGTCATACCTCTTTGCTAAGTGCAATTAAAGAAAAAACGTTAGAGGAAAATAGTGATTGGTTCAGAGGGGACTACATTTTCAGGACCATACTTTTTCCGCAAATGTAATCATGTATTTTTACTATTAAATCTATTAAAGTTAGGAGAATTACATTTTCTGGACCATACTTTTTTTTCGCAAATGTAGCGATGCATATGAATTTAATATAAATTAAATCCTCGCGTCATTCTGCGTTAAAAAGTATTAGAGTAAAGTGGTCGAAAAATGACTAGTTCGTGGGATATTTTAAAAAAGTGTCTGCAATAAAGAAGCTCAAACGCTCCTTTGAAAACATAAACATATCGCAAAAAAAAATAAACATTTTATTTTTATTGCACAACAATAACCACAGATCACCTCGGTTCAGTTATGAAAACAATGAAAAAGCAATGTATGAAGTGTTTAGAATCTAATGGGGAAGTGTTAAAGCATCTTGTTTAACCGCTTGCCACACGATAACGAGTCACACTCGTGACACAGAATATGATTGATACGTTACAAATACGAGTCCAACTTTTGTGGCAATTCTCTAAATGTTTGCACTACAGCATAAATTGACCTTCAGAGGATTGTTAAAAGCGAACTGCATGTGCTGATAGACGCTCCTCATTTATCATGGCACTCTATGAGAGGAATAGCAAACTTTGTCGAACGAAATCGTTGGAAAAATCGTACGGCAAGGGTTAATAAAGACATGTATTCAAAATATTTCACGAACTAACCAGTTTGCGACCACTTTACTCTTTTACACAAAATTACTATTAGATATATTAGATTATATTTAAAGGATTTGGTTTATGCAAACAAATGTTTCCATTTATAAAAATGAAACTTCAAAATGCACATGCATCATTACATTTGCGGAAAAAATATAGTCCTGAAAATGTAGTTCTCTTTGAACCAATCACCTTTTTCCTCTAACATTTTGTTCTAATTCCAATCAAAAACAGGTATGAATAAAAGAAAGTATTATGGTATAGTTCTGTTAAAGAACTTTCAGTTTGAGAGATATTTTTATTTAAATATTGCTGTGTCTGAAGCCACGAGCAGTATTTCACAAAATCAAAACTGAAATTAAAACGTTTACTAAGCTAATGGTTTTTCAGCACAAACAGTCTGTTAGAAATCGGTCCAGGGTGTCAGGATAAAATTAAGAAACACATCCCTTGACGGTTCTGGGGTAAGTGCTGAGTGGTCCAAAACAGTCCTCTTACCAGAAGGCATACTCGCCTTCCCCACTCCGTGGCCAGATCCTTTAGGAACAATGTCTCTTTTCTTGGGAAATTAGCAGTACGACGTCGGCTCGCCTGCCACCCTTAAAACTCTCTCTCATGCCTCTTTCAAACAAACAGTCTATGACACCCGATAGCCATACGACTTCGAGTCAATGGCTAACGTCTGGTGTCCACCCATCAAGCCATACTCTCAACATACGGACACAAGCAGTCCTCAAGCCAGTCATAAATAAGGCAAAGGCAGAATAGCATCGGGCTAACTACCTTCGACCCTTCTTAAAATTCGGCCGACGCTAACAAGTCTAATACTGCATTTTATAGAGAATGAAGGGTTCAGTGATTGATATGTATACATATAAAAAGTAATATACTATTTCCGTTTAAAAAGAAAAAACAAGGCGATCTTCATATTTTCACCTATAAGAATCTATTGATAGCACATTATGTTCCCTTCAAAATTATTCAACTTTTCTTTGAAATGTTTTCTGATACCACTGGAAAGATTAAAATGGGACACCGTGTATATTTAAAATAAAACTGATATCAATTAATATCTATAAAAAATCCTGGTTTTAATCATCTTACTGCTGCATTCAAATGCTCCATGCCCCTCCTTGATCTAATTGTAAGCTTTGAAAGAGAGAGGTTCCAATATTTTAAATTTGATCATTTAAATATTTCTCATTTTCTTACTTTTTTATTAATGTTTATACGTTTATTTCGGTGATTTCATTGCTATAATAACAAGCTAAATGAAACTACTTATGAATTAATCAGAAGACAAAAGTATAAGTGATATAACAAGGAAATTCAATTCAATTCTCAATGCTATTATTTTTGTGAATTAAAATTACAGGTGAGAAAACACATTAAATAGAAACGCTTAAGCCAGTGATAGCCGCGGGAGCATCGGCCTTCACCCACTCTATCCTCTGTTCCAAATAAGAGCATAACTGTTTCGCGCATCGGATCCCTACTTTACCGCAGTCTCCTACTCCTTCGACTGACGCCTACAATATACACGGTGACAATACTTTTTGTATACCTTGAAAGCTGGATAAATGCAAGAGAGATTGGGACCCAAACATTGCATATATCCAGCCGAGGTGTCGATTCTATATTTACATGCGACTCCAGCCGAGCGTGAACGTAGAAAGGGACAGACAGTGGAGGAGAGAGAGAGGTCCAAGGAAACAAAGCGAGGGGCCGAAACGTATCGGTGAGACAAGCTAATGCAACAATAAAACTTTTTTATTTATTAATTTTTCTAAATGTAACTTTTACCAATGTATTTGTGAGATTTTTCTGATTAAAATGAGACCAAGCACGATATAGTTTGAATTATATTTACTTGTTGATACTGATTAAATACGTACCACAAAGTACAAAAACACGTTGCTCTTATTAAAATAATAATAAAAGGATAATGTAAAATAATAAAGTACATTATAATAAATATAATAATACATTGAAATAAACACGATACAATTTGAATTTTATTCACGCTCGGCTGGAGCCGCATGTAAACATAGAATCGACACCTCGGCTGGTTATATACAATGTTTGGGTCCCAATCTCCCTTGCATCTATCCAGCTCTTACTGTAAACATAGAATCGACACCTCGGCTGGTTATATGCAATGTTTGGATCCCGATCTTTCTTGCATCTATCCAGCTTTTACGTATTTTAATAAAAGCAACGTGTTTGTGTACTTTGCGGCATGTATTTAATCAGTATCAAAAAGTAAATATAATTCAAACTACATCGTGTTTGGTCTCATTTTAATCAGAAAAATTTCACAAGTACGTTAATAAAAGTTTCATTAAGGAAAAGTCAGAAATAAAAAAGTTTCTTCGTTAAATTAGCATTAGTCACACCGATATTCCGGTTCCGATCATATTGCACCGATCCTTCATCGAGCGTCGAGGCTCGCCAAGGGGGACCCCCCACGTGGAGGGGATAGTCACCTTGCATATATCCAGCCAATCTTTCCTTGCATTTATCCAGCTTTTACTGTAATTAGTTGGAACGCGTGTGGTAAATATTCAGGAATAACACCAGGATACGTCATATTTTATCAAATTGTGTTATAGGTAATATATTAAACACACATACATTCCATACAAGTATACTACACACACACACATACCATTTGCATACGTAGAATAAATTTCAAACAAATACGACCACTGTATATACGCAATAGCTACGAGCACGTGCTATTAGGTGGGAGACGCTTGGAGTGGTGATGTAACCAATAAGATGCCGAAAATGATGGATGGTAGTAGGGATCTGTGCAGATCGGCCGAAAATCCGTCGCGTCACAGTTATGCTCTTATTTGGAACAGAGGATAGGTGCATTCCCTTCATATAGTCCCGTTATGGCCATCCGGAGCACAGCTTCGCTTCGGCTTACCCCCACTCTGCATCCATTCTCCTCATACAGGCTATGATCTATGACGACGATGGACCGAGGGGGGACTGGAGGGTACTGAAACGAAGGGAACGGACCTAAAGTGGGGGAAGGCCGGAGCTGGGCTGCGCTCCAGATGGCCATGACGGATATAACCGGTGAATGGGACGACGATGGACCGCGGGGGAACGAGAAGCGAACTGGAGGGAACTGGAACGAGGGGAATGGACCAAGAGTAGGGGAAGGCCGGAGCTCGCGTGGCTATCACTGGTCCAACAATAAGCCATAATATTTAGTAGCTGCTAGCAATTTGGTACCATCCAATTTGCCTCTATATCGTATGGACTGAACGATGAAAATTTAAATTCATTCTTCAAGAAACGTGAATATAAATTATGTATTATTGGAATTACTAATTTTATGGAACAGGAGTGGACGTAGTTTAATCTTGCAGAAAATAACCTCTTAGAAACAACAAGTTTTACATTTTCTTTGTCTTTTATATTGCATCTGTGAAATTCGAGTATGTAAATTAAATTTTGTGTTTTGAATCTTTTATAAAATTCACGTAAACTTTCATATTTCTATGAAGCAATTCATATTTACGCAAGTATATTGTGATTAATGTTGGGACTGATACCATACTGATACTATCGGTACCAGTCTACGAATTTCGATCTAGATAGTATCGAATAGTATCCAAGGCATAGGTATCAAAATGAATCGATACGGCTTCAATAGTTATACGAAAGTATCGATGCCTCTTTAATACTTCTACGAAAACATTAGTGGCGATTTGATACTTCTACGAAAGTATCAGTGTACATTTGATACTTTACGAAAATATCGATAACAGTACTATAGTAACGAAGTAGAAATCAATACAATCAAATTTTTCAAATACCTAATAAGTACTGGAATAAATATATAAATTTAGGGTCTTGTAAACATACAACATCATAATTTCTTAATCTTATTGTGGTTATTAATAAATGATGTTACATGACTTATCAATCTCTAGAAATTCATACATTATAGAATATTGTTAAGGAATAATATTTTATTTAAATAATTGCGAAATGTTTGATAAATATTCACAAAAAGGGAGCCATCTTCGATCTCGATGATTTTTTAATATGTTATCAAGGTCATCATCCTGAGTAATGTTGTGAAGGTTTTAGTTGGGGGTCGCCGTTTATTTAAAAGTCATTAACAAAAAAAGTTTAGACAAAAGTACATTTTTTTGGACACTGTTTAAATACAATAGAGTGTAAATAACCGAGACCTTTTTTTTAGGTAACCCAGGTAACCCAGACCTACCCCGACCTACCCCAAACTCATTTCAGATTAAATTAAAATTAGAGTTGGGGTAGGCCAGGTTGGATTTTTCTCGAGGAGGGAGTGCAGAAGGAGGAGCCCCTCCCCCGCCCACGCTTTTATTCATTATTATTACTGTATAAAAATACAAAATAATTTCACAAGACATTTTCTTTCAATTTGTTTATTCAATTTACGTTTTCTGTTATGGGATATGTAACTACTATTATTTGGAAAAAAACAACCAATCGTTGGTCAAAATCAAAAGCTTTTTTAAATATAAATTCCACCAAATAATGATTAAAATGGTATTCTCTTCGACCATATGTAGGAATATTTCTAAGAATAACTTTGAAAAATCTTTCAATATTCTGAGTGTGGACACCCGTCACTGGATCGACGAAATTTTGCGAATGATTTACTATGCGATGTTGATATATATTTTTATCAATTTGTCCCTATGCTTTTCAACAACCGCTATGGATTATTGTCCCAGAAGCAATCTTTCTTGGAATAATGGGCAGTAAGACTTCTGCACTGCGGGATGCAATTGGTATTACAAAGATCTTTTTTGTATCTCGTTTTATACCACCGAAAATCCATTGACTCGCGATAAGTCGACCACGATTATGCTTTCGATTAATGAATGGAATAAGTCTTTAAAACAAAACTAGGTAAATATTCGCAAAAAGGGTGAGTTGGGTTGGGTTTTTGTTGGGTACTTTTGTCTAAACTTTTTTTGTTAATAACTTTTTAATAAACAGCGACCGCCAACTAAAATCTTCACAACACCACTCAGAGTGATGACCTTGACAACATATTAAAAAATCATCGAAATCGGAGGTAGCCCCCTTTTTGTGAATATTTACAAAATTTTTTGAAATCCGGAAACTTAGCAAAGAAAACTGTTACGAACTCACTGCCCCTTTCCACGCAGATGAATCTGTACAGTAATTATAATACGATAGTATTGTTGTATAAGACTATCACCATTACTACTACAATTACCACCCATGTTACTATTACCAACATTCCCGTTCTGATAACTATCATTACCATTATTATAATTGTTATTATTAATATCATACTCATTATTATTATTATTCCAAACGTTATTGTTATCGCTATTAGAATTGTTATCATGTATATTATTGTAATTGCGAACATCATCATCATCGTTAGCGTTACGCGCGTCAGAAGGGCCCAGGTCAGTCCCTAGACCCTTTTCTCCCACCACGCGACCATAGCTACCCCTCCCTTCCACTTCGAGCTTTCATAATTAATACTTCCCCAAAAATCGACACTTCTACTGGAGCAACTAAACAGCCTAGAAATAAAAAAGCAACAGTAAACACTCTTAAATATTCATTTTGAAACCCGAGACTTTGACGATCTCGAATCGTTACGGCCCATTCCGTAACAAAAACATTAGACTAAAAGACAATCATGTGAATAAAATATTATTTCTTAACAATATTTCATATTAATTACTATTGATTAATAGTTAATATAATATCATTAATTGGTAAAGAAATTCAGATTAAAAAATTATGATATTGGACGTTTATGAGCACCAAAATTTACGTATCTATTCCTGTATTCATAAAGTATTTGTGAAATTCGATTCTTTTGTTCATGGTGTCGATACTTACTTGGTTGCCGTAGGATTGATAGCGATTGGGATCGTTTTCAGAGGCATCGGTATTAAAAATAAATAACGGGTACACGAGATTTCTATACCTTTCGATACTTCCCACTAACTGTGAGTACTCAGGTATCGAATTGTTTGAGTACCATCAATACGTATCGTATCAGACTCGTTACTAATTGTGATAAGTATACTGCAGCTGTTTATGCAATTTAGTATGTCCACATTAGTGAATGATGGGCGTTTAATGACTTAGCAAACTAAAAATTACATATTTTGAAGATTGCAAGGAGAAAATACAGCCTTGTAAAAGTTTCATTTATTTAACTGCATTAATATAGGAAATATAGAAGTCTAGAAATGAACATTTGCATAAACATCCGCAGTCTAGTGATAAGTCTTACCTGTGCAAACACTCCTTTCGAATTTGATGAATATCGCGTGAAGTCAGTTTTGTCATCGAAACTGCTATCCTTGTCCTGAGTGTTGTTATTTTTAATATCTTCACAAACATCTTCAACTTTCGTCACTTTTACGTAATCGACTGAACGATACCCAAGCATTGAATGATGTTCCTCGCTAAAATGTAGATATTATGCGTATCGAATTGGCGTAAGCTTGGCAAACAACAACGTATGAAACACAGGCGAATTCCACGATAAGATCATGTTAAGAATGCAGATATAATTCAGTACTAAAGATTGAAACAGTATTGTGATATTTTGATTATTTTTTTCCCAAATTGCAGTCTCTGATGATTTAAAATAGGTTTCCTAACAAATTTTATGTTCATTATTGATAAAAATAGATTTCTTTCAGATACAATATTATGCTTTGGATTAGTTTTTAGAAATTACAATTTAAAAAAATGATAATCTGATACATTTTTGGAGAGACTTATAATTCTTTTTGGATCACGATATAAAGTATACGTTTTTATGATAAATTTGGTAAATATTCTCTGGAATGACTTCAACGGAATTCTGAATTGTTTGTATTCAAAGGAACCATATTGATAGAGTAAAGAAATATTTTCTTAGAAAGTACATTTTAAAATGATTTTTCGAACTTTTTATTATTGTTCATATTTTTGTATTCGTTGGAGTTCCTATAGCCATAAGAATTACAATATAATTCAACAGTTACACATGAAATTGACGAAATATTTCCACAATCATTTTTGTTTCTTAATTTTGATGTAACTGATTAAATACAGTCGAACCTCGGTAACTCGAATCTCAAGGGAGGAGCTAAAATCTTCAGGTTGCGGAGGTTTGGTCTTATCGATGGTTTCGAGTAACAGAGGTTTAATAAACGCAAATTCGACCTACAGAAGCTTTGTACAAGGGTTAATATTTTTCGAATTGTAGAAGTCAAGGAAAGACAAATTCAACTTTTAGAGATCAATTATTTATTGTTTATCTATACGTATACGTATAATATCTACACACATGATTATAAAACGAATTCTAAACCAAAAATAAATGGCAATTTGCATTTTATGTACCTAAGCTGCAACGTGTTATTATTAAAAAAATCTGTCATTTTACTTTATGTTAATGTAATAGTGTATTGTAAATCAGTAGTATTTTTTGGCGTTGGCATGCAGTTTGAGCCCTTACTTCGTGTTCAATAGTGGGTAATACAATTGTATACCATGAACAAAAAGGCTATGACAAGTCTGTTTGATATTTACATTCAGTGATAAAGCATTCCTTATTAACGTTAATGCTTGACTTACGCGTTTATAAGGACCTTTATTACATTAAAAATAATTTTCTCAAAAGGTTACTGATAGGGCACCTCTATCGTATATCATTAAATTTGTCCCAATGTCACTTACAATACCGCGTAGAAAAAGATATATGGCATCATTTAAAACAGTGAAAGTGATCTTGACTTTTTATCGAAAAAAAATATTTTGGCAATTTTTATTTTCCAGATTACTGGCGATCGAGCACTGATTATTTTTTGTTCATAACATTTTTTGGTCGAAGTACCGGAAGTATCTCAAAAAACGTGACGACTGTTACGTTGAAGATCCTGTGTACATACATATGTACCTAGTATGTACTTCGAGTTGTAGTCGCAGCAGTGATAAAACTTTGACTTATAGAGGAAAAGTTCGACTTACAGAGGTTGGGCTTTTCTGAATTCGAGTTACACGGGTAAAATAACGCATCGAAACATGTGGAAAATAATTCGAGTTAAAGTAACTTTATATTTCGATTTGCAGAGGTTTTCACAACGAAGCGGATGGGAATAAACAAAACTGTAGTCTTTTAGAGGTTCGAGTTAACGAGGTTCGACTGTATAAGTTTTGAAGGTGTATTTGATGTATTTATTGCAGGTATGGTGACCTTGCTTCAACTAACAATATCTTAAATAAATCTTACATAAATTAAAGTAGAAATAACATAATCATTTGATCATTTTCATAAGTCATTGTATATATTAATCAAGATGGAAAATGTATAATACGCTAATTATACTGTACTTGTTAGTAAATGTTTTGCATGTAAAGCTCCATTTTCGGAAAAGGAACATATAGATTACTACTTCATGATTACAGAAATTGTCCAAAATGCACATGATGTTGCATTTGATGTTATAAACTAAACTTTCGTGTGCACTTTGTAGTGGATTATGCATATTTAATGATTCGAATGCTAAAGTAATGTCTGCTTTTCTTTTTGTTTTAACAAAATGCTCCGTAAAGGACAAAGATAGTTAATTCAGTTTAATTAAGGTAGTTCATTGACGATCACTGTTCCAAATAATGGCATTCCCTTGATCAATCACAGATATATCTCTAGTTTAACTCCTTGATCTACGATTTATTTGTAAGCGAGTATGCTTATATAGGCCCTTAATTTTGAGCTGGTTATGACAGAAAAGAATTAAATATTGGTATTTACATTAAATGTATTATAAAAGGTGAAAAATATGATGATTGTCTATAGAACCAAAATAGAACAGACCTACAAGTAGCGGACAAAAGTTTAAGACGACTGCCTTTTTGATAGATTATCGCCCTATATTACAGATACTCAGTAGCCAACAATTCGTGGTAATCTTATAATCACACATACACTCACATTCTATCTGCGATCGACCTTACGACCTTCAAAACATAAACAGTACTTGGTATGATGAGAATGAAATCTTTGATGCACTATTTGTTGCGGACATTAGTTTAAAACGAATGTTCAAACACGGTGGTGCTTTAAATTAATCGAGTAACAATAACTTCAATTAATGTAATAGATTAAATTGATAATAACAGTAGCTAAAGTTAAGTGAAAAACATGGGCAAAGCAGCCATGTGCGTCTAGAAAATAGAGAGATTATTGTATCACTATGCAAGAGGAAAAAACATTAATCGAAATAGGAAATATTATTTAAGGTCTGAAACAGATTACTGGCAGACGTGGTGTAAATTTAAGAAAACCAAGTGCTATTATGATACACCAAAATGTGGTAGATCCTGAGAAAACTACAGCGAAAATAGATCGTCGAATTTACCGATAATATAGTGCGATAATCAATCAGAAAGGAAGTCGTCTTCAACTTTTGTCTGTTATTGTATGAGTCTCAAATGTGACGCTCCATTATTAAAACAAAAATCTAGACTGTTTGGCGGGTTTGGTATATCAAAACTGAGCATGCATCTCCATAAGTAGCAGATTCCCAACAGAGCCTCTGTCTCCACCGAGGAATGCACCGCACTTCATGGCGCTCTTGACATTAACCTCCACAATACAAGTAACAGTTTCAGCATTTTCACTGACTCCATCAGTGCTCTTCTCTGTTTTCAAAATCCAAAAATCGACATAAGAACCAATTTTTATATTTTTGACATAAAACAGAAATATGAACTATTTTGTATTCCATCACATATCTTACTATTATAATAAAGGGACACAGTTTGTTTGTATGTTCGCAAGGATCTCAAGAACTACTAAACCGATTGTTATGAAATTTTCACACTAGCGTCTTTACAGTTTCCGGAGTGTCATGTGCTATATTTTAACACGAAATAAATAATATATCGAGAAAAAAACATGGGATCATTTTTTGTCAGCGTGCCGGCGAGCCGTCCACGTGGACACAGTTCAAGCACATCTGCTAGGTGGCAAGGCTTGTCGCCCGCGCGCTCGAAAGAAAATTTGCTCGGCTACAAGATATACGGGAAAAAAACAATATTTGAATTCTACACATGACCTTGAACGAGAAAAATCATGGTTGTTTGGGACTAATACTTGTGTGAAAACAGTAAACGAATGAATTTCAATACATATATACTATGTATACTATGTACTTTTTAGAGAAATGTCATCTACAAATATAAACATGTACAAACCATTCCGAATGTTCAAAATCTCATGAATACTGTGACATTGTAACGAACTTATGTAGAAAGTCATGTAAAACGATATAACTCTCTATTGAGAGTTTTTTTTAAGATTAAATAAAAAAAATTGAATATGGCGGAGAAAACTTACATACGATAGATAGTTCATTTCAACTCAAACAATCAAAGATTTTTTCAATAAAAAATATCATCCATGTTTACAAACACAAAATGCAGGCAAAAATGATGTTACTCAGATCCGTTACATTGAAATTTACAATTATAATTTTCTAAATTGATGTTTTCTAAAATGTAGTCTCATATGCAAAAAAATCATTCTACAATTTCGATTCATTTTGGTACAAGGAATCCCCTTCTTCCTGCGTGCATTGCCATCAATGGACTAATCTATACAGAAGCTCAAACTCTATTGTATAAAGATAAGTGTTCAATATCTAGATACAGTCAGTCACAAAAGAATTGATATCTCTCCAATTGCTGATATTACGCAATTCATATTTTTTTAAGAGAAACATTATGAGATTTTTATCAGTAGGTATATATATGTACTGCATTAACTTTCGATTGTTACGTACTTTCTTAGAAAATAATAGAAATTTAAGTATGCTATAGCGAAATTAATATCCCAAAAGTGCTCGTACTCTATAAATTCCGTAAGCCTGAAATGAAAATATTTGCAAGAATATTTTACTGCTTCTCTGTATTTTATTTAGAATAATATGTGGTAAGTGCACCTAATACCACCTACCAAATTTCAAATCGTTCTGAAGTAATGGATAAGAGATATTTGTATATCAAATTAGTCTTAAATAAAAGAGACATTATTTGTAACGCTGTCAATAAAATATGTCTCTTTATAAATGTTTGGCTACAACTTCAGTCCGTTGCCGATTTCTGTCAATGCTTTTTTTTCAAAATATTACGGGTAGGCGATATTAGGAGCACTTACCCTACTCTACGTCAGTGTGTAATAGTACGTTGATAATTGTAATAGTTTTGATTTACAATTTAAAATTTTGCCCTTATCTACAATACCCTGTCACTACATTATGGGCACCCACAATTTTAAACGTTTGCTGCATTCTCAGTAAAATATTCAGGTTATGTCAAGTTTGGTAAGTATAAATTTTGCACTGTTATCCTAAAATACCTAGTTTACTAAACATCCAATCCCACTAAAGATGTCCTTATGCGAAATATTCAGGAAGTGTGGTATCGTGCACCAGAAATAAAGGAGTGCATAGATCACTGCATTTCAAGTATGCCCTCAAGAGTTCAGGCCGCGAAGGTCAAACGAAATATTAAAAATTATTGTGTTGTTGTAATAAAATTGGAAATCAGAGGTTTCGAGCTTTTCATTGATAACCATATCGTTACATTTTATACAAGCAAAAACTATGAATAAGCTCATAAAGTGTAGATTTGTAGAAAATATTGGTTGCCCATAATACAGTGGCAGGGTATCGTATTTTATCAGAGACAGTTAGTACTGAAAGCGGGCCAATAATTTAGGGAAATTTCCCTGGAGGAAAGAAAATTAATCATCAAGTGAGAATCGTATTCAGAAATTGCAAATTTAATAAATAGGAGTGAGTTCACTGTTCGATGCAAAATAAACTATATCAAATGAGATGAATCTCTTATAAATGAATCACGCGAAAGACTTGAAAAATAAAAAATCCAGCAACTAGTAGTCTAAAGTTTGCAATAATTATTACAAATAAGTTTAACAAAACAGTATTTGTACAGTACTCTAAAAAACTGACACTGAAAAAATAATTTTAAGCGTACGAAATATTTTTCGTATTGTCAAAACTTGAGAAGATAATTGTGTTGTGTTGTTTCTTTAATGGGGATACTCTGTGTATCAATCAAAACTGTAATTACTGCAATATTGTTTCTGTTAAAGACATATAAATTGCAAAAATTCAGCAATTGTTAGGGTGCAAATACTTCGTTAATGTATAATGCATAAATATGTTGGTACGAAATATAAATTAAAAATAAATATGTCACATAAACTACCTACAGAGAATGTCTCATTTTGACTTATAAACGCGTATATATCAGTAATTTATTTAAGGTAATAGTAAAATTGTTTCCAAGGGTTACAAAACTTCACTGGAGGAAGACATATGAATATCTAGAAAAGAGATAGATGAATGGAGTTCATCAAAATCAGTTGAAGATCCTATACAATCTTCCAAATGAAACGATATATTTTTGTTATTGCAAAATTTTTTAAATTTCTTCTGAAAATACAAATATTTCGTTTCTTATTAATATAATTAATTATTTTAATTAATAATTGTCCTTTAACACTTACTTTTGAAGATTAGTCTTATTAGTAGGTCAAGGTAAGATGAAACGTAACATTTTCAAGGTCATTTGACGGTCAGCACACCACACATGAATAAATGTATTTTGCCGTGAACTACAATTCGATGATAATGAAACTATCATTTCGCTTCAAAAAATACTAGTGACTTACAAATTGGACAGCAATTTCTTGTCGACCTATACTGACACCTCTCTCGAATTCTTCACAAACAATATTTTCTAATTGACGTAACTCTCGAAAGGTATGTACTTATAAATAAGACTGAAACGTCTTGTAAACATAATATAAAATGGATAAAGAGTGTAATAAGTAAAAAAAGTATGCGGATTTCTCTTGTTGTGCAAAAAATATTCTTTTCCTTTATAAAAATGCAGACAACACTTATTTAGACCGTAGACACTCAACAATTTAGGTTACATTTTAATATTCAAGTTGGTAAAAATTTTATAATTACTGCTAAAGAAACGTGTAATCATGTAATGATTTGTAACTTACCTTTCTGATGGTGCCATGTTGAATGCAGTTCAGTAAAATAATAAATATTAAATCTGACTAATTCTTCAGCTTTTGCTAATGTTTCTGATTCGGTTTAATGACTTCGTGCCGATTTTCATATTTTTCCGTACATTTCAGCAACTCTTACATTCCTTTTCGTTCGAAGAACGTGTTCAGCTCACGTTAGACTTATTGCAAAAAGGTTATCATTTTCGGAAGAGAGAGTATCTTTTATATACTATTTTATCATTGCGTAAATACACAATTATGCTTATCATCTGTTTTAATACTTCTGAACTCTTCTTTACAAATGTACAATAACTGAATTTTAGTTGGTTTCAGTTTACATGATTCCCCGTAAGCGAGATCTACACCTTTTCCTAATGTTTTAAATTTTTTCACAGATTTAATGTTCTTCTATCGTTCAATAGCTTCTAACCCTCTCAACATCAAATCTGGTTTTAAGTTTAATGACGCATTAAATAACGGAAGAATGTTTTTCAATAAAAATATCTGTCCATTCCACGGAGAATAATTTAGCTTCAATTTCTTCCAGATCAAAGAAAAATCAATATTTGTGTGATCACAGATGCGTCGTTTTCATTAAACAGTGTAAATGTTAACGACGATTCGATGTTATGAATGAAAGCCATTTGGTCTTATAACTTTACACAAGAGCCATCGCACGATATGCTGAATTTACAATGAGTAGATTAAATACATTTTCCTTTTGACGTTACCTTGTATTTTTCACTGTGCTCAAGGTAATAGAATTTCTTTCAATTCTACTCTTATATTTTGAGTAATATTAATATTAACATTATTGTTTTATAAGTTAAAGATGCAATTCTGACATGTTGTCTCTTTTATTTCTTCAATTTATTGCATAACATTTGATGCACGCTTGTCTTGTGTCGAATAAAAGGAAAGCAACATTCAATTTTCGTGAAAGCAATATAATTAACTACAATGTATTGTTGCAGCTAATGCATGTTACAATGTATCATGAATTTTTCATTACGTTATTCTTCATAATTACACTAGTTTGTTTGATTCTTTCGATAACATTGTTAAATGTATTGATTTCTATACAAACACATAAATTTCTTATCTTTGAGTGGGCAGTCTATTGAACGCAAAATGCAATGATATGTTGCATAAAATTGGTAATGCTCCGTAACAGTGCGAAGTAATTAACAACCAAGAGTGATGAAACACATATTACTTATCAGTGCAAACAGATAAAAAAAATCATAAAGATAATTCTTTGGGTAATTTGTTTCATTAATTTCAATGAGACAAGTCCTGTTTACCGAAGATAGTACTGTCAACTGAAACGTCAGCGGAGAACGTGTAAAATGCTTAAACAATCAGTGTTACTCGCACAAACGGATATTCGTCATATCATAAAACACTTTCACTGAAAATGCAATAACATCTCGCGAAATGCAATTATTTGCCAGTCAGAAATGCACTGTTTCCATAACGAAACGTACGTCTACATGAGCCGAGAAGCACTGTGACGTAATTAATTTGGCCGATTTGCGAAACCGGGAAATAACAGGCCGTTAGTTTGTTAGAGAAGCACCGGTAGCGTACGGCTACCTTGGATCACATTGGCTGAACTGAATGAAACATACGCTCGTTCACGCTCTTATAAGCCGCTCACTTCGATTAAGTCCCTTTCTCAACGTGTATCGTGGACGTACTAAATCGTGCAATCATGCTGGCCTTTAACTCGTTCACCTTCAACAGGAGATGCCCGAAGATCAATTTCAGTATTTGTCTACTCATTTCATTTCTAATTTCTTCTGTACGCACAGTGGCTGGCGTTATTGTTCAGGGACATGAATGCTTGAGAAATTATTGCTACGTGTACTTATTTATAATTGCATTAACCTTAGGACGCTTAACCCTTTGAACTCCTTTGTCGAATGTGACTCGACATCGATAATATTCACAAGTACCCCTTATGTCACACTCGACATTTTTAAATTGCCAGTTTAAATACGTATTATATTTCGAAATATTTTTTTTTATCTAGGTATGCAATATTACATGTATATGACCCTTTCTTCTAACAAAAGAAGTCCTTGAAGTGTTCAAGTACACGATTGTTTGTAGCTAATTGGTTCCTATCAACCAACTGCCTTTTGAAGTACATTTCAAATAAAACACTTAAAACAATAGGGAGTTATTGAAAAGAAAATTAAAGAATAATTAGGAGTTCAAAGGGTTAAGAGAGGATAAAAAAATGACCATAGTATTCGAAATGTTAGTTTTTTTAAAGAGGAATTTGTGTAGGATCTTTGTACGACAGGCACCCTTAAGTTGAACGTCATTTTGTTTTAACGTTAATTTTCAATATTTTCAATATTTTATTTTTTCAATAAGGAGAACCTAGATGTTTTATATTACTCTACTATGGAAATAAACATATTTCAAACAGAAAACGTAAACTTTTCAGCACTTTCGCTTATGTGGACACAAAATGTCCCTTCCTTAAGCTGACCTTAAACCTTCCAAGCTTTAAACATCCTAGGGTTAAGAAATTCATTGATTTTAATACGTTAAAATGCTTATTCTAGTTATAAGAACGTCTGCCTTATTTAATCCTAGAGTGGGCGCGTAACTTATTTGGTAATCATTGGGCGTGTCGGTTTGAGAGATCGACTGAAGTTTAAGTGGAAGAAATTTTATTTTTCAGTTTAAAATATTGAAATTTTAGTAATAACAATGAATGTATTAATAACTCGTTAACCAAAAGAATATATATGTACTAAAAGTATAATAAAAAAAATATTCTGAAGCAAATAAATGTACATTTCTTTTTAATTTATACTTTTGTTTTTATTTAGAAAATCTGAAACATAACAAAAGAAAAATTTGTAAACAAATCAACGTACATTTTTTCAATTTTGGTTTTCTGTCTAATTTGAGAAATCTGATGTAGAAGCATCTTCAAAGCAATTTTCGCACAGTACAACTATGTGTTCTAAACACATAAATAAATAAATAAATATTGAGTTCGTCCAGCCAACCGATGAAAAATATTATTTCTTAGGCAAAATAATCAGCTAGAGTGAGAATGAGTACTGAAGATTCAGCAATAACTAAAATATTTAACAGTAATGACCGCGTCGGTCTGTGAGACCGTACGCGCCTACTCTAGGGTTAAGGGGGTATTCTGGTTTAGACAGTCGATTTTGCGATTGCTTTTCTAGGCGACAAAAAAAGATACAATCTTGGTGTTTTGTATATACCTTTATTCATCTTTTGGCTGCTTAAATTCATAATAAACGCTTAAAGTGTTTACACCATTCAGAGTTATAAGCAGTGGCGTGCGATGTCAGCTGAACATCCTTGCTGATTTGTACCATTGCAGGTGACCTTCCTATTGCCTAAAAAAAATTGAATCAAGCATTTTTTTAATCCTTACGAGTATTGCTATTGCTCCTACCACGAAGATAAATTTAAAAAATTTTTCTACAAAATGGCAGTCGGTTAAAATCAAAAATACGTTTCTTTCCGGTGGTTTTCATAACTTTTCGGAGCCAAAAAAGTCGAAGTTTTTCAAATATTGACCTGATTTTAGTAAGGACGATAGCGACACATATGCTGAGGATGCAGTATAAAGGAGAAATCAATCGGTTCAATAGTTTCCGAGAAAACCATCAGATAGTGTTGAAAAACTTGGTTTCGAGAAAATCGCGTTTAAAGATTTGCTTCTGTTAGTCATTTTCTTAGGATGGTTTTGAGTCATTCAAATCCTCATGGCGCTGGTAGTTTATCCAATTTCGAAAAATTATTTGGCAGATATATTCTCCAGTTTATAAAGAGTGAAAATGCAGAAAAAATCGATTTTTTCACCCAAAAACTAAAATACCCGCTTAATGCATACAGATTTTTATATATCAAGCAATAAAGTAATGCGTAATTTTTGCACCACAATAATATTTGAATAGTTAAAGGATCATAATTGTTTTAAATAGGATGTAAATAGGATGTAATTTCATAATATTTGTATATATATATATATATATATAATTATGAAATTATAATAGGTTCATTCCACGCTAAATCGATCATTCTTTGACATCGATGTCAGCGACGTTAATTACCAAGTCTCCATCCTGATCGAGGGCTTATTTTGTAGGTACGATTTCAGGGAATATGGTCATATTTTTTTTTTAAATTAAAAAACTACTGACCTTCAAGGAGAAATTTGCAAAATAAGACTTTGTTTATAATTTTTAATGTTACAAAATTAATTTTTTGATTAAAAAAATATCATTATAATAAGCCAAACCTTCCCGTTTAAAATAAAAAAAAACGCACTCAATTCGACAAATAGTTTCCGAGATAAAAATTCATAAATACAGCCGGTTTTCGTGAAAATGGGCAAAAATTGAAAAATTCAAAGGTCCGTATTTTTTAAACAAATTCGAAACCAGCAAAATGATGACTTAAACCCTCCCTAATTTCACGTACATTATATCATATTTCATTTTGAACAAAATCCCTGACATCGACGTCAAAAAGTCATCGATTTGGCGTGGAATGACCCTCTAATGACAAAAATAATACAATGGGACATCAATGGATTTGATACCCATATAGAATTTTCACAGCAGTTAATCAAAGAACAAAATGCAAATATAATTTGTGTACAAAGAACTAATTTCAAAAACAACTCATACAGAAAGTTAAAAAACTTCAATACCTTTCACAGAAATAGACAAGATTGCATAGCAGCCAGTGGAGGCGTAGCAATATATGTAAACAGTAACCTTGTCTGTGAAGAGCTACATATAAACACGACATTGGAAGCCGTAGCAGCATCGATACTAATGAAAAACAGGACAATATGCATCTGTACTATGTACATAAATAACAAAACACCATTAGAAAAAAGACAAATTAGAAGACCTCATCAACCAATTACCAAAACCATTTATAATATTAGGAGATTTTAACAGTCATAACACTCTGGGGCTCGCACAAAAGTGAAGTAACAGGCAAACACATAGAAAAACTAATACAAAATACAATTTTAAATCTACTAAACGACAGATCGCCCACACACCTCAACCTGTCCAACGGAACACAGCTCCATTGATCTCACTTTTTGCAGCCCAAACATCGCTGACTAAATTGACTGGACAGCTCTCGATGACCTACACAATAGTGACCACTTTCCTATTATAATGAGTATAGCCACGATAAACGAAAACAATGAACCACATCTAACTCGCTGAAAACTGAAGAAAGCTAATTGGGAGAAGTATAATGAAATAATTGAAAAACAAGTCAACAACCTTAATAAAATCTCAGCGTAAGATTGCAGTGATGTACAGGGCTGTGGAGTCGGAGTCGGAGTGCGGCAGTAATTTCTAATTACTGGAGTCGGAGTCGGAGTCGGAAAAAAATATGCCGACTCCGACTCCATGTTAGAAAATTTAATAAAAATAAAAAATGTGCTCAAAATAATTTAAAATTGTAATTAAAACTAAATAAATACTAAAAATACCACATTTGTATCAAATTGTATATTAAATATTAGGAATTTAGTTATAAACAAACATATACTTATTATGTTGACAACTTATTATAAATGCAGGAGTCGGGGTCAGGGTCGGAGTCGGAGTCGGGGGTCAAAGAAAAAGGGGAGTCGGAGTCGGAATTTTGACTGCCGACTCCGCAGCCCTGGTGACATAAACGAAATATTAAACAAATTTACCGAAATTATATTATACGCAGCAGACAAAAGCAGACCAAAAACAAAAGAATACAAACAAGAAAAATGCACACCTTGGTGGAATAAAGATTGTGAAAAAGCAACCCACAAAGCAAAGCATGTATTGAATATTTTCAAACGACACAAAACAGACGCAAATAAAATAGAATACGAACGACTGAAAGTAGTTGCAAAAACAACGTGATAGAATGCAAAAAGAAATGTTGGATTGAATACTTATCAACATTAAAGTACAGTACACCAATGAAAGACGTATGGAGGAAACACAAAACATTCAGCGAACAAAACAAATAATACGGTGTATCGGCACTAATTGAAAATGACAAAACTATAACCAATCCTACAAATATTGCAAACATTATGGCACAAATGTACGCAGAAAACTCAAGCGATCTAAATTTCGAACCCACTTTTACTCAATATAAAAAAGAAGTCGAAGAAGCTTTCAATATAGAAGACGCCTACTATGACGATTGCACTAGTACTTTAAACACACCAACAGAACTCTCAGAATTAATAATAGCAACAAAATCATGAAAAGACACTAGCCCAGGGTCGGATGAAATCCCACACATATTTATGAAGAAATTACCACGAAATGCTTTACACTATCTTCTCGACATATATAATCTCATCTTCCAGCAAAAAACATTTCCAGAAAAGTAGAGGGAAGCCACAATAATACCAATCCTCAAACTAGGAAAGGACAAAACCAGTAAAAAAAGTTACAGGCCTGTAGCACTCACCTATTACATGTGTAAAATTTTAGAAAAAATCATCAATAACAGATTAAGATCATATCGAGAAACCAACAATCTAATCACAGAATACCAAAGCGGCTTCAGAAGGAAAATGTACGATATTTGCTGATGACGTCACAGTCCTTTTCGCAGGAAAAAGCATACACACGAGCCAAGACATTCTTCAGGATACCTTAAACAAATTAGAAGAATTTTCTCACATATCCGGCATTAAATTCTCTAAAACTAAAAGCACAGCAATAATTTTCAACAAAAAGGATAGCATAAACGGAGAGCTAAAACTGTACTTAGGCAATACCCAACTACTTGTGACACAATAAACTAAAATACTTGGACTAACATTTGACAAACGGCTGAACTGGGTTACTCATCTGAAACAACTAAAAGAAGAATGTACTCACAGAATAAATATAATCAAAACAATAGCATCCAAAAATTGGGGAGCGGATCAAAAAACGCTAACCCTTACATATAAAACTTTAATATGCTCCAAAATAGACTACGGTAGTATGGCATATAATTCAGCCAAACCAAGAGTACTTAAAATGCTAAACCCTATCCACAACGCAGGGACCAGAATAGCAACGGGGACATTCCAAACCAGCCCAGTCAGTTGCATCATTGCTGAAGCTAACTGAACGCCATTAGAGTTTAGAAGAAAACAACTCACTCTCTTCTATGCGACAACAATATCTACAACACCCAACAACCAAGAACACAAAATACTGCAGAGAATCCCCAACGACACACTTTACAAAAAGAAACCACGAGCAATCAAACCATTTCATGTAAGACTACAAGAATATTTAAACGAAAGTAACATCACACTTCCACAACTAATCAACTCCTACAATCCACAACATAACCAGACGAACCCGATCGACAAGAACACAAAATACAAAAGGCACATAACAAAATTAATAAAAGATGAGTGGAATAGTTCATGGAAAAATCAATTCACCTGCCTGCACAAAATATGAAAAAACATACGCGAAATAAGCCCAGCCATAACATTTACCAGAAAAGAACAAGTACAACTAACCAGACTCAGGATAAGACATACAAATATCACGCATTCTCACTTCATCAAAAAACAAGAAGCAGATATCTGTGACTGCTGTAACACCAACATAACTATAGAACACATACTTTGTCAGTGCTCCGAATACGAGGACATAAGAAGGAAGTTCTTCACATCCAATAGTATTCAGTCGTTCCTGTGTAATAAAACACAGTGTAAAAAAACCTTAAGTTTTTTAAAAGAAATAGATCTCTTACATCAACTGTAAAAACAACCAAACAAACTTAACAACACATATAATATAATATATTAATGCTACTATCGGCAACATCGCCGTAATCATGTAACAAATAGTATCATTAATCTAGTCGTATAAATTATATGTAACTGTGGTCACTAATACTTTAACAGGGGATGTGACATTAAATAAATTTAAAAAAAAAACGAGATAAATAACTTTAAAGACGGTTATTGTTAACCCTTTGACCTCCTAATTTTTTTTTAATTTTCTTTTGAATAACTCCCTATTATTTTAAGTGTTTTATTTTAAATATACTTTAAAAGTCAGTTGGTTGATAGGGACCAATTAGGTACAAACAATCACGTACCTGAACACTTCAAGGACTTTTTTGTTACAAAAAAGCGTCATATATATGTAATATTGCTTATCTAATTGTAAGTAAAAAAAAATATTGCGTAATATAATATCTATTTAAACTGGAAATTTAAAAATTTATGGTACATAAAAGTACCTGTGAATAAAATCAATGTCGAGTCGCACTTGACAAAGGAGTTCAAAAGGTTAACATATTGGCAGTCGCCGATCATAGTTCTACATCATTTTAAAATCTGTATCTGGTTGGCGCTGGCATAGCCTAACGTCATTTTATATTTAGAGCGAGTTATATGCATTTTATTATTTGTTTTAGTTTTAAACAACATGTGGTTACAAGCATGACATTATAAAACATTTTTTATTTTCACTCTCATTTTAATGCCAGAATCTTACGGCATTCAGCCATCAATGTTTGGAAATTGTATGCGGCATTCAGCTAAGGCTCTCGCGTCAGAACCGCCGTACAGTGAAATGAATGGCACATTTAGTTAAACAAAATTAATTCCTCAAAAACTATTATAGGTATCGAGAAAATTCTTTTTGCGCATTTTATGGTTTGATGATGCCCTCTTTATGGCACATTGTGCACCCCTTCCGGGTGCATAACGTGTACATTAAGAATTTTATCATTCTTTGGTCGATTTAACCATTTTTCAAGAAACTGTATTCTTAAAATGGCGAGCTGATATCTGTAACAGTAAAAAAACATGGTCGATTCTGTAGACTTTAAAGGGAAACAGGCATGGCATATTTTCAATTGGTTGGATTTATTTAGTTTTATTTAATTCTTATGTTATTTTACTGTATGTACAGACATTGAAGATCACATAAAACGCTTACCAGAAAAAGAACGTGCGAAAATTCGGCGTATAAGTTACTCTGACACGTAAAAGACGTCGAAACATCGGTTTTTCATTCTTTTAACTACGGCGCATCAGACCAAAAAATCTCAAAATAATTCAGGATATTAGTATCAATAACATGTACATACAGTAAAAGTATAACTGTGGTTCTACGACTGCATCGATACAAAACCGGCGTTTTTCAGAATTTTTATGCGTCTTTTATTTTTTACGGCTTGGATTTTCAGTTTAAAAATCGGAAAACGTTCCGTACTATGTGCCTAGGTATCTGAAACGTTCCTGATTTTTTTCAAAATTTCTCATGCAATAGTATAAGAGAAATCAGACAAAAACGTAATTTTAAATTTTTACCCTTTACTGCCCCCCAAGTCGAGATACAAAGTTGAAACCTGGCAGAAATTGGTCTTTTTGATAAGCTATCGAATTGCCCATTGCAAATCGAATTTGGTTTAGGGGCACTTTTGACCCCTCATTCGGCTAGACCCTTTACTGTTCAGACAAAGGGCCATCTGGTGTTTCCAGAGAAGGCGTTGTTATTCGTTTTGCAGATAGAAATCTACTCTAAGATGTCATTACTTTATGGTTTGCTTCTATAGGTATTGTAGTTTTGACAGAAGTCCAGTGTGCCATACTAGGAACCTATGCGATAATGGGACACTTTTCTCTATACTCTAAAATCTTTAATATGTAGTGTGATATCTTTCGAAACAGTCTTTGATATGCAGACTCGGTTTTCCCGTAAAGTATTATGACAATAGGCCGATTACACGTGTCGGGCATACCCCGACTTACAATCAGAACGGTAAAAGTGTTTTGTCGGGCTATGCCCACCAACGGTCGCAAAGGGTTCATTAAAATATCTTTTGATAATAAGAAAAATGACTGTCTTTTACAGTATTGATGCTTGGATCATTAACAATACCTCAAGTCATACATGTAATTTGTTACGTGCGTTTTCAAGATTATACATATATTACAAACAAATAAATATTCCCCGTACCGAAAATTTGGAGTCTGCTTTCGGAACACTGACACTGACATTATAACATTAAAAACAGTACTGATACGTCAGAGGCTATCATAAGAGACGTATTCCGTACATAATCATCGATTTGCGTAAGAATTTTCCATACCGATATGATAATGTGTGACGCGGCTATTAATCATGCGATGACACTAGAAACACAATTAATCATAGCTGAAGTGAATTGGAATGTCCGTGACGCTTGCAGTGGATGTTGTTTCCTCCGGGGATAGCCCCTGATAATTAGACTGCGGATGTGTATGCAAATTAACACACTGAAATATCTGGAAAACGCAAATTTAAACACGTGAAAAAAATACATTTGTTAAACATTCGCAGAACAAAATATAGTTTTCTCAGAGTTTCATTTTTATAACTGCATTAACGTAAAAGATATTGAACTATTGAAATGTACATTTACATAAACATCCGCAGTCTGCTGATAAGCAACCAGGAAAGTCTTCGAGGAAAGCGCTTTCTCATAAACGTTGTTTTCCCTGAGATACTGCCCCAGTTAAAGGGGTAATACGAAAAAAATATCTATAGTGTGGTAAATTCCGTGAGGTTTTTCTTTGTAAACGTCATTTGTAATGGGAAAAGGTTGTTCCCATTGTTCTAAGAGGAAAGTACGTCAATGGAAGATACTGTTCACGCAATGAACTCAATATCAATAATTGAGTACTATTATCTAGACGGTGTTGTTTGAAAATGTGGACTGAATAATGATTAGACTTAGGACACAGATTTGAGGGAATAATATATTTTCAAATTTTCTAATACATTATAATCAAATATAATGACGAAGACATTATGTTATCAAATATTATCCAATGGCGCATATTGTAATTTTATATATACTTTCATATGTATTATACTATTAATATATGAGTCAATTCATTATCTTTAAATATAATATTTGAGCCGTTTTTTTTTTAAGTGGTGTAAGTCCATTTATTCGTACATTGAGATATTTAAGGGTTTGCGTTTGAATTAACTAAAAAATATTGGCAAACGTTAATAAATTCGGGTAATGTTTTTAAAACTATACACTTGCTAAATTTTATTATGTAATAATAATTAATAAAATTGTTAATGAAAATAATGGGTATTTTTAGCTACATATGAACTTATACCACTTTCAATAATAACAAATTATAAAAAACATGAATAATACCAATTTTAAAATTATATTTTAATTGAAGTTGGCTTTTCTGAAATGTATTTTTGTAATATAAAAAATAATAATTAAAATGAAGACATGTAAGTAAACGTATAATTGACTTTATTAAGAAATATTTTCAGTTATATTATAAAAGAATTTATAACAAAACAACTATAAAAAGTAAACTATTTCGTTAAGATGACTAATAATAATTTTATACATATTTCAATCTTATTTCTCCTTTATGCTTAGCATCGTGAAGTATTCATGGTGAATAGAAAGTATGTAAGGGAGTAAAGCCATCATATCGTTATATTTATCTCTTGTTATAGGTCTTGAAGCTGTGTACACTGGTAACAAAGTTATCTTGCTAAAATTGTTTAGCCTTTCTCGTTTTCCAAATAAATCCAGAACAAGAACATTCGACAGTTAAACTTCTTTTGACGAATTTATGAAGATATTGTACACCATTGACTCTGTTATTTTAAATATGAAAAGAAGACATCTATGTGTAACTAAAACTAGCATTAACTCATTTTTTTCAGAATTGGACTTTTACCACTTTAAAAAAAAACGGCTCATTTAAAGATCATTGTATAATTTTACAAAAAATATCCAATTAGTACATGGTCGAAAATTAATTCTAACAGAGATATTGTTGTATATTTATTGAATTTTTTAATACAGAGTACAAAACGTTTGTGAAACAATTTCCTATAAATCCGAGATTTTTCAGAATGTTCATGATTTTGTGTTATGGATGAGTCAAATTTATGACTTTAAATTGAAATTGAGAGTAAACGTGTAAAATATCTTTTGGAGATAACTGAGACGAAAATGTACATAATGTGAAACTGTTGTCTGTACTTGTCCATATCTCGTTTTATCACCGTCGGGATTATAATGCGGACCTATCTTAATTGAATATTTTCGTGTTTTTTAGGAAATACTATACACTCTAAGTTTCTCGACCCCTTTTTTAATATACCCTATGTAATAATAATTAACTTTTTAATGAGATTATATTAATCGTCAGTTTCCACTATTGGATTTTTCTATCTATTTCGTTTTGTAAAGAACGTTTTTACGTTATTTTATAGAAATTGAATGACACTATAAACTCACTGCTTTATTCACCGCTTTTTATCCTTAATTAAATCTTCGTGGCGTACGTTAATCGCAAAAGTTGCACATAGTAAAGATTTAAAGAGTATTGATTTCAAGAGTATATGTAAGGATAGAGACTGGATTTTTCTTGTACTTCATATGATTCAGGGGGGCCTTTTCATGTGAATTACGAAATATCGGCGGTATACGCTACATTTTTTGGGAGTGATATTCTCCCAATTTTTTGTAATGGATCATGCCTAAATATTTGCATATTCAGATAAGTTGCTGGAAGATAAATAACATGTACCCCGAACATTTTTTTCTGTTACACGTACATTACAGTGTATTATATAATTCTATTTTATCAAGTGTTTAACGTGGTGTTTATTTGTTTCTGAAGAAGCATGTGGCTATAAAATTCATCATTTTTAATCCTTGTTTGTTCTGAAACCTGCTGTAATTATTACAATCACATTTCAGTAACATATTATTACCGTGTACATAAGTTATTAAGAGATACCAGAATTAGGTGCACGTTGATAAAGGGGGCTCCCAAAATACAAAAGTTTCACCTCTATCATGTCAGTTTACACCAACATCTTGGTGAAAACGATTTTCAGTACCAAGTGATTTTCTGTTTGGTTAGCACATCTCTCGAAACAAAATTCTAGTTAAAAAAACGTGCTAATCAATGACTTCAGCATGGAAGAAAAATATGTGGCATCTCGTAAATTATACGTCTCAAAGACACATAACATGAATAAATGTTATTTATCTTACAAAGGATATTAAACCATTTTAATTCCCTTTCGAAAATGGGAGGGTGGCAACACCTATTTTCAAGAAAAAGGTTCAAGTGAGATACTTCTTATGTTACACAAAACCTGGAATCTTAAAAATTGAGACAAAGATATTGCCTCTATCTTTATCGGCGAGCTTATTTGTGACTGCCAAAATAAAAGCGCAATGAGAACCTTCCAATTATTGTAACACTGGTCCACAGTTTGGGAATGTTATTTTCAAAAGTTACCCATTTCATTGATCTGCGTCTCTGAAGTTTCCCGACACCCGTTCCTAAATCATTCACAGAAGCGGCATCTTATCTTATTATTGCGGGGAATGTACCGATCAATTCCTCGAGCGATCGCTTTATAAACGGCCCCGCGGCGTTGGTGCACGCAAAGTAAACGCAAGCATGAGGACGACCGTTTTGATTAGCCTACTGCTGGTCTCCAGTGCTATCGGTAAGGGTCATATCTTGCTTCAACTTTCATTCAAAAACCATTTCACAAAGTCTTCTTCACGCGTTCCTTTAATGTCTTCGCAACTCATCACATTTCAACTAAGAAGAAATCTCAATTTTCGATTTTTACCGTGAAACCAAGTAAAATACGACTTTCTGTGAGAAACTGACAGTAAATAATTCAAATTTTGAGCTACTATATAACAATACAGAAATAACAAACCTTCGCCTTTTTCCATAGGACACAGAAGGCATATGAAGTAATAGTATAACTCAACATATTCTTTGGGATATAAGTGTACAACTCGAAGCGTGGCAGCCACTTGTTTCTTTAACACTTTGATTGCCATGTCACCCATGTCTGAGTGACACTTCGATTCGATAATTACTTGGTTGATCACGTGTAACATTATTAAATAAATCTAAGCAGGTCTAAATTCCGTATAAAAATGTAGACAGTTTGTAATTTCCAGTAAAAACAGCATGACAGTCAAAGTATTAACTTTTCAAACGCTTCCCGTCAAATGGTCATCCACGCTTTTCAATTATTGTTTATTTTTGCTTTCTCGCAACTAAAGTGTTTAAAGGTACCTTCACATAGTGCACTTGTTTTTAATGAAAACAGGCATTTCTATTAAAAAATTATTTTAATATAAATGAAGAGACATGAACAACTGTAAAAGTGAATGTAGCAGAATGTTATAGTAATGTGGATGTAGCAGTGCGCAATATTAACGTATGAATACAGTGAATGTGGTTTCGTTAATTATAAAAACGGAATTGGCAATGCCTGAAGGTAGTTTTAAATACATAGTTTTAAATATATAGTGCAATACACAATACAAAAAAAGAAGTAATTTTAGAACTAAAAAGGAATATCTAGAGGATTAAAAAATGAAAGTATTTGCATGGTCTTAAAATATCCTTTTAAAAGATTTCGTTGAAATATTTTACATGTCTTAATAATGACTGTTTTGTTACATCCGGTTTTCCTATTTTCCTAGTTTTCTATTTTCGGAAACAATTCGTAGTATATATTGCTTTTCCTCCTCATTTTTTGTCAGTAACTGATTATATTCCTGAATAAGTTTAATACCACGCTCAGCAGTGTCGTTAACAACTTTTAATCCTTGAACGAATCCGTATTTAGAATCGTTCTCATCTTCCCATGAATCTTTTCTTTAAAAATTCACTAGAGAGTGAGAATCTTTCAAAATATCTTTTTGCGCCTTGAGAAATTAAATGTTCAATTCCTCTATGAATGTATTTTTTTACATCATGGGGAGCAATCTTAAGTTTTTTACAAGATTCGCCGGCTTCAGTATTAATCGCCTCCACCATTCGTAATTTCGTGCTGTTTCCCACTGTTTTATCAAAAACTGCTAACGCTGCTGTTTCTGTTGATAAACACCATAAATGGTTGCAAACTTTTTTTACTGCTACACGGCTTACTTTTTCGTCAATATAGCGATATGCATAAGGTTTTTGTAAAAACTCTAAGTCTTGGCGTAAAGCTTCTACTACTATTGGTGCTCAAATCCACGTTTTTATATAGACACTGGCGAGAAACATGCAAATATCACGAATTCCAGTATCTTCTTCGGTAGTTAATGGGAATTGGTGCTTAAATAAATACATTTACATGCAATATATGTATCTGTAGTTAATTCCTTAGACGAAAGTTGTACTGTTCGACGAGGTAAATACAATGCCAAAGAAAAAATTTTTCTCTGAAGGTCAATTTTTCAGATTTCAGGCTCATGATTTTTTTTTTTACAGTGATCTTATATTTTGTTTCGATATCGTTGCAGAGCGTAAAAATACAAATTCAATAATGTTGTGTAAACATGTGTACTAACGATATATTACAATGGAGAAAAACGAGTTACAAAAATAAAGATTTTTTAAATTCGATGCGGCACGATTTCCCGCTGTCCGATCAATTTCAAATTTTGTACAGATTATTTTTTCACTTAGTGGCACAATTTTAAGAAGTATCGCGAAAAAAATTCGATCGTCGAGAAATAAGGTCCAGCCTAATGTACACTCCGCTCCATAAGTATTAGGACACCTGCTGATCTCACTCAAAATGTGATACTTGATCCAGATTATAGAACTTTTGCTAGTTTTATAACATCATATTAGCAGATAATTATTATCCCATTTACTGCAATTGTCTTATTAAAAATAACATAAATTAAATCGAAAAATCCGAGAAGTCTGCCCAAAATCTGAGTATGACTCGTGGAATCACTTACAACATGCATGGGATCAGATAACAACAGATACTTACAACAAAAAAAGTATTAAAAGGACTGCCAAACTTGGTTAGGGCAGTAATCGAAAGACCCAGCCAACACATAGATACGAAGAAAATTTAATTTCATTACAAGTAATTAGTGGGATTTTTATTGTAATATTGAATGTACGAACTATTTACACTAGCAGATATCAAACTGGACATTAATTCTTAAAAATTCTAGTAATTGATTAATAATATTTCAACTTTATTTCATTTACTTATCGTAAGTGTCGTAACACTTACGGACAGGTGTGTACATACATACGTGCTTTAGAGTATATGAAAAAATTTAACCTGTTGGTTTTCACGAGCTATCTACAGTTTCTCAATGCGAAGAGTTCAACGCATGAGCCACTATAGTGACATTACATCCTATACGATCGTCTAGCGGGAAAACCCAGTACAGAAGCAACTTAACCCCTAACTACTATAGACGTTGAAACTTACGCAACTACTATAGGAGATCTTATAGACCGCTAATGTTTATTGCGTTATTACGTACATACAAGTGCTGAATAAAGATCAAATCCAATTGTTCTTGTTTTGTACATTATTAATAAAGAGACCCAAGCCTGATTGAACATAAGACTCTAATTGTAAGGTACATGACGTGAGAAGATGATAAGTCATGCAGGAAGGGAAATAGGAATGATTGAAAATTTGGAGCGGTTTCACAGACGTTCTATAGTAGTTGAGGGTTAATCATTAGCAACTAACTAAACGTTTCTAATTCGAGTAATCTCAAGAAAATTGAATTAGATTCGTGGCATGTGACATTATATAATAAAATCTTTGTAAAAATGCATTAATTGTTTGTCTTTGATGTAAAAATGTGTGTAGTCTTCTCATCGGTGGCCCAGATCAAGGAACTTGGCGCGAAAGCTATAACGGATTTAAAGTCAGTGTTAAGCTTACCGAAGCTTTACGTGTTAGACGACAACAATAAGCCTGTCCGCGTCAGCTTTGACGATGATTACGACGAAACCGAAAATGAAACCAGGGTTGATTTGCACAACCGCGTTCAGTTCTACTTGTACACGAGTGACACCGCAAGGGACCCTGTCAAATTGTTTGTGGACGATGTCGAAGGGCTGAAGAATAGTGATTTTAATCCAAGGAGGCCGACGAAATTCATAACCCACGGATGGATTAACTCTCATTACAGCCAAGCTTGCACTCTGATTCGTGATGGTACGTATGCATGTCTCCGCCCCATGACAAATTTCACGAAACGATACAAAAATGAATTGAAATTTTTTATTTCAATTCTCTACTACGTTCAATCTACTCACAATAAACCATTTACTTTTTCGAGATTGCGATAATATTATTTGGTGTAAATGGTTTGTCATATTTTTTAATTCATTGCATAGCGTCGGACATTCTTATGCATCGAAATGCTAAAAGTTGAAGAACAATCCATAATGAAATAGGTTATATTTCACACAGATAAATCACGCAATATTTTTCATACTAAGGAAACTGGGAAATTTTTAATTTAAAATCGGACCTTGTAGAACACCGACATCCATTGTGAGACTGCGTTGCACTCATTTGCTATTTAATTAAAAAAGTGGTCCGATCCACATGTGGTTTGTGGAATTACAAATGCCTTGAGAGATTCTATTTTCATTCTTTTTTGTATGAAATGTATTTCTTGTGATTAATTGAACGATTGTACGATTATCAGCCGGGAGAATTTTAAAATAAAATTTTCTCATTCCTTTGTGTCATATTTTTTTTACAGCGTACTTAAAAAATGGCGATTACAATATAATCGTAATCGATTGGAGTAGTATCACGTTCAGACCATATATTTGGGCCAGTAATCGGGTTTTAATGGTGGGTGAATACGTTTCTACCATGATTGATTTTCTTGAAACGCAAGGAATGAATCCTGCTCAAGTCAGCTTCGTTGGACACTCACTCGGTGCTCACGTCGCTGGATTGTCTTCTCATTATGCGAAACACAAACTTGCCTACGTTATCGGTGAGTCTAAATCTTCATACCAATTTGAATTCAGTTATTGATACATTGCTTCGAATACTATAACGTGCACTTCGGACGGGTTATAAGTCAAATAATACATCATGATGATTTACTTAAGAGACATCTCAATTTTCATTACGCATAAGCGTTTCAACTTTTTCAAAGACAAATTGATCTTTGCTTTTGCTATTGCTGTTTACTGTCCATCATCCTTTGCGTTATGTATCATTTGGCAGACTTGTTTTTTAATCGTTTTATTGCACGTTTCAAGTCTGTACGTATTTTGTATTATAACGTTATGTAAGTCTGTACTTGATTTACTTTTTTTCACGTATAATTAATTTGATAGTGAATTGTTTGGCGCGACGAACTATAATATTGAAATTCAATTTAGACAAATTTGAAACGTACCGTAATTATTTTTAATAATCGTGTATGAACTGGAGGTTATAAGTACACGGAACACATATAATAGAGTATACATGTGTTAGAGTAAATAATAATTAATTTAACTGTAAACACCCGGAACCTTCCGCTTTCCGGACGGGTGCCTTTCCAACTAATTGTAAGGTAACCAATCCATTACCGATTTCTCCTCCCTAAATGTAGAGCACCAAACAGCTGTCGCCTACAAAACAGACATACTATTACTTACTCTTTTTCTCTTTTTTATTTTCTCCATATGAAACCCATCATCGATTGATGTGGTCATTTAGCTGTGGTACCTACAGTTTTAGGTTGCACCCAAACCACCACTATTATTATACTCTCAAATATTAATTATCGTTCATTAGTAATATTAGTCTCATCCGCCCTAGAAAGAATGTAGCCAATTGCACCTAAAACTTCTTTCTTAAACATATTATCAAAATATACAGTTTTATCTACAACTCGTAAAAAATCTCTTCAGGTTTCTTCTGATGCTATCTTTCATGTTATCGTCAAGCACGAACATCAATATCATTCAAAAATCTTTGAAGAAATTGCTTATTTAAGTTGCACTCGAGAACCACAAGAAGTAGAAAATTATAAGCCTCACCCTATTTAGCCCAAATTACTTCAACCTACTAACAAATTCCAAAGATAAATTGCATTTGAGTATTCTAAGAAATAGAAGACTCTATATGTTAACCCGAACTCAATGTTTTGATAAACTCGAAAGACAAGTTATATTCGAGAATCGCAGTAAAGTATGAAGGTTCCTGTTGCGCCAATTTTGACGCAGTATTTGTGGTGCGTTCTCTTAAAGACATCTCTTAACCCCTTGCCGTAGGATTTTTCCAACGATTTCGCGCGACAACGTTTGCTATTCTAATCCTAGAGTGCCGTGATAAATGAAGAGCGTCTATCGGCACATGCAGATCGTTTTTAACGATCCTTTGAGGATTAATTTGTGCTGTAGTGCAAAACTTTAAAGCATTGGCATAAAAGTTGGATTCGTATTTGTAACGTATCAATCGTATTCTGTGTCACGAGTGTGACTCGTTATTGTACGGCAAAGGGTTAAAGCCGCCGCGGCCATCCGGAGCACAGCTCCGCTTCGGCCTACCCCCACTCTGCATCCATTCTCCTCATACAGGCTATGATCTGTGACGACGATGGACCGAGGGGGAACTGGAGGGAATTGAAACGAAGAGAACGGACCTAGAGTGAGGAAAGGCTGGAGTAGGGCTGCGCTCCGGATGGCCATGACGGTCTTAAAGACATCTGTTAAAGACGCTTGAAGAGGGGTACAGGAGGTTGAGGGCCCTGGGGTTCCGTGGCCACCTGTGCCACTGGTGTCGATTTCCTTCGCGCGTCAAAACAAGATAATGCATCATAAATCTGCACTGTTGCGTAAGCGATTGGTGGTCGCCTTCGAGGATTCGGAGAATTCTGACCGGTCATTGTCCGCAGTTCCTCGCTCCATTTTACGAGATGGGCGTAAACTTTTATTTCCGAATCCTCTCTCCGAAAATTATGGCGACCACTGATTCGCTAATTGCGTTGCCTTCCACGAAGTGGCTAGATTTCGTGAAGACGCAACTTGCGAACACGGATGCAGAAAGAGCAGAAACCGTTAAGCGATCGAAGAGTTCGGTCGACTCCGAAGTGAAAAAAGAAACTTTACCCTTTTTTCACACGTTGTAAATCGATGCGAGTTGTCACTATCGTGCAAGAATCCAAATGTCGGCATTTGTGCTGACAGTTTCTAATAACTTTTTATCAGAAAATAATTTTTTCAGCTTTGGACCCAGCTCTTCCGAACTTCAGTTCAGCAAAACCAGGTTCAAGGGTGTCCAAGGGCGATGCTGACTACGTGCAGGTGATCCACTCGAATGGAGGGTTCCTCGGTTACGTAACCCCGCTTGGTGACTCCGATTTTTACCCTAATGGCGGTAGCTTCCAACCGGGTTGCGTGTTCGACGTCGGTGGCGCGTGTTCACATCTTCGATCTTACAAATACTACGCGGAATCTGTGAACAACAACCAATTCATTAGCGTCCAGTGTGACAACTACGAACATTTCCTATCTAACAAGTGTGAGAACAATCCTACTGCCTATATGGGAGGAGTTTCTCCGGATGTTAACGTTGAAGGCACCTATTATTTAGATACGAACGCGAGGAGCACGTTCGCAACTGGCACACGATACCCTCGAAACTTACTTAGTTTGTGGTTTTGATTTTCCTAGCGATCGAATTGATTTTCCTAGAAAACGAAGGGATTCACAGGGATGAACAGAAAACTGCTACAGTTCTTTGTTCTTATATTGTTAAGATAGTTTTACAGTGTTCTTGTTTAGGCTAATTACATCGACATAATGTGTTTATTTTTTGTATTAAGTTCTTATAGCACGATATGACACTGTAAAAAGCTGTAACTTTGACATTCTTTGAGAATAAGCTGCGTGTGTTATTTATTAATATTATTATGTGATTAAATTATTCATTAGGTACTAAATGACAGCAATTTCATAATAAAGTGATTTTTATCATATGAAATATTTGTCTACATATTGTATTGCATAACCTCTGAGTGTTTAAACATTAGATACGCAAACATATTTAAAAAATTATAATTGTCAAGCGCCAACGTGGTGCAGCTTGGCTTCTAAAAGCGCTCGATCCAAGTAAAACAGTTGTAGGTAATTGTAGCTTTCAGGATAACTTAATGTGCTGAAACTACTTTGATGCGTGGTATACTAGTATGATATACTTATACAGAATGCCACTTTGATAAGTTACGCAGTTATGACTTTTCATGCGTGCGATTAATGTAAACATTCCTACAAAAAACCTGAATCATCGACATATTGTAAAATGCTTCTTTACTTTGAATATGAAAGAAACGAAAGTGACAATATTTAGAAAGGGAGAAGGAAAAGCAAGACGTATAGAATTAAAATGGAAGCGTGAGAAGATGGAAGTGTAGCGGTGGTGCTGCGCAAGGATTTCGAAAAAAAAGAAAGCAGGAAAGAGGATAGAGCGTTTAGTCCGGGGCCTGTTAGTGGACTCATCAGTAAGGCTACCTAGTAGGCCCGTGCCTTATAACAATTGTCCAGATTTGGGCCTGCCGTTTTTGGTGCACACCCCTCGTATCTGTTTCAAGAGGCAATGTCTAACACGTGGAACTTATGGCGCAAACAAATCCACTACTGGTATTTCCTATTTGGCCGGATTTCTTCCGTTGAAAATCAGTAAATTTCCAAGCGCAATATCTCGAAAACCACTAAAAATCGGGTGTATACATTAAGGGTCAGTGAATTCGTTTTGAGAAGCACTATTAAATGACCTGAAGAAAAATATGTAGTTCCATTTAAAAACAAGAACCTGACCTTCATATCTCTTAAAATAATAATGTAAACAAAATTTGTCGTCGCCAAAAGATATGCTCCCTCGCACCATGCAAATTCCATATAAAACATTTTCTGTGTCTTCAATAAGTTAGGAAATATGAACGTCTAACAGATAAGGTGGGACACCCTGTATACGCTCTCTCATATTCATCAATGTACGAAAGGCGTATATGTACGACCAATAAAATTTGTTTACTACAATACATTTGCCGTTTTACTAAACTGGTGTAACAATAGGTCTTCTGTTAGATGACGCATAGAAACCGTATCCAAATGAACATCGACAACGTTGTCAATATTGCCGTGCGCTTACAATGTAGTTTTCAGTTTGCAACTACTATAATCCCATCGTGATTTGTTTTGTGCAGACTTATTATCTCCCTGCGTACGTAAGTGTTTATTTACTTCAATCTGTAATCAGTTTTTTGATTTTATTAATTCATTCTTTTTCTAAATAATATAGTGTATCCTTAAAATGGCTGACCAAACGAAAAGAAAACGAGTTTTTGTGATCAGTAGTAGTGAAGCTGAGGAACAGAGTTTATCCAGTAATGAAGTATTGTCCTCATCTGAACAAGAAAATATCGTTCAACAAAGAAAAAAACGTACTGTCCGCTTACAAATTTCTGATTCCGAATCTGAAACGAGAAATGAAAATATTTTGGATGTATTCAACATCTCAAGAATCTCCTAACCGAATAAATAGCAATCAATCAAGGACAGTTTCATTGTCGGATATTTGCTGGACTACTCAAAATTTAAATCCAAGAATACACGCTTTTGATACAAGAAATTCAGATACTTAAGTAGCCATTCATCCGAAGGCAACGGCCTTAGACTACTTTCAATTACTCCTTTCGGAACCCTTAATAAATTTCATTGCAGAAGAAACGAATAAATACCACGATTTTTTAGTAAGTAGACACTGTCACAATAATTCATTGTACTAGCATAGAGGAGACGTATTTTTTCTTGGATACTGTGTTGTTGATATCGCGCGTAAAAAAGGTTTCGTATTCGAAATATTGGCTAACAAGGGGAAGGCACAGGTCCTGCTCTCGCTTTTGGAACGACAGTATGTGGAGGTCGTAGTACCCGTGTAGTATAACAAAACTCTTAAGGGTTTCGTTAGAATGGGCTATCGTTTTTGAGATATTTTGAGTTAAAGTTTTTTACGTATCGTGTAATCCAGATATATAAGAGATACATTCAAACAGATTCCGTAGCTACGACAGTAGCGTATCAGCTTGTTACGCAGCCGGCGCGGGTTCAAGTCCGGCGTATGTGAAAAACTTTTTTTTTCTTTTTTTTACCAGTTTTTAACATGGAAATATATTTTTTATATACTATGTATTATATACTATGTTACATATTATCTTGCACAAATTTTAAGGTTAAAAATACATAAATAACAAACTATTCTAGTCGTCTTTTTCACGGATGTTTTTATACTTTTCTATTGTGAAAATATTTTCCTCTGTGAATTCTTCATACCGAAAGTTTTGACGCCGGAGAGTGTCAATCAGGTAAAACAGTATAGCAGTCACATTTGACCGTAAGGGTAGGTCTTATACCTGTTCAAACAAATGATCGCATGTGGTCGTTGTGGGTAAGTCTTCACAACGATTTGATAATATGTAACATAGTATACAATACAAAATATATAAAAAATACATTTCCATGTTAAAAACTGGTAAAAAAAAGAAAAAAAAATTTTTTCACACACTGCGGAATTGAACCCGGGCCGGCTGCGTAACAAGCTAATACGCTACCGTCGTAGCTACGGAATCTGCTCGAATGTACCTTTTATGTATCTGGATTACACGGTACGTAAAAAACTTTAACCCAAAATATTTCAAAACCGAAGGCCCATTCTAACGAAACCCTCAAGGGTTTTGTTATACTACACGGGTACTACCACCTCCACATACTGTCGTTCCAAAAGCGAGAGCAGGACCTGTGCCTTCCCCTTGTAAGTAATAAGCTTTTAAAAGCAGACATTTTTGGAAAAGTAATATCTCGAGACAGATTTTTGAATCTACTTGAATGCCTACATTTTTCTGATCGAAGTGTATTGGTTTCTGAAGATAGATTGTTTAAAATACGTAAACTTATTGATAAATTTAGATTATTATTGAAACAAACTTTCTGTCCATTCCGAAATATTTGTATTGATGAGAGCCTATTGCTATTCAAAAGTCGACTCTCATTCAAGCAGTATATTCCCGCCAAACGCAATCGATTTGGAATAAAGTCTTTTGTTGCATATGATTGTACATAAAACAGGTTACATTTTAGATATTATTGTATATGCAAGTTCTCAAACTGAAATTCCGGTATATCAAGACGACTTAGGTGTATTAGGCAATATAGTGATGGCTTTGATGAGAGATTATCTTGAGAAAGGTCACAGTTTATACGTCGATAATTGGTATTCAAGTCCAATTTTGTTTACTACGTTATATTTCAATGCAACAAATGCTTGTGGTACAGTTAGGAAAATCCGTAAAAAAGTGCTACTTATGTCAAACTACAAAAAAATGAAGTATCGTTTAGATCCAGTGAAAATTTATTATACTTAAAATGGCAAGATAAGAAAGAGGTTTGGATGTTAACGACAATACATTCTGCTGATATCGTAGAAATTCATAAAATTCGTTACCGGACAAAATTATCAATACAAAAACCAACTTGTGTTCAGCACTATAATCGTTTTATGGGTGCTGTAGATAAAACCGACTGCTTATTAGTACGATTGAATCTGTAAGGAAACATTATAAGTGTACCAAGAAATATTTTTTTCACTTATTAGATATAAGTGTCTGGAATGCGTTTGTTTTATATAAACATGTATCGGGTACGCGAATTCCGTTTGCGACTTTCCATTTAAATTTAATAACTGAAATATTCAATACGTATTTGCGAGTCTCAAATGTAGCTCAAGGCAAAAAGAATGGAAGCGATTCAGCACGCCTCATTGAATGACATTTTCCGTCTACATAATTTAATCCAAACTCAAAAAAAAAATAACCCAATTAGGAAATGCGTTGTATGCACTAAACGTAAAATCCGACGGGAAAGTAGGTACCGAATGGAAAGATTGTGATGTAGGATTGTGCGTCGACCCATGTTTTAGAATATATCATTCTAATTTGAGCTATTAAATAAATTACATTATTTTTATTCTTATACGTTAAGCGTATTTTATCACCAATGTCAAGTTTTATTACTTATATTTTATTCTTAAGTGAGCATCTTGCGCGCTTACGCCAACGACGTTTGCCATGCAGGCAATGTGTGCCACGCCGTACATAACATACGTGCAAATATGGCGCCGCATAATCTGATGGTTCTGACAATGAGTTGGAGCGCGCCGCAGCGAAAGGGTTAATAGTTATTGGAAACTCACTCTTTGCCGATAACATTAATTGTTGGAAACATTTTTCTGTTACTACCTGTGTTCTGAGTCATCCTGCATTTCTTTTATTGATTCGTCGACATACTCAACCACACCAAGGGTGGGGTTTCTTGGTTTCTTACTCTCTGTTTGTCAGTGTTATTACAGTTAAACTTTGTACACGTGTCCATTCGTACTGCGGAAGTTTAAAATGGTGCGAACAAAGTGCTGCAATCCTTTTGCGAAACCCAATCACAAGTATCGCAAAGATATTAGACGTGTTACACAAACATTGCAATACAAGTGTCCAAACCTTGAGGTGGGAAAGTTTATTTGCAGTAGTTACCGGTTAAAGTGTAATTGTTTGCCTGAGTCTGAAACTTTGAATACTCTTGCAGAACAAGAATCTGAAGCTTGTGGTAGTATTAGTTTGCCATTGGAACCTTCACATAATGATACTGATTGTAATGAAAGTACATAGAGTTAAAAATGTTGCGAAGTGTGGTGATAGTCGATGATTACCGAGTCACTAAATCAGACGCTCAATATTTTGAACCAGTCGCCAATAAACTCGATACATTTGTCATCGCGTGAAAGTGCAGTGCAAAAGTTAGACTATATGCAAGAAACAGTAAAACAGAAATTAATAGGCAATTTTTCTGACGATGATCACGATTATTTCTATAAAGGAGTGCTACCAGAATTGAAGGAAAAGTACAGTGAATTAACAAACTATGATGACCAGTTACCTCTTCTCACTATTCTTCCTAAATTGTCGAGTATTAGACGAATGATGTATGCAATAGGATGTACTACTAAGCACATGGCAACTGCGGCAAAACAGTTACCATTAGAAAAGGGTATTTTGTCCTACCCTGACAGAAAGAAAGGAGTACCACTGTCTAATTCTACCTTCTAAACGTGCAGGATTATTACTAGAGAGACGTGGATTTGCTAAAACAATTTGTGGAACGCGTACCTTTCATTCATTTATACCAACGGATATAGTGTCTCATTTAACTACTAAAGTCTATTTATACAGTGAAAAATCAAAAGTTGCAGCAATTATTAGTTAAGTAATTATATAATCGATAATGTATTTTATTAGACGCTCATCGATAAGATCAAATATTTATCCTTTAACCTAATCTCATCACATCCCATCCTCTCCCGATGAAAAAATACTCACCACCTTCTCGTGGTTTTCATTGAACAGTGGCAACTTAAATGAATCTAACAATGAGTGTCATTGACAAAGAGTGAGTTTCCAATAAGTATTAACGGTATTAGACCTTGCAGCGGCTGCATACCCTTTACAAGAACGGCAGGTATAGCCACCTGGCCGCTGCACAGTGGGGTATTTGCACCTAAAGCCAGAAAAAGCTATTTTAAAATTTGCTCAATCTTCAAACCCCCATAACTTTGCTAAAATTCATTCAAAGTTGATGAAACAAAAATCATTTTAAAGTTTGAACTTTCTACTTTTCATTTCTTTAAACCATAGGTATCGAAATTAGTGTCCAGGGGGTAATATCTGCCCTTAATAAGGAGTGTGCCAAACTGTAAAAGTTTCTAAATGTTTGTCAAGTGCTACGGCGTACAAACAACATTTCTTGTAATTTTTATGTATACTAACAGAAAGTATGCCCATTTGCCTTTAAGACAAGTCAAATCTCATCGAAAAAGGATGTATTTTAACAAAGATACAGCCATTTGGAAAAAGCCTGCATTTTCAGGAGCCATGAATACAATCGGACATACAGTTCTGCTGGATCCGCGGCATATGTTGCGAACTTTTCTGTATCGATCTTGCAACCACTTGATATTGTTTCTAATATTACCTTAAATTTGTATATTAATTGGATGTCAACCCTTATTATTTCAGCTGACAATTCGTGATTTGAAAAAAATCTGGCGATCGCAAACATACAGGCGTACGTCAAACGCTACAACTCTCGATGGTCATTACTAACTAAATTAGCTATAAAACTTCGATCCAGACGAATCCGGAACCAATTCTTTTAGCACTGTGATCTCAAACCTTTATCAAATGTAATGACACTAGAAAGAGCATCGGGACTCACCCGGAAGTATAATAAAATCGTTAATGAAATTTTATAATCGTAAAGAAAATGACTGAATTATTGATTATTTTCAAATATTAATAACTATACAAATGTATATGATGAAAACGTAAAAACTGTGCGGAAGTACAGTATGTACCTATCTGAAAATGTTTCATAATGCAAGAATTTACACAATTTCCTTAAAACATTTAAAAATCGCTAATAAGTGAACGATAGTTCAGACAATGGTTAAGAAAGAAAAGAGTACCATAAAATCTCTTCACTTTGGATGAAGCATGCTGCTTCATGAGTGCGCAAGTAAAAGAAAAAAATACTGATGCATTGTTCCTCATATAATCAACTACCTCGGGTAACAAAAATTTTACGATTTACGCAATCGGCTTTTTTCCGGCTTTTCGGTGTAAACATCCCACTGTGCGCTGCTAGTATGTACCGCACGGCTCGGCTGGTCGAGCCGGTGTGCTTCGACGCAGCGTTAAATACAATTAATTTTTATATGACTAATTTTAAAATCCGTTTTTTTCAAATTAGTCCGTAAAAAGGACAAATAGGACTATATCCTCATTTTTTTTTAAATTTTTCAATATTCCCCTGCTATTATAAAATTGCTTTTGTTAAAAACAATTGCAAAATAAATGGTTAAAAAATATATTTTTTCTAAGTGAAACAATTTATATTAGGTACTCTTGTGTCTCCACTGTACGCACCCAAAAGCTCATTTTTATCAGTGTGTTAGTTCAACAGCTATAATTTAATGAAAAAGGGTTAACACTATACTTTAAACAGCTGTAGAATCAATAATTTAAAAAATTTTAAAATATCCTTCGATATACCGTATACCACTAAACATTACAATATATCCGAGTTTTAGCAAAATCCGAAATATTGCTCGAGAAGTGTCCGATTTCGCGTGGAATGGCCCTATGTCAAAGAGCTATTGAGTTTGTAAAATAATTCGTGAAGCGGCACGCCATACAAAAAGACTGATTACACCGCGATAGGCAAATATGTATTGGCAAATTCTTAGGTAACTAACAAGGGACATTATCCAAGTGTCAATCGCCGATCTTAATGAAATTTTTGTGGGTAGTAGTTCTCAAAAAAATATTTGACCCATATTTTTTATATCGGCAATCGTCCATATCTAGGGGGTGAAGACAGCCCTTGAAGTTGGGATCGAAAAACATATTTGACGGTATATCTCAGAAACTATTGATCCTAGAAAAAAAATTCAAATGTACGGTATACCTCTTTTTTAATGCTGAATTGAGCTGTATAATTAGTTTTTCGAAAAGTAATTTGTTTAAAAAATACGTTAGAAATTAACATATTTTTCCAAATTTTTCTGGTAAAATATTAATCAATTTGCATGAATTTTTGTGTACTTATATTATGGACCTTGTCCAAAAATACAGATAAAATAGAATTTTCAATTTCACTCTCGCAAGAGATATTATTGCATGTAAAAAATTGGCGTGAAAGAAATGTTTTCTCCAATATCTCGAAAACTATTCGGTGTAGACAGAAATGTTTTCGATAAATGTTGTGTATTTTTTTACAATAAATTCCATTACGTAAAAAAGGTTTCTAAAATATGAATTTGTTTAAATTGTTACATTAAAAAGTATTAACTTTTTGCTCGTTTTTTTACAAAATATTGATCCATTTTCATATAAATGTGTGATGATGATAAGTTGCATAATTCTACAATTCCTTCTTCATTTTCAACATCAATAACTGTATACACCGGTTCATCTGTTGTCTTGTCAAATACCAATTCTTGCTCCGCTTCTATGTCTGCCTGACTTGCCTGTTATAACCATTAATTATATCTATAAAAGCTTCAGCAAATTCAATTTCCTTGGCATTGGTAGCCGTTTCATTTTTGGCGTTTTCATAATCATACACACCCACCAGGATACTTATAATATTGATTGGATTTACTTTCATGTTTAAGTTGCCAGGATCAATAGTTTCTGAGATATACCGTCAAATATGTTTGTCGACCCGAACTTCAAGGGCTGTTTTCACCCCCTAGATATGAACGATTGCCGATATAAAAAAATATGGGTCAAATATTTTTTTGAGAACTACTACCTACAAAAATTTCATTACGATCGGCGATTGACACTTGGGTAATGTCCCTTGTAAGGAAGGCAGGCGTTGAAAACTTCATATTTTTTTAATGGAACCATATATTGTTTATTATATTAATCGATGCAACTCATCATTCCATATAAAAAAGTATTTAACTTTCTATGCCAAAAAGTCGTTAATTTATAAGATATTTTAATTTTAATGTTACGAAATGGTACTAGTAGTACGATGTTTACCTCCTTATAATAGATGCTCAAAATATTGTGTTTCTCGAGACACACACCATTTGATTAATCTTATAGAATGACTAAAATTTACTTAAAGAAATTGCTGAAAATGATTTCCTTCAGCAACAATACACGCTCCGCATCGACGTTTCAGAGACTTCCGAAGACGTTCAAAAATTCCTGGGCTATTCCGAATTCTGTCGCATGCAGCAACAATGCGGTTTCTGAGTGTTTCCAGACTATCAGTAGTATTATTATCATAAACTAAATTTTTAAGATATCCCGAAAAATAAAAATCCAAAAGAGTTAAGTCAGAAGGGCGTGCAGACCATGCACTTGGTCCTCCTTTGCAAATCCACCGATTGCTGTAATTGTTAGTAAGATATTCTCGAACAGTCTAACATAAATGGGTCGGAACCTCATGAAGCATGAAACTCATGTTGGATGACCAACCACTTTTATTTGCCCTTAGTCATCAAGGGCCGAGTTCAAGGCTGATCATCCATACCCCTTCCTTTTCCCTAAAATAGTACATCTGTGTTTAGGAATTTGTGAATTCAGTCAGATTCTTGTGCAACGCCACAACGTACAGCAGAATAAACGTCTTTTACGACTTTAAAAGTGTTGTACTCGATTCCATGACTTGGAACCCAACACAGATTCGAATGCGTATTGCCAATGGTGCGTTTTGTAATTGTTTAAAAAGTTCAATTTCCAAAAATTCTGTATAATTTCTATCGTTCAGCGTAAATAGTAGAAAAACTGGTTCAATAAGCACACATTGCACGAAAACTGATATTGGTGTCGAGACTGATTAACAGAATACGGAGTTCCATACATCCACAAATGTTGGCTGCAAAAATTTACAATAGCGTCTCGCGTTAATTTTACCCTATCTGTGAAAAGTACAAACACTTCGAAATGTGGTATACTAAACACTATTGCAGGTACCACACGTTCTTGTATATACTCGCAGAATGTGGTAAGAGAATAACCAATTTTTTCGTAAAATTTTCCGTACAGTTTCACGAGGAACATTTTACATTTCTAATTCTAATTACAGTATGTCTCAAGCTGAATTTAAAATTTTCTTTGCAGTGCCTGTACGTATCACCTACCTGCTTTTCAATTCCAGGGGTTCGAACATGTCGTTTTGTCCTCGGCAGGCATCGCATGTTCTGATAAACTGTTTCGATTGTGTATTAAGAACAAAGCAGGACTTGTATACATTCCTAATGCTTTCCGCAAGAAAAAGGTTTGCTATTTCGCGTGGTGTAGTTGCATTTCCCCTTAGACTCTTAGTTTTCCAAATAAATTGAAAAATATCTGCCAAAATTGGTGCATTTTTGGTGTCCTTTCCATTTTGATCATTGTTTAAATATGTTTAGGTCTTTATAATGTTATAATATAAGATATCATTCTATTCGGGAGAGTTCACAGAATTATTTCACGTAAAGAACAGCTGAATATTTGTTACCATTAAAGCACAAAACATTTTTGAAGTTGAAAATTTGCATTTATTTTTTTCAAATTTGATTTTTTTCGAAAACCGAGGGTGATGGAAACAAACGGCTTGCAGATTCAGATCCAGCGCATAAACATCTATCAGAAACGCATAGTCTGTATCAAAAGTGCGAAAAAAAGTAAAAATTTGTTGAACACTGTAATCGTGGTGCAAAACTTATCACTGAGAATCCTGTATTCCACCGAAAGAAAAAGCATATCGACATACAATATCACTTTATCCGAGATGCCCAGAACCGACGTGAAATCAACCCGGAGCATCTGGCGACGGAAGAGATGCACGCAGACGTATTAACCGAGGCTCTGCCAGGACCAAAGCATTACCATTGCCTGGACTTGATGGGAATTCAAGAAGTTTCAAAGTTATAGTACTTACCTGTACTGCACTAGTTGAGTGGACATGTTGAAATGTATATATCCACAATACGTGCAAATGTAACGTTATATTTGGTTTTCAGGTAAGCCTGTTGAGGCACGCTATGAAGGTTACATGTATATGTATATTCTCTTCCAGCGTAGTTCATGTCGTCTGTGGGAGAACCACGTATTGCACTTGGTGTTTTGTTATAAAGTTAAATCCGTTTATTATATACTATTAACTTATCAATCGGCGAATCTTCATTCTTTAAAAGCTGTCGTAAAACCAACACGTTCTATACTTAAACAATGAATAGAGTATAATTTATGTTGAAGTTTTGTGTGCGTCTTGTGTGGCCTTCATATCAGTCCATATCAATCCGTAGGTCTTCTCAAAGGTGACTCGGTTGTAAACACCATTCTTGAGTAACGCAGTATCATCAGTCAGAAAAGCTATATCCGTTAATTCTGAAAACGCGACACCGTAAGACTTTTTCGCGTCAATTGTTAATGCCTTGAATTCAACCGTATTGGACTGCATTATCTCATTAGCTAACTATACAGCTTGTACCAGTTGATCCATCAATTTCCGAATAATCGGTGAGCTACGGTGGACGTAGTATGAATCAGGGAAACGTTTATGTTTAGAGAAACAATCTGACTGCTTCAAATTATACAATACATGAGAGAGAACACCGAAACGGGTTTGCTTACTATAAAAGCTGCTATACTGATACACTTTTATAAATTCTTTGAACCTACAGAAGTTGCATCAAATATGATCCTCCATCAAGTGAGGAGCCGAATTGTCCGTATAATTAATATATCCAGACATCCCTAAGTTGTCAAATGCTGTAAATTTTGGCCAATTCTCGGGTGACGGCCTGTACGCACAATCCTCGTCCCTTAATTAAGCTGATCCTTCCTGATCTGATAGGGCGGATTCTGTAGTAATAATCGTGGACAACAACACTTCTTGACTGGAATGTAGCAAGTCCGAAGTTATACTTGGTTTCGGTGACCCAGTTGGTTTCGATTTGGACGATGACGGAAGACGTTATCTATTCACATATCTGTAACAGAAAGATCGTTTTCGTTTACAATTGCAAGTAACTCTACCACAAGAACGCCACCGGTTAGACACTGGATATCTGTTGGCATCCGGCAACGGCAGTCGACAGCAACGAATGTCATGTAGCCAAACGAAACGTATTTTGAAAAATAGCGCAATTTTTCGATCCGTTAATCAGAAGGATAAAAGTAATCATGCAACAAATGTGAAAATGTGACTGAGAATTGGATGACTTCGTCCCATCGTACATACATGTACGCTTTTTGGCAAACCTATAAGGAACAACTTCCCTTATTACATAACCTCTTCGTACCTTGCGAAATTCTTGTAAAGGATCCAACGGATGAATAGAATTCATGTACACGGATTTTTGTGACACCAGTGAGACAGTTTATGGGGCATGTATCTATCCGAGGTCGATAGACTCTGATGGATATATCATAGTCTGATTCGTAGCAGTGAACTCCAGGGTAACTCCCTTTAAAATAACTTCTCTACCTAGACTAGAATTATGTGCAGACGAGTTGCATAGTAAACGTTTCCGTGCTACAACCGTGACATTATAGTTATCATTCAATTTGCTTCGTTTCTTGTCTGATTCGACGATAACCCTCCACCGGATTAAGACTCATATTAAAAGTATTGTATCGAAACATTCAAGAATATATTAAAGCACAAGATTGTGAATACATAATATCAGCTGATCATGCGGCCTCTACATTTCGAGGACAACAGAGTTCCTTCAAACCTAATCGTGGCTGGCAAACCGCCCATGGTTTTCTGAAGACTCTTCTGATTGAACCATCGTTCCGATACCTGAACAACGCACGGTGAAACGAATGGCACATTTAGCTGGACAAAATTAATTTCTCAAAAACTATTGTAAGTAAAGACAAAATTCTTTTTGGCACATTGTGCACCCCTTCAGGCACTCGTGGGGTTGCAGAGGGTGCGCACCCCCTATTTTTGTAACGAAATACTATAGAAATTTTGGTGACATTGAATAACTGTAGTAAAAAGAAATAAACATTGTCTGAAACATTTTTTAATATTTTGCATAATTAAAAAGATATAAGCATTATAAAAATGAGTAATCAGATTAATGATTGATTTGGTGGTAAATTGTTGATGGTGCCAATTTGGTGGATACAAATAATGTGTCATAAACTCAAGTCATCAACGAATTTTTCAATACTATTCGGATACTGAACAGCTGGCACATAAAACTGTGAAGTATACTGAACTGAAATGAAATACGTCACTGCCCTTATAACTAACAATGTTATAACGCCTTCAGTTGTACACATGTTGGTGTTGGAACTTAAACCTATGATGCAATTTAACAATGTAAGTGTCACGAGCCGAGGGCCAAGGCCGGCTGCGAAGCCGAAGGATCGGATTATTATTTGGAGTTTATTAGTCACAGACGACCCGATGTTTATTTCATCACCGGTAGCCGCAAGATTTTGGATATCGTGGACGAACCGATGCTTATTTCATTACCGGGAACCACAGGATTGTTAGCAATTTGGCCTTGTAACTTTATATTTCAATTGTAATACACCCCGAGCGGTAAAAGTGTATAAGTGTGGGTTCGCCTCAAGTTGGAAATCAGGATACTGAATAGGCTTGTAAAATAAAAGTGCTCTATGATACAAAAGATCAAGGTACATATATTCAAACTAGAAGTTAGTATTTTACAAGTGGTATAGTTTTGTGTTGTCGCGATACCTAAACCTTACTCTCGGTTTTCACGTACTGAGAAATGCGGGGGTTGCGCTCAGAAAGAGTAGAATTTGAAATACTGCCTATCAGCAATCTTACGTACTGAATGGTTAAAAACGTTGCTCGAAAGGGACTTGAACACGATCTAACTAATAGTCTATCTCCAACAAGAACTAGATGCACCACCGAGTACGAAAACGAACCCCTTTTTATACTAGAAAATTGAGGCTAAAAAGTGATGAGGCTACGCATGATCTCCCACAGTTATTACGGAAAAGTCTCGCGGGGTCACGTGGGCCACGAAAACGATAGCTGCAGCCAGACATATGCATATAAGATCCCTTCAGGAGAGCTGGAGTAAACCATATCGAAAGATTCCGTACATAACATAAGGCTGAAAATATTGTCGCAAAAGTGTCTGTGATGGATGTTCGTTTGTTATTCACTGCAATTTTGAAAGCAATTTTTGTCCACCTAACGGAACTCATGCGACCCACGCAACGTCAGTCTTAATTTTTGTAATTATGCAAAATATGAAAAATTGTATCGACCAAATTGGCACCATCAGCAGTTTACCATTATCACAGTCATTAATCTGATTAGATATTTTTATAATATACATATACAGGGTGTTTCGCCTAACTCGAGTAGTTAAAATATTTCGGTTGCTTTTCATGATACGGAAAAAGTGTTCAGAGAGAAAATGAATGGTGCAAAGGGACAAATATTCTGATTGACAGACCTTTTTTACTTAATTTTTTTACGAAATTTCAAGGTCACCGACGTTTTTTTAAATGAATCGATACAGTTTGATTATCGCACTGTTGTAGCTCATAAAAAAACGAATTCAACGGTATATAATATGTTGACCTTCACATGACCTTGAACGAGAAAAATCATGAGATGTGTGACACTAATTTCAGTAAGGCCAAAGGGGACTCAATCCTACGTTCAAAAAGTTTGCAGCGCTCAGCAGTCCGAGACCTTAGCGCTGCGCCATCAACGCTGTTCGAAATATGATAGATTCTTGAAATTAATGTAAGATTAAATAAAAATGATTTACGCGACAAACATTTTATTAAAATGGGAAAAAAATAGATAAAAATAATTATAACCCCATGAAGACTCGAACCCGGGATCTCCACAGCATAGTAGGCGGTCACTTTACCGCTGTACCTACGACGCTTCATTGAAAGTTAATCGTCTATAATCGTACTACCAGTGCATACAAGAACTTTAAAAACTTCGAATCAAAATATTTCAAAAACCAAGGCCCATTCTACGGAAACCCATTAGGGTTTTGTTGTAGGATATGTGTACTACAAGTTATGCCTACTGTCGTTCCAAAAGCGATTTCCACACCCTGATGTTCCCCTTATCAGCACTCCGAGACCTTAGCGCTGCGCCATCGACGCCGTTCGAAATATGATAGATTCTTTCGACTTTTAGAGGGAACCGGGCATGACATAATTTCAATTTGTTGGATTTATTTAGTTTTATTTAATTCCTATAATGTTTTGCTGTATGTACAGACATTGAAGATCGCATAAAACACTTATCTGAGAAAGAACGTGCAAAAGTTCGACGTATAAGTTACTCCGACACGAAAACGACGACAAAAAAATCGTTTTTCAATTTTTAACTACGACGCACCAGACCGAAAAATCTAAAAAGAATTTAGAATATTAGTATGAATAATATGCACTTATAGTAAAAATATAAATGTGGTTCCGCGACTGCTTCGATACAGAACCGGCATTTTTCAGCATTTTTTGCGTTTTTTTATATTTTACAGCTTGGATTTTCAATTTAAAAATCTGAAAACGTTCCGTAATATGTGGCTCGGTATCTGAAACGTACCTGATTTTTTTCAAAATTTGTCATACAATAGTATAGGAGAAATTGCACAAAAACGTGATTTTCAAGTTTTTCCCCTGTACTACCCCCCAAATCGAGATACAAAGTCAGGGGTTGAAACGGTTCCGAAAATAACTGTTCTGACTGAAACAGTTATGAGAACCAAAATAATGTTATAACTGTTATGGATATAACGGTTCTCGCTCATATCGGTTTCGGTTTCGGTTCTTCAGAACCGATATTATATCGGTTCCATGACTGTTACATTTCGGTTCTACGTATATCGGTTCCAAAACAGTTCTGGAATCGATACTCATACCGACTTTGTAGTTACTGAAAACCTTAGATATTACAGTTGCAGATTATTCACGATTTTACAACTTAGCAATTTTACAACTCGCAACGGTTTTCATTTCGAGACTTCTAAACCAAATAAAATCGTCCCCTAAGTTTTGTCCGGTGCGGACGTATACAGGGTATCCGCGCCAAAGTGATACAGGCCCGTAATTTCTCAAGTATTAAAGATACAAAAAAATTGTTTATATGAAAATTGCATGGTACAAGGGGGCAAATTTTTTAACGAAGACGAACTCCTTTTTACAATATTAGTTTAAGAGATATGATGGTCAAGTTCGATTTTTTAAATGGAACTATGTACTTTTGTTCAGATCATTCGATAGTGCTTTTCAAGACGAATTCACTGACTTTTAATGTATTCACCCGATTTTTAGTGGTTTTCGAGATATTGCGCCTACAAATTTACTGATTTTCAACGGAAGAAACCCGGCCGAATAGGAAATACCGATGGTAGTTCTGTCCGCGCCTGAAATGCCACATGTTAAGCATTGCCTCTTGAAACAGATACGAAGGGTCTGCACCAGGCATGGCAGGCCCAGATCTGGACAATTGTTTTCCGGCCACAGATGTAGCATTTACAGTGTCGAGAAAGGTATCGTTGATACATTGTACTTTACAATGGAAAACTATTGTCCAGAGTTTGGGTCTGCCGTTCCTGGTGCAGGTCCTTCGTAGTTGTTTCAAGAGGCAATGTCTAACACGTGGAACTTGAAGCGCGAACAAGACCACTACTGGTATTTCCTATTCGGCCGGGTTTCTTCCGTTAAAAATCGGTAAATTTGTAGACGCAATAGCTCGAAAACCACTAAAAATCGGGTGTATACATTAAAGGTCAGTGAATTCGGCTTGAAAAGCACTATCGAATGATCTGAATAAAAGTACATAGTTCCATTTAAAAAAACGAACTTGACCATCACATCTCTTAAACTAATAATGTAAAAAAAAGTGCGCCTTCGTTAAAAAATGTGCCCCCTTGTACCATGCAATTTACATATACACAATTTTTTTGTATCTTTCATATTTGTGAAATTACGGGCCTGTACCACTTTGGCGCGGACATACTGTATATACCTATTATATATTATATTATCACGATAAATATATTACTTATCTATTATAGTAAGAAAAGTTTTTCTTTAGTTTTTGGTTAAACGAAATAAAAAATAGATTACTTCAAATTAGAAAAAAATAAACATTAGAATATTGTAAAATGCAAATTTTGTAAAATTCTGAAATTGCATAATTGTAAAGTTCTGAAGAACCGAAACCGAAACCGATATAAGCCTGATCCGTTATATCCATAACAGTTATAACATTATTTCGGTTCTCATAACAGTTTCAAGAACCGAAACCGATATCATAACTGTATTCAATCCCTGCACAAAGTTGAAACTTGGCACAATTTGGTCTTTGTTGATAAGCTATCGAATGGCCCATCTCAAATCTAATTTGGTTTAGGGGTACTTTTGGCCATCTTATTCGGCTAGACCCTTTCAATTAACGATTGAAAGTTTATCGAATTTCAATTAACGATTTAAGAAACTTCGATTAAAATTAAGTTTTCAATCTTAAATCTGACAAGTTTAAATTAATAATTAAATTTTAATTTTCAATTAGAAACTCATTCAATTAACAATTAGATTTTAATTCATAATTACAGGAAATTTAATTATAAATTAAACGTTAATTGTTAATTAATCTTTAATTGAATTAAAAATTTAATTGATTATTCGCCACCCTGTTTTTAATACACCACACACATTACCAACCCCACTGCAATCCCCAGATTTGAATCCGATCGAACATCTTTGGGCTGAGTTAGAAAAACGCATTCGAGATCACTATATTACAAATAAACAACATCTGAAACAAGTACTCTTAACAAAATGGAATAAAATAAGTGTAGAAACTGTAAAGAAACTAGTACATTCTACGCTAGATAGTTTGCAAGCTATATTAAGAAATAACGGACTACATACAAAATATTACATAAATTAATTAAGCAATATTATACTATAAAGTGTGCCAATACTTTTGTTTCGGAAACATTTACTGTTAATGTACATGCTATTGTTTTCCTTTGTTATGCGATTAGATAAAGTGAAATATGTATAATATCCTACAATTAAAGATCCAATAATTATAATTTATAAATAAATTAACCGAATATTGTTTTGTTCCTGAGATTTATATGTAACTATATAATTCACAGCTAGCTGTGCCTATACGTTTGTTCGTGACTGTATAACATACCATAAAATAATACAGTATGTAACATATTTGTATAACTTTAAATTTTATTTTATCAAATTAATAACAACTTTTTAACTTCGTTCTACTACAACTACAGAATAATATTTAAAAATTGGAGAAGAAAATAAAGAAAAAATACTTACATCAAACAGGGGTCGACAAACAAAGCCACTCACGTAGAAAGATGTGAGTTTACTGGTCCAGCTAGGGCTGCAATTGAACGAAGTTGTCGTTGAGCGTTTGAGACGTAATTTCTCAAAAAGACCATGAATAAACCTGCAATTTTAACACAATACTGTATACATAAAATACAAACACTACGCAATACTTCACCGAACTCAGTCACCTGGAGGATTTGTAGTCTCCATGTTAAATAAATAAAATGATAAATAATTAAAATAATTTACTGATATCTGTATGTTTTAGTACAAATCTGAATACAAAAACGAAAGAATAGAATTATCGACAAAAAAATATTTTTCCTACCATACTGTGAATGAAACGCAAAAATTAAAAAGAAATTAATTATTATTGTACATTATAGATAATTTCTCTAAAGAAGTGATGATTGTTTTGTCAGTAATGTTCAGAAACTTGAAATTTATTAACGAAACCGTAAGAAAAGTTACCAAAAGTGTGCTCGTTGAATAAAACTATACGTAGTATTTTTGAATGCTCGTCGTAGGTGCTTCTCGTTCTATCGTCTCTCTCAAAATGACGCCTCGACCGCGTGTAACTATGCGTCCAAATACCGGCGCTCTTTTGTTTATATCCCGATGCCTTTACTTTGTTTCATGTTTCAATCGATCGTTCCAGCTCTCGAATTCTGGGACTTCGTAACCGTTCAAGATTTTTCCATTTTTGTTAAAAATTCGTGAAATAATGCGTACTTTCCAAAATTAACAAAAAACGTAATGGGGTCATTTCACGCAAAATTGATCATTTCTCGATGTGGATGTCGAGGATTTTGTTAAAAATTAAATATGATGTAGTACATGTAAAATTAAGGGGGTTTATTTAACCGTTTTGCTAGTTTCGAATTTGTTTAAAAATTACAGACCTTGGAATGTTGCAATATTTATCTCGGTAACTAATTGTTTAATGGTCTTCATTTTTTTTTTTTTATTTTAATTTAGAGGTTTTGATCTATTATAACAGGCATTGGAATTAACTGCTCACGACGGCCGATTTTCGGAAGCAACGCCTATTTTTTCCCGCCGCGCGTCTTGGCCCCCCCGACGGCCGTAGTGCTCGACTCGTCTCAGGCCCGTACTATATGAACCGCACGTGGCGCAATAGGGCGACACTCGTATCCTATCGTGTAAATAGGTTTCCACATCACCCATGGGGTATAATGCTTTTGGTACGCGCCTGAGACGTGTCGAGCACTAATAATTATAACAATATTTTTCTTAATTGAAAAATTAATTTTGTAATATTGAAAATTATAACAAATTTTTATTTTGTAAATTTCTCTTTGAAGGTCTGATATTTTAAATTTTAAAAAATATGACCATGTTCCTTGAAATTTTATGTACAAAATAAACCGTCGTTCAGGATGGAGTCTTTAAAATTAACGTTGCAATGAACTGTTAGAGGTCTGGTACGTCCCCGGTAGAGCGTGCGAATAACTATTTTTGTTGTTTTCTTCAGTTTGTAGTGAGTTGTGATGTCTCATTGGACTTTGTTAATATGTGTTTTATATCAATGAAATTAAATATTCCATTTTATCCATATTTGTGGACATGAACTACAGTTTATGTAAACAAAGTTTCATAGATATCAAGCAACATTTAGCAAGAAAAAAATGCGAAAATGTAGTTTTAAACACATTGTTTAAACAAATTGGATTTTACAAAAATCGTTTGATATCTGAAATTAGAATTCAAAAAGTTTTGTACTACAACAAATAGTTTACGAGATATTTCGAAAATCATTTGATAATAGAGCGCGCTAATAACTATTTTCACAATTCTTTTCAGTTTGTGGTAATATGTGGTTTTAAATTTAACGTTAATCTAAAGACAATGATTTTTTGTTTAAACATAAAACATAGTCACGGATGTACTTTGATGTACTTTTTTTTAAAAGTCTATTCAAAGTTGATAAACTTTCAAATTAGTAATTAAGAAAATATGTTAATATTTTTAAAAAATTGTTTCGCCAATTTTCGAGGTATTATAGTGTTTAATACAAAATGCAATGTCCTGGCCATTTGGAAAACGTCGCCTGTCATTGCCATTGGAGGTGCCGAGCGTAGGCTGTCAATAGATACAGAGCTTCACGGATATCTGAACTGCTTTTCGATACAGATGCTGAACCGGCCGTACAGAACCACATATCCAACCTTGCTCCTCCGGAGCAGGGCCGAGAAGTCGGGCGTCTCGCGGCGGCGTTTCAGAAACATTATACAGTGAATCCTCCCACATTGACCTAGTTGGCACTACGTTCACACTGACCCTATTGCTATTCCTACGCCTATGGCACAGTCAGTCAAGCGTGTGATTCGTGTAATGCGTTCTGCGGCGGCGGTTCTTTTGACGACACTTCACGCTTAGCTGTTCATAATAATGTTACGTATGAAGAATATTTTTTCCTTTCGCTTTCCTTAAATTTCTCAAGCTCGCACCCGAGGATGGAAAATGCCCTAAAAACCCCTTCATGTTTATCGCGCGAGTAACGAAGGGGAGCATGAACAGCATTCCCACGGATAGCAACCAGAAGCCAAAGCTGATCCATCTAGGATCCACGAAGATCTCCTTATATGGAAATCTTAATGGATCCCCACCCATTTTTCGGTGTATATAAACCCTCAAATTTTAACCCTCTCGGGCAGAACTGAAAAGTCGTTCGTAACGTCATGTCGCATTACGTTCGTTAAAGAGTTGGTTGCACCCAGTGAGATCGGGCTCAAGTTCCCTTTCGAATCAACAGTTAACCTTATAGAATCCGCGAGTTCGGTAGAAAATCTATTTGGCATTCTTCTTAAACCACTCTTCTGGCCCCGCATTGCCAGTGCGTCAACACCGAACAACCATCGCATAGGTAGTAGAAACATTAAACTATTCGCGATACACACACACATACACTTGTAATCAAAACTGACTTTTTGAATATACATTTAGTGTTCATTTATAAATTACATAATGTTTTTCAAAACCCATCAATCAAACCAGCAATCCTTATAATAGTAGTTGAACGTTCCCACTCGATATAGCTTTACCGCTCGAGTTATATCGACTTTTAATTTAGAGTTACGAGGCTTAACTAACATTTCCTGCGACTCCCTGATTTCGCATCAGGTTCGTTCGCACAACACATTTATTCAAAAGAGATTTCTCTAACCCAGTCGCTCCCCAGTTTCGCATTGAGTTCGTCCGCGAAATCTAACCCATCCTGCGGCTCCCTGGTTTCGCACCAGGTTCGTCCGTATCCTACAGCTCCCTGATTTCGCATCAGGTTCGTCTGTAAACTCATCCAACCACCTACAGCTCCCTGATTTCGCATCAGGTTCGTCTGTAATTTCTCCAACCTCCTGCAGCTCCCTGATTTCGCATCAGGTTCGTCTGCACGTATCATCCTAGTGACTCCCTGATTTCACATCAGGTTCGTTCACGAAGTTTCAACCTCCTGCGGCTCCCTGATTTCGCATCAGGTTCGTCCTCATTTTCAAAATCCTAGCGGCTCCCTGATTTCGCATCAGGTTCGTCCGCGTACCACACTAACAAACTGATAAACCATATTCCTTGCAAAATATACCTCGCCGGCCTCACGCGTTGCTAACGGCCCTGGCTCGTAACAATACAATAACATAACTTTTTTAATTTTACTTTTTTTTATGTGAAAATTTGTTTAACATATTGGTGAGATTTTTCCGATTAAAATGACATCAAACACGATATATTTTGGACCACATTTACTTATTTCATACTTATTGTGTAACTCATTCTACTCCATTATCGCCTTGATTTCATTACAAAAATGGGTTGTTAGTTACGTTTGAAATTATAATAGTATAATATTTAATATTTAATATATAATATTTACAATGAGATGATACGTATATAGATATGTAATAGACTTCACACACACAAAGTTTTGAATCATTTAACGTGGCTGAAAAATTTGTCGAGTTTGAAACCTACCCAACAATAACTTTGCTCATATGTATTTATAATATATTGAAATTCTGTATTTTATCGAAAAGAGTACGAAATCTTCAGTGATCGTTTTATGACTTTTTAAAAAGCCATTTTGTCAAAAATAATAGAAAAGTTGGGAAAATGAAAAAAAAAAATATTTAAAAAATGTTTAAAACTATTCTAAAAATTTTGCTGAGTTGAAAAATGTAATTGTTATTCGGTACATGTGTAGTCTTAACCTTGCACTTGGCACATGCAGCCAAAGGATGATGTTAAAAATACGCAAATTTTGGTACTCATCACCAAAGAAAAATTCGTTCATAATATGATTCTACACGTTCCAAGGAATCAAAAAGTCATTTTGTCAAAAATAATAGACAAGCTGTGAAAAATGGAAAAAAAAAGTTTAAAAAATTTTTTAAACTTTTCCGAAAATTTTGCTGAGTTGAAAAATGTAATTGTAGTTTTGTAGTCTTAAACAGGCTGTACCTCCACATCCGTCAAACGTAGGCTGTTCCACCACTTCCGGAAAATGTAGGCTGCTACGCTCACACTGACCGTAAAATGTAGGCATGATTCTCACACTGACCATCAAACGTAGGCTGATCCCCCACATTATCGAGGCACAGCTTACATTCGACGGACAATGTGTAGAGATATTTCATGTATTTTGCTAGCAATCCGTTTTTGTAATTCATTCGAAGCGATAATGAAATGAGTTACTCGATAAGTATTAATAAATAAATGTGATCCAAATTATATCATGTTTAGTCTCATTTTGATCAGAACAATCTCATCTATATGTTATAAACTTTTTCATACAGAAAAAATTAAAAATAAAAAAGTTTAAGTGTCGTCTTTATTACAACATTTGGTACGCGGGTATTTAAATCTCTCGGTTGCCTCGACTCTCATTCCATCCTTCTCTTTTATTCGCTGTCCTTTTATTTGTTCGGCGAATTTCAAAGGAGCGCTGCGAGGCTGGAAATGTAGTCTCGGTATGCCCAAACTGACCCTTTACGATTCCGAGCTGAGGGTCAATGTGGGAGGATTTACTGTACATTGTACGAAGAGTGAGTTACCTTTAACGGAAATAAAAAATTTTTTGTTTTTCATTGTACATTCAGGAAAATATTATTAATAGACAGATGAAGTTTTCCCAATTAAAATGAGACCAAATACGATCTCATTCGGACTATTTGTTATCAGAGACATTACGACTATCGAATTTTACCTTATGCAACATTTTAATAACAAATGTACCGAATGACATCGTGTTTGGACTCATTTTCATTGGAAAAACCTCACCTATTAATTTGTAGTATTGTCATTAATGTATTATAAAAAATAGAAAAATTTTGTTTTTCGTTATACGATGACTCATTTGCGTCGACGAAAAAACTCTGTGGCGGCGGCTGACTGAAACCGCGCCGGTGCTCTATTTCTCTCCGTCCGAGATTATCGCTTCTCGAGCTATGCTCGTAAATCTTGTGCCCGAGAAGGTGATGAAAACTGGCCCTAGAACGGATCTCTGAATTTGCTCTCAACTTGTCAGTCCCGAATGCGAGTTCAGACATCCGTGGAACTCTGTACGTCGCGGGCCAAGGGTTTTGGGCAGCGACGGACCCAAAGACTCTGGCGCCGTATCCGCCATAAATTAACCCTTTCAGACATAAATTTTCTTTTAAGAGTAAAAAATATATTCGATTACAGATTTTAACTCAGCAGACTGTTTAGATGGTATTTTGTTTAAAAAAATGTTTACATGTTCCTTAGTTTTGTAGATATTAAATGTACACACAGGTGTACATGAAGACTGAAGTATCGCATTACACCTAAAAGAGCACAAATCAGGAAAGAAACATACCCAGCACTTTATAACATTTAATAATAACGTATTAACACTTGAAACTGAAGAAGACATGTGGAAAATTGTACTGCCTTCAGGTTCCTACTATTAGCTGTCACTGCACAGTATGTAATCAATGTTAGTCAATTCCTAATATTATTATATTTGTATACAATATACACTTCATGTATACAAATGTGACCACAAGGTCTGAAAGAGTTAAAAGACTCTCATGTAGCTTTTCTACATGTAACGGTTAGAGAACGTTTTCTTTAATGAGGATTGGATTACCCTCGTTCAACGACAGAACGCTTTTCAGTGCGCTAGCCAAATCTTGAATCATTCAGACTATTATATTTGTGAAATATATATATTTTTTACGTTTTGTAAATTTAATCTTACATAGTCAATCCGAAACCGACTTAGTAAACAATTAAGAACAATGCCATTTATACCTATTGTAAGAATATAAACCACTTTTGTAAAAAAGAGATCAACGATTTTTTCCCGTTTATATTCTTACAATTAATTACTGTCATTTTATGAGCGCGAGTCGCATGAGCGCGGCCTGCGCTCCTCCAGCCTGCCGTACACTCTGCGCCAGTCACGTTGCAGGGAACCTTTTCCCATTCTTCGGTGATTTCTGTCATTAAAAACACAGCAATAACACATAGGATGATGGATTTTCGCGGAATATCACGAAAATTTGTAACCTTTTCGGCCCTATTGGTCCACGGACAATCGGCATGTACGAAAATAGGAGTATTTTGCGCATGTAATAATAATTATTACAAAGATGAAATTAAAAAATCCAATTTATCCGTATTTTTGGTCTTGGTCTATAGTTTATTTATATAAATTTGGATGAAAATATATTAACATTTGACTAGAAAAAATTGCAAAAATGTTATAATTTTTTAAATATTGTTTAAATAAATGAGCTTTTGGCAAAACCGATCACATAGCACAATTCGTAATTAAAACATACACAATTTTTAAAAAAGATAGTTATCCTATGTCCAATAGTTTTCGAAATATTTGATAAAATATGGTTTTCAGCCCCCGCTTTGAGGGCTGTTCTCAACACTTCAACATGGATGGTTGCCGATATAAAAAAATATATGTCGACTATTTTTTCGAGCTCTATATCATACTAAAATTTCATCAAAATCGGCTTGTGACGGTTGGGAATCATCCCTTGTAAGTAAATTTGGTCGAATTAATAAAAGTATTAATAAAAATGCCTTAATGAATACACATCGTTTAAGTATTCACATATTTTATAAAGGTTTCATAAAAGCTCATACATAAAATACTGCAGGTATCGGCAGGGTACGTGTCGCGGTGCGACACAATATGTATTACCGTGGCGGTGCCTGGCCAAGGCTCTCCGAATGCAAGACACTATGTATAAAATATCTCCTGCTCCGATCGCCTATGCGTCCATCTGGCGCTAACAGGCGGTGCTTCAAGACTGGCCCTCACCGATTTTTATGAAATTTGGCGGGGTGGTAGGTGTATATGATATAACTTTACTCGTATATGACCATCCAGTTTTGAGAAAAGTACGTGTAAAGTTTGGAAAAATCACGTAGTCCTATATATTCGAGTATTGGAGCGGTACATTTAACAACCACCGTGGCGTAGCGGCAACTGTATATACGAGAATTCTATTTTTTTGTTCCGGGTTCAAATCCCATCACGAATGTTTTTTTTTTAAGAAAAATTGCATCCTACGTTACAATATGGAAATGTAGATTATTCTATGCAATTTTTTTTGAAATATTTATCTACTTATTATTAATAAAACAGTTTTATGGTAAAAGTAAAAACATGTACGTATAGTTTGAAGTACAGTAGAGCGTCAATTATCTGAACCTCGATTATTCGAACCAGTAGGAGATATTTATAATAAATTATCAGAAGCAATCATAACAGAAACCATTAGTAAATGTAAATATCTCCTAAACTAATAGTTTTTCGGTACAAATAGGTTAATACTGTTTTGTAGGGAATGTCTAGCTGGATCGAAGAATGTATTAAAAAATACATGATTATGTTTAAAAAACACCGGTGACCTTCATGTGTCCTCTACGCGTTTACCTACGGAAAAACTAATCATGTCAAATTATGTCCCCCTCGAAACCATTCAACTTGTTCCTGAAATATTTTTTAATATTATCAAACACAAGCGAGTTATTCCAGGTGATAAAGTTAGGTGGGACACCATGTATAGTATCTGTTAGCGTCGGCCGAATTTTAAGAAGGGGCGAAGGTAGTTAGCCCGACGCTATTCTGCTTTTGCCTTATTTATGACTGGCTTGAGGACTGCTTGTGTCCGTATGTTGAGAGTATGACTTGATGGGTGGGCACCACGTTAGCCATCGACTCGAGGTCGTATGGCTATCGGGTGTAATGGACTGTTTGTTTGAAAGAGGCATGAGAGAGAGTTTTAAGGGTGGCAGGCGACCCGACGTCGTACTGCTGATTTCCCAAGAAAAGAGACATTGTTCCTGAAGGATCTGGCCACGGAGTGGGGAAGGCGAGTATGCCTTCTGGTAAGAGGACTGTTTTGGACCACTCAGCATTTACCCCAGAACCGTCAAGGGATGTGTTTCTTAATTTTATCCTGACACCCAGGACCGATTTCTAACATATACATATCTATCTTTTTATTAAATCTTATTATTATTCAGATAGGGGCTTCCAAAATCGTTCGTCATCCTCGATCAATCCTAGATCCTACATGAATGTTTTCCTATTTGTATTTAACAAATGCTTGTTCTCGATTGTTCCACGATTGCACGTTTCTAGAATAAACAGCAACATTTCATTTCGATAATGCAAGGTACTATGACAAAATAAGTTGTGCGATTTATCTTACATAATACAGACTATGGTTGATATATCACTTTGATTGGCCGTCAAAAATGAACGAACAGACATCAGGTTTATTCATCTGACGTTTGACAACCTTGACCCGATATTCAGGTAACTGACCAGCAAGGCTGACGACTCAACTTGACCGATTATATCAAGGCTACTTCGTGTTCGTGGTCAACTAAATGCACGATCACTTACCGTATAGGGTCGATCAGAATACCAGCTGCTTGTTTGCAAACAATAAATAATAAAAATGCATTAAAATTGAACAATCTTTCGCATCTATCCTATGCAATACATTCATCTACTGAGAACACGGCCCACCATGTTTTAACTTCTTTTCTGTTTCCGACACCCAATAGGTGTTCCTTGTAAATTTGTATGCATTGAATGCAAATCTGAAAACAGATCGTCTCCGTTACCTTCAATTTATTAAGAATTTCATTTTAAAGAAAAGTTATACAATTGTTTTGAATAGAAAACGAATCTACAGACTCAGGAAAGTCCCCAAATACGATAATATTTACTGTGATTACATTGAGAACATTTACACATGTTTAAACAATCAAAGTTACCGAGACATTCGTCACATGCAATCTTTTGCTCATTGTAATCGTAATTCCAATCGTATACTCACATATTAAAATGCATAAACTTTACAAAACAATGGCGTGTATAATCATTATCGTAGTAAATCATTATTTTTTATCATTAGTATGTACTATGTTATGAAGATATTGTGCAAAGTATAGTAGATAACAGTATGTATGCTCCTTTAATAGAAAGAATTGTGCAATTGTTGGTAATTTTATTCTCAATTTCACAATTACTTAATTTATTGGTAACTTGATACCTTAGATTCCAGTGTCATTTTTCAGTGTAAGGGAAGTGATAGCGTGGGGTCAGGTTGACAGTGATTGAGCATTTCCGGTAGAGAACTTAAAACCTCTTTCCGTTTCTTTCGCCATTTCTGTATGTTTACTGTCATCCCTTTCTCTGAATGCCCCTTGTTCTCTTTTTCTGTTTTTCAGCTTTAAGTTGAAAATGCAATGGATTGTATAAACACGTTTCCCTTCCACAAAATTACGTAACATACGAATGCTCTCTATTGTAGTTCCCCGTATTTGTTTATTTCGCTGATTTTAAGGATTTTCAAAGTTGAAGTATATATGTATTTGATATGTATAAAATATTATATTAATTAGAAAATTTATTAGTAAATATAGCTTTACTTGTGAGGAAAGTAAGTTACGTCGCGAAAAAATTTTACTCGAGACCACAGAATGTTTCTTAAGTAACTTAGAATGGAAGTAAAGGAAATACGTTCGTTCGATCTTTGACCTCATTTTCTCGAAACCACGAAATCTGATAGCACGTCAATGCTATTTGGTTGATCAGTAACAGTTGTGTACTACTTCATGCACAATGCAAGGTGACTCTAAACGAATATCATGAAAGTTGCAGACACATTCTATACCTAGTATCCAGCAAACTATCTTAATAATCAGCTCATGCAAACTTCCTTCTATCGACAAAAACCGATTTTTAATTTCGGCATATTTAGATATTGGTGCAGGAAAATGTCTCTTATAAACGATAATAGTTGCCATTATATTTCTTGACGATCTAATCTAGTCCTAAACTTGTACAATCACCTTGTATGATCAAGAATTACTCGATTTATTTACCCAAAAAATGTTTTTTTTTTATGTATTTAATATACACAAATTGCATTATATTAATGAGCAAAATCTTTTTATCTGATTGACAACATTATATAACATTATATCTTGCTTTGTGGTGAAGACAGTAATTTTGAATCAATTAGAAAGGAAAGGTTGATTGTTTTAGAATACAACAGTGACAGCGACAAGCAATACAATTTAAATTTGTTTTTCTGTACTTTTATGATATTTTGTGTGTTAACACCAATAAAATTAAGAAAAATCATGTTCCATAATAAATATGGATACTTATTTTACTTTCCTTTTGTACCAGCTGACTCAATTTATGACATTTTCTGCCACGTAAAAAGTACTGTGTGGAGCATATTATTCGTGCAAATCAAGGGACAGGTGAATGCATTCAGTGTGTTTAAAATATGATTGAAAACATTTGGAACTCGTTTTGTGAGTACTTTTGTAATTGCGTTCATCAACGTACTTGCTGAATATACAAATTAGTTTGTCTTGAAAGCAAGAAGCTTGGGGTTATACATACACGATGTGTCACCTAACTCGATCACTTTAAGTTACTTGTAAACTGTTTATTATATGAGAAAATGTTTCAAACAGAAGTTGTATATTATCAAGGGGGACCTACAGTATAATAATTAGTTTTTTGTTATTTTGCTTTTCTATCAGGATATGAAGGCCACATTGAGTTTTTTTAAATGGAATGTGTAACACTTGACTCAGCAATTCGAAAAAGTACTGAACACTGAGTAAAAAACTATTGAGATATGTGGGTTAAAAAATCAGTAATTACGGAGATATTCTTCAGTGAAAGAAACACTTGAACGTGTATCATTCATGCTCATTGATCGTGTATTGAATGTACTAGGTAATATTTTGAGCAGTAGTTAAATTAAAAATCGTTCAAAGAATATCTCAGTAATTACTGATTTTTGAACTTATACACCTTAACCCCTTACTGCACGGTGTGCCATGTATGGCACCAACCAAATTTTCATTAATTTTTAATGTAAAACATGCATCATAATCCCGCGGCGTTCTACCATATTTAGTACACTATGGTGGTATGATTTTCAAGCATAATCTGTCATTTGTGTTCGGAAAAATGAAATTTTTGTGACTTCTGTACACTGTTGTATAGCCTATGCATCTCAACCGGTTTATTGTCGATATTGTTTAACGAAGTCCGAGACTTTATACGTCTTAAAAAGCCAAAGAAAAATTATTAGAGTAATTTACAGTGTCTGCAAATTACATAAAAAGGGTTAGCTTGAATTTTCACTCGCTAGTTTTAATATAAATTGCTCATATAGTTTTGCGCACAAACCGGTTTTTGCAATAAATAAATGATTTAATATTGTTAAAAAATTTTTTCAATATTTTTCCCATAAAAGATGCACCTTCTTATACTTAATATATTTTTTTCGTAACAAAAGAAAAAACATGCGGTAAGGAGTTAATAGTGTTTCACACAGCGTTCAGTACTTCTTCGAATTGCAGAGTCAAGTGTTACACATTCCATTTAAAAAATGCAAGGTGACCTTCATATTTCGATAAGAAAGCAAAATAAAAAGAAGCTAATTATTACACCATACGCCCCCCTTGGTGTCGTGCAACTTTTGTTTGAAACATTTTCTTCTGGAACAAACAGTTTACAAGTAATTAAAGGTGATCGAGTTAGGTGAATCATCCTTATAATAGGATCTTTTGCTTCAGTTTGAAATGTAAAGTGTCTAAAAATTGTTTGATAGTCATTTACAGACGCCCAGTACACTACATTGTTAGATAAATATTGCAACCTTCTCCCCCTCGGAGGACAATCCTCCTGGAAGCAAAACATTCAATATAAACATATAAGAAAATCCTTTATTTTTTAATTTCGACAACTTTCGAATTAATCAAGTATGCACTTAATAAATAAAAACTTTCTGCCAAAACATGTTTCATTAAAATATGTACCTAAGACATTTAGTGTCGCAGATAGGATACCTCTGGAATGTAATTTCCGTCCATACACTTTATAATCAAAGAAGCAAAAGAAACAAATTTTAATGTGCATAAATTTAACAATTTTATACGATTAAGTTGAATACACTAATAGATTTTCGTTATTTCACTTTTACTTAATTTTGGAAATTACATAAAAAAAGTATATTCAAATGTATGAATATACGCGGAAAATGAGCATCAACATATGTATGTATACATACATATAACATCAAGTAATACACTGTTACATTAAAATATCATTATAATTAGTTTTGCGTATTTAGTAAAAAGGACAGGTTGAAAATGATTAATTATGGTTACAAGAATAATTGATTAAAATGTGTGTTGTAAACAAATTTTGTATGTTAACAATTTAAAATCGAATACTGTTCTTATTTTCTTTCTGGCCCCGTAAATAAAGCCGCAGTTGACTATTGATAGTATTCTTATAAAATGGACCTGGAAGTAATCCGCTTTCATGGTCAGGCTGCGGTGACAAATTATTAATCTATGGTTTGCCTTCCAAAACTTCTACTATTTCAAAAGCAACGTGGAACCAACCCCTCGGTGACTATTTTACATACTTGTGAATCAATATTTTATCGCGTCATTCCTAGAGACTTCGTTTTCTATTAAAAATATTTTATTATTTAAGTATTTCTACAATCGATTTAGCATTGTCGACAGTGTGGTCTTTATAAGTTAAATGAACTTTAGAACTTGATACGTGCTATAAGTCAGTTTCTACGATTTAAGTTCAGTATAAACAATTTATACGTAAAGATACTTGAAGATATTGCGCAAAAAAATCTGAAGTCTTCCGTTCCTCGAAATTGTTTCAACATTTTCAGTTATAGATGCGGCAAGTTTAGGGACAATTTTTTTTAAATCATAAAATGGAAACTCCTGTAGGTATCAATGTGGATGAACACCGTCTTTCTCTAGAGATTTCCAAATGTTATTTAGAATACGCCTGGAACATACTTATAAATTTGTATAAACAATATACGTGCTTATAAATACAGTAAATCCGCGATCATTCGAAATAATGAGACAAACCCGTTCCAAGAAGCGTTTTTCGGATAATCGGACTATAAGAACCAAATTTGCGAATACAGACAACCCCCGTATAACGTGGCATTCCCACAACACGGTTTCGCTCTAGCACGGTTCGAGAATTGGGAAAATCCTCGTACAGTACGTTATGTGATGCAAGTACCATCATTGGATTTTAGAATATTAGAATTGTAAATTCGTTTTGTGCATGAACTATTAAACATATTTTAAGACTTTGAAAGGTTTTTCTTTTTACCATATACACACATAGTTTGATCATTTTTAGGTATGTATTATTGAACCTTTTTCAAAGAAATAATTAATATTTCTTTTTTGTGAATTAAGTTGAAGACCTGAATTATGTCTAATGGAAGTAAAAAATACTTCTCAAAAGACATGTCCTCTCCCTACAATTAAAAATAAAGATTTTGGATCGTCTTAAAACTGGAGAAAACGTATCATATGTTGCAAAAACCTTACAAGGGAATATATCCAATCCGCACACGCCGATATTGATGAAACTTATATGGGAGACAGCTCGCAGAAAAATACTAGAAACGTATTCTTTTTTATCGGCTTTCGTCCATATTGAAGAGGTGATAACAGCCCTTCAAGTTGAGGGTTGAAAATATATTTTTCGGAATTCTCGGAAGCTAAAGGACGTAGGAAAAAGTTCTTTTTTTTTTAAATTGTGTGCTGTTGAATAGGAAGATATTCACATAAAATAATATAAGAAAAAAATCATTTGTTTAAATAATATGTTAAAAATTCCAATTTTTTAATGATTTTGTCTTGCAAAATGTTATTCCATTTCAGTGTAAATTTGTGTATGTGAACTATGGACGAAAATAGAGGGTACGTGTTTCTGGAATTTTTTCTTTTTTGACCTTTTACAATAATTATTAGATGCACTTGTTACGTATGAAGAATATTTTTCCGTTCGCTTTCTTTAAATCTCTCCAGCTCGCGCCCGAGGAAGGTAAGCGCCCTAAGGGCTCATTTCCACTTGCGACTAGCCGCGCGCGACAGCAAAAGGTTGCCGATTGCGCGACGAGAGATGACAATGTATGCAGCCGTTGAAGCTGTTCGTCGAAGAGGTCGATAAATCTACTTTATTAGGCAATTAGGCGTTTGTACGGACACAGGTGTGTCGTAGGCCGGCGACAGCCAACGGTTGCCGATTGCGCGACGAGAGATGACAATGTATGCAGCCATTGAAGCTGTTCGTCGAAGGTCGACGACTCTCGATCCCCTGCGAGTCTTTTGTTTTTGACATCTCGCGTTTAACGAAAAACCATCGCTGGGTTCGAGGAACAGCTTTGGCGGCAATAGCCAACCTTTCTCGGGTTTCTGAAGCACTAATGGCATTCGGTCGCGATGAGAGTCGCGCCTGTATTCTCCAGCCGCGCGCGGCTCGAGTCGCAGCCGCGCGTGTGGAAATAACCCCATAAGCCGCAATGTATTTCATAGTGGCGCGACCGAGAGTCGCGCGCGGCTAGTCGCAAGTGGAAATGAGCCCTAAGTCTGGGACTCCCCTTCCACTCGACCAGTTGCCCTTGACTGCCAGTCGCGCCACTATGAAATACATTGCGGCTTATGGGGCTATTTCCACACGCGCGGCTGCGACTCGAGCCGCGCGCGGCTGGAAAATACAGGCGCGACTCTCATCGCGACCAAATGCCATTAAGCTGTTCCTCGAACCCTGCGATGGTTTTTCGTTAAACGCGTGATGTTAAAAACAAAAGACTCGCAGGGGATCGAGAGTCGTTGACCTTCGACGAATAGCTTCAACGGCTGCATACATTGTCATCTCTCGTCGCGAAATCGGCAACCGTTGGCTGTCGCCGGCCTACGACACACCTGTGTCCGTACAAATGCCTAATTGCCTAATAAAGTAGATTTATCGACCTCTTCGACGAACAGCTTCAACGGCTGCATACATTGTCATCTGTCGTCGCGCAATCGGCAACCGTTGGCTGTCGCGTGCGGCTGAGTCGCGGCATTTTGAGTCGCGAGCACTCGAGAGTCGCGCGCGGCTAGTCGCAAGTGGAAATGAGCCCTAAAACCCCTTCATGTTTATCTCCCGAGTAACGAAGGGGAGCATGAGCAGCATTCCCACGGATAGCAACCAGAAACCAAAGCCTGATTCATCTAGGACCACAAAAATCTCCTTATATGGAAATCTTAATGGATCTCCACCCATTTTTCGGAGTATATAAACCCTCAAATTTTAACCCTCTCGGGCAAAACTGTAAAGTCGTTCGTAACGTCACGTCGCATTACGTTCGTTAAAGAGTTGGTTCCATACAGTGAGATCGGGCTCAAGTTCCCTTTCGAATCAACGGTTAACCTTTTAGAATCCGCGAGTTCGGTAGAAAATCTATTTGGCATTTTTATTAAACCATTCTTCTGTCCCCGCATTGCCAGTGCGCCAACACCGAGCATCTATCGCATAGGTAATAGAAAGATTTAACTATTCGCGATACACACACGCATACACTTGTAATCAAAACTGACTTTCTGAATGTACATTTAGTGTTCATTTATAAATTATATAATCTCTTTCAAAACCCATCAATCATACCAGCAATCCTTACAATAGTACCTGAACGTTCCCACACGATATAGCTTTACCTCTCGAGTTATATCGATTTTTAATTTAGAGTTACGAGGCTTAACTAACATTTCCTGCGACTCCCTGATTTCGCATCAGGTTCGTTCGCACAATACAGTTATCCAAAGGAGATTTCTCTAACCAGTGGCTCCCCAATTTCGCATTGGGTTCGTCCACGAAATCTAACCCATCCTGCGGTTCCCTGGTTTCGCACCAGGTTCGTCCGTATCCTACAGCTCCCTGATTTCACATCAGGTTCGTCTGTAAACTCATCCAACCTCCTACTGCTCCCTGATTTCGTACCAGGTTTGCCTGTAATTTCTCCAACCTCCTGCAGCTCCCTGATTTCGCATCAGGTTCGTCTGCACGTATCATCCTCGTAACTCCCTGATTTCGCATCAGGTTTGTTCACGACGTTTCAACCTCCTGCGGCTCCCTGATTTCGCATCAGGTACGTCCTCGCTCTCAAAATCCTAACGGCTCCCTGAGTTCGCATCAGGTTCGTCCGCGTACCACACTAACAAACTGATATACCATATTCCTTGTAAAATACGCCTCGCCGGTCTCACGCGTTGCTCACGGCCCTGGCTCGTAACACACTTTTAACATATTATTTAAACAAATGGTTGTTTCTTAATTTCTTTTGTATGATTATCTTCCCATTGAAAAACAATTTAAAACAAAGAATTTTTTCCTATATTCTTTAGTTTCTGAGGTATTCCAAAAAATGTATTTTCGACCCTCAACTTTGAGGGCTGTTATCACCCACTGAATATGGACAATGGCTGATAAAAAAAATACGTGTCTAATATTTTTCTGTGCACTATCTCCCGTATAAATTTCATCAAAATCGGCGTGTGCGGGTTGGATATGTTCCCTTGTTAGATTTAAATGAAACAACAATCCGGACCATACAGAAAAATCAGCAGAAAATTGGAGCTTCTGCTGCTTCAGGTTGTTCCATTTCTGCAAATATGACAGCTCATTCCAGAACTCCAATAATTGGGAAGATGGAAAAAGTACTCAAGATACTGCAGAAAAAAGTTCAGAAGATGAAGATATTTTGCCAGAAAGAAAGCGCCCTCGTTTAATGGTGTTTAGCAGTGATGAAGAAGAAAACATTATTCAATATTAATACGTAATGCTTTTTTTTAATTATTGATTGTTTTAATGAACGTATTCTGTTCTCTTATTGTTAGTTGTAAGAAGAAAATAATAGTTTTGTTAGTTTTTGGAACCTAGCCCTGTTTTCTGTTACTATGTAGTTCCTTGTTTCGTATTACACAAATTTGCATCACACTGAATTTTTGAGGATTCTAACGACAGTGTTATACAGTGTAACCTGTATGTCGTAAAACAACAGGAAATAAAACAATTTCCAAATATGGATGTATATTGCGTGAAAAAGTATATACATGATAAACGAAATATAAAATGTAAATTGATCATCTTACGTGTAGCCAAATGACGAATTGCTACTAAAATAAATATTTGTACTGCATCTATTTTCGTTTGTTCTTTCGTCCATCATAATGCACAATCCAATGCATTTTTAACTTGACGGTGTAGTGTAATAGTGCATGATCCCGCCATATCTTTATCTTCATTATTATCTTTTTCTGCAAGGATGGATAAAACAATGTTACGAGCCAGGGCCGTTAGCAACGCCTGAGGCCGGCGAGGTGTATTTTGCAAGGAATATGGTTTATCAGTTTGTTAGTGTGGTACGCGGACGAACCTGATGCGAAATCAGGGAGCCGCTAGGATTTTGAAAACGAGGACGAACCTGATGCGAAATCAGGGAGTCACTAGGATAATACGTGCAGACGAACCTGATGCGAAATCAGGGAGCTGCAGGAGGTTGGAGAAATTACAGACGAACCTGATGCGAAATCAGGGAGCTGTAGGTGGTTGGATGAGTTTACAGACGAACCTGATGCGAAATCAGGGAGCTGTGGGATACGGACGAACCTGGTGCGAAACCAGGGAGCCGCAGGATGGGTTAGCTTTCGTGGACGAACCCAATGCGAAACTGGGGAGCCACTAGGTTAGAGAAAACTCTTTTGGATAAATGTGTTGTGCGAACGAACCTGATGCGAAATCAGGGAGTCGCAGGAAATGTTAGTTTAGCCTCGTAACTCTAAATTAAAAGTCGATATAACTCGAGCGGTAAAGTTATATCGTGTGGGAACGTTCAACTACTATTATAAGGATTGCTGGTATAATTGATGGGTTTTGAAAGAGATGTAATTTATAAATGAACACTGAATGTATATTCAAAAAGTCAGTCTTGTTACAAGTGTATGTGTGTATCGCGAATAGTTTAATGTTTCTATTACCTATGCGATGGATGCTCGGTGTTGACGCACTGGCAATGCGGGCACAGAAGAGCGGTTTAAGAAGAATGCCAAATAGATTTTCTACCGAACTCGCGGATTCTATAAGGTTAACCGTTGATTCGAAAGGGAACTTGAGTCCGATCTCACTAGATGCAACCAACTCTTTAACGAACGTAATGCGACGTGACGTTATGAACGACTTTTCAGTTCTGCCCCACAGGGTTAAAATTTGAGGGTTTATATACACCGAAAAATGGGTGGGGATCCATTAAGATTTCCATATAAGGAGATCTTCGTGGATCCTAGATGAATCAGCTTTGGCTTCTGGTTGCTATCCGTGGGATTGCTGCTCATGCTCCCCTTCGTTACTCGCGAGATAAACATGAAGGGGTTTTAGGGCGTTTTCCTTCCTCGGGCGCGAGCTTGAGAAATTTAAGGAAAGCGAACGGAAAAATTATTCTTCATACGTAACAACAATATCATCATCATTCATAACTTTATATCCTGGATTATTCTGGTATTTTTTCAACTATTCCTGAATATCGGCGTAACTATAGTTTTCAAATCCAGGTATATTGGATGACAGATTTTCCAATTCAGTATAATGGGTTCCAAATGAAACTTATATGCACTGAACACGGACAAGATACTAGACTCGGTCATTTGAAGCAAAAAGGATACGTGTTCTAAAATGTAAACATTCTTACATAGTTCAGATACGTGACTCATTCTGTGTTCCGATAGTCGGTCCTTCGAATGTCCGATATTCGGATAATCAACGTTCTACTGTATAAAAAAATCCAAATTTCATTAAATTATATATTCAAGAGTAATAAATTTAATTTTATACACAATTATTTCTATAAGTGCAATTAACCCTTTGAACTCCTTCGTTGAGTGTGACTGGACATCGACTTTATACACACGTACTCCTAGGTCGAGTCACACTCGACATTTTTAAATTGTCAGTTTAAATATGTATTATATTTCGCAATATTTTTTATACCACAAATATTAGATTTTAGCAAAGTTCCAATGCTATTTTCAACATAATTAGTAAAAAAAATTGTTTAAATTGGTTCCTATCAACCAACTGTCTTTTGAAGTACGTATCAAATAAAACACTTAAAATAATAGGGAGTTATTGAAATGAAAATAAAAAAAAATTAGGAGTTCAAAGGGTTAGTATAATGGATGCTCTAAATTAGAGTATTTTGGTGTTTTTTTGTACAGTTTTCGTCTCTACACATAACGCATGTTATATTAAAAACAGAAATGTACAGGGAAATCTAATTTTGTAATATAAAAAAAGATTAAAGTATCTGAATATCGTAATTGAGAAACAGCTGCAAATGTTATCACAAATGCAGCAAATGTACGGTTGAAATAGCGAATAAGAAATGTAGTTTATAGCAGTAAAAGAGTTAGGTTATCGTTTTAATCAGACAGTAAATATACACAGCAACTCAGATGTAACTGATTAAATGTATGCAGAAGCATACGCCCAAAAACGATTTGTTACGAAGTTACAATAGAACTATTAAATATGATGAAAGTAATAGTAGATGTAATATTGATGTATAATGGTGCCACAACAACATTTGTTATACGTTTTCGGATTATGTTCTTTATTCTAATTCTTCAGGATATAACTCGTACTAGTACCAAATTACAGTACACACACAGCATAACAAAAAGCACAGACATATAGTTTTCATTTATGACCGGTACAATGAAACTGCTCGACTTTCATTAAATGAATATCAACAAAGATTTCTTAAAAGAAGAGTGCTGCATTTTACAGTGTTTACCAGACAGTTCGTACAATTCCAAAATTGGGTATTTCGACATGCAAAATTAATGCAATCTTTAAAAGAGCCTTCAAAACACCTTCCTTTTTTACAGCTTTGTAATAATATGTATGAACTTATGACCAAACAGCATTTTCTTCTTACGTCTACTCATAGGGTACATTTGCAAAGCTTGATTGTTTATCTCTAGGACATCCTGTATAACAATAGTTGTAATCACTTAGGAACCTGAACTTTTATTACTTGTTTTAAAGTTTTTCCTATCATACGCATAGATACTTTCATGTTGTTGATTGAATTGACCGATTACATCAATTTGTAAATTATTTTGCACTATCATGAACTATTTTACAGTAGGAAGTTCTATCAGTATAGTATGACCAAACGAAAAATTTACAAGGGTATCTAGAATTTTAGCGCAATCTAGAGCATGCTCCAAAAGAACTTATTCCTAATACCAAGTACCCTGCACAAAAAGTAGGACTTATGAGAGTAAGGGCAGAGACTTCTGTCTGATGCTATCCATCCTGGAACTCTGACGCACGGTAACTAATACAAGACATCCCCTTTTCTGAAAAATTCCTGTCTCTTATATCGTATCGCTGCATTTGAAGTTCATTTCCTCCAAATTATCGTAGAATAATAGTTTTTACAAATACTCGTTTCTCCAAGGAGGAATTTTCTCAAAGTAAAGCAGACACTAGTTCTTAACGGTTCATAGACATTCAGGTAGTCAATCAGATTTGGAGAAAATTGTGCATCGATTCCAAAGTTCGTTCGTAAGCAAGCACTATATATTCTGGCCATTCCACGCCAAATCGATCATTTTTTAATGTCAATGTCAAAGATTTTGTTAAAAACGGAATATTACATAGTGCACGTGAAATTAACGGGGGCTTAAGTGATCAAGTTGCTTGTTCCGAATTTGTTCAAAAAATACGGACCTTTGAATATTGCAATTTTAGCCTGTATTCCGTAATTCGGATAAAAGGTCAATGTAAGGAGTGGCGACTCATGGCAACGACCTGTAGCAGCTAAACGCCATCACATGAAATAAAAACCGACCTACAATCGGTGAAGACTCACCACGGCGCAAAGAAGCCTAGGCGACAAAAAGTGGCAATAGCATGACAGGTACGCCGTTGATCTTTTCTTTTTTTTTTACGTGGAGGAAACCTTCAAAAGGCACCACGGGTCGGGGGGGGGGGGGGGGGGTCTTGGGCAGTGCGGGATTTTTACCCACTAAAACCTCGACGCTGACCTATCGTCTGGCGTGTAAGGGAAGGCTCCGGGAACCATAAGGACACGACTCGGAACCCTCCCAACGCCGAGGCGCGAAAGCGCCCCATCTTCGGGGGTCGACCGTACCCCCTTCATACCTTCAGGGGACGTTGCATCGGTCGCCGAGCAACGCCGCCTCCACCTCGGGATCGCTGACACCGGCGGACGGGCCCCACCCTGTTCCGCCTGCGATCCCGTCTGTTGACGCCTGCTAAAGTCGCGTCAATGGCCTGCACCCTAAAGCTTAAACCTTAATTATCAGTCAAAACCCCATGCGACACATCTGGTGAGCATGCCGCTAGTATTCGAGGACATTTACGAATTGGCCCTCCAACAATAGCCTGGAAATTCCTACGATGGACAAAGGAGACCATCTCACCGTCCAGGAGGACTCGGCCAGGAGACAACGCAGGTATCAGCGCCGCGACTCCCCCTTCCTAGGGCCCTGTGCACCGTCCTCCTCGAATATCGGCGCATGCCACCAGTCAATCAAAATACATTTATATCTGAACGTTAGACTTTCCGCCACCTACGAAGGTGACGACTACTTTGTATGTATCGACGAAACGCAGTTACGTCCGAACCACCTAATAGCAACAGTCAAATAGCATTATACAACGACATCATTCACCACTTTCCAATAAATCAGTTTTCCATATCTAAACACAATTCCTTTGCCTACGTGACTCTTCTCAAAGCGGCTCTAACACATTAAGTTGTGGTACAGATAGTACTCGCGTCTTACAAACGCGAGTACTACGGGAGTGCCCAGGCATATATCCTGCAATCAGGATCGGCGCTCAACACCGTCAAAACAGACGTTTGTACGTCTCCGCATTCTCCACCTCAAATGGGAGCAGCCCCGCCAACGCGCTTGCCGCCGCGCACGAGATGGTGCGATGCCCCGGGCGATTCCGATGGCCACCTTGTGGTGTACTCGCCGCAGCAGCATTCTGCTGCACTGGCTGGCCATCATATCGTCCAACCAAACAGGTGCCCCATACAGGGCCATCATCCGCACCACCCCGGCGTACAGACGGCGAACCCTCTCCTCCGGTCCCCCTAGGTTGGGAAGTAGACGGCCTAATGCCGCGGCTGCAACCTCAACCCGGGGGACCAAGCGGTCGAAATGGGCGTGGAAGGCCCAGGCCCTATCCAGGGTGAGGCCGAGATACTTCATCTCGGCCCCCACCCTGCCACAGGCACCTCTCACTCGGATTTGGGGCAGCCTCACACGCCGAGGACCATCGTGGAACCAGATGGCCTCAGTCTTGTGTGGGGCCACCCTAAGCCCCAGCCGCTGTATCCGCGTCACCACGCGGGCCGCCCCGGCCTCTGCGAGGCGTGCGGTCCTCCCCCAGTCCTCCACCCCGGCCAGCACCAACGTATCGTCAGCGTAACACATGATGCTGACCCCATGGGGAAGAGGCACCCGGAGGACCGCGTCGTACGCGAGATTCCACAGGACCGGCCCCACCAGCGATCCCTGCGGAACCCCGCAGTACATCCTCCTTTGGGCCGTGGCCCCGTGCTGGGCCGGCCACTCCACCCACCGATCGCTCAGGTAGGCCCGCACGATCCGCCTCAGATAGAGAGGCACTCGATGATACTCGAGCGCCTCACCTATCCTGTCCCAGGGCAGGGAATTAAAGGCGTTGACGATGTCCAAGCTCACCGCCAACGCCACCCCGCCCCGAAAAACGGCCTCGTCCGAGAGGGACCTGACTCGACGAATTGCGTCGATTCTCGAGTGTCCCCCCAGGAAGCCGCATTGGCAGTTGGCCAAGTTGGGGCCCATCCTCGCTAGATGCTCGGCGAGGCGGCGAGAGACTATTCGCTCAAATAGTTTCGCCACCTCATCGAGAAGACAGATCGGCCGGTAAGAAGACGGCGAATCAGCCGGCCGGCCCGCTTTACGGAGGAGGACTAGCCTCCCCCGTTTCCACCCCGGGGGGACCTGGTCAGACTTCAGGCAGCCGTCGAGTAGCCACCGAAGTCTGTCGTCCAGGACGTCCGCGGCCAAAACCCAAGCTCGGCCCGGGATACCGTCGGGGCCCGGCGCGATGTTCTTTGCACCGAGTCTCCCGACGGCCCAGGATAGCTCCTCACGTGTCACCCCCAGCTCGGCGGACCAGATGTTCGGGTCCACCGGTGCCTGTGGGGTTGTCGCTCCTCCTCCGTAACGGGAAAGAGGGTGTCGACGACCTCCCTCAGCAGCTGGGGGTCCATGCTCTCCGTGACCGGGGGAGACCGTTGATCTGTGTTCAACGCAGAGTTTAAAAATCAGCTGACAATACGTTTTGGGGGTCAAGTGGGCGTAGTCGTATACATGTCACGGTGAAAAAAGAATTCCTTTGCCCAAAGATACTGTTGACACCCGCTAAAGCCGCGCCAATGGCCTGCACCCTAAAGTTAAAATCTTAATTACCATTTAAAACCCTACGCGACAAATCTGGTGAACATGCCGCTAGTATTCGAGGATATTTACGAATTGGCCCTCCAACAATAGCCCGGACAGTCCTAAGATGGACAAAGGAGACCGTCTCACCGTCGAGGAGGACTCGGCTAGGAGACTGCACAGGTATCAGCGCCGCGACGCCCCCTTCCTAAGGTCCTGTGCACCCTCCTCCTTTAATATCGGCGCATGCCACTAGTCAATCAAATTGCAGTTATATTTGAATTTTAGACATTCCGCCACCTACGAACGTGACGACTACTTTGTATATACCGACGAAAGATAGTTACGTCCGAACCATCTAACAGCAACCATTTCAATAGTAACCAATCGTTAGTCACCAGTATTCAATAAATCAGTCTTTTTTATACTTCAATCACAACTCCTGTGTCTACATGACTCATCTCAAAGCAGCTCTAACACATTAAGTTGTGTTAGAGATAGTACTACCGTCTTGTGAACGCGAGTACTACGAGAGTGCCCAAGCATACATCCTGCGATCAGGATTGGCGCTCAACAGATACAATGCACATAATTATAACTATTAGTGTTACAATGTAACAGTAATCGTTGTTATAAATCAAGCCAAAGCCCTGTTCGTATAAGAGTTGCCTAACATAAAACGGAATAAAGAACAAATCGAGCAAATAAAATGTTTGCTCAAATATAAGGTAAATATTCACAAAAGGAGAGCCTCCTCCGATTTCGATGATTTTTTAATATGTTGTCTAGGTCAGCACCTTGAGTAGTGTTGTGAAGGTTTTAGTTGGCGGTCGCTGTTTATTAAAAAGTTATTAGCCAAAAAAGTTTAGACAAAAGTACCCAACAAAAACCCAACCCAAATCACCCTTTTTGTAAATATTTACTTAGTTTTGTTTTAAAACCTTATTCCATTCCTTAATAGTTTAGCTTATGTACGAATGGTTGATGAATAATGAAACACAAATTGGTGGAAATGGAGTTATTGTGGAAATCGAAGAAGCGAAATTTGAGCATCGAAAGTATTATAATGGACGACTTATCACGAGTTAATGGATTTTCGGTCGTGTAGAAAGAGATACAAAAAAGGACCTTTGTGATACCAATTGCATCCCGCAGTGCAGAAGTCTTACTGCCCATTATTTCAAGAAAGATTGCTTCTGGGACACTAATCCATAGCGATTGTTGGAAAGCATATGGACAAATTGATAAAAATATGTATCAACATCGCATAGTAAATCATTCGCAAAATTTCGTCGATTCAGTTACGGGAGTCCATACTCAGAACATTGAAAGATTTTAGAGAGATATTCGCGGAAATATTCCTACATATGGCCGGACAGAAAATCATTTTAACCATTATTTGGTGGAATTTATATTTAAAAGAACTTTTGATTTTGACGAACGATTAGATGTTTTCTTCCAAATAATGGCAGTTACATATCCCGTAAGAAAAAACGGAAATTGAATAAACAAATTGAATAAAATGTCTTGTGAAATTATTTTGTATTTTGATACCGTAGTATTAATAAATAAAAGCGTGGGCAGGGGAGGGGCTCCCCCCTGCACCCCCGTCCAGAGAAAACTCCAACTTGACCTACCCCAAATATAATTTTAATTTAATCTGAAACGAGTTTGGGGTAGCTCTGGGTAGGTCTGGGTAGGTCTGGGTTTCCTGGGTTACCTAAAAAAATGGTCTCGGATATTTACACTCTATTGTATGTAAATAGTTCCCAACAAATTATGTACTTTTGTCTAAACTTTTTTTGTTTATGACTTTTAAATAAACGGCGACCACCAACTAAAACCTTCACAACGTTACTCAGGGTGATGACCTTGATAGCATATTAAAAAATCATCGAGATCGGAGGTGGCTACCTTTTTGTGAATATTTACCAAATATAATATTTTATTAAGTAACTATACATTATTATACGTTTTAAATAATAATATGTTAGGAAATTATTTTAGAAGGTACAAGTTTTAATGAACATTATTAAGTTCTCGTCACATCAGTATGCTTATATTCAGTTTGATTTAACGTGTTATAAATTGTAATCTTATTGCAATTTGTCGGTATCCTTGGGGTAATAGCAAGTATAATACATTAACCAATTTTCTTGTTATTAAACACATTTGTCTCAGGTGTATTTTAATCGTAAAATACTCAATGTTAGTGTGTTCACATAATTTTCAAAAATTAATTTTCTATCAAATTAAAGATATGTAGTTCGTTATGCGTGACTGCAATGTTACAAGTAGGAAGTATAATTTTATCCCGCACACTAATAATATGCGTGCGATTTGGAACGGAAATATTTGTAGTCCATTATGCGGGACAAGTAATACAAGTCTGGAGGTTATTGTAAAGACCAAAGTATCTCGTTTCAAATCCGAGATTATTCTCAAGTGCAAACCATAATTTTTTCCGTCAAGATATTCTTGGAAGGGTATGAGTATAAGCGAGGGCATTGGATCACTAATAACAGTCACTGGAAGAATAATAGTGCCAGGAATAGACGCAATCTAATAGTTGCAAATTGAAACACATCCATAATATAAAGTATAATGATTGAAATATTATCACATTGCCATACTACTGTAGGACTAACGTTCTTTAAATATTTCTTCTGTTAATTTTGATATATAATCTTTATGTTTCGTCACATTACGCAATATTCACTATTTTTCCCTTCCATCCAAACACTCAAAATGATATTTGAAATGAAATATTGTCTTTGCCATGTCAAACGTATTAATTAAACGAGAAGCGATCTTCAAGGATCTAATTTAGGTATTCCTACGATAGTATATATTTAATGTTATTATTATAAGTTATTTTCAATGAATCATTTAAGATCATACATTTACATAACATTTTTTTTTCTTCTCTCTTAACGTCGCATCAACTATAATGGTTATTAGCGATGAGAATATTTAGTTACAGTACAGTTGTAAATAATTTTGTTCCTTGTAGGAATTGGAGCAAGTGACATATTTTATTTAGTCACTTCTACTTATAAAATATATTAGTACAGTTTGATTGTTTAATTTGGAAACCCTCTGCATAATTGCTAGCTCCTTTCAGAACACAGATATAATCTTCGTAGAATATTTACATTACATTTTCCGATTTCCTAACAAGTGTCTTTATAACACTGTCATTTCGCAATTTCTGTGTTAAACTATTCTCATCGGGATAAGTACATGCAATATGCAGGTACTGTTACTGCTATCGCATGATCGTGATTCGCATTAGTAACACAATCAAATGAATGTTTAATGATTAAACTTGAAAGAAGCGTGGGAACGATTCTCTTTGTGATAAAATTTAGTCTCTTTCTGATGTAATGTTCAATTGTAAACACATACATTAGATCTGAACAATGCGATCGAACAAGTCCTTTAAATATTATCATTCATCTTACAAATGATAATATTAACGCTACATAAATTAAAATATCATCCATAATTCATTCCTTCGTGTACGAAACAAATGCAACTGATTACGAGGAATGAACAGTTTGTGTAAAACATGTGACCTTTAATTTTGTGGGTTACATTATGATGCTTATAAAGAATTTTTTTCATGTGTGTACCTTGGCGATACAAATTCTGAGACAAGCATAATGTAAGTAAGGTATTGTATTTGTAATTTCGCAACACTGTTTACGAAAATAAGCATTCTGTTCTGACTTTTCGATAATCATGCCTAAAAGCACATTGAGTATCCTTAAACCTGTGCTTGTCCATACCGCATATGTTAACTTTGTATATAATCTTATACACATGCCACAATAATCACATTCAATCACATCGCAGTTGAAAGTGCATTATATAAATAGTTTAAACAAATTACTCTAATTTTCATTTTATTCATTGTTGTTACCTTCTTTTACTTTTTCTATTATACGATTACGTTTGGATGTAACATATTCGAACATTTAACCCTTTGACTGCGAACGACGCCTATAGGCACTTGACAAGCCGCCCGTCGTGTACTGCCGACGCTCATGGGCGTTCGTTGCAATGGCTCACTATGTACCACTGCAACTCGGCCGCACGCAGCGTTCGCCTCGCTCCCAACTAGCCCGCAGTTAAAAGGTTAACGATAAGTAATCCGCTACAACATGTCGATCATAGTTGCCACAGCAAAAAAGCTATGATACTAGAGTAAACTTTGTAGAAAGTACTTATCTGCTCCAATCTGAAGTTTTCTAATGTTAGGTTTATACAGATTGCTTCAGAAATCGTGATACAACTGGACAGGAGGTGTATGAAGTTTAATTCACCGAGCATGAATCTGTCTGTGATATCAAGGGCGATATTTTCAACAATTTGTAAATAATTAAAATAAATAACTGTATTATTTAAAATTATACCGAATCTTTTCTGATATTTTTTATAAACACAGAAGAAGTAGCGGTGGCTATGCAGATTGGGCGAACTAACGATAAACAGATTGCGGCTAGTTATGTGCACGCATACTTTAACACTTTGACTGCAGTGTCACCTATTATTGGGTGACACTTACATTCAAAGTTGTATAAACCACAAGTAATCAGATGCATTCAAGCTACTTAACTTTTAATGATAATCATTTATGATTACTTGTGCTTATACAACTTTCCCCTTTCATATCTCGAAAACGAACACGAATCGACCCATGGTGTATATAACATTTTTTGCTCACAATGACCTTCCTAACATGCTGCCAAAGTTTGTCGGTTGAGATTTGGAACATCCTGTATGTGCCTATGTCCCTTACAGCGGTGATTAGTACCGCGTCACACTTACACCTGCGGTACCTCTTCTGGTTATTGAAGGAACAACTTTCAACATACATATAACACAGTACCAATGTTCAAAACATTGTCAAAGTTTATGATACCTTCTACAAAACAAGCCTGAATATTTCTTTCCGCACAAGGTGGAAGAAAATTATACATCTTATAATTATCGTTAAATGATAAAAAACAAACAATTCCAAAAACACGTATCCTCTATTTTGATCCATAGTTCACATACACAAATTTACACTAAAGTGGATTAGCACTTTGCAAGAAAAATCTATTAAAAAATTAAAATTTTTTATATATTATTTAAATAAACGATTGTTTCTTGAATTTTTTTATGTGAATAACTTCCCCACTCAAAAACTCACAATTAAGAAACAATCTTTTTCCTAGACCCTTTAATTTCCGAGATATTCCAAAAAATACGTTTTCAACCCTCAACTTTGAGGGCTGATATTCAACCTGGACGATTGCCAATAAAAAAAATACGTGTCCGATATTTTTCTGCAAACTATCTTCCACATACATTTCATCAAAATCGATGTGTACGGGTTGGATATGTTCCTTTGTTAGGTACCCAGGCGTATCTAACAATAAGTACTTCTGAAAACTACAATGCATACATACATGCATGTATATTTTCCAAAACGGAGTGCATAATATCTGAGACTACAATTGACGGATTGCTTTGAAATTTAAAACACACGTTCAGGAAAATAGTAGTTCTCTTTTGACTGGCGATTTTGTTAATAACATTTTTGGTTAAGAAAACATATGAAAATATAATAGACACTTTGAAGTCAAAAACTGTGAAAAACGTCAAAAATTTTGTTGTCGTCAATTTACAAAGAAACAAAATAAACCTACATCAAAAGGAAAACAGTATAAAAGAGTTCATGAAAAAAATTCGTCTATCTGTTTTACGAAAACCAAAATGGCGACATCGTGTACACCATCCACCCGCGCCCGGAAAGACACGTTTTACAAAATTGTTGTATCTCATTCAAATGTTGATAGTTTGAAATACAATTTTAAGCACAGAAAGCTTACAAGACGTTTCGATAAACTGGTAAATATCAAAAGAATCGCATTTTTACTTTTTCATAATGTTATAGCCTGGGTGCATTTTATTTTGCAATCTACATTTACCTGATTTGCAACTCTCAGCCATCTTGCAGCGTATATTTCAGAGACGCGAAGGGCGCAGCAGTCAAGGGCCAAAGGGTGGTGCCTTCATTTGGGTCATTGAGTACGGGTGTGTCTTGTTGTACGTTTATGATACGTCTATTACTTTTGAAGACGATAGAATAAGACATTGAAAGCGCAAATGAATTCCTGAAGCTTAAGCGTTCATAGCAACTAAACGGCTTTCAAAGTCTTAATCCTGTGGCGGATATAATTGCGAGAAAAAGTCTTTTAGCTTTTGCAGAGAAACTTTTTTCGCCAAAATCTCGGGTCCAGCAGTCGAGCTCCTCACGAGGGAACATATGCAACCCGCAAATGCCGATTTTGATGAAATTTATATGGGAGATAGTTTGCAGAGAAGTATTAGACACGTATTTTTTTTATCGGCAATCGTCCATATTGAAGGGGTGATATCAGTCCTCATAGTTGAGGGTTGAAAACGTATTTTTTGGAATACCTCGGAAACTACAGGTTCTACGAAAAAGATATTTTTTAAATTATGTGTTTTTGAGTGGGGAAGTTAATCACATAAAAAGTGTAAGAAAAAATTGATATTTTTTAATAGATTTTTCTTGCAGAATGTTAATCCACTTTAGTGTAAATTTTGGTGTGTGAACTATGGATCAAAATAGAGGATACGTGTTTTTGGAATTGTTTGTTTTTGTCATTTAAGGATAATTATAAGATGTATAATTTTCTTCCACTTTGTGCGAAAAGAAGTATTTGGGCTGGTTTTGTAGAAGGTATCATAAACTTTTACAATGTTTTGAACACTGATACTGTGTTATACCAGTGTATGTTGGAGGTTCTTCCTTCAATAGCCAGAAGAGGTACCGGAGATATAAGTGTGACGTGGTACTTGTATTAGAGAAAACCCACACGAGGCTTCAAAATAATATTTTTACAATTAGTCTTCTAGACTCGCAACATGGTCTTATGGTCGTGAAAAGTCGGAGGTAGTACAGTAAATCCTCCCACATTGACCCTCAGCTCGGAATCGAAAAGGGTTAGTTTGGGCATACCGAAACTACATTTCCAGCCTCGCAGCGCGCCTTTGGAGTTCGCCGAACAAAGAAAAGGACTCTATACCCTTTGAAAAAAAATGAGGATGTAATCCTATACGTTCTTTTTACGGATCAATTTAAAAAAAACGAACTTTAAAATTGGTCATATAAAAATTAATTGAATTTAACGCTGCGTCGAAGCACACCGGACCGACCGGCCGAGCCGTGCGGTACCAGCAGCGGCCAGGATATACCTGCCGATCTTGTAAAGAGTATGCGGCCACTGCAAGGTCTAATACCGTTAATAGTTATTGGAAACTCACTCTTTATCGATGAAATTAATTATTGGAAACATTTTTCTGTTACTACCTATGTTCTGAGTCATCTCGCATTTCTTTTATTGATTCGTGAACATACTCAACCATAGTAAGGGTGGGGTTTCTTGATTTCTTACTCTCTGTTTGCCAATGTTGTTATTACAATCAAACCTTGTACACGTGTCCATTCGTACTGCAGAAGTACAAGAAGTATAAGAATTTGTTTATAATTTTCAATGTTACAAAATTAATTTTTTAATTCAAAAAAATATTATTATAATAAGCCAAACCTTCCCGATTAAAATAACAAAAAGCGCACTCAATCTGAAAAACAGTTCCCGAGATAAAAATTCATTAGTGCAGCCTGTTTACGGGAAAATAGGCAAAAATTGCAGAATTCAAAGGTCCGTATTTTTTAAACAAATTCGTAACCAGCAAAATGATGAATTAAACTGTGGGGGCACATTCCGACCTCGCCAGCAGAAGGATCAGCGGCGCACGACTTTCCTGCAAGTCCTGGATCATCTTGCGCTCTGTATATAGGGGGTTAAAAAAAAAGCATTTAATATTTATATGGTTCATAGGACACACCATACTGAGTAAAAAAACCTTAGTAAACATAGGTCGAAAGTTCAACCTTTTCTAAGATATAAACATTTTTGTATGTTAGCATCGAGATTGACTTACTACTGGCTTCTCGATATTTACAGAAGGTGTTCCACGTGTCCTCCTTCCATTTCCATACATGCTTGGTGTCTTCTTACAGAGTCGCAAACTCTCTCGGAAATTCCATGTCTCTGTCGAATTATTTGACAAACATGATGGATTCGGTTACGTAATTCTTCTAAATCCTTTATCGGTGAAGAATACACTTTGCTTTTCGAATATCCCCATAAAAAAAGAGTCCAAAGGATTTAAATTAGGGCATTGAGGAGGTATGTACGGAAATTTAATGATGACATTCAGAACGCGGTCTATAAACAGTAAGGTAAACATCGCATGCGACACGTAGAAGCCGGTAAGACAATCATGATGCTAACATAAACAAATGTTTATATCTCGGAAATGGTTGAGCTTTCGACCTATGTTTAGTAAGGTTGTTTGACTCAGTATGGTATGTCCTATGTACCATATAAATATTGAATGGTTTTTTTTAACACCCTGTATATGTTGGGACCACAAACAGTGCAAAAAAGTACCCTATTCTCGTGTTTCAGTAGCCCCTCCACTTTAATGAGTGTAAAAGCAGCATCTGTCATGGATATGCACATTCAACAATCTGTTTAACAATCACTTTTCATTAAATAATTTCTACTTTAGTTATGTTTAAAGCAAGTTAATACATGTTTCTGTTATTACTGTGTTATTTTTTTAATTTCCTGACTAAAAAGTGGGTTGAGTTGAAAAATAGTACAAGTCCAATGGCTTTATTTTAACTGTTGAAAATTAATGAACAAAGTTTAATCATAGCTATATATGTATGAACGTTCATCTGGGTTAGCATAACTATGTTTAAATTAGAACAGCACCATAAAATTAATGGCTTCGATGATACACGAAAAGTGATGCTACTTTTTTATGAATCTCAAAATGTGGTTTTTGAACTTGTACTCTTATTCAGCTCACTGATTCAATTGTACTTACAGTTTTGCTCATCACTGATCTTTCATTAAACATAGAATTGACGCTTATTCCTAGAAATATGAACGAAAGATTTATACGCACAAAATTTAGGTATTCGTACTTTGTGCGAAATATTTACGAAAATTCGGATATTCTGAGAATGTGCGCACTGTAAACAGCCGAGCAGTTATTCCTTCCTAAGGTTATGTACTTGACCACAAAACAAGTATGATGAAATCGGTTTATACATCAGTTTATACGAGGCTATTGCTGAGACTCGTTGTGCCGAAAAAACAGGTGTGCATTGGTACAGAACGTTAACACAGCAGAAGAACAAGGAAGAATTATTATAAATTTCGAAGTCTGCTATCCAAGGGACCATCAATAAATACGGCAAGTGAAACTAATATATTGGTTAAAAATTTAGTTTTACATACATGTATGCAGTGAGACAGTTTATAACTATTATAAGACGACTCTGTAGTTTGTCGATGGGTCTATTCTGTAGTTTGTCGATGGTATAAATTCAACATCGATTAAATTGATCTTCCACGATTAGCATGAGGCATTTATTTTATAAGTAACATACTATTTTATAAGAAAATATAATATTAACACTTTCTTCAGGTAGTACAATATTATCATAAAAATTTAGCTCCACCAATGAATTTTATAACACTTTTTACAATTGCATTGACTTCTTAAATCAAATTAAATTGATAAGTTTTAATTATTTGGTATTCTGTAATTAACTGTTTATCAAAAGAATTTCGCCGATAACAGAAATATAACGAGTATAAATATTTTTAAATTAGAAAAATGACAAATGACGATGTTGGATTAGTCGGTAAAGTGGAAATGTACATAGTCGGTAAAGTAGAAATGTACATAGTCGGTAAAGTAAAAATCTACATTTAGCCTGATGTAACAGGAAATTCATATAGAGTTGTAAAGTCTGAAGTTGGCGCTATTGAACTTTGATATTTCCGCTACCCGCCAGAATGTTCCTGCCGTTAGAAGCCGTTTTATACGTCGTATGTAATGTTTGCTGTGCGATGTGATTATCCTTTGCATCTAGGATTGAGAAGAAACGGCGAAATGTCGTTTGTCATCGAAGGTTTGGATCACACAATTAATAAAAAATGTATACGAATCAACTGTGAAGGAAATTTATAACTAAATAATTTTTTAATACAGTGTAAAGAAACGAGAGAGTACAGCAGTTCGGTTACCGGTTCGGATGATTCCTGAAGAAAGTACTGATACGTACCCGAGAATTGTTTTCAAGTGTGCAGTATTTACAAAGGTATTTAATATTATATATTTAGAAATTAACAGTTTGGTATTTCATGCTTCAATGCGATTACTATTAGTTATAAGTAAAGCAACGTGCCAGGTACTGTAATGGTTACCGGCGACGATATTCTGCCTTCACTTTTTTTTGCATTAATTATTGTTTACTTACCAATTATTCCTAGTACTATTCATTTTCTAAAAATTACTTATTTTCAGCAGATATATTAGCAAAAAATGTATTATGACAAAAAACAAGACAAAAGATATTGCAATGTTCATAATCTACACAATTATAATAATCATATGTTACTATTGTTCTTACAAAAAATTCTCGATTATAATAATATACTACGTAAAAACATGAATATTTAATACAATGACCGGTAAACAATTTGTTATTTTTTTCTTGTCCTTATTATCAACGAAAACTGTAGATCAACAATGTCATAATTATTATTTTTCATGGATAATTGTAGTATTTATACAAACAGTTTTATAAAGGTGAAAATCAATAATTTGCTCACATCAGTCGCCATGGTTGTTGACATGTTTATATGTATAATACGAATATTGTGAAATTCTTTTCAATATTAGTAGAAATGTGTCTTCAATAAATAGTATCCATATGGGTACATTAAATAGTATCCATATGGGTACATTAAAAAAGCTTCGAACAAGAAGACACTGGTATAAATGAAAATAAGTAATGACTTTCAGAGAATGAATAATTTTAAGCATTGATAATTGTCAAAGAAACTGAAGATATAAGAATATGAAAGATTTTAATAAATGTATTGAATCTGAAATCCCAACGCATAATTTGAATGTGGGTAATAATTAAATTATCCATTATTTAACTGTTGGAATTTTTAATATTATTTATTGTTTCCACGATTTTTAAAAAAATTCTTTGGTATCCAAATTATGAAGATACATAAAATGTAAGTTGTATAATTTCACAGAAAATATAACTTATCAAACACGTTTGACAAAAAAAATTGTGTTCAAATCTTATTCATATTCAATTGGCTTATATTTTTAGTAGAAAATTGTGTATATTTTTAATTCTTTTTATTTTACTTTATAATACTTCTATTATTTGTGTCTCTGTTCTGTTGGTTTTGAAAATCTTCTTTGCTAGATTAGCTAAAACATTCTGCATAACGTTAGGAACATATCAGCAGGTAAGTATTCGTTGGTCTATTTTTTTAAGAAAGATAATTTTCTATGGTTTTAGTTACGTTTATTATTATATCAGCTTAGTAAACTTTTTTTGTCATATGTAATACGCATAGCATATTTGAAATTTGTTATTGGTTATATTATGGCACCGACTTTAATCATTTAGTATATTTCTTCCCATTTTTTGATTTTACAAAAATACTTGTTCTTTTCTTTAAGCCATGAAAATAATTTCAAGTATAAGAATCACCCACATTAAATTTCTTTGTCCACTGTTTTTGATAATGTATGTAATTATTTATATATATGAGTTGTGAACAGTTTTTTACTTCAATTTTTAATTTTTAATGCTCCTTTGTTACAAGACAGCATATGTTTTTATACTCATTACGTCACCAGCTGTTTAGTTTCTTAAAATTATAAGTAACTCGTACAATTTCCAATTGTACTTTTGCAATTTTTTGTGATAGTTCATTGCTATGCCTTTCACATGTCTTATAAAATTCTTTAATAGATTGTACTTTAAAATTCTTTATCTTTACTTTAAATGTGCAGTTTCTAATTTTCTAAACTTTACATACTTTTGCATACAAAACATTTATTCATACAAAAGTTATCTGGTTTGAAGGCAAAAATTGGATGGTGGAAACAAATTTCATTTATATCATTATTTTATGAAATTTTCATAGTCACATTCATTTTTGTAGGTGATAGACTATATTATTATTTTTATTATCATTATTTTGCAAAAAATTTAATTATATGTTTTTATTGATTTCTCCAAGCAGACATTAGTGCATTGCAACTATTGAGGAGTTTTCATATACCGAATTCCAGTGCACCATATCAATCTGTAAATGTTCATACATTATCAAAGGAGTATCATTCTTTTGAAGTAGTACATTTTCTTAATGCTTCTCGTAGGAAAAAGGTCTGTCTGCTCTATCGCGTGGCGTACAGTAGTGTCCGCTTAACCCATTTGCATCATAGCTCTAAACACGCGACCAGTTTCATAAATCAGAGACGCTTAACCGACAGTCGGCCGTATTGCGCATTGACAAGTTTTTTACTTTCGATTTTACTTAGAAGTTATGCGTAATAATCAAAACAAAAGATAGCATTATACATATGTACAGTAAATAAACTTCGAATAGATATTAGACATTTTATTAATTAGTATGATAATCTTTAAAATGATCGATACATAGTGGTATATCGCAAATATCACATTTAAAAACTGTTTCTCTTGTAACAAGGGATGTTTCCCAACTGACCCCTTCCGATTTTTATGAAACTTTGGGATAATGTAGATCTCGAAATAATATTTGACACGTATTTTAACTTGTCGGCAATCATCGATAATGAAAGGGTGAAAACAGCCCTCAAAGTTGGGGTTGCAAAACCCATTATGCCGTTTATCTCGAAAACTATTCGTTGTAGAGAAAATATTTAAATGTGCAATTTGTGTATTTTTCAATGCTAAATCCGACCATATAAACAGAATTTAAAAAAAATCATTTGTTTAAAAAATATGTTAAAAATTAACGTTTTTTGCCATTTTTTTCGGTAAAATATTGATGTATTTTCATGATAATTTGTATACATGAACTATAGACGAATGCGAAAAATACGGATAAATTGGAATTCTAAATTTCATTTTTGTAATAAATATTATTACACGCTACGTACTCATGTTATATACTCGACAACTACGTGTAGGTTCGTAAAACCGACGGAGTTGAAAATTGTTATGTTTTAAGTCATTTATATTACCTTACGAGTAACTGTTCTGTTTGGAAATGTGAAAATCACCAAAGCACATAAAAAAAACCGTTGCGGCAAACCTCGCCGTAGAGAATACACTGGCAATGGGTGTCCAATACACAATTGTTTTCAAGTGGCTCCAGAAATAAAAATCTAATGGATTTAAATCCGGGGAACGAGCAGGCCAGGCCGAATAATAATACAGACCGAGGGTGGCCGTTTCGAGCACCTTCTATGAAAGTAAGCAGTTGAGGATTATTGAAACACAAAAATGGCTATAACTTTGAAGCAAGGTCAAATAGGATACATGTTTATATGAACTTTTTTCATTGTTTTTGTATCACCTGTCCACTCCTGAAGTGGGTCCCATATGTTATGATACACCCTCTGTATAATATATTGTCTTCAATGATAGGTTTGAGATGTTCCTGTAAGTAAAATATTGTATTTTATATAATATAGTTTCTTTTGAGTTTTTTGTAAAAACTTTTTGTTTTAGTATCCAGATAAATAATCGAACTTACTTTCTGTGGATCCTATCTGCAGTGCATTCATTAATGCAAAATACATTAGAAAATATCTTTCACGGGTCTACGGTACCTGTATAAAACACAAATTAAAATATAAACACTAGTAAATACAATGAATTTAATTCGTGATCAGTTGAGAATTCGGTGACGAATCTACAAAAGTAAATTAATTATTCTTACCACCTCAGTTAACAGTTTTTATTTAGTTATCAGTTCCTCAGCCTCTGGGTCCAGAGTTTTAGGTTTCTTATTGTGAGACTTTGTACGTAAAGGTGATGTATATGGATCAAAAGTTAATAGTAATTTATGAAATATATCTTCATTGGTAGCAGCCCGTGAAATTTTTCGACTATTTCTGTTTCTATAATTTTTGAAATCTTTATATCTACTCTGTTGCGGAGCGTGACGGACATGGACTGTATTTTTAAACAAAAAGATTACGCAGCGACGATTTCGAGGGTTGGAGAAGCTGAACTTATCGCGGTTGGAACATGTGCTTTTTTTTGGGAGGGGGGGTTAACCTCATTCTTTCTGCCCTGATTTGAGCCATACTACGTTCGTCTAAACTCAACTCAAATTCCACCCCTTTATTGTTGCTATCAATCTATTTATTAAACACCCACTTATCAGAGTTTATTCCTTTATAATTAAGTCTTATTTGTTTAAGTACTATCTCAGGTTTTATCCCTTTGCAATTCACCCAGACTACCACTGTAATCCTTCTCGCTACTTCCTCTAATTTAACTAATTTTAATCGTCTGTTAGCAAGTGTTTGAGTAGACAAACATTTCTCCAGCCATCTGAATGATACCTCATCTCTAAATCTGTTAGTTAGTCCACCCGTCCTAAATCTAAACGGTTTATTATCCATTATGTTTAGTACCATTTTGTTCTCTTTGATATATTCCATTTCCTCACTTTCGATCACATACTCGCAAACTTCCGTTTTTTCCGTCGAGCCTAACAATCTTTGTTAAATTCCATTCTCTTGTATGCAGGGCTTTATGTACCTTTCTTATTTCATATGCCGATCGTCTTCCATCAATTTCGTAACACGACGGGAACGTTAATATCGTTGTAAAACAATCTACATCTTCTAGTACTTTAGGGTCCAAAACCATTACCTTGTTTTCTTTAAAGTCTCTTGATCTGACCATTTTCCTTATATATATTAATATCTTCTTTTTCATTCGTGTTGAGCGTTATGTATCCATCTCTCTCCTCTATCTTCTCTGGCAGAACGCAGATAAAATTCTTCGTTTTCTCTGAGTATTCTATCATTTTTCCTATTATCTTATTCCTCTCTTCTTTGTTAAATTGTTTCTCTGGGTATCCATACGGAACCATACTGAGGAAGTGGACTGCCTCAGTTTCTTCAAAGTCAAAATCTACCCATATTTTGACTGATTCATCAGCCTTCCTTTTGTGTATATTACCGGGTAGTTTAGGTCTCTGTATCATTTTTTTTCCGTCTCTCTTTTTTTTTTACCCACTTGCAACTTCCCTTCACTGTAATTTAATTATCTTTACTTATTAATGCTGCCCTTGCTGATTTGCAACTGCCACATCCAGAAATTTGTGACGTCGTGGGGTCTTCCGGGATTCGCGGGATCGACTACACGGCCCTACGGTCACAAATTCTCTCGGAAGGAGCGAATAAAATAAATTCGAAGGAAATGAAGACAGGAAATACTGACTTTATTAGTTATAAAATATAGATTCACACCACTGATAAGTCTCCGCCGGGATCAATTCTGGATCTCCGGTATATTTTTGGACGTAAGATAATAAGATTTCGCGCGGTATTTCGCGATGATTTTGCACAATGATACCTGTCTCAGTGTCGATCTCCTGGATAGGCGATGGAGGCTGCCAAATCTCGGTGTTCTCTGAGTCACTTTCAAGAGTGAGATCGATTACTTCAGTATCGTTCATAGGATTTGCAGCCGACGGGGTTTCCAGATATATTGAAACTGCGTTCGCGAACTCTGACGCAGATACAACTGATTGCTCGTTTAATTTTTATAGAGCAATGGCTCGTTCGCGGCGGACTCTGACTTTTCTTCCGGCGCGTCGGCCACGCTTTTTAAGTTTCGGCATACTATTCAATTCCTAAAATCAATACCTTCGTAAAAATAAAATATCAATATGTAATTATCAATTTGTACTTCTAAACTCAAACCACCTTCATATTCTTCATCGGTCCTTGTTCGCGATCGAATCAGCGCTCGGATTCTTTCGGAGAATATTTCCCTAGCAATGTGACTGCTTGGGTAAGGATGATATTGAATCCAGAATATCTTTCTAGAAATTCCTTCTACCCTTTCTGTCAGCTTCGCCGTAAGTACTGGCGCTGCCTTCGTATTTGGATCTTCGGGACTTTTATATATAAGAGAAAAAAGAAAAAGGAACTTTGAAAAATAAGAATACACTCAGATATATATATATATATTAGGGGGACCGGAAAGAAATCCATTATTTTTTATCTTAACAAAAAGCTTTATTATTTCATATAAATTTTTAAATATTAATTCAAAATATAATTTCCTTCTTCTCTTAGGACAGTTTCCCATCTAGTGACCCATTTTTCAAATCCACTTTTAAAGAAATGTACGGGTTTTGAATTAAAAAAATCGTTGAGGTGGTTTTGCAGTTCGGTTAAATTCTGAAATTTTTTGCCACGAATGTTGTTCCAGAGACGTAAAGAGGTGGTAATCGGTAGATGCTAAATCATGGGAATAAGGAGGATGACTAAGAACTTCCCAGTTTAACTCACGAATTTTTTCACGGGTGATCGATGCTGTATGGGGCCTTGCGTTATCGTGGTGAAGGATTACTTGTTTTCAATTGATTAAAGCTGGTCGTTTTTCTTTAAGTTTCTCCTTCAATCTTTCCAATTGTTGGCAATAAACATTAGCTGTGATGGTTTCACCTGGTTAGAATAGCTCATAATGAATTACACTAGACATGTCCCACCAAACACACAGTAAAACCTTTTTTAAGGTCAGTCCTGGCTTGGCGGTTGGAATAGGAGTTTGTTTAGGAGAAAGCCATTGCCTTTTTCGCTTTGTGTTATTGTAGAGTCTACGAGTCTAGGTTCAGGATTCCATTAATTCTTCCTTTATTATACTTATCCTCCCTAACAATGTCTGTAAAGAAAGGTTGTCCTTACATTATTTTTATATATATTATCTTATACTAATTAAGCAATTTATTCTTTTCTTTTAATACAGTGTTGTGTCTTAATTGATTATCATTTTATTTTAAGTTGTATATATGAAATGTTAAACCCTCTTGCCTATAGTGAGTTATATCAATATTTGTTTCCTATTATTTTATAATTTAGTATTTATATATTGATTTTTTTTTAAATTATATATTTATATATTTTAAGTTTGACGCCCCCCCCCCCCCCCGTTATGTGTTTTCTTTTTTTTTTATAGAAATTTAGCATTTCTATAGATCCTTTATAAATTATATTTCACTATACTTATTTATTATTATTTATCTTGTAATTTCTTACCTTATGTTATATTGTGTATTAGGAAAATTTGTCTTAATTATTACTATTTACTTTGTTCCTTTTATGTTGTTATTTATATCTTCGTTAATATTTACGATCTTGTTGTCTTTTCCTTCATCTATGTCTATCCTTACAAATGTTACTGTGATTTTCCCTTCTCTAATCCCCAATTGCATTCTTTTATTCTCTAAATACTCCACATCCTCGTCTGGAATCTCCAATATACATTTCAGCTCTTCCTCTTCATTCCTATGTATACATACCGGTCTCTTATTAAGGTTTGGATGTTTCGTGATAGCGATAAACATTGAAATATCCTTTAAATCCGTTGATCCTTTATCCGAGTTAATTTTCATCCTATCCTTTTTGCATACCTTTGATCGTAGCATCTCTTTAATGGGTTTAATATCTCCTTGTTTCCTGGTTAGTAATTCTATTCCATCTCTAGTTGTCTCTATCATTCCCACAGAGTGGATTTCAAAAATTTTTCTTTCCATTCCAAGTTTATTCAGCTTCTCGATGATTGAGATTGCCTCCTACCTTCGGGAAGACCAGGCGTACCGGCGTCGGGACCCTTCCGAAGGATGCGCTATACGCATTTGTCGCTACACTCACTTATGTCTGTATCTAAAATGATAATAGATTTATTATTCATTTCTCGGCGCAGGCGCACAGCGCCGTGTCGAGTCACGTGGGACTCCGAACAGTGCCTGCTTACGACTTGGAGCACCCAGCGCACTCATTCACAAACATACTCTGTAGGGCCTCTTCATACAATTGACCAATTGGCATTAGTGCGTGTTTTATTATTTCTTTCCCATGTATTAATATCTTGTGTGCTGAGGCCGGCATATAATACCAACCATACAGATTTGTGGGATCGGGACTTCCAGACCCAACATAAGAGGGAATCGTGGAAATAAGGATGTCAGCGAACTGACGGTGGCGTAGTGGGTAAGGTGGCTGGCTACCAACGCAGAGGAACTGGGTTCGAGTCCCAGTGCCGCGGCCCCTATTTTTCACGATTTCCTACAGATTTATGAAATACTTTGCTGTATTGTAACTATATTCTTGAACTTTGTCAGGGTCTATTTCGTACGAAGATGAAATGGTTTGCAGTATTACGTGAATTTCTTAATTACTGTTGCATCTATCCCTGTTGTACTGGCCGAAAGTTCTGTATTTAAAGAAAATGTTCTTGCGGTGTTTCCATCATTCGATGAACCCCATCCTTGTTTTACTATGTCAACTAGTAATCCCATTTTTTCTCTAAATTGTTGTTGGATATGTTTTTTTTCTCTCATCTCGAATTTTTTTTAAGTCAGGTGCATTTACACTCTATTTTTTGAAAGGTATATTGTACGAAATATGTAATAGGTATTCAAAACATCTGATCCACGCGTGGAGGGTAGAAAGTTCAAACGAATAATTGCTACTGTTGCACATTTTCGAATTTATGAGATCTAAATCATTCATTGCTGTAGGCTTAGCGTTTCAAATATAGCAACGCATTGCAGATTTTGTATTTGTAAGGACATTACAAATTTTTGTAATCATTTGTAGCATAACATAAACATTTGAAGTGTTTAGTCTGAAGAGTTTCTTATTACCTACGTCGCGGAGCCCCGACGATGAATGCGACCATCTATACGCACAGCGTCGCAGGCGGCTTTAAACAATAATAATTTACGACAGGCTTTGGAATTAACTGCTCACGACGGCCGATTTTCGGAAGCAACGCCCACTTTTTCCCGCCGCGCGTCTTGGCCCCCGCGACAGCTATAGTGCTGAACACGTCTCAGGCCCGTACCATATGAACCGCATGTGGCGCATTAGGTTGACACTCGTATCCTGTTCGATTATAATCGAACAAATCACTCAAGTAATGACTGCAGCATTGAAAATTTTAAACCTATGAATCATACCAGACCAATTCAATTTATCCAAAGACAATCTAATCAAAGAATTTTATACCCATCAAATTCAAATACAGTACAGACGTTCAGAACGACTCAAAAAGTTTTTAACACACAATCAGCTGGTAAACAATTTAATAGACAGAAACTCAGTGTAATTATTGTTAGGATATATAATATTGTTATATGCTATCTATGGGCCTAGTGCCGAGACGTCACGTATACTGTGTGTCCATGTCAATGCTGCTATTTACAATTTCTTATTTACAATTTCAACTTTTTAATTCTTGTCCATTTATACTTTATTATTAATGTTTCGTCTATAGGTCGTGTGTCCGTCTTGTCTCAGTTTTAATAAAAATTGGTCATTTTCTTTTTTTATATTACGGTCTATGTATTGGTTTTTTGCTGGTTTTTGTTGGTTTTTTGTTTGTTTTTGCTTTGTTGATATCTGCTGAAAGAAAAATTTTTGTTAGTCTGTAATCACTTTGTTAGTCTACTCTGAGTATAGCCATTTAATCTCTATTTATCTAATTTACTTTACAGGGTCAGTGTGACCGCCGTTGTTTTTGGCGGGCGCCTCGGTCCCACCTTTGCCGCCTTCTTGGCCTTTTTCCCGACCATCCGGGCCCACCTCACCCCCCCTGTCGCGGGAGGAGGCGAGGGTCTGACCAGTGTTACCGCATTTGGCCCCTTTTTCATGGCCGGCTGCGGAGCTAGGGGTGTGAAAAATCCAGCCTTCCCCTTCGCCCGGCTATTTGGCCATGCCGTTGGGGCCCTGGGCGCCGTCGAGGCGCTCGTCCGCGGTGGGGGCCCGCTGGTCCGCGCAGGGAAGATATTCCTTCTGAACGCGGTCAGCTTGTCCTCCATCAGCGCCCCGATTCGACTCGCACGCGACTCGGCCGCTCCGCCTCTTCCGCCATCCGGTCCTGCCGGCGTCGGGGTCTCCATTCTCCTTTTGGGAGTGCCCGAGCTCCCAGCTGTAGGGGGGACGGCCATAGCGTTGAGCCTCTCCTTCAGCGCCGCCACCTCCCCCCTGGCTTTTAGCTGGGTATTAACCACCCCCCAGCTCGGCGTCCGGTGACCTCTTGGCCATCTCCGTGACCGCCGCGATGGATTCTTTGCTAGGCGGCCTTGAGCACCTCGATTAAGGTGGCTTTTAGGATCTTCTCTTTGACCGCCACGCGCCGCATCAAATCCATGAGGTCCGTTGCTTTTGCCTCCAGATCGGGGATCGTCAGCCTCTTCATGTGGTCCGCTGTACGTTCCTCAACGAGGACCCCCTTCCGTAAGCATTCTGGATGAATGATCTCATACATTACATCCGTACATACAGGTCATTCATCTCGGCGGCCAAGTCGACGGCCGCGTGCCTCTTTGAGATCTTACGTCCTCCCTCCCCCTCGCCGGAGGCCGGCTGCTGAGCCCTCTTTCGCTTCCGCTTACCACGGTTCGCGGCAACGGTCGGAGTGGCCGAAACGTCCGACTCCGCGTCGCTCCCCACTTGGATGATTGGGATGATCCGTCCCCCGTTTCATTCAGTGCGCTCATGGTTGTTGAACACGTTGAGCGCATCGACGGGGCCGGTGACACAACCCCGCTGCCCAGTACCGAGAGGTGCGAGGACTTCCTCAGCGGCTTCGCGAACACCGCATCGGCGGCCGGTCGCAGGTCTACAGCCCGGGCGCCACCCGTACCTCCATTATCCGTTCCAACCTCCTCTTCTCCAGCTACCTATTCGTAAGAGCCGGATATCCGCTCCTCCTCGCCATCTTTCCCCCCCTACCCAAAAGTGTTTTGTTTAGATTTCGACATATTGGCAGCTTGTTAAGTAGATTAGGAGTTTTCCCCATCATGGGACCCCTACCGCGGTCGGGGATTTATCCACGCTTAATATAATTCCTAGTCATGGGTACCAAAGCCGAGAAGCTGTTTGTCGGGTGGCCAACCCTATCGGTACCATCACTCTATGAAAATGTTACGGGATAGTCCTACTCCATTATGGTGCTAAAGGTTTAACGTCACTCCTATCGAATGAGCGACACCCGTTCTGACCGGGTGCCTGACTCAAACCTCAGACTAGATGCGCCGGGGTACAATCCCCCCGACAGGGTTATGAGGAAATATTGAACAGATAGACGTCCATTCCCCCGCCCAAACGCTACGACTTCAACCCCTAGAGGGACTCCAGTCGGCCGATCCGCTTACATCTTCGCCACTCGCGACGGGTCAGGCCGTCTTCGCCTCACAACCTTTTGGTCACGGATGACGCGTCTCCACTGCGACGAGGGGGGTCTAATGCCCCACACGCCACGAGGGAGCTGCGCCTTCCCTGTAGGTCTTACACACCGGCGTCTTCCCCGCCAGGACTGACTACTAGCTTCCACGAATCGACCCCGGTTGGGGGCTACTACTTCACCCCGTGGTCAGTCTGCCGGGAATATCCATCGCAGGCTGGCCGAAGCCCACTCATCCATCCATCACCATTCACACACAGATTCACGCAGTCGCCATCCTCCGTTATTTTATGTTCCTGAGTAACAATTGGGGACCTATTTGTTATTTTCTGTATTATCGAATTTTATATGGCAAAAAATAATGTATTACAGAAATTTCTATGCAATCTCTACACCAAACTTAGAATTAAGATTCTTAATATCCGCATTCCTAAACACATATCTTAAAATCTTCGGCTGAACGCCTAAACTGTACTTTGTCGAGTTGTGGCTTGATGGCTTGAATTTTCTCCAACAACAGAGCTTTTCCTGCCCCTGACGGAACTTCTTCGCCTTTTGATTGAAGCCAGTCAATCGTTTTGCATTTTATACAGTTCATGGTTGGACATAATTCCAGTTTCACTGAGTGGTATGGCGCGTTGTCCATTACCCCCACAGCCCCCTGTTTCAACAACGGTACAGTGTGGTTGAACCACTCGAAGAATGTTTCGACGTTCATTTCATCGTGACAATCCGACGAATTTTTCTTCGATTCAAAGCACAAGAGCCCACCAGGTAAAAATTCATCTACTTGAAAAAATCCACCCATGTGATTGTAGGTGACGGAAGGTTCTTTCGAATTTCCATATTTCAGCGAATTATAACACCAGTGTTGGGTATTGAGCGTAGACGATTGAAAGCTCGTTCAATCTGACATTTCAATTGTTCAATGGATCTGAACTGTTGTCCCGAGCGGTAAATAATATCCTTTACTGCTCCCCAAAGAAAGAAGTCCAGTGGTGTCAAATCTGGTGAACGAGGAGGCCGCAAGTGTAAAGCAGACTACGTCCTATCCACCATGATCCAAACATTCCATTTAACAATTGGCGAACCGGTCGACTATGGTCAGGTAAAATACCGTCATGCGTGAAGTAGATGGAGTGACGTCTATGTCGTGGTAAAACTTGACACAGTTCACTTAAGAGATGAGAACGTAGAAACTGTAGGTGCGTTTCACTTGTTAGACGTGTAGGTAAATAAATGAGACCGATAATACCAATGATTCCTGCCCATACATTGATGGTGAAGGGTCTTGATTACACCTTTCAACCATTGCATGCGGATTTTTGTAGGCCCAAATCCTGACATTTTGTTGATTGTTGATGCTACTACTTGAAAAACTACTTTTGTCTGTAAATAACACACGTTTCAGAAAGCGTGGTTCGCGTTGCAGTTTATGTAACATCCAACGGCAAAACCTTCGACGAGTGGCATGGTCATTTGATTGGAGTGCTTGAACGCGGCGAATTCTATAAGGTCTTAGACCTTCTTCTCGTATTATTCGTCGCACTGTCATATGGTTGATTTCTACTCGATGAACTATTCTACGTAAGCCCATTAGTGGATAAGCACGAACGAGAGCAGTAACCTGTTCTTCTTTACGCTAATGAATGCGGGATTGGCCTGCTCCTTGATGTGCACTAAGATGCCGTAATAGTATTTTTTGATCACTGAATTGTTGATCTAGTCGCCGAAAATCGCGTTGTCTTGGAACCGCTTCTGCACGTAGTGGTCTTCCATTATCCCTCATTAAATTCTGACATATTTAACAAGCTAATCTGTAGTTTCCTGCTGCTTAGTCAATAGCACGTAACATATAACGTATATTTTTCTGAATTGCCATGTTATTTCACTCATTCAGTATCAAGAACAGATTGACTGATCACAGTGACGAAATCTGCGAAACGTGCGATAGTCAACTGTCAACAAGCGCTTCCAAACCACTACAGTTTTCAGCTCCTCGGCTTCGTACTCTTTTATGAGCACCTGCAATCCCCAGCCCCATAATAGAGTTTGTCTAAGATTAAGCACACCATCCCCCCATCCAGCTTCGAATGCCACTTCTACTCCGTAGCCCGAGTCGACGATCCAAGTTAGGTTAGCCAATCTTCTGTCACCAGGATGGGCTTTGTTCAAACGCTAGAATAATTTTTTGCCTTAATTGTTCAACGCTCGTTATGTCGTCAGTATACACAACAGACTTGACATGATCCCACAAATAAAAATCTAGTGGTGATAAGTCCGGAGATCGTGGCGGCCAAGGTATTTTGCCATCGCGGCCGACCAGCACTGATAATTTTCATTTAAAAAGCGTCTTACTTCGCGACTGTAGTGTGGTGGTGCTCCATCTTGTTGAAAAATCAAATTCCTTCGAATTATAAGAGGAACATTTTCTAATAATTCAGGCAACACGTCCCGTAATAAACATAAATATGCCTCCGATGTTACATTGCCTGGAAAGAAATAGGGGTCTACAATTTGATTTCCAACTATGCCAGCCCAGACGTTCACACTCCATCTTATTTGAAAATTTCTTCGCAGAACTACATGCGGGTTTTCATCTGACCACCTGTGTGAATTGTGAACATTAAACATCCCGTCTCTCGTGAATTTTGCTTCATTCGTCCATAAAATTTGGAGCAAAAATTAAGCGTTGTTGGAATATTGTTCCAGTAACCAGTGACAGAATATCATGCTAAATAAGTTGGACACGTCCGTCTCGCTCCGCTGCATAGTGGGACGAAACGACCTGACGGCGATCAAAAACCTGTAACTTTACTTTTGCTTTATATACTTTAATGAACTTTTGAGAAGTTAATCATAGTCGTCTTTTTTTATTAACTTTGCTTATGTACGGTTTTCTTCGAACGACACATGCAGAGTATCCAGCATCTTTTAGGACTCTACGTACCGTTTTTGAACTAATTTCTTTATTGTAATCTTCTGCAACCAGTGCTGCAATCTCTGAAGAATTTGTTCGTGGATTTTGTTTAATTATATTTACTATTTTTCTTTTCTCCCTTTCCGATAACTTAGACGGCCGACCGCTCCGTAAGTGATTATGGGCATTCGATTTGTTCGCAAATCTTTTAATAATGTTCCGAATTGTAAATCGGCTTCTTTGTACTATTGCTCCAATTTCTGCATAAGATTTACCTTGTTTATATAAGTTCAATATAATTTTTCTTTCTTCCGGTGTAGTTTCTTTTCCTTTCCTTGACATTTTTAAAATTATTCTGAATATTCCTTACTAAATGAACTGTTGGACTGACACAACAATGAGTGAACTGACTGTCGGGACATCATTCGCTTGTTTCAACAAGTGAACAACAGTATATTAGTAAAATAGTATGTATGAATAAAGATTTTCAAGTGTGTGCCAATACTTTTGTCCAGGTATAAGATGGTTGTAAAACGCATTTTTATTAGTTGTATGTTCCTTACTTTATTAATTTTGTTCTGTTTTTGTATGAAGGCAAGTAAGACATTCTAAATACAGATCCATACAAAAAACAATTGGTATAAACAATTTTTTCAGTAGTTATAAATGTTTGTTTTCGGAATCGCATACTGTGCCAATACTTATGTCCACCACTATATGTTGACCTACTCGAAGGTCTTTCGCGAGCCCAACTGAATTATAATAATTGTCCATATAAAGTTCATGACCGCGTTTCAGAAAACCATCCATCAGGGCCAAAACAACATTTGAAGCATGACTTCGTCCACTTTATCTAACTTCGTCCGCATAAATTTTTACTCTCAACACTATTCCTCCAGGTTCGCAAAGTTCATAAAGTTTGACACCGTACTTATGCCGTTTGTTTTTTATATTCTGTCGAAAAACCAACGTTCCTCGCCAAAGAACTATCGCTTCATCAACACACAATTTTCTCCCCGGCTTATAAATGCGGCCCATACTTACGTTGAAGTGTTGGGATACGGGATTAATCTAATATAATCGGTCATCAATTTGCTCTTCATTATTGTTGAAATGTAGAAATCTTAATATTAGCTAAAAACGATTTCTAGGAATTCTTTTCCTCCAAAAGGCGAAATTGTAGAGTTCATTTTTCTTCCAATAATGTCCCATGGCTGGTAAACTGACTGTACCGGTGTGCATGAGCAAACCAAAGAAAACACGTAATTCCTTAGCGTTGGTATCCTTCCAATCTCGCAGCTGGGAGGATCGTAATAATGGAGACTTTGCTATTTCTTGGACAGCATAGCGATTTGTTTCTTGAACAATCTCATTTAAAAAATCTTCTGTCAAAAACAGATCGAAGAAATCCCCTAGCGATTTAACATCATCTGGAATTATCAAACCAGGATTTCCTCTAAACTCAAACTGTGGCGGATCCCTCCTATCAGTTGTCCTATTATCGGCATCGTCTTGATATATGACGCTTGTTGATGTTTCATCGGCGGGACTATGACACTGCTCACTCGATGAGTTGATGTTCCCCCCAAAAGGAATCCGCGCGTCATCATCTACGGCGCGCCCACGAGAGAAACCGACGACGAAGTCCTGCAGGCAATCATGGACCAGAATCTGACACCTGAAGAAACAGAAAAGTGCAAAAATCAGCTCAAAATCTCTTTCAAAACCGGAAACAAGAACAATAACGATAGCTGCAACCTGGTACTAGAGGCGTCCAAAGAAGAAAGGGAATTGCTTTTAAAAAAGAAACGCCTCTACATCATGTGGCAATGCTGCCAGGTTCAAGATTACATCGCGGCAACAAGGTACTTCAAGTGTCAAGCCTTCGGACACACTTCCAAGCACTGTAAAAGTGAAACCGACGTCTGTGGACACTGTGCGGCAGCGGGTCACACTTTCAAAAACTGCTCGTACTCGCTCTGCGAATGCGGTGTGTCAGAGTGAGTGGCACAAGCGGCGTAAGCCGTGGAAGCTGAACGCTCGCGAGCCATTCTCGCAAGCCCGTAAGAGACTGAGCCTGTGCTGGCGACCCTGTCTCCTCGTGGCCCCCGCTGGTAACGCTCTGCCTGCATTTCTATGATCACATGGACTTCCAAGCAGAGTGGCTAAACGGGTCGCTTCCCGAAAGGGACACTCTACCCTTCTAATGATCCTTAAATGGTGAAGAAGGGGTTTTTCCAAGCCTGCAGTTCATAACATCTACGAACGCGATCCTTCGCAGTGGCCATCGCATATAACACCCGTCAATTTAGGCGAAATGCCTAGGAGTGGCAGAGCTGGCGCCCGCGCCAGTGGAGCTCGAACCCCATAGAATGCTCACTCGATGAATGAATCCTTCGAAGTCGTTTTGCTGGGAAAGGTGCTATTTCATCTTCATTTTCAGAAGTGGACTCCGCCTCCCACTCATCACTTCCTACCAAAAAAGTATCGCTATCATCTTCAGAGAATTCTTCCTCGTTGGCAGAAACTTCTTCTTCAAAAAATATTGTTTCATCGTCACGATCCATTTTTCTGGGTTGAGGAAATAAATTGATATTATTTACTTCCATAATGATCTTCAAGAAAAAATTTAAATTTGTATAGTAATATTTATGCACTTACTTTACTTTACTGCACCTCACTTTATGTTTTAGGTAAATATTTGTATCCAATTATCTTCACTTACTGAATTCGACACAATTTTTTTCTTTAATAATAGGTCCTTTTATTTCCACTAAATCTTTCCGACTGGCTTCACACTTTACTCATCCTGAATATACATACAGTGAGTAACAAAAGTAAGTAAACAGTCAATTTCTGAGTGATCTAATAATGTTTATGAAGTGAAAACTTAATGTTACATAAAATAATGTATAGTCAGTTATAGAACAGGGTATGCTTAAGTAGAATAAATGATACAATTTTCATTAATTAGTAACATATTTACACAAAAAAATGAAAACATATGTTACAAAAGTAAGTAAACATCTTTTGATTTAATTAGTTAATAACCACAATGATGGCCATTCTGTAGTGATATTTTTGCCAAACGATCAGACAGAGAGTGTGTGTATTTGTGACATTCATCAACCGAAAATGATTGCCACTTTTCTTCTATTAAACATTTTAAGTCATTTATATTTTGTGGTCTACTTTCTGCTATCTTTAATTTAAGAATTGACCACATATTCTCAATGGGAGATAATTCAGGGCTTTGCGGTAGCCACTCTAAGATATTAATACAGTTTTCTTTTATATAATTTGTTACAATTTTTGCTTTGTGTATAGGAGCGTTGTCCTGTTGCACGATGAAATTATCCTCTATCAACCGTTTGCCCTCAGGAATTATTACATCTTGTAATAATTTTAAATATACAGAGGCGTTAACTTTACCACTTAATATTACAATTCTTCCTACCCCGCAATATGAAACACACCCCCACACCATAACACCTCGATCCATTGATTTTAGTGTCGGTTTAGTGCACTGATATGAAAGGACTTCATCTTTTCGCCTCCACACGAACATTCTTCCATGACTATATTTTAGTCGAATCATCGATTCATCGGTCCATAGTATTTTTGACCAGAATGTTAAAGGTTTCATCCTTTTTTAAATATTTTGTATATTCAAATAAGATACTTTCCTTGCAGTACGGCCATGCTTTTCGACTGCGTGTAATCGCCGCCTTATTGTTTGCGTTGACGGTGGGTTCCGGTCTTCATTTTGAAGTTGCACACGAATTTTAGGTGCTGATATGAATGGATCTGTTAATGAAATGTTTACTATTTTTTGATTCATTCGATTATCCGTAACTCGAGGCCGTCCTGATTTGGGTGCAACCAATACTCTTGCATTTTTTTGAAAGCCTTAACTTTACTGGAGATGGCTGCTACAGATTTATTAAAAAATTTAGCGATTTGTCTATATGAGCTGCCCTCGTCTTTCATTTTAATAACAATTCTCCTTTCTTCGTTTGTCAAATGTTTGACTTTAACCATTTTTCAATAATGATTTTGAAAAAACAGAATACGATAGAAAACTTCTTTGAAATTTACACTTATTAATAAAAATGCACATAACCTCTTCACAAAATAATAAAAAGACCATTCAACTATTATATCTAAATAAAACATTTCACGAATATGTGTTGCAAATTGAAAATCTAATGAAAAATTGAAAGTGTTCACTTACTTTTGTAACCTCTATAAAATGTTTATATGAATAAACTGAATAGAATCGCACACAATACGTTTATAACGAGTGCAGTGACTGTTGCAAACAATAGAAGGGTGTCAATGCTATGTATTCTATTTGTTTGGTAACACAATCACCGGTAACCCTGTCCGTTTATTTCCCTTATTATACATTTCTTCTAGGAACAAAGGATTTATTGTAGAAATGCATTCGTTTTACTAGCACGTAGCAGGGACAATACATTTCAAAAACCTGAATTGTAGTCCGCATAGGTACACCAACAACTAACATCGTCAGCTATTTCTCATTCGAAAATTCCGAGAGTCCGTGAACTAGAGTATATGAACGTTGGTTTACAGGTCGTATGTTTCCCTAAATATATTTTTGTTTCTAACGGAGTGGGAAGTGATCCGTTACCTGTGATCCTACCCTTTGCAGCATAATACGCTACTGCACACTTCTTGCCATGTCACTAGAATTTTAAATTGTATTTGTACTCTCACTGATTGCTTTTGTCTGCTAATTATTACTTGTCTGTCCATTTTTGTTATTTTACAACTCTTTGTAACTTACCGACGCCTTATGGGTTTTGCCCAGTGAGGATCATTACACATCTGTATTATTGACTGTCGCCAGATGAAATTAGGAGACGATCATTGTAAAATCAAGCAAAACGAAAAGAAAACTTCTTTGTGTATGAAAAATTTAATTGAAAAAAAAAAACTACGAGATATCTCGTAAGCGGCACTCAGCACAGGAATTTTATTCAGTGACGCCAGCTACGAGACATCTCATAGTGTTTTTTTCATTTTCAAATTACTGTAAATGCCATTTTAGTACTATATCTGCAACTAAATATTATTAGATTTTGTGAAATTCCATGTTTTCTTTAAAATAAAATCTTGGCGCCCAGGGCAAGACGCTCTAAATTTGCATGGCAGTGAATGGGTTAAATGTCCCCAAAGAAAGTAATCAAGTGGCGTCAAGTCCGGCGAACGTGCCGGCCACGAAATTTGTCCTCCACGTCCAATCCACCGATTAGGGAATAGCCTTTGTAGTACCTAACGTGATTGTTATGCGTAATGTGCTGGGCATTCGTCATGTTGATACCACAGTGTTAACACATTGCGTACGGAGCTCTGCGCGTTCAACACGCACTCAAAGCCCGCACATTTTCGAACGTTCCAGAAGCATGCTTGGCAAGCAATAGAAAGCGGATACGTACATTTCTAATTTGTATTTGGTATTATATTCACATAAATTATTCTTAAATATTTCTATATATATAGTTAATATACATCCGATAACTCATCATGCACCAATTCACTTTCAGTTTCGTTTTCATTACATCTGTCTGTCATTTTGCTGCTTTTATAGAATTAGGGCCTATTTCATAAAATCAATTTTTGTTATAATTTATCAGTAACAGATTGAAAATATAGATGATTCTTAAAAAACTGTTGCCTTACAAATTAAAACACGAAGTTTGAAATTCCAAAATGTACAATAATAAAACACTTTATAAGATACGGTACGTACGACGATCGGCACAGATCTACTGATGTACTGGCTATAATGACTGATCATTTCTACATGCTCGGAATGTTGAAATTCAGTTATTTCGCTAATCATTTGTCTTAAGAATGGGAGAGGCTTCGTTACCCTGGTAACGTAACAAAAATATTTGCCGCTGGTTGCTTAAGTTGCCGATTGAATCGAAAAAAACATGAAAACGAGATATCTCGTGACCCGGCCGCAACGTTCGATTTGCTAAAAACGAGATATCTCGTGACCCGTACGCAATGTGTTAAAAGAGTTTGGCATGGTAAATCTTCTAATAAGGACGGTAATCTTTTAGACAAAAAGACAGAATATTTTTGTCCTGTTAATGATCCGCCAATAAAATACGGTCCGATTATTTTATTATCAATTATACCACACCAAACATTTAAGCTCCATCGCCGTTGGTGATCAACCTGGCGAAGCCAATGACCAGTAATGCATATTTTTTAAGTTAACTTGTCCAAAATTCGTGAGTGTAGCCTCATCAGTGAATAAGATATTTTTTACAAATGTATTGTTTCTATTTATTTCATTGGGAAGCCGCTGACAAAATAGTACACGGTTTTCATAGTCTTTTCCATGCAATTCTTGATGCAGTAAAAGATGAAATGGATGAAACTTCTGTGATTTTAGAATCCGTACAACACTTGCTTGACTAATTCTCAAGCTTCGCGATATTTGCCGCGTACTGATATCCGGATTGTGGATAGCAGTGCCAACTATAGCATTAATATTTCTCTCATTTCTTACAGTTTTCTGTCGCTTACGTTCCACGGTGAAGCTGCCAATTTCTCCAAGTCTTTTACTAAGCTTTTGAAACAGACGACGTGTTGGTTGAATTCGGTCTGGATATTTTTCGGCATGCAAACTTTTCGCTTTCACAGAATTACATTGCATGCTCCATAAACGAAACTCATATCTCGAATTTCACTATTGGTAAATCTTATCGTTACGAAGCTAATTACTAAGCTTAATTGTACGGGGAAGTTACTTGTACACACTTAATTCACGTAGCAGTAACTTTGAACTGAATATCTAACGATTGTCGCAGAAATTAAGATACGCTTCCAATGATACAATGTAAACAATCAGGCAAGGTCAATGTCGTCGTTCGTGAACACCACTGATTGAACACCGCAATTTCGGATTTTCAATGGTTGAGCATAAATGGTCTAATGTTGTCCATATTGCATTTTTCATGTCGGGCACAGAATTGACATTTCGCCTTATCGCAAGCCCGTAATATTAGGGGGACCGGAAAGTAATGTCGCTTTCTTACGTTAAATTCAAACAGATAAATTCTTAACAAGTTTTTATTTCACATCAATGATGTAATCACCCTCGTTATCAACAACCGTTTGCCATCTAGTGTGCAAATTTTCTATGCCGGATCGATAAAAATCAATTGGTTTTTGAACAAAATATCTGGAGATGGCATTTTGAATATCATCCAAATTTTCAACTTTTTTGCCACTTAAAAAGTGTTGTAGCGATCGGGATAAATGAAAATCCGATGTCGGGCGAGTATGGTGGGTGAGGCAGTACCTCCCACCCCAGTTCATTAATTTTTTCCAGGGTTCGTCTTGCGCAGTGCCGTCTTGCATTATCGTGTTGGAGAATAACGCCTTTTCTGTTGACAATCGCTGGACACTTTTCAATTAAAGACTGATTTACTCGATCCAATTGTTCACAGTAAAGGTTTGCATTTACAGTTTGTCCAGGTTTCAGCACTTCGAAATGCACGACCCCGCGTATACTCCACCAAACACACAAAAGCGCCTTTTTGGGGTGTAAACCTGGCTTATCAGTACTTCGTGGCGTTTCATTCGGAGAGAGCCACTGCCTTTTGCGTTTTGGATTATCATAGAGGACCCATTTTTCATCTCCAGTGATCAAGCGATCGAAAAACGCTTCTGTATTATGCCGTTGAAGCAATAAGTTGCATGTGGTGGATCGGTTAGCTTTGTTTTCTTCCGACAGATTATGCGGGACACAAACACCTGCTCTGCTTACTTTACCAATCTGCTGTAAATGTTCTTGGATGGTCGACCAAGGTTGGTTGAGAGTGCTTGACAATTCCTCGATTGTCTGACACGGATTTGCTTCCACTTCCGCTCTTAACATGTCATTGTCTAATGTTGTTGGTCTTCCTGATCGATACGAGTCGGAAAGATCAAAATTACCGGATCTGAACTTAGAAAACCACCTTTGGCATTTACGAATGTCTAATGCACTTGGATAAACATCGCAAATGTTTTTGGTAGCAACTGTTGCGTTACTGCCCTTCCGAAACTCAAAAAGCATACAATGCCGGATATGTACCTCTTCTGGTATTTGACTGGCCATTTCACCCCAAATTGCAAAAAAAAAAGTAATGTTTAATTGTTTACAAATAATCGAACCACTATAACCTTAAAATGTCTTTGGCACGACTTTGAAGAACACAATGACCTAACAAATGACAATCAAACATTGACATGCGCAGAAACGACATTACTTTCCGGTCCCCCTAATATTTTGTCAGCTTTTTTAAAGGGACATCGGTCAACTTGCCTTTACCGCCAAGCTTGTTTTTTTTTTGCATTTTGGAGTCGCGTGCCCATTCTCTTTTCGACGTGTCCAACGCACTCACTTTTCACCACAGGAACATCGTCGCCGTATGCATTCAGATCTAAAATTGCCTTGTACGTCTTGGAATCGCTGTCTCCGACATAATTTGTGTACGTTACTTCAAATTTCTCTTCAGACCTTAAAAACATTTCTTTTACCGCGTCCACCTCCATTTTACCCGATGATCCAGAATGGTTGGCAAAATACTCGTCTTGATGCTGTTCGTACCACTCGATATACTCATCAGTACTTTCTTTTTTGCTCCAATACACACAAGCCTGGCAGTAGCCACTTCTTACAACGAGATCTATTACTTTACCGCTGTAGTACCCAATGAGCGTTGTGACACCGAACAGAGAAGTAAACCCTCGTTTCTTCCAGGATCCATCTCCAGATACTTTCAACTTATTTGGCGGCCTTCCATTTTTCACATTTTCTGCTTCTTCTCCTTCGACGGTCTTTTTACTCAAAATATCGAAAACAGATTTTGCTGCGTCATGTATATGCCGCACAATGCGATCGCATGTATGTACATTCTTTTTAAAGCATTCTCTAACAATTGTTGCAAGTTTTTCGCAGGAAGTACCTGGATTTTTCTGAGGTAAAACTGACGTTTAGGGGAGGCAGCCCTGACGACCTTGACCTTGACATATGTTATTAAGGACACCTTCTTCAGTAACGCTCAAGAGGTTTTAGCCGTCGCGCGTTATTCTTTACAAAGTTATTAATTATTAAATATGGAACACGAAAGGAGATCCATTTTGCAACAAAGTTGATATATGTCGCAACACTTCGTTATCACTGAATGAAAAACCCACTCAAAACTTCAACACATGGCCCTACACTCCCACCTAAAAAAAAATCCAACCCAACGTAACTCATTCTTGCATTAAATTCAGGATAGGATAGTTTGGACTCCATAGTATTCTTATGGGGTTCCCGGAGCCCCCCCTAACACGCCAGAGGATTGGTCACCGTGGAGGTTTCAGTGGATAAGAATCACACACCACCGAGGTGCCCTTTGAAGGTTTTCTCCACGTAAAAAAAAACGGATAGAAGAGTTTGATTTATCTCAAAAACACATTAGGTTAGGTTAGGTTAGATTATTTCGGGGTTGGGGTGCATGGCGGGGATGGGAACGCAGGGTGAGGGGTTCCCTAATCTGTCCTTAGGATAAATGAAACTATTCTATCCTGAATTTAATTCAAGAATGAGTTAGGTTGGGCTGGATTTTTTTTAGGCGGTGGGGCGAAGGGGGAGGGATTCCCGTCCCGTGATTTTTCATGGTTTCGACGCCGTGTTAGCAAAAATATCACGACGCATTGGAGCTTTCTTTGAAATAATGAGTTCTATGTATCCATTACATCGTTTAAATACTGAGTAAAATTCTAGTTTCGCATACTCGTCAACTATTTCTTATATCATAATCCTCTGTCCATTAATGATTTCCTGCTTCAAATGACTTTTCTTTGTTCATACATGTTCTAGTTCCACATACATATTAGTCGTTTATGCCTTTCAATACTCAAAATAACTTCTACATTTTGCAAAATTTTTTTGTTAATATCTTTTTAATAAAAGAACGAGCGACGGCTAAAACCTTCTGAAAGATACTCAGAAGGATGACCTTGATAACATACGTCAAGGTCAAGGTCATCGGGGCTGCCTCCCCTAAGCGTCAGTTTTACCTTTTCTGAATTTCACGGATCAAGGCTTTTTCTTCTCTCTCCATTAGTTTTCTCGGGCGACCTGAACGGTGCTTGTTTTTTTACAGTTCCTTCAGTTTTTGATCTTTTAATAATATCATGTATCGTACACCTATTTATATTCAATAATTTACTTATTCTTCCATAAGTCTTTCCTTCGTTATGCCACTTATCAATTAATTTTCTTTCACTTTCTGGAATTTCAGATGTTTTTGGGACACATTTTAGTAATTAATATCTCACCAAGAATGCTAGCCTATGACCAATGCACGTGCGATCTGTACGACGACTAGCTACAGAGTACGTTTACATTCAGTAGCCGAAATACTTTGTTTACATTCTTTTTTTAGAACTAATTTCATTCTGTTCAAATACTTTTGTGGCTACCGCGAAATGTATGTTTGTAATAAATATTTTATAACTCTTATGTATATTTTCGGATTTGTTTGAAATTTTACCTGTATATCCTCGGTGGTCGTATCAACTTACGGTGCTAATAATATTTTAAGGAGTTTCATACAACACACATATTATATTCATAAAAGTATTCTGTTGTTAGTGTTCAAATACTTTCGTGAGTCACTGTATATGTACCATCCTACACGGTCATTATTACATTGTCACTTTTGTCACGCGTAATATTATTTAAAAAATGTGGTACAAAATTCGTTATGATAATTTTTCTTATGGTAGATATCACTCGGCTTATCGTTGCCTGCGACAGATGAAGAAAAGATGCTATTTTGTTGTGAGAGAAGCCATGGTACAGATGCATGAAATGTACTCCAAGCTTAATATTGAAATGATATTCATTATTTCCAAAACAATATTCAGCCATATTCAAAAATTCGGATATCTTTAACCCTTTGCGAACGAAGCCGCCCGACAGGCGAGCGTCGCTGTGGACGTCAGGTATTGGAGCGCGCGGTAAAGAAAATATTCACGTTTAACGTTTGCGTTATAAAAACTAAAGCTTTATTCAAATAACTTTTACATAACAACAAAATCATAAACAAACAAATTTGGTCGTGTTTACATATGAGACGTTTTATATTCGTGCATTGTATGGCATCGTTCGAAACAGTCACCTATGTGCAAGGCCGGTTTAGCCGAACAGGTTGCACAATAGTAACTCGACTCTCTTCTTCCATGTGCTACTTTCCGATTAGAGCATACGACACAATCTTTACTCCTTCCTGTCTCATCTCGCCGAATAATATGTAAAAGGCCGTTCAGCCTATCTGCTGTTCCAGAAGTCGAAGGAGGCTTGGGATCAGCATCTCGAAAATCTCCATCCAATTGATCTACCAAGTGACGTACAAATTGTAAATGAGTTAACTTTTTTATACTGTATTTCTTGCGATGTACCTGATATAATAGATAGGAATTTATCACTGAAACTTCCAATCCCCGAAAAAATAATTTTCGCCACCATTTTTGGGACTTTCTCATGAAACAGTACGTGTTTGTGTACTGGCCTGCTTTATCTACCCCGCCCATATATTTATTATAATTTATAACCACATCTGGCTTCACAATATTAGTTCTTCCTTCTTTGCGTGTCCTTTTAGTGACGGTTTTCGAAGATGAGGTATCACAGGTGCTGAGCATTGTCACAATACGCTTGTCTCTCCAAGCCAATAATAGTAAATCTTTCCGTCTGTAGGCAACGATTTCATTTTTTGTAATTTTTGGATTTTTTATTTCGTGTGGAATAAATTTCCGATTCGTCTGGATAGTTCCGGTTAGATAGCATTTCATTATCAGTAATGCATCTGCCAAGGGAATGCTTGTGAAGTATCGGTCGTTGAAGATATGGTATCCAACAGCGCCAGGATTGGGTTGTAATAAATTGTGATATAGTTGTAAGACTATTCTTGAGCTTATTGGCAGATCTGGTCTAAGTAATTTCTCTGTTGTAAAACTGCCATAATATGGTAAAATAGTCTGTATATAACCAATATTGGCGTCAGCAAGAACATAAATGCGGATACCCCACTTGGTTGGTTTCTGGGGGTTGTACGTAATAAAACTTATTCGTCCTTTGAATTTGACGATTGATTCATCCACTGATAACTCTACCCCGGGTACAAAATTTTCACGACATTTACTGTCGATATAATCTGAAAAATTGCTAATTTTTTGCGTCCTTGTTGTCATGTTTCGCGTACCTTCAATATTTTCATTTGTGTGAAGCATCCAAAATATTTGTAAGAATCGGTCTCTCCTGAATATTTCGGCAAAGTATGGGATCCTACATTTCTTGTCTGTGGTCCAATAATCCTTCAGGCTCGGAAGTGGCATTGCCCCCATAAGCAATATTATGCCGAGAAATGCTCGCATTTCTTTTGTTGTAAGATTAGTCCATGTACGCCATTTGGACCGTTTTTTTTATATGTTTTCCTTGTATCTTATTATTTGCGTACTGATTAGTCTCCTCAACTATTTTCTTTATCAACTCATCGGTAAAGAACGAGTTGAAGAAATCTAATGGTTCCGTATCCTGTGTCGCCCTAATGCGCTACGTGCGGTTCATATGGTACGGGCCTGAGACGTGTCGAGCACTAGGGCCGTCGCGGGGCCCAAGACGCGCAGCGGGAAAAAGTGGGCGTTGCTTCCGAAAATCGGCCGTCGTGAGCATTTATGCCAATGCCTGATCTAAACAGTATTCCTTCCAGAAACACTGTGGCTCCTCCTTCCTCGCGGAGTTTCATCCATGGATGCGAGCGTAAACGATGTAACGTAGATGTCTTTAAACTGTAATAATTTGAAGAGTGGGACGACGGAGGAAACGATTCTTGTATGATTATGTAGAGGAAGGTGTGCCGAACATATTCCAATTTGTTAGAATGTGGGATTCTTTGGGACTTAAAATATATCCCCTGTCAATTGTATACAATTTTACGAATTTTCTGTATTTCATTCAGCATTCATTTTTTAATATATTCTGTAGTGTAATTATTAATGTAACGTATGGTTTCTTATCGCGACAGAATGCTCTTTATTATTAAAAAAACGCAGTAAAAATATTAAACAAGAACATCAGGGCAACTAGAAGAAAGAAATCAGTTTTATCGGATGAAAAACATCATCTTTAAAATTTCCACCTTTAAGTGGTCATTTCCATTAAGATTTTTATTAACCCTTGGCGCTCCGCATGTTTTTGTTCCACTGCCTACCAGCAACTCCGGCACATTTTGTGCTTTGCAGCGAAACGAGTGAAAAGAAGGATTCTTATTTTAAGTGAGAAAAATTACACGTGCTTGTAAATGTTTGAGATTTTATTTATTATATACATTTGCAGTCTCTTCTTGTCAATGAGAAATAAATTTTAAATTTTATAATTCACCATGGTGTGATACCTTTCAAAACAATCTCCCATGTGCATTCTCGGTTTACTTGGGCAAGTGTCACAATATTCACTCGTTTGACGTCTGCCATCCCTTTCTTTCCGTTTAGAGCACACAACGCAGTCCCTCTTTGGACCTTTCCTCAATATGTGTAGTTTTCCGTCCAATCTGATTTCAGAAATTGATCTAGATATTCTTCTTCTGTCCTGATGAAAATCTCCTACGAGTTGATCCAGTAAAGTTTTCCTGTACTTTAAATGCGTCAGTACTTTCTCATTCTTATTGTGCTGTACAGTTTTATACAAAATGTATGAATTAATTATAGACATTTCCATTCCCCAAAAGAAGAGTTTCCGCCACCATTTAAGGGAAGGCCTCAGAAAGCAGTAACTGGAGGCGTATTGATCAGCCCGATCAACACCACCCATTGATTTTGTGTATCCGATTGCTACACTTGGCTTTTCAATTTCTTCGTTGGTACCACCTCGAATAAATCTATTAGTTATTACCATTCCAGCATTATGCCAGTTACTCAATAACGTCACTATTCTTTTATCCCTCCAAGCTAAGATCATCGTATTTCCACGTTTGTATGCAACAGTTTTCTTTTCTCTTAATTTTGGTTTTTTCAAACATGTTGGAAGACCTTTTCTGTTGGATTGTACTGTGCCGGTCAAGTGGCATTTCATTTTTCTCAATTCTTGAGCCAAGGGTATACTGGTGTAATACCTGTCGGTATGCATATGATAACCTTTTGCGGTAGGTACCCGATCTAATAATTGTTGGTAGAGATGCAGAGTGATTCTGGTGCTAACCAGTAAATCTTGCCTTGGCAGATTTTCAGAGGTGATACTTCCATAATATGGAAGAATGCTATACACATATCCAGTTTCGGAGTCTGCTAAAACGTATATTCGAATGCCCCACTTGGTGGGCTTATTGGGATTGTAGGTGATAAAACTGATCTTTCCTTTAAATTTAACAACTGATTCGTCTACGCATATATTTTGTCCAGGTACAAAATAGTCTGAAAATTTTGTGTTTATATATTCCAAAAAATTAGATGCTCGTTGAATACGTGTTCTGATGTCATTTTTTGTAGGGTCCGGTGTTTTTAAATGAAGCATCCAGAATATCTGCATGAATCTCTTCCTTGTAAATATTTTACTAAAGAAAGGGATGCGACTATTCTCCCTAGTTGACCAGTATTCCTGGATATTCGCTAGGGGTATCATACCCATATTGATGATAACTCCAATAAATGCCCAAAATTCATCCTCTTCCACCGCGCGCCACGTTTGCCAAATAGAATTATGAGATATTTCTTTATTCTTCAAAACATTTTCTGCGTACTTGTTCGTTTCTTTTATAATTTCCTTTGCCAGTTCATTTGTGAAGAATAATTTAAAGTATTGTATCGGCTGTACAACACTTGCAGTAATTTGTGGTCCAATGACCTTTGGCGATACATTAAAATGTATTCTATCCGGAATACCTAATTCTTCCGTAACATCGCGCCATTCAACTAATTCTTCCTGCGATTCTTCGCTTTCACTTTCAATAACTACCATTCGTCGTCTCTTTGGTAGTATAATTTCGGAATCACTACTTGAAGTGTCAGAATTATAATCAATATTGTCTTCCACAATATCTTCTAACATTGGAAAATCCAACACATCTTCAGTATCACTCAAATCTATATTCTCATCACAATAATTATTTTTCTCCATACTGCTAACAGCAAAATGGGTAAAAAAATTATTCAATCGTAACAGTAAAGAGACTGAGCACGTTTTAACAACAGATAACAATTGCCATCACCAACAATTGCGTAACATCTTAAGTGTATTCATTATAAAAACATTGGGCTCCGCAGCGGAGCCTGCGGAGTGACGGAACAAATGACCGACGGCTCCGTAGCGGAGCTAACGGAGCGCTAAGGGTTAAATTTTATTAATATTTCCATTTTCGAGACTGATGGACATTTAGGAGGACGTATACGTTCAGTAGGTATCGATATGTGAAAGTTGATTTTTTGAGAAAATGGCACTCAATTCTTCAATCCGGACCACTGTGCGGCGGCGGCCCGGGCAAGGGTCGGCTTAAGTTAGCTGACTTTTGGTGATGATGACGATGATGCTTCCATGAAGCAACTCCATCTTTGCCCTGAGGCGGTCGACCACAATGGTAAGTTCACCAACCTGCCGTCTCAACTCCGTGTTTGACTGCCGGAGCTACAGAGTATCCCCTGTGTCGGCAGTCCTTGCGGCCAGCTCATTCGCCCCTGAGCTGGAGGCCTGGGAAGCACAGTTAAGGACTTCTATACAGGATGTTTCACCACCCCTGTCAACAATTTTAAGGGGTGATTCTGCAAGCCAAAATAAGACGAAAATCAAGAATAAAAAAATTGCGCCCGAGGCTTCATTTTTGAGTTATCAATGTGTAAAGAACGGGCCAAAAACGCCTGTCCAGCGGCAGCAGTCTATACACGCGCAGTGTCTGCCATCGCGCGCCAAGTTCCCCGTACAAAGCGCTCGTTTACCGACGTAGAGAAACTGTGACTTACCATGCGATGCGATATGACACTACATTCTTGCGACAATTTATGAAGCAACACATACCTTTCGTTGACGGTATTGAACCTGCCTACTTGAAAAAATCCATAAGGGCATATCAAAACCTGCCTCACAGGATTCTCAAGCAGAGAGGGTGAATGCAATTTCTTATTGGCGATTTTGTCCAAAAAATCGCCCACGCGCGCTTACACACGCACCGCGATTATTGTATTCGCAAGTGTCCATGTGTACACGCACCGCGAGTGTCCACAAAGAAATGTTCACAGACACGCACAATATTCTCCACACGATTAAATGCACCGCGATTGTCCCGTCCGCGAGTGTCCATTTATTCACAAACACGCACTGCGGTCATTTTATCCGTAAGTGTTCATGCGTACACGCACCGCGATTGACCCGTCCGCGAGTGTCCACAATGTTCATGCACAAACAATGTTACTTCAGGAGATGCTCAATATGGCCACCATTCTCCTGAATGCAGACTTCAATTCTTTGTAAATTCCGTCAGACGTTCTTGAAGTCTGTCATAACATTTTGTATAATGCCCGATGAAAATTCAGTACGCTACTGAAGTTGTTGTTGCGTATTGACGGGCGTTGAATACACTAATTGCTACATGTGTCTCCAGAAATAAAAATCAAGACGGTTTAAATGTGGGGACCGAGCAGGCCACGGCACGGGTCCTCCTCGTCCGATCCATCTGTGGCCAAAGTGCGCATTCAGATGCTCTCGTACTACAAGGGTGGAGTGTGGTGATGCACCATCTTGCATTAACCACATGCTTCTTCGTACTTGCAGTGGAACGTCTTCTAAGAATGGGGGTAGCTGCAGTTGGAGAAAGCTGAGGTATCCTTGTCCGGTCAATCGAGGGGGTAGAATTATGGGACCAATAATTTTGTCTCCAAGAATTCCTGCCCAAACATTGACCGAAAACTGACGCTGCGAATGTGTTTGCAGCAGCGCGTGTGGGTTTTCTTCAGCCCAGATGTGAGCCGTTGACTACGCCGCGTTTGTTGAACGCCGATTCGTCCGTGAACAATATTCTTGATGTAAACTGTTCATCGTTTCTTATATCTTCCCTCATCCACGAACAAGAATTCAAGCGACGGACAAAATCGCCCTCTTCCAGTTCATGCACCTACTGATAATGGTTGGGGTGCAGTTCCTTATCCTTTACTATTCTCCAAACTGTGCTGTTGCCCACTCGTTCCACTGCCGCAACTGTACGAGTGCCGGTCGAAGGGTCTTCTTCAATATGCTGCAACCCTCTCTTCAAGATCCGGATCACGCTGGTCATACCCTCCGGATTTTGTGCCCGCATGCGAACCTGTATCACGTAATCTTTCATACAGCCCCGTAAATGTTCTTGCACTGGGCACATTTCTCCTTGGAAATTTTTTCGCAGTAACTGCGATATGCTTCGTTTGCTTGACCCCTCGCTTCGCCGTAGCACATAATCATGTCTGTTTGTTCTGCAAATGAGTAGTGTCGTTCCGCCATCGCCTATTCCGTTGTCTTCTCTCTTCACATACCGCACACAGAAAAAGAAACTAAAAAATAATAAATCTAAAGTAGTAACACTAAAACTAAAACTAGTACTTAAACTAAAACTATAACTAAAACTACGGCTAAGAGTGCAATTATAACTGAATTAAAGGCAGACTGCTTTCTAGGTTTGAAATATTTTCCGCCGATCACAGTCTGGTTTCTCGTTGGCGATAACTACCAAACTGAGGAAACGTTGGACGAATTCTATTCGGAAGATTGAAAACTGTATCGATAATTTGTTGTTAATAGGTGGGTCCTTGTTTATCCCTCGCACGCGTACGTGCGGGTCGCTCGAGACCCGAGGCGATATCTTGATCCCGCGAATCGAAGCTGTTTATACTTTGCAGTATCGCGACGAGTGCCGTTGGACGGATCGCTTTAAAGGGTATAACCGAATAAGAGCTTTCATTTCTTTCCGACGATGCAGTATCCCTCTCAAAGGAGAAGCGAGTACGTCTGTGCGCGGTTACGCACTCGCGCATGCTTCATAGGAGGAAAAGAGAAAGATTATGCGCTCACCGGCGAGCACTGATGTATAGGAGATATAACACATAAATCAATACTTGCTGACACGTGCATGTTTGCGGTCCGGCGATTGTGACACTTTCCCTATCATGATCATGCATGCGCGGGGCACGAGGTAATTGTGTTAGTTGTCCGACGCGTCGAAGCCGCCTCTGGGGCTGACAACTCGCATATTGCGCCGCTATGATCCAGAGCATCGACTCCTATTTACGATCTTTCACTGTTGTCCCGCATCCTGCACGTGTATATAAGTATGCCAGGAAAGTAGAGAAAGATCGCGAGCAATGACTGGTGACCGGTAATATACTAGGTGTCGATCCGCGGTAATTGACGTACGTCCAACATGCCGTCCCCCAACCCCTCCGCTCACACTCTCGGAGTCATCACTGGACTGCTTCCACCTACACAACCCCCTAGCAAGACTACCTCCGGTCGGCTCTCCCAATCACTCCCTCCCGCACTGCTACCCATTCAAATCTCCCCTCCGACAATGTTCCTCCTATAACAGAATTACCAGACTTGTAGAGCCTATTATACAGTTAAAAGTCCATGGAGGTCGTGAATCACAGTAAATTAATCAGGTTTCTTAGCACTCAATGCGTATGCTTTGGAGTATGTTAGGAATCAGTCCAGGGTGTCAGGATAAAATTAAGAAACACGTTCCTTGATGGTTCTGGGGTTAAGTGCTGAATGGTCCAAAACAGTCAAGACATACTCGTCCCCACTCCGTGGTCAGATCCTTTAGGCAAAATGTCTCTTTTTTTGGGAAATCAGCAGTACGATGTCGGTTCGCCTGCCACCCTTAAAACTTTCTCTCATGCTTCTTTCAAACAAACAGTCTATGACACCCGATAGCCATACGACCTCGAGACGATGGCTAACGTTTGGTGCCCATCCATCAAACCATACTGTCAACATACGGACATTTAGTGTAACCTGTCGCAAGCGATTAGCCGCTCCTGAGGGTTTCCCCTATATCGGCATCGGTTGGTAACCACCAGCAAAACCGCCTCGGGATGAGCGCAGAAAAATCCAGAAGTACCGCAGAGCGTTTTCTGCGAATGAATCCTTTAGCTACGTCGTGGCCAAGGGAGGATAGCTCCTCCAATGGTCAGCGCCGTATCCACGGGGAACCACGGGGCGGCGAACTCACTGCGTACACGCCTGTACGCTCACTCTGCCCCCGACCAAAACTGAAGGGATGATCGGTAGGCAGTTGTAAGCTGCCTCTGTTCGAACGGGTCCCTGTTCGACTCTTCAGACCCATTCAATTGATCGGAGATTCATTTCGAATCTTCAGAGCCTTGAGGCTCTTTGGATGTTCACAGGCTGCGATCATACGGGAGATACGCTATGGCACTCCTCCGAAACCGAACACCAGCGCTGCTTTCGCGCAGCCGAAGCCCCCGAAGGTTTCAGTTTAAGCCGCACTGGTCACACTTTCGAGGACATTTGTCCGCTACCCATGAAGGAGCACCCGACCTTCTAAATGATATGGGCCGTCATAGGCACGGGATATAACTCGGGTTCGGGGGTGTCGTTAAGCACCCAATGGCGGGCCAGCACCTGCCATACCCTGCCGGGTTAACATACGGACAGTTAGTGTGGGCAGTCTGGTCGCGAGAGCGACGCGCCGCACCTACGGATTGCTCCGGAATCGGCTTTTTGCCTGCAAGATGTTGTGTGCATATGATGAACTTTCTATCGAAACCCTCGCGAGGGGAGCGCCCAGCGTAGGTATTGAACCGGGTGGGGTGGCTTGGAAAAACCCTGCCCTCATCGTTTAGGAATCATCGGACAAGTTGAGTCTACCCGTGAGGGAAGCAGTAAATCTCGTCAACGCTGCGCGTTGCGATGCAACGCGAAGCGTTGTCCAGCGAGAACCACGTGGAGGTAAAGCTGTCGGCTTGCGCCCGACTCCGTGCAGGTTGGCTTTCGCCGTTCCGCTCATTCGTTAAGCGAGTGCGCGCATCCCTGAGCGTCGCGGCGCCGCCTGCTCCGACACTCAGGGGTGTGTTACCTTTTCACGTCCTTATCGTCGTCTGCGCTGGTTGGGATTTCCTCCTCTTCGGCTCGTGGTAGGCTGCCAGTCCTCTTCTTTCCGCTGGAGTATTCTTCTTGCTGCATCCGTTAGCTGCTGGTACGTGTCCTTGTTGATCATCTGGTGGATTTCCGGGGGCCAATGTTGGTCGCGCTGTCGCGTTGCCTCTTCGTAGGCTCTTCTTTCTTCGGTGTGTTTCACACTCTCAAGGAAGACGTGGATAGGGGTTTCCTCCGCGCCGCACGAGTACCGTGTGTCGTTTACGAGCGCGAAGCGGTGCAAGTTTTTCTTGAAGTCGCCATGACCAGTCATAAACTGCACCGTGTAATGGTTGAGATGCAGCCAGCCAGTGCATCTCGACCCTCTGCTTGACGTTTGGGAAGATACTGAAAGTGTATCTTCCCTTATCGGAGCCGGACCATCGGTGTTTCCACTCGTCGAGAAGGTGCTTTCTCACTACTTCTGCAACCGGTGCTGTTTCCGCGCCGTCGGGAAATGTGTAGCTACCTATTTTGAACTCTATGTTCTTACGGATCTTATATTTGAACGCTGCTTCCTGTATTTTAAGGTCAATGGGCATTACCCCTGCAACTACGTGCAATGCGTCCGTAGATGTCGTCCTGTAGGCCTTCGTCACGCGTAGGAGTGCGTGACGTTGGGCTTTCTGTAGTTCTTCCCGTTTCGGAAGATTGATCCTGTCGCTCCAGGAGGCAGCGGCGTATGTGACTATTGGTACGAATACTCCTGAATACAGAACGTTTAGACATCTGTGGCTAAGGCCCCATTTGGCCTTGGCAATCTTCGCGAGACTGTTAAACTTTTCCGTGCATTTATGTCTAATTTTCTGTGTGTGAGTTGTGATTCGTAGGCCTCTGTCGAAGTGTATGCCTAGATACCTGACTGTCTCGCGGAGACGGACCTGCTTATCGTATATTTTTGATTGGTGGCCTTTTCGCGTCGAGAATCCCCTTGAGGAGGATCATCTCTGTTTTTGTTGCTGACGGCTTCAGTTTTTCTTCGCGGCACCAGTCTTGTATCAACGTGGTTCTGCTCAGTCTGCTGTTGCCAGGGATTAGTGCCAGAAGGTCATCCGCGTACGCGATTGCCTCTGTGCCTGTGTGCTCAAGTGAATTGAGGAGGTCATCGAAGATGAGATTCCAGAGGTGAGGTCCCAGAGTCGACCCTTGCGGGCATCCTCTCGTGACACCTTTGGATATCTCATCGTGATTTCCGCAGAGTTTGACGGATCTATTGTTTAAATAATCTGCTACGAGGCGGTATATATTACGCGGACATTGTCTTTCTTTAAGTCTGTGTAAGACGCTCGGCCACCAAACATTATCAAACGCGCCGGAGATTTCGAAAAGTATCGCAAGTGCGTACTTTTCTCTAGTTTCGGAGAGGATTCCCCTCATCTTCAAGATTGTGTCCTCGGTGGACTTCTTTCTACGGAATCCGTACTGCCGGTCTGAGGTGTGCGCCGGGTGTAGGAAAGTTGGCCCGAGGCGATTCGCGATTAGCTTCTCCAGAGCTTTTCCGATTACCGGTAGGAGGCAGATCGGTCGATAGAAAGAAGTGAGAGCTTCGTCCCTATCGTCACCCTTGAGGAGGGCGCGGATTGTACCTATTTTCCATGCTGACGGGAATGTACCATTCCTTAGGCATGCATTGAATAAAGCGTTGAATTCTCTCCGCAAGACTTTGTAGGAGACTTTAAACACTTCTACTTCGATACGGTCAAACCCGGGGGCTTTCCCGTTTCGCAGTAGTCCGACGGCCGAGTTAATTTCGCAATCAGTGAATTCCGGGGCGTCCTCCGTGTCCGGATCCGTGATGCATGAAGCCCTTCTCGCCCTTTGTTCGTCCGTTGTGTCTTCCACATCGTCCGGAACGAGAGCGTTCAGGAATTCATGCGCGGTTTCCGTCCACGTGAGTGCCTGGTTGGTGTTTTCGCGGCTGGTCGCGAGGACTTTATCGGGCGTGATTTTACGCATGCAGAGTTTATATACTATTCCCCATGGGTTGGTGTTGCCTTCCTCCGTTACGAATCGCTGCCAGCTGCTGCTTTTAGCTTTTCTAACTTCGGAAGTGTAAACGTTTTTGACGCGGATGTAAATGGTTCGTTTCTCTAATCTTCTGACTGGGTCGGTTTCCCTCTGGAAAGCCTTTCGGAGTCTGTAGACTTGTTTTTTCCGGACCGTCAGGTGTTCGGTCCACCAGGGCACAGATGAATGGTATCCTCTTTTCTTGTTCAAGACTCTATCGCAGGTATCTAGTATACATCTCTGGAGGGTGTTCGCGGTTTCATCTATTTCGCGGTTGCATGTGAGCTGTAAATTCATCGCGCGCGCATTTAATTCCCTGTGAGGTGAATGTGTGCGTAATGGTTAACTCCGATTTTGCGTTACACGCTCAATTTATTTATAATTAATATAACAAAATAAGAAACAAGTAATTGTCTACGTCGCACGGTCGTATACGTGGTGTGTCGCAAGAGGTTCTGGTAGAGGTTCTGCCTGGTGACCGCGACGTGATGTCAGAAACAAAAGACTCGCAGGGGATCGAGAGTCGTCGACCTCTTCGACGAACAGCTTCAACGGCTACATACATTGTTGTCTCTCGTCGCGCAATCGGCAACCGTTGGCTGTTGCCGGCCTACGACGCACCTGTGTCCGTACACTTTTAAAGAAAGGATAGGCCGGAAGCATTTAGAGAAGAGAAAGTTAGAGAGGGTAATATTTCGATCTTTCACGGCAGGGATGTGGTAGCAGTGCCGTAACTGCTACACCTGTATAGTGTATCCGCGAATTTAGCCCAGTCGGCTCTGGCTACCCTGTATCTCGGTTCTCTCGGCGTGAAATGGGACTGTTTTTTGGAATTGATGTGGAACTGGATGATATTGTGGTCACTACTCGCCCATCCGTCCCTGACCGCCCAGTTGTCGATCAGACTCAGGGTGGATTCGGTCGAGATAGTGACGTCAATATTGGATTTTCCGTGTGTGGTGGAAAAGGTCGGAGGATTATGTGGTTCGCTTAGGACGAGGAGGTTGTGTTGGGCAAGCATTTGCTCCGATTTCTCTCCGCGTTCGTCTGGTTTATCGCTATACCCGAGGGAGAATCTAGCATTCGCGTCGGCGGCAATGACAATTTTTTCCTTACGGAGATCGGTGACGATTCTTTTTACATGCTCTAAATACGGTTCTATGTTGTGAGAGAATTGGAAGTAAATGCTTGCGAGGTAAATGCGTCCCATTTCACCCGTGAGTTCGATACAGGTGCAGTGTTCGTTACTCAAGTGTGAGATTTTAAGTGCAGTTATGTTTTTGTTTCTAATCGCGATGGCCGTTTGCGTAGTAGCGTTTGCTTCCGCGCCGGTAACTATGGTCGTCGACGTGCCAAAGCCTATGAGTTTGCCTTTTACGTTATACGGTTCTTGCATCAGGAGCACGTCGATTCCGCGCTGCTCCATGATTTTATTAATTTCTATTGAAACTATTTGCGACCCTCTCATATTAAGTTGCATCACGTTGAGTGTCCGGTGACCTGCCGTCGAGAGTTTAGTGACCATAGTCGGTGCGAGATATTACCTGGTCGATGGCCGCGGCGTACATCGGGCAATTCCTGTCCCTTATCGAGTGCGCGTGCGGCTTCCCTGCTTTTTGGCAGTTGGCGCACACAGCTTCCTTGGTCTTATTGGGGCAGTCCTTAAAGGAGTGCCCTTGCTTGGAGCAGTGCCCGCATACGTCCTTCTCGCTTTTGCAGTGCTTCGATGTGTGTCCGAAGCACTGGCACTTGTAGCATCTCATCGCCGCTACGTAATCCTCGATCCGGCAGCTGCTCAGTCCAATGTAGAGCCGCTCTTTCTTCACCAGGACCTCTCGTGTCTCTTTGGAGACCTCGAGGACCCAGTTAGAGGTGCTCCTGTCTTTGGCTCCAGTTTTAAACGCCAGTTTCAAGCCCTGCTTCACTGTCGTTGCCTGCGTTGTGTCGAAATTCTTGTCCATCATCTTCTCTAGGGTGGCGGTGTCGTTGTCCGTCTTCGGCACGTCATATAGGATGATCCTGGGGTTTCTCTTCGTCGGCAGTCCCACGACAAGGCCTGCTGCTCTCAGTTTGTCGCTCTTTGTGAGCACCGAGACGTCACTCTTTCTCGTCATTTCCACGACGATTCCATTGCCTTGGATCGTCCTGACCCGCTGGACCTGGATCCATTTATCGTCGGAAGCGACGAGGTTAGCGACAGCCTCTTTGGTCTTCTCGCTGCTGGTGTAGGTGGCTGTGTCCTTTGGCTGGATTACAACCACACTAGGAGGGTCCTGTTTAACCATTTGACTGCTAAGCAATTCTTGCAAGAACGCACGAAAACTGCGGGACATATTTTGACTTGATGTTGTCAAATAAAACACTCTCATTTAGACAAATATCAATCAATTTTAATAATTCTTTTCGTATTATAAAGAAACAATATTAATTGTGATTGTGAATAAGAAAAAATAAACATTAAATTGTTCTTTTCTTTGAAAATTAAAATTTATAAAAAGATAACAAAGTTTATTGATCTTCTCTTATGATCAGCACGTAAAGGATCATTTTGATTAGGGGAAGATCACTGACTCTTACATGAAAAATTTATGTATAACAACTATGTTTTGCCGCACAAATAGCGTAAAGGCCTTGTTTACAACAAGCACACCTCCCATGTATTTGTTGTAGTCATCAATCATGCTTGGTTTCGTCTTTTCGTATTCAAAATTCCCTTTCTTTTTCTTGATCGTCACACTATTAGTATCCGAGTTGGATGAAATCAATATGACTGGGTTTGGTTTGGACTTTTTGTCCCTGAAAGAGCACATCAATACATTTTCATGTGCCATGTATTTCGCTTCTCCTACGATTGCTTTCTCAGCTTCTGGAGGAATCTCTTTTCTGTTACGTCTAATTGTTCCAGTTAGATATGTATTTTGTTTCAAAATGGCTTTGGCCAAGCGTAAGCTTGTGTAAAAATTATCTGTAAACAGATGATAGCCTTTGTGCAGATAATTTCCAATTGAAAGCAATTTTTGCGCAACCGTAAATCCAAGACCATATTTTTGTACTAAATCTCTGTCATCTGTATTTTTAGCTCCTTTGTAGCAAAAAAAAACCCAAGCAATATTTAGAAATCGAGTCGCACAACATCCAAAATTTGATCCCCCATTTATGGTGTTTTTTGTTTGGGATGTATTGTTTTATGGCAGAATGACAGTGAGTACCAACTAACGACTCGTCGATAGATAATTGTTGATTTGGTATATAATGCCGCTGAAATACAGTATTTGCGTGTTTGACAAGCATATCAAACCTGCCACATGGGTCATAATTCGGATGGCCTGGTTCAAATAATAACGTATTGTCAATCAAGTGAAAAAACTTCAAAATCAGTTGAAACCTATCCCTTGAAAACATTGTCCTAAACCATGGTATATGTCGGGAACCTTTTATCCAATAACTATCAATTGTTGGCCTTCTCGTAATCCCCATTTCGAGTAAGACTGCAATAAAGGCTTTTATTTCGTATATTGTTGTCGGCGTCCACTTTTTTGCTCGAGAATTATTCGAAACAGTGTGCGAGGCAAAAAACTGGGTAGCATATCGATTTGTTTCCCTTACGATGGTTTCAAGCAGTGATGTGGTAAAAAATAAATTGAAATATGTTATGGGTGTAGCATCGGGGGGAGGCGCACATCTAGGTCCAGGAGTCTCGAAAAAAATATTTGTTTCTTTGGAAAACACATTTGTCGGAGGAATATTCGTAAAAGTTGGTGTTTCTTCTGTTTCTGAAGATTAAGATGAGATAGAAGACTCACTTTCAATCCTCAGTCTTTTTCTTTGATGAGTTATAATAATGCTATCATCACTACTTGTGTCTGTTCTTTCACCATTCTCAGAATCACTAGCAATCGAATCAACGTCCGAAATAATAGCCCGTGACATGGTTATTTTTTAAAAATAATATATAAAAACGGTAAAAAGTTATTTTAGAATGCACTCGTGTTACAAAGTACGCGTGAGGTCAGACTACGTTCACTCCCACGGAGCAACAAAGACACACTGAAACTCGCAGCGCAAAAGCGCTGTGTCGCGGTTTTCGAGACAAATGAACGCAGCGCTTTTGCGCCGCGTAGCAGTCAAACGGTTAAGCGTAGACGCGGCTACCGCTTTCGGCTTTATACCAAGGCGTTCCGCATACGTTGGTTCCTGAGGCGGAGCGGCGGCCACGATCCTCTGTGCCGCGGTCGGTGGGCTCGGCCGTTGGTTTTTGCTCACGGCCCTGAGCGAGTCGACTTGACCCTGCAGGTTGCTGTTCATGAGCAGCGACTCCTGGAACAGGCTCTGGATTTTTGCTACTTTAGCTAGAATATATCTTATAGACTGGCTGGTGTAGTTGTTTTCCGGGTCCGTAAGGTGCGCGAGGAGGCTCTTGTCGACTTGCTCGGCCTTGTCCTTGAGACCGCGGATTGTGGCGGGTTATGATCATATAACTAATTTACCGAATCCTTAGAGTATAACATTTATAATTATCTGATTTCTGTAATGTTTGTAATCACTTATCTTCTCCTTAATTGGTAAAATTTCTTATTTATTTAACAATAACTACATGCACATACATATATAAACATATATATAGATATACAATATATTCACATACATATCTATATTAAATCTCAAATTCTGATATATAATTCTTATACTATCTTCTAAACGAAGTAAACTTAGATTAGTATCATTGATGATGAGTTATTTGCTGCCTTCCTTCAACTTCATATTTCCTTATTCTAATTGCTTCTTTCTTTTTCAGTGAATTCAGGTTCATGATTCTGTTACGCCTTCCTTTATTATACTCATCCTCTCTGACAATATCTATAAAAGATATTCTTTCATTAGTATCAATATCATTTATTTCTCCGTAGTCTTCGCGTTTGGGAACAGATTATCCTCATCCATAACTTCTATAACTATGATACAATATTTATTAATTATCTAATGTTTTCAGTCAATAGTTAAGTATTAATATACGTTAAGTACCTTTTCGCCTATTATTATTTCTTATTTGTTTTCAACGTTTTTATACTTCCTCTGCTCACAAGGGGAACACCAGGGTGTGGAAATCGCTTTTGAAGCGAGAGTAGGCATAACTTGTAGTACACATATCCTGCAACAAAACCCTAATGGGTTTCCGTAGAATGGGCCTTGGTTTTTTAGATATTTTGGTTCGAAGTTTTTAACATTTTTGTCTCCACTGTAGTATGATTATAGACGATCAGTGTTTCAATAGAACGTCATAGGTACAACGGTAGAGTGACTGCCTACTACGCTGGAGGTCCCGGGTTCAAGTCCGAATGGGATTACAATTATTTTTCTTTATTTTTTTTCTCACTTTAATAAAATATATGCAGCGCAAATCATTTTTATTTAATCTGACGTTAATTTGAAAATCGAAAATGCATCAAGAAGCGGTGCCGATTAATGTCGCGGCACTCACTGTCAGGGCTGTGTACTGCGTTCTGTTTTCCGACACCGTACAATAAAAGAGCGATGCCATAGGATCAATGGTAGTCGTAAATCAACAAATCTTAATTATTATTTGGATTATTTAGAATTTTTTTTTCCGTAACTGTAAAATGAAAAATATTTTTGCCGTAAATGTCCACAAAGTCACTCGAAGCCGCAACAAATAGAACATATGTACGTGTGAAAATATAAAAATGAAAAATGCATTTTCGATCTTGAAAATAATGTAAGATTAAATAAAAATCATTTACGCGGTAAACATTTTATTAAAGTGTGGAAAAAATAGAGAAAAATAAATTGTAACCCCGTGCGGACTTGAACTCGGGACCTCCAGTATAGTAAGCAGTCACTATACCGCTGTACCTACGACGCTCTGTTGAGACACTGGTCATCTATTATCGTACCACTACTGCAGACCAAAATTTTAAAAATTTTGAACCAAAATATCTCAAAAACGAAGGCCCATTCTACGAAAACCCATTAGGGTTTTGTTGCAGGATATGTGTACTACAAGTTATGCCTACTGTCGCTCCAAAAGCGATTTCCACACCCTGGTGTTCCCCTTGTCAGTGTTACAGTGTTTGTGTCATCTTGTTGCTATGCCTTGACCTATGTCATTTTGTCTTTATATTTTTTTAAAAACGATTTTCCTACTAGCGTTTCTTCGTGTCTTGTATTCTACCTACTTCCATTCGAACTCCTTTGCACATCTTTTCTTCCACTACACTCACTTATGTCTGTATCTAGAATGACAATAGGTTTATTATATAATTTTGATTGATTCTATATTGATTGTTTATTTCTTATGTTTGATTTTTACCTGATTATGTTGTTGACTTCACTTAATTTTAACCTACGGATATTTCTTATTTCCTTCTTATGTCTTTTAGCACACTATTTCAACAGTCACTCGTTATGCTATCTGAGACTGTTTTGCCACGATATCACCTCCATTATGTCCGTTCAACCTCTCTTATACTTTTTAGGCTGTTCCTTTTTCGCCTTTTCCTTTCCTCTCTGTTCATACAGCATGCATATATGCCTGTACACACTTTATATACATACATGGGCTTACCTATACAGTTTTTCTTCTTATAATTATTTTACCACCATTATATGGTAAATACATTATTTATATTTTTTTAAACATACATGCTCATTAATATCTTCTTTTCTATCCTAATATAGATACTATATCCTTTTTAGTATATACAATTCTCTCCAATATTTAGGAAAATTTAATTAATATTCATAACTCTTTGTTATATCATATTATTATTTGTCGATGATGTAGAGTTTACTATAGCTTTCATATCTTAAACTCTATTCAATATTCTGTGTGTTAATACATTCTTTGAGTTATTTGTTATACGTTTATATCCCCTTTTGTCACTACCGCTTTGATAAACTACCTTTTTACATTATACATATATCAGTTATTACCTTCATTATCCTTGTCGTTTATATCAGCTGTTTGTTTATTCATTTATGTAATTCTTCTTATTCTTATTTTTACCTAATATTTATCATTTTATATCATTCTTATTTACTTCTAGATTCATATTTCCTTAAATTATTGGTAAATTCCTATCGAACCATCTTTTGCATTTTATTTCTTTTATTATTTACCCTTTTAATACTGTGGCTTTCCCTTTTTTGTTTTTCCCGCATCCTCTTATATCGTCAGGTCTGTTTTCGTCGCTTTTTATCAATACTTGACCAGCTTTTGCATCCCTCAACTTTCCTGCCCAAATTGGCCTATTATGATACAATAAAATCTCTTGTAAAGATTTACTTCTCATATATATTTTGATATTATTACCTACTTAAGCCTTTTTATCTCCTTTTTCATCTCTTTTTTATGTGAAGAGTAGATTACGACACAGAATTATATCAGTCATTTTTATATCCTTTATGTCGCTTATCATTTATACACTTATTTGTCTATTTCACTTATATACTTCATTCTCCTTTTCTAAACTCGTTAACTGCCTATGTATATTTCTCGTTAATTATTAGTAACATCCTGTCAGCCCATACAATCTCGCGGTATCGTCATCGTGCGCGTGCTATTGCAATACAAGCTGTGCTGGATTAGATATCGTGCGACCGTATTTCCATTGGCGCTCGCCAGCTGGCGCACGATCCTTCTCATTTCTTACTCTGAGCATGCGCGAGCACGTTCAGCGCGGGTGCGCGCTTCCTCTTCTTTGAATGCGCGCCTGCGAGGGCGTTGCGGACGCATGCGTATGCTCATGTTTTTGTAAGAATGACTCTGTCCGTTAGCTAAGCGAGCCAATTCCCTGAGTCGTCTGACTTCATGGTGCGCAAGCACACGCCGGAGCATTTATAGTCTCAGAGGAGCCGCGTGTTGAGGTACACAACCCGCCGAGGGTACGTGACATGTCAGTGGACATGCAGGACGGAGTCTTTCGATTTTTCAATTTCGTTTCAATTAAATAATTAGTAGACTGATGTTGTTCGAACTTTCTCACGTCTCCAGCGTGTCTGCTAAAAACTTGGGACAGTGGCGAAAAATGCCCGAAGCGAGCTGTGCTCGTCGGACCTGAGGGCCTTCTCACAACCCGACAGAGGTATCATGGGGGGAGGGCTGATTGGTAGATTGGCTGGAACGCAAAGGGGTAGGTACTGAGGTTAAGAAGGCGCAGTGATGGTCCGCCCTGATGAGTAAACTCGGTTGTTCATGCGGGCCGGCCCTATAAAAAGTTCAGCCGGGTCGAAAGCAGGAAGAATGCGAGCCCGATAAGTCATAATGCGGCCCTAGTGGCTGTGGTGATGGTTGTACACACCGGTGGCGACCCGGGTATAGAGGTCTGCTTACGTTAGCGGACCCTTTAAACTGAACTGAACTGAACTGAACTGCTGCGATTCCGGCTCAGGGTTGGTGGAGTGCGTTGCGGGAGGCGGTGTTTCTTTATCAGAGGCTGGGTGGTGAACTGTCCGCTTCTTCGTCATCTTCTTCTTCTCTGGGCGGTTCGTTTTTCCTGTCAGAGAACAGCAGCTGCTCTGGTCAGCTGTGTCTTCTCCTGAGCAGATCTTCCTCTTTCGGTCCGGGTTCCGTGTTCGTCTCTGGGTCCGGAACCGCTCGGTGTCAGAGGAGTCCTCGTCCATTTGCTTGTTTGAAATTCCGCGCGCTGTTGTTTCGAGTGTTGTCCGCGTGATGCCGCTGGTGGTCTCCGTGTTGTGGGGACTAGCCCTAATGCGTCGACCCACGCGCTTGCGCAGCAGTGGTGAGCGGGAAGGGGTAAGAACAAAGGAGCTCGCCTCAAGACGCAAGAGAACCGCGAGAACCTTCGACCCGTCGCAGTGGATTTGTAAGCGACGCGGTTATGCCCTCTCAGGGCTGAGTAAAATATATAGTTCTGTACCAAGTACATAGTTTCCGGACTACCGCCTTCCTCCATCATCCAGCCGTCCTAACCGCACATCTTAGCGGCCCATAGAGCCGCGGCTCCCTTGGAGCCTTATCAAAAACTCTATAGTGTTGTCGATGTTTCGCTGCGCTCTGTCGACCAATCAGGAGCGTCCTACAGTTGGCTCCGGCCAATCAGAGACTTTCTGTGGCGATGACCGCGCCGCCTGCCGGCCGCGTCGGGAACTACCGCGCACCACCTGGCGAGCGCGTCTGTAACAAAGGTGGCGTCCAAGATGGCGTCCGCACCTGTCACTTTCGCTAAAACATACGGACATTTAGTGTAACCGGTCGCGAACGACTAGCCGCTCCTGGGAGTTTCTCCTATATCGGCATCGGTTGGTTTACCACCGGCGAAACCGCCTCGGGACGAGAGCGGAAAAATCCAGAAGTGCCGCAGAGCGTTTTCTGCGGATGAGTCCTTTAGCTACGTCGTAGCCAAGGGAGGATAGCTCTTCCAATGGTCAGCGCCGTATCCACGGGGAACCACGGGGCGGCGAACTCACTGCGTACACGCCTGTACGCTCACTCTGCCCCCGACCAAAACTGAAGGGATGATCGGTAGGCAGTTGTAAGCTGCCTCTGTTCGAACCGGTCCCTGTTCGACTCTTCAGCCCCATTCAATTGATCGGAGATTCATTTCGAATCCTCAGAGCCTTGAGGCTCTTTGGATGTTCACAGGCTGCGATCATACGGGAGATACGCTATGGCACTCCTCCGAAACCGAACACCAGCGCTGCTTTCGCGCAGCCGAAGCCCCCGAAGGTTCCAGTTTAAGCCACACTGGTCACACTTTCGAGGACATTTGTCCGCTACCCATGAAGGAGCACCCGACCTTCTAAATGATGTGGGCCGTCATAGGCACGGGATATAACTCGGGTTCGGGGGTGTCGTTACTCACCCAATGGCGGCGCAGCACCTACCATACCATGCCGGGAAAACATACGGACACAAACAGTCCTCAAGCCAGTCAAAAATAAAGCAAAGACAGAATAGCGTGGGGCTAATTACCTTCGACCCCTCTTAAAATTCGGCCGCCTCGAACAAGTATGTATTAAGTATCATGCCATAATTCCGCTAGTCACTTTTCCGTCGATATGTGTTCCATCGAAGATTGTATTCCATTGTATAATCCATTATACAATCTTCCGTTCGTCTTAAACATTCGTATTCAACATTTTCCGGCATTTTTGTTGTTTTTGTTCCGTATGCGTCGCCAATCCTTGTGCGTAATTTGTTTACGTTGTTATGGGGCGTATTAAAAACGATTTGTTTCACGTACCTTCAAAGAAACAAATCGCACGCGGGAAAATCCGGTGATCTTGCCGGCTACAATACTGGCCCACCACGTCCAATTCGCTTGTTATTAAACTGTGCATTAAGCCAATTTCGTACTTGTACCGCATTATTAGGAGGGGCACCATCTTTTTGAAACCATAATTTTTCTGTTACTGCAAGTAGCATATCTTCCAAAGCATTGGATAGATGTGTTTACGAAGATGTTAAATAAATTTTCCCATTAATACATTAGTCAAAAAAATATGGTCCAATTAATTTGCGATTATGAATTGCACACCATAACAGATTGTCTGCATTGATTATTATTTTCGTGTATCCAATACGGATTGCTTGTAGACCACAGCCTTGAATTTTTATTCAACAACATTTCGTTAGTGTGAATAATTCCCTCATCTGTAATAATGATATTATGTACAAAATTCGACTCATCAGAAATTTTACTGGATACCCACACTGGAAATTCTATTCGTAGTCTAAAATCCCGATCAAAAAGTTTATCTACATTTGTTGGTTTGTAGGGTTTTAGTTTATTCTTTTTTAAAATACTGTGAGTAATCCACTTTGAAAGTCCACAGTTAGTTGCCATTATATGGATAGATACTGTAGGACACTTAGAAAATGCAGCTAACGCATATATCTTATTAACTTCTGAATGTGTCTAACGTCGGTGTCTTTGTGCTACGACGCTTCCAGTACTCTTGATATTATCCTATAACGTAGAAGAACTAACTCTATCTTCTCTTCCACGGTGAGTGACTTTGTACATATTTAAATTTTCACGTTAATTAATTCTAAAAATATTCTCACGCACTCTTTGGCTGCTGTATTTCTTTGTCTTTTTCCTGTTCTCTCGTAACGAGGACTATAGTTACGAGCATGTTGAACTGATCAAAGCGGACATGCGTAGAGTGAACAGAAACTCGTCGTCCGATGACATAATTTTCTCATGCCGGGGATTATCAAACGTTGCAGTTTTCCATAACGGCGAATTTCTTTTTTATTTTCGTACAGCATTTATTTGTCGAGCTTTTTGATTATTCAGTTTGGTGCAAATGTCGAACAACTGTTGAATGATCACCGTGTACTTCTCCTGTGACCACTCGAGTCATTTTGCATGCTTGTGTAATATTGAGAGCAGTTTCCGCTGTTTTACGTCCCATTTTTTGAGCTTGAACAGTTAAAAAAACACTTTTCTGTTTTGGAAAATTGCGTGCGACGCCTGGCAAAAAGAATCGCTTCGGTTTTCTCAGAGTTTATCTTCAACTTCCAAGAAGTGAAGAAGTTGATGATCTTCGACAAGTAGCGCTGCAAACGCTGTATTGCTATGACAGCTTGAGTAGAGGAAGTGTGAATCGCTGTGTCGTCAGCGTATAAAGCCAGATGACAGTTGTCAGCTTTTGGAGTATCTTTTATAAAGATATTAAATAATATTGGTCCTAAGATGGAACCCTGAGGGACACCGGCTGATACTGCATAGAATTTAGAGTGGGGGCCGGTTATGTTTACAAACATGTAACGATCCTTGGGGTAAGATTTTAGGAGCCTGATGTCTCCGTGATCAAGTCCCGCTGTCGATAATCTGTATAACAGTGTGCGGTGCCACACGGTGTCGAAGGTTTTGGACAAGTCTAACAGTAACATGGCAGTACAGCGCTTGATATTCAGGTCATGGGTGATTTGTCGAGCTAGCTTGACAACTTGCTGGATGGTTGAGTGTTCCCTCCTGAAACCGAACTGCTGGTCGATAATGAACTTCGTTATGTCAAGATGTTTCATCAGCATAGAGTGAATACTTTGCCGAGAATAGACAGAAGGCTTATCGGTTAGTAACTAGTGACAGATATGGCTTGCTTGCCGGGTTTTTGAATGGGTGAAACCTTGGCTATTTTCCGTGTTTTTGGAAAATAGCCAAGGCTCGCAGAAGCTTTGAAAATATAATGAAATTGACACCTCATTTTTTTGCTGGTGTGCTTCAGCATATGAGTCGATATTTTATAATGGCTAGAAGCCTTGCGATTTCCTAGCATTTTGATCTCCCCGGCGTTCACGCGTAGCCAAAGAATCGAGAGTGCAGGTAGTCACGTCCGCGCGCTTCGATGGCTCAATGCCAAATCAGCAGAATACAGGGTGGACCACGAAGCGTGATCAGCTTAGATTATTCTGCTGTTAGCGGTTCGTTCGGAAGTTTTTTAGCTAAAATACCATGATTCAAGGAGAGCTTTAAGACGATTGTACTAAATTTTTTGTCAACCCTTTTTTTCCAGAGTTATCAAGGTCACCTTCAGTTTTTTATAGGTAAACCTGCAATTTTTGTACACCTACAAGTTTTTTGTGTGTCAACTAAATTGGCATTATGTATGGTAGAAATTATTCGTATCTTTTTGGTTTTTGATGCTCTCCATAATTGTGCGAGTACTTCACCTTTTCGTTGATATTGAGCTTCAAACACATTTAGTTTTGAGTTCTTTAATTTTTCCGGAAATCCTCTGTTTTGTCGTAGCGTTCCACAAACCCGAATTTTCTTTGTAAACAAATTCTCCGCAAGTTCTACACTGTTGTAGTAATTATCCATGTATAGATGATACCACTTTCCATAAAAATGTGTCAATAGTTCCATCACTGTATCCTTTAAAGGCTGTCAAACGCCTGAGTATATTTTGAACGAGGAAATATATCCCGTAGTAGAATCGCATAGCATCCGGACGAGTATACCATATTTTGTAATTTTTGATGGATTATAAACTTTAAAATTCAATCGTCCACGCTATGGTATCATTCCTTCATCGATTGAAATGTTTTCACCAAGATTAAAATTTTCTTGAAACTTTTTTGAGAAATAATCAATTATGGTTTGCACCTTGAAAACTCGGTCGGCATTACAGGGTTTATTATTGTTATCCGAAAAATGTAAGAATGATAATATTTGTCGGAATCTATTACGAGACATCGTTTTCCGGAATATTGGCGTTTCCAACAACGGATTCGTCGACCAATAATCGTCCATCCTTGCTTTTTTTACGATTCCCATAAGAATAACAAGTCCAAACCATTTTCTAAGTTCGGCAGCCGTAACGTCGACAAATTTTGCACTTTTTTTATCTAGTTTCCTCGTATTGGAATTTCGATTATAGTACCTATTCGTTTCATTGGTAATAAATTCAAACAAATCGTTCCCAATAAATAATTCCGCGACATCCTCGACGTTCTGTGTATCTCTGGGAAATACTTTAGGACCCGGAGACCCTTCAAATTCATTATTGGTCCTCGGTAAGTCAAAGTCTGACCACTCTATACTGTTATCTTCGTCTGATTCTTCCGTATCAGTTGGCAACCGTAGCGTTCGCCAAATTCTTCGTGTACCTATTTCAGAATCGTCCGAAGATTCTGCTTCACTTTGGTTTTCTGAAGATGCAATGTATTCTACTCCTTCGCTATCTTGAAATTCAACTGAAACATCAGACAAGTTATCCTCGCATTCATCTTGAATAACCGTGTCTTCTCTTTCGTCTGCCATTATCAACCGGCACAAGTACTTATAAAAACAAAAAACTTGCTTATGTCTGTAACTTATTGTTACTTAAACAGAACACAAACGGTACCACAGTGCTGTCACCGGCCTTTGCGCGATAGTTTTCGCGGGACACCAACGTGGTGTCCCCGGACGGCATAGTGTTAAGGGCAAATTCTACCTTCTTGAGTACTCGATCCCACTTTTTTGGAGATTCGCACAATGTAAATGTTTAATCGATTCTTCAGACTTGGTCGATTTGCATGGAAACAGTTTTATAAATTTTGTGGAAGTATAAATGACAGCTAATAGATGTTTATACTCTTTCCCTGTTTTTCCCAGATGTCCTGGGTGATCTATATGAATAGTTCGAAATGGCAAATTTTCTTTCGGAATACTGTGTAAGTATCCTTCTTGTCTTCCACTCGGCGGAGAAAATTCAATACAACGCAAACAGTTTGAAATGTACTTTGTAACAATTTTTCACACTTTCGGAAGCCAGTACACTTTCGTTATGTTATTAACAACCTTGTCAAGGCCAACATGGCTAAGATTGTCGTGACACGTTCGAATAACCTTGCCTTCCATTGAACGCGGTACATAAAAAAGTAACTCTTTCATCTTATCCTTCCGATACACAAGTCCGTCGCGCAATTTAAAAGGTTTGATTTCCGTCTTCTCCAATTTTTCGCGTATTTTGCGAATTTCGTTATCCCGATTCTGATATACTGAAAGAGCCTGCTTAAGATTATTTCCCTCGATCACTATACGCTGTGACATCTACTGAGTCCATCAACGTGACTCATTCTTTAACCCGGTCGATGTTGTATTTTATAATCATAATCTTGCAAAAATATTATCCAACGAGCAATTCAAGGATTTATGTTTTGCCTACTTAACGTTAAACGGAAACTATCACAATCAGTGATTACTTTAAAAGGCATTCCGCTAACGTAGACATGAAATCGCTTTTTCGCATTCACGACCGCACGGCACTTTAGTTCGAAGCTATGATACTTCGATTCAGTAGGTGATGTGTGCTGACTCAAATATTATACCGGTTTAAAGACACCCTCGGTTTGCTTCTGTAAAAGAATTACACCAGAACCCGAAGAACTTGCGTCACAATGCAATTCCGTCTCCGCTTTCGGTGAATATATTGTTAAAATCGGTTTATTAGACAAATGTATTTCCAAAGCCTCAAATGTTTCATTTTCTTTTTCTCTAAACCCAAATTTAACATTTTTCTTTATATGATTGTAAAATGGTTTTGCTATTACCGAAAATCCAGGAATAAAGCGTCGGAAATAGCTTGCGAGAGATACAAATCGAAGTACAGTAAAAGTTGGATAACTGCCCGCATCGATCTACTGCGTTAGTGCCCGCCAGTTATCCCTGCCACGAGGGGAGGGGTTCCCCTTGACGCACACAGAAGTTCGACGGACGAGTAGTGTAACCTCATCCAATCTCGAATGCCGGTGACACAGTACTAATGCAAGCACAAAACTTTTTTAATTTTGATTTTTATTAAATTAAACTTTTACTAACGTATTTGTGAGGTTTTTTTTACTTAAAATAAGAACAAACACGGTATAATTTGAATTATATTTACTTATTGATTTTGATTAAGTGTGCCACGTTGTAGGTTTAAATTATAAACCAAATATGCATCAAATTATATCGTGTTTGGTCTTATTTTAATTAGAAAAACCTTGCAATCACATTGGAAAAAGTTTCATTCAACAAAATTGAAAAATAAAAAAATTTACCGGTACGTATTTTTCTGACCTTCTCTATGTTTGTCAACAAACCGAATCTCGGCTCGAGCCGTGTCTATATTTAGAATCGATCCTCCTACTGCATAACTGCCCACTATACTTTTGTATGTCACCTTCATATGACCTCTACGCGTCCGTCTACAAAAAAACTACTTACACCAGATTGTGGTCCCTTCGAAATCATTCACTTCTTATCTGAACTATTTTATATACAACACATAGTGTACGATTAATTTGCATTTATAGATTAAAACCGGTCATCCTGTATATATTTCAAAACATTAAAGTATTAAAGGGTTTTGTTTATTAATAATTAATAAAATTATAGATCCAAATACTAAATTTCATTATTATTATGTTAGTATTGTATTATATGTATGTGCTATTACATTACTATATGCTAATAAACTACAATGGATTCCGGTTAATTGGGACACATTGGGACCGGCTTAATTTGTCCCAATTAAGCGACTGTCCCAAAAAAGCGAATTTCAATAGGCGAAATCTGAACAATGTAAAAAATGAAGTCTGTTTGAGTTAATCTGGCGAGTGGCCAGGGTACACTCCAAAAACGTGTGCTCACTCAGTGAGTATAACCGACAATGGAAAGAGAAAAATGAGTACTCTCCGCGTTTTTAACTACTGAAGTGAGTTAACACACCTACAGACTTGAGTTTAAGCCGACGAGAGTTTCTACGAATCAACACGTGATACTAAGACCGCAAACTGTAAAGTAACTGAGAAAAATATAAGAGTACGTGCGCATTGAACAAGAGCCAGAAATAGAAGAGTGATGTGCCGACCACGCGGCATGCAAGAAGCCGGCAAGAACGCGAACTGGAAGTTGAGTGGGGGTCAAAGGACCCAAAACTATTGGCACGCTATCGATCGCACGATCTATGCGTTAATTGATTGGCTCCGGCTGAGTGCGCGCGTATATATATTAAATAAGCGCGAAAATACATTTTCTGGCTTCCTGATTAGTCACCAGATCTTGCTCAGGAGTATCATCTCCATCACTTTCCCAATCTTCTGCTTGATGTTTTGTTGCAACAACTTGTTCAACAATTGCATCTACACAATCTTCATCTTTATCGTAGCATTGAAGGTTGTTATCGATGTTTAAAAATTCTTCATAATTCTGGAGATTTTGTAGTTCATCAGCAATTCTATTATCGCCATTTGTTATATCTGGGATTTCCTGTTCTGAAGTCCGAAAACCGCAATGAGCAAAGCAGTTTTGAATCGTTAGACAACTTATTTTTCTCCAACTATCGGCGACAAATTGTATGCTCTGTAAAATACTAATTTTGGAACTAATGTCATCAGCTTTTGTAGACGATGTAAATATATTCTCTTTAATTTTTTCAAGGATGTGTTGTACCAGCCTTCCGCGATAGAATTTTTTCAAATTGCGTATATTCCCATATCCAGCGGTTGGATCAAGGACGTGGTATTAGCAGGAAGTAATTCTAACTGAATGCTTTTTAAAACATCTAGATGAGGATGAGCTGTACAGTTATCCACGACCAGTAAGATCTTCGTACTGACTGGTAAAGAGTCCATTCGAAGACCTTTAATAAAGCACAGAGGCTTACCGTGCTTTCCAATGACGACTAATTTTCGTTTATCGTTTCCTGACATATTACAGCAGCACAGCACGGTAATGCATTCCATTGCTTTCTTCGAGCCTGACAGTACTTCGTGTTTATATCTCAGGGAGCCATCTGGTAATAATAATAATCCAGTTTCGTCGGCATTGTATATTTCATCAGGTCGAAATTTTTTCAGCAGTTCAATCAACTTAGTTGATTTCCATTCTTCGGCACTGTTTTTTTCGCCATGTGCCCTTTTAAATTTTATATCATGTCTAGTTTTCCATCGTGATAACCATCCATCTGTAGCTTTGAAATTCCTATGACCCATCTTTCTAGCCAACTCTTATGCTTTGTTTTTTAACATAGGACCATTAACACGTAATCCTCTTGCAGTTACAATAGAGAACCATTGATTGAGAGCTTCTTCATCATCTGGATCCTTCCCTTCTCGCTTTCTTTTCTGTGTTTTTTCCTTGCTGCTTATCATTCCATTCTTCTCGTAATTTAGCTGCATTACCTGTCACCCTTGAAATCGTAGATTTTGGGACACCTGTTAATGTGTCCAACTGACGTAAACCAATGTTGGGCGTTAGGATTTTTATTTTATCAAGTAAAGCGATTTTGTCGGCTAAAGTTACGTCTTTCCTACGAAACGAACTACAGCAAAGATGTCTAACTGCAATATGGGCCTCAGGTTGACACGCTTGAGCCGATAAACAAAAAGCTATCGCTGGTCTTGTGATGGGAAAACGTCGTGCTGCGTCCCCCGCATCACCCGCGTCATTGTGCTATGGTTGGAGCGTGTCAACCTGATCTCACTTCAATATGATTCCGACTTTTTAACCTCTTTTTCTTTCATTCACATTGTCCTTTCCTACGTTCGGGCCGTATCTATACTTCCAATCAGTATCACTATTTCATAACGAGCTCTACTGAATCTCCAATTGTAAACTGTATGAGCGTAAACTGTCCTAATAAAACGGCGATGTGTCCCATATAAGCGTAGTCGTAACAATAGTTTTTGTTTTCGTTTTTCAGTATCTGTCCCAAATAAACGGCGGCCCTGCTTCACCGGCGTCCCAATTAACCGGAATCCACTGTATTATATTATTTTTTATAACTGTATTACTCATATTAAATTCTTATTATTTTTTGCACTAGTACAAAATTTTATTATTAAATTATTATTGTTTTAAACAAACTGTACTTTCTTTGTTCAAAATTTTCTTCGGATTCTTCTTCTGTTGTTATGTCTTCATCCGTTAATAAATCTTCGTCTGAGTTGTGCACATTTAATCCCTCTAAATAATTTTGCATATTACTTATCTGCTCTTGTACAGTGAAGTCGTCTTCAATTTCTAAGTCTATTTTATGTTTTTTTAGATATAGTTTTTCTGTTTGTGGATTTACATGGCTCGGATGTGAGCAGCAATATTTCCATCAAACCTTGACTCGTATTGACTTTTCATGTTTTTCTGGTATGGTGTAGATGATTTTTCGTGATCATTTTATGCGTAGTTTCCAAAGCTTCCTCTGTTAATTGATCAATAGGGAGATCAAATATTGAGATAATATCTGCACTATGTATAAGTAGTTTATGAACTACTTATCTTACACAAATTTTAAGGTTAAAAATGCGTTTATAACATACCATTAATTCTAATCGTCTCTTTCACGGATGTTTTTATACTTTTGTATTGTGAAAATATTTTCCTGCGTGAATTCTGCATATCGAAAGTTTCGACGTCTGAAATTGTCAAGCAGGTAAAAGAGGACAGCAGTCACATCTGACCGTAAGGGTAGTCTTATACCCGCTCAAACGAATGGTCGAATACCTGGTCGTTTTGTGTGAGTAAGTCTTCCCAACGATTTCGGTGTTTATATTTTACAATTATTCTGACAATGAACATTTCTTAAATTCTGTACATTGTTTCGGATGGTATAAATCATAAAAGCATACAAATCATAGAGTATTTGTACACCACGCACATTTCAAAAGTAAAATTTCGTTCCATTGGCAATACATTAAATTTGGTGGTAAACTGATTTGTATAACATTTCTGAATTCTGGTTTCTCATTATGCGATATTAATCCTGCCGCATACCATGCATATAATATCATAGGCCGGAATATCGGAGCACTTATTTGATTATGAATCAAGGAATGAATTCGTAATGCATCTTCTCTCTGGGTAAGTTCGCGTTGATTTTCTAATAGGAATGCACAGTGTTGTATTTTTCTAGTGAAAATTTTGATTTAACGATAAAAATATACATCGCAGGGCTATGCTGGCGGTGTACATTTCGGGGGTATTACAACCAGTTTCCAATTATTATTATTACACGTCGCCTGCCTGTCCTCCCCACGAATCTACGATTAATAAAAATTTATTGTCTTTAACATAATCTTTAAAAATTCTGGTAAAATATTGTACATACAGATACCTCGTCAGTTTTCCCGATTTACTACACGTTACAATGATATTTTTATATGTCTTCATTAATTGTTCAATTTGTTTTTGAACTCGTGGACCAAATTTATTGTCTGCTTCTTGACGACGTATGAAAACACGTGGTAAAATATCGCCAGACTTTGTAATAGAATATTGAGCAGTATATGAATGCGATAGTGTATTTAAGCTTTGAGTTTTTACAAAAACTGCTTTGCTACCTTCGATAGCTAAAGTTCGATTAATTGACGATTGATACTGACAATCTGTCTCTGGCCAGTATTAATTATATATTCTGCTGCCCAATAATTAGTTGGTTATCTAATTCTCGTTTAAAAATTTGAAGCAGCCTGAAGAATTTCTTCAGCAGACGCAATTTCACCCCTACTGACATACCTCGTAATTTTGCTTTGAGGTATGCCTTATTTACGCTTGAATTTATTTATTCAGCGTGTACTGGCCACGGAATGATCGCAATTCAATTCACGGGCATGTGTCAGGGCCCATTGTTACAGTGTGATAACACATCACTCAATAAGTCTCCGGTTTAACTAAGAAAAACAAATTTTTTTTTAGAAATTCCACTTTATTCATCAACATACTCTCCTTCAAAAGTGATACATTCATTCCAACGCTCCTCTAACTTTTCGATGCCCTTTATGTAAAACACTTTGCCTTTGCTCTCAAAATAAGCCTCAGTTTCGGCAATCACTTCTTCATTTGAGCCAAATTTCTTTCCCTGGAGCATCTTTTTCATGTCTGCAAAAAGTCAGTAGTCGCTGGGGGCCAAATCTGGAGAGTACGGTGGGTGGGGAAGCAATTCAAAGCGTAATTCATCCAATTTAACCATTGTTTTCATCGACTTGTGACACGGGGCATTATCCTGGTGAAACAGCCCTTTTTTCTTTTGCATGTGGGGCCGTTTTTTCTTGATTTCTGCACGCAATCGATCCAATAATGCCATGTAATATTCACTATTGATAGTTTTGCCTTTCTCAAGATAGTCGATGAACAAAATTCCATGCGCGTCCCAAAATACGGATGCCATAATCTTTTGCCAGCCGACTTTTGAGTTTTTGGTCGCTTTGGACGACTTTCACCGGCTGCTGTCCACTCAGCTGACGAGCTCTTTGATTCAGGCGTGTAGTGGTGGATCCATGTTTCATCCATTGTCACATACCGACGCAAGAAATCCTTTTTATTTCGCTTGAACAGCTCCAAACAGCGCTCTGAATCGTCGACGCGTTGTTGTTTCTGGTCCGGTGTGAGCAAACGCGGCACCCACTTCGAAAGCAACTTGCGCATGCCCGAATTTTCATGTAAAATTGTAAAGACACTACCTTCCGATATCTTCAAGGTGTCAGCTATCTCACGCAACTTCATTTTACGGTCTTTTAAAACTATTTTGTGGACATTTTTTATGTTTTCCGGAACAACTGCCGATTTTGGGCGACCAGAGCGTTCAGCATCATCGGTGCTTGTACGACCGCGTTTAAATTCAGCATACCAGTCAATAATAGTTGATTTCCCTGGTGCAGAGTCCCCATAATGCTTATCAAGCCACTGTTTGGCTCCAACAGTATTTTGCCCCATCAAAAAACAGTGTTTAATCAACACACGAAATTCCTTTCTATCCATTGTCTTGAAAATTACAAAACTGGGGTCACTAAAACGACTGTAACCTCTAAACTAACGGTCAGAATGCCATGAAATTTTGACACGTACTGTTTGAAGGTTAGTACTATCCGGAAATCACGTGGGTCTGTCAACAATGTTGCCATATATGTGTCAGACCGGGGACTTATTGAGTGATGTGTTAGTTGTAATTTGTTCGAAATTTTCCCGTGCTTCTTGAAATCGCTTGAAAGTCATATTATTAATGGCTTCGTATTTTTCGAGCACGGTTCCCCCTGCAGCGATTTCTGCTTCCCAACTGGAAAAATGAAACATATAATGAAGAACGTGTATATTTCCATTACATTTTTTTAACACATGACATTCACGTACGTCTAGCAATAATACGAGTAAAATTAGTCTTACATTTTTAAGTATGATTTCCTTTTTAATAGCGATGCCCCTCGTTTTTGTAATGTCTCGAGTGACCACTTCGGGGGAGCTCTCGCTATCGCGACAACTTTTTTTTTGTATTCGAGAGATATAAAATCTCGTCCACTGGTTGTCGTTTCGTCTTCCCACACACTTTCTTCCTCTTCGGCAGGATTACTCGTTTGCATACTTTCATCGTCGCGTATATCTTCGTGCAGGTACACAGGTTCTTCATCTTCTATTATCTACATTTCATCGAACATCGTGACAATGTGAATAATCATATGAATAAACATTTCATTCGCAATTTGCATAATCTTCGGTGAAGTTTTTGCAGATAGCGATTCCACCATGTAATTATTTTCTTTTAACTTGCTTTCGCATTCCTCCCATGCAATACATACCTCAATTTTGTTTCTCCGTCATCGATAGCTTTTTCTTCTCGGGAAGAATTTACACTCACAGAATCACTATCCATTTTCAAACCTGATGCTACTCTCACGATGAATCAAAGTAAACTAACGACCAAGCGCCGAAACCGTGAAGACTTACTCACCCACAATGACCAGGTATTCGACATTTCGTTTGAGCAGGTATAAGACTACCCTTACGGTCAGATGTGACTGCTATCCTGTTTTACCTGCTTGACAATCTCAGGCGTCGAAATATTCGGTATGAAGAATTCACACAGGAAAATATTTTCACAGTACAAAAGTATAAAAACACCCGTGATAGAGATGATTAGAATAATATGTTATGTTATTAATGCATTTTTAGCCTTAAAATTTGTGTAAGGTAATATGTAACATAGTATATAATACATAATATGTAAAAAATATATTTCCACGGCAAAAATTGGTAAAGAATAAGAAAAAAAAATTTGGCACACACTTTGGACTTGAACCCTGGCCAAGTTGCGTTATAAGTTGATACGCTACCGTTTTTGTTTTGTTCGGTAAGTGTTTATTTATGGCTTTATAATAATGTTTACAATGTTTTTAACTTGATATAAGCAAAAAGTAGACTTACAAGGGAACATATCCAACAGCGGCCTGTCGCAAATGTCCGATGCAATGGAGAAGCATGTTTCTGTTTTCCTATGCGCGATTTTCAACACTGCGACCGCGTCAGACAAGCGCGGCTGCGATCGTCGCATCAGCGGCGGTCTAGACGTTTCGAAAACGCGCGAAGGAATGTCGACAAAATTGCAGTTTCCTCCACAGGGGGACGAAAAACTGATACAAAATATCGAAAATTACCCTGTCCTTTATACTACTAGTACAAAAATTACAAAAATTACCTGGTTCAAAAAAATGTGTGGAGACATATATGAAATTGACATAAAAAGGACAAATAAAGTATTTTTTACTTATATCTATCTTCATAAATTTAATTTGAAAATGTACTGAATGAATGCGTCAGACACATTTTTCCGCTACAATGGAGAAGTATGCTTCTGTTTTCCTATAAGCGATTTTCAACCGTGTATACAAATATACAAATATGTATTGAAATTTTAAAGTACCTTAATGTCAAGAGTAATTTTTCTTCTGGTGAAATCGGATGTATCACTCTCCTAGATGATGTTTTTTTTAAATTGTTACCAATGAGGTTTAAAACAAAACCAACTTGTTTTTTACTTAATCTAAAGAATTGTCGATATGTTTCATCGTCATTGAGTAAATGATTTGTTATTAATATAGTGCAATAGCCCTCGCTATTTCGATTTTTGTACATGCTTTTCATTTGCTTTCTTTTTCTTTTTTTCCAAAAGCGATAAACGAATTTCCTCGTCTTCTTGTTCTTCTAATAGCAATGATAGTAAATTGCGATTCATTTTAAAGATTTATTTTTTTCTCTTAATATGCAACCTTCTCGTTTGGTACACAACAATGTACTAAATAAATGAATGCGTCACACGCACACATATTGGAAATGACTATCGCGCGTGGGCGATGCATCTACATATATACTTGACAGCATGTAGCCGCACACGTCTGCCGCTTATTGGAAATCCCATCTGCGCGCGAACGCTTCGACCAGTCGCAGATAGGAAATCCCACCTTAACGAACACTCTTCAAATAATTGTTTTGGTTGCCCACAAGTAGCTTCATTTGTTCTGCAACTTGGTCTTGTAGTTGTTTCGCAGTTTAGGACGAAATTGGGAAGTTTCACTGGCAAATCAAGCCAATCTTTATGTTGTAAAAAACGTTCCAAAGTTCTGTTGCGTTTGTGCCATTTGTGACTTAAATTGATGTAAAATAAATCAGAAAATTTCTTCAAATTCTTAGTAATATCTTCTGAAGAATTCGCTAATCCGGGAGAGGTTTGAATAAAAGAAATAAGCTTGAGCTTTTTTTCTTTTGAATCACGTAAGAGCCATTTATTGAAAATGGTATAGAATCACTTCGAACATGTTTCGAAGCTTAGAACTCTTGGAAGTGTTGGATGTCTTGAAAGTATTGATTGGTTTAAATGTCTTGAGAGTTTCGATAGGTTTTGAGAGCTTGATAAGTAAAAAATCATTTTCAATATGAAAGAAAGACCGGGGCTAGTTAGCACGCATTTTGTATTTTTATTTCCCATTATATTTTCATTAACTTTGTTTCTTTACTTATTTCACCGGAAATGCAACTATAATGCAAATATAGTGCACTCTTAGGTCATAATTTTGCAGTGCAAATTTGTTATAGCTTGTAATCATAAAGTTGTGAAGTCACTTATAGTTAAGTAAAGTCATCCATGCCAACTTGCCCCGATAACGGGTTATGGTGCAACACCATAAATGAAGAAAAATGGTATAAAGTAATGGAAATATGTAATTCGTAACTATTTATTATTAACAAAGTGAAAAACAAAAATATTTGAACATAAAAATGGAAAATATACCAAATAAAACACTTAAAACTAAACATATCAAGTGAAAGTATTACTTAAAATTGTATGTTTTAATCTATTTCTTTTATTACTGATAATATTTTCTGCCTTCGAAAAGATACTTTCACAGGGCACTGATGTCGCAAGACAGCATAGAATTTACGTAGATAATTTTGCGAGGTTTGGATATTTCGATGTATTATTTTTCCAATATTCTAATGGATTTGAATGTCTTTTAATATAATTTTCTGCAATATACGGTTCAAGTTCATTTATCGATGCAAACTGATGTGTATTATTTAAATTTTGTTCATTTACTTCCTTGTCAAAAGACGTCCAAAGTGTTGAGTTACTAAAATTAATAGTACTGCAATTTGTATTCAATGAGGTACTTTCAGTTGCTAAATTTGACATTTGTACTATTATTAATAATTTTGCTTTTTCGGCATTTGCACTGAATGTAAATCCTAGCATTTTGTAACGTCGGTCCAGAATTGTCGGCATTGCATATAGAGGATTATTTTCTACATCATTGAAATATTTATATAACATTTGTTATGGTTTTGTTGCTAAAGGGTTTTCGATATTTAACTGAAGGCAAGTGTGTAATTGTTTCACGGATACAATAATCTTAGATATTGAAACATTGGATTCCGTACTTAATTCCATAGTTAAAGCGAAAAATGATTTTAAGATAAACACACTTCCAGTCAATACTTCCTACTCATTTTATGTTAACAAATCAAAAGAAGTGTGAACATGTGATAATGTTGCTATCACACAAACATTTCGTACGTTGAATTCCATCGTGTTTCGATTTCTAAAATTAACCTATGTTTAGGTACATTTAGTTTACTTTGCATTTCACATAATTTATCTTTCGCCAAACAGCTAGATTTAAAATACGTTACCATGCAGCGACATTTCTGGCGGAGGGTAATTAAATCTGGAATAGATCCCAAAAATTTTTTCACTACTAAATTCAGACTATGTGCAGAACATGATATACTAGACACATTGTCACCTAAGTTTCTAACAGCTGCAAGCATATTTGCTGCGTTGTCGGTTACCACACATTTTATTGTTCCTTCAACATTCCACTGACAAAGGATTTGGTTTAATGCTTTTGACAAAGCAACACTTGTAAGGCTTTCACTAATTTTTTCGGTTTCAAGGCTATAGCACTTTAATTGAAAGTCCTTGTTATTGAAATGACAAATTACGAACATGATGTTGCCTACATTAACACTTCTCCACGTATCAGTTGTTATGCAAATATTTGAAATATCATCCAGTTCCTTTTGTGTAATACACCCCTTTCATTGTATGCATCATCCACTATAATTTGTGTAAGGTATTCATAGATGGGATGGTGTACAGTTGCGGTCATGATATAGCGAGTTTGTAAACTAAAGCATCAAGAAGCGGTGCCGATTGATGTCGCGGCACTCGGGGCTGTGTACTACGTTCTGTTTTCGGGTTCCGTGCAATAAAAGACCGATGCCTTAGGACAGTGATGTCCAAAGTTGTCTCCCGGGAGACAAACGTCGTCCCCATCACCGTTCGTCGTTACCATGGTATAGGGACGCGTCTGAAACGGTATCCAATACGCTCGCTTCCCGCGAAAACAGTAATATCGTCTATTCGTCTAGAACACAGTTGCATAACCGCTTGCTCACGAGCCGTCATGGCCATCCGGAGCGCAGCCCTGCTCCGGCCTTCCCCCGTTCTAAGTCCGTTCCCTGCGTTTTAGTTCCCTCCAGTTCCCCCTCGGTCCATCGTCGCAGATCATAGTCTGTATGAGGAGAATGGACGCAGAGTGGGGGTAGGCCGGAGTGGAGCTGCGTTCCGGATGGCCATGACGGCTCACGGGTAACGGCGGCTTGAACTTCTCCTCCCGAGGTACCCCCGCCTAAGGAGCTCAGATTGATTCGTGTGAACCGCAGCGGAAAATTTGGGAACGTGCAAATCAATCTGAGCCCCATACTGGGGGTACCTCGAAAGGAGAAGTTTAAGCCGCCGTTACTTGTCAGTCAGCGGTTATGCAGCTATGGTGTAGAACGGTTGGAAGGGAAGCAGACGCGTGAGGGGTCCCCTACGCTGGACGTCACTGCCTTAGGATCAATGGTATTCGTAAATCAACAAATATTAATTATTATTTGGATTATTTAGAATTTTTGCTATGTGCAAATAACCACTGATATTTCCTAAAATTCATTTTAACTGCGAAGCTGAAGTTATCTCTCTATTTATCGCTGAAATTGTTTGTTCTTGAGCCTAAGCAGCACCAAGAAGGCTCGAACAGTTCACAAAGATCGTAAAATCTAACAAAATGAGTTCAACGAGGAAGTGGGACGTTTGCTATATGTTCCCGCAATAGCTGATTAGCCTCAGAGTGTTGTCAGTTTCCAATAACTGTTACCTTTTTGTACCTAAAACTTTAAACACGTTTTTCTCGAAACTACTTTTTAAAAACTGCGGTAAAGATAGAAAAAAAAAATATTGGTTCAATTGACTTGTCCCTTTGCATGCAGCTAAACAATTACCAACCATCGTCGATGAACCTAAAAGTTTATAAAAAAATTAAATTAAACAATTGTTTTTGCGTAAATAGTACGAAAATTTTCGATAAGAATCGTATCTTTTCTTTTGATGTCCCACCAATTTGTAAATTCTGTACTTTTATATTGCATTTTAGGTTCATCGACAATGTAATTATATGAAGAATAAGATAATCCTTGGTGTTTTTGTTTTGAAGAAGAATTGGAGGCTCCAGAATTCCCGCAAATTTGCAACTCCGACGGCGAGAACCTTCGAAAATATTTATATATATCCATTTCTACGGATCATATTTTAACGACAGAATTAATTTTAATTATCCGAATATGAAACAAAGTACCCTGAATGTTTCAAAAGTATCCGCTTAATACTTTTTTAGAAAAAAAATCCCATACATCACCTCATTTTTAACGTTCTAAGTCGGGCACCCCCTTAACTGCCGATACATGTGCGAACTGGCTTGTTCCGACGCCCGAAACATGTAAAAACTTACGGGCTACCGATTTTACGAGCGCGCTATATGTCTTCCACCTACTATACTTTGACGCTTGGCCGATTTTACGACCTCACTATATCGTGGCCGCAACTGTACATGGTTGTAGATCGGATACAACTAAATTCACAGACAATTTGTCCAGCTGTAATTTTCTTTCGTTATTATCTAAAAACATATAAAGTTTACTCTTATAACTACGGTGACTATATTTTTTTGGAGAAAATAAAGGGCAAATCAGAAATTGTTTCATGTTTAAAACAAATTTAATTTTGATACTTTTCACAAGAATGAATTTTTTTTAATAAATCAAGTTTGTGTTTTAAAGATTCATAAAACTGTATACAGTTCATATCAAAGTTGTATTTGGTATAAATGCATGCTTTCAATGTTTCGATTTTTAATTAGGTTGTTTCACTAGTCCACATATTGTTCACCAATGAAAATACTCGTTCAGTGGGGGCATTAGATCCAGGGAGACACAAGCAAAATTCAACGATTTTCCAAATGTGTTTAAAGGATACGTCTTTATCTGCGAAGTATTTAAATATATCAACCCATTTACGTTGGCAGGATTCGTCATTTTGTCGCTATTCTTCGATCTTTTCACTAGTGACATAACTTTTAATACACGGAACTTCATCAAATAGTTCGCCGTCGTTTATATTTAAGTTCCAGTGACTGGAAATGAACAAACCGCTTTCCTCGATTTTCGCCCACAGAGGGATTTCTCGTAGTAGGACCCGTTCAAATATTTCCGTTTCCACGAAAGAGCTGTACCAGTTATTTGAATAATCAATGCAGGTTTGGCCAAATTTATGAATTGCATCTTTAAATATGTTGGCATCAATGTTTTGGATTTTTTCTAAATACAAAATTATTTTTTTAGTATTTATAGGTAAAAACTTCTGATTTGTTGGTTTAACACGTTAAACGCCACGCCAGTCCCTAGGGACCGGCGCTAGACTTTCCATTCAGGCCTCGCCGGTCCGCACGGACCGGCGGCAGACTTTTCGTTCTTGTTAACGCCGCGCGCGTGTCGGTCCTTCCGTACTTGTGAGACTGAACATTTAATTTAGGCGGCATCGGTTTTTGTTTGGTCAATGCTTTAAGGAAAAGAATATAATTCTTAAAAACATTAATGTAATTTATTAAAACAAGGCAAACAAAGGTGAGGTTTCTTTGTACATTGATTACAAAAGGTAACTTTTTGCGTTACATTTTTGTACTGCCTCCTTTTTTTCCAAATGATGCCGAGGATTTACACGGGTGTCGATTTGTTCCTCCTTCTCCTGCATAAGTGCGTCAATCAATTTTTTACGATATGTTGTGATAGACATCTTTTGGTCTGTTGATTCTTCATGTATGAAGAACGAATTCACAACAGCGGTGTTCAATAACAGTTCAAAACCTAATTTTCGGTACCATTTCATTGATTTCCGTAATGGGTTACTGTATGCAGCCATTTGATCTGACAGGTCAATAGATTTTTTTTCCCGCATTATAGTCTATAACAATTGTTGGTTTACTAACGATTTTTGTCTTTGTTCGAACGGTTTTCATTTCTATTGCATGTTTGGTCGAAAGTAACAAAACGTCACGCTTCTCTCTCCATTTCAAAATTGTGATCCCTTCTTTACTCTCTTGAGCGGCACATTCTCCCCGTTTTAGTTTTTTGGACACCACTTCTTTCGGGTTATCTTTGCGGTTACTTCTTAGAGTACCAATCAAGTGGGTATTTTTTCTATGAGTTTTTTGGCCAAATTTATACTGGTGTACCAATTGTCCGTGCAGAGTGTATGGTCTTTATGGAATATTTCTTCGCATAAATTCATGACTACATTCGTTGGCGTCGTGTTCACTTTGTCGAAAGTTTTGCCACTGTAGACACTAAAGTTGTATGTATAGCCGAGGCCACAGCTGAGTTTGAATATTTTTATTCCATATTTGTGTCTCTTCTGTTTCATATACTGTCGGAATATAATTCGTCCACGAAATGGAATCATTGATTCGTCAATACAAATCAATTCCGTTGGATGGTAATACTTTTTAAATTTTTGGTTCAACTCGTCGATAATCGGCTGGATTTTATATAAACGGTTGGTGACATCTGCTGTTTCATTGTTACAAAAATGAAGCATCCTCAAAAGAATCAAATTGGTCCCTGCTCATTACTTTGTGTGGGAATGGATGATAATATTGAGGATCCCTGGACCAGTATAAATTTATCGTTGGATATTTCACCAATCCCATCCACATAATGAGCCCAAATATGCGCTTTATTTCTTGTTTATTCGTAGGGACCCACTTATCTATACGCCTCGAAGCACTTATTGATTGTTTTTGCACTGCGTATATATTTGTTTGGTCACTTATTTGCTGAAGCATTTCTTCCGTGACCAGTAGCGCATAAAAATCTTCCACATTGAGACAATTTTGTAATGGGATATTATGTATGTCAACCCCACATTCTCCCGTGAAAGCTCTTATGTTAGGTTGATTTCCTCGTGGATCGAACCATTCTTGATCACCCGTTGTATTACTATCCACACAGTCATTCTCTAATGAACTTTCATCATCGGACGTTTAACGTGTTAATTAACTGTAGCTTTAATTATTTTAAATATTTTTAAATTATTTTAAAATTATTAAAATTTAACATCATTAACACGTTCGGCGCCGCGTCACCCATATTTGGGTAACGGTTATACTTCCGTGGGGGCCCCGTCACCCAAATATGGGTCCCCCACGGAAGCATAACCGTCACCCAAATATGGGTGACGCTCTTCTTGTTCAAGTTAAATAAGATTTTCAGTTGGATTTTTAAAAGGAATTTAATGGAACAAGCACTGAATTATAAATATAGAATATACAGCATAAAAATATCAAAAATATACATATTATACTATACTTTTTATTAATTTATATTTAGGATAAAATATTACATTACCTACGTCGCATGATATTCGTTGAAACAGTCCAAGCACATCTGTGGCGATTTTCGGCAATTCAAACAATGCGTTGTCGTTTTTTTAACGTTTTTCCTCGCTTGTTGGCGTCCGACAGTTTGCCTCTTCTTTTGGTAACACAGGACGCACATCCTTCTTACAGGCTTGTCCTGCTGATTCTTACGAATCTCCAAGTGGTGAGACACTTTCCTCCTTTTGTGTCTATTAGTGTCGGGCATAGTATTTTCCGAGGACAACCATTCTGTGATTAAAAGTTCCCGGAATTTTCTTATCTCTATTTTTTTTGTGTAGCTCTCTGATACACGATATGTGCATTTACGATCGTTGTTCCTAAAAGTAAATGTAATGCTAATTTGCGATACCACTTGATGCTTTTACGTATGTTTGTTGCATATGACACCATCTGGTCGCTCCTGTCGATGCCAGTTCGTATACCATACCATTCCAATATTGTACTCCATTATCGCCAAAGGTTTCATTTTCGGAGGACGACCGCGATGAGTAGAATCCGAGCTTGGAGTCATGATGGGTGCATGTTTTGTCGATAAAATTCTAATATCGCGAACATCTCTCCATTTTAGCACTACAATACCATTATGATCTTCTCGTGCCACCATTTCACCTCTTTTCAGCGGGTACGACATTACAAACCTTGGCAAATTTTTTTTATTGTGCCGTACCGTTCCAACCACATGCGTCTTAGAATTTAAAAATTTAAGTGCTAATTCGTAGCTCGTATAAAAATTATCGACAAATAAAGTACGTCCTTCGTTCAGTAATTTATCTGCAAGTTCAGTGCAGACGTCTTCTGCTATGCCAACTTGCCTTTTTCCGCTGATATCTCGTCCAGAATATATTTTTGAAGACCATGTGTATCCTTCGGTGGAGCACAGTTTGAACAGTTTTATACCGTACTTATGCGACTTTGTTGGAATATACTGCCGGAATACTAGTCGTCCCCTCCAAGGAACCATTGTCTCGTCGACAACAATATCTTGGCCTGGTGAAAAGATTTTCTGATAATTATCCGTCAATATGTTTACAAGTGGTAAAACTTTTCCAAGTCTGCTATTTTGTTCTATCGTTTCATTGTTGGCAAAATGCAAGTTTGCTAACAGTAACTCAAAACGATTGCGGGACATTGTGCTGCGCGGAAATGGAAAATTGTATATAGGATCCGTTGACCAACATCTCCTGAGCAGTGTTTGTACTAGACCCATCCAAATCATCTGTCCGATAAATTTTTTAATTTCTTCGGAAGTGGTGGGTTTCCATCTATTCTGTCTAGCGTAATCAGTCGTTTCACTTTCAAGTAATTTCTGCTCTGCATATCTATGAGTTTCTGTGACTAAAAGGCTTATCACTGTTTCATCCAAGAATAGCGAAAGAACCTCACTTGGGCTAATGTCAGACGGCAAACCCAACAGAAGCCCACTTTTTCCGGTGAACGGAAATGATTGTTGCCTGTTAGCGAACTCATTCCACTGGATATTGTCCAATGAATCATCAGCGGTGGTCAATTCCTCTTCGTCTATAGCAAGTTCTTCTAGTATGTCATCAAGGTCTTCACTTGCATATGATTCCTCAATATCCGAGCCTGAACTCGATGAAATTCTATTTATAATTTTTCTTCTAAAACTTACTACTTCTTCATCACTACTCTCCTCACTATCAATTATACTTTTACGCGGTGCAATGAACATTTTGAGGATAAAAAAATCACTGATATGCTTGTCACAAGAAGTATGCTTCTCGACTGAATGAAGGATCTGGGATAACTGCAGTGAGATCCCTCGCAGTCCTCTTTCCGAAGAGCTTATCGCTTTCCCCATTTTAGAACTAAACACTTTATTCTTTGTAATGGGTCGAAGGTTCTGTAACATTAGATCACCCACAACGCACGGGCCTACTCGAGTTCCGTGGTTGCTATTCCCACTTATCGCTCTGTTTACGTTCTGGCGCTCCGACAGTCGGATTTGGGCCCCGCGAGAAACTCAACCGAATCACACTGGGCACCGAACGTGTTAAAAAAGTTTTTCAGAAACGTGGGACATTTTTCCAGCTCCAAAAAGTACGATTTTAGCGGCTTAAATAGTTTTAGTATTCTCTCTAAAGCTGGTAGAAGAGTTAGCCATCGCGTTTTGCTGTAACCTAGTAGTTTGTTTATATTGAACATCTATATCATCACAAAATTCTTACAATTTTTCCACTCTGAGTGTAGATGTAAAAGTATGAATAAATTTTTACTTGTATCACTTCAATATCTACCGGAAGACAATCGACATCAGTGCTTATGCAGTTATTGGATATGTGGGCAGCACAATTAACACCAATCAGTTTATTGTTACACAAATTTTGCATTTTAAAGAAAACATTATTTTCTCCTTTTCTCTGGGAACCACCAATGTTGCAGTTGGTGTTGTCAGCAGAAAAAGCAAGTAATTTATCAGTAATTTCATATTCGTTTAGCGATTGCTCGATGCAAGCTGTTAATATATTAGAGTTTTCTCCAGGTAGATTCTTTAAATCTAAAATTTTTACTTTGACACCTTGATTGGGTAAAAATACGTGACCAGAATTGGGCACAATTTAATATTTCCATGATTAGAACACTCTGAATTAATAGTAATATAATTTGTTTTACATAAATCAATTTTAATTGAGGCAACAGAATAGGGACCGAAAACATTACAAATGATCGATTCTGTTTTTGTTTTACCACGAGACTACTTTTCTCAAAACATATCTTGATTCATTTTGAAGTCCAGTCGTTTGACCGAAATGAGTGATTATATTGTACAGAATGATAACACCAAAATGCTTCTTTTAATGTTAACTGTTTTACTTTGTCATTGAAAATTTTGCTAACAAGAAACAAATTCAACGATTCAACTGTAAATGCTGTGTAATTGCTGATCTGCCACTATTCGCGATATTAAAATTTGCCGAACATTTATTACATCTGACGTCACTATCCGTTATTCCTCTTTTAATGAAAGGAAATTCATCCTCCAGTGTTTTGTTGAAAATACAGTTTCCTTTGGGTACCATGACAATGGGTCACCAAAGTAAAAATTAATACAGTCAGCCGCGAAAGTATTCGTCCACCTAACGTATTCGACGTATATGGAGGGAACTGAAAGAAAGTACAAATATAATTTTTAAATCAATATTAATAATTATTTAATTATAATAAAAAATTAATAATTATTGCACAGAAAAGAGAAATTTAATGATATATTATAATATACCAGAAAATGAGACCGCAAAAGTGTTGGTCCATGTATTGTTTTTCTAATTATAATTACATTACATTTAAAATTAATGACTTAAAAGTATAAACTTAATACTTACTGGATATCCCTTGGATCTAATTATAGCCTGAAGCCTTTTAGGCATTGATTTAAATAGTTTTTCCGTCAAATCTGGGGATATTCTTTCTCATTCTTCTTTGAATCGCTCCTTTAGTTCTTCCTCATTTTTAGGAGGCATTTCTCGTATTTTTTTTTCACTTTCTGCCCTCAAATGTTCGATCGGGCTTATGTCTGATGACTGGGGTGGTGTTTGCAGATAACACGGGGTGTTGTACAAGACCCATTCTTTGACGATTCGAGCGGTATGCTTCGAATCGTTGTCTTGTTAGAACATAAAATTGTTCCCTATGTTCAGCACTTGGTAGTAAATGTTGTTTTAGAATATTCAAATATGCTCAGCGGTCCATGATACCCTCTATAATATGAAAATCACCAACCCCAGTCGCTGACATGCACCTCCATACCATCACTGATGCCCCTCCGTGCTTTACCGTGGGTGTTAAATTTTCTTTTCTGTATGCAGTATTCGATTTCCTCAATACTTTTCTGCCAAGGGCATCAAAAACGCAAATTGTTGACTCATCTGTAAAGATGACGCGTTTCCAAAATTATTCTGATTTGGAAACATATTCTTGAGCGAATTGTAATCTTTTTTTTTTATTCACTGTATTAATCCACGGCTTCTTACGGCTCATTCGATTCTTCAAACCAGCTCTATGCAATACTCGCCGAACTGTATCCACACTTAGTGATTGTTCTGATGTTGATTGCACATTCTCTAACAATTAAGGCCCGTAAATGTGCGGATCTATTTTAACAACCCTTAGTATCCTCGTCTCATCACAAACCGTCAATTTTTTAGGCCTACCTGTTCACCGTTTATTTATAATTATTTTTTGTTCTTTAAATTTCTTTAGAATATACTGTGTAGTACTTCGAGGTCTTCCTGTTATTGATGCTATTTCGCGTGCAGATTTGCCTCTTATAATAATTTAACAACAATTTCCCGTTCAGATAAAGATGTCTCACTTTTTCTATGACGCATGACGAATATTCTACGACCTTCTTTCGTGATTGCTTAAGATGATTTGTGATAAACTGTTGCTAGTTGAAAAAAACACAGTTGCCTCTAAAAAGCTCGTTTGTTTTATGTTTCGAACATATCTAAGCATTTTATCTACTATAAAAGTTCGTGGACGAGTACTTTTTCGGTCTCATTTTCTTGTATATTATAATATATCATTGAATTTCTCTTTTTTTATGCAATAATTATTAATTTTTGCGAGTGTTATATTGTTTTATATCAATAAAGGTTTATTTCTGTATTTTTAATTTAAAAATGACATTTGCATTTGTAGCAGATTTGAGAAATTTGATCCGGGCCCCTTTGGTGTCTACTGCCGGGCCTGAAAACAAAAGAAAGATTGAACTGCACGTGCATGCGTGTGTGCGTGGCGTGCAGATTCAGTGTAGGGGTGTTCGCTGCACCTCAAAGAATCGGATTATAAGAATCGATCCTTCTAAAAAATCGAAATCAAAGAATCGATATGAAAAGAGATTTTGTAAGAATCGCCATAAAGATTTTTTTTTTAAAAATGATGACATGTAGAAGTCGGTTTTTAATACTTTTGAAAGAATCGATATAAAAATTAGTTTTACAAGGAACAATTTGGAAATGTTGTTGAAGGACATTCTATTGAAGAGAAGAAATATTTTGCTATTCATTTTAAATATTTTATTTATCATTTAATTGCCATTCTTTCATTGACAATGAATTTAGAAACAATAACTGATGTAAATGATCGGGTTTTAAACTATTTCTGTGCTTAGTTAAAATATTTCCGGCTCTGGAAAACACACGTTCTGATGACACAGATGTTGCCATGATTGGTAGATATTTTTTAGCAATTACACGTAAGGTAGGATAAATCGTTTCGTAATGAAACCAATAATTAATTAAACAATAAATAATTAAGTAACTTTAATGCTTGATCACTTACAACTCGCTCAATGTGCAGTGCACTATGTCACGCCACAAAAAAGAATGGTCAAGTAAGACCCAGAACATAAGAATCGTATATAAATTTGGTGGGAATCGTGTATAAATGGCGGAAAACGTATAAGACAAGGAAAACCTACGCATCAAGCAGTTTGATTGGTCCTTTCACGAGTGACAATTAATTCCCCCAGAGGGCAAAACATCGATGTTCGATTCTTACATCAAAGAATCGATTCTGGGAAAAATCGAATACCAAAGAATCGATTCAAAAGATCAATCTTTTAACCTAAAGAATCGAATTGGAATCGAACACTCCTAATTCAGTCACGACGGAGATGATGCACGACTAAGAACTGTGTCGCCGAAAATAAGCCAATTGTTTTTTTTTTGTGTTTAACTTTTATGCATTTTTATGCCTCGCTCCGGACGTTTCCATTACATATTTTCTTTCAATTTCCTCCATATACGTCGAATACGTTAGGTGGACTAATACGTTTGCGGTCAATTGTATAAAAATAAAAACTAAAAGAGTGATCATGGTGATATAAGAGCTGTTACAATTCCGAGTATTATGATAAGAAATGTTAAAGTAGAAAGATTTTACCTTTTCGATCCTACTCGCGACCATACTGCATAAAAGTACGAAATTAAAAATCATACACGTTGTTTTCCTTATATGATACCCTGCTAAATTCTGAGTATGTATAATTATATCCATTAGCTGTCTAACTTTATTGCTGCGTTAGACCACTCTCATTTTATTTTACTTCATATATCTTTCTGTGCTGCACGTATATCTTCTCAATTCTTTGCTAAAACGTATAAAATTACCAACGTGGAAGTATGCTTGCCCGACCTTCTCTATTTAGGTATTTCAGCCACAGGAGTTTGTGAACGAATGTTTGAGTTACCGTACATTCAGTATTACTTCTAACCTACACTGCGTATTGTAGAAAACAGACAGTCAGTCTATAGTTGGGTGTATCGTTTAAACGTGTCTTTCAAACATCATTGTGTCTGATCTAACTGTCTGAGGTTTCAATGATTCGTCTGATGCGTTGTAGTTCATCATTGTATTTACGTCCTCTAAAACGTTACCAGTGAAGCATCTAATGGTTTCATTAGGGTAGAATTAAGGAGAGTTTGATTCTTTTAAGAGAACAGTATTTTGTAAATGTTTATTTGTGATATTTACTGGCTGAAGGCACTAGTTACTTTCACCTGTGCCTTCATTCTTATTCTTTTGGACTATTCTGTGTGGTGCAGAAATCGTAAAGGTTATTACGATTAACTGTTTATATATTCTATATATAGGAGAACGTAATTTCATCAGTACAGTCATTTATCTCCAGAAGTAAGAATAAAATATGATGTTACGAAAAAAATAATTGCTTTTTGACAGCAGCAACGTGAAGTCAAAGTTACCTTTTAATAGAGCCACAGTTCTCTAAACGTTCCTGCTTTTGAACGCACTCAAATAATGTAACGGCACATACGTGCAGATTACTTAAGGACAAACAATGCAGAAATGATTATTACATGAGTTAAAACCATAGAAAATGCTGAAGCTATTATCTTGTTTTCGCATAGTGATAGAAGATGTGAATGCATTCAGTTCTACAGGTTTATGCAATTTGAACTAGTATTTTAAACAAATTGTTTTTATATTTTATATACTTCCATGTCATGCGAATTTGTGAATTGCTCGTCTTATATCTTTTGAATCGCAATTATTCAAGAGTCTTCTACGTGTGCTATTACCAAGGAACTACAGGACGGCAGAAGATTTTTTAATTAAGAAAATGATAATGCCGTTACAAGATATGAAGAGTTAGCAAATTACAGTGAGGAATATTCGAAAGGAGCTGCAGTACCTCTCTTTCAGAAAGGAAGTACAAAGTTGCCCTTGGAACCTTCAAGTTGTATGCAGTCAACGTTCTCATCTTGATACTATTCGTTCAAGTAATATGGAAGTATGGAAACTGAAGAAATGCTGAAGATTCATTGCAAGATCAGCTTCGCTGTAGGAATACGAAAAGTGTAGTTATCCTCAGAAAGGGTCGCATTATAAAACTTACAAGTATGGATTCTTCAGAAACGAATTCGAATTCTTGTTCCGGAGGAAGACGGGAATCTACACGCCGTTATGCAGCATGAAGAATTTTCCTTCTTCATATCAGATGCCATCAAGCAAATAAAAATGACAGAATGATAACAAAGCTATCGCAATTGAAAGTAGAGCCCTAGAGCTCTGCAATCAAATCTATGATCACAGTCTCCTATGCTACAACTACAGCTGTGCCTAGTAAACATACTAATATTTCTACATTGTGAACATAGATACAATTCCTACATCTGTGAACGTACAATTAAAAAGAAGAAATCCATTTGTGTCTTCTAATTGATATTGGAATGGACTATTAATGTTATTACGTTGACAATTGTGATTGCGGCAAGCTTGAACGAACATATACGTTTGTTGTTACAGCATACAAGAGAAGCTGTGTTGCGTTATTTACACGCAGTTCAAAATCATTAATTTATAAGACTCCGAAGAAATATGCATGTATTTGTTGTTCAGCGGCTGGTGTTCATTCCTGAAAAGCGATTACACTGCGAGGAAACATTTTATACACTTTCATGTGCAATGCACCGAAATAAAATACAAAACGGTGTTACAGTGTACAACACTGTATTGAAGCACTTGTTGTTACCAAACAGTGTCTATTGTATCATTCAGCCAGCATGGCAGAATTGAATATCGCTGCATACGAAAGCAAAACGTGTGCGCAGAACTTATATTTCGCCTTATGCATCGCATCCACTGATCACTTTTTATACCAACAGAAATGTTGCGTGGAGGACATTCGGATTCTGTTGATACCTACGATGCAGTAGAAGGGAAGTGTTGAAGATGACATATGTTTCGAACACTTTTTATGGATCTTAATGCGACTGAAATAAGTAAATCGACCCCAATATGTCTTGTGGAGTATTTTCTTAAGTTTTTTCTTATAAGTATGGAGAAGATAATAACACACAACAATACTGACGGATAGTGGTTAAAGAAGCAAGGAACTGTTCAGTTTGAAACAAAAATAAACCTGAATCCAACTTCAAACCAACAAAATCCAAACCGAATACGTACAAATTGTTAAGAAGATTCGTGTATTCCATCATCACCATGGCATGGTCGTACTAAATTATAGAATATGTTAGGGAATAAAAAACAACTGCAAATTTGTATACCAGCCAATACAGTAAATGACTGATGCTGGTGATTGAAGATGATTCTTTCTTTTTATATTTCTGATACATGTTTGTCCTTAACTCGTAATCTGTTGGGCGTATTAATCGCATGTAATCCTGAAATGCGTTAATTTTCATAGTTCTTTTTATATTTTTTAACTCTGACTGCGGAAGGTTTGTATAATTATTTGTTAGTTGTGAATAATACACGAAAATCTACAGCTGAATTGTTACAAAAGATTTTCCTATGAGCATAAAATAAGTAATGAATAATGTGTTTACGAACACAAAAAAGCATAACAATAAATAAATGACTAAAATCAAACGTCATTTTCTGAGCCATTATCCCGCGGAAAGCCGTTGGTTTTCACAGCAAGCGTGACGCAGTCAAAGAGTTAAATATTTAAGCTCGAATGTGACAATTGTATGTATCCTCACTTTAGAAGACTGTGGTGTCATCATTAAAATCTGAAGTTATATATTATTTCATAGTGTTCTTACTTTCGTCAAACTGATGGAATTCGATACCAGAAACAATACTTCTTATTTTAGTTTATAACATATCGTCTGTACTGATGAAAATCGAACATGTTCTATTTGCATATGTAGAATGTTTTTAAGGCTACACGATATTTTTGAACTACTATTTAAGCACAACAAATGACCAACTGTTCTGATGTTGTACCAGGATTTAAAAAGTAGCACAGTTCAGCAAATAATGAGTCTCATACACGAGATCAGGCACATGCTGTTAAAATGAGAAAGATGGCTCTAGGAATGTTATATGCAGTTCGACTTTACAGCAGTAGTATTACTGAATGGATATGGCCGTAGTTAAAACCTCAGATTGATGAACTATTAAAATTCAGATTTGTATTGTATAAAATAAATTGTATAACGATTATCAGTTTTTTGTACATGCTTCGAATTTTCTTCTTTCCTACGGAAGAAGTTAGCAAAGTCATAGAAACTACTTTCCATGTTTGTAATGATTAGACTGCGGATGTTTATGCAATTTAACATATCTAAGTTGGTGCATTAGGGAGTAACTTAGCAAAATAAGACGTACATATTTTGAACATATCAAGGAGCAAATGCAGTCTTGTTCAAGTTGTACTTATTTATCTGTATTAACATGAGAAGTATGGAAACCTAAACCTGTATATTTCCATAAACATCCGCAGTCTAGTAATGATTTTAATTCTTGCCGAAAATGACGGATTACAAATTTCTTGTTTTGAATCACAGAAACCATTAAGATGCTTTTGTCGGTATTTATGTCGACTTTTGTCGAGATAAAAGAAGGATTGTATGTGCCAATTTATTTTCCATCAACCACTATAATTTCGAAGTTCTGTACATATCTATAGTATACCTAAATACACTAAAATCCGACAATATGACGGGCTTAATTATTTCATAGTTTATCGCAATAGCATAATGTGGTACGGTCATTGGCGTGTATATAAACAATGGACTACTCGATTTCTTGTCTCATATGGAAGCATTTTTTGCTGTCACTTTACAAAGGGTGAGCAGTCTGTTATTTATATGTAACGCTATCGGTACGGTATTTCGATAACAGTTCAGAAAATCGCAATTTCGTTGTCAGTCCGCTACCTGAAGCTCATGTGTAGTTTCATTTTAAGAATGAAAAATAAGTGTGGAGTATTAAAAATCTTTGTGACTGGTAACTGTTTTTGTTAATTAATTATGGAAATATTGAAGAAGTCAACAATAATAAAAAATAAAACTTAAATCCCCGTCAAATTGACGGATGTGGTAGAACTCAACGTTGATTGTCCTAGTCTTAATAGATTATTTATACTGTTCCTAACACAAAACTTGATGTGCTAAAGTGCGTTGAGGTGGTAAATTATGCAAATATAATTAATCCTTACCTAAACTACGATGTTTATTGAATCAAAGAGAGTGTATACGTACAATTTTACTAGATCGTCTATATTACAAATGAACCGTGTGATGTTTTGGACAGTACTAACTTTAAAAAGAAGCTAATCTTGCAGTCTTAGCAGCGGTGGATATGGTTTACATAAGTTCAGAAATTTGATTTGTGAATTGAAATTTGTTCAATATTTGAGAACTGGCGTACGCATGTGCCATGAAAGGAGAATGGTGAGTTAAAAGCCAAGGTTTTAGAGACAAGTGTTGTGTTCAGGGCTGTCTTGTGGGACTACATAGAGCAGGCTTTGGAATTAACTGCTCACGACGACCGATTTTCGGAAGCAACGCCCACTTTTTCCCGCCGCGCGTCTTGTCCCCGCGACGGCCCTAGTGCTCGACTCGTCTCAGGCCCGTACCATATGAACCGCACGTGGCGCATTAGAGCGACACTCGTATCCTATCGTGTAAATAGGTTTCCACATCACCCCTGGGGTATAATGCTTCTGGTACGCGCCTGAGACGTGTCGAGCACTAGGGCCGTCGCGGGGACCAAGACGCGCGGTGGGAAAAGGTGGGCGTTGCTTCCGAAAATCGGTCGTCGTGAGCAGTTAATTCCAAAGCCTGTCATAGAGTATCTAAGTGTCTTTGGGTTACAGGGATATTGAACAGACACTATACAGGGTGAGTTAATAAGAACTATTATTTAAGGGGTTACATATTATCTCCAGCCGCGGCGAAAATTAATGATTTTAGGACATTTTTTAGGGGTTTTATTAAAAAAAATAAAACAAGATACTTATTACACATGATTTATTAGACCTTAAAGTGCAAGAAAAAATTTATTTACGATAATTTTTGTATTAAATTGCACTGCAGGAAGAACGCTTCACGATCGGCATAATATCTCCTTTAAACATCGATGGATCTGAAAAATAAAATAAGATTCTTGTAAAATAATGTCACCATCATAGTTTACCGAACCAAATTTTTTCATTTAAAAAAAAACAATTTATAGTATTTTACAGTTAAATACATTTTTTTCGTGCAAATTTTCGCCCTCTATTTGTGTATAAAAAATTGATTAAATAACATATCAAAAAAATGGCTCGAGAGATTATTGAGAAAAGGATTCTGAAGAATTTAAGGAAAAAATCATCCAAAAATATTGAGAACTTTTCGAGTTATCGTGCAAACGGTATAGCAAAACGAAGTTTTGAAAAAAGTGCGTTTAAAGTTTTAAATGTAAAAGTTTTATGAATATTTTATTTTCTGGTTCAGTTTACGCTTGATCTGCCATTCCAGGTTCATACTGTACACCGTCTTTCTCCACATTTTTGGTGTTTTTTACTGTTTTATCTAATCTTCGGGCTGTTAGAGCTTCCTTTGTTGTCTGAGTCGCACGAATCCTGGCATGTTTTAATCGGGTGGCATCCTCTCCCACGCTATAGTTATATGCCTCACATCCAACAGTTATTCCAAGTAATTGTAGTATTCGTAAGTAAGCTTGTGCTTCGTCATTGAATGTAGCTGTTGCTACATCGGTTGCTATTTCAATAATTTTACGGCTGCCAGGTGTACGTTTAGAGACAAGTTTCCAAATTTTTGCATTGAGGCTTCCAGTTGTATTCTGGGAAAAATCCACCCAGACATCTTTCTAATAAATTATCCTCATTCAATGCTTCGTATACAGGTTTAGTTGCCTTTTGTACTACTTCAGGTAGAGCAGGTTTATGTCGATAAGTGTCTAGAGATCCTTCGGCTTTTGCTCGTTGCCAATCAACCAACACTCGCTACCTGAGGAACAATAGGAATGCTGGGGTTTTTCGTCTGTAGATATTTTATGATGGCAAGTGATATTTGACTGTCCGGAAATCTCAGTTTACAGGCAAAAAATAGCATTCGCGCCTCCACAAATATCGTTCGAACAAAATCATCATTATGTTGTAAACCCCACTCACAAAGTTCTACTCTTATGCGAAAATCATAGCCATGTAGCTCTTGCTGTAGCGATATGTGGTATGGATGAAAATGTTTACGGTGTAGTATGCGGATCAGACTAGTTTGGCCAATATTACTTTGTCGCGAAATTTGTCAAAAACTTATGTGAGGGTTAACCCTCTCAGCTACAGCGGGACTGGCCGCGCAACTTCACTTTTGTACGGAGAGCTCTTCCGTGAACGGCACCATAACAACAAAGTAGCGCGATCGGTGCTTGCTGCTTTCCACTATGCATTTACGTTCGAATAAAGTTACAGCTGAATAAATTATAACATCTTTACATATTTTTATATAATACATTTGAAAAAACCAACATAATATGGACAAAAATATTTTAATAATTAATAGTGTTATCGTGTGTGATGTACTTTAAAACAGGATACTACGCATAGTCCCACATCACATTCGTGACATTCATAATGCGATCTTCGTCTCACATCATTTTACGCGCAGACAACGCAATTTTCTAATGGTTGTTTTGTTTGTACACTTGCACAGAAAGACGGAAAATGTTTTTCATATAATCTAAGAGGGTGATCAGCAGTAGATTTGTTACGATTATTAAAATTATTGTTTATGTCACCGTATTTATTTACTATTTCCTTAATTATTTGAAAGTGAAATGCTCGCATTGTAGTTTTCTTCCTTGTATTCATTTTATACAAGCAATAAGCATTTCAAATGGTCACATTTAGCAAATGGAAAAATATTTCTTGTACCACTTGGTACTTTTTCTTATTGATTCCACACTGCTTATAACTTTATCACTATTATCTACTGCACTCATACATGATGTGTAATCAGTCATAAAAGAGGATTTTTGGATTATTTCTTTTGTCCGGTAATTTATTTTGTCTGTATTTACGAAATCTGCAGAATGGCAAGTGGAAAGCATGCATACTTTTCGTTTATCTTGCCATTTGAGTGCGAGTAAATTAGAGTAGTGCGAAAACATATTTCACCTCTGCTTAATTTTTCAGTCATTGATGGCGTATCTTTTCGTCGCCGTTTTACTGTATCGCACGCGTTTGTTTTATTTTCATGAAGAAAATCGAATAGTGCCGGACTAGTGTACCAATTGTCAACAAATGATGTATGTCTTGAACTATGCCCTTCGCCTAAATATGGTTCTAATAACGTAACTACTATGTCGTCCGATTTTCCGAGAGATCTTTGATTTACTCTTGTTACCTTCAAATCGCTACCTGTGTAAAGACTAAAATCTCGTACGTATCTACATTTGCAATCACACAATAGAGAACATTTGATGTCAAATCTACTTCGTTTGGACGGGATATACTGCTTAAACGATAACCTGCCTTTAAATAATAGTAAATTTTCATCCACGCATAAATTACGGAATGGGTAAAAACAGTTTCTAAACGATGAGCGAAGCTTATTATTAAATTCTTTTATTTTTATCACTCTATCAGAACTAACTGTTGTAATTTCACTGAAATATAATATCCGTAATAAAAAGACATATGTGTCTGGACTTAAAATTCCTCCGAAAATATCAGTGTGTCAATATTTATCTCTGGTCTAATATTCTGTGTAGTGTAATTTTTTTATACGCGACATTAACAATCCTATTACAAAAAAATAGTGTATCTCATTCAATGGTGTTTCTCCTTCATGTGGTTTCTCGAAGGAACGCGTAGATGTCCATTTTGTACTTATGATACATATTTGTTTTTTGTACAATAAATGTCACCATTTCTTCACAGAAGAATAATTGAAAGCAGTTTAATATAGGAGCAACTCGATCGAGCTGTACTTTCGTGCCAGAATCATTCGGAGCAAAGAAGGATGTTAAAAAATGGCCATTTTTGGCAGCGCCTGGAAATGAAAGATTCATGCAGGGCCTTTAAGGGTGTCTCCCAAGGAACAAAAAATGTCCTTATCACTTTCCCGAAAAACGATGGGAAAATTGTTATAAATGAATCCAAACATGTGAATATGATAGTGATCGAACTCACCTAAGCATTATATTTCATCTTATTCTTGTCCAGATATTGAACTGTTTTGAAAGTAGTTAGTAAGGAAATCAGCAGGTAAATTAACTAAAAGTTGAAATCGAGAGAAACCAAAATACCATAATATCATTGCTACATGCGAACAGCAACCAACAACGCGAACACCGACTTTGCATCCACATCACAACAATTGTGTGCAGGAATGGCTTCCAATCCGATTTTACTTTTGTCTATCAGTACGCATACAAAATATTTTAAACTATTGGAGTGTCGAGAATATATTTTCGTTTTCAGTAACATGCTATTATTTGATTCCACATCAAATTGATATTTTTGATAATCAATGGAATATGCTGGTATTGCAATCTGGACTTCAAAGTCCCTACTTTCATTTATATGGTCCTCATAATATCCCGGTGCTTGTTTAATTTGGTATGTTCCACATGCATATAAGCAAAGATATCTTCATAACTAAAGGTTGGGAAAAACTCCAACTCTATAACTTTTATACGTTGAAACTGAGCTCGTCTTATATTCATATTTCCTGCTTCTACTAGTTGTGATAAACGATTGATTTGGTCTGAAAATTGCAAAATTCTGTCTGTAATATGGCGATCAAAGGTAGATTTAGATATTGGTTTAAATGTTGCATTTAAAATGGCACACGCTATTTTGAAGTCGTGGAATGAGGTAGATAATGTAGTGCTTTGAATACTTTTATCGAAATACTTGAAACTGCTTTTTATACATCTGTTGATTACTTCAAAGTGATTGATTAGCTTGGTCAGCTGTTAATGGTTTCCGAGGTCGGTCTGAAAATGATGGCATTTTAGCAATAAATTCTCTTCTTGTGATTTCCTCTACAGAGTCTCGAAAACCGCAATCCACGAGGAAAATATCACCTGGTTAGAATTGATTGCATGTATCGGGTTTTAAAAGCAGTTCATTTAGAATTGATGCGTTATTTTTACGTCCTAGATAAGGTCCTTGAATATTTGCAATGTAACCACCCGTACAAACTGCCATCATAGGCTTGATTAAATTCCTATGTTTATACCCAGAATAAGATAGACGTTGGAATGTGAAATTAGAACTTTTTTTTAATAAAGAGGTAGGTCCCATCTAATACTAATATTATTCTATCACCTGTTGGTGCATGGAAACGTCTAGCACAGTCCGTTTGATGATTAATTAATTAATTTCGATTATTTAATGACGAAAGGTGGATACTACAAGATCTTTCCAAAAGATGCTGTCTTATAGTCTCACAATAATTGCTTACTGTCTGCCTTGTAGTATGATAACGATTTGCTTGTTTTTTTCTGTACGTTCATAATACCGAAACAAAAATATAGCATTCCATTTAAGAAACACGAGATGACCTTAGTATGACCTTGAAAAATTGAAGGTAAAACATATTTTTTTCATAGTAACGTTCTACATAAAAAATCATGATAAAAGTCTTCTTACATTTTTGTCTTATCACCTACCGTTCAGTAGTTACATCAAACGGCACTTACCGTGGGACACCCTGTATGTATTGAGACATTCTACTTACAAGGGACGTTTCTCAAGAGGCCACCTCCGATTTTTATGAAACTTCGGGATAATGTAGATCTTGAAAAAATATTTGACACTTATTTTTTTTGTCGGCAATTATCCATAATGAAAGGGTGAAAACAGCCCTCAAAGTTAGGGTTGCAAAACCTATTTTGTCGTTTATCTCGGAAACTATTCATTGTAGAGCAGTGTTTCCCAAACTTTTTTAGGCCATGCCCCACTTCAACATTTCTAAAATCTCCATGTCCCCCATACATAATTTTAAACATAAAAATTTGATTTGTTCTTTTTAGTAATATAAATGATGATTTTTTGAAGCAATTTCTGTGAAACTGTTATCAAAACAAAGAAAATGAACTTCTAATATATGATAAAAAACTGAAATTCGAAAAAAAATAAAAATAGATTTTTTCAAACTTAATTTAATGTGATCCGTGCGCTTGATGCTTAGTGCACAGAGATTTTATATCTGGTTTTAGCTTGGTAAGCTTTAATCTCAAATCTCCACGTTGTGTAATGTCCAGACGATTTCTTTTTTTAATTAATAGATCATTAACAGCACTAAAGCCACATTCAGTTAGATATGAAGATGGGAACGGTAATAAGAGTTTTCTTGCACATTTAGTAGTATTTGGATACTTGGCCTCGGTTTCATCACAAAACCATGCCATCGCTCCTTTTATATTAAATAAAGCCTTAACTGACTCGTCATTCTGCAATTCCGCAAGTTCTTCTTGATATTGCACATTGGATATACCAGACAAATCAACCAATATTGCTTGCATCATCCATGTTGGAAAATCCATTTCTTTTAAATCAGAAAATCTCTCTTTTAAATCCGTAGATAAAATTCTCAAATGATTCACAATTTCAAGTAAAGCGGATTCAGAAACATCACACTTTTTGAGCCAATGAAACTGTTCGAAATTTCTGTTATTCATGTGTTTCTGGTTTAACTCTATATTGGTAATGAAACCAAATATCTTTGCTTTTGCATCAACCAGTGTTTTATTTGGTCCTTGGAGTTGCTTGTTTAATATATTAAGCTTCTCAAAGATGTCGGCCAAGTAACTCACATATGCTTTACCATCGATCGTCAACAGAAACTTCATTTCCGGCTTATCTATTAAAAAGCCGCCAAGTGAATCAAACAGCTCAATAAATCGTTTGAGGCAATTCCCTTTTGACAGCCATCTTACTTCAGTATGGAGTAAAAGTCGCACATGGTCTTCATTCTGTTCTTCACAAAATAATTTAAAAAGGCGCTCGGATTTGGCACTGGCCTTAATTGAATTAATACACTTGATGACTGAATTAAGTACTTCATTAAGGACAGGAGAGATGTTTTTAGCCACCAAGTTTTCTTTGTGAATAACACAGTGTACAAGAACCATTTCTGGATTATCATCCTTCATCAATTTAAGACAGCCATTTTTCTTGCCCATCGTATTGGGGGCACCATCGGCAGCACACGATGTTACATTCTTAATAGGTATCTCATTGACATCTAAGTAGCATTTAAATTTATTGTAAATGTCTCTCGATCTGGTGGTGCTTTCTAATTTCTTACAAAACAACATCTCTTCTGCAAACTGTCCATGTTCAATATACCTAACATAAGTAATTAAAACGGCCTCACTGTCTCTTAAAGTTGACTCGTCCATCTGCACTGAGAAACTTCTGGTTTTCAGTTTTGAAACCAGTTGTTTCTCAATATCATCACCCATCTCGTCGATCCTTCGGCTAACAGTATTGTTACTGAGAGGCATCGCTTTTACATCCTCGTCATCCTTCTCCAAAACAGTTTTTAAAAAGGCTGATATTGAGGGCTTAATTAAGTTCTCCCCTATCGTGTGACTTTTTCCTGTCTTGGCGATTAATAAAGATATTTGGTAACTAGCCTCTTGGATGCGACTATTTGTTGAATTTCGAGACGTAAAAAGAGAAGTTAATGTCGTCCTTTTCTCGAACTTTTCCTTTAAAGTTTTAAAGAAACTCAAATCTGAGTTAATATAGTCCTTGTGTTTGGCCTTCAAATGTGCTTCGAGTCGACCTAATTTCATCGCAAAACGGCATCCTCTCATCGTTTACTGCTGGTATGAATCCAAATTTTAAATATTTCTCTGAATATTGACGAATTTTCTTTTTTGTTGTTCCACTCATTTTTTTATGGGCTAAAAAAATAATAAAATTTTGTTAAAAATAATTCAATATGACAAAGTAAACGTAAATGCAAAAAATATTATTTACTTAAATGTATATAACACATTATCGATAGTTTTACACTTTACAAACTTATATAGAAAGTTAAATGGTATAAAAATTAACATAAATAGAATCAAATACGTAACAGTTATATTTCTACAACATATATAAATAAATTTATTAAATCAAAGATTAATTGGCAGACATATTTAATATTACAACAAAGGGATGTGAAACAATATCAGAGTTAAGTTAGGCCAATTTTGTGCAAAAACGTCGTTACTCAGCGAGTTTAAAAGATCCTGGGTTCCCGCGACAGGAGACACAACATAGTGAATAGCTGACAAGTTCACTTGACGACTCTAATCACTCAGTTGAGATTTTGGTAGCGTCAAAGGAATTATATTTAATGACTTAAGCCCCCTATTTTTAAAAAATTTTGCTTTTTTTATAAAATTTGTCATCTATATCAAGCATTGCATTTAAAAAGCCCATAGCAAAGGGGGTAAAGTCATGTCGGGTCAATTCTCAAATTGCTCCCCTCCAACCATCGAATTGCCCCCCTGTGGGGCGTACGCCCCACTTTGGGAAACACTGTTGTAGAGTAAATATTTAACACTAGAACAACCGACGATTGACGTATACCTACTTCTACCGGAGGGGTCAAAATGACTTGTTTCTTAAATTAATAAGTCATTTAAGAAAAGACAGCAATTTTTACGTTTCTATGTATTTTTCTATTTTATGAGCGAAAATTGAATATAAACTGAATAATAATAGTAATATAATAACTATAATTTAAAAAATAATTACACAAAAGTCAAAGACATTGTTTGCAAGTTACAATTATTTTAGCAGAGCATCTACCACACACTCGTTTATGACATGTACCACAAATATTGTTCGTTTTATTATTAGTACAATATGCTATTTGACACCGTTTACGTTTCATCGAAATATGCGTCTGGTTTTGTGACGGTGTACATGATGATATTTTTTCTACTTCAACTGAGGATCGACCGGTTAGTTCTTTGTAGTCACCTGCAAGTTCTTCGGCCAACTGGAATAAGAAGTCCTTTCTTGAAATATTTTCTGCTGTTGTTTCTTTATATAATATCCAGGCATTTATTCCGGCAAGATCTAATATATTGTAAAATACTTGTAATGGTCATCTTCGGGATCCAGCTTTCACAGTATATATTCGGGCCATTTGATCCGTCATGTCTACGCCAAATTTGGTATTGTTATAAAATACCACTGTTTCAGGTAAACGTTTACCATATTTTTCAATTTTCACCGAGTTATGTTTTGAGCTGAGTAATAATACTTTTTTATTGGGTTTACTTTTGTATATGGTCAGAGTACAATTTTCTGTTTTATAAAGTATTGTCGAGAACCGAGGCATATTGTCTTTTTTTGATTTTGCAGGTTTAGGTAATTCTCTCTTATTTTGTCTAATGGTGCCAACTAAGGAAGTTCTTTTGGTTATCAGTTTTGTTGCTAATGGCAAACTTGTAAAGAAATTATCTGTTGTCACTGTTCTCCCGCAACCAATATATGGTTCCATAAGTTTTAGGACGACAAATTCACCCAAATGTACGGATAATCTCGTTCCGTCTTTTCCTAAGTAGGGAAATGCATTTACAAGATATGTACTGTTTACATCCGACGCCAACCAAAATTTGATACCAAACTTATTCGGCTTGTTTGGCATATACTGGGTAAATCTACATCTGGCTTTGGTCGGGAATAATTGTTCATCAACTGTAATGGCAGCTCCTGGTTTATAACACATTTGGCTATTTTCAATGAATTTATTCCACACTTCTGAAACTAATGCAAATTTATCTGTTTGCAATCGTTGGCTTCTTTCATTTTTTTTATCAAAACGAATTAGCCGAAAAATTTCGGCAAATTTATTCCTGCTCATTGTTTTAGAGAAAAATTCTGGACCCCATTTTTTGGACCATAAATATGAAAATTTTAGGTTTTTTGCTTCGTATGCCCCACGGGCATATAAAATTGCTATAAATGCATTCAACTCTGCTAACGATAGAGTCGAGCCGTTATCCAGAATTCGTCAGGCTTCTGCTTCGGTGCAAGTTTTTATATGTCTCATAACACTATTGCAGAGTATCAGAGAAAATGCTATTCTTACACTGCCTTTCATGATATGTCGTTTCGCATATGCCGTTGGTCCTGACAGTTCTTTGAAAATGTTGTGCACTGGTAATCTTCCTGGCGTTGAACCTTCTTGCTGTTTTTTCCACATAGTGCCGTCAACAGATATTTCAGTATCCTGATCGATTACACACATTTCACAACGTCCTGATCACTTTCATTTTCAGAATTAGAGAAAGCTTGGACTCTTTTCCTTTTTCTACACAAACGTCGAAATCTTTCATCTTCACTGTCAGTATCGGATGACTCGCTTGTACTTTCGTTGTATGATGGTGGATATTCATTTTCACTGCCAACTAGATCACTTTCATCATACTCGGTATCAGAACAATTTTGCTCCAAATTATTTATTTATTTCAGTAATTTACTGCTTCGTGAAAATTTTCCCATAGTTTCGAAGTATTTTTATGGGTTCAAATATTTCTGCAGATCGCGATAAAATATAGAATTCCGATTTTCTAAAAGTATTACGGCACAAAACAACGTTTTCTCTGTAAGTGTTTCTTTCAGACTAAATGTGAAACAGTTTGCGCGATGCAACAGCATCGAAAACAGAAGCATACCGATATATACAGGGGTCATTTGTTTTTATAAACACGCGACGATATAGTTACAGCCACGTAACAATATGAAGACAGTAAAAGACGAATGCAAAAATTGAGCAAACATAATACATGTCTCTTATAGTAATTTTGTACAACGTACATGTACGAAAATATACTTAGTTTTCCAAAAATGTATTTGAACTATGCGAAGATAATATGAGAAACTCCTAAAACCACAAGTTTACCTACGTTTCGTGGGGGTCAAAATGACTCATCTCGGTATATGGAGGTATACTGCATAAAATTTTATATCAAAAAGACAAAAAAAGAAAACTGCTTTACAAAATTAATTCTTTGCATATTTTAGAAAAAGTCATACAAAATTTTAGGAAACAAAGTGTATTGAAAATGAATAATAAGTATAAGAAATTCCAAACAAGTCATTTTGACCCCCTTGGTAAATCTAGTGCTAATATATTTAATAGTGTTTTTATTTGATACATATCCTTGTTGTTTTCCTGTGGTGCCAATTCAATAAAAATAGTGGTAAAGGTTGTTTGGTATCGTATTTTGTTATATTATTTATTGATCTTACCTTATGGCCAAGTTTACCTAATACCCCGATTATCTTGACTGTATTTGTTTTAGGATGCAATCCTCGAATTACTAATGTGTAGCTCTTCTCGTTTTTTTGTTGATACGTATGGTATCATCCCGCATTTTTAATTTTAAGTGCATTTATTACCATTCTGAACGTTTCTGGAGTGGTAGTCTGCACTTTGACTTGGTTATCCTTAAGTTGTTTTATTGTATAGTTATTGTGTCCAGTTGTTTCGTCTAATAACTCGAGCAGGGGATCGATGATTTGTGCATCAACATATGGACCGTTTATTTTGAAAGTGGTGCAAGTCCATTTTCTGTTGTTTCGAGAAAATGAAAGGTTAGCATGTTAGTCAATTAAAAAATATAGGTTAATTATGTCAAGTCTGGCAATGTTTCTACTAATTTATCAATATGTAATTTGATTATATAAATTTCTTTTAGGCGAATTTAACTAAAATAATATATATTTACGGGCTGTAAATGGACTTACACCATTTTCATAATTAGTCAATTGTAAAAATCATTTAATTTCAATTATGAAAAATTAAATATCACTTAAAATATATTTTGTATTAATCCAATTTTGTTTATAAATAATAACAAGAAATAAAATAGGAGTAGTATTTTTTATTTTGAACGTTAATTATATTTATATATTGTTAAACTTAACATAAGACATTGCTATTATTTATTTATGCTCTTTATGTGGCAGTGTTTTGAAATATTCATGATGCACAGGAGGTATATAAGGTAATAACTGCTCCATATCCTTATATTTTTCGTATGTAATAGGTCTGGCATTGTTATACAAAAGCGCCGGGACGATTCTTTCAAATTTTGGCGGTCGTGCCCGACATATAGGTGATAAATCTAATGTCTTAAATTCTGTGTCCTCCATCGATGTTTTATATAAAATAGTATACGGTGCACTCTTGCAAAACCTCATCCATCATGTTTTCAGCCAATTTACCTTTTCTCCATTAGTTTTTCTTCTTACCCGTTTTTGAATTGCGTTTTGTAGATTTTTTGTTGAAACGAAATTCTCTCGTTTCATTTCGTGTAAAATAAATTTATTATTTTGTCTACATTGTTTTATAACATCATAATAATCCTGTGGTGTGCACAAGAAATTCTTTTTTCGTAATGCCATTTCTATAATACAAAAATCTGCATCGTTTGGAAGATACGAATGCCCGGAGAGTAAAAATGTATGATCAATTACTTCGATGTTATTTTCCAAAGACTGGACAACTCTCAACCACATCAATGCCATTTGTAAATTTCGATTTTGCCCAGTACATATATCACTGTATGCAATAACATGACTTTGAGTCGTTACATTTTGTAAATGACTCAGACAGCAAGAAGCTATTTCCTGCGATCCCCTGGAAGCAGTAGTTTCGTCCCACACATACATATTAACTTTATTGTCGTGGAAATTATGAAATCCCTCGTTTAAAACATACATATTTCGGTTATAATATGCGATTGAAACAGATAATTTTGAATAGGGTAAGGCTTTTTGTAAATCAAAAGAAAAGGCAAAGTATTTATCGGGATTTTTTGATCCCAAAATGTTATCTTCTTGTAATGCTTTTCTTGCTAATTCAGCAGTTTTCAAGTGAACAACATGGCTTTGTACAAGAGTCGCTTTTTCTTCGTCATTATTTGTTGTCTGAATTTTCATGTTCAAGAAATCGCATCTTGCACAGGTATCTTAACGTGGCAGATGGAAATGTAACTTGAAATCTCGTTTAAAGATTTTCCTGTACGTCTATTCATTAACTGAACTTAAGTTATTTTCCTTATATTTTTGTAAGTACAAATTAAACATTTTTCTTATGTTTAATTCATGATTCAAAAACATTCGTTCTGGATTTTGGGATCGAGTATAATGATTTTCAAATGCCGGAAAACTTTTTATGTGTTCTATCATTGTATTTGTCGCTAGTTCACTAATTCTTCTGCAAGAGCCATCCATTTGTCCACGCATGTCTTTCGGAATATCGTGCGCTTTTAAGACACGATCAATTTGTCTACTAGATATATTCAAAGTATTGTTACGAACACCGTGAAGCCAACCGTGATCGACCCGAAGGCGTTTTCTTCGTTAAATTAAATTGCATAAGGGGGTGGGTCCTACCGACTGCGTCATTAAGATGTCAACAGACGCTCTCACTTCAGCCCCTCTTAGTATAGCTAAGTGCCATTGAGACACCCACCCGTATAGCCGCTCACCCGGCATCATGGGACTCGACTGGACGGGGTTCCGGAATCTGATGTTTCCTGTGCTCCTACCCAGATACCCTGTCACTCCCTCTCGTTCATATGACCTCCTCAGGAATTCTCCCCTACCTCGGGATATGTACGTCTTTAGCGGGTGAACTTCGTACCCCACCTTCCCATATGTATCCACGATCAATGAGATGGCCTTTAGGTTCACGGCAGTGAAGATAACATCATCACCTTGCGCGTAAAAATTATCGTAGTGGATGGCCTGGCCCAACCGTGCCTGGGCAATTTTCACTATAGCCCGGAAACTACATATGTTCAGGATGGTATCGAGTATTGCCGTCCACCTCCATCCCGAAGGTAGACCGTTCTCCCATTCGAATCGTTCGTTACCACACACTACTTCGGCACCCAGCCCGAACACGCTGTCCCATAGTGCGGACCACACCTTCTGAAAGTCGCCTCGGGGTACAACCCGACACAAGTGACGGCCGATAGTCCAGAGCACGACCAGGATGGACATCTTACTCTGGTGCTGATCGAAGCCACCTTGGTCCAGGGGCACCTTCCACAAGCCAGCATCCCTGGCTGCTTTTATCAAGTCCATGTCAATCAGTTCGTTACCCTTTTCACCCGCGAACAGCGTGCTCAGTGTACTGCCGTGGAGCCCGACCTCGAGGTAAGACGAAAGGTAATTCATCTTGCGATTCACCTCGTTACCCGTTTTGACGACTGGTCTTATTTTGCCGCCCTCCGACTTCTGCATGACATGCATAGTCTCTCTGGTCGGTGTAATCAACTCCGCGGCAATAGCGGCGTCAGTCTTGAGGACCCCATCCACCGGTTTCGTACGCCCTGTTCTTACGGTCTTTCCATCGATCTCTATTTTCATGTTCAGACCGGTGCCAGCTTTCCCCTCCATCCACCGGCCCGTGTCTAGCCATTCACTGATGCCATTCACGGGTACTTTTTTTTTTTTTTTACGTGGAGGAAACCTTCAAAAGGCACCCCGGACCCTGGGGTGGGGTCCTGGGTAGTGCGGGATTTTTACCCGCTAAAACCTCCACGGTGACCTATCCTCTGGCGTGTAAGGGAGGGCTCCGGGAACCCCATAAGGACACGACTCGGAGTCCTCTCAACGCCGAAGCGCGAAAGCGCCCCATCCTCGGGGGTCAAACGGACCCCCTTCATACCTCCAGGCGACGTTGCATCGGCCACCCAGCAACGCCGCCTCCTCCTCGGGATCGCTGACTTCGGCGGACGGGCCCCCTACCCTGTTCCGCCTGCGATCCCGTGCAATCGTGGCGAGGAACACAATATTCCGCGCCACGATCGCTCTAGCGTCGGCCGTAGCCGACCGTCCGGCTTCGTTCGGGGGAGGGAATAAACCCACGCCCCTCCCCAAGCGCCGCCTTCTGCCCTACACGCTGGGAGGCCGGCGGCGGGACCTCGCTCTGCCCCGCCTGCCCCTCCGTCTGCCCCGGCGGGCGGGTTGGGGAGTCCGTTCCCTATCCCGCTCCGCGGCCTCCTTCTGCAGCATCACGCGCTCGCAGAAGGAGGCCATTGCGCTCCAGGCGCTACTGCTGCCGACCATCTTACTCGCGATGGCCGGCAGCGACAAGTCCGTCCCGACTTCGTTTGCGAGGACACGGCGCTCCTCGGCCCATGCCTAGCACACCTCTAGGGTGTGTTGCGCCGTGTCCTCATCCGCCCCGCAGTGATGATACTGCGGGGTGGCCTCCCTACCGATTCGACGCAGGAACTCACCGAAGCAACCATGCCCGGTGAACACCTGCGTCACGCGGTAGGTCAGCCTTCCCGGCCTGCTGCCTGTCCATTGATCCAGGACAGGCAGCACGGCCTGGACGGCTCTCCGAGTGGCATTCGTTGGCTCCCTGAGCCAGCTCTGCCACTCGTTTAACGAGAGCCGTCTCGCCTCCGCCTTCACCGCCTCGACCGCCTGAGGGTTCAGGGGCGCCCACCGAGGCCGCGGAGTTCGCGGAGACGTTTATATGTCTCCGCATTCTCCACCGCGGACACCTCAAATGGGAGCAGCCCCGCCAGCGCACTTGCTGCCGCGCACGAGATGGTGCGGTAGCCCCGGACGATCCTGATGGCCAGCTTGCGATGTACTCGCCGCAGCAGCATTCTGCTGCGCGTGCTGGCCATCAGATCGTCGGACCAAACCGGGGCCCCGTACAGGGCCATCATGCGCACCACCCCGGCGTACAGGTGGCGAACCCTCTCCTCCGGTCCCCCCAGGTTGGGAAGCAGACGGCCCAATGCCGCGGCTGCGATCTCAACCCGGGGGACCAGGCGGTCGAAGTGGGCGGTGAAGGCCCAGGCCCTGTCCAGGGTGAGGCCGAGGTATTTCATCTCGGCCCCCACCCTGACACAGGCACCTCGGACTCGGATCAGCGGCAGGGGCGGCCTCACACGTCGAGGACCACCGTGGAACCAGATGGCCTCGGTTTTGTGTGGGGCCACTCTCAGTCCCAGCCGCTGTATCCGCGCCACCACGCGGGCCACCCCGGACTCCGCGAGTCGTGCGGTCCTCCCCCAGTCCTCCTCCCCGGCCAGCACCAACGTGTCGTCAGCGTAACACGTGATGCTGACCCCATGGGGAAGAGGCACCCGGAGTACCGCGTCGTACGCGAGGTTCCACAGGATCGGCCCCAACACCGATCCCTGCGGAACCCCGCAATACACCCTTCTCTGGGCCGTGGCCCCATACTGGGCCGGCCACTCCACCCACCGGTCGCTCAGGTAGGCACGCACGATTCGCCTCAGGTAGGGAGGCACTCGATGATACTCGAGCGCCTCACCTATCCTGTCCCAGGGCAGGGAGTTGAAGGCGTTGACGATGTCCAAGCTGACCGCCAACGCCACCCCGCCCCGAGACACGGCCTCGTCCGAGAGGGACCTGACTCGACGAATCGCATCGATTGTCGAGCGCCCCTCCCGGAAGCCGTATTGGCTGTCGGCCAGATTCGGGCCCACCCTCGCGAGATGCTCGGCGAGGCGGCGAGAGACTATTCGCTCAAATAGCTTCGCCACCTCGTCGAGCAGACAGATCGGCCGGTAGGAGGAAGGCGCATCCGCCGGCCGGCCCGCCTTACGGAGGAGGATTAACCTCCCCCGTTTCCACCCCGGGGGGACCTGGCCAGACTCCAGGCAGCCGTCAAATAGCCGCCGGAGCCTGTCGGCCGGGACGTCCGCGGCCAACACCCAAGCTCTGCCCGGGATACCGTCCGGGCCCGGTGCGGTATTCTTCTTCGCACCGAGCCTCCGAACGGCCCAGGCTAGCTCCTCGCGTGTTACCCCCAGCTCGGCGGACCAGATGATAGGGTCCGCCGGTGCATCCGGGAGCCGTCGCACCTCCCCAGTAACGGGGAAGAGGGTTTCCACGACTACCCTCAGCAGCTGGGGGTCCATGCTCTCCGTGACCGGGGGAGCCCGTGGTCTGAGTTTGCACAGTACCACGTGATATGGGCGCCCCCATGGGTCACGGTCCAGAGTGGCGATGAGCTCTCCCCACGCTCGGGCTTTGGCCGTCCTGATGGCGAGCCGCAGGACACCGCGCGCGTCGCGGTAACGGTCCTGCAGCTCCGCCATCCTCGCAGCGTCGCGTTGCCTCCTGCGGCGGTAGCGAGTGCAGAGGCGGCGCGCGCGGATGCAGACTGCACGCAGACCGGCAATCTCGCGCGACCACCAATACACTGCCCGCTGAGGCGCGGTACTGGCTCGGGGCATAGCGACGTCGCACGCCGACGTCATCGCGCCCCGGATCCAGTCCGCTTCCTCCGAGACGCTTCTCCACGCTGGCGCTTCCGGCCAGGAGATAGCGAGGACGGCGGCCAATAGGCCGTCCCGGTCCAGGCGCCGAAGCGCCCATCGCGGTGGCGGGCTGCCATCTCGCCTGCGGGGTCCGACCCCGGGAGGGGCGGCGGATACATCCATGAGGATGTGGAGGTGGTCCGACAGCGTCTCCACCTCCTCCGCCACCCTCCAGCCGGAAACGCGGCGCGCGGCGGTTGCCGTGGCCCAGGCGAGGTCCACTATGGACCCCCCCTGCCGCCGCACGCACGTGTTCACGGTGCCCTGTTTCAATAACCAGAGACCGTACCCCGCGGCCCACTCCGCCACGATCTCGCCCCTCGCGTTTGTCCTGGGGCTCCCCCACGCCGTAGACTTGGCGTTGAAGTCCCCCAGGACAAGCACCGGACGAGGCAAGCATCGGGAGATGCATCTCCCGACCTCGTCTAGGTACTCCTCGAAGGCGTCGAGACCGCAGTTGGGCGAGATGTAGCACCCCACCACCGCCAGGTCCCCCCACCGAACTGCCACGAATCCCCTACCGCTCTCCAGTAACGAGAACGGCGGGGACCCCCCCCCCCCCCCCCCCCCCCACGATCGCCGCGGTTCCGCACTCGTCACCCATCCAACCAGGATGATCTGGGTCGACGTACGGTTCCGCGACGATCGCCAACCCCACCTTCCACTCCGCCAGGGTCTGGGCTAGCAAGTCCTGTGCCCCGGCGCAGTGGTTGAGGTTCGTCTGGAGGAGGCGTGACGACGTGAATTTTATGCCGTCGTCATGGCCTCCTCCCGGCCTCCCTCTCGTTGGGCTGGTGCAGTCGCCGGCCCACCTTCCGTCCTCGAAGCAGGGGGTGGTTTCGTCCCCTTGCCCTTCCGGCCATTCCGGGAGGGTGGTGCGCACCCTTTGCCGCCAAGCTTGTGCTCGGCCGGTCTCCCCAGGTCCGTACATAACGGACACTTGGGAGTGGCCGAACACTGGCTCGCATGGTGCGCCGACTCGCCGCAGACATAGCATCTATTGCTCCTGTCTACGGCGCTCGTGCACCGCTGCCTGACGTTCCCTACTTCCAGGCAGCGGTAGCACTGCAGTGGGCGGGCCTCCAGGGCCTCTACACGGGCCGAGGACCAGCCCACTCTTACCCTCCCGGACGCCGTGATTTTACGGACGGCGGTTAGGGGGCATTGAACCCAAATGGTTTCGAGGCCGGAGGGGGAAGACCGGATCAGTCCAGTCCTTACCTCGCCGACCCCGCAGCCCCCCGCCGCCGCTGCCGCGACTGCCACGTCTCCCGGAGTGACCGAGTCGTCCAGACCCCTTATGCGCATATCTGCCCGTTTTGTGGGCAGGGCGACTCGGACCTCCGTTCCGTCGAATATCGCCGAGAGTTGGCCCGCCAGCGCCTGGGCCTTCTCACGGCTTTCTTTTCCGGGGACCTCTAGTATTAGGCCCCCAGTGACCGCCCTCTTCGGCCTGATGGCCTCTATGCCGAGGTCCGGCAGCTGCACCTTTTGTTTTGCAGCCGCCATGACCTCGGCATATGTTTTCTTTGCGCCCTCCGGCAGGGTCAGCGTCACTGCGGCCGTCCTCGGCGGGCGCCCCAGTACCGCCTTTGCTGTCTTCTTCGCCGGCTGAACCCGCCGTGGGGCCGCCGGCGCTCTAGCGGTCTGCAGGGCAGCGGCCGTTGCGGACTTCTTGGCCCTCCCGCTGACTACCTGGGCCCACGTCTCCTCCCTTACCGCGGGAGGGGGCGTGGGTCTGGCCGGCGTTGCTGCAGAGGGCCTCGCCTGGCTGACCGCTTGTTGTGCCTGGGGTATCGCGGCTACAACTTTCCCCCTCGCCCGTGTGACTGGCCTTGCCGCTGGGGCGCTGGGCACTGCCGGGGCGCCCGCCCGAGGCGGCGGCCCGCCGGAGCGGGCAGGCAGTACCTCCCTCCGGAACGCGGCCAGCTTGGCCTCCACCAACGCCCCGATGCGTTCCATTAAAACGTCATCGGGACGTCTACTGTCGGTGGCCGCCCTCGGCGCGCTCTGCGAGGTCGCTGGCGGCGGAGGTGGACGCGCTGCGGCGCTGGCGTGTGACCCGGCCACTCCACCTCTTCCTCTACCCGCTCCAGCCTGTGTCGGGGTCTCCACTCGCCTTTGTGGAGCTCCCGAGCCCGAAGTTGTAGGGGGTTGGCCATGGCGTTGAGCCTCACTTTCAGCTCCGCCATCTCCCCCCTGAGGCTGTCAACCTCGGACGTGAGGCTGGTGACCCTGGCTTTAAGCTGGGTATTCGCAATCTCCAGCTCCACGTCCGGTGCCCTCTTCGTTATCTCCGCCACGGCCGAGATGGATGCTTGTGAGGCGGCCTTCAGGACCTTGATCAGCGAGGCCTTGAGGACCTTGCCTCTGGCCGCCACGCGCCGGACCAGGTTCATCATGTCCGTCGCCTTTGTCTCCAGATCGGGGGTCGTCAGCGTCCTCATGTGGGCCGCAATGCGTCCCTCCACGAGGACCCCCTGCTGGAAACATTCTGGAGGAATTATTTCATGTAATTCCTCCAGCTCGTCCATCTCGGCGGCAGAGTCCTCAGCCGGCTGCTTCTTAGAGGTCTTCGCCCCTCCATCCCCCTCGTCCGAGGCCGGCTGCGGAGCCCTCTTCCGCTTCCGCTTACCGCGGTTCGCGGCGACGGTCGGAGTGGCCGAAACGTCGGACTCCGCATCACTCCACTTCGACGATTGGGAGGCTCCATCTCCCGTATCGTCAATCGCGCTCGTGGTCGAGCGTACGGAGCGCATAGAGCGCATTGACGGGGCCGGTGACGCGACCCTGCTGCCCGGTGCCGCGGACACAACCCGGCTGCCCGGCGCCGAGAGGCGCGCAGATCTCCTCGGCGGCGGTGCGAAGACTGCGTACACCGCGTCGGCGGCCGGTGGCAAATCTAAGGCCTGCACACCAAGTGGGCCCTCTGTCTCCGTTGTGGCCTCCTCTTCTCCCGCTATCGACTCGTAGGAGCCCGATAGCCGGTCCTCCTCGCCGTCTTTACCCCCCTCCCCAAGTGTTTGGATGTTTAATTGCGACATTATGGCAGGTATGTTATAAGAATACGCGCTTCGGGCATCATGCCACCCCTACCGCGGTAGGGGATCTATCCACGCTTAGTATTGATCCTAGTTATGGGTGCCGAAGCCGAGAAGCGGTTTGTCAGGTGGTCAATCCTATCGGCACCATGACTCTATGAAAAAGTTACGGGATAGGCCCGCTCCATAATGATGCTAAAGGTTTAACGTCACCCCTATCGAATGAGCGACACCCGGTCCGTCCGGATGCCTGACTCAAACCTCGGGCTAGACGCGCCGGGGTACAATCCCCCCCGACAGGGTTATGAGGAAATACTGACCAGGTAATCCTCCATTCCCCCGCCCAAACGCTGCGACTTCAACCCCTGCAGGGACTCCAGTCAGCCGATCCGCTTCCGTCTTCGCCAGTCGCGACGGGTCAGGCCGTCTTCGCCTCACAGCCTTTCGGCCACGAAGGACGCGTCTCCACCGCGACGAGGGGGGGACTAATGCCCCGCCCGCCACGAGGGAGCCGCGCCCTCCGTGTAGGACTTACGTACCGGCATCTTTCCCGCCACGACCGACTACTAGCTTCCACGGACCGACCCCGGTTGGGGGGCAACTACTCCACCCCGTGGTTAGTCTGCCGGGAATATCCATCGCAGGCTGACCGAGGCCCATTCACACACACACATTCACGCAATCGCCGCCCCCCGTTAGTACAGAGCCTCCGGTACAGTTTGGCACGTCACCTTTTCAGGTGGCCATGCGAAACCGACATCAGAGTCTCCGCCCAGCAAGCACCACGTAGAGGTGGGGGTACGACTTGAGTGACCTCCCACCATCGACCAGAGGGGTGAGTTCGAAGGGCTTGCGCCCCCCGCTCTCATCCTCGGGCAGATGGCTTACGCGCCTGCCAAGCAACACCACCCACGTCATCGTAACGTGGGTGTGATTGGTAGGTTAACCCCCAATCCCGGGCCTCCGTGTCCAAACGGCAGACGAGCTGCTCTATCTGAGGATTATCTTCACCTGCCCCGAATTGCGTAAATCTATTATACGACCAACGCTGGGGGGTGTTATCTAAGTGATAATGGGGGTTTTCAGCCCTGCCTCCTATGGAAATGTTGAATGATGCCCACTTGGTGTTTATTATCGAGCGCCACCAAGAGCTGGGCGTCCTGATGCCACATAGAGTAAACAATTCTAAAAAAATTATTTATTTAAAAAATATATTAAAAATTAACATTTTTTTGTCTTTTTTTCGGTATAATGTATTTTCATGAAAATATGTATACATGAACTATGCACCAATGCCAAAATGCGGATAAATTGGAATTTTTAATTTCACTTTTGTAATAAATTTTGTTCTGTACGCTACATACTCATGTTTTATACTCTACAACTGCCTGTAGGTTCGTAAAACCGAAGGAGTTGAAAATTGTTATGTTTTAAGTCATTTACATTACCTTACGAGTAAATGTTCTGTTTGGAAATGTGAAAATCATCAAAGCAGTTAAATAAACCCGTGTCGACAAACCTCACCGTAGAGAATGCGGTATGCGTGAGCAGCGCGAATCATGCTCGAGCTGTTCACCACCGAAATGAGATTAAAATTAAAAATATTTTGTTGCCCATGGCTATTAAAATACTCGTACATATAGCACAAATAATTCAGCAGTAGTGTTTATTTCCACTGAATATTCACTATACCTTTGCGTAATAAATTTCGTTATTTTTCTCGACACGATGTTATGTCTATGCTTAAACTTTCACAACCACGTACGCGGGGCTTGAAATCCCTCTAGATTTGTCTTTTGATTTTCTCGCAGTGGCCAACGTCTCAAATCAATGTCGTGCACTGCTATCCCTCGATTTCTGGTCTGGATAAACTTTTCGAGAACTGTCTGTGCAATTACGTTTACTTTATCGCAGCGGGTTCCACCTTTGTTCACTTGTTCTATCCATTGACGTAGTTGTTTGCGGGTTTTCAATTTGTTGTATCTCGTTTGTACAGTTTGAAAAGATAGTTGCCTTTTCTTTCCACTTCTCCAAACATTTACAACGTTTTCTTTGTATTTATAATTAATGTGTCCTTGTTCTTTCTCTTCGTGGCTGTCTGGCGAACTGGAGGATGATTCTTTTGCTTCTGAAGAAAACATTAATATACCTGCTTCATACTCTTCTTCTTTTTCTTCACTGATCCTGTGTATAACTAGAAAATGCTCGTCTACCATTGTTGTTACACCGGGGGGACGTCTAGAGTGCGTAGAAGTCATTCGTATGCTTCTTTATTCAAAATCCTATTTGTCATACCTCGCATTTTGTATCTAAAGCTGCTTAACTCAATCGATGTACCGTCTTCTATTTCTAAAATTTTCTTGGTTAATATTCTTGTGACATTATCAACCTCTTCATACTTTAATCTTTTTTCAAGGTAATTATCCGGGACTATGATGTAGATTTCATTATGATCGTATTCATCTATTACTCGTTTCCTGTTGCTGCCTGTTACGTTGTATGTCTGCTCTTCGTGAGATGGTCCGGCTACCATCGAGGCTTCTTGTCGTTCGTTTGACGTCTTCCTCCTGATGGGTGTAAGCGAGACCTCAGGGTTGGACAACCTTGGTTTTTGTGTTCCCTTGTCCTGGGCCCATTTGCAATCCGCTGCTCATCTATTTCCACTATCTGGAGATCTTCGTCCGTTATAGTCTCCTGACACTCGATTATGATTTCTGTATACATAATAGAGTATGACAGGAATTATTAGAAGTTTTATCTAGTTGTACCTGATTTTTATTATTTATTAGTTTAGTGTGATGATTACCTTCGGGGTTTGCCTTATTTCCGTATTTGTCCATAATTGTTTGTATTTGTATCACTTAATTTTATAGCCGCCGCCCACGTTTTCTTTTTCTTCATCCTTGTTGTCCGACCACCGCAGTGCCTTGGTATAGTGACTACCTATTCGTTCGCCGAGTGTGTTTCTTTGGCCGTAAATAAATAAAATAAATAAAGAGGTTGTGAAAGGCCTTATCCGCCCCCTTCTATATTTATTCGCACGGTCGATGAATTGAAACAGTAGCAGTCATAACGTAGAATAAAAAACAGTAACAGTCATAACGTAGAATAAAAAACAGTAACAGCCATAACGTAGAATAAAAAATAGTGAATAGTCAGAGCATTAAAAGAAACATACAAAACAGACTTTAAAAGTAATACATCGGTAAATAGAATATGTACAAAAATCGCGCAATTTACGTGGATTGAGACTGTGTGTCTGTTGAGCTACTGATCTTCTTAGCTTATAACAAGGTTTATGAAACTAGATAACAACTTGATTGAATTATAACAACGAAACAACAGGTAAAACACGTATGGTCGAAAGATAGCACGTGAAGCTCACGGAGTTTTACTCTTCGCAAATCGCGGACGGTAGAATTCTTTCCTCGTCGAAATAGCGGACGGTTAAGGGCGTTAACGCATGTCACTCGTAAATTTATAGGTAACTAGGTCAATGCTCTCAGGGATTTAGGAGGGAGAATTAAAGAGGAATAAGAGGATCGTAAGGTGGATGGAAAAAAGAAACAAACAGGTGAAATTATTGACGTTAGATGCAGGAGCGGGAATTGGGTCAACGTGTTCGGCAGTCAGCTGATCGTCAGTGCATCGACCCAATTTAGCAGAACAAGGGAATAACATGAGAAACGAACAGTTTGGACAAGGATCACAATACAAGAGCATTGACCGCGCGAGCTAAGGCAGCCGAGAGCTCTGCGACAGGCTCACACGCATTTGTCGAAAGGTAAACACCCGTGAGCCTGTGTGCGTAGGAAGGTGGTCGCCAGCATACCAGAGCTAATTAGAATTTAAACTTATATTTAAGATTAAAAGTGAGTCTTAAATTACGCATTCTGCAACAGAATAAAACAAATACAAAAATAAACGAATAAACGAATAAAAAAATAAACATTAGGTCGCCGATATACAGCGCCACCTTGTATCGCAGATACCCTCGTCCATCCAAGTATTGAGGTATTCAGTCCATGTGTGGGTCTTCCCATCACCATCTTGTAACGTCCTTCCATAGAACGAAGGGTTTCCGATACACGTGCAGCAAGCTCACCGCTCCAACGTAGCCTAGATTGCATGTCACTACCGTTGGGAAAGTCGATGTCTTGCAGGCTCTGTCTTCCCTCAGCGTTTAGCCTCTCAACATTAGGCCTATATCCAAGTAAGTTTGCGTTTGGAATAGAATTCGGTGGGTACATGCAGTCTGGTAACGGCTGCCATGGTCCAAAACGGTTAGTCTCGTTTTGGCGCAACGTTTCCTCCACCAGCCTAGAAGTGACGAGGGGTGAGACATAACACTCGTACGCGTTATGATTCTCAGCGTTACAAGCTCCGAATCCACCCGATGGCTGCATTGGAATGTTTTCACTTGCCGGCACTGCCCCTCGTGGAGTTCCAGCGTCGGGGATGTTTATCTTAACAAGGTCACCCTGCGGAGTAATAGTATTGGCGATAGACTTGTAAAAATAAACATTATAAGCCATTGGCTCATAATCGGTACCACTAGTCAGACTCGTGGTACTATCAGAAGGGGTTAAACAGCTCTCTCTTGACTCCTTTGATCACTGCTCATTCTCTAACCAATATGGTACGATACATTCGCGCCAGATTCTTCAATTTATCAAAACCCATACTGACGCTCAAAAACAAATAATCTTTTCTAAAGAAAAAACAACATCATCTAAACAATACCCTTTATCCTTCCTTACACGGAGACAAAATCTTTGACCCTCCAGCCTGTTGTTGTCTCATTGACACACTCCGTTCCAAACTATATTATAAAAATCGAAAATTGCGACTAAAATTAAAAACCCTAGGACCATACAATAGGCGCGTCTGCACATTTGACCGAAAAACGCACAGTTTCAATCACCCATCAGCCGTGAATGAAGCTCGCACAAACCTTTTGTAACCGATCTCTCTCGATCAAGTGAAGCCACTATACTGATAGGAATCACTCGGAAACCTACCTCTCTCTCTAAAAAGGAAAGCAACAACACCACAAGAAACACTAAAACAATATCGAAACCATAGACAAGAAAATCCAGGCTCTCAGCAGGAAGAGATCATTTCTAGGGATCGTACAACCGCTACATTGAATATCCGCACGTGCTCTCTGACTCAGAGGCAGTTTTGTGCATAGTAAGAATGGAAACCGCAAATGTCCACCTCTCTGGGGCCGAGATTTGGGGCAGGCGCGTTAACCGATGATTTCCCCGACAGTTCCGAGGAGGATATCGATAAGGAACTCCTTGTCACGGAAGCAGAACTAAACAAGATTTATGTTTGTGGCTGAGAACGATACGAGTGATGATTATTCATTTACAGGATCGTGATGAGATGAGGTGATCCATTTTTGACCAGCTTCCCGTAGTGGAGGTGCATTATCAGAGCGCTGTCTGATTCCAACTAGACATTCCACAATGTCTAGTTTTCCAACTATTGTGGCAATTGTACTGCTCATGTTCAGTGCGTATATGAGTAACGTGTTTATAAATGACAATGCTTTCTATTTTAATCGGTTGTTGTTTGACCATGTCTGGTACGCAAGTAATGTCCCAAAATATGTCCAGATACGGCGTTATGCATGACAAACAGCGGGGTTGATTAGTAAATGACTCATAAACTTCCGACATATGAAAGCATCCGAAGCTACACGATAGATTGCCTGACTTCGCTGGCACAGCGTAGTACCCTGCTCCGTGCCCTCCGAATCTTCTATATCCTATCCGGCAATCGCTCGCATTTCCATTGACGTTGATATGCACGTCTTTATTGCATTGTTTCACATTAAAGTCAAAGCGACTTGATATTCCTCTATTACACGCCTGGTTGTCGCCGTTACCGAAGTATCCCCAGTCTATCCAATTTGTCTGATCAGAGCAACCTTCATTATCCCAGTTTCCTTTCTCACTTCCAATCCAATGTTCATGGGTCCCATGACCTTTCTTGATAGTATTTTCCCAAATGTCTCGAACTGCCGCCAGTTCTTCGACGCACCTCACATATGAGGGATCATTGAGTGTTTGTGCTCTATAATCATGGTTTTGTGTTTTCAATGTGTTTGTTATTCTCACATACTCACTCTTGCACGTGACTATCGCCCCCTCGGCTTGCATCATTGCACTGATCTCAGCTGATAGTGCTGCGACTAAGTTACTAGTGTCGCCATTCCACGAATGTGCTGCACTTAAGCCTTCTCGGAACATCTCCAAGTGCTTTTCTATGCCTAAAAGTGCTGTCTCTCTGGCGTTCGGAGAAGGAGCCACTTTGACTTGATCCTGATCATAAGCCCTAACCAATTGGTCATAAATCACTCCCTCCCCCTTAATTCCAGGGCACAGCAACAGTCTCTTTGTTGTAGTAGTCGGAACCGCTCCGACTGCACCGATCACTATGGCCATAACCACAGCCAAATGGACGGCTTCTGCCACCTTCGTCAAGACTCCTTTCGGTTTGCGTTGACGCTTCTTCCTGTTGGTTTTCGGCAGTGCTTCATCTACTGATTGCCAGATGACGGCCGCCTGCTCTGTCTTTATCGTATTGCTGCGCCGGGGGTTGTCGTCACTGGTCATGCTCACGCTTTATTTAACTATAATGTAATACACTTTAATACACTTTATAATAACGAATAAGTCAGGGTGGCAGAGTCTATGCGTATTGTCTCTTCGACTGTCAATGCGACTCTCTCATTGATCTGTTTAATCAATATCGGCGATCGTCCCTTAACGACAGATCGAACGCTCCCTTCGGGTCGATCACGGTTGGCTTCACGGTGTTCGTAACACTGCCCTTCTTCTTTTAAAGGCGGGCGTCCCGACCGCGTCAAACTTCAGTTACTGACGACCAACTTCACTTGAGCCGGTAGCGCCTGCCTTCAGCTTCTGGCTAACCTCAGTTCAATGAGATGTCATCTTGGCCGCTAACCTCAGCGATATGTACCTTTGTCTGAAAAAGGAGGTAAATCGAAAGGATTTAAATGTAAACCTCTGTGGCCTTCTGCAGACAGCAAACGTCTCGACATTCGTCCTCCGTCCCAGGGGAAAACCACGTAAAAACCCTGAGCAAGACGCCGGTACTGTGCTCGTTCGATATATCGAGGATATCCCGGCTACTTCTCGCCCTTCCTCTTGACTCTTGAGTTTTGCGCACTTCTTTCTTGAAGTCTTCACGGGCGGAACCTGCCCTCGTCTTCTTCGATGAAACGTCCTCTTCTTGGGCGAAAAGCATGGGACATCCTCCTTCTCTACTGATTCTTCTCATTAAATAAAGTGGCACGACCTTCGTATCTGGCCAAACGCTTCACGTGCACCACTTTGCACTTTATCTTGGTGCACAATTCCTCAAATTCCACGATCTCTTCGTCTTCTTGTCCCAACCACACACGTTGCACTTCATTCTTGATTTCCTTCCACTTGATGAATTTGCACCTAGCTTCTGATGTGTCATATAAATCGTATTCGTATCTATACTCGAACACTCGTTTTTTTGGCATGATTGAGCCAATCCGCAACACCCACGGTAATCTCAATTCTCTACTAATCGGTATTAACCCGTCGCAGAAAGCCATTTCGTCGAGATATTGTACTAAGAACTTGATGGACACTGCCGTCAAAATCCCTATTGTAATTCCGACTGTGCTTCCCACAACTATCACTATTAAGAATATTATTAGTAAGTCAGCTATTTCAACCAGGATGTACTCATCAACAATGTTATACGACAAGAACTACATCACATTGCTTCTGATTAATTTTGTCATCACTGCTGGTAACACCGCAACATTAGGCTCCAATGCATTAGCCATCGGCAATGATCTTACCAAATATCCCAACAATAATAGTACCACAACGTTTGCAATGTTGCCCCGCATAATACTATTATACATCACTATCAGCCACACTACCGCAAACACATATTTTATCCAATTGCCGGTGATCCAATGAACCGCAGTATGTAACATTTTCTCCACATTAACCGAATTTAACCAGCTCATGAAGTCCGATGATATTTTGTTTGGGTTAGCTTTAACCCTTTGGCTACGGCAGACTTTGGCACGCACCGGCCGTACGGTACGGTACGAATTCACTCGCGACGTCCACTGGGTACGGCGAAGTTTTTCGTTAGACATGCATTTCTGAGGAAGTATATTAAAATATTCAAAATACTGAATTCTATTACATTAAACCAATATTACTCGAAGTGAGCATTAATTTTAAGCTTTTTTCACAATATTTAATAATAAAATTTAATAATATAATAACGTGTGATACATTTCAAAACATGGATGAATACATAATCCTACATTACATTTTTTGCATTCGTAATATGTATCCTCTCTCTTATCATTTTTTGCACACACTACACATTTACGCCTTGCACTTTTTCGAATTGCTGTATTGCTTTCATATGGAGACTTTCTTAATACTTGTTTTATTAAATTTAAATGAAATTTACGAAATGTTAAATTTCTTCCAGTTACATAGTTATATAATATAAATGTGTTATATACAGCTAAATCGAATAAATGAAAAAAGAATTTCTTATACCATTTTAAGCTTTTTCTGGTAGAATTTAGAGTGTATAAAACTTGACCAACTTTGTCAACCGTCCCCATTGTTTTATTATATTCAAGTATGCATTGTGGTTTTACTATTTTTTCTTTTGTTACGTAGTTTATCTTGTCGGTCTCAATCATATTGGGACAATGATAGGTGGAAATCATCCACACTTCCCTTTTGTCCATCCATTTCAACACTAATACATTGTTCACTGAACGAAATATGTATTCTCCTTTGTTTATCTTTTTATCTAATTCCGACCTATTCTTTCCCAATCTGTTTTTTCTTGCTGTTCCATACGCGTTGGTTAAGTTTTTATGTAACAGTAACAACAAACTCGGACTGCTGTACCAATTATCGGTCACGAGTGTATGACCTTTTCCAAGATACGGTTCTAGTAGCGTCATTACTATCTGGCCAGACTTTCCTATCGATGTTGACGGTACATCTTCAGATATTATCATGTTGGCCCCGCAATATGCAACCAAATCTTGAATATAGCCTGTCTGGCAATCACATAAGACAAAGGATTTGATCCCAAACCTGCTTCTTTTTGACGGTATATATTGTTTAAAATAACATCTTCCTTTGACCAATAGCAAACTTTCATCTATGCATAACTTTTCAAATGGATAAAATGCTGCTTTGAAGGATGTTTTTAATTTTTCAAGGATTGGACGTATTTTCCTAATTGGATCATCATTTTCAATGTTATTGTCACAAAAATACAGGATCTGTAATAAAAATATATATTGATCCCTTGACATTATTTCACCAAACGATTCTGTTCTTATCAGCTTGTCCTTACTCCAATATTCTGATAAAGATACTTTACGTACTCGTGACATTAGCATAGTAACGGCCAAAAAATTATATATTTCGGGAACTGTAGTTGCCACAAAATTATGTACATTGCTTCTTGTGCCATTTTATCATATTTATTACTAAGTTCAACAATGAATTCTATAAGCTCTTCCGAAATGAACATTTCAAAAATATTGAGAATAGATGATTTCCTGTTTATATTTGCTTTACCTCCACTATTCTTGTTATTAACCCATTTGCATCATCGCTCTACTTAAGCTTCCGCATCGAAACATCAGCGACGTTCAACTGACGACTGACTCGTATCACCACGCGCGGTCGATCGTATGTGCAGTAACGGGCATCTAAATTATTCATCGAGTTTATTAGGAATGTACTTTTTAAACGATTGATACACAGTGTTATATCGCAAATATCGCATTTTATATTTTTTTTCACAAAAGGAAAAACAAATATTTTTTTATAAATAAAATAAATTTATTTAAGTTAAAATGAACATTTAAATAAATTAATTTTCGTGAAATTCTTTAAAGTGGTCAATACATAATGCTTTATCACAAACATGGCATTTAAAGACTGTCTCCCTTCGAATTGACTTACTTAAGCATACAACGCATCGTTTTGAAGTTTTATTTCCCTTTGCTGGAGTTGCAGGTATCCGTACAGGAAAATGCCTGCCAGTAAATCGCGTAATGGAATCATTGACAGATGCCTTATTTACATTTATGTTGGGTAAATATTTATCAATAATTTCTTCAGCTAATAACTGTTTAAACACATGAAACGCTCGATCTTTCTTATGATTTTTAAAAATTACATAACTGTTCAGCAACATCATGTCAATAAAATAAAAAAATATTTTTTTATAGGCTTTTTTACACCGTCGAATAGTGTGAAATTTGCTTAACATCTGGTCGCCAACATCAACTCCACCCATATATTGATTGTAATCTATTACTGCGGTTGGTTTTAAACTCTTTTCTCCAGTATATCGGTTTCGTTTCCCTGTTTCAGCAAAATTTAAATCGTGCATAGTAGTTAGCATAACGACATCTTTCTTGTCCTTCCACTTTATCGCCGCTATCTCTTTTGTACTAAATATAACAGCTTCCCCCTTTTGTAGTAGGTGTGATTTTAATTCTGGAGGCATTCCTTTCCTATTTATTCTCGCTGTTCCACATACATTTGTTTTCATATTATATAATTCTCGGTATAATGTTGGTGAACTGTACCAGTTATCAATGAATAAGCAATACCCATTGTGCAATAATTGACTCTCTTTTAACAAATTGATTACAACATTCCTGCCAGCAGATCCTGTATCAGTTTTAGCTTTTCCTATATATATATTGAAATTATGTATGTATCGCGATTGTGAATCACAGAGTTTATAAAACTTGACACCGAATCTCGCACGTTTTGTTCGAATAAATTGTATATAATGTAAACGACTTCTACATGACATTAGTGATTCATCAATGGAAATGTTTTTATTTGGGACATACATGCGAATGAAAGTTTTCTTTACAATTTCAGTAACTTCTCGAATTTTAGTCAGTGCGTCATTAGGATTATTTGTACTGGAAAAGTGTAAATTTTTGGAGATAGAAATAAATCGGTTATGGCTCATGATATTCTTAAAATACGGAGTTTCTATACTTTTATCTGTCGACCAATAGCTTTGAATCGTGGGCTTGGAAATTAGATTCATTAAAATATTTAAGGCAATAAATACTTTTAATTCGCCCTCTTCAAGAGGTATAAATTCTGCGTGGCTTGCGCCATATTTATTTGTTTCCGTAATTATTTTTGTAATTAATTCATTGTTAAAAAATAGTTCAAAAACCTCCCTTCTCGACAGACCCCGTGTATTTACGGTTGCACCACCCGCAATTGAAAAACGATGTATAATGGGAGTATGATTTTCGTCTTTCCACACGTACTCTTCATTTATAAAACTGTCGCACTGTTCATTTTCGCTATCATCACTTGACGAAATCCTCCGGCAACGTTTTCTAGGACGTCGTACCTCAATACTTGAATCCGAATCAGGATACTCAAAATCCATTGGGGCAACTAAATTTTAGATTATATTATAAAAGAAGATTGTTTTCCAAACTTTCATTCTTAAATTTAAATATAGATTGACAGCACTTACTCATAGCGGCAGTTTGAAAGATTTTCACAGAAAAAGTAAAACTTTTTTAGAATACACTGATGTATATTGAACTGAAAGAACCGAAACGCTCTCACAAGTGGTTAAACGTGGTCTGTCGCAATTGAAGGATATTTTGCAACTGGTAAAAAAAAGCAACGTAGGCTCGCGGAATATTCCGCGCTCGGTGATAGCTGACAGTCGTAGGCTCGCGGAATATTCCGCGCTCGGTGATAGCTGACAGTCGTAGGCTCGCGGAATATTCCGCGCTCGGTGATAGCTGACAGTCGTAGGCTCGCGGATATTTCCGCGCTCGGTGATAGTCGACTGTCGCGGCCCGCGGATTATCCCGCGCTTGGATGCAAATGGGTTAAAAGCTTGAAAAATATCAAACTTATTTCTAAGCATAACTGCTTCCGTATACCTAGTACAATCATCTATAAAGGTCGCGAAATATCTCGCCTCACCGAGTGACTGTGTCTTCATCGGACCGCAAATATCCGAATGAACTAAACCTAAAATTTCTTTTTCGCGGTTAGTTGACGGTTTGAATGGTAGTCTGTGAATTTTATACTTCGCGCATACTTCGCAGTTAATTCCGTACGTGTTTTAACCGAAATTCATGATGCCACTCTGATGCCACTTATATATATATGTAATGAGTGATTGAATTATTCGTTGAACGTTAAGGGTTGTAAAGAGTAACAAACTGAAAAGTTTCACTGTAAAAATACAAGAGTTTTTATTAATTAAACTATTTGCCTAAACTGTTTACAGTGGTTACGAACCTGTAAAAATACAAGAAACAACATTCAGAGTTTGTTCTTCGCAATCTTGTTCCTCGTATAAACAATTCACTTTATTATAACAGGGATAACTAGTTCTACTTACTTATAACTACTTTATTATAACAGGGATAACTAGGACTAACAAGGTTAATTGGCAGTATTCACACGTGTCTACCGACTCATTGCTTTTGTTTCTCTGCCGCTACTGCGGACCCTTACTTATCGACTCACTGTATTGAGCGGGAAGATCTAAATCAATTAAGGAGCGCGCTCCTTACATATATATATATATATATATATATTGCTGCGCCGGGGATTATCATCGCACGACATGTTCACACTTATAAGTTTATTATGAGGATATAAACAAGGAATGGCAGAGTCTATAATATCGCGTCTTGTCTCCTTGACTGTCAATCAGACTCTCTCATTGATCTGTTTCATCAATAACGGCGATCGTCCCTTAACGACAGATCGAACGCTCCCTTCGGGTCGATCACGGTTGGCTTCACGGTGTTCGTAACAATATATATATATATATATCACGCGTTATTTTCATTTGCGTACGACGGCTGTTCATTTTTCTGATTTATAACATACAGCTGATTTCGTTTTGTAGCCGTGAGAGCCGCCGAACCGTCTCTTCGAAAGATCGTCACTCGATCCTTTTCGAACAATACCTTGTAATCGTTGTCGGTGATCTTCGAAACGGACGAAAGTTTATTGCGAAGGCCCAGAAAACGCAACGCATCCTTCAATCTTATAGAGTTCGTTACGCGTCCATTTACTTTCGCATTCAATTTCAGATCGCCCTCGCCTATCGAATTTGCAAAATTTTTCGTCGCCGTGTATACTCGCGTCTGTCCTTTTTCGTTAAACGTCGCGAAGTTATGTTTGGGCAGAATTAGTTCGAATCTGGACACCCGTGTCCATCTATTGTCAGCCACGTGAAGCGAGCGTGGGAGTACATGCGTAGAAATCCCATTTTCTTTCGTAATTTAGGAGATTCTATCCCTAATCGCCTATCTCAAATTATTGGGAAAAACGGTTTCTGGATAGATTACTCAACTTTTTGTTTCATTCTTTTCCGTTTTCTAAATTTTATTTGCCGATATCTATATAGCCGTTCTTAATTTATGTTTTCTTTTTATTTACTATGAAGCATGATAAGGAATCTTAATATATATTTTTTTACTGTGTTCATTTTTGCTAAGATAGACCACAGAATCCAGTCAACATCTCTACCAATAAACGGCCTTTCCCAAGGTCACCAAAACTACAATGTAGGAACATGACTCTCTTTCAAACAATATTCAAATCAACATATTAAATATAATTCAATGTGTGCCTGGTTTTTTTTTATTTACCGCCTCATACAATCATTTTACTGTTACTTGTACATACATATATACGTATGTGCATATAATAAAAATAATATGTATATTAGAAACTTAGAATAACTATTTTTATTACTGCGATAAAGAAACAAACGCGTGCTAAAAAAGGCATTTCGTAGCAATATTTATTTGGAGTTCATGAATATTATTCATAATATTATATTCGCATTGGTATCACTTTTGTATTCGCATTAGTATCACTTTTACATTAGCGTTATTATAAGCATGAAAGTCGAAGAAATTTTGTTAGGTCAGAAGTCAGAAATTCAAACGAGTCGATGACTAACAGAATGGCCATGTGCGCCTGACGCTCAGTGGCGCTGTGGTCCGCGTCACAGAACCTCGCATCATAGATCGGGATGCTGTTTTTCGTAGCGGCTCTCGGGAGGCAAGAGTGGGGTTGACAACTTTTCTGGTCTCCGGTGTACACAGCTGGAGTCGCACGATGTATATTTTGGAGACAAGCGTAGTACGTATAGTGAGTTGCTGGAAAGATGACTAGCGGGACGGCACAGGGGCAAGAGGGGTACTCCGCACGCTCTGCCTTTGTCACATGGTGCTATGTGATCCAATTAGTGGATGTGACTGTTCAGCCAATAAAGAAAATGCGTGTGTTTTGTTTTCATGATTGTGTTCGACTAGGCCTGCCTGATGTAACCAATCAGACCCGCATTCCTTCCGCTCGTCATCTTTCCAGCAACTCACTATACTTATCGGCAGCCTTGGCAGATATCCTTCAACCCACAAAACAAATTTATGCCTTCACGATCAAGACCTAAGAGTCTCATTGCCATTACAATTCGTTAATTGATTTCAAATGCTTTATCAATAAGCGGACACGAGTAAATATATTGTGTACCGCACTTACACTGTATCGCAATCTTGAAACCTAATCCTCGTTTCTTTGTCTGCGAAAACTGAACATCACTCTTACAGTTTCTGCAAATCACTGACATGGAAATAGTAGAAAAAATGGAGATCACTTTTAAAATACAGTACCGGAATGAATTAGAGATGTAGCGGTAGTGCTGTGCAGGGATTTCAGAAAAGAAAGGAAGGAGGAAAGAGGATAGAGCGTTTCGTCCGGGGCCTGCTAGTGGACTCGTCAGTAAGGCTACTTAGCAGGCCCGTGCCTTAGACACGGGATAGTGAGGGTCAGGTCGTAGGTGTATATATACAGAGCGCAGGATGGCCGTGGACTTGCGGGAAAGTCTGTGCGCTGCTGATCCCTCTGCTGGCGTGGTCGGGAAGTGCCGCTACAGAGATAATAATATTGTCGAGATCTCCCATATTTTCCAATTTTTCGGCCAACGTGCTCGTGCTCATACGATTGAAATCTGCCTCAGTCGTAAACTGATTTCCGCAAAGTCTTTTTCGTTTTGGTCGTCATGCATGGGTGGCTTTTGTTCTCTTTCTATCCATTTTTACGCAAAATGAATATAAAAATATTTTAAACGGAACGTTTCTACTGAATATTAGAGTTCCCCGTTTCACGTGTATCTAAATACACGTGTACACGTGTAATTAACATACCCGTGTTTGAGTCCGTGTAGTTTTTAATACACGGGTACATGTGTATTGACATATTCATATTTTACTTCGTGTGATTATTAGTGTATAACAAAATGCCCGAATATTGAAGTACACTTACGCAAGTCATTTGTGGAACAAATATATGATTTCCTAGGTTGCAGGTAACAATAAAAAACAACATAATTTCGGTTAACAAAGTTTAATCCAGTAATCGTCTGTTTTGATATAAAGACACTAACGCATTGACATTTCCTGGCAGCAGACGGTTCCCTTTTGTCGTAACAGTATTTCCGGCACTTGAGAAGCATCGTTCCGACATAACCAACGTTGCTGGAATTGTTACATATGTTTTAACAAGTTCTGAAATTGTTGGGTATTTGTTTGCCCTTGCCCTTGCCCCATCATTCATATGGGTCCAACTCGAAGCGTAGGTGTGGCTCGGCCATACACGTTTCAATTTCAGCGTGTATGTCATTTGCGTCATTAATTTCGTTATATGGAAATTCGAGAGCAGTTTTCAGGGTTGATTTCAAACATTCAACTTTTGCACGAACCATTTCTCTAACATTGAACGTTCCATGTTCCAGATCTTTGTAACGTGGATCAAAGAAACATGATAGATGACTCGACATAATGTCATCTTCGTTCCCCTGAAATTTGAAACGTTTTGTTATTTCTGAAATTAATGTTTCTTTAATGAACGAAAAACTGTGTTTGCATCATCGGCCAATTTCAAATGCTTTTCTATTATTTTGTCCATTAGTGGCCTCACCATTGATACAGGAGAATGAGTTTCTCCACAAAAAAGTGTTGTTACTACTTGTGACAGTTTTAGAATATTCAGGAGGGATTCTATAATTTTCCACTGTCTTTCGGTAGTCTCAAGACATTGGGCTACGGTTGCAGTAGTGACGGCTCGGTCTGCGATCACGTTAGAAATTGGACATCTATTTACGTGTATGCGGTCCAACATAAAGTACGTAGAGTTCCATCGTGTGGAACAACTTTGCAGTAACGTTGTCTTAGACATAGAAAGCTGCCCTTGCTTCCGCTCTAATGCTTGTTTCGCAACATTTGAGTGTTTAAAATGTCCAACTACCGTACTGCAATGATGGATCAGTTGTTGGACCTTTTCTTCCTTCAGTGTATTGTTTATGGCTAATTGTACTCTGATATCAGTGAGATGGCATTTACCATATTTTTGGCATTGTTTGTTACAACAGTAAATTGAATACATAACGTGTTTTTGCATCCACCAAAGCAAAGACTTTTAGGCCATACTTGGCCGGTTTATTTGGTATGTATTGGCGGAATCCACAGCGGCCTCTAAACGACTCCAACTATTCGTCTAGGTTCAAATATTCAGATGGTATGTAAGAATTGATACAATTTTCAACAAAGTGATAAAAAATGGCTCTTATTGGCGCCAATTTATCGATACGACGCCGTTCTTCTCTACTACTTTCCTTATCGAATCTAAGACAATCAAGTAGAAACTGAAATCTTTTCAGTGACATAGGGGCCTGGAAAGTGTCGGTACCTGTTCCATCAGAAGCCCACAGATCCTCTAAATTTTGTCTTCCCGATCTCAAAAGTCCAGCAAGGTACAAAAGGCCAAAACAAGCATTGATTTCTGTCAGGCAAGTTTCTTTCACCATATGTTTATCGGTGTAATTTTTCGCCTTACGGACGGGCCCCCACCCTCTTCCGCCTGCGATCCCCTACGATCGTGGCGAGGAAACACAATGTTCCGTGCCACGATCGCTCTGTCGATGGCCGTAGCCAACCGGCCGGCTTCGCTCGGGGGAGAATAAAAAAACTGTCCCCCTCAAGCACCGTCTGCCCTTCCCCCTCCCCCGGCGGACAGGGTCGGTATCACGTTCCCGACCCCGCTCCGCAACCTCCTTCTGCTGCATCACTTGCGCGTAGGAGGGCATCGCGTTCCACGCGCTGATGCTGCCGACCATCTTTCTATCGATGGTCGGCAGCGACAGCCCCCCCCCCCCCCCCCCCCCCCCCCGTTTCATGTGTGAGGACACAGCCCTCCTCGGCCCAAGCCGAGCACACCTCGAGGGTGTGTTGTGCCGTGTCCTCCATCTTCGCCTCGCAGTGGCGACACCGCGCGACGGCGTCCCTCCCGATGCGACGCAGGAATTCACCGAAGCAACCATGCCCGGTGAAAACCTGCGTCATTCGGTAGGTGAGCCTGTCCGCCGCTCTGGATCTCCACTCCGGGAGCACCGGCAGAACGGCCTCGACGGCTCTCCGAGCGGTATTGCCTGGCTCCGATAGCCAGCTCTGCCACTCGATCAGTGAGAGCCGTCTCGTCTGGTCCTTAATGGCCGGGACCGTCCGATGGTCGGGTACTGTCACCCTGAGGTTACGGAGCTCGCGGAGACGTTTATACAGGGTGTTTCACCACCCTCGTCAAAAATTTTAAGGGGTGATTCTACAAGCCAAAATAAGACGAAAATCAAGAATAAAAAAATCGCGTCCGAGGCTTCATTTCTGAGTTATCGATGTGCAAAAAACGGGCCAAAAACGCCTGTCCATCGGCAGCACTCCATACACGCGCAGTGTCTGGCATCGCGCGCCAAGTTCTCCGTACAGACCGCTTGCTTACCGACGTAGAGAAACTGCGACTTACCATACGATGCGATATGACACTACATTCTTGCGACAATTTATGAAGAAGCACACACCTTTCGTTGACGGCATTAAACCTGCCTACTAGAAAAAATCCACAAGGGCATATCAAAACCCGCCTCACAGGATTCTCAAGCAGAGAGGGTGAATGCAATTTCTTATTGACGATTTTGTCTAAACAAATCACCCACACGCGCTTACACACGCACCGCGATTGTCCCGTCCGCGAGTGTCCATTTATTTACTCACACGCACCACGATTGTCCCTTCCGCGAGTGTCCACAAAGAAATGTTCACAGACAGACATGCACAATATTCTCCACCCTAGAACACACACGCACCGCGATTGTCCCGTCCGCGAGTGTCCATGTGTAAATGCACCGCGATTGTCCCGTCCGCGAGTGTCCACAATGTTCATGCACACACAATGTTACTTCAGGAGATGTTCAATGTGGCCACCATTCTCCCGAATGCAGACTTCAATTTTTCTTTGTAAGTTCTGTCGAACGTCCTTGAAGTCTGCCATAACATTTTGTACAATGCCCGAAGAAAATTCAATACACTCTTGAAGCTGGTGTTGCGTATTGATGGGCGTTGAATACACTAATTGCTTCATGTGTCCCCAGAAATAAAAATCAAGAGGATTTAAATCTGGGGACCGAGCAGGCCACGGGACGGGTCCTCCTCGTCCGATCCATCTGTGGCCAAAGTGCGCATTCAAATGATCTCGTACTAGAAGGGTGGAGTGTGATGGTGCACCATCTTGCATCAACCACATGCTTCTTCGTACTTGCAGTGGAACGTCTTCTAATAATGGAGGTAGCTGCAGTTGGAGAAAGCTGAAGTATCCTTGTCCGGTCAATCGAGGGGGTAGAATTATGGGACCAATAATTTTGTCTCCAAGAATTCCTGCTGAAACGTTGACCGAAAACTGACGCTGCGAATGTGTTTGCAGCAGCGCGTGTGGGTTTTCTTCAGCCCAGATGTGAGCGTTGTGGCCGTTGACCACTCCACGTTTGTTGAACGCCGCTTCGTCCGTGAACAATATTCTCGATGTAAAGTGTTCATCGTTTCTTATTTCTTCTCTCATCCACGAACAAAAATTGATGCGACGGACAAAATCGCCTTCTTCCAGTTCATGCACCTGCTGGTAATGGTAGGGGTGCAATTCCTTATCCTTTAGTATTCTCCAAACTGTGCTGTTGCTCACTCCTTCCACTGTCGCAATCTTACGTGTGCTGGTCGAAGGGTCTTCTTCAATACGATGCATCACCCTCTCTTCAAGGTCCGAATCACGCTGGTCATATCCTCCGGATTTTGTACACGCAAACGAGCCTGTATCACGTAATCTTTGATACAGCCTCGTAAATACTCTTGCACTTGGTACATTTCTCCTTGGAAATTTGTCGCTGTAAATGCGGCATGCTTCGTTTGCTTGACCCCTCGCTTCACCGTAGCATATAATCATGTCTGCCTGTTCTGCAAATGAAAAGTGTCGTTCCGCCATCGTCTATTCCGTTGTCTTCTCTCTTCAGACACCACACTTCACACACCGCACTTCACACACCGCACACAGAAAAAAAATTAAAAAATACTAAATCTAAAGAATTAAAGGCAGACTGCTTTCTACGTTTTAAATATTTTGCGCCAATCACAGTCTGCTTTCTTGTTGGCGATAGCTACCAAACTGAGGAGACGCTGGACGAATTCTATTCGAAAGACTGAAAACTGTATCGATACTTTGTTGTTAATCGGTGCGTCCTTGTTTATCCCTCGCACGTGTATGTGCGGGTCGCTCGAGATCCGAGAGGTTGTATCTTGATCCCGCGAGTCGAATACTTTGTATTATGGGGCCATAAAACCACATGCCCTCCGTCTTATGTGGGGCCACCTTCAGCCCCAGCCGCTGTATCGCTGCCACCACGCGTGCCACCCCGGCCTCCGCGAGGCGGGCGGTCCTCCCCCAATCCTCCCCCTCGGCCAGCACCAACGTGTCGTCTGCGTAACACGTGGTGCTGACCCCTCGGGGGAGCGGCACACGGAGGACCGCATCGTAGGCGAGGTTCCACAGGGATCGGTCCTAGCACCTATCCCTGTGGAACCCCGCAATACACCCTTCTCCCCCGGCTTACCCCATATTGGGCAGGCCAATCCACCCACCTATCGCAGAGGTAGGCCCCGATCACGCGTCGCAGGTAGGGAGGCACTCCATGGTGTTCGACCGCCTCGCCTATCCTGTCCCAGGGCAGGGAGTTAAAGGCGTTGACGATATCAAGACTTACCGCCAACGCCACCCTGCCCCGCGACACGGCCGCGTCCGAGAGGGACCTCACACGACCGATCGCATCGATCGTGGAGCGTCCCACCCGGAAGCCGAACTGGCATTCGGCCAGATCGAGGCCCACCCCAGCCAGGTGCCCGGCGAGGCGGCGAGCTATTACCCTCTCAAAGAGCTTCGCCACCTCGTCGAGCAGGCAGATTGGCCTGTAAGCCGACGGGGAGTCCGCCGGTCTTCCCGGCTTGCGAAGGAGGACCAGCCTCCAGCACAACGGACATTTGGGAGCGGCCGAGCACTGGCTGGCAGGGTGCGCGGAGTCGCCGCAGACGTAGCATCGGTTGCTACGATCTACGGCGCTCGTGCACCGCTGCCTTACGTGCCCGGTTTCCAGGCAGCGGTAGCACTGGAGTGGGCGGGCCTCCAGAGCCTCGACACGGGCCAAGGACCAGCCCACTCTCACCCTCCCGGACGCTACAACATTTCGGAAGGCCGTAAGGGGGCATTGCACGCATATGGTGCCGAGGCCGGAGGGCGAGGACCGGATCTGCCCAGTCCTCACTTCCTCCGCCTCGCACCCCCAGCCGCCGCCACCGCGGACACCACGCCAGCCGGACTGACCGAGTCGTCCAATCCCCTAAGGCGCATATCGGCGCGCTCAGTGGGGACGGCGACTCGGACCTCCGACTGGGCGAACACAGCCGAGAGTCGGCCCGCCAAAGCTTCGGCCTTCTCTCGGCTCTCCTGCCCGGGCACCTCCAATATGAGGCCGCCCGTCACGGCCCTCTTCAGTCACGATACATTATATGAATATTATCCTCCATCACGCCAATCCCACGCAACACGCACCACACTGGTGGTCGTCCTCATGAATATCATATTTCTTCAAAGGCTTGAGGAAATCACTGTAAGGCATACCCCAAGCCATTTCGTCGCAACAACGTAGATTACTACCCAGTTTTTTCTTTACTTCCTCTATCTTCTCGGATCTGATTAGCTCGAATAGAACGGGGGACCAGATGGACTCCGGGAATATTGATTCACACTCTCCCCAATCTACGTCAAAGCCTTCGCCTTCTCTAGTACGTGTTGCTCCTCCCTTGTCCCGTGTTCCTCGAGGATCTCTGGCCTTGGGGTAACGCCAGTCACCTCTTTATGCAGTTTCGCTCCACGGGATGCCTCTGCTTCGGAATTTTGAGGTTGATCCCTCCCCTTCTTCTGGCCCTCCCGGGGGTCGAAGATCCCTTCTCTCCCTGGACCGTCCGGGTCCGAGAAATTGTACATGATCCTTTGATCTGCAGTACGTGCCTGCCTCCGCCTTTCGAGTTCTTGTTCTAGTTCTAGGTCTGAGAGCCCGGCCGCAGAGGAGGTGGGTACTGCCTCCCCTGCTTTGGCTTTTCCCGACGGCCGCAATGATCGCGCCATGCCGGTACTTCGTCCCATGTAGTGCTGTTGCACTCCTAGTACCGGCTCATCGGTCGCTCCTCTGAACAGTATCGTTCCCTCCGAGAACATACTCGCTGTCATTGTGTTCCCGGCACCTCTCGGAAGTACTACAGTCTTCATTCTATCTCTGCGATAATCCTTGATTGTGGACATCACACCCCAGCACCATCGGTCCACCACGGGGGGGGTCACTCCCAGGCTCAAGGCTCAAGGCTCAAGGTAACCTAGGGTTCGGGCGCACACTCCTCCGTCAGTGTAGTCGACCCTCCGCAGGCACCACGTGGAGGTGGGGGTACGACTTGAGCGACCTTTTCTGGCCGCCCCCGTGCGTCCACCATCGACCAGAGGGGTGAGCTCGAAGGGCTTGGGCCCCCCGCTCTCATCCTCGCGCAGATAGCTTACGCGCCTGCCAATCGCCTGATCCTGCGACGACCTATGTTCGAACTCCAACCAAAACAATGAACAATTAGCGAGCCAATTATCTAAAACGTGTCTTGATTGGCTCGCCTTGTTGCTGAGCGCTATCGAGAAGACGGTTACGCGAGGAATAACCGCGTGCGAACGAAAAAACCAAGTTCTGGTTGTTATGTAATGTTCTCGATAGACTCAGCGTTCCTCTGGTTGGAGGAACGAACACAGGCTGTCCTGAACAAATAGAAAATGCTAATTTTTAATATACGGTTTTATAATATTATCAAGGCATAGGTTGTAAATGTTTTTTTGTAATTTTCCTGGCTTTCATGAGGTGACATAAATATTATTATAGGTTCGTGTGAGCGTTTCTATTTGTTTGCAAACTCGTGGTCCAAAGTGTCCAGTTTTTTCTTGCAAACAAATAAATACTTTTGGCAGAAGCTTACCCGAAGCTGTTAATGCATACTGCGCGGTATATGAGTGCGTTAATTTTGATCTGTCAGTTACAGTATTCTGCGTTGTTTTCTCTCCTTTCTGTGTAAGGGTTCTGTGAATATTAACACGATACTCACAACCTGTTTGGTCAGTATTAATAACAAAGTCTGGATCAAACATTGTTACTAGAGCTTGCGTTTGTTGTGGAAATAATTCTGCGGATTGTAAGGTTTCCTCCAGTCTATGCTGATCTTTATATGTAACGTATTTTGTAACACGTCGGTGGCGAATATTATGTTTTTCTTTAAAATTGTCAGTCCAAGTAGATGAAGCTTTAAATGAAAAATGTGGACTATTGAACTAAAATGATGCGGCCATGGCCCATTGTCGTAAGGTATGTGTAGTTACATGGTACAGTTGATTCCTATATTCTGCTAAACGATCATACATCCAATTATTAATTTGAGCATATTCCTCTTTACTTGTTCCACCTTGCTTGACATGTTCTTTTCATCGATCTAATTGAGACCGGTATTTTAATTGACGCGTTGTTTTCGTGGTCATTGTTGCGATTGACCATTTTGGATGTAAATCTCGAAGGGCTACGGCATTCACTTTTAAATTAAAAGGTACCGGATCAAGCTTTTGCTGTTTAGTTTTATGTACCTCATCAGATGTCGATGATCTATCTTCATGGAATGAATCTGCTGACGATGATGAACAATTTCGTTTTCTAAATATAAATATTCTTCTTCTACCAATTGCACTAAATTTAGGATTGCAGAAATTTTCCGAAAAATTGAAAAACCTAAATTTTCTGTTTCTTTGGAATGCTTCTGCACAATATCCTCCAAAATGTACCCTCTCTCTACAAGTAAACTTCTACAATAATTAAAAGCTTCTGTTGCTTGTTGTTTGTTAATATTAACGACCTCACCAATTTCTAATTACTCTGGTGTGGATGGAAATATGTGCTCCATTATTCATGAACTTCTCACTCCGTAACACAAAACTTGGCGTAGACGTTTCTATTCGGATGTCTCTAGAAGATTGGTTACAGTAGATTTTTATGTAGACTAATTTCAGGGAATGGAGAAGTTCCTTAGAATGTACTTTTAATTACGGGGAAAGTTTTATGATAGGTGATTTCCATGGGGGTATACCTTTCGGCCACGATAAGTTAATGAGTGTATAAATGAGTCTATTTTTATTTATTGCGTGTAAGAACCATTACAGTGTTAAGAAGTTACATATATATATAATATGTTTTTATATCGGAAGTTGGGATGGTCAAAATAAATCAACCAAATTAGTTTCTCTGTAAATAAGAGAAACGACAATTAAGGTCAATTATTCGTCTCTCTTTCACAACTCTGTTTTTATTTGGAATCAATTAATGATCACAATTAATTATTAATATAATGATAAAAATCAATTATTTTTATGTAAATTTCATTAGCATGTGCTCTTTCTTATAGTTATTCTCTCTCTCTCTCTCTCTCTCCTTCTCTACGAGACATCTAGCAGGTGTCATAGAAGCGCACGCAGAGTATCCTAAGCGCGTTAAATTTAAAGAGAGTATATTCTCTTTACATATATTATGTATATATATCGCCACCCACATATTTAATAGTAACTTCTTAATATATGTATATATATATTTTTTTTTAATTTAAATAAAAAGAACAGTGGATATCAATCAGTAACAAAAACACGAGAGCTGATCTCTGATTGAACTTCTTAATATACTAGCTCGAGATCGATTGCCGCCAAGACTGTATATGTACTCCTACGACCTGACCCTCACTATCCCGCGTCTAAGGCACGGGCCTGCTAGGTAGCCTTACTGACGAGTCCACTAGCAGGCCCCGGACGAAATGCTCTATCCTCTTTCCTTTCCTTTCTTTTCTGGAAATCCCTGCACAGCACCAACCGCTACAGTAGAAATGAATTACTGAAAAAAAAGATATTTCACCAAATCGGGACTCGATCTTCAATTTTTCGGGTTAAAAAACGCGATACTTATTGTTAAATATTTCATAAACTATTGAGTGTCTACACCTACGGCAAAATATGTGTCTAAAATTTTTTCGTTCCCGACCTACCTGCAAAATTTCATCAAAATCCGAGCGTAACACTTGGCGGGTTCCCCTTGTAAGACTTAAATCGAGCTCGCGAATTGACTCACCAAACGTGTCAATACGATCGCGAATGTGGAGACGATTTGAGTTGCAGGCACCTTCAACGACTGCCTCCGTACGAGAAGGTGAAATTAGTCTTTTTGCTGCTATGAAGCAAAGGACCCTATTCAAAAACCATATGTTTTCGCCCCCAATTGATTTTGATGAAAGTTTGCGTATTTGTAGATCCATATACGGGTCATCCATTCCCAGCGTAACTTTTTTGTAGGCCCTGAGAAAATGGAGGGGGAATGGGTCAAAGTACGGATTTAGCGAAATCTTTCGGAGGCTATACCTTTTGACTGAAAAAAAATATCGACTTGATTCTTGCGGCAAAATATTCCAAAAAATTGAAGCTTTCGAATGATGTACATTTTTTATTTTTTCAATTTTTGAAAGCTAATTTTTACGCATTTTTCTGGTTTTCATGTTTGTAAAAAATTCAGAGAAATTGCAATATCCAAAAAAAGTATCTTCAAATTTTAACCAAAAACTCAGTATAGGAAGCTTATTTTATGCTCTTTAAATGATATAAGCCACATCTTGGGGAAACTTTTCGTTTCAAAGTTATAACATAAAATTCAACTTGATGCTCAAGCTATGGATGCAATGTTCGAACAAAATAAATCGTTTCTTTAACATATTATGGCTTAATTTTACCCGAAATGTACCATTGAAGACCAAAATCCGTGCTGCTAAGTTGTTTTACAGAGTACTGTCGATTTTCAACTTTCACACTGTTCATTGTTTCTTTCAACGTGCGACGCATATTTCATGTTATCTGAGCCGCTTCGTATTTCCAAATTGTGTGCGTCGTTTAACTGGCGAACTTAACTTCGAGGATTAGTATTTTTTCTGACTTCCTAGTGTGCACATCGGTCGTAGTGAAATAAGTTAGAATGGATTCACATAAGTGTAACAAGTGTGGTATATCTCTGATTAAAAAGTCAAAAAAAGAAACGAAAATGAAAGATAATCAAATCTTCTGTCGTAAGTGCTTTATCGAAACTTCATTTGTAAATCCCATTCCAGAAAGCAGCAATACAAATATGACGGAAGGTGACAGTGCAGGCCCATCAAATGCTATATGCCTTCAAATAAAAAGTACACATAGAACTCATTTCAAATGTACTTTTTGCTGTAAAACTGTTGATTATCGAGATCTTTGCTACATTAAAAAAGATATGAGAACTGAAATTCTTATCAAGTATCGTGTTATTATTCGCAATTGCTCCAGGTGCTGTAAACGACACGTTACAGACGGTAGAGTATCACCTGGGAAACTGTTTCAGCCCTTAAAGAAAACTTGCAACATGACGTGACGAGCTTGTCAGCGAATGAAATAGTCGGCATAATTGATGATCTCCGGGATTATAACTCTAAGATTCAAGAAAACGCAATAAAGTGCAATTTTTTTGACAGTAGCGATAAAATAAAATATTGGACAGGATTGGAGAAATCCGAATTTTTTAATATGGCTGAATATTGTTTTGGAAATTATGAATATCATTTTAATATTAAGCTTAGAATATATTTAATGCATCTGTACCATGGCTTCTCTCAGAACGAAATAGCTGCTTTTCTTCATCTGTCGCAAGCAACGGTAAGCCGAGTGATATCTACCGTAAGAGAAATTATCATAATGAATTTTGTACCACATTTTTTAAATAATATTACGCGTGATAAAATTAAGAAAGAGACCTCGGCTATTTTTCGCCGCGTAAATAATATTGCAGAAAGTGACAATGTAATAATCACCGTGTGGGATGGTACATACATATATTTGAATAAAAGCACGAATTATCGTTTTCAAAGAGTGACATACAGTGGCCAAAAGAAAAAGAACTTTTTAAAACCAATGCTAGCAGTAACCACTAATGGTTATATATTAGATATTTTTGGGCCCAATAAATTGTGGGCTGCAACAGTATCTGATGTAGATATTTTTAGATTTATTATGAACACGGAATGGTTTAAAAACTTTTTCAATCCTGGTGATGTCTTTATTCTTGACAGAGGATTTTTTTTGTCAAAAATAAATGATTACAAAATAATTTTAAAGTCCTGATTCCCGCCCTATTAAAAAAAGGAACTAAGCAACTATCAACATTTGAAGCGAACGAAAGTCGATTGTGTACCAAGCAAAGATGGGTAGTAGAAAGTGTCAATAGTTCACTGAAAAGATTCAAATATTTTAAAAAAGTAGTACCTTCGGAATGAGTCCCTAAACTATTTGAAGATTTTAAAATTGCTAGTGCACTTCACAACGCATATTTTAAACGACTATACAGTGACAATGATGATCCGGAAGTAGCCGCAGCATTATTAAGCAACTTACACACACCTAACATACTGCAGCAGATTGTCGAATGTGAAGGTCTAGTAAAAAAGACAAAAAACTTTGAAACCATGACAGTACAGCATTATCAACATTTTCCAGCCTGGACATTGAAGTGTTTGAAATCTTTCACGGGATCTTATCAATTATCTCTTGCAAAATCTTATATAGCGGATCACCTGTTTTCTGGCAAATATGAATCTCTCATCAGTAAGGAAGGCTACCTTCCACATTTTAACAAATATGGCTTGGACATTCAGACACCATTATTTATTAAAGCGAAATTGCAATCGCGGCATTGTGCTCAGAAATTTTATTCTATTTTCATATTAATTGATATTGCACAACCTACAATTGCATCTATAAAAAGTTATTACTGCCAGTGTCGAAATGGAGCGAGAACTGTTGGTTGCTGTGCCCATGTGTTAGCAATAATATGGTTCATGGGATTTTGACGATATAGTGATTTCTCAAAGACAGCTGACTTTTTGAATTCGCATTTTCCTCATTTAAGACCAACATCGGAAGACACAGATGAAAATGAAGATGGTGAATAACATAAGTAACATTACTGCTGAAATATGATAATATAGGGAGAACGGGTGTTCATTATTCAGGGTATTCAAGTGTATTCTCAAACATAAATAAAATGTGTTCAGTATAATGATCTTGGTCATTTCGAGTAAAATTAAGCCATAATATGTTAAAGAAACGATTTATTTTGTTCGAACATTGCATCCATAGCTTGAGCATCAAGTTGAATTTTATGTTATAACTTTGAAACGAAAAGTTTCCCCAAGATGTGGCTTATATCATTTAAAGAGCATAAAATAAGCTTCCTATACTGAGTTTTTGGTTAAAATTTGAAGATACTTTTTTTGGATATTGCAATTTCTCTGAATTTTTTACAAACATGAAAACCAGAAAAATGCGTAAAAATTAGCTTTCAAAAATTGAAAAAATAAAAAATGTACATCATTCGAAAGCTTCAATTTTTTGGAATATTTTGCCGCAAGAATCAAGTCGATATTTTTTTTCAGTCAAAAGGTATAGCCTCCGAAAGATTTCGCTAAATCCGTACTTTGACCCATTCCCCCTCCATTTTCTCAGGGCCTACAAAAAAGTTACGCTGGGAATGGATGACCCGTATATGGATCTACAAATACGCAAACTTTCAACAAAATTAATTGGGGGCGAAAACATATGGTTTTTGAATAGGGTCCTTTGGCGCACCGGCTTTTGCACGATATCGGGTTATTCGGGTACTTCGAGTGTGCAACGCATAAACACGGTGCTTCACGCCCTTCAGAACGCCCGCGATTCAGATTTGAATATTGGCGCGAGCCTGATCGAGAACGCGGTTTATTAACCCTCTTTTCTAAACGCGCCAGCCTTTCCGACAACGAAGCTATACTCGCGGCCAATTTTTGTTGTATCGCTTTCAGAAAACGAAGGCGAGAAGGATGCACGACGAGGGCCAATCTATCCGCTGCTTCGGCCAATTTGTCCAGGTCATCACCACCGGACGCAACTAAAATTGCACGATGCATTGAGGGTAGTTGATAAAAAAAAATTGAACGAATTACTGTGTCGTCACAAGCACCGTCGTTTAAATTTCTTAAGCGACTAAGAATATGTGAGGGCTTACCGTTGATAAGCATCTGCCTCTTCAATAGAACGTCGCGATGAATCGCGATTTAATGCGCCGATAAATATCAGGCGGCGGCAGAGTTAACATAAGAATATCTTTTACAGAACTTAAAATTTCGACATCAAGAGCAGCGAGGATGACGTAGTCTCCGCAGTAATGCGCGTAGTACGGAATGTAATTTCGGCCTGAAGAAACCAAAGATCTGCATCTCCGCGAAAGAAATTCGGAATTTTCGGAACCCGATAGGAATCTACGTGGTTCTGAAGCATATCAGCTTCATGTCTCTGTGAGCTAGGCTGCTGTGCTACCTGCTGCTGCACCGCAGAAAGCTGCGCTTCAGCCTGCACAGCACGTGCTTCCGCCAATTCGGCGCGTTTCAGCACATCCGCCAACTCAGCGTCGGAAATATTCGCCATCGCCATACTTTTAAATTAAATATGTAGTCAACCGTTAGGTTAACAGTGTGTGTGTGCGTCGCGTGACAAGGTGCGAAAACAAACGATACAAACCGAATATTGCTGATTCGGGAAGAAGCGGGTGCGTTGGCTTAGCAATCAGGCGCAGTAGTTAAGAAGCCTGTTATGTAATCGGTCGTGCGAAGACGCAGAAAGTCATTTTGCTTTAGTTCTCTTACTTCCAGTTCTTTCTTTACGATACTTTTTTTTTCTTCTATTTTCATTTCTATACCTTTTTTTTTTTTACGTGGGGGAAACCTTCAAAAGGCACCCCGGACCCTGGGGTGGGGTCCTGGGTAGTGCGGGATTTTTACCCGCTAAAACCTCCACGGTGACCTATCCTCTGGCGTGTAGGGGAGGGCTCCGGGAACCCCATAAGGACACGACTCGGAGCCCTCCCAACGCCGAGGCCCGAAAGCGCCCCATCCTCAGGGGTCAAACGGACCCCCTTCATACCTCCAGGCGACGTTGCATCGGTCACCCAGCAACGCCGCCTCCACCTCGGGATCACTGACTTCGGCGGACGGGCCCCCTACCCTGTTCCGCCTGCGATCCCGTGCGATCATGGCGAGAAACACAATATTCCCCGCCACGATCGCTCTTGTGTCGGCCGTAGCCGACCGTCCGGCTTCGTTCGGGGGAGGGAATAGAACCACGCCCCTCCCCAAGCGCCGCCTTCTGCCCTACACGCTGGGAGGTCGGCGACGGGACCTCGCTCCGCCCCGCCTGCCCCTCCCTCTGCCCCAGCGGGCGGGATGGGTAGTCCGTTCCCTATCCCGCTCCGCGGCCTCCTTCTGCAGCATCACGCGCTCGCAGAAGGAGGCCATTGCGCTCCAGGCGCTACTGCTGCCGACCATCTTACTCGCGATGGCCGGCAGCGTCAAGTCCGCCCCGACTTCGTTTTCGAGGACACGGCGCTCCTCGGCCCATGCCGAGCACACCTCTAGGGTGTGTTGCGCCGTGTCCTCATCCGCCCCGCAGTGATGACACTGCGGGGTGGCCTCCCTACCGATTCGACGCAGGAATTCACCGAAGCAACCATGCCCGGTGACCACCTGCGTCATGCGGTAGGTCAGCCTTCCCGGCCGGCTGCCTGTCCATTGATCCAGGACAGGCAGCACGGCCTGGACGGCTCTCCGAGTGGCATTCGTTGGCTCCCTGAGCCAGCTCTGCCACTCATTTAACGAGAGCCGTCTCGCCTCCGCCTTCACCGCCTCGACCGCCTGAGGGTTCAGGGGCGCCCCACCGAGGCCGCGGAGTTTGCGGAGACGTTTATACGTCTCCGCATTCTCCACCGCGGACACCTCAAATAGGAGCAGCCCTTGCTCCCGCGTGCACTTGCTGCCGCGCACGAGACGGTGCGGTAGCCCCGGACGATCCTGATGGCCAGCTTGCGATGAACTCGCCGCAGCAGCATTCTGCTGCGCGTGCTGCCCATCAGATCGTAGGACCAAACCGGGGCCCCGTACAGGGCCATCATGCGCACCACTCCGGCGTACAGGCGGCGAACCCTCTCCTCCGGTCCCCCCAGGTTGGGAAGCAGACGGCCTAATACCGCGGCTGCAATCTCAACCCGGGGGACCAAGCGGTCGAAGTGGGCGTTGAAGGCCCAGGCCCTGTCCAGGGTGAGGCCGAGGTACTTCATCTCGGCCCCCACCCTGACACAGGCACCTCCGACTCGGATCAGCGGCTGGGGCGGCCTCACACACCGAGGACCACCGTGGAACCAGATCGCCTCGGTTTTGTGTGGGGCCAGTCTCAGCCCCAGCCGCTGTATCCGCGCCACCACGCGGGCCACCCCGTACTCCGCGAGTCGTGCGGTCCTCCCCCAGTCCCCCTCCCCGGTCAGCACCAACGTGTCGTCAGCGTAACACGTGATGCTGACCCCATGGGGAAGAGGCACCCGGAGGACCGCGTCGTACGCGAGGTTCCACAAAATCGGCACCAATACCGATCCCTACGGAACCCCGCAATAAACCCTCCTCTGGGCCATGGCCCCATACTGGGCCGGCCACTCCACCCACCGGTCGCTCAGGTAGGCCCGCACGATTCGCCTCGGGTATTTTTTTTTTTTTTTTATTTTGTTACTATAGACATGCAGTGTACGAGCTTTCACTCATTACTGCTTAATGACATGTTCAAAAATTTGTATTTTCTCTTCGGGAAATAATAAAATGGGTTTTTAACAATTTTAAATTTTGAAAGCTTTGTTTGTGTTACTTACGTGATCTAAGTATAGGTAGGACTACTTACTAAATGTCCGATTTCTATAAGGTAAGTATCATAACGTTTGTTCTATTTAATTTGTACGGAAAGTGATTTTGTATATATAAATATTAAGTTTAGGATAAGTAGCTTTATTTGAGTTTTCTGTTACTTTCAAGGTGAATAGTTCAAAGGTAAGTATCAACAATGATGGTGTATGAAAGGTATTCTAATTAATTTTGTTCTTTTCTTTGCAGGTAGCTCTGTTGCGTAGATGTTCAGGATCAGGTAAGTATAATTTCGAAATGTAATTTTGAATCGAACCATTTAATAACAAGAATCTTCTTTTTCTTCCAGAATGAGTCACTTAGCCGCCGGGAGTTACTCCGACGTTACCGTCCCTACCCCGAGGAGGCGGACTCTCTACTTTCTAGCCTTAGGTGGGTATTACTGTTGCGTTCATTCAACCAGTTTTTAGTAAAGACATTAAATATTAAAAAGTTCTCCTTAGTTCTAATGAGTTCCGTCCAGTCATTAGTTGCACGCTCGAAGAGCGGATCCCTGTATTGCGAATATTTATTGCATTCGAACGTCACATGTTCCACAGTTTCTTCCATTTCAGAGCAAAAAGGGCATAAGCTAGAATCACTCAAATTTCTTAAATTTAGACTATAATTTATTGGACCATATCCAGTTAATAAAAATGCCGTTGCCTGTGGTGGAGCAAAGCATGTTCTTGTGGATTTAAATCGAACATCGTCAATGAATTTATAAGTTGTTCTACCGTGCTGATCGACGTCCCATCTGTTCTGCCACGCCCGAAAAATGTTCTCATCTAATTCTAGAATTTTAGCTTCCTGTACTAGCAGGTCAATGTCATTTTCAAACGATTCGAAACGAAAATTCTCCCAAAGTACCGACGAATTTCTCTTAATTTTCCTCGTGATTCCAAATCTAATGATCTCTAAGTCTATAGGTAAAATGCCTGCGATTATTTGCATTGCTGCCGTAGATACAGTACGGCAAGTTTTCGTCAAAATAATTAATATTGCTCGCTGTGTGGCGAGGACGTGTCTCTTAATTAAAAATTTGTTGGCCTGACTATACCAAATAACACACCCATATAACATTATTGGCAAAAAGACAGCACGGTATAATACTTCAAGTACAGGTCTTTTAATACCCCATTCTTCACCTGCCAATCTTCTCAAAGTCATAATATAATTTGTTAATCTGTTACGGATTGTCTTGACGTGAACTGTAAAAGTTAAATTTCTATCTATAATAATCCCCAAATATTTAAATTGCTCTTGAAGTAATGAGCGTGTAGGGTTTAGATGATAAATAATCCTACACAGTGTTCAATATTTAGAGAGTATTATTACCCACGAGATAATGTAATATGTGGCTCTGACGAAGTGTCGATGGAGAATGTCATCACGGAGCTTTTCGAAGTTCCAGAAAAGCTCCGCGAGAAACGCTTTTCTCTAATTGGCTAACCCTGCGCGTTGGTGTTAGCCAATCAAGCTTTTCTAATTACCCAAATCGCGCCATCTATTCCTTGCGCCCTTGGCGCGCTTTTTCGGAAGACGGCTGCGATTTGGTGGGGGAGAACGTCTTGGCAGAAATTTGGCAACGCAGCGGAATTTCCTCCAGGCCCGGAACTCGTGACGCCGTCGGTTACAAGGCCACCTAGCCCCGCGTCGTGGGCCCTTCGGAAAGGTCGGTTTTATGACACCCGCATATGCTATTGAGGCCGTCTACGAAAGTTCGAATCAGAACGTCATTGTTACCGTCTTAAGTAATAAACATAGTTAAAAGCGGCTTTCTCAAAAATAGCTTCGCAGGCGCGCGTATCATAAAACGGTTCAACCTTCTGCACGTCAAATGTTTTAATTTGCACGCACAGCAGGCCGCTACACTCTGTATATGTGATTCTTGAACCATAAATTTTGATAATAGGCGGGCGTTCTCTATCCAATTTCCCTTTCATTATCATGCCGCAAGTTTTCTTGATAGATACTTTCAGTTTGCCAGTCTTGCACCAATCTTCCAGTTCCTGCATAACCTCATTACCAATTTTTTCGATTTCGTTCCTAGAGTTAGCTTTAATTAAAAAGGCAACGTCATCCGCATAGGCCACAACGCGAAGTCTGTCCTCGGTGAAGATCTCATTTACTCGGTTCAGAAATCCGTCCAAACACCAGTTCCATGCCAGTGGACCTATTATGGAACCCTGAGGGCAACCCCTGTACAATTTGTAAGTATTAACTTCGAATTTGTTGTGAATCTGCACCTTTCTGTTTTTGAAATAACTGTTTATAATTTTAACCAAGGTGGAGCTGCAATTCGCTTTTACTAATCTGTTTTTAATGTAAGACCACCATAAATTATCAAAAGCACCCTCAATATCGATGAATACAGCCACTAGATATTTCTTTTCGCAGCATAAGACTTCTTCTTTAAAGTTTATCAATGCGTCTTCGGTGGACTTTCCGCGCTTAAATCCAAATTGGTTGGGATTCTCCAAAAGTGATTCCGCATACGTCTCTTGTATTCTAGTTACTATTATTCTTTCAAAAATTTTGCTGATCGTTGGCAATAACGTTATGGGTCGATACAAGTTAATTAGCTCTTTGTTCGCTTCCCTGTTTTTGGGTATAATTATTAGTTCTCCCTTTTTCCAAATACCTGGAAACATACCCTCTCTAAGACATTTATTGTATAGTATAATAAATATGTCACTGTTAATCTTCCAGAAAGCCTTGATTATCTCTGGGCCAAGGCCATCCAATCCAGGAGCTTTTTTATTTTTACATCTTTTAATGGCCGCGCTAATTTCGCTGTATGAGATATCCTGTTCAAGATTACAATTTATATAAGCATTATTTTGTTGTCTAATCTCTTTGTATATGCTCGTTTCGTCAGAAAGGTTGTCCATCGGTGCAAATTTCGAAATTAAATTTTCTACAGACTCCCTCCAGGAAAGCGTTCGCTCGCCTGATGGGACTAATAATGAGCCAATATCAGATGTATTACGAATTTTATTCCTAGAGATTTTGTATAAGATGCCCCAGGGGTTTTTATTACCCTCCTCTGTAACAAAATTTTTCCAAGAATTCTTTTTACAATTTCGGATTTCGTTAGTATAAGCGTTACGGGCTACTCTGTAATTTTTAACTTTTTCTTCTAGGTTATTCAGGTTCAGTCTCCTAGCGCGAGTCAAGTCCTTCTTCCGACATCTAGCAATTTTGCTCAGCTTTGTTAGCTCAGCTGTCCACCAGGGAACTGATTTGTTGCTAATTTTCTTTTTGGGGATGGATGCGTTACAAATTTCGGTGAGTATTTCGCACAATTTAGTGGCGATGCTGTTTGCCTTACAATTTGTGAAAGATTTAATGACATTTTCGTGTAATTTTTCTTGAGCCAAGTTCCGAAACATTTCCCAATTAATTGCTTTTAAATTGTATCTGCTTTTTTGGGCATGCCAATCCAAAACTGATCGTTGGATTTCCAAATCGAACAAAATCAAATTATGGTCACTTAAAGCACACAGGTCTGTAACTCGCCAATTAAAACTGTTTTTACAATATGCTCTACCTGCTAAACTTAGGTCAATATTTGATTCTCCAATTTCGTTACAAAATGTTGGTAAGTTGTGCGGACAATTTAGAATATTTACGTCATTGGCGAGTATGAATTCCTCCCAAATTCTTCCCCGTTCATCAGTCTCGTCGGAATACCAGGTCTCTGACCTCGCATTGGAGTCCATGCAAACGACAAATTTCTTAGAGTTAATCTGTAATATTATGCGTTCGAGAATCGATGCAAAATGTGCCGCTTGTAAAGAAAATTGGCAGTAAATATTAATTAGGTAAAAATTGTCAAATCCGGTGGAAATTTGAATACACATAGAGTGTTCCGTGTCAAATTGAGTGAGGTGGAAAATTTCTAAGTTGTCGTTGTTAATAACAATTGCCACCCACGGGTTGCTGACACCAGGCTGATAGGTCTTCATATTCGCTGTGCTGTATCCTTTAACGCATCCTTTAAAGGTATACGGTTCTTGGATGCACAGTGCGTCGATTTTGTTATCGATGATTGTCTTTTTTAAATCACCAGCGACAGCAATGGCTCGTTGGGCATTTATTTGTCCTATTTTTAAGACCATTTTATTTTATTTTTGTATAATTCGACATGCCTGAGATACTCAGGGCATGTCTTGCTTTTGACGCTGTGCTGCGTTTCTTTACGCCTTGTTCTTTCACAGTTGGTGCATACCGGTTTCTCTCTCTTCGAACAATCGTCCCTCGCGTGGTCAGGGCTTCCACAGTGCTCGCATAATTGTTTTGGCGCACCACAGAATTTAGCCATGTGTCCATGGCCTAAACATTTAAAGCATCTAAGGATGTTGATGTACTCTTTGATCCTGTACGTTCGCCAAGAAGCAAAAATTCTGCCCTGATCCATAACGGTGTTAAAAACTTTTGCGGGTAATTGAACGATCCAATTAACCCTGTTGCTATTAATTTTCGTTTTAAAACAATGTCTAAACTTGATTGTTTCTTTCAAGGTGCTCAGTTCGTGATCTGTGCTATAGCTAACATTCTTCATGATAAAATCCTCTTTTAATTCCTCAGGCTTAATTTCCGTTTCCACGTCATACATAATGATGCATGGGTCTAGCTTTTTAGGTTCATCTGTCTTCAAACCCACCTTAGATAGTTTCGCTTCTTTTACTATGTTCGTATCTAATTTACTATTCACCTCCATCACTATCCCTTTACCTCGCATCTGCCTGATATTTCTCACTTTTAGGGTTTTCCTTTTGTCCTTCAACACCTCCGTGACCGCTTTCTTAATTTCCTCATTAGAACGTTCGTCATTTTCATTCACCGGTTTAATTAATATTACTTCATAATTTTCTTTTCCTTTTTCAGGTTTTCCAGTTCTCTGAGTCGTGGACACAGGAGCAGGTCGCGGAAATGCTGTTCCAGCTGCTTGTGCGTAGGTAGGTTTCAGTTTCCTACTGTCGTTTAACTCATTCTCAATTTTCAGTTTATCATGTATCTCATGATGTATTCGGTTTTCTAAAATTGCCCATTTGGAAAGGACAAACTTAATTGCCGTTTTAGTGACTTTATTAGCCTCGTTAAAGAGGTAGTTTTCTAAGTCCTCTCTGACCTCTCTTATCTCATCCAGTATTGGGTTTCTTAATATTACTGATTCGTCAGTGTCAGGGGCAGTTCGCCTTTTCTTCCTGGGAGTACTAGTTATCTCCTCAGGTAAGGAAGAGATTGAACTCTCCCTGCTGTGCCTCGCACTAGAAGGATTGCTCCTTCTCGCCTCCTCTTCCACTCCCTCCATCGTCGTCTGAGTTTTTTTAATATTTTTGGAGTCCATATTTGTTCCCACGAGTATGGTGGACAGAAGGTTGACCCGGGCAGAGCCACCATTACCCGGGCAAGGCTAAATACCACAGGATGCGATTCGCCTCGGGTATTTTTTTTTTTTTTTTTTATTTATTTCTCTTTAGGTTTTGCAGTTTTCGAGCAACAGCTCATTACTGCTTCGTACAAATTTTACTTTTCCAAATGGTCAATTTAAATCGATTATAGGACCGAAAATCTTAATTTTTAATATTATATATATGCATACCAAATATATGTTTGAATTTTCTGTTGTAGGTCGCTTAGCCGTCGGGAGGTGTAAAGCAGTGGAGAGTACATTCACACCATAAATCAAAAGTCCGACGTTACCGTCCCCGCCACGTGGAGGCGGACCTTCTACTTCTACAATCCGTGTGTATTACAAGTGTTCACGAGGTCAATAGCAGACAGATACATACTACACGAATGACAGCTTGGTGATTTGATCAATCATTGCCCAATGCGGGTATTGTGTAAGTTTTACGTTTATCAAAGATATTCTTAGCGAACTGAGTGAAGTTGGAGAAATCCTCTTTTTCTTCAATTAGACTGTGCCAATTGTTGACAGCCAATCGCAATTTCGTATACCTAAGCTCCTCATATGCCTGACATTCAAAAATTATATGCTGTACTGTTTCTTCAGCTGAAGTACATGCTGGGCAAATTGTTGTCTGACTGGCGCCTCGCTTATGCAGCGTAGAATTTATTGAGCCATAACCAGTTATTAAATAAATGCACAACCGCGTAGGATTAAACCAACTCCTCTCAGCACGGAACCCCACATTCCTGATAAAGTTATATGTCAATCTTCCATGCTCATCGTTCTCCCATCTAGATTGCCACATTTTCAGTATTACCTCTGACAGTTTTTGTATTTTGCCTAAGACTATTTCTGAATTTAGATAATCCTCGTCGGGATCGTATCTTATGCCTTGCCAATTTACAGGTAATCTCTTACATAGACGTCTAGTTAGTCCACACTTGATAACCTGAAGATCCAGGGGTAAATGGCCACTAATGGTTTGAATAGCAGCGGTTGAAGTGGTTCTACACGCTTTAACAAGGGTCATTAATATTGCACGCTGTGTCGCAAAAAGATGTCTTTTGACCACGTACTTATCCGCTTTAGTGTACCATAAGACAGCGCCGTACGTAATTATTGGTATACAAACCGCCTTATAAAGGATGTCGAGAATCGGTCTTTTGATACCCCATTCTTCATTCGTGTGTCTTTTTAACGCCATAACATATTTAACTATCTTGCTACGTATTCTCTTAACATGTGATGCAAAGCTAAATTTAGAATCAATAGTGATACCAAGATATTTATATTCATTTGTAAATTTAATATTTTGATCATAAATTTTTAAGCGAGGAGGTCTTTCCTTATCAAGTTTGCCCTTCACTAACATAGCCAGCGTCTTTTTAACCGAAACCTGTAGTTTATTAATGTCGCACCAGTTTACAAATTGTTTTATCACGGCATTACCAAGGAGCTCTAATTGGTTTCTGGAGTTGGCTTTGATTATGAATACTAAGTCATCTGCATAAGCGATCAGGTCGACATCATCATCAAGAAAAGATGCGGAAAATTTATTTAGAAATTCGTCTAAACACCAATTCCAGGCAGCCGGGCCAATTATGGATCCCTGTGGGCATCCCCTACGTACTCTATAAGTGACCATATCGTACTTATTTTTTATGGCTATCTTTCTTTTACAGAAGTAGTTGTCAATTAAACTAATGATTTTGGAGCTGCACTGGGCTACTCTAAGTCTGGCTTTAATGGCCGGCCACCATAAATTGTCGAAGGCACCAACTATGTCCATGAAAAGCGCAACAACATATTTCTTATCAGTACAGTTTACACTATTCCTGAAACTCAACAGCGCATCTTCAGTAGAAAAGCCTTTCTTAAATCCAAATTGCTTGGTACTCGATAGGTCATTTGAAATATAAGTTCTTTGAATTCTGTTAATAATTATTCTCTCGAAAATTTTGCTAACCACCGGTAGAAGTGCAATAGGTCTGTATGAGCTGATTTGATCTAATTCCGCATCTGGATTTTTTGGTAAAACTAATATCCTGGCAATTTCCCAGCTGTTCGGGAAAATACCTTCTCTAAAACATTTGTTGTACAAAATTTTTAGGATTTCGCTATTGGCTTTCCATAAATTCTTAATGATTTCAGGACCAAACCCATCTAGCCCTGGTGCTTTCTTATTTTTTGTTCTTTTAATAGCCTCATTTATTTCTAAAAACGTTATGCTTTCTTCCAGGTTGTAATTTAGATAGTTTTTGTTTTGCTGTCTTATATCTCCATGGATAGGTGTTTCATTCACTAGGTTGTCACAGGGCGCAAACTTGTTACATAGGGCCAAAGCGGAATCTCTCCAAGAATTTGTTCTTTCACCAGATGGTAAATAGAGGGTCGCAAATTGTTGTAAGCTGCGATTTTTGTTTCTCACAATTTTATGCAAGATACCCCAGGGATCTTTGTTACCCTCGATATTAACAAATTTTTTCCAGGACTCCATTTTAGTTTTTCTAATTTCATTTATGTATTTATTTCTTGCCTTCTTATAATAATCTTTGCAGTCATTAATAGTTGTGTTTAATTTCAGACGACGAGCACGTGCCAGTTGCCTCCTGCTGCTGCGTACATCTTTCCTAAGTCTTGTGAGCTCTGCAGTCCACCACGGCACCGGATTGGTCAACAGCTTCTTCCGCGGGATTGTTTTAGTACAAGTATCGGTAAGTATTTTATTAAATTTAGTAATTAATACGTTAGGTTCGGAATTTTCTAAATTTTCTAGCACTACGGAATTGAAGTTCTCTTTTGTAAGATTGTAAAATGCCTCCCAATCTGCCGCTTTAATATTGTATTCCCGGACTGACGGTAAATGATTAGCGCTACCTTTTTTATCCTTTATATTGAATGTTATTAAATTGTGATCCGAAATAGCCGCCATATTTGTGACTCTCCATGATGTTATCAGACCAGCAAAACTATCCTTAATCAGCGAGACATCTATATTTGATTCTCCGTGAACATTGGAGAAAGTAGGTACATTACTAATCCTATTAAGGACACACAGATTGTTTTCAAAAATGAACTCTTCCAGTTTATTGCCAGAATCATCTGTTTCGTTTGAGAACCACAGAGTAGACTTAGCGTTTGCGTCCATTACAATTATGGCCATGTGATTTCCAGTGAACGACAGACACCTTTCTAGATCCAATAAGAAGTTTTCAATTGGAAGAGAAAATTGGCAATACACGTTAATTATGTAGAAACGCAGTTTATTGTGAGTAATGTGTGTGCACATGATGTGGTTGGTTTCTAAATGTGGGATACAGAAATAGTCCAGTTTTTCTTTATTTATTACTAAAGCAACCCAAGGGTTGTCACCTTTGGGTTGTATGAGTTCTATGTTAGGAGAGTTGTATCCTCTTACTTTGCCTTTATATATGTATGGTTCTTGAATACATAATATATCCATGCCCTGTTCTGTGTAAATTTTACTTATGTCAGCTGCAGCTGTCATGGATCTCTGGGCATTTATTTGGCCGACTTTTAGGTCCATTTCAATTTACTTTTATAATTTTCAACTTGCCTGATGTATTCGGGGCACAGACTACTCCTAACACTGTGTTCAGTGTCCTTTCTCTTTACTCTCATACAGGAGGGGCATTGAGGATTTTCTTTTTTATTGCAATTTTCTCGAGCATGTTCCGCACTACCACAGTACTCACACAGCTGGTTAGATTCATTGCAATATTTTGCTATGTGTCCATAACCGTGACACTTGAAGCAACGAGACACGTTCATATACTCCTTGACTGAATAAATTCTCCACGTGAGATAAATTTTGCCATAGTTTACGATTCGCTCAAGCTCTCTACCAGGTATTTGCACAATCCAATTCACTCTTCCAGGATTTCGCGACTTCAAGGCATGTCTAAAGTTCACCTGCTTTTTAAGATTCTCTATTTCATCGTCACTCAAGTGTTCAAAATTTTTATTTATTAAGTCTTCTTTCAGCTCTTCTGGTTTCTTTTCTTTCTCAACATCGTAAATTATTATGGAAGGATCTAATTTTTTGGGCTCCGCAGTGCTTAGTCCAATTTTTTTGAAATCAGCGCTTTTAATTATTTCGACATCCGTTTTACCTTTAACTTCTATAAGCACCCCTTTATTCTTCAATTGTCTAATGTTTTTCACTTTCAACTTATTTCTATCCTTATCCAAGGCTTGTGTGACCTGGTTCTTAATTTCATCGTTAGTTCTTTTGTCGCTTTCTTCCAACGGTTTTATTATTAAAATTTCACTTTTTTCTTTTCTCTTTTCAGGTTTCTGATGAGCACCGACGGCACCAGATGAAGTTGATGTGCGATGTGCCACATTGCTGAGTACCGCCTGCACGTAACTTTTTTCTGTTCTGGTCTGACACTCTGTATGTACTGCAGTTAGTTTCTCTTTTTCTAAAATTACCTGCTGTAACTTATTTTCTAACACTGCCCACTTAGCTAAAATAAACTTAATAGCTGGCTTGGTGACTTTGTTTGACTCGTTGAACAGGTATTGCTCCAATGAGTCTCTTTCCGCCTTAATATCATCTAACGGCGACTTCGTACCACAATTAGGGCTAGTGCTGCCTTCATCAGTCTTCCTTCTCCTCTTACCACGACTAGTACCCATACGAGTACCAGCGGATTCTTCTGCTGCAGACGATATAGAGCTAGCTCTGCTGTGTCCACCAGCGTAGCCAATATATCCCGGCTCCACCCTCTCCACCTCCATCTCATCGTTTTTGTTTTTATTTGAAATTCTGGTATCCATGAGAGTCCCACGAGTATGGTGGAAAAGGTATCGACCCGGGCAGAGCCACCATTACCCGGGCAAGGCAAGATAAAACAGGGGTTGCCAGTTCCCCCGAGTTTGGCCACTAAAGGCTGGTGCACCCACCAACCCACCTCCCGGCGCGATCGTCCGGGAGATGCCCCTTCGCCGTGGGCCATAACTTAGGGTTAGGGATTTTTTATAGAGGTTGTCATCCTCGCGGTCCAGCCAGTTAAGGCAAGACCCCCGTTCCTCCTGACGCCACGTACCACCGGGATAAATCCCGGTGGGTCGTTGCAACGCCAGGGGCTTACGGTGTGGGGCTCTACTCTTTCGAGCAGAGCACGTGGGGTACGCTCTTAGGCGGGCCCATCACCCTGAACCACTCCGGCATGGTAAAACCTGCCAGGGGCTGAAGCCCCCGCCGGCACAGCCTCAGGGATCACACGGGCACAGTGCCCCCCAACCACGACAAGGTGGCGTACCTTTCGAGGGGGATTCGCCTCGGGTAGGGAGGCACTCGATGATACTCGAGCGCCTCACTTATCCTGTCCCAGGGCAGAGAGTTAAAGGCGTTGACGATGTCCAAGCTCACCGCCAACGCCACCCCGCCCCGAGACACGGCCGCGTCCGAGAGGTGCCTGACTCGACGAATCGCATCGATTGTCGAGCGTTCCTCCCGGAAGCCGTATTGGCAGTCGGCCAGATTCGAACCCACCCTCGCGAGATGCCCGGCGAGGCGGCGAGAGACTATTCGCTCAAATAGCTTCGCCACCTCGTCGAGCAGACAGATCGGCCGGTAGGAGGAAGGCGCATCCGCCGGCCGGCCCGCTTTACGGAGGAGGATTAACCTCCCCCGTTTCCACCCCGGGGGGGACCTGGCCAGACTCCAGGCAGCCGTCGAATAGCCGCCGGAGCCTGTCGGCCAGGACGTCCGCGGCCAACACCCAAGCTCGGCCCGGGATACCGTCCGGGCCCGGTGCGGTATTCTTCTTCGCACCGAGCCTCCGAATGGCCCAGGCTAGCTCCTCGCGTGTTACCCCCAGCTCGGCGGACCAGATGATCGGGTCCGCCGGTGCATCCGGGAGCCGTCGCTCCTCCCCAGTAACGGGGAAGAGGGTGTCGATGACTACCCTCAGCAGCTGGGGGTCCATGCTCTCCGTGACCGGGGGAGCCCGTGGTCTGAGTTTGCCCAGTACCACGTGATATGGGCGCCCCCATGGGTCACGGTCCAGAGTGGCGATGAGCTCTCCCCACGCTCGGGCTTTGGCCGTCCTGATGGCGTGCCGCAGGACACCGCGCGCTTCGCGGTAACCGTCCTGCAGCTCCGCCATCCTCGCAGCGTCGTGTTGCCTCCTGCGGCGGTAGCGAGTGCAAAGGCGGCGCGCGCGGATGCAGGCTGCACGCAGCCCGGCAATCTCGCGCGACCATCAATATACCACCCGCCGAGGCGCGGCACTGGCTCTGGGCATAGCGACGTCGCACGCCGACGTCATCGCGCCCCGGATCCAGTCCACTTCCTCCGCGACGCCTTTCCGTGCTGGCGCTTCCGGCCAGGAGATAGCGAGGACGGCGGCCAACAGGGGGTCCCGGTCCAGGCGCCGAAGTGCCCATCGCGTTGGCGGGCTGCCATCTCGCCTGCGGGGTCCGACCCCGGGTGGGGCGGCGGATACATCCATGAGGATGTGGAGGTGGTCTGACAGCGTCTCCACCTCCTCCGCCACCCTCCAGCCGGAAACGCGGCGCGCGGCGGTTGCCGTGGCCCAGGTGAGGTCCACGATGGACCCCCCCTGCCGCCGCACGCACGTGTTCACGGTGCCCTGGTTCAATAACCAGAGACCGTACCCCGCGGCCCACTCCGCCACGGTCTCGCCCCTCGCGTTTGTCCTGGGGCTCCCCCACGCCGTAGACTTGGCGTTGAAGTCCCCCAGGACAAGCACCGGACGAGGCAAACATCGGGAGATGCATCTCCCGACCTCGTCTAGGTACTCCTCGAAGGCGTCGAGACCGCAGTTGGGCGAGATGTAGCACCCCACCACCGACAGGTCCCCCCACCGAACTGCCACGAATCCCCTACCGCTCTCCAGTAACGAGAACGGCGGGGATCCCCCCCACGCGATCGTCACGGTTCCGCACTCGTCACCCATCCAACCAGGATGATCTGGGACGACGTACGGTTCCGCGACGATCGCCAACCCTAACTCCCACTCCGCCAGGGTCTGGACTAGCAAGTCCTGTGCCCCGGCGCAGTGGTTGAGGTTCGTTTGGAGGAGGCGTGACGACGTGAATTTTATGCCGTCGTCATGGCCTCCTCCCGGCCTCCCTCACGTTGGCTGGTGCAGTCGCCGGCCCACCTTCCGTCCTCGCAGCAGCGGGTGGTTTTGTCCCCTTGCCCTTCCGGCTTTCCGGGAGGGTGGTGCGCACCCTTTGACTCCAAGCCTGTGCTCGGCCGGTCTCCCCAGGTCCGTACATAACGGACACTTGGGAGTGGCCGAACACTGGCTCGCATGGTGCGCCGAGTCGCCGCAGACATAGCATCTATTGCTCCTGTCTACGGCGCTCGTGCACCGCTGCCTGATGTGCCCTACTTCCAGGCAGCGGTAGCACTGCAGTGGGCGGGCTTCCAGGGCCTCTACACGGGCCGAGGACCAGCTCACTCTTACCCTCCCGGACGCCGTGATTTTTCGGACGGCGGTTAGGGGGGATTGAACCCAAATGGTTCCGCGGCCGGAGGGGGAGGACCGGATCAGTCCAGTCCTCACCTCGCCGACCCCGCCGCCGCCACCGCGACTACCACGTCACCCGGAGTGACCGAGTCGTCCAACCCCCTTATGCGCATATCTGCCCGTTTTGTGGGCAGGGCGACTCGGACCTCCGTTCCGGCGAATATCGCCGAGAGTTGGCCCGCCAGCGCCTGGGCCTTCTCTCGGCTTTCTTATCCGGGGACCTCTAATATTAGGCCCCCGGTAACCGCCCTCTTCGGCCTGATGGCCTCTATGCCGAGGTCCGGCAGCTGCACCTTTTGCTTTGCAGCCGCCATGACCTCTGCATAGGTTTTCTTGGCGCCCTCCGGCAGAGTCAACGTGACTGCGGCAGTCCTCGGCGGGCGCCCCAGTACCGCCTTTGCCGTCTTCTTCGCCGTCTGAACCCGCCGTGGGGCCGCCGGCGCGCTAGCGGTCTGCTGTGCAGCGGCCGTTACAGACTTCTTGGCCGCCCTCTTGGCCCTCCCGCTGACTACCTTGGCCCACGTCTCCTCCCTTACCGCGGGATGGGGCGTGGGTCTGGCCGGCGTTGCCGCAGAGGGCCTCGCCTGGCTGACCGCTTGTTGTGTCTGTGGTGTCGGGGCTACAACCTTCCCCCTCGCCCGGGTGACTGGCCCTGCCGCTGTGGCGCTGGGCACTGCCGAGGCGCCGGCCCGAGGTGGAGGCCCGCCGGAACGAGCAGGCAGTACCTTCCTCCGGAACGCGGCCAGCTTGGCCTCCACCAACGCTCCGATGCGTTCCATTAAGACGTCATCGGGACGTCTACTGTCGGCGGCCGCCCTCGGCGCGCTCTGCGTGGTCGCTGGCGGTGGAGGTGGCCGCGCTGCGGCGCTGGCGCGCGACCCGGCCACTCCACCTCTTTCTCTACCCGCTCCAGCCTGTGTCGGGGTCTCCATTCGCCTTTGCGGAGCTCCCGAGCCCGAATTTGAAGGGGGGGGGGGGGGGGGGCATGGCGTTGAACCTCCCTTTCAGCTCCGCCATCGCCCCCCTGAGGCTGGTGACCCTGGCTTTTAGCTGGGTGTTAGCTATCTCCAGCTCCACGTCCGGTGACCTCTTGGGTATCTCCGCCACGGCCGAGATGGATGCCTGCGAGGCGGCCTTCAGGACCTTTATCAGCGAGGCTTTGAGGACCTTGCCTCTGGCCGCCACGCGCCGGACCAGGTTCATCAGGTCCGTCGCCTTTGTCTCCAGATCGGGGGTCGTCAGCGTCCTCATGTGGTCCGCAATGCGTCCCTCCACGAGGACCCCCTTCTAGAAACATTCTGGAGGAATTATTTCGTGTAATTCCTCCAGCTCATCCATCTCGGCGGCAGAGTCCTCAGCCGCCTGCCTCTTACAGGTCTTCGCCCCTCCCTCCCCTCGTCGGAGGCCGGCTGCGGAGCCCTCTTCCGCTTCCGCTTACCGCGGTCTGCGGCGACGGTCGGAGTGGCCGAAAAATCGGACTCCGCATCACTCCACTTCGAAGATTGGGAGGCTCCGTCTCCCGTGTCGTCAATCGCGCTCGTGGTCGAGCGCACGGAGCGCATAGAGTGGATCGACGGGGCCGGTGACACGACCCTGCTGCCCGGCGCCGGGGACACAACCCGGCTGCCTGGCGCCGAGAGGCGCGCAGATCTCCTCGGCGGCGGTGCGAAGACTGCGTACACCGCGTCGGCGGCCGGTGGCAACTCTAAGGCCTGCACGCCAACTGGGCCTTCATTCTCTCTTATGGCCTCCTCTTCTCCCGTTATCGACTCGTAGGAGCCCGATAGCCGGTCCTCCTCGCCGTCTTTACCCCCCTCCCCAAGTGTTTTTGCGTTTAGTTGAGACATTTTGGCAGGTATGTTAAGTGATTACGCGCTTCGGGCATCATGCCACCCCTACCGCGGTAGGGGATCTATCCACGCTTAGTATTGATCCTAGTTATGGGTACCGAAGCCGAGAAGCGGTTTGTCAGGTGGTCAACCCTATCGGTACCAAGATCCTATGAAAAAGTTACGGGATAGTCCCGTTCCATAATGATGCTAAAGGTTTAACGTCACCCCTATCGAATGAGCGACACCCGGTCCGTCCGGATGCCTGATTCAAACCTCGGGCTAGACGCGCCTGGGTACAATCCCCCCCGACATGGTTATGAGGAAATACTGACCAGGTAATCCTCCATTCCCCCGCCCAAACGCTGCGACGTCAACCCCTGCAGGGACTCCAGTCAGCCGATCTGCTTTCGTCTTCGCCAGTCGCGACGGGTCAGGCCGTCTTCGCCTCACAGCCTTTCGGCCACGAAGGACGCGTCTCCACCGCGACGAGGGGGGACTAATGCCATGCCCGCCACGAGGGAGCCGCGCCCTCCGTGTAGGACGTACGCACCGGCGTCTTTCCCACCACGACCGACTACTAGCTTCCACGGACCGACCCCGTTTGGGGGGCTACTACTCCACCCCGTGGTTAGTCTGCCGGGAATATCCATCGCAGGTTGACCGAGGCCCATTCACACACACACATTCACACAATCGCCGCCCCCCGTTAGTACAGAGTCTCCGGTACAGTTTGGCACGTCACCTTTTCAGGTGGCCATGCGAAACCGACATCAGAGTCTCCGCCCAGCAAGCACCACGTGGAGGTGGGGGTACGGCTTGAGCGACCTTCTCAGGCCGCCCCGGTGCGTCCACCATCGACCAGAGGAGTGAGCTCGAAGGGCTTTCGCCCCCCGCTCTCATCCACGGGCAGAGGGCTTACGCGCCTGCCTTCGTTTCTATACCTAAATATATATATGTTATAATTAATTGTGTGCTCGTTAATATACCAGTCGGACCATCTTACTAAACCCACCTTACTACAGCTTCAGCCTTTGATATTGATCGAGAGTTTGGTTGCTGACTTCCTCTCCCCCAGGAATGTGGTCGATAGATTCATCTAGGTCAGCCATCCCTTCATGAGCCTGCCTACACTTTTTTAGGATGTCGGTGACCAAAGATCGCAGCTCGTTTATATTGGGTGGCGTCGCCCTCAAAATCCTGAGGACTTTCCTACGAGCACGATCTCGATCCCCTACAGAGTTCAGTCGTCGCGCGTTAGATATGCCTACTAGCTCACCGTATGCCGGCGCCATAATCTGATCCATGTCCCTGGCACCATATGAGGTAGCCCAGTCGTTTGCTAACACCTCGGCTATAAGCGGTCTTGCATGCCAAGAAGTGAAAGCATTAATTCGGTTGCGGTACTGATCGTTGAGCATATCACCCGTCGCAACCAAAACCAGGGGCATGAGTGCGTCAGAGGAGGCCGTCATCAAGCGGGAAAAGTTGGCTATAACAGACGGTACTCCCCTGTTGCTGGCCTGGATGAGACGTTGGGACAGAGATCTCCTATCAGCCATTGTGAAATACCTAGTGGAAAATTTAAAGCACAAATTTATGGAATGTTCTCCAGATACCTCTAGTACTGATGAGACTAATTGTGAGGTGTTAGTAAGGACTGTATATTTCTCTGTCTCCACAAATTTATTATAAAACACAAATGAAAAGTGACAATGTGACGAGTAACTAAGAGTACGCTTAATTCTACCAAACTTCTCCGGGTGGCATACCTTTATAATTTCGGTATTTCCCTCTCCTAGACCTTGAGTACTTCGTTAGGGTGGAGATTGTGTCAATTCTCGAAACTCATTGGTTTTTACATTTTGACCCTCCACCCTCTCGAGGTGTCTAGGAAAGGGCAATGGATGGCGTTCTGGAGGATCTGAGGACCACCAAGGTTTGAAGTACTTGTCAAAGCTAACATGGAACGCGCGCTGAAATTAGAGATTTCTAGACATCCAGGCATCGGGAAGTAATAAATAACTATATACAACTGTAGGTTCCCGATGCTCAGGATGCCTGGCGTCGTCCCATGCTGCTCAGCCACAGATGGCCCTCAGACCCTTCCTGAGAGGCCTTATTGTTTGGAAAGTCCAACAAGTACAGTGTTTGTAAAGTGTGAATAACTATCAATGGATCGCAACTGTGACATTCAATGAGTCTAATTATAGAATGTGATAAGTATCACGTGAACTGTCCAAGGAAGGTACAGGAAACAGTGTTTTTTAAAAAAATATATGTTTCTGTACTAATATCCTTTTCAGGCTCCTCCTCAGAGCCAAGGTCCAAGGCATTAAGAAGCTCTAAGTTAGTCAAATGCTGACAAATTCGCCGTGCGATGTCTTCCAGACTTTCCGTGTAGTCTAGCCGTAACACACCGCATATCGCTGACAAATCAGCTGTAGTAAGGTGGGTTTAGTAAGATGGTCCGATTGGTATATTAACGAGCACACAATTAATTATAACATATATATTTAGGTATAGAAATGAAAAATAGAAGTAATATAAAATATCGTAAAGAAAGAACTGGAACTAAGAGAACTAAAGCAAAATGACTTTCGGCGTCTTCGCACGACCGATTACATAACAGGCTTCTTAACTACTGCCTAATTGCTAAGCCAACGCACCCGCTTCTTCCCGAATCGGCAATATTCGGTTTGTATCGTTTGTTTTCGCACCTTGTCACGCGACGCACACACACACTGTTATCCTAACGGTTTTCATTATCGGGAAACAGATTAAACAATAAACTTCACATTCTTAATGTTGGAGGAAGAAAACGGGACTGCATTATCTGCTCACACAGAGAAATACCAGGTGGAAAACGCCAAACAAATTACTTTTGTTCAACGTGTGCCAACGAACCTGCAATGCATATCGGTGACTGTTTTACACGTTACCACACATTAGAAAAATGTAAGATATAAAATTTTAATTTTTTTATTATAAATATGTTTCTTAATATCTAATGGTTCATATACACCAAACGACATGAGAACAAATTACATGATTCCGAAGTTAAACTAGTTAATATGGCATGATTCCTGTTTGTACACTTCCCTAAAAAGATCCCGCCGAGTTGCTGGTAGATATCCCGCGAGATGACTCCAGTGCAAAGGGTTAAATTTTCAGTGAAAACTGCACACACTAAATTCCATTTGCAGTTACAAACTAAACAATTTGAACACATTAATTATTTATTAGTATAATTATATAAGAGAAAGAAAGGCGCAAAGTTTCCTCGAAACTTTTCTGCAACGCGAACCGCACAGAAAGGAGAAGAAAGAGTAAACATGCTCAAACAAAAAAAAGGGGCCCGCCAATTCCGGGAACTGGGAGCGATGCGCCACGCAAGTATGTCAACACTTGCTTGCCACGGACTGACATGTCGCTGCGCGTTCGCAAAAAGAAAAACAACGCAAAGAAAAAATATCTCCCGCCAAGGCGAGCAAAGGAGAAAATACAAGCGACGTCACTGACAAGCGAATGCCTCGCATACACGTCGCAAAAATTGAATTTCGCACGTTGATATATGCGCGACTACCTGGCGAAAACCGCCAAAGGAGATGAGCGCTGCGGACGGCGAATCAGGAACGGCAACGAAGGCGTCCTAAGAGTCCAAGCACGAAGCACTGCCCCAGGCACCGGTGACGTCGACCCGGGAGCGGCGACAAAGACCTCCCCAGAAGGTGCGAGAGCCAACAGCTCGCACTGTATTAGGCACCGATAACGATGATTGTTCGCAGTTTAAGGCCACGAGACGACGGCGTAGGAGTCCACACGACGCCAGATTAAGCCCATGCAAATCTGCTGCCACCGACGACGCCGTGAAGGGCACCTCTCCGAAGGGATGTTCCGGTGTAGCCAAGAAAACGTCTCAATGCGCGTGGTCCTCGGTGTTAACAGGTGTACAACAGAGAACATGCACCAACACCAAGACTCTACACTCCTGGATATTTATCCTGGGTCACCAATGTATCTATGTGGGCTTTTTATTCGTAGCCTAAATTACAGTGATGTAGACTGTAGCGGAAACAGGCATGAACTGCCGCAGGTAGGCGGCAACGCCACGCATGCGTCTATTTGTCGCCACCGTTTAGCGCCAGAGGAGCAGAAACGACGGAGGGAAAAAGACGGTAGTAACCGCTGTCTACAGAATTATAGTTCTCACGACTATAATTATGAATGAATGATAAAGCAGGGAATTGCTAGTAACACTATTTAGCCCCCCTTATTTAACACCAGTTTTATTAGTTTCGTTAACTTCTACAGTACACGTGTTCTACAGTAGTACACAGTTAACTTCTACGGTAAATGACCTCAGAATAGTTCATAGAGTTTATTTAACATGGTAATTTTTAAAATGATCGATACATAATGCTACATCGCAAACATCACATTTAAAAACTGTTTCTTTTCGAACTAACATAGATAAGCATACAACGCATCGCTTTGATGTTTTGTTCCCCATTGCTAGTGTTGGAGGTATTCGTATAAGAAAATGCTGGCCAGTGTATCGCGTTAATAAATCATTGATAGATGATGCCTCTCTTACTCTTACGTTTGCTAAATATTTTTCCATAATTTCTTCGGCTGATTTTTGTTTATAGACGTGGAAAGCTCGACCCTTTTTATTGTTTTTGAAAATTATATAACTGTTTAGTAACATCATGTCTATAAAGTAAAAATATATTTTTTTATAGGCTTTTTTACATCTCCGCATAATGTGAAATTTGCTTAACATTTGATCGCCAACATAAATTCCACCCATATTCTTATTGTAATCTATTACTACTGATGGTTTTAAAATTTTTTGTCCGGTATATCGGTTTGTGTTTTCCGTTTCGACAAAATCTAAGGTATGCATAGTTGTTAATAAAAAAACATCTTTTTTATCTTTCCACTTTATGGCCGCCATATCTGCTGTTGAAAATACAATAGCTTCTCCCTTTTCTAATTGAAGGAATTTTACTTCCCGCTGCATTACTTTCCTATTCATTCTCGCTGGTCCGCATACGTTTGTTTGCATATTATATAATTCCCGATATAAAGTCGGTGAACTGTACCAATTATCAATAAACAAACAATATCCTTTGTATAGTAGTCTACTCTCAATATAGAGAGTAATATAGGCTTCGAGTATATCGTATTTGTACACTTGAATACGAATCGTCAAAATAGTCAGAATCCATTGGGGCAACTAAATTTTATTTTAAATTATAAAATTAGGTTATTTTTAAATTTGGATTTAGATTGGCACTACTTACTCTTAACGGCAATTAGAAAGATCTACACAAAAATTAACGAAAGTAAAATTTGTTAAGAACGCAATGAAAACAGCTCAAATACTCGCAGATTAACAGCAAAACGCGAACTATGTCATATGCGGAATATTCCGCGGCCGGTGATAAAAGAAAGTCGCGGCTCGCGGAACAGTCTGCGCTCGGTGATAGAAGACTATCATCATGCGCGGAATATTTCGCTTACGGATGCGAATGGTTTAATATAAAACAGGCAAAATAACAAAAGAATAGATAAAGTTGTACAACACGTGTTCACTGCAAGATGTCCGGAAGGCCAAGTCCCGGGAAGCCAATCGCCGCTTGTTTTGTGGACGACGCGTCCGTCTACGCCTGCGTCGTCCACAAGAACAAGTGGCGATCGGGACTTCCCGGCACTTGATCTTCCGGACATCTCGCACGAACACGCGCAGTATAATTTCTATCTGTCACTTTATCATCTTGCTTAGTTTACATTAAATAGTTCTACCAGTAATTCCCTAGTTTACACTTCATTCATAATTATAGTCGCGAGAACTATAGAATTGTAGGGGTTCGTTTCCCGAAGAATGGAGAAAGAAGGAATGGCGGGAAGAACGAACACCGTAATTAAACTCAACAATCTTTAATCGCAAACTTTCTAGGTTTCAGCGTCTACATGAAGCGCAGGAACGGAAACAACTGGCTCCCTTTCCTCTCTTCTTCTTCCGCTCGCCAGAGGCGCGGGCATCGCGTGGTTGTCGCCACAGAAGAAACGGAAGCATTGCCATCTATCGGATGGAAAAGGATACTAGATGGGGTTAAGGCGGACTCAAAACAAAAACATTGTTGATGCGAATTAGACCAAATCATAGACCCACATTGACGCTACAAACATTGTTAACACATTGTATGCGGGCTGTCTTGCGTACTTCAACCTACGTAGTGGGGGCTATTTTTATACAGAAATAAAGGTAACTAGCGCAACGTCGCGATATAACGCACAAGTTCGCGAAAGCATGCTTAGAAGAAAATGGACTACAGTTCGAATATTTATTCTAATTGAATGCATAAAGGTACAGCGACACTGCACAAATAACATTAATTTCTGTATGATATTTATGCTCCGTTTATACTGTGCATATGATTAACATTTTTCCTGCTGATAGTAGTTTTCCACGATAACGTTTCCTTTGACCGATTCCGCATTTCTTACTTCAAGGTTATTTGAAGGTCATAGTATAGTAGGTCGTTGGACTCGTCTTGACATCAGCTACAATACTATGAAGTCAAAAATACATAGTGCTATTTAAAAAAAGCCAAGGTGACCTTGACTTCCTAGCAAAAAAAAATGTTTGGAAATTTTGGTAATTATTTACTTTAGGGGACACCTCGCCGATTTTGATGACCTTGAAATATAACTTTTCCTTATACATATAACCGCCGCTCGCATTTAGTTTCCGAGATATCAGCAAGAATATATCCCATAATATATCGTATTCTGCTTCTGACAGGTGTTTCAGAGTACACACACATAGTTCTAGTATTGTTACGTGCATGTTATCGTATGTATATTATGACAAGTTGTTAGGTTTCATGGAAAGATGAAACAGAAGGTTTCATCGTAGGTCTCAGATCATATTTTCCTGAATCGGTGTTGATTGGGCCGGATTGAATTGCGGCCGTCGTGAGGCAGCCGTCTGTGCCTAGACCAAGCAGAGAAATCTGATAACTTGTCATAATTATTGAATTTGTTTATAACCAAACTCAACCCAACCTTACGATGCATGACTCGCACGTAAACAACGTGCGCTGTATTATGCGTGCTGTAGAATACCTCAAACAAATAACATTTTGACAAAACAGCCAAATACCATACATATGGTATCGAATATATTTTTGCAAATATCTTGGAAACTAAAGCCGAGCGGCGGTTATATGTATAGGGAAAAGTTGTTTAGAATGCTGACCTAGACAACGTATTTTAAGGTCATCAAAATCGGTGAGGTGTGCCTTAAAGTAAATAATTACCATTTTTTTTTCATAGTACGATAGCATTTGTTCAGAGGAATTCTTCTACGCAATTCTTGGATATCCTCGACTGGAGTTTTAAAAACTGTTTCCTTCAGATGACCCCACAAAAAAAAATCGCGCGTATTGACTCCTTAGGAACTGACGAATTTATAACATTTTACAATAATAAATTACCTCAGATGCAGGTCGTTGAATCCGTCGCAACAAATGCCATCGTACTATGAAAAAAAATATATATGGTTCCATTTAAAAAATTAATTTGACTTAGAAATCCCCCTACCCCCTACCACCACACGACGTGCAAAAAAATAATTTGCACCATATAGTGTCCCCCTTCATACCAAACAACTTTTGTACAAACATTTTTTTGATAGGTTCAGTCCCCCACGAGATATTCCAATTTTGCGAGATAAAGGAAACACCCTCTATAAAACCACGGACACGGGGATCCTATTGTAGTAGCAAGACGTGGTTATTTCCGCTCATATTTAACAAAATTAAACGCATTCCTAAGCCTTATTCGATAAACGTATTTCTGGTACTTCTAAACTCTAAACATAGGTGATTTATGATTGGCATGTTTTTCAATGGGTAAAAGTCTTAACAAAAATTTAGAAAAGACTTAGAAAAAATTTATATAGCTTGTTTAAACATTTTAAATAAAAATCAGATTTCATTGAAAGTAGATTTGCAGAATAATTTGTTTGAACGAAAGCTCGTTACTTATTAATTTCCGAGAAATTAATAACTTTGGAACTAGGCCCGACAAAATTGACAAAATTCAATCCCGCGAAATTAACAAAACACGATCGTAGTCAAGACAACGCCTAACAACTTGATTTCGAATCATTCTGCCCGTCATCATCCAGTGATTTCCTGTTTAGCGATTCCTTTTTCGTAGCGATTTTAACTGTTTAATTTAACGATTATTTCTATTTTATTATTTCTAGTGTTAGAGTTTAGTGTTTAAGTTTAGCGTTAGAAATATTTTGTATTAAAATTTAGTATTAAACTTAAGTTTTAGTAGTAAATATTAGTGTTAAAGTGTAGCGTTAGAATATAGTGATTGGGTTTTTTCCATAGTTTTTTGTACTTTTTTATTGTATTTTCTCATTATAATTTCTTTTCAGTTTTTTAGTTTTGTAGTTTTACAGTTTTTTATTATATTTTCGTAGATCTGTTGTTATAGTTTGATAGTTATCTTTGTTATAGTTTTATAGTTTTCTTTGTTATAATTTTGTGGTTGCTAAATTAAATATCTTACGATCATTATGGAACGTAAACAAGGTCAAACAATACATAGTGGGGCCCGAAATGTAATCTGGCATATAATTAACAAGTGTGACGATGAAGCATGTAAAGGTCAAGTGCTTCATCCAGTCCAGCAAGCGACTATTCTTGCTGCCGATTATGCTGGAGTATCCACAAAAAGTATTAGCCGGATCGAGAAGGAGGTTTCAACATCCGGAGAACGTGAAGTGCTACCATCACCAGGAAAGAAACGTCAGAAGAGGGGGATACAAAATTTCATTGCTCGCTTGAGGACCAAGCAATAATAGGAAATATTATTTATGATCTTTTCGAGGTACAAAAAATTGTGTCAACGGGTCCTAAATTATGTAAGCGAACGAGGAAGAGATAGACAAATATTGCTCCTTGGTGGTCGGTGATCGACTCTGTTCTCGATGGCGAGAACGGCCTCTTTTATTAACGGACATCCATACTCACATATACAACACATACACACACACACACACACACAAAGTATCGCGCCGGTCGTCACCGACGAAACCGTTACCACGGAGAAAAACCGTCGTCGGTTTCGGCAACGATATAAACGTACTTTGTAATGCGGTTTGATGCCACGCTAGTCGGCATCTTCGGATGCGGAGTCATGTAACAGTTAGGCGGACGCCATGATAGCCGGCGTCTTCTAAAGGATCCGCCGGACTCGGCCCTGACACGTGCCGGGCGAAATATACACGTGCCCTACAATTATTAGTGACCATCCGAGAGAAAATCGACTTCCCATGGAAACTAAATAGTCTTTACAGATTACTCAAGCGTATGGGCTTCAAGTGGAGGAAGAGCAGTAGTATTAGGAAAGTATAAATTCAAAAGCCAAATGTCGTAGCCTGGAGAGCTAAATATCTGAAAGCAATAGAATATTATAGGAAGCAAAGGAGAAGTGTAATTTACCTCGATGAGACATGAGTCGACAATACCTTATGTTTTCATAAGTGTTTGCAGAGTAAGGAGATGCTCGGAATTCTCAAAAGCAGCAGTTCATCACACCGGCTAGTTTATCGTTCACGCCGGAGAAAACGATGGTTTTACAAAGGGGGCGGAATTAATATTTAAGTCTCGCACAACAACTGGCGACTACCACGGATAAATGAATGCGGAAAATTTCGAGAAATGGGTAATTGAAAATTGCTACCTAACATTCCTCTAAAGTCCGTGTTAGTTATGGTTAACGCCCCCTATCATTCTGTTCAACTGAATAAACCACCCTCAAAATGTTCCAGAAAGGAAAATATGGTCCAATGGTTGGTGGGAAATAATATCCCACATACACAAGACATGAGAAAATACCAGTTGATCGAACTGATACAAAAAAACAAGATGTTACAAAACAGCTGTTAGTCGAAACGGTATTCGCAATCCAGTCTTGAAAAACTCCTGGCGCTACGCACACAGTCGAGCAGTGTGTACTTCCGACTGTACATGTGAGACTGCTGCCGCTCGCGATCGCCTATTCCCCGCAAATGTACGTCAGTTCACAACCGTGACGTACGGCTTGTTATGCGCTCCATTTTTGGCGCTACGCACCTTATACCAATTGGCTGAAGAAGAATAAGAACAACATGCAGTAGGCGCCCGAGTCCTTAAAGAAGACTTCTACGTCGATGACGTGCTGACGGGAGCGTCGTCATTAGAAGAAGTTTGCAACATCATCAAGCAATTAGACGGCATTTGCAAGGCGGGCGGTTTAAAATTGACAAAGTGGTCAACGCACTGCCCAGGTATTCCAAGGTTACTCCAAAACGAGGCTGTGATGGCGAACAACGAAGACTGGCTACCCGAAGGTCAACATTCGGTGCTCGGGTTACAGTGGAATACCACAACCGATGCGATCACTATCGATTGCAAGGTAAGATGTAACCAAACGTTCACTAAACGGAATGTTCTAGCCCAAATTGCACAGATTTTCGATCCTTTGGGATGGCTAGCGCCTGTAACTGCACTTGCGAAAATCTTCTTACAATCGCTGTGGCTACTCACGCTGGAATGGGATGAACGTTTACCCGCAAAGGAACTGTGGGCACGATTTGAGCAAGTATGGGCCCAGTTGTCAAGCATCCAGTTGCTAAGATGGATCGGACCATGTACACGAGGATCCACAACCGAACTGCATGGCTTCTTAGACGCATCTGAACGAGCGTACGCTGCCGTCGTCTATCTCCGCTCAGTGTCCGAAAAGGGAGACATTCGGGTAAGACTATTATCGGCAAAAACTAAGGTCGCCCCTCTTAAACAGGTCAAACTGCCTCGATTGGAGCTGTGCGGGGCTGCGCTGCTAACTAAGCTCGTGGCTCACATGAGAGATTCGTTGGAGCTCACAAGATCCAAGATTCATTTATGGACGGACTCCACCGTGACATTGGGATGGATAAAGGGTCACCCGAGTCGTTGGAAAACCTACGTGGCGAATCGAGTCTCTTCTATTCAAACCATACTTCCTCAGGCGGTTTGGCTCCATGTGCTGGGTGATTCAAATCCAGCCGACTGCGCGTCACGAGGCATTGCCCCATCAAAACTACAAGATCACACTCTCTTGTGGGAAGGTCCAGCGTGGTTGAGTCAGCCCAACACTTCCTGGCCCAGAGAAAGGAAGGGGGATCTAGATTCCACGCTAGAAGCACGAAACGTATGCGCCATCATTGTAGATCGACCGACGAACAATCTATGGACACTGGTTCACCGATATTCATCTTGGAATCGACTACTACGTGTCACAGCTTGGTGCCAACGTTGGCGTTACATGCACCAGAAGAAATCACAAGACGAGGCTCGTGCACCGAAAGGAGTCTTACAACCGACGGAAATTCTACAGGCAAGCGATTATTGGATACCTTCTGTACAACGAACGAGCTTTTCCAAGGAGGTCCTTACTTTAAACAGCGGTGAGGCACTACCTATGAAGAGTAAACTAACCCCATTGAATCCATTCATAGATGCCAAGGGACTGATACGAGTAGGAGGTCGACTCAAGCGCTCACTACTCAGTTATGATGAGAAACATCCAATCATCTTGCCGAAGGATTCTCCAATAACTCCATTAATCATCGAGCATTACCACAAAACGTTACTTCATGGTGGTGTTCAATTAGTATTGGCGAATATACGACAGACATATTGGATCCCTCAAGGGCGTCGAGAAGTGAAGAAAATAATTTTCCAATGCATACAATGCACCAAATGGCGCGCTAGTACAACGTCACAGCTTATGGCAGACCTTCCCCGAAGCAGAGTAGTGCCAGCACGACCTTTCATCCACTCAGCACTCGATTACGCCAGCCCTGTTCCAATCAAGATACACAGAGGACGAGGATACAAGGATTATAAGGGTTTCATTGCATTCTTCGTGTGTCACAGTACTCGCGCCATTCACATAGAATTGGTGTCGGACTACTCTGCGTCAACCTTCTTGGCAGCATTCAGGCGATTTGTGGCTCGCCGAGAAAAATGCAACACACTCACTTCGGACTGCGGAACTAACTTCGTGGGAGCAGATGCAGAACTGCGCAGATTATTCAAGACTGCCAGTATGACATCAAGGGATATTGCCATAATGTTAGCGCAAGAGGGCACGACTTGGAAGTTCAATCCTCCGGCGGCCCCACAGATGAATGGATTGGCAGAAGTGGCTGTCAAGTCAACTAAATATCATCTCCGACGAGTCATAGGGGATCAACACCTCACCTCCGAGGAATTATACACTCTTCTCGCTCAAGTGGAGGCTTGTCTCAATTCGAGACCACTACATGCAATGAGTAACGACCCACAGGACTTAGAAGCGCTTGTAGCGGCCTGCTGTGCGTGCAAATTAAAACATTTGACGTGCAGAAGGTTGAACCGTTTTATGATACGTGCGCCTGCGAAGCTATTTTTGAGAAAGCCGTTTTTACATATATTTATTACTTAAGACGGTAACAATGACGTTCTGATTCGAACTTTCGTAGACGGCCTCAATAGCATATGCGGGTGTCATAAAATCGACCTTTCCGAAGGGCCAACGACGCGGGGCTAGGTGGCCTTGTAACCGACCGCGTCACGAGTTCCGGGCCTGGAGGAAATTCCGCTGCGTTGCCAAATTTCTGCCAAGACGTTCTCCCCCACCAAATCGCAGCCGTCTTCCGAAAAAGCGCGCCAAGGGCGCAAGGAATAGATGGCGCGATTTGGGTAATTAGAAAAGCTTGATTGGCTAACACCAACGCGCAGGGTTAGCCAATTAGAGAAAAGCATTTCTCGCGGAGCTTTTCTGGAACTTCGAAAAGCTCCGTGAAGGACAGTCTCCATCGACATTTCGTCAGAGCCACATATTACATTATCTCGTGGGTAATAACACTCTCTAATATTGAAGACTGTGTGGGATTATTTATCATCTAAACCCTACACGCTCATTACTTCACGCTCACACCGGGGCACTTTCTCATTGGATCACCATTGACTTCAGTTCCAGAACCCAGTTTGATTGACATGCCAGTCAATCGCCTATCTCGCGGACAACTCATAAGTCAAATGACCGAACATTTTTGGAGTAGATGGCAGCAAGAATACTTGCAATCCTTGCAAAGTAGACAAAAATGGAGGACGAATCAACAAGAAGTGGCAGTTGGAGACCTGTGCATAATAAAATCGGAAATTCTTCCCCCTACGAAGTGGTTGCTCGCACGAGTCACTCAGGTGCATCCCGGACAAGACGGACACGTACGCGTCGTGAGCGTCAAAACGAACACATCTCTCTTAACACGTTCGTCGCCCAGCGCGATTCGGCTGAGTTTCTCCCGGGGCCCAAATCCGACTGTCGGAGCGCCGAAACATAAACAGAGCGATAAGCGGGAAATAGCAGGGATGTAACTCGAGTAGGCACCCGAGCAACGTTTTCGAACCTTCGACTCGCAACAAAGTATTTAGTTCTAAAATGGGAAGAGCGATAAGGTTTTCGGCTAGGGGACTGTCTGGGATCTCACTGCATTTATCCCAGATCCTTCATTCAGTCGAGAAGCATACTTTTTTTGATACGCACGTCGGTGATATTTTTATCCTCAAAATGTTCAGTGGACGGCGTGAAAATATTATTGAAAGTGAGGAGAGTAGTGGTGGCGAAGTAGTGAGTTTTAGAAGAAAAGTGCTAAATAGAATTTCATCAAGTTCAAACTCCGACACTGACACTTGTGAGGGATCATATGCAAGTGAAGACTTTGACGATCTGTTAGAAGAACTTGCTTTGGACGAAGAAGAGGAGCTGAACTCTGTTGCTGATTCATCGGATCATATCCAGTGGAACGAATTTGCTGGCAGGCAGCAATCATTTACTTTCACCGGAAAAAGTGGCCTTCTCATGGATTTACCGTCTGACATTAGGGCAAGTGAAGTATTTTCGCTCTTCTTGGATGAAAACCTCATAAGCCTTTTAGTCACAGAGACCAACAGATATGCAGAACAAAAATTGCAACAAGAAACGACTGAGCATGCTCGATTGAACAGGTGGAAACCCACCACTTCTGCAGAAATTAAAAAATTTATAGGACTGATGATTTGGATGGGTCTGGTACCGACACCGCTCGTTACCTGTTGGTCAACGGACACGCTCTACAACTTCCCATTTCCGCGCAGCAAGATGTCCCGTAATCGTTTTGAGTTGCTGTTAGCAAACTTGCATTTTGCAAATAACGAAACGATAGAAGAGGATAGCAGACTCGGAAAAGTTTTGCCACTCCTAAACCTATTGACAGATAATTATCAAAAAGTCTTTTCACCAGGTGAAGATATTGTAATAGACGAAACAATGGTTCCTTGGAGGGGACGACTCATATTCAGGCAGTATATCCCAACGAAATGCCATAAATATGGTATAAAATTGTTCAAGTTATGCTCCACCGAAGGATATACATGGTCGGTGAAAGTATATTCTGGACGAGATACCAGCGGAAGAAGGCAAGTTGGCCTAGCGGAAAACGTCTGCATTGAACTAGCAGATAAATTGAAAAATGAGGGACGAACTTTGTTTGTCGACAACTTTTATACTAGTTATGAATTAACATTAAAGTTTTTACAATTCAAGACGCATGTCGTTGGGACTGTGCGGCATAACAAAAAATTTATGCCGCATTTTGTAATGTCGTACCCACTCAAGAGAGGTGATATGATATCAAGAGAAGACAATAACGGTATTGTGGTACTAAAGTGGAGGGACGTTCGCGATGTTAGGATGTTATCAACAAAACATCCACCTATCATGACATCAACCACGGATTCGACTCATCGCGGACGTTCTCCTCAACAGAAACCTTTGGCGGTACTTGCTTATAACCGCGGAAAAATTGACATCGACAGGAGCGACCAGATGGTGTCATATGCCACAACGATACGGAAAAGTATCAAGTGGTATCGTAAATTAGCATTACATTTGCTTTTGGGTACAAGTGTAGTAAATGCTCACATAGTATACCAGAAAGTACAAAATAAAAAAATTGGAATAAGAAAATTTCGAGAGCTGCTTGTTACCGAATTGATGTCCCCGGAAAATTCTACGCTCGATAATAGTAGGGCTAGAACAAGGAACGAGTCCCATAAGCTGCAGATTCGTACGAATCAGCAGGGCAAATCTGTAAGAAGGATGTGCGCCCTATGTTAGCGGAAAAGGAGGCAAAGTGCTGAGCGACAAGAAGCAAAAAAAAATGTAAAAAAGACTACGACCTATTGTTCCAATTGTCCAAATTCACCACAAATGTGTTTACAATGTTTCAACGCACACCATACGACATAGTATAATGCAATATGTTATCTTAAATATAAATTAGTAAAAACTATAGTATAATATGTATATTTTTATTATTTTTATGTTGTATATCCTATATTTATATTTCAGTACTGATTCCATTAAATTCGTTTTAAAAATACACCTGAAAGTTGTATTAACTTGAATAAGAAGAGCGTCACCCATATTCGGGTGACGGGGCCCCCACGGAAGCATACCCGTCACCCGGATCTGGGTGACGTGGCGACGAACGTGTTAAAGAGCCCTATTTCTAAGCTTGTTCTCTTACCTAACAAAACCACAGAACTCTAATTTATTTCTGTTACAGAATAACAGATTCTACTATCGCATCTTTCCGCAGCATCTCAACTACATTCGTCGACCGACGAAGGCGGGCGGAAATGTTACAAAACAGCTGTTAGTCGAAACAGTATTCGCAATCCAGTCTTGAAAAACTCCTGGCGCTACACACACAGTCAAGCAGTGTGTACGTCGCTACCTATGTACCTCGCATATTCCCCGTAAATCCTCTGTTCTTCTCTTATCCTTGTCAATATCCCTCCCTAATCACCCGCGAATACTGGCTTCGACTTTCAGTAACGAATTTGTCGAATTTGTGCTGTTATCATTTATGGTCCTTTTGGTTAATTTAAAAACAGTAATTATTGAGAAAAAGGTGTGTGTAGTAGTCATTCCAAATTATAGTTAAGACACAAGAAATCAAAGAAAAATTTTAAATTCGACGAAACACTAAGGCTGTATGGGCCCAATACATTGCGATTACCACCTTATATGTGTGACCTGAACCCTATAGAACTGGCTTGGTCCAAAGTAAAGACGAAATTACGGGAAAAGAATACATCCGTATTGTCAAGCAGTGATCTGCAAAAATATACCAACGCGGACAGTCGGAAACTATTGGAAAATATGGGGGAAGAAGAAATAGAGTACTTCAATGGGGGAGAAGAAGAGGACTGCAGAGAAATAGCCATAAAGGGGAACGATGACATGATCGGAATGGACAAAAGGATTCTGGAAGGTATCCAAAACCAAGGAAGGGAGATAAGAACTGATATCAGGAAAGAGATACCATATTGAAAAGAGATATTAAGAAAGGAAATAGAAGAGTTGAAAAGAGAATAGAGAAAGAAGGAGGAAAAGTGGGAAAGAGAGAAGGTACTCCTGAATGAGAAACTAGTGAAGTGGGAAGAGGAATTATAGAGGTAGGAGCAACAAGAGGAAGAGTGGAAAAAAGAAATGGAAAGAAGGATAGAGTCAATGGAGAGGACTGAAGAAAGAAAAGGAAGAATTAAAGAGTTAAAAGAGATAAAGAAAGTGTTGGAAATGAATGAAAGAAGAGACAGGAGAAAGAATATTATTATTAAAGAAGCACAATTGAAGGACAGCAATATGAAAGAGAAGGTAAAACATTTATTACAAGATAAACTGAAAATAGAAGAAAAAGTTGAGTCAGCTGTAAAGATAAGGATAGAGGCGAATAACAACGAAGCAGTAATTGTAAGATTAATGAGCCTAGGGGACAAGAAATTAATAATGGAGAAAAAGAAGCCACTGAGAGGAACGCAGATTTTTATTGACGACGATCTTAACAGAGAAGATAGAAGAATTCAGAAAATAGTTCAAGAAAGAGTGAGAGAGGAACGAGACAGAGGAAATAAAGTGAGGGTAGGCTATCAAAAAATATAAATAAATGGAGAGGGGCTAAGATGGAATGAAGAGAGAGAAGAATTTAGAGAGACAAATTTTTGAAGAATCCAGAAAGCAGACAGAAGAATAGAACAAGTAAGATCATAAGTTGGAATATCGCAGGAGTAAAAAATATAAGAGAAGCGTGGGATTATTTGAAGAGGTATGATTGAATAATGTTACAGCAAACATGGGTGGAGGATAAAAATGCCAGAGGGCTCCTAAACAGATTAGACAAGGAATATAAATGGTGAATAAAAAACGGGATAAGAGTGGAGAACAGAGGAAGGGCGGAAGGGGGTCAAATATTAGGACTAAGGAAAGGAAATGATACTTTCTTGGTGGAAAAATGGGAATATGGGTTTGTAATAGAAAAAAAGAAAACAAAGCTGATGATCCTAACAGTTTATAATAACGTGGGGGTCACAAGGGTAAACGAGAAGATAGAGGTCATATTAGAACAAGGATTAAAGAAGAGTAAGAATCTAATGATAATAAGAAACTGGAATGCGCGTATTGGATCAGAACAGGCAAGAACGGAGATGATGGAGGAGGATGATTGGAGGAAACGATCACAAGATAAGGTACTTAACATAGAAGGGAAGAGGCTGTTAGGGATATGTGAGGACTACGGATTAACAATATTAAATGAAAGAATAACTGGTGACACAGAAGGAAAATACACATACATAGGAAGAACAGGGGCATCGGTACTGGATTATCTAATAGTAAGGGGGAACGAGGTAAATTTACCAGTGTACGGAATGACCATAGGCACAAGAGAAGAATCAGACCATCTTCCCTTGGAGATAGTGATAAGGAGCGAGGAAAGAGAAGGGAGAGATGTAACACAGGGAGGCTGGAGCAGGAGAGGTGGACATGGAAGGATGAAAAGTGTGAAGAATTTGCAATAAAACTGGTAGAGAAATGGAATAATAGATTAGGGGTCGATAGAAGTGATATTGAAAAAAGATTCGAATTTTTGAAGGAAATAATACTGGAAACAGCAACAGAATTAGAGTTAAAGAGAGGAAAGAATATATATAATAATATAAGAGGAATATGTATGGATGCAGCTTATAGAAAATAGAAGAAGGAAGTGAGGAAAATATTGAGAAGATACAGGAACACTAGAAAGATGGAGGATAGGATGAAGGTGGCGGAGGGCAGGAGCAAGCTAAAAAAGCTATATAAGGACAAAGTGAGAGAATGGAGGGAAAAGAAATGGAAAAAACTAGAAGAGAGTAGAGACATATCTAGTTTCTGGAAAGAACTGAAGAGTTTTAGAACGGGAAAAAAAAGTTGGTGTCAAACATAACGGAAGAACAGTGGTTCAAGCATTTCAAGGAGTTACTAGAAGGGAAAGAAAGAGGAGAAGAAGGTGTAGCGGCACTTCCCGACCTCGCCAGCAGAGGGAACAGCGGCGCACAGACTTTCCCGCAAGTCCACGACCATCCTGCGCTCTGTATATATACACCTACGACCTGACCCTCAGTATCCCGCGTCTAAGGCACGGGCCTGCTAAGTAGCCTTACTGATGAGTCCACTAGCAGGCCACGGACGAAACGTTCTATCCTCTTTCCTCCTTCCTTTCTTTTCTGAAATTCCCTGCGCAGCACCACCGCTACAAAGGAAAGGATGGAGGATGAGAACAAGTAAGCGAGGAGATAAGAGAGGAAGCGACGGAGTGGGAATGGAGGGAAGAGTTCAGCGAAGAAGAGGTAAAAGCAGCGTCAAGGAAAATCAGGAGGAAGAAAACCCCAGGAGAGGATGGACTAATTATAGAATTCTTTCAAGCAATGCCGAAGGAAATACACCGAGAATGGACGGAAATCTTGAACGAGATGTGGAAAACAGGAAAAATAGTGAGAAGTTGGGAGAGCCATTATGTGTCCAATTTTCAAAGTGGGAAATGAGAAGGAAGTGAAGAATTATGTGTCGCTGCTCAATGCTGGATACAAGATTTTAGCAACAATATTGAATGCTAGATTAAGAAATTGGTTGGAAAGGAAAAAAATATTGAAAGAGAGCCAAGCGGGCTTGCGACCGGGGCGAGGAACCAGAAACCATATCTTTGTCCTAAACTCACTAATAAATAGTAGTGTAAAGGGGAAAAGAGGGAAATTGTACGTTGCGTTCGTGGACTTTAGAGCCGCGTTTTATAAGATAAACAGGCAGTTAATGTTGAAGAAGCTGGATACGATAGGTATAAAGGGAAGAATGAAGGAGATGATTAAGGGAATTTACAGGAGGACATTGAACAAAATAAAAACAGAGGACGGGCTAACGGATGAAATGGAAACGTTGAAAGCGGTGAAACACGGCTGCCCGTTGAGCCCTACGTTGTTTAACATATTCACAGAAGACATGGACGAGATCTGGGAGAATAGGAATACGAGAGGATCTGTAATAGGTAATAAGAAGATATTCGTTTTGAAGTTCGCAGATGATGTGGCACTTGTTGCAGAGCGAGCGGAAGACCTGGGAGAAATGCTAAGGGAATTAGAAAAATATACCAAAAGGAACGAAATGGAAATTAACACAGATAAGACAAAGATAGTGATTTTCGGTAAAAGAAGAAGAAGAAGAAGGATTGAGAAATAGGAGCTATACGGGAAAGAGTTAGAAGAAGTGACCAAATTTAAGTATTTGGGATGCTAGTTTTCATCGGGTAACTCATTTAGGGAACATATAAGAAGGCAAGCGAGCAAATGCCAAAAGGCGATTAATGCAGCGTGGAGTGTAATGACTAGAGCGGGACTGAATACATTGGAAAGAAGAGGCTACCTGATGGACACGTTGGTTAGAGCAGCATTAGTGTAAGCGGCGGAAGTGTGGGGATGGAGAAAGTGGGAGGAGGCAGAGAGAGTACAGAGTAGATACATGAAAATGTGCATGGGATTGGATAGAAAGACACCTACGTATATTTGGCAGACGGAAGCAGGGAGAGAAAACATCGAAATTCAGACAAGAAGAAGGAAGGTGGTCGAGGATATACATAGAGGAAGAGTTGAGAGTTAAGGAATAGAGTACCGTCGGAATGGATGAAGATGGTGAAAAGAGCGTTTGAGGGGGTAGGGGGCAGAGAAACTCTAGAAGTAATAGGGAGAGGAAGGGACAGTGAACAAATAGAGGCCAAGTTGAGGAAGACAGTGGTACACGCTTAGACCAGAATATACAGGGGGGATGGGCGAGAATAGAGAGGTCCACGTACTGCACGGAATATAAAGACAGGAAGAAAGAGCTAGGGAAGAGTACTGGAGAGATAGGAAACTTAGAGAAATAGATAAAGAGCAATGGGCACGCCTAAGATACAGAAACGTCGGGAATTACAAATACAGAAGTAACAACTATGAAAAATATAATATTTGTGGGGGGAGAGAGGACCTCGACGAATATATGTGGAAATGTAAGGGTATGTGTGAAAAAGTAGAAGGGGAGCACGGGTAAGGAGTGGAGAGGGGACTAGAGGAGAGGATAAAAGTGATATTAAACGGAGAACTTAATGCTAATGCATGTGAATATGCCATATTATATGAAAAAGGAATTTCTGTAAAGAGGAAGGAATGTTAGAAGACACGCAAAGCGGAAGGAAGAGCAACCGAACGAGATGGAAGGTTATAGGATCGAATAGTATTATACAGCTTCATGAGCTTCATTTCTGAATTATCGATGTGTAAAAACCGGGCCAAAAACGCCTGTACAGCGGCAGCAATCCATACACGCGCAGTGTCTGCCATCGCGCGCCAAGTTCCCCGTACAGAGCGCTCGCTTACCGACGTAGAGGAACTGCGACTTACCATACGAAGCGATATGACACTACATTCTTGCGACAATTTATGAAGAAGAACACACCTTTCGTTGACGGCATTAAACTCGCCTACTTGAAAAAATCCACAAGCGCATATCAAAACCCGCCTCACAGGATTCTCAAGTAGAGAGGTTGAATGCAATTTCTTACTGACGATTTTGTCCAAAAAAACCACCCACACGCGCTTACACACGCACCGCAGTTATTGTATTCGCAAATGTCTATGTGTACACGCACCGCGATTGTCCCGTCCGCAAGTGTCCACAATGTTCATACACACACAATGTTATTTCAGGAGATGTTCAATATGGCCACCATTCTCCTGAATGCAGACTTCAATTTTTCTTTGTAAATTCCGTCGAACGTCCTTGAAGTCTGCCATAACAGTTTGTATAATGCCCGAAGAAAATTCAATACGCTCTTGAAGTTGTTGTTGCGTATTGACGGGCGTTGAGTACACTAATTGCTTCATGTGTCCCCAGAAATAAAAATCAAGAGGGTTTAAATCTGGGAACCGAGCAGGCCACGGGACGGTTCCTCCTCGTCCGATCCATCTGTGGCCAAAGTGCGCATTCAAATGCTCTCGTACTACAAGGGTGGAGTGTGGTAGTGCACCATCTTGCATCAACCACATGCTTCTTCGTACTTGCAGTGGAACGTCTTCTAAGAATGGAGGTAGCTGCAGTTGGAGAAAGCTGAGGTATCCTTAACCGGTCAATCGAGGGGGTAGAATTGTGGGACCAATAATTTTGTCTCCAAAAATTCCTGCCCAAACGTTGACCGAAAACTGACGCTGCGAATGTGTTTGCAGCAGCGCGTGTGGGTTTTCTGCAGCCCAGATGTGAACGTTGTGGCCGTTGACTACGCCACGTTTGTTGAACGCCGCTTCGTCCGTGAACAATATTCTTGACGTAAACTGTTCGTCGTTTCGTATTTCTTCCCTCATCCACGAACAAAAATTGAAGCGACGGACAAAATCGCCCTCTTCCAGTTCATGCACCTACTGATAATGGTAGGGGTGCAGTACCTTATCCTTTAGTATTCTCCAAACTGTGCTGTCTCACTCGTTCCACTGCCGCAATTGTACGTGTGCTGGTCGAAGCGTCTTCTTCAATCTGCTGCATCACCCTCTCTTCAAGGTCTGGATCACGCTGGTCACACCCTCCGGATTTTGTGCCCGCAAACGAGCCTGTATCGCGTAATCTTTGATACAGCCTCGTAAATATTCTTGCATTGGGCACATTTCTCCTTGGAAATTTTTCGCTGTAAATGCGACATGCTTCGTTTGCTTGACCCCTCGCTTCACCGTAGCACATAAGTAGTTCTGCAAATGAGTAGTGACGTTCCGACATCGCCTATTCCGTTGTCTTCTCTCTTCACACACCGCACTTCACACACCGCACACAGGAAGAAAACTAAAAAATAATAAATCTAAAGAATTAACACTAAAACTAAAACTACGGCTAAGAGTGCAATTATAACTGAATTAAAGGCAGATTGCTTTTTAGGTTTGAAATATTTTGCGCCGATCACAGTCTGCTTTCTCGTTGGCGATAGTTACCAAACTGAGGAGACGTTGGACGAATTCTATTCGAAAGACTGAAAACTGTATCGATACTTTGTTGTTAATCGGTGGGTCCTTGTTTATCCCTCGCACGCGTATGTGAGGGTCGCTCGAGATCAGACAGGCTGTATCTTGATCCTGCGAGTCGAAACTGTTTATACTTTGTAGTATCGCGACGACTGCCGTTGGGCGGATCGCTTTAAAGGGTATACCGGAATAAGAGCTTTCATTGCTTTCCAAAGATGCAGTATCCCTTCAAACTTCGGGATAGAAAGAGCTGTTCGTGTCTGATATTGTGCGGTGTATTTTATAAAAAAATATAAAATCAGAATCTCTGGACAATTAAAGAATTACGAACGTAAAGAATTCTTAACAGTAATGCCGAAGTTTCTTCCGTCGTGACAGTTCGCCGTTAAGCAGCGACAATGTATTGTGTGTGTCGTCAGTAATTTGAAGTGATCGACATTTCTTTTGCAGAACCATTTCGGTCGAGAACGCAGAGTCTGCAGCTGATCTCGTGTCTTCGTTCGACGTCAACGGCCTTAGTTCTGTAAATTTAATTTGCTGCAGACTCTAGTTTACACTCTTTAATTTACGTATACTTGAAAATTTAATAACAATTCCGTTCGTTCCTAATTCGTAGAATGTGGAATTAACACTCGCGGATGGGACAATTATGGTGCGTGAAACTCATATGGACACATCGAGTAAAATAATCGCGTGTGTATGTGTGTGTGAAGTCCGCAGATCTACGCGTCGGAAAAATCACTTTTTACAGAGATGATAGAATGATGAGCATGCTATTGACAAATTTTCCTTACGAACGAGACGTTGGTTAAATTTCACGCGAAAGACTGACAAATTTTACGCAAATGTGTCAGTGTAGAACGTGTGTGCATTCCTGCAGAGCTGGGCATTATTGGAATTATTTCGAATAAATATTTGCCTCAAATAATTATCTGAATAATTTATTCGAATACCGATTGCAAATTTATTCGAATAATAATACCAATAATTGTTGATTGTTTTAAAACAAAAGAAAAAATAAATCAATTTTTATTAGAATAAATTCTTCTACAATATGTTCCTATTCGAATAAATTCTTCTACGAATAAATTCTGATTCGATAGTGACGAATAAAATTAATTTGTTACTCTTATTCGTTATCTGTTATCTGAATAAAATTTTGCTCAACACTGCATTCCTGTCGGCACGTGCAAATATCGACGCTTTTCTGTTTAAATGTGCCTTTACATTGTCTCATCTCTCGGTCGTTGACCTCGGCCTCTTGAACAGCTGTAATCGGCAGGAAATATTTCTCGCGTAGAAAGCAGTCTCTTTTTCAATTTAATTTTACTTTCAGTGTTAGGCTTAGTTTTAGCTTTTTAAATTTTTTTCGTTTGTTGTATTTTTCTGCGTGTGAGTAATTTCGCATTCGTGGGTAAAGTAATCACGGTGCGTGTGTGTGAATAAATGGACACTCGCGGACGGGACAATCGCGGTGCATTTACACATGGACACTTGTGAATACAATAATCGCTGTGCGTGTGTAAGCGCGTGTGGGTGATTTTTTTGGACAAAAACGTCAATAAGAAATTGCATTCACCCTCTCTGCTTGAGAATCCTCTGAGGCGGGTTTTGATATGCCCTTGTGGATTTTTTCAAGTAGACAGCTTTAATGCCGTCAACGAAAGGTGTGTGCTTCTTTATAAATTGTCGCAGGAATGTAGTGTCTTATTGCATCGTATGGTATGTCATAGTTTCTGTTACATCGGTAAGCGAGCACTCTGTACGGGGAACTCGGCGCGCGATGGCAGACACTGCGCGTGTATGGAGTGCTGCCGCTGAACAGGCGTTTTTGGCTCGGTTTTTACACATCGATAACTCAAAAATGAAGCCTCGGACGCGATTTTTTTATTCTTGATTTTCGTCTTATTTTGGCTTGTAGAATCACCCCTTAAAATTTTTGACAGGGTTGGTGAAACACCGTGTATAAATATGGATCCGCGACTGCTTCAATACGAAACCGGCATTTTTCAGCATTTTTTTTGCTTTTTTTATGTTTTACTGCTTGGATTTTCAATTTAAAAATCTGGAAACGTTCCGTAATGTGTGCCTCGGTATCTGGAACGTTCCTGATTTTTTTCCAAATTTTTCATGCAATAGTATTGGAGGAATTGGGCTAAAACGTGATTTTCAATTTTTGCAGTTTACTACTCCCAAGTAGAGATACAAAGTTGAAACGTGGCACAAATTGATCTTTTTGGATAAGCTATCGAATGGCCGAACCGAAATCGAATTTGGTTTAGGGGCATTTTTGACCATCTTATTCGGCTGGTCCCTTTAGAGGGCATTTATGATATTTCACGCTGGAGAATGCAGCATTATTGTTTTTTGATACAACAATATGTCTTGATACAAAAATGCGTATGGTTAAGGCCATACAGAATTCGCAAACAGAAAATTCTTGTAAAAAAGTTGTTAATAAATAACAAAATATCAACAATTATATTTACATATATAGGTATAGAAAATTTAATTTCAGTAGAAAGTAGGAAATTTTGTACTATACTTGGTATAAATACAAATTTTCTGCAAAAAGATCCGCCAATCTGTAGAAATGAAGAATTGTATACAGTAGGCTTAGACGTAGTAAAAAATTTGGAAATACTAAATGAAACTGCAAGACAAGAGGTAAAGCTAATAACAGATTACAATAGTTTGTTAACTAAAGACGAAGAAAATTAGCAATATGTTTTGCAGATATCAGAAGAATACCAATAATGTTACGCTGATGTAACCAAATCAAGTTTAACACAAGACATGTACTAAAAAATGTGTATTATTTTATTTTGTACTATTGTAAGTTCATTTTTCGCTTGCTTTCCATTGTATATGTATATCATTTAAATTTTAATATTTTATTTATAATTATACAAATAATTATAATTTTTGTTTTTACTTACTTACATAATCATTAGAAGATAACAAATAATCAAATTTTTATACATAAAAGGTATTGTAGCTTCTGACTCCCATAGCCGCGTACAGTGGTTTGATAGACGCTGCGTTGTATGCTAAGTTTATTGGCAAAATTCAAAGATTTTGAGTACATTATTGTAAGTAAAGCACACATGTTACTATTATACATCTAAGAAATTGTACTTTTATTAAAAATTATTCACTAATGCGTATAGAATAGCGGAACGAAATTATGTTCGGAATTGACGTGAAATCATTAAAATTTTAAAAATTCAACTCAAATGCGGAACGGACTTAGACCCTTTGTACAATCACTCTGAAATTTTGTAGGAACCATTTTCTCACCAAGTGTCACAATTTTGTGGGGTGCGGCCCAAAAAAACGAAAAAATATTTTGAACCTTATAGCTAAAGGTCATCCCAGTAGTGAGTTGTTAGACGTGAGTCATGTCGTGTGTCGAAATTTCCCAAATCAGTAGTTAAAGAAGTAAACCGTTCTATTTTTAATTGTTCTATTTCTACATGTGTAGTTTTATTATTTTTATTAAATCTTATTATTATTCAGACGGGGTCTTCCAAAATCATTCGTCATCCTCGATTAATCCTAGATCCTACATGAATGTTTTACTATTTTTATTTAACAAATGCTTATTCTCGATTAGTCCACGATTGCAGGTTTCTAGAATAAATAGCAACATTTCATTTCGATAATACAAGGTACTAGGGCAAAACGAGTTGTGTGATTTATCTTACATAATACAGACTATGGTTGATACATCACTTTGATCGGCCATAAAAAATGAACGAACAGACGTCAGGTTTATTCATCTGACGTTCGACAACCTTAACCCGATATTCAGGTAACTGACCAGCAAGGCTGACGACTCAACTTGATCGATTATTTCAAGGCTACTTTGTGTTCGTGCTCAACAGGTTGTACGATCATTTACCGTATAGGGTGGATCAGAATATCAGCTGCTTGTTTGCAAACTATAAGTAATAAAAATGCATTAAACTTGAACAATCTTTCGCATCTATTCTATGTGATATATTTATCTACTGGGAACACGGCCCAACAATTTTTAAATTCTTTTCTGTTTCCGACACCCAATAGGTGTAATTTGTACATTTGTATGCATTGAATGCAAATCTGAAAACAGATCGTTTCCGTCACCTTCAATTTATTAAGAATTTCACTTTAAAGAAAAATGCATATTTTTAGCATTTAAAAAAACTTTGCGATGCAACTACAGAAGTTGTACAATTGTTTTCAATAGAAAACGGGTCTACAGACTCAGGAAGGTCCGCACATACGATAATATTTACTGTAATTACATACATTAAGAACATTTAGACATGTTTAAACAATCAAAGTTACCGAGATATTCGTCACGTGCAAACTTCTGCTCATTGTATTCGTAGTTCCAATCGTATACTGCCATATTAAAATAAATGAACGTTTCAAAACAATGGCGTGTATAATCATTATCGTAGTAAATCATTATTTTTTATCGTTAGTATGTACTTTTTCTTTTTGGATATACGTAGTTATTTCAATTGTCGAGTTAGTTGTTCATTTTATGAGGATATTTTGTAAAGTATAGTAGATAACAGTATGTATGCTCCTTTAATAGAAAGAATTGTTCAATTGTTGGTCATTTTATTCTCAATTTCAGAATTATTTAATTTATTGGTAACTTAATACCTTAGATTCCAGTGTCATTTTTCAGTGTAAGGGAAGTGATAGCGTGGGGTTAGGTTGACAGTGATTGAGCATTTCCGGTAGAGAACCTAAAACCTCTTTCCGTTTCTTTCGCCACTTCTTTATGTTCACTGTCATCCCTTTCTCTGAATCCCCTCTCTGTCATCCCCTCGTTCTCTTTTTCTATTTTTCAGCTTTAAGTTGAAAATGCAATGGATTGTATAAACACTTTTCCCTTCCACAGAATTACGTAACATACGAATGCTCTCTATTGTAGTTTCCCGTATTTGTTTATTTCGCTGATTTTAAGGATTTTCAAAGTTGAAGTATATATTTGATACATATAAAATATTTTATTAATTACAAAATTTATTACTAAACAGTTTTACTTGTGAGGAAAGTAAGTTACGTTGCGAAAAACTTTTACTCGAGACCACAGAATTTTTCTTAAATAACGTAGAATGGAAGTAAAGGAAATACGTTCGTTCGATCTTTGACCTCATTTTCTCGAAACCACGAAATCTGATAGCACGTCAATGCTATTTGGTTGATCAGTAACAGTTGTGTACTACTTCATGCACAATGCAAGGTGACTCTAAACGAATATCATGAAAGTTGCAGACACATTCTATACCTAGAATCCAGCAAACTGTCTTAATAATCAGCGCCTGCAACCTCCCTTCTTCTGAAAAAAAACCGATTTTAAATTTCGGCATATTTAGATACTGGTGTATGAAAATGTCTGTTATAAACGATAATAATTGCCGTTGTATTTCTTGACGATCTAACCTAGATCTAAACCTGTACAAACGCCTTGTATGATAAAGAATTACTCGATATATACCCAACAAATATTTTTATCTGACTGAAAACATTATATTATTATAACCTTGCTTTGTGGTGAAGGTTACAATCTTAAACCAATTAGAAAGAAAATGTTGATTGTTTTAGAATACAACAGTGACAGCGACAAGCAATACAATTTAAACTTGTTTTTCTGTACTTTTATGATATTTTGTGTGTAAACACCAATAAAATGAAGAAAAATCATAAGTTCCATAATAAATATGGATACTTGTTTTACGTTTCTTATGTGCTAACTGACTCATTTATGTCATTTTCTGCCACGTAAAAAATACTGTGTGGAGCATATTATTCGTGCAAATCAAGGGACAGTTGAATGCATTCAATGTGATTAAAATATGATTGAAAACATGTGGAACACCTATTGTGAGGACTTATGTAATTGCATTCAGCAACGTACTTGCTGAATGTACAAATTAGTTTGTCCTGAAAGCAAGAAGCTTGGGGTCTTACATACACGATGTGTCACCTAACTCGATCACTTTCAGTTACTTGTAAACTGTTTGTTGTATGAGAAAATGTTTCAAACAGAAGTTGTATACTATCAAGGGGCACCTACAGTATAATAATTACTTCTTTGTTATTTTGCTTTTCTATCAAGATATGAAAGTCACCTTGAGTTTTTGAAATGGAATGTGTAACGCTTGACTCTGCAGTTCGAAAAAGTATTGAACGGTGAGTAAAAAACTATTAAGGTATATGGTTTAAAAAATCAGTAATTACTGACAAGGGAATTTACCCAGATGACCAATTAGTTTAAAAAAAATAACGATTGGAAGTTATAATACTCTACCTCCTAATAACTGAAATGAGTTCCATTCGCTCGGAAAATTTGATATCGGCTAGTAAAAAGGCGTCAAAGTCCGCAAAAAGTGGCTCCGGAAATGGTTACAAATGACATTTTTTCATAATTTTCTTTTACTTTTTAGATTTTTCTAGATACATGTAAATAAAATAACTGGAATAGAAAAAGCTTGGGTCTCGATTCCGATAATGGGTGTTAAACTTTTTTTTTATCAGTCCCACCCGAAGTTCGAATTGCCTTTGTGTATGGTACACTATGAATGTATGTACCCATTCAAAACAAAATTAAAAAAAAATCATTTGTTTAAAAAATATGTTAAAAATTCCAATTTTTTAATGATTTTGTCTTGTAAAATGTTATTTCACTTTAGTGAAAATTTGTGTATGTGATCTATGGACGAAAATAGTGGGTAGGTGTTTTTGGAATTTTTTGTTTTTTACCATTTTACGATAATTATTAGATGTAGTTTTAACATATTATTTAAACAATGATTTTTTCTTAAAGTTTTTTATGATAGGATCTTCTCTATTCAAAAATACACAATTTAAAGCAAAGAACTTTACCCTACGCCCTTTAGTTTCCGAGATATTGCAAAAAATATATTTTCAATCCTCAACTTTGACGGCTGTTATCACCTCTTCAGTATGAACGATGGCCGATAAAAATTTCCTTGTTAGATCTAAATGAAACAGCAATCAGGACCATACAGAAAAATGAGCAGAAAACTCGAAATTCTATTGTTTCAGGTTGTTCCATTTCTGCAAATATGACAGCTCGTTCCAGAGCACCAATAATTGAGAAGATGGAAAAAGCACTCAAGATACTGCAGAAAAAGTTCAAAAGATGAGGATATTTTGCCAAAAAGAAAGCGCCCTCGTTTAATGGTCTTTAACAGTGATGAAGCAGAAAACATTATTCAATATTAATATGTAATGCTTTTGTTGAATCATTGATTGTTTTAATGAACGTATTTCTCCTATTTTTAGTTATAAGAAGAAAATAATACAGTTTTGTTAATTTTTAAAACCCGACCCTGTTTTTTGTACTAGTTCCTTGTTTCGTATAACACGAATTCGCATAACACGGCATTTTTTAGGAACCTAATGACAATGTTACCTGTATGTCATAAAACGACAGGAAATAAAACAATTTCCAAATATGGACGTATATGGCGTGAAAAAGTGTATACATGATAAGCGAAATATAAAAAGTAAATTGATCGCTCTTACATATATTTTTACTGCATCTATTTCCGTTTGTTCTTTTACATCCTGGATTATTCTGATCTATTTTCAACTACTCCTGAATATCGTTGTAACTACAGTTTTCAAATCCAGATATATTGGGTGACACATTTTCCAATTCATTATGATGAGTTTCAAATGAAACTTATATGCACTGAACACGGACAAGACACTAGACTCGGTCATTTGAAGCAAAAAAGATTCGTGTTCTAAAATGTAAACACTCTTACATAGTTCAGATACGTGAATCATTCTGTGTTCCGATAATCGGTCCTTCGGATATCCGGTATTCGGATAATCGACGTTTTACTGTTTAAAAAACTCAAAATGTCATTAAAGTATATATTCAAGCGTGCAAATTTCATTTTATACGCAATTATTTCTATAAGTGCAATTAACCCTTTGAACTCCTTTGTCGAATGTAACTCGACATCGATTTTATTCAGAGGTACTCCTATATTGAGTCACACACGACATTTTTAAATTGAATGTTTAAATATGTTTTATATTTCGCAATATTTTTTTTTACCACAAATAACAGAAATTCCACAAATATTAGATTTTAGCAAAGTTCCAGTGCTATTTTCAATATAATTAGTAAAAAAAATTGTTTAAATTGGTTCCTATCAACCAACTGTTTTTTGAAGTACATGTCAAATAAAACGCTTAAAATAATAGGGAATTATTGAAATGAAAACTAAAAAAAATGAGGAGTTCAAAGGGTTAGTATAGTGGATGCTCGAAGTTACAGTATTTTGTTGTTGTTTTGTACAATTTTCGTCTCCACACACAACACATGTTATAGTAGAAATAGAAATGTACGGGGAAACCTAATTTTGTAATGTAAAAGAAGATTGAAGTATCTGAATATCGTAATTGAGAAACAGCAGCAAATGTTATCATAAATGCAGCGAATGTGCAGTTGAAATAACGAATAAGGAATATAGTTTATAGCAGTAAAAGAGTTAGGTTATCCTTTTAATCGAACAGTGAATATACACAGCATCTCAGATGTAACTGATTAAATGTATACAGAAGCATACGCTCAAAAGCGATTTGTTACGGAGTTACAATAAAAGTATTAAATATGATGAAAGTAATAGTAGATGTAACATTGATGTATGTATAATGGTATCACAACATTTGTTATACTTTTTCGGCTTGTGTTCTTTATTCTAATTCTTCAAAATATAACTTGTACTAGTACCAAATTACAGTACGTATATAGTATAACAAAAAGCACAGATGTACAGTTTTCATTTATGACTGGTACAATGAAAATGTTCGATTTTCATTAAATGAATATCAACAAAGATTTCTTAATAGAAGAATGCTGCATTTTACAATGTTTACCAGACTGTTTGTACAGTTCAAAAATTGGGCATTTCGACATGCAAAATTAATCCAATCTTTAAAAGAGCTTTCAAAACACCTTCCTTTTTTACAGCTTTGTAATAATATGTATGGACTTATGTACAAACAGCATTTTCTTCTTACGATTACTGATAGGATACATTTGCAAAGCTTGATTGTTTAACTCTGGGACATTCTATATAACAACAGTTGGAATCTCTTATGCATCTGAATGTGCTCTAGGACGATCCGTTTTCAAAGTTATTACTTGTTGTCAAGTTTTTACTATCATATGCATAGATACTTTCATGTTGTTGATTGAATTGGCTGATTACATCAGTTTGTAAATTATTTTGCATCATCATGAACTATTTTAAAGTAGAAAGTTCTGTCAGTGTAGCATAACCAAACGAGAAATTAACAAGGGTATCTAGAATTTTAGCACAACCTAGAGTGTGTTCCGAAAAAACTTACGTGACAGTGAAGGTTTTGCCCTACTACTGTGATCATCCCGTTACGAGGGTCGATAAAAAGTAATGATCTTCGCTTCTCCTGAACGCATATATTCGTCTAGCACCATCCATCACTTGAACATGCCGACGACGCGTAAAAAGTATATCAAGCAGAATGCGTTCCGAGAGATTCGAAGGTAGGTCTTCCAACAAGCTCTTGATAAATGATGTAGACGATTTAGAAGAAGTATTCGTAGTATTAAGTCTCCTGCACAAAAAGTCGGACTTATGAGAGTAAGGGCAGAGACTTTTGTCTGATGCTATCCATCCTGGAACTCTGACACATGGTAACTAATACCACACATCCCGTTTCCTTAAAAATTCCTTTCTCTTATATCGCATCACTGTATTTGAAGTTCATTGGATCATTCCACGCCAAATCGATCACTTTCTGACGTTGATGTCAGGGATTTTGTTCAAAATGAAATGTGATGTAATGTACGTGAAATTAGGGGGGGTTTAAGTCATCATTTTGCTGGTTTCGAATTTGTTTAAAAAATGCGGACCTTCGAATATTGCAATTTTTGCCTATTTTCATGAAAACGGGCTGTACTTATGAATTCTTATCTCAGAAACTATTTGTCCAATTGAGTTCGTTTTTTTTATTTTAATTTAGAAGGTTATTTTAATGTAAAAGTATTTTTTAAAGAAATTCGAAACTATTTTTTTTTCTGCTTATTTTAACTCCATGTCATAAAGTAAACGAGTTTTAGACATAGGTTAACGCGTTATATCTTAAAAATCTTCAACAGGTCGGCAGTAGGTCGTAAAATAAAAGTCCTAGCCCATATTTAGACCACCTCCTCTATATCTTACATACATAATATTGATACATGCAATTATCTGTAACAATAATACTCTTAATAGTCAACAGTTCCAATCTTTGTGGAATCGATTTTAGAACCGATATGAAGCCCTTGTATGATAGTAGTTCTGACAGAACCGATACCGAAATCGTGCCTAGAAACGACATAAAAGTGCTATAATAACTGTTATGGAACCAATACTATAACCGTAACCAAAATCCATACAAGCGAGAACGTTTTCAGCCCAAAACTGTTCTATCATTACTTTCATTCCTCATAACTGTTTCAGACAGAACCGTCATAAGCTTTTAACAGTTATTTCTAAAGCTGTTTCAACCCTTGTTAGGAATAAAAAATATGCTAACAGAAAAATTCCAAATATCTCGTGAAGTATGAATCTTTCAACCAAGTCACCCTATTACATTTGTACAAAAAGTAGTCTTAAGAATCGACTTATGTAACAAAGCATATGACGCTATTTAAAAAAATAAGTGCAGTTTACGCTTTTATGGTGCATCGTTATACGTAAGGAAAAGTGACGCCACACTGTGGGATTTTAAAATAATCAAATCTGTGGCGTGGGTTTATAAAATTGTTAGATACTCCGAAAACTTTTCCTTTTTAGTCATCTGGAAATTGTCACCATTGTATCCACTTGAACTTTCAATCCCTTTCAGGCGTGACTTTGAAAAAACACGCGGATTAGCTCTTGGGCCTCAAGGACCTCTCCATCTAACCGACCTCCTTCCCAACGAACTAAACTTTCCCCGAAAACACTACCTTCACCCTCTGAATAACCAATAGAAATTCTTATATCCACACCCTCGCGCAAAAATCACGAGAAACCGTTCTCACATGTGATGTCAAAGGCCGCACACAAACCTCAAGCTAGAAAATTCTCGAACTCTGAAGCAACCACTTCGCTCTATAATCGCTCTCCGTGTTTTCGGTGCTAGTAGAAATAAAGACATTAAATTTATCAAGAATTAGAAGAATCACTGTCCTTTTCGGGTTCACGACACAAAATTTGGCACAGTCGGCAAGACCGGTCAACGGTGAAAGAATAGTGGAACTTTATTAAAAGTGTTCTTCGCCTGTGGATTCTTATCCTTCGTGACGGAAGGTAACGTGTCAACCCCGAGAGTACGGATCCAGGTGTCCATTACAGCGAAGGAAGTCAACCATTGGTACGCCCAGGAACTCCTTCACTGAGAGACGACAGGAACATATTCGATTTTTGTTGCTTAGTAATTGCCTTATTTACTCAGCATCCTCTTACAATGTTTCAACCAACCTCACCAGATAATTTCACTGACCTCCCTAATTCCTCATCCGATTTCCCTATACAGTTCTTACGCAATCTAATTCCCACAGAGTTTTCCGGCAATAGATTTGAGCTCGGACAGTTTACAGCCAACTGCAATAATGCAGATGAACTTGTCTCGGAAAGACAAAAAACCCCATTACTATATTTTATCCTCTCAAGAATTTCTGGAAACGCGAAAGAACAGCTCACTCTTCAAAATTTTCGCAATTGGACAGAGCTAAAAGAACAACTTAAAAGACTATACCAAGATAAAAAACATTATTGCCAAATAATAGAAGAATTAAGTAATAGTAGGCAGCTTCCTTCCGAAGGTATCAGTGGTTTCTATCAAAGATTATTAACCTTACCTTCGAGAGCACTTAGTGCAATTCAACAATATTCAACTGGTCCTCTTGAAATACCGGGAAAGAAAAGATCCGTAGAAGAAACAACCTTAAATCGATTCGTTTACGACACTAGTCCGCAAATTTCCCAAATGCTGAGATGGAAGGATTTTGATAATTTAAATTCTGCATACAGGGTGTCCGCGCCAAAGTGATACAGGCCCGTAATTTCTCAAGTATTAAAGGTACGACAAAATTATATGTTGACCCTCCAGATTGTTGAGATGAAGATTTTATTTAAGTACTTCCTATTCGGCCGGGTTCCTTCCGTTGAAAATCGGTAAATTTGTAAGCGCAATATCTCGAAAACCACTAAAAATTGGGTATATACATTAAAGGTCAGTGAATTCGTCTTGAAAAGCGGTATCGAATGATCTGAACAAAAGTACATAGTTCCATTTAAAAAAACGAACTTGACCATCATATCTCTTAAACTAATAATGTAAACAAGAGTTCGTCTTCGTTAAAAAATTTGCCCCCTTGTACCATGCAATTTTCATATAAACAATTTATTTGTATCTTTAATACTTGAGAAATTACGGGCCTGTATCACTTTGGCGCGGACACCCTGTATACTGCTGCCACCTCAGAAGAACGTGCTTTAAATAGCATAGAAGTACCAGGCAAAAAGCCTGCAACGTTTGTGGAAGAACAAACCACGAAACATTTCAGTGTAGATTAAAATTGCCCAGCTTCGATCACAATAAGGTTGTTAATAATATTCAAGTTCCCGTTTAATGTCAAAATCATCATCGAATCCAACGTCAATATCAACCTCTCGATGAATTTCGCCAACTTCATACCCAAAACCGACATCAGAATCAAACCTAAACAAATTCAAATTTGTATACTAATCAACCTAAATTTTGTAATTATTGTAAAAAAAAAGGTCACTTAATCACCCAGTGTAAAAAGAGATAATACAATAATAGTCGAAGATAGCAGTTAATAAATCAACACTCCTCAGGTAGAAAACGCCGCGGTACATTTAAACTCCCAGCAATCCCCAGCGACGAACGCCGCACTGGAAGACCGAATTTCTCAATTGGCGGTGTTCGAGAATTAAATGTTTCCATTACAAACGATAATTTAGATTATATAAATGTATATTCATTTCATTCTAAAAACGTCGATAAAAACTTCAAATTTTTAGTAGATACTGACGCGAACGTTTCATTAATTAAAGCATGCAAATTAGATCCAGACCCGCCCTTTAATTCAAAGGATAAATTAATACTGCATGGTCTTAGCCCGAACACTCCGGTAGAAACCGTAGGCAGTTGTCAAATTCCTATAGAAATTTGCGATTCTACCACCGATGTAAAATTCTATATCCTAAATCAAGCAACAAACGTCCCATGTGACGGCTTGTTAAGAAAGGATTTCCTACAGACAGAATCTGCAACAATTGATTATCAACACCACACACTAACACTCAAATCAGAATTGAGCCCAATTCAATTAAATTCCCAAAATTCGAAGCATCAGAACATGCATTTAATTAATCTTAAAGCCAGAACTGAAACCCTTGTTGAAATTGAGGTAAAGAATCCCGAAATTCAAGAAGGTATCATTCCAGAAGTAGAATTACAAAAGGGTGTCTACTTATCAAAAGCCATAACGAAAATAAATAAAGATTATAAAGCTTATGCTACGATTTTGAATACGCGAATAATAGACCAACAAGTAAAGCCAATCTATGTACATTTAGAACAGCTTCCGCAAAACCCTACAATTTTACTATTAAATAAGTCAAGCATCTCTCAGCCGAGTCTAAATGAAGAAGTAAAAGAAAACTTAAGATTAGAGCATCTGAATTTAGATGAACGAACATCAGTTTTAAAAATTTGTACAGAATACAATGATATATTTCATTTTCCGAATGATGTTTTAAGTACTACAAACGCTATTGAACATGAAATTAATGTAATTGACCCGACCCCCATTTACACCAAATCATACAAATACCCACAAGTCCATAAATTAGAAGTAAACAAATTGACAAAATCCTCAAACAAGAAATAATACGACCTTCAGTCTCTCCGTGGTCATCTCCCTTATGGATAGTACCAAAAAAATTAGATTCTTCCGGTGAGCGAAAATGGAGAGTCGTAATCGAATATAGACGATTGAGCGATGTGAAAATTGGCGATGCATACCCGCTGCATAATATTGATGAAATATTAGGTCAATTAGGCCATTCAAAATATTTTACCACCTTAGACTTGGCATCCGGGTTCCATCAGATTCCAATGCGAGACTCTGACAAACAAAAGACAGCATTTACAACGCCCTTAGGTCATTATGAATTTACAAGAATGCCGTTTGGACTTAAAACCGCTACTGCCACTTTTCAACGGTTGATGAGTTCAGTCCTAACGGGTTTGCAAGGTCTCCAATGTTTTGTCTATCTCGATGATATCGTCATCTATGCGTCATCAATCGAAGAGCACTCCATTAAATTAAATGCTATTTTTGATCGCCTTAGAAAAAATAACTTAAAATTGCTGCCAGAAAAATACGAGTTTATGCGACAAGAAGTAGCATATTTAGGGCATACTAAGAAGAATCAAAAAGATACAAAAGTTTTCTTAGGTCTTGTCGGTTATTATCGGAAATTTATAAAGAACTTCGCGAAAATAGCCAAACCTTTAACTATTTTATTAAGAAAGGATATGCCTTTTGAGTGAACCTCCGATCAAATCAAATCTTTCGACGAGTTCCGAGAAATATTAACCACACAACCGATTCTCCAGTATCCCGATTTTAATCGAGAATTCCTCCTTAGTACTGACTCTTCCAATTATGCAATAGGCTCTGTATTAAGTCAAGGTCCGATCGAAAAAGATCTTCCAATCGCGTACGCTTCTCGTACATTGAATAAACGTGAACAAAATTACAGCACGACGGAAAAGGAACTTCTCGCTATTGTGTGGAGCGTTATGTATTTTAAGCCCTACCTGTACGGTAGACAGATTACCATTATAACAGATCATAAACCTGGCTATTCAATTGCAAAGACCCAGGAAGTCCACTGGTACGTTGGCGATTGATGTTAGAAGATCACGATTATAAAATAATATACAAAGCAGGGAAACTTAACTCGAACGCGGATACACTCTCTCGCCCTCCAGTAATAAATATAATATAATTCAAAATGACGATTCTTTCAGAAGCTTTATACAGTTCCATTATAAAACTCTTGATATTCCAAACGTCAAATCTATGCCTTGCGACAAATTTAAATACTTTCCGAACGTATTGTTTTATTCAAAGGTCTTAGATGACAACAATTTATTTTCAGAAGCGATACGAAATGAATATGACATGTCCAAAATCAAAGAACCTGACGAATTACACTCATTCATCAAACTCAATAAAGACTCCCAAATAACATATCTTTACACATGTAAACCATTTCATTTTGATAAATTAGAATATAAGCAAGTATTTTACTCGTTGCAAAATTTGAAAAAGCATTTACGGCAAAACGGTTATTTCGGAAATCTGTATATTCACGATGTTACTATCAATAATAAAAATTTAAAAATGAGCATGTTTGGCGAAATTATATGTTACATTTTCAAGGACACAAATATCACGCCTATTATTTTAGAAACCAAACGAATCACTCCTAAGTCAAAGGATGAAATTATAAAAATTTTACAAGAAAATCACGATTCTAAATTAGCAGGTCATTCGAGTTTTCTTAGGACATACAGGAGCATTAAAGAATTTTATAAATGGGATTCAATGAAGGAAGATATAAAAAATGATATAAAGAAATGCCCGTCTTGTCAGGTCAATAAAACCAATTTTCGACCCTCAAAAGCCCCGATGGAAATCACGTCCACGTCTAATAAACCGTTTGAAAGGCTCGCGATGGACATTGTCGGGCCTTTACCGCAGACTTTAAATAATAATCGCTTTATATTAATCATGCAAGACGATCTCACCAAATTCTCATATGCCATGCCAATAGAAAATCATGAATCGCGATTCGTTGCCACAGAATTATCTAAATTTATAAAATTGTTCGGAATTCCTAACACCATACTCACCGATCAGGGAACCGATTTTATGTCACACTTAATGAAAGACTTAACCAAACTCTTTAGTACCAAACACATATCATCTTCCCCTTATCACCCTCAGACAAACGGAGCTTTAGAAAGGTCACACTTAACATTAAAAGACTATTTAAAACATTATATCAACGATAAACAAACAGATTGGGATGAGTTCATAATCTTTGCAATGCTAGCTTATAACACCCACGTGCATAAATCAACTGGGTTTACCCCATACGAAACTCTCTTCGGAAAGAAAGCATACCTGCCTAGCAATATAACTCAGGAACCTTCATTAAATTATTCATATGATGATTACATAGTCAATTTGAAACAAAAATTAAACTATACTCAAAAGATAGCAAAGGACAATTTAATACAATCTAAAACTAAATCAAAAACTTATTATGATAATAAAATCATTTTGCATAAATATAAGGTTGACGATTTGGTATATATTTTAAACAAACAGAATACCCCGGGACTAAATAAAAAACTAACTCCGAATTGTAAGGGTGCTTACAAAATAACTAAAGGTAATCCTAAGAACACCGTCCAAATTCTAAAAAATAGGAAATTACTAACTTATCATACTAATCTAGTAAAACCTTTTGTTTCAGACTATAAAGATGAATAAGAAATACCACTTCCTGTCTATCTTGATATTAACCTTCATTTTACTTATTCTTAGTTACACTCGCAAAATTATCAAACCCTATTACGAAATTTTCAATTTAAATAATCATGTAGGATTATATTACAACTACCTAGGCAACGCGAAGTTATCAAATTCTCAATACACCTTGTTAACTTACCTCAATCTCGCTATCGCAGATCAGAAGTACGATCAATTATTCAGATTCTATACAAAATCTTTGCATATGTGTACGCAGAGGGTCCTAAACAAACAATGTACAACAGTAACGCACATTTTTGTCAAAATTCTCTCCGAACCCTACAGTCACGCATCTCAGCAATGAAAGATAAAATTGAAACCATAAAGTGTATGACAGGCAATGAATCGATCGAAGGGAAGAAAATAAATAAAAGAGGATTGTGTGACGGTGTATCATATGTTTTACGTCGGCTATTTGGCACTCCTGATGCTGAAGACGCGAAATTTTATAAAGAAGCTATAGATTCAATTATTTTAAAAAACAGATATGTCCAATTATTGATGAAAAAACAAATTTCAATCATATGTAACACGATCCAAAACTTTAATTCATCTATTCACAGCCTCCGAGCCGACGAAGATAAGCTTAATGAGAATATACAATTGTTTAACAGCTTTTCAAACACAACTACCAATTATTTAAATGATATTTTTACATGACATCTTGTTCTAGAGCAAATATTCTCCCTATCACAGATATCTTCGGAATTAGGTGAATACTACAATTTAGTTATCGTTTCCATTACATTGGCAAAACGTAACATATTACATCCGCAAATAGTATCGCCTCAAAATCTTTTTATCGAACTGAACAGTGTCATTCTCCAGAACGGAATGAAATGGCCTATTCCGTTAACATACTCTAATACACATAAATACGATAAACTCTGCAAATTATATGTCGTCTATATCGATAATATATTAGTATTTGGCATAAAAATTCCATTAGGCGAAGAAACGCAATATGAACTGTACGAAATGTTACCATTTCCCGTTCCTCATAACTTTTCGAATATTTACTCTTATATCCAACCTAGTTTTCCTTACATCCTGTTGAGTACGAATAAGATATATTACGCATTGCTCCAAAATCTCGAAGTATGTCCAAGGGCCGATATCGGTGAACACATCTGCCTTATTAAACACGTAATCCGGACAGCTGGACGACCACCGTGCGAGAAACGCTACTCACGTCCACCCTTAGAAGAGTACCTTCATCCTATCGGACTCACAAGGTTCAAGCTGACTTCGAGATATGGTATTACATCCATAACAATGAGTGGGTCTTCTTCATTACGCATCATTTACAACTGACGCGTACATGCTCTCCAATATATATTGAGGATGTCGAATTAAAATCAGTTGGAGTTATTCGACTCGAGCCTCAATGTAAAGGTTGCACGGAAATGATTGTTCTGAAACCATCACAAGCAATTACCGCAAACCGTAGTCACAAGTGGACAGCGTATAACACTATCGAAGGTGATAGCCAAGATGGCTCCAAGCAAAATCACCAATATCAGAGCCGAAGATTTTAAATACACCAACCATAAACTTATGCGATTGGATACTCTGCTGCAAGAACAGCTAAGTAAACCAATTACTGTTCAACACAACCAATGGTACACAATCGCACTAAGCGTAATAATATCCATTGTCGGGATAATCCTCGTCATTAACCTTTTACGTTACTGTGGCATGCTACGCTCAATAACCAAGTACCTGTGCTTCACCAAGGAACCCAGGTCAATAAGCGATACCTGTTGCAATCAACGCCGGACCCGTGACAAGGACGAAATTGTCACAGATCTTACAAGGGACATTACCCAATTGTCAGTCGCCGATCTTAATGAAATTTTTGTGGGTAATAGTTCCCAAAAAAATATTTGTCCCATATTTTTTTATATCGGCAATCGTCCATATCTGGGGAGTGGAAACAACCCTTGAAGTTGGGGTCGAAAAACATATTTGACGGTATATCTCAGAAACTATTGATCCTAGAAAAAAAGTTTAAATATACGGTATGCCTATTTTTGAATGCTGAATTGAGCTGTATAATTAGTTTTCCGACAAAATAATTTGTTTAAAAAATACGTTAAAAATTAACATGTTTTTTCAAATTTTTCTGGTAAAATCTTAATCGATTTGCATGAATTTTTGTATACTTATACTATTAACCTTGCCCAAAAATACGGATAAAACAGAATTTTCAATTTCACTCTCATAAGAGATATTATTGCATGTAAAAAATTGACGTGAAAGAAATCTTTTCTCCAATATCTCGAAAACTATTCCGTGTAGACAAACATGTTTTAGATAAAAGTTGTGTATTGTTTTACAATAAATATAATTACGTAAAAAAATGTCTATAATATTAATTTCTTTAAATTGTTATATTTGTTACGAGCCAGGGCCGTTAGCAACGCGTGAGGCCGGCGAGGTGTATTTTGCAAGGAATATGGTTTATCAGTTTGTTAGTGTGGTACGCGGACGAACCTGATGCGAAATTAGGGAGCCGCTAGGATTTTGAAAACGAGGACGAACCTGATGCGAAATCAGGGAGCCTCTAGGATGGAGACACGTGCGGACGAACCTGATGCGAAATCAGGGAGCCGCAGGAGGTTGAAACTTCGTGAACGAACCTGATGCGAAATCAGGGAGTCACTAGGATGATACGTGCAGACGAACCTGATGCGAAATCAGGGAGCTGCAGGAGGTTGGAGAAATTACAGACGAACCTGATGCAAAATCAGGGAGCTGTAGGAGGTTGGATGAGTTTACAGACGAACCTGATGCATAATCAGGGAGCTGTAGGATACGGACGAACCTGATGCATAATCAGGGAGCTGTAGGATACGGACGAACCTGGTGCGAAACCAGGGAGCCGCAGGATGGGTTAGATTTCGTGGACGAACCCAATGCGAAACTGGGGAGCCACTAGGTTAGAGAAAATTCTTTTGGATAAATGTGTTGTGCGAACAAACCTGATGCGAAATCAGGGAGTCGCAGGAAATGTTAGTTTCGCCTCGTAACTCTAAATTAAAAGTCGATATAACTCGAGCGGTAAAGTTATATCGTGTGGGAACGTTCAACTACTATTATAAGGATTGCTGGTATAATTGATGGGTTTTGAAAGAGATTATGTAATTTATAAATGAACACTAAATGTATATTCAAAAAGCCAGTCTTGTTTACAAGAGTAAGTGTGTATCGCGAATAGTTTAATGTTTCTATTACCTATACGATGGATGCTCGGTGCTGATGCACTGCCAATGCGGGGACAGAAGAGCGGTTTAAGAAGAATGCCAAATAGATTTTCTACCGAACTCGCGGATTCTATAAGGTTAACTGTTGATTCGAAAGGGAACTTGAGCCCGATCTCACTAGATGCAACCAACTCTTTAACGAACGTAATGCGACGTGACGTTACGAACGACTTTTCAGTTCTGCCCGAGAGGGTTAAAATTTGAGAGTTTATATACACCGAAAAATGGATGGGGATCCATTAAGATTTCCATATAAGGAGATCTTCATGGATCCTAGATGAATCAGCTTTGACTTCTGGTTGCTATCCGTGGGACTGCTGCTCATGCTCCCCTTCGTTACTCGCGAGATAAACATGAAGGGGTTTTAGGGCGTTTTCTTTCCTCGGGATCGAGCTTGAGAAATTTAAGGAAAGCGAACGGAAAAAATATTCTTCATACGTAACATATTAAAAAGTATTAAGTTTTTGCTTGGTCCGTTTCGTAACGTAAAGGAGTACAAGTAATAAAAATTATTTGTAATAAAAATTATTAAATATTTAATAAAAATACTAAACATAACGAAATCTATTACCTTCTGTGATACCTGCATGTATTTTATCATGGATTTGCTTTTTTATATCAGCATACATATGTGGTATTATTTCTCTTGCGAATGTGGTACGAAACGGTATTTTATAGCGTGGTTCCGCAATCTTAAGTAATGATTTAAAGCCAACATCTTCAACTACACTATAGGGTTGTAGGTCTAAAGCTATCATTCGGGCAATAGCATTCGTTAAATCTTACGTCCTTTTTAGCGTTTTTATGTAAGTATGAGGCATTCTTCAACGGTGCACTTTGTGTCTCGATATTTGTATTCATATTACTATGAAAAGTTCTTATATGACATGCTAAACCACTTGTACTTCCATATTTTGTTTTTATCTCACGCTTACAATGTATACATTTTGCTTTTTCACAATCTATTTTTTCAAACTGTTCCCAAACAATGCTCCTAATACAGAGTTCCACGGGTGTCTGAACTGCTTTTCGATACGGATGTCTGAACCGGCCGTACCCCAACCACATATCCCCCTCTGCTCCTCCGGAGCTGGGCTCTGAAGTCGGGCGGCTCGCGGCGGCGTTTGAGAAACATGATACATTGTACGAAGAGTGAGCCATCCCTTAACGGAAATGAAAAATTTTTTGTTTTTCATTGTACATTCATGAGAGGGGCAGGGATGGTAGGTGCCGGGCCGCCACTGGGTGCGTAGCGACCCCCCCCCCCCCCCCCGCCGAGCTGGATCCCGGTATACTGACCAAACCGTCTCGGTTTGGAGATGTGACAGCATCTTGAACGGGCAGCGACGCTTTGATAAGTGGCCCGCGAGAGTGTGACCAGTTGTACTTGGACCTAAGATCCGAAAACTGGTACCATGGGGGTCGGTGTGCCCGCGGACGGGGTTTCCACCCCGTGCCGTACCAACCATTGGCGTTGGATTCGTGGTGGTATGTGGTGACCCCATATCGCAGGGGAGAGTAGGCCGTGACACTCGACGGGTGAGCAGCGGTCTCTGCTACAGTCAAAACCGATATCACAATAGTTGTTAAAAACGCGACTTACACTAGTCCCGAAATAGCTTCAGAGTCCGACCCGATCCCGAACAAAATTCCCCACCCGATCCGAACCCGGAATATCGGGAACCCGCACACTCCTACGTCTGAGGCTTCATTTTTGAGTTATCGGTGTGTAATAAACGAGCTAACAACGCCTGTCCAGCGGCAGCACTCCATACACGCGCAGTGTCTGTCATCGCGCGCTGTCGCGACTGTCCCGTGAAGTTCACGAGTGTCCACTGTTATCGATACGAATCGTAGTGTTTCCTTCACTCCGACCCCACTACTGTCAATTTCCACGGGTAAAGCCGATGCACAGTGGAACGAATGGCACATTTAGCTAGACAAAATTAATAATCCAAAAACTATTATAGATATCGACACGATTCTTCTTGCGCACTTTATGGTTCGATGATGCCCTCCTTATGACACATCGTGCACCCCTTCAGGCACTTGGGGGTGGCAGGGGATGCACACCCCCAATTTTTTTAACAATATACTATAGAAAGTTTGGTGGCGTTGAATAGCTTGAATAAAAAGAAATAAACATTGTCTGAAACATTTTTTCATATTTTGCATAATTAAAAACTAATAAAGATTTACGTTTCTTGGGAGCACCCTTTGTTCTGCGTAGTACATTTCACGACAACTTACGGTGCTTCGATTCAATACTCTTCACAATTACATGTGCCATCGTTTTTTTAAGAATGGAGTGTTAAATCGAAGGTAAGTGATTTCCAGTGGGAATAAACATATTTTTACACCATGACTAAATAATTAATAGGAAAGTTGTCGTAAAATATCAATTCTGTTGTCCTCTTTATAAGCCTTCGGAGACAAATTTCTCAGATCACCGGCTTGTACACTCCGTAATTCTTTCAAAATTAACTAGTTCATTTATCCTAATTTCTAAGAATCTTTGTCTCAAAGCGCAACTCGAGTACAACCATATTTTATATATATATATATATATAGAGACAGATGTGCTTTTATTCCATAGTCAGATGCAGGGTAAACAGCCGTGTCGTGTCTCATGGAGCAGGCCGACCCTGCATCCATTGACGGAAAGAAGAGCAGGTTATCGCTCTTAATGTGGATTGAGACGCTGCGATATGAACACCTTATATGCGGGGTATTGTGCACATCTTAACCTATGCGCCTGGGGCTATTTTGGGCGATTTCGTGAAGACTTTACACTAGACACCACTAAAAGTCACATGACACTTGAAGTTGTCGTCGAAATTTAATGAAATTCTTTTATTTATCTCCACCATTATCAGCAATTTCAATACGGTTCTTTCCTCAGCTACGCGTCGTCGCGATTCAGGTCTAATATAAGTACTAGCCCCAGACTAATGCATTACCTAGAACTAATTAAATCATACACCAACATTTTTCCACGTCCCGAACCTTCTCCGCGCGTCAGCCCGTGACTCATTTGTTTTGGCCCTTTGTTGTATTTTCTTTCTACTTCAAGAAAGTCTGCATGAATAAAATATATCTTTAACCTTTTCGCTATGGCTGTCGACATATCACCGCTGAAGGGGACTCCGAGCCATGAGCGCACATTTACCGCGCGGACGGTGTTTGGGATTCTTAAATTTTTTTAAAATTAAAATAATAAAAACAGAAAAACAAGTGTCATGCTATTGAGGAAACACGCTATACATCGATACATTTTCAAATGAATCCATTTTATCTCAATACGTAAGTGCTATATAGGATGCATCATAACATGTGGGATCCACTCCAGTAGCGGACAGGAGACACAAGAACAATGAAAAAAGTTTATATAAACATGTGTCCTATTTGACCTTGTTCCAAAGTTATAGCCATTTTTGTGTTTCAATAATCGAAACTGCTTACATTCATAGAAGGTGCTCGAAATTGCCACCCTCGGTCTGTATTTATAAACAATGCTCTGTTTCTTCTGGATATTTTCTGATCTCGTTTATTTCACACGTTCTGTCGATTGAGTTTACTCATTTCAGTTTGTTCTCTTACTAGAAGCACTCAATAATTCTCTAATTTGCTTTGCGTTAGAAGTTAGAAGTGCGTAATTAAGTAAATAAGAATGAATAAATATTCAAATCAAGAAATGGCAGACATGCATTTGAAGGTAAGCAGTTGCGAATTATTGAAATACAAAAATGGCTATAACTTTGAAACAAAGTTAAATACGCTACATGTTTATATGAACTTTTTTCATTGTTTTGTGTCTCCTGTTGACTCCTGAAGTGGGTCCCACATGTTATGGTACATCCTGTATATTGGGCATACATATACGTCCGTAGTACACCCGCCCCTCAATTTACGCGAATATCCGTTCCACGTGGATTTGATTTACGCGAATAAAAATCGTGTAAATTGAATCTGTCAGTATAAAAGGAAAAATATTGGAAATAAAAGCTAGTAAAAGTTTTAGAAATACATGTGTACATATTTATTTCACATAACTTAACAAAAAAATAAGTAAGACATTTCGGAAAACAGAAGTATGTAAGTTTTATTCGATGTCACTATCGCAACTGTAATTCAAAACAATAAGCCTTTTCTTTTTAATTAGCATAAACTCATCATCTTCATTGCTTGAAATATTTGGAAGTTCGTCTTCATTTACATTGTGAATATAAATTTTTAAAGTTTCTTTCTGCGTCACGCGTTCTGCCAACCAATCTCACAATACTGACTGTATAAAACTGTCAATTTTAAAACTTATAGGAAAATATGTATGTATATACATATCAGACCGCGTAAAATAAGATCGCGTAAATCAATTCCGCGTATAAAAAGTTCCGCGTAAATTGAGGTAAATTTGCCGCGTAAAACAAATACTCGCGTAAAAAATGTGCCGCGTAAATTGAGTGACGAGTGTATAATACAGTATGTTTATAAAGCAATACTGATTACTTGAGATTTCTAAAGGTCTTCAGTGTAATTTTTCCAAATATACATATGCTGGTTGTCCCAGGTTTTTCCTGCCAAACTGTGCCAGTATATTCTACGTGCAGAAATAAGCAAAAAAAGTTATACAATCATATGCTTGTAAATGCTTTGTTAAAGAGTTATAACGAAAATATGGAATATAGTAAGGATATGATACAGCGTAAGGGTAGTTCAATAGTAATTATTTAATTTATTTGTAAAGCTATCTTTAATCATTGTGATCGATCTAGATAAACAATAAAGTTTTCGTTTATCGCCAGGCTGCCAATTTTTATGCAAATATGTACAATTAGCAGGTGATCTTTTTTGATTGAACGTATAATAGTTAAAGGAATAAAATTGTATTTTGCCGATGATATGTTCATTTATCACGTGTTTATGTCTGTTAAACTACAGAAATATCCACAGTCTGTTAATAAATTATTATTATTTTTACATTTCAAAATGTTCACAATTTTTATCAATTCAAATGAATTTACTGATATACGAAATACGCTTCCTTAATTCTTTTGCATTTTAATGAACATATGATTAATTCTTTAATAAGACCTTTCGTCGTCGCTCTCATGCAACTAACACAACTCCATAAATTCATTAGACAAATATCGTTGAACTATTCTCAACCTACCCCATATAAGAACACTTGGTTACTGCGCCATTCATATTTCTATTATAACTTTCTAACAAAGCATTTATGAGTGTATATTTCTATCTCATTTTTTACTTATTTCTCCTTGTAAAACACACGGGCAAGGTTCGGGCGAAATAACCTGGGACACCCTGTATATGTAATGTATGCAACGATAAAAAAATGTCAAGATGTGGTTTTATAAAAATTGCAGAGAACAACATGAAATAGTATAATGCATTACGTTATAATCATTTACCATCTATACAGCAGTCATTTATGGATAAAACATATACACATCGAATATTTCTTACCAATATTTTCACTGAATTTATAAGAAATGCATATACAAAGTAAGTGAATATACAGTGGCTGAAAACAGTATTCATACAGTACAGAAATCCAAGGAAAAATTGCTATTACAGTGAATCCTCCCACATTGACCCAGTTGGCACTACTCTCACACTGATGCTATTGCTATTCCTACGCCTATGGCACAGTCCGTCAAGCTTGTGATTCGTGTAATGCGATGCGCGGCGGCGGTTCTTTTGATGACAGTTCACGCTTGGCAGTTCATAATACAATAACATAACTTTTTTAATTTTACTTTTTTTATGTGAAAATTTGTTTAACATATTGGTGAGATTTTTCCGATTAAAATGACATCAAACCCGATATATTTTGGACCACATTTGCTTATTTCATACATATTGTATAACTCATTTTACTCCATTATCGCCTTGATTACATTACAAAAATGGGTTGTTAGTCACGTTTGAAATTATAATAGTATAATATTTCTAAACACTATAAATTACACAAGTATAAAGTAGTAAAATATTCTACATTAAATTATATTTACAATGAGATGATACATATATAAATATGCAATAGACTTAACACAAAAAGTTTTGAATCATTTAACGTGGCTGAAAAATTTGTCGAGTTTCAAACCAACCCAACCATAACTTTGCTCATATGTATTTATAATATATTGAAATTATATATTTTATTGAAAAGAGTACGAAATCTTCAGTGATCGTTTTATGACTTTTTAAAAAGTCATTGTGTCAAAAATAATAGAAAAGTTGTGAAAAATGAAAAAAAAAAGTTGAACAAATGTTTAAAACTTTTCCGAAAATTTTGCTTAGTTGAAAAATGTAATTGTAATCTTGTAGTCTTAACACTAACCGTACCAGGCCCGGTCAAATGACCGGTTTCAAAATTTAATTTAAAACTGTACATTCATTGTTATTTCTTTTGTTCATCTAAATTTATGTAAATTCTTATATTATCTGATAATTTCTCAATTTTTGTTTTTTTTTGCTACTTTTTTTACTGAGGAAAATTCATCGCCTGGCTTGTTTATGACCGGTTACGGTAAGAATAGGTATATGTGAAGTGCCGGTACGGTTAGTGTTAAACAGGCTGTACCTCCACATCCGTCAAACGTAGGCTGTTCCACCACGTGCGGAAAATGTAGGCTGCTTCGCTCACACTGACCGTAAAATGTAGGCACGATTCTCACACTGACCATCAAACGTAGATTGTTCCCCCACATTATCTAGGCACAGCTTACATTCGACGGACAATGTGTAGAGATATTTCATGTATCTTGCTAGCAATCCGTTTTTGTAATTCATTCGAAGCGATAATGAAATGAGTTACGCGATAAGTATTAATAAGTACTTGTGATCCAAATTATATCATGTTTGGTCTCATTGTGATCAGAACAATCTCATCAATATGTTATAAACTTTTTCATAGAGAAAAAGTTGAAAATAAAAAAGTTAAGTGTCGTCTTTATTATAACATTTGGTACGCCGGTATTTAAATCTCTCGGTTGCCTCGACTCTCATTCCATCCTTCTCTTTTATTCGCTGTCCTTTTCTTTGTTCGGCGAACTTCAAAGGCGCGCTGCGAGGCTGGAAATGTAGTTTCGGTATGCCCAAACTGACCCTTTTCGATTCCGAGCTGCGGGTCAATGTGGGAGGATTTACTGTACTTCGATGCTTAATGCTGAATTGATATGTGTATTTTGCTACAGTGTATCGAAAATCAGCAGTCCTTCTGATATTTTAACAAGGCATTTGGGAAATATGGGACCCACTGTACTAAAACAACATTGTCCGAGAGGAATAATGGTTGCAAATTTGTTTTATAAAAGTATTTATGGGACAATTACGAAGGCTGTACAAAGAAGACAATCAATCGTACAAAGTACAATTAAAAAGTAAAAACTAGAAAAATTAATTAAAAGATCCCACTGTAACTGTATGTGAAAATGCAAAAGAAAATCCAAAAATATAAGTATGCAAATATTCCAATGAATAACCACATTCTAAAACTATTCTAAAAGTACTCCGTCGAATAGCATTACACAAATAGGATTGCTAGAAACAAACCCTAGAGGAGGAATTTTTATAGGATGGGGATGTATACTAGCATTCGGTATATCATAGAAATAGTAATAATCGATAAAATTGTGGACAAGTATGTCTTGAAATTTTTAGAAGAAATGTGTAAATAAATTGATTATATGTAGGACGTATAATTTGCAACATAATCAAAATCTTAAACATACAGGCAAATATAGTACGTGAATGGATTTTACATAATAAACATTATACTTTACCAACTCGTTCTCAATCACCTGTTCTTAATCCAATCCAGAATGTATGATGAAAACTAGAGAAAACATGTTCAAAGATATCACATTACTAGACTGTAGATGCTCATGTAAGTTAACACACACAAATATCTGAAGCACGCACATTTAAAATCCTGAAAAAATTGAAAGGTGTATTTTTTAAACATTTGCAGAATAAAATACAATTTTGCCGAAGTTTCATTTCCACAAATGTACTAACTTAAAAAATAATGAATTCTAAAAATGTATATATGCATAAACTTCCGCACTCTACACATTACATTAGAAGAGTATTCCCCATGGACTTTAAAAGAAGAATGCAATAATATAATTTCTGATTTTTACAAAATTTTAGTGTAATTAATATCTCGCATTTTCTACCAAATATTATAAAGAGTTTTTCATAATATACGAATGCCTTGTTCTGGCGAAACATTATGTTTGGACTTCCAAAACAATAAGGCCTCTCAGGAATGGTCTGAGGACCATCTGTGGCTGGGCACCATGGGACGACGCCAGGCATCCTGAGCATCGGGAACCTACAGTTGTATATATAGTTATTTATTACTTCCCGATGCCTGGATATCTAGAAATCTCTAATTTCAGCACGCGTTCCATGTTAGCTTTGACACGTACTTCAAACCTTGGTGGTCCTCAGATCCTCCAGAACGTCTTCCATTGCCCTTTCCTAGACACCTCGAGAGGGTGGAGGGTCAAAATGTAGAAACCAATGAGTTTCAAGGATTGACACATTCTCTACCCTCACGAAATATCCGAGGTCTAGGAAAGTGAAATACTGAAAATTATAAAGGTAGCCACCCGGAGAATTTCAACCAGAATTAAGCGTACTCTCAATTACGCAGGACATTGTCACTTCTCACTTGTGTGTTTTATAATAAATTTGTGGAGACAAAGGAATATACAGTCCTTACTTACACCTCACAATTAGTCTCATCACATTACAAAGTGGCAAATTGTCATTAAAATTAAACAGTAAGTTATGGAATATAAACTTCATTTTTATGCGTCTGTTTATACTGAGCATTAGTGTACATATTCGAGAGCATTCAATGATATAAAATTATTCATCCACTGATTATTGCTACTCTCCTTCGAATTTCCTCACTGCACTTATTCGTTGTACGTACACTATTGCACATAAAGTAAATACTGCATGTTATGTATATGTGCACACACACGTGATTTGTGTAACACTTCTGCTAAGGATATTTTTTCTATTTACAGAAATATAATATCTTCTTTACAGAAGTTACGTGGCTTGAAACAAGATATTTGAAGGTTATAATATTTTTTATTCTTGTAAGTGATACTTACGAGAGCATTGAAGCTTTACATTCTGTTTGCTTAATACCAGCTTTACAAGTAATTGTGAGCATACAAGATGGTCAGCTAAATATAATAACTGAATTATTTTTCATATCATAAACGGTAAGAAAACATGTTGAATGAAAATGTTGTGTCGTTTGACAGAACAGGTATCAGTTCTTGTAAAAACAGGTTAATTATTAGATTGCTAAATGGATTCATCGTCTCTTTTACTGTATAATTTTAAGATAAATTTAAGCATTGATTACAATATACGTTGTAATTTATAAACATATGCTATAATTAGAAAAGAATATTGTTAGCCTCCGCAGTAGTTTAAGCTCCAAATTGTGTCTAGGTGTTAACTTGCAGTACCCTTGAAGCATATTATCCTCAATAATCTTTTAAAGGAGGACGCTTCACCGGTATGGTGGTCGTAATATTTGACCTTCATAAATCATATCTATTTTATTGCCAAAAGCAGACTTCCCAATTATTCCTTTTCTCGGCCCTACCCTCTCATCTAATAAAACACTACGAACTCAGATAAGTGCATCTCATGAGACAGTCTGTATATTTAAATTACGCACAGGAGACGTTGATGGTTTTTTATCTCCACTTACGTGTCTGAAATAATTTCGTTTGCTATGCAATTTTAAAGAGGGCGTCAGATATGTGTTGCAGAACAGTAAACATAAGTGATTACTTATTTATGTTTGTTATTCTTTGAGTGAATATCTGTAGGCAAATAAAATAACGATATAAGAAAAGTATAATATAAAATGTAAAATTTGTCACTTTCCAGACTTTCAGCTGTTTTAAATCAAAGCGTTGATTGTAATAGAATCAATGAGTTAAAGAACAGTACAAGTCCAAAATTAGCCATTTTCAAATATTCTGGAAAGTAAATGAAAAATGCATAGAACTACATGGTGGGACAAAAACAGTGCAAAAAAAGTACCCTATATTCGCGTTTCAGTAATCCCTTCAGTTTAATGAGTGTAAAAACAGTATCAGTCATGGATTTGTCCTGTTTCAACGATCTGTTTAACAATCACTTTTCAATAAATAATTTCTACTTTAGTTATGTTTCAAGCAAGTTAGTACATGTTTCACAAAATGTGGTTTTTGAACTTCTACTGTTATTCAGCTCACCGATTCAACTGTACGTACAGTTTTGTTCATCACTGGTCTTTCATAAAACATAGAATTGACACGCATTCCTAGAAATATGTACGACAGATTTATACGCACAAAATTCAGGTATTTGTACTTCGTGCGAAATATTTACGAAAATTCGAATATTCTGAGAATGTGCGTGTTGTAAACAGTCGAGCAGTTATTCCTTGCTAAGGTTGTGTACTTGACCACAAAACAAGTATGATGAAATCGGTTTATACATCAGTTTATACGAGGCTATTGCTGAGACTCGTTGTGCCGAAAAAACAGGTGTGTATTGGTACAGAACGTTAACACAGCAGAAGAACAAGGAAAAATTATTATAAATTTCGAAGTCTGCTATCCAAGGGGCCATCAATAAATACGGCAAGTGAAACTAATATATTGGTTAAAAATTTAGTTTTACATACATGTATGCAGTGAGACAGTTTATAACTATTATAAAGAAATAAATTTCATGAATAGTTCATCCGTAAAAAGTACTTTATATGTGAAAGCAAAAAATATTAAAATTGAGGAGAGTTTGAACTTACGTACGTTCAAAAAATTCGCAGCGGTTCAGCAGTTCGAAACCTTACCGCTGTACCACCAATGCTGTTGAAAATATGGTAGATTCTTTAGATTTTAGAAGCAAACAGGCACGGCATAATTTAAATTGATTGGATTTATTTAATCTTATTTAATCCCTATGCTGTTTTGCTGTATGTAGAGATATTGAAGATCATATACAACACTTATTTGAAAAAAAAGTGTGAAAGTTTGGCGTATAAATTACTCTGACATGTAAAAGACGACGAAAATATCGGTTTTTAATTTTTTTTAACTACGGCTTACCATACCGAAAAATCTGAAAAAAGTTCAGGATAATAATAATAATATGTACTTAAAGTAAAAATTTAGTTCCGTGACTGTTTCAATATAAAACCGGCACTTTTCTACATTTTTTATTTTTCACAACTTGGATTTTCAAGTTAAAAATCTCAAAAAATTCCATAATATGTGCCTCGATATCTGAAATGTTTCTGATTTTTTCCCCAAATTTTTCGTGTAATAGTATAGGAAAAATTGGGTAAAAACGTGATTTCCAATTTTTGCCCTTTACTACCTCCAAGTCGAGATACAAAGTTGAAACTTGGCACAGACAGGTCCTTTTTTATAAGCTATTGAATGGCGCATCGCAAATCAAATTTGGTTTAGGGGTACTTTTGACCATCTTATTCGGCCTTTTAAATAATAGTAGTAGTACATTTACGTTTATATAATTGTAATATAAGAAGCAGAATTTTTGTTAATCATGCGACCATTTTATTTCAATGTTCTCATGTTTACCGTGTCTACTGACAACTTGTAGCAAGTTAGACCATAAACATAAACAAAATAAATAGCAGAAAAAAAATCAGTTTGTTTCGACATTACCTTTATATTATATGCTTGGTGACTAACACAGAGAAATAGATATATAATATATTATAAGAAACATACACAAAATATAGAAACAGTAGTGCACTTTTCAAAATATAATATCAATATTGTAAGAAATATGGTTATATAAACTTAATGAAAAAGACTAGATTCAATTAGGACAATTTGTTATTGTGACAGAACACTTTTTTAGAAGTGCCACAACACTGTGTTAAGACGCAAACATCAATGTAAACACAGATGTTTGTAAATTTGTATTATACCAAACACGTGATTCAGCAAATGTGATGGATCATGGTTAGTACGCAGGATTTCGAGTGATACACATATCAAAATAAACGGGGATCGGCCGATTCGTATTCCTTTTCAATAATTATTCGAACGAAGTAAAAATTCTACAATTTTGAAGTCTTGCCTTTTTTCGCTTTGATTTTTAGGGCTAAATTCATAAAATTATTTTTTGCACATTTTTACGAAAGAATCATGGTGTAAATTCAACATCGATTAAATTGATCTTCTTCCACGATTAGCATGAGGCATTTATTTTATAATTAATATAATATTTTATAATAAAATTTAATATTAACATTTTCTTCAGGTAGAAGGATATTATCATAAAAATTTAGCTCCACCGATGAATTTTATAACACTTTTTTCATTTGCATTGACTTCTTAAATAAAATTGAATTGATACGTTTTAATTATTTGATATTTTGTAATTAAATGTTTATCAAAAGAATTCGCCGATAACAGAAATGTAATGAATTTAAATATTTTTAAATTAGGAAAATGACAAATGACAATGTTGGATTAGTCGGTAAAATGGAAATGAACATAGTCGGTAAAGTAAACATTTGCATTTAACCTGATGTAACAGGAAATTCCTATAGAATTTTAAACTCTGAAGTTGGCGTTGTTGAAATGTGATATTTCCGCTACCCGCCAGAATGTTCCTACCGTTAGAAGCCGTTACATATGAGTGTATGATGTTTGCTGTGCCATGTGATTGTCCTTTCTATCTAGAATTGAGAAGAAACAGCGAAATGTCGTTTGTCATCGCAGGTTTGGATCACACAATTAATAGAAAATGTATACGAATCAACTGTGAAGAAAATTTATAACTAAATAATTTTTTAATACAGTGTAAAGACACGAGAGAGTACAGCAGTTCGGTTACCGGTTCGGATGCTTCCTGAAGAAAGTACTGATACGTACCCGAGAATTGTTTTCAAGTGTGCAGTATTTACAAAGGTATTTAATATTATATATTTAGAAATTAACAATTTAGTATTTCATGCTTCAATGCGATTACTATTAGTTATAAGTAAAGCAACGTGCCAGGTACTATAATCGTTACCGCCAACGATATTCTGCCTTCACTTTTTTATACTTTAATTATTGTTTACTTACCAATTATTATTATTATTATTCATTTCCTAAAAGTTACTTATTTTCAGCAGATATGTTAGCAAAAAAGGTATTATGACGAAAAACAAGACGAAAGATATTGCAATGTTTATAATGTAGACAGTTATCATAATAATTGTATGTTATTATTGTTCTTACAAAAAATTCTCGATTATAATAGTATACTAAGTGAAAGTATGAATATTTAATACAATGACTGATAAACAATTTGCCATTTTTTTGATGGCCTGATTATTAATGAAAACTATATATTGATAATGTCATCATTATTATTTTTCATGGATAATTGTAGTATTTATATAAAAAGTTTTATAAAGGTAAAAATCTAGAATTCGCTCACATAACTCGCCATGGTTGTTGACGTGTTAATATAATATGAATATTCTGAATAGGTATATTAAAAACATTCCTAACAAAAAGACACTGGTATAAATAAAAATAAATAATGACTTTCAGAGAATGAATAATAATTTAAAGCATTGATAATTGTCAAAGAAACTGAAGGTATAAGAATATGAAAGATTTTAATAAATGTGTTAAATCTGAAATCCCAATGCACAATTTGAATGTGGGTAATAATTAAATTATTTAACTCTTCCAATTTTGAATGAGGTTTATATAGTAAACGATAGTATATTACTTAAGTTTCTATGATTTTTAAAAAAATTCTTTGCTATCCAAATCATGAAGATACATAAAATGTAGGTTGTATAATTTCACAGAAGATGTAACTTATCAAACACGTTTGACAAAAGAAAGCATCTTCAAATCTTATATTCAATTGGCTTATATTTTTACTAGAAAACTGTGCATCTTTTTATTTCTTTTTATTTTACTCTATAATACTTCCATTATTTGTGTCCCTGCTCTTTTGGTTTTGTAAATGTTCTTTGCTAGATTAGCTAAAACATTCTGCATACCATGAGGAACATACGAGCAGGTAAGTACTCATTGGTCTATTTTTTTAAGAAAGATTATTTTCTATGGTTTTAGTTGTTTATTATCATATCAGCTTACTACATTTTTTTGTCATATGTAATATGCATGGCATGTTTGAAATTTGTTATTGGTTGTACTGTGGCACCGACTTTAATCATTTAGTATACTTCTTTCCATTTTTTGATGATACAAAAATACTTGTTTTTTTAAGCCTTGAAAATAATAATTTCAAGTATAAGAATCACTCACATTAAATTTCTTTGTCCACTGTTTCTGATAATGTATGTAATTCTTTATATATGAGTTGTGAATAGTTTCTTTTAAGTGGTGAACAGTTTTTAATTTTTAATGCTCCTTGTTTGTTATAAGACAGCATATGCTTTTACACTCACTACATCACGAGTTGTTCAGTTTCTTAAAATTATAAGTAACTCGTACAATTTCCAATTGTACGTTTGCAATTTTTTGTGATAGTCCATTGCTGTGCCTTTCGCATGTCCTATAAAATTCTTTATCTTTGCTTTAAATGTACAGTTTGTAATTTTCTAAACTTTACATGCTTTTATATACAAAACATTTATTCATACAAAAGTTATCTGGTTGGAAGGCAAAAATGGGATGGTTGAAACAAATTTCGTTTATATCATTATTTTACAAAATTTTCATAGCCACATTAATTTTTTTAGGTGGTAGACTATATTTTTATTATAATTATTTTGCAAAAAATTTAATTATATGTTTTTATTGATACCTCCAATCCAACATTAGTGCATTGCAATTACTGAGGAGTTTTCATCTACCAAATTCCAGTGCACCGTATCAATCTGCAAATGTTCATTTATTATCAAAGAAGAATCATTCTTTTGAAGTAGTACATTTTCTTAATACTTCTCGTAGGAGAAGGTCTGCTCTGCCACGTGGTGTAGTTAATTTCTTTCTACACCCTTAGTTTTTAAAATAAATTAAAAAATATCTCCAAAAATTTTTGCGTTTCCAGTCTCTTTCATTTTCATCATTGTTTGAAAATGTTCAAGTTTTGATAATGTTATAGTATATGATATCATTTTATTCGGGAGGGTCCAAAGAATCATTTCGTGCAAAGAGCAACTGAGTATCTATTACCATTAAAGCACAAAGCATGTTCAAAGTTGAAAATTTACATTTTCTTTTCAAAATTGATTTTTTCAAAACCTAGGGGCGATGGAAACAAACGACTTGCAGATTCGCATTCAGCGCACAGAAATCGACAAAAATTGAATATGGTCGATATTAAAAGTCCGTAAAAATATAAAAATTTGTTGAACAGTGTAATCAACGAGCAAACAAGCTGATATCTATAAACCAGTGTTTGGCAATATTTAATGCAATTAACGATTAACTATTACAATTGCAATATTTGTTTATGAATCGCAATTAACGACTAAATTAGTTATTTGATTTTCAATTGGATTAATGATTAACTATTAAAATTCTCTTTGCCGTGAAGATGAGTACACCATTATGAAGTGCGCATTTCACTTTCGAATATCTTCCGAGACTAACAAAGGAACATATCGAACCCGCACGCGCTGACTTTGATGAATCTTATATGGGAAATAATTTACAGAAAAATATTAGACACATATTGTTTGATCGGCAATCGTCCATATTGAAGGGGCAGTGGCGGATTAAGGGCAAATGAGACTTGAGGCGGAAGCAGCGAATGAGGCCCCCTCTAGTACATGTTAAAAAATAAAACTATAATTATTACGCAAGATTTATTGCACAGACAACAGTAACAGTACATTATTTATAGAAAAAATAACAACAATAACGAAACGCATTAAAATTAAAAAAATACATGCTCTATATTATTACTTTTCTAGTCTTTTGTTTTGCAAATTTGTCTATCATGGTGTCATACTTTATGGTACCAACTAATTCCGACTCAGTGAACAAAATACATAAATCTGATAAATGCTATTGGGTTAAATTATTTCTTAAATAATTTTCAACTCTTTTTAAAACCGAAAATTGTACGTTCTCCACTAGCATTGAAGGTAGGAAGAGTAAGAAATATTTTTAAAATAGTCTCAACATTTGGAAATGTGGACTTTAGTCCATTAGATATTGTGTTATACATTTCTGTAGGTTCTGACACATTCTCTTCCTTCACAAATTTTAAACAGTGTAGAACTTTGTCTGAAAAATACAATTGATCTGTGTCATTTGCGTATGTACTTGACAAGCGCGATATACAATGTTCTGTAATATTTTCATTTAACCCTTTGCACTCGGGGCCTTTTTCGCGCGGCGCACCAGCAACTCGAGACGTTTCGCAGCCTTTTTGACGCATTTCTTACCAGTAACTTAAAATCATTACACACACAAATTAATGTATAAAATTTTTATATTTTAACATTTTATATATCTTTACACCTTTATAAACATAATTTCTTAAATATTAGTCTCTGTAATTTTTCTATGTATGATATTTCATGTAACAATTCCCAAGATGCATGCCCGGCTTGTCGGGGCAAGTATTACAATAATATGTCGTTTGATGCCTTTTTCCGGGTTTATTTCTTTGAGAACAGACTTTGCAGTCCTTCCTAACTCCTGTTAGAATATTGTGTAGCTTTCCATTCAAGCGGATATCTTCGGAATCGGAGGTTGAAGTCGAGGCTCGATCGCGTGGCTGGCGAAAATCTCCAGTCAATTGGTGGACTAATGTTTTCAAATATCGCAAGTGATTAAGCGGCTGTTCGCTTCTCTGCTGTTTAGTGGCTTTATATAAAATATATGAATTTATTGAACAAATTTCTAAACCCCAAAAAAAACAGTTTACGCCACCACTTTAGCGATTTTCTTAAGAAACAGTACGTTGAGGCATACTGATCTGCACGATCGATACCGCCCGTATGTTTGATATAATCTATTACTACGTTAGGTTTCTTGACGGTCACTTCTACTCCACCTCGTAAAATTCGTTTCACAGGCGTCATTTCTGCATTGTTCCAGTTAGTCAAGCATGTGACAACCCTCTTGTCTTTCCATGCTAAAACTAATGTATTTCTTTTCCGGTATGCTACTGTTGATTTTTTTTCCGAATTTTGTTCTTTTTATTTGTTCTGGTATATGCTTTCTGTTAGTTAAGATAGTTCCTGTGAGGTGGCATTTCAATTTCAATAATTCTTCAGCCAAGATATAGCTCGTATAATAACGATCAGTGAACATATGATATCCTTGGGCATCAGGTATTTTTTCCAGCAGCATTGCATAAAGATGCAATGGTATTCTCGTTGATACCGGAAGGTCGGGCCTTATCAACTTGTCTGTTGTCAAACTTCCATAATAAGGAAGAATGCCACAGATGTAACCGGTACTTGAGTCTGCCATCGTATGAACCAGTGGTTCCCAAACTTTTTTGTCCTACCGCCCCCTTTCCAGAAAAAATATTACTTAGCGCCCCCTGGAAATTAATTTTTTTTAAATTTTAATAGCAATTAATAGGAAATATATATGTATTAATGTTTCTACCTTTTTCGTAAAATATAGTAAAGAAAGGTGTAAATTAGAAACATTGAACTTTGAAATTATGAAGCTATTTATTGAACTCAGAATAGAATGTAATACAAAAAAAGTTAAAACATTCGAAATCATCTTAATGAGAAGGATGAACCTGGTGTGCTGCTACCAATTTAGTAATCCTCGGCTCTATTTTCGTCAGCAGTAATCTTAAATCACCGCGATTGACTATTTGCAATTGGTTTCTTTTTTTTGTTAATAAATTGGTTACCGCACTGAACCCACGTTCCACTAAATATGACGAAGGAAATGCAATTAAGAACTTTTGAATTACAGCCCATATTTTAGGATAAGCCGTAGGGATCTCCTTATACAGCCATAATTGTTGGTAGCCGCTTTTGAATTTAAATTTCAATTCATCATTTGTAGTTACTTCCATCAGTTCTTCTTGTAACTGTGGAAATTCTTCTGTGTTTACACTTAAAAAAGGATCCAAAATCCAATCAGGTATGTTCATTTTCAAAATATCATCAAATCGTTGATTAAAATCTGAATGGAGAGCATCCAAGTGCTCACAATAAGAAAGTATGTCTTCATCTTTATTTTCTGCTCTTGATAAATTTGGGAACTGGCTGAATTTCCCTCGTCCAAAGTTTCGTTTGTCCAGAAGAAGTTTTGTCACAAATGCAGAAATAACAGATTTTGTTTTTATTAAATTCACTTCATCACCTTGAAGCTGAAGATTGCTTTCATTAAATTTTTGAAACAAGTCTGTCAAGTAAGCAATGTCACTTTTGGATTGAATTAAATTGGATCGTAAAGCATCATTTTTATCTTTCAAGAACTCCAGCACCGAGTTAAACAGTTTATAAAACCTATCTAAACAGGCACCCTTTGACAACCAACGAACTTCTGTATAAAGCAGCAAACGATTAAATTCTTCATCGTTTTCAATGCAAAGCTGTTTAAATAATCTGTCATTCAATGATTTGCTTCTGATTATGTTGATAGCTTTAATTACATATTGTAATGAATTATGTAGGCGTGCACTTAAATTTTTGGCAACTAGATGTTGACGGTGGATGATACAGTGTACTGTTAATACATTCGGCACCTCCTTTTTTAAATATGCAAGAAAACCTCTGTAGCGCCCTACCATCGCTGGAGCACCATCTGTGGCTACTGATAAGATATTACTATTGCCGCGCAGACCTTACGGTGCACGGCAATTAGGCATATGGCCCGTAAGCCCTTTATTGACGGTCACCATCGTAAACCTCAAGATTCCTCTTCGCGCTCTCACACACCTATTTTCAAGCGTAACATCACACCTAACAGACAACTAAATTATAATCTCGACAAGTGAGTCAATCATTTGTAGGCATTTGTACGGACACAGGTGTGTCGTAGGCCGGCAACAGCCAACGGTTGCCGATTGCGCGACGAGAGACAACAATGTATGTAGCCGTTGAAGCTGTTCGTCGAAGAGGTCGACGACTCTCGATCCCCTGCGAGTCTTTTGTTTCTGACATCACGCGTTCATCGAAAAACCGTCGCAGGGCTCGAGGAACAGCTTTGGCGGCAGTCGAGCTCGAGCAAGGATATTGAGAGGTTGACTCAAAGCCATTCCGTGTTTTTTTTGTTATGTGCACTATTCTTTGATAATTTGATTTAAAATATATATATATATCGCCATCCACACATTATTCCACCAACAACTATCTCAACCATCCTCCGCGGATTTAATTAACCAACGAGGAAGTCGGTGACGCGTCAAAGGTCATCATACCAACGGCGAACGTCTCCGGCGTACAACAATTACACAGAGGTATTTCTTTTTCTTTAAAAAACTCATCCAATGCATGAAATATTGATTCTTCTTTAGTATCAGTTTGCAAATATTTTGCAAATAATAATTCTTGGCAAATTTGTTCCTCCTTTGTGAACCGCACGTATGCTAAAAGTAAAGCTTCATTTCCTGGCAAAGTTGACTCATCAAGCTGAATAGAAAACCGAGATGTTTTTAAATATCCACACAATAAATCTTCAACATCTTGAGCCATTTCATCAATTCTTCTTTGCACTGTATTATTGCTCAACGAAATTTTCTTGATAATATCAGATGCTAGCTTGTGTAGCACAGTACGTATTACTTCACTTATAGCCGGTATAATTAGTTCTTTACCAATAGTATGAGGTTTGCCCGATTTGGCAATCATTAACGAAATATTGTAAGAAGCAAGCAAGCCATCGCCATCTTGTGTGGTTGCGGTTGAAAAGAGTTTTGTCAATGTCGGTTGTTTGATAAATTTTTCTTTTAGTGTTCGAAAATAAGATAAATCCTTATCTTTTTTATCACCATGAATTTTAGTCAAATGTTCTTGTAGTCTGGAAGGCTTCATAGCTTCGTTTGATAAAACTTTCTGGCAAATCAGGCACATTGGTAATGTATTGTTTACAGGTGACTCAATAAAGCCATATTTCAAATATTCGATATTATATTGTCTACATTTTTTCTTTGGTTGAGCCATTATTATCTGTAGAAAAAATAAATTTTTTAACCGTTAGTACCCTATTGGCCGGTTTTCCGGCCTGCCTATCTGTCATCACTACCCGTGGGGCCGTTAAACAGGTCCAGTTCTACTGAATTCTGTGTGTAGGCGAGATGAAACTTTGCCTCCTCAAACAAAAATGAATTAATTTTTAAGTTGAACAAAAATAAAAAAATACTGAAAATCCAAATTTAATTTTTTTATTGCATTAGAAAATATTATATTTCGTTAAGAAAAATAAGGTAAATAAATAATATGCAAAAATAAAAAATAATGTAAATAAATCATAGTTAAAAGTGAATTTTCCTAGCTTTTAATTCTACAAAATCTTTTACCAAATCTTCTATGTCTAAGTCAAGCCCGATTTTAGGCGTAGGCGGTCGTCTACGCCTAAAACCGAGCCTAGTAGTGGAGCCGAAAAAGGAGGGAGGTCAGGGTTCAAAGGGTTAAGGGGGTATTTTTAATAATATTTTTTTAGTAATTTTTTGAAATATTTTTGTAAAAAACAAACTAAAATAAATACTGATGAAATAAATAAACATGATATTATTAATTGTAAAGCGCATATAATTATATCAAAATAAATAAATAATACTCACCATTATAGTCGCACTATTTGTTAGTTAACTTTAATATGTCACAATATCACAACAATCTAACCTTTGTTTGAGTTATATTACGCGTAATAATTACGGAGAAATTTTCTAATTGCACATACCTCAATGCAAGTGAGGGAGTATGCGGGAACCGAGCCAATGGTCCAGTACGTTGTTCAAAGAAAAATTAAGCGTTATCAGCGGAATACATAAATCAATTTTTCTAAATCTTCTCTTCTTTCTTTTATACTATCACCGCCCCCTTACAGTTATTCATCGCCCCCCAAATTCACCTGTGGCCATCAGCGCCCCCCTGAATCGCTGCAGCACCCACCAGGGGGCGGTGGCGCCCACTTTGGGAATCACTGGTATAAACTCTAATACCCCATTTGGTTGGTTTCTTCGGATTGTAAGTAATAAAGGAGATCCGACCTTTGAACTTGATCATAGATTCATCCACACAAATTTCTCTTCCCGGTGTAAAATACTTTAAAAATTTTGAATTTATATAATCAAGGAAAAAACCAACTAGCTGTAAGCGTGTTCGTGGTCCTGCATCTTGTCTTTGGATTGTCTTTAGATGAAGCATCCAAAAAATCTGATTGAATTTATCTCTCGTGAACTTGTTCGAATAAAAAGGAATGTAGCTGACATCATTCCGTGACCAATATTCTTGTAAATTTGCCAACGGCATTGTCCCTATATTTATTATAACACCAATAAATGCCCACATTTCTTCGATAGTTGCATTCCGCCAATTTTGCCATATCGGGTACGGTGATAATGTCTTTCCTTTTAACTTTTTTGTAGCATAATTATTAGTTTCAATAACTATTTCATTCACCAGTTCATTAGTAACAAAGAGTTTAAAAAATTCCAATGGTTCTTTCTTATCTGGTGGTACGTGCGGTCCTGCAGTAGTGTCGCCGGCTATGAATGGTATTCTTGACGGTATTTCTTCAGATTCAGTGCAATTAATCCATTCAGAACTGTCCGATTGTGAGTCTTCTGTAGTATCAGTATCGCTGTCACATTCACTGTCTATTACTCTGATCTTTCGCCTTCTTACACCTCTTACTTCGTCACTATCGTCACTACTGCTGTTATTCTCTGTATCGTCAAGCTCTCTGTGTAGAGACGTAATTTCCTCGTTAAGCACCGTGAAATCGAACTCATCTTCACTTGAACTTATTTCAGTATTACGTTCCATGTTTTTAGGGATCAAAAACTTTAACTTTAGTAGTCTCTCTGCCACGACTGTCAGGTTCGAATTAACGCCGAAAATGCAGTCCGGTTCGTGGTTGCGGACTAATTTCAGATAAGAAAGTCTTATCTCCATTTGGAGGGGTGTCATTTTACACTTCATAAGATTATACAGAAAGACCGTAGGAACCCGCGTCGAAGAAACTAAACGTAAACAATTACTGCCGCGCATCGAGTTACCGCAGCAAACCAAGTGGTGAGCGAGAGTCACCTCTCGAGTTGCGGCATCAAACCACATGGTGAGTGAGAGTCACCTCTCGAGTGCAAAGGGTTAAATCTCGATTGAAATTGAAAAGTATTTCGAAGTCAGTAAATACAGTGTGGTAAATTGCACTTCTTTGCTTTAATTCTGAATATAATACATCACAAACGAGATTAACAACATTTACAATAAATGACTCTCTGTCTGTAAATGTAGTGCCTCCCTCACTCGTTTCATCAAATGGAATAACTTTCTGCTTACGATGTCTTTTTTTAAAATTGTGATTTTCTGTTAAAAATTTGGCCTCTTCCTCTATATAAGTGAAAGATTATCTAACTTCCAAAATAAATTCAGACAATGACTTCAAAAGTCCTATGCCTTTCAGTAAGTTACTTTGAGGATCTTCTAAACTTTTACTAGCGGTATTTATTCTTTGCAGAATTCTGTCCCATAACACACTTAATATTGATACCTCATTTGTCCTCTCGGACCTTGAGGGGCTCTGATTTTTACATTCTTGAGACTACTTACTCCTAATTTGTAGTAACAAATACAAATGTATTATAATATAATACCAGTATTAACCGGAGGACCTTTGATTTTAACATTCTTGTTGTAGCGTCACAGCGTCGACGGGTGTGTTTCGCGACGATAGAATGACGCTGACTTCGAACTGGGTTGTAAGTCCAGTGAAGCCTTTCGTAAATGAATAGAGTGGACTGTATAGGTTGAATGTATGAATATGCTCTCTCGTGTAATAGTAATGTACGAATCTGATCTATGGTTTCAGCTATGCTTAATTTATACTGTTTTCGGTTGCTGGTATGCGACCAATCAGCGTGCGTGAAATTAGGTAGCGTAGAAGCGCTGCGTTGTGGTTTTCTCCCACCTTGGCCCTTCGACCTTGGCTCGGGCACTGCAGTTAGGCGCGTACGCTGGTATGCGGACAAAGTTGCACACGGTATTAAAAAATTAATGTTCGGAATTTACAGTAAAGACGCAACAATTCTTAATTCTACTTACACCTATTCCGTATTAATCAATATAATATATTATAATATAGCACCAATATAAACTCTAATATTTATAATTATAAACGGAGGGCTTATCTAACCGCTTTAGCCCTTAAGTAACTAACTATTGTTAATTTCCTATTGCTCTTGCTTTTGTACTCTTTACATAGCATGCCATAGCACACTTAATAGTGCGGTTTCGAATTCATTAACACGTTGACGACTACAGTGAAATCTCCTATACCTGGTCAGACACATTATAATATGTCAATAAAATGTAAAAAAAACTCTCATTAATGTGTTCGCTACCATGGTCGATTCAAAGAAAAACGTCCACCATAGACCACGCTTTATTTTTATCAATTACTTCTTTTACACATGTGTAACGTCAAGCTCTCAAAACAGAATCGACGCGTCACACATACGTGACGCTGGTCGCGAACGTGTTAAATTGTTCATACATTTTTGTTGCCTGTAGTCTAGAAGTTGGGTTTTCATTTGGATCTACTGACAATTTTCCAAACATTTCTTTAATGATCTTGTAATTTACTTTTGGTGCTAATACAGCATCAGATCTTGCAGACTACCTGGTATCTATTACACGTGGTATATGTAAAAGTATATCGTAAAGTATATGTATGTAAGAATATATTGGAAAATTTTTGTAGCCTAATTCCATTTATTTCAGTTGCTACAGCCGAATGTTGTGTTAAAGGCTGAATGGCCAGCGTGGCTCACCGAGGGTTCGGCTCACCTGGCTTGTATCTATACCTGACTTTATTGCGCGGGTCATTCCTATACAAAAATTCTCATTACCTGAAGTACTGTTAGTACGATCCCTTCCAAGCGACTGCCGATTTGACGCTGTAATCTATATTTAGGAATGCTGAGCGAAGTGTCTCGTTCAGAGATAAGAATGCAGTATGCTTTCGTATTTCATTGAGGCAACATCTCGAAAGATGGACAAAAAGCATTCTAGAGGCAGCGTGACGCGTTCAAGCAATCGTCCTCGAAAACGACGTTTTCATAGAAATGGCTACACTAGCGAAAAAGATCCGAATTTCGCGAGTACATCGGCAGCAAAACTGCAATGAAATTGCGACGCCACATTTCATGTGGGTGTTGATCCGAGTATGAACTATTGTTTTATACACTTTAGTTTAGTTTTTTTTTTTACAACAATTCGTAAAGTGCAAGGAGTGCAATAGTAGTGTTCGATTCTTGAAATATGGACACCGAGGCTTAGGTTTCAAAGTGTATGTACATTTTATATAAGAAAAAAAAAACCAACGCGTTTTTCTCGAAACGTCATTTTTTTCAATTTGCAGTCACATTGCGAAAAAAGTACTTGACCAATCGGTCTGAAATTTTGACAAGTTATTCTACACATGAATGGCTATCGCCGGAACTAAAATCACATTTTGTCGTTGTTTTTGTCTTACTTTTTGCGTTGCAAAATCATTAAAAAAGTTAGGTAATTTCGATATTTCAACTTTGGACGTCCACCATTTTGTTAATTCTTCATCAATCTAATTAATCCTAGTTCGGGCCATAGTGAGAGTTATACTGATTACAAATCTTTTTGTTTTCTTTGCTTCAGAAACATGGTTCCTCCAAAATCGTGTCCGCAATTGAGGCGAATTTTTTTTTTAAAGCGCATATTACACCCACGTGTTTTGGCGAAAGAAAACATTAAAAAGTATTAAACAAATTTTGTATTAATAAATAGAAAAAACTTCTATTTAGTAAAAACATTCTTTTTGTGACAAAAAACAGTCCCAAAAAACGGTAATTTTTTAAAGCGTCACAGTAGAAAAACCCCCTTAACGTGTTTTGTTTTTGAATTTTTAATGTTATCGAAAAATAAATGCCATCAGAAGGGTTGATAACAGCTCTCAAAGTTGATGGTTGAAATTATATTGTTTGAAATACTTCGGAAACCAGGGGGTGTAGGAAAAAGATTTTTTTTAAATTCTGTTTTTGAACGGGGAAGTTATTCATACTAAAAAATTTAAGAAAAAATCATTTGTTTAACACGTTGAGGACGGCGTGTACCACCGGTGGCTCACACGCGAATGGTTTATCTGGCGGCGTGTACCACCGGTGGCTCACACGCGAATGGTTCATCTGGCGGCGTGTACTACCGGTGGCTCACATCAGCTATAGTTTTATAACACAGTTTTATTAGACGAAAAAAACTTCATGTGGTTAAAAATAACTTTTTTATTGAAAAATTGGAAAGCTTATTTTTACAGGTAGACTATAATAGACTTAATGTATTTACATATTTATTTGTTTTTGTGGGTTTTTTTAAAACATTTTAGACATAGTGGTGGTTCACCTTCGCAAAATCGGCAAAACGTTGTAAACGTTTTCGATTTATTTGCAGCAATTGTTCTACCTCGTCGAGCAGATAAGGATTTATAACATTCACGGCATCCTTTCCGCGACTTTCTCGCAGTTCGGGGATACTTCTCAAGAAAATGTGTAGTTCTTCTTTTAGGTGTTTGTGGTTCTGTAGGCATTTCATCCAAGAGCCGATCAATAATATCTTCTCTAAATTTTAAAACATCAAAATGCTTGGTACCCCACCTCTTATGAATATACTATGCATTGACAATTGATGTTGCGCAAATCAACTCTATGATAAGCTTTCTGTACCACTTAACGGTTTTGCGTAAGGAATTGTAATATGATGTAATTTGATCGGATATATCAACGCCTTTTTTCGCATTATTGTAGTCAAAAATAGCATCAGGTTTTAGTTTACCACTTGTTCCTTCGATCATAGTACAAGTATGATTGTTGCAAGTAGTTAACATGCAAACTGACCGTTTGTCTGTCCATTTAAAAAATTAACTCCTTTAGGATTTTCAACACTCACAATGTCACCTCGTTTTTGTTTTAGTTTTGCTTCTGCCGGTAGAAATTTTCTATTTACTTTTACAGTATCACATAAATTCGTTGATTTATTTAAAAGTTCTTCAGCTAAAGGCACACTTGTATAGTAACTATCTGTATACAAAGTGCGTCCCTCAAATAACAATCCATTCATCAATCGCATTACAACGTCATGTGCATGTCCTTTCGTTGTGGAGTTTACATTCTTTCCAGTATAAATTTCAACATTATAGGTATAGCCTCCAGTCAAACACAATTTGTATAATTTAACACCAGATTTATGCCGTTTGCCTGGAATGTAGTGGCGAAACAGGAGTCGCCCTCGCCAAGGAACCATGCCTTCATCTATTACAATGTTTTTTCCAGGTTTCACTGCGTTTTTGAATGAATCAACGATTATTTTCACAATGTTGCGAATTTTCTCCAACCGATCGTCAATTATAGCTGTTTCATTATTAGAAAAGTGTAAATATTTCAGTATAGTCAAAAAACGATCACGTCTCATCACTTTTTTTATACGTGCGTTTGAATACATTGTATTTTTCGACCAATATAACTTAATTTCTGGCAACCGCACTAGACCCATAATAATGAGTATGCCAATAAACTTTTTTATTTCTCCTATCGTAACAGGCATCCAGGATTGTTGGTGTTTTCTGGTGGTGGATAAAGAACTATTTTCAACACCAACGTTGGATTGTTCAGCATATCTATTTGTTTCATTCACTATTAATTCTAGAAGATTGTCTGACAAAAATAACTGGTACAACGAAAAAGGATCATCACAATTAACATTTTCGTGCAAAAATTCCTCGTCTTCCGTATACTGACATATCACACTGCTTCTTCCTGTGACCTGCTGCCATTCTATCTCCTCATCACTTTCTTCCGAATCAGCTTCTAAAAACTCTGACGTCGTAGTATATTTATCAGATGTCCTAAACGAGTCACTTTCCTCCCAATCATAAGTGTCATTGTTATTCTCCTCTGAAGAAGATGAAAGTATCATCTGCCTTGATCTTTGTCTGTGGAACACAATTGTGGACACATCTGATGAATCATCTATTATCGTAAAATCCATTTCCTCCATTTTCTAGGGGGTGAAAATTCTAATATATTACAAATTTTACCGGCTATGTCTTATAATTCTGCTTACCAGAAGAAATCAACTTTTAATTTTTTTAAATTTCCAAATTCTTGCGTACAAAATGAAAAACAAAGTTACACCTCAACAGCAGTTCACTATTTATTAGTAATCCGTAAAGAATAAAGAATTATTCATCAACACTCAACTTTATATTTACAGAACCAACTAAGCGCAAGTGCTTGCCAAACATAGAATAACAGGAAAAAGAAACTCCTCTTGTAAAGAGCGCCGCATATATTAAACGTATAGTAAAAGGAAACTGCACTTTTGCGTCTGAAGTTTTGCTAAACAACATTCTGTGCAAGGCGCCGCCAGATAAAGCATAGTACGATTTTTACTGCCGTCCGGTGGCGCGACATAGCAAAATCTGCGCCGTCCTCAATTTTAATTGAGGATCGTTCTTTAATTTTTCTTGTTAAATATTAATCCACTTCAGTGTAAATTTGTGTGCGTGAACGATGAACAAAAATAGAGGATACGTGTTTTTGGAATTTTTTCTTTTTTTACCAGTTAACTCTGACTCCTATCGGCACCTACAGGCGTCTGAGAAAGTTGCTCACGGAGCACTGCCGACGCCCATACGCGTTCAGCAATGTAACACGGGAAGGATTGTTCTTTGCTGGATGCCTTTCTGCATACAGTTCATACGCTCGAACTGCGTCCCATTTAGCTTCACCATAAATAAATATATTTATTTTTTCCTCTTGACTATACGAATACATTTTGTCACCACTAAACTTTCAGGAAATTTAATAAAGAGCCTCTGTAATGATCGATGGGAATGTTCGAATTGTATTGTTGCATAAATTGTAAACATTGTGATCCAACAGACTTCAGTAAACAAAGCAAGAAATTCATTTCAAGGTCATGAAGTCATAGATCCTTGAACTCGTTTTGATGTCGACTACAATATCGCATTATAAAAAACAAATGTTAATACGCAAAAAAATGACGATGACCTTGAAATGTGATTCAAAATGACATTGGGGGTTTTTTTTTCTAATCATCGCCAGATGCACGCTCTGAAACCATATAAACTCCTCTTAGGCATTTTTTCCTACTTTTAATAGCAGCGGAAATAATTTAGATGTTCAAGTTAAGTGAGACACCCTGTATATTTGTTCCTTCAATAGCCAGATGAGGTACTGCAGGTATAAATGTAACGTGGTACTAATTATCAAGCACTTCAAACCAGAGTTTTTCTCGATTTAACTACATGGTAGCTCTGAAAAGAACTGATTTTATTATAAAGTCCAGGCTTCCAAAAACCATAGAATAAAAAATCATAAAAATAAATCTGCATAGTGTCCATAATAATGAAATTGAAAGTGAAAATTGTTGAAAATGTCCACTTCTTTCCCAGGAACGTATAAAAAACCGAGGTAAAACTGCAGTGTCGTGTATTCACCATCAGCTCTTGTCAGAGCAACCATGTACTTAAAACGAGAACAACTTTAGTTTCAGTTATTTGCAGGTTCCATAAGTCCCAAAGGTTCCAATTGTATTCTGGCTGACCGTCTTACGATCGTGAGAAGTTAAACACAGTATTGGCCAGAAAAACCCAGGTTCCTTACGGTAGTGATTAGTACTGCGACATACTTATACCTGCGGTACCTTCTCTGGCTATTGAAGGAACAACTACCGACGTATAATACCGTATCATTGTTCAAAACATGGTGAAAGTTGATGATACCTTCTACAAAACAAGAGCGAATATAGTAGAGCCTCTCGTATCCGAACTAATAGGGAGACAAATGTTGCCGTATATCAGAATTTTCGGACAATAGAACAGTTACTTTTTTTATATTAAACTTCACTTATTCAAATAGAAATCAACAAAATTGACAGTTTGTTTCAATATTTAAGGATCCTATATTTTTTTGGCTGCTAAATCACATAAGTTTTCACGAAACGGCTGTTTGGATAACAGAACGTTCGGATATTAGGACATTCGGATAATTGGGGTTCCGATACGGGAGGCTCTACTGTATTTTTTGCACAAAGTGGGAGAAAATTATGCATCTAATAGTGATCGCTAAATGACAACAAACAAAAAATTCCAAATACATGTATCCTCTATTTTGGTCCATACTTCACACACACAAAGGGTCTGGCAGAGTAAGCAGGAGTAAACGGTCCCCATGCCAATTTTTATTTTTGTTGTTTGCTAAACAATGTTCTTTGCCTGAAACACCATTCTGTAAAATTTCAGATCTCTACCCCTTCGCGTAAGGGTAATATGGAGGTAAAACCCCTAAACTTTATCATTTATTTTCTCAGTGTTTACTTAAAATATTTAGATAAAAAAAGAAGCTGAAAAAGGCTACAGACTAGCTCTACTTGAGATATTTTTTTTGGAATTGTAAGTCAATTATTAAGAGTACAAAAATAATTATTTATTTTTTGGGAGTGGTTTTTGGAAACAACCCTTTGGGTGACACCCACCAAAAGAATCAGGTTTACTGCTCTGTTATCGAATTATTATATATAAAAGTTTTATGACAGTCGGTTTGGTGGAACATAGTTAAATAATGTAAAGACAATTATACTGTTATGAATATGTATATGTATATTTCATCTTCATGGCTATTTTCGTCGATAGTTGTCACTGTCTCGCTTGAATCGAATATGTGCGTTAATATTTCGGAAGGTTTTACAATTTTTCATTTATAACGCCCGTGTGATAAATAATAAATAATCGCGGCTACATGCGAACAACAACCCACTGTCCTGTTGCCATTCGCACAATCGCATGTATAGCGTTGTATTGTCGTATAGCTTAGAGAATTTGGTAAATATTCTATGTAACATAGGTATGGTTTCCAATGGATGTGTCGCGAACGGATCTTGATTCTTATAATATTATTATTTTCCTTCAAGTATTCGACGTTTAAAGAATCTTCATTATTCATTAACTCTGCAAGGTAACACACTGCCTGTGATAATTGATATGTGCCTGTAAATAGTATTCAATATTTAAGTATTAATTGTTCATTAATTCCGCAAGTTAACATATTGTTTCCGACAAGTGGTTCATACCTGTAAATAGTATTTTTAAATTTTGCTCAGTTAATTCCGGAAAATCCATTATAGAGTCGGCAGTCATTATTGTAAAAAGTTTCTTACGACGATTTAATTTTTGGGTCTCTATTAATTGTTGTAGTGTATTAGTTTGAGTTCGACTTCTTTTCATATGATCGATAATTAAGTCTACAAGCTCTGGATCTGATTCTACTCTTTTTCCGAACGTATTGTGCAAAAAAGAAGCTATGCGACATAGTGATCTAAGACTCGGAAAGAGTTTGTTGTCGATTTTATGGTGTAATGGACGATATTTTTGACTTATAGCACCGTGTACTGCTTCAACCACCCACCTTATCTTCGTAATATATCGTGATGCATATGCTTCTTCGGATGTTAATTGCAATCGATTTCCTTTACATGCCGGCATCAAAACATTATCTCCCTGATTCTGCATGCACTTTACAACATCTCGGAAGCCACCGTAAACAAAACAGAAGTCACCCGGTCGCAAAAGTGTTCTTATTCCGGTGGGATCTTCTAATAGAATTTTCATGATTGTCGCGTCATTCATATTTCCGTTAAACGGACCTGCTGTATCAATGATGTAACCATTTGTTGTGCAAATCGTAAATGGTTTGCATAGAGATGTTTTTTTTTTGTCCGGAGAACGACTTTCTCTGATACTCATTATTTTTACTTTTTCGCGTCTAACGTAAGTTCCATCAAATATTACAGCTAATGCAGATTGCCCCATATAAAAAAGTTTTTTTTGGGACATAGGCGGTTCCATTTAAAATCAAATCATTCCTGGCTTTTGTATTTATTCTGAACTTATTGGGTAAAATGTCCTTTTCAAATGCAGTAATTATTTGAGGGAAATATTTAAAAATACTATTTACAGGTACAGTATCTATCAAAAATAAGTAAATACTACGGTGCGTAACGGCAAAATTCATTTTATTCAATTATACTGTTACATACGCCTAAGATTCCCTAAGGAATTCCCTGCTCGCTCGCCGGAACAGGAGACGAATCAGCTGAATCGCACATACCGCGAAATAGCGTTTCTCAAGAAGGTGTCGCCCTCGTTTCGCGTAATATTTACGATATGCGCTACGCCTGCGATTCAGCGGATTCAGCAATTCCTGATCATCGGTCAACCGAACGGATTGCTTAACCGGATCACTCAAGGTGATTTGCACTACTAAGTTCGGACCTAGTAAACTGTTGATGGGAACGCCCATCCACAAGGCCGGACGTAACAATACATTTAACGCCACCTACGATAAAAATAGAATACATAGCATTGACACCCTGTTTGAGGTTCTATTCTACAAACCTTCTATTGTTTGCAACAGTCACTACACTCGTTATAAACGTATTGTGTGCGATTCTATTCAGTTTATTCATATAAACATTTTATAGAGGTTACAAAAGTAAGTGAACACTTTCAATTTTTCATTAGATTTTCAATTTGCAACACATTCGTGAAATGTTTTATTTAGATATAATAGTTGAATGGTCTTTTTATTATTTTGTAAAGAGGTTCTGTGCATTTTCATTAATAAGTGTAAATTTCAAATCGTATTCTGTTTTTTTTTCAAGATTATTATTGAAAAATAGCCAAAGTCAAACATTTGACAAACGAAGAAAGGAGAATTGTTATCAAAATGAAAGACAAGGGCAGCTCATATAAACAAATCGCTAAATTTTTTAATAAATCTGTAGCAGCCACCTTCAAAGTAGTTACGGCTTTCGAGGAAAATGAAACGGTATCGGCTGCACCCAAATCAGGACGGCCTCGAATTGCGGATAATCGAATGGATCAAAGAATAGTAAACATTTCATTAACAGATCCATTCATGTCAGCACCTAAAATTCGTGTGCAACTTCAAAATGAAGACCGGAATCCACCGTCAACGCAAACAATAAGGCGGCGATTACACGCAGTCGAAAAACATGGCCGTACTGCAAGGAAACTACCTTATTTGAATAAACAGAATATTAAAGAAAGGATGAATTTTTACTATGCACACGTACTGAAACCTTTAACATTCTGGTCAAAAATACTATGGACCGATGAATCGATGATTCGACTAAAATATAGCCATGGAAGAATGTTTGTGTGGAAGCGAAAAGATAAAGTCCTTTCATATCAGTGCACTAAACCGACACTAAAATCAATGGATCGAGGTGTTATGGTGTGGGGGTGTGTTTCATATTTCGGGGTAGGAAGAATTGTAATATTAAGTGAGAAAGTTAACGCCTCTGTATACTTAAAATTATTACAAGTAGTAATAATTCCCGAGGGCAAACGGCAGATAGGGGATAATTTCATCCTGCAACAGGACAATGCTCCAATACACAAAGCAAAAATTGTAACAAATTATGTAAAAGAAAACTGTATTAATATCTTAGAGTGGCCACTGCAAACCCTGATTTATTTCCCATTGGGAATATGTGGTCAATTCTTAAATTAAAGATAGCAGAAAGTAGGCCAAAAAATATAAATGACTTAAAATGTTTAATAGAAGAAAAGTGGCAATCATTTTCGGTTGATGAATGTAACAAATACACACACTCTCTGCCTGATCGTTTGGCAAAAATGTCACTACAGAATGGCCATCATTGTGGTTATTAACTAATTAAATCAAAAGGTGTTTACTTACTTTTGTAACATATGTTTCTCTAGTAATAATCGTTTTCATATTTTTGTGTAAATATGTTACTAATTAATAAAAATTTTATCACTTATTCTACTTAAGCATACGCTGTTCTATAACTGACTATACATTATTTTTTGTAACATTAAGTTTTCACTTCATAAACATTATTAGTTCATTCAGAAATTGACTGTTTATTTACTTTTTTAACTCGCTGTATGTACCACTTGTCGGAAACAATATGTTAACTTGCGGAATTAATGAACAATAAATACTTAAATATTGAATACTATTTACAGGCACATATCAATTATCACAGGCAGTGTGTTAACTTGCAGAGTTAATGAATAATGAAGATTCTTTAAACGTCGAATACTTGAAGGAAAATAATAATATTATAAGAATGAAGATCCGTTCGCGACACATCCATTGGAAACGATACCAATGTTACATAGAATATTTACCAAATTCTCTAAGCTATACGACAATACAACGCTATACATGCGATTGTGCGAATGACAACAGGACAGTGGGTTGTTGTTCGCATGTAGCCGCGATTATTTATTATTTATCACACGGGCGTTATAAATGAAAAATTGTAAAACCTTCCGAAATATTAACGCACATATTCGATTCAAACGAGACAGTGACAACTATCGACGAAAATAGCGATGAAGATTAAATATACGTATACATATTCATAACAGTATAATTGTCTTTATTATCATTATTATTTAAATTTAAATTTCGGCCTCGCGGCCAAGAAATTGGAACTTGGTTACAATTTTTTCCTACCTCTTCCTTTCACCGAGCTTGTCACTCATCCGTCCATACCTTGTACTTATTCTAACTTATGTTATGTGTTATATACGGAATCTAGCCTCCAGATGTATGCTATTCTACTGTTTATTCGCTCTAATCTAACTCTAAATTCAGTAACTAGTTGTAATACTAATCGTCGCTTAAATTGTACCCTTTATTCTTTGGTATCACCTTCTTCATCCGTCCCTTTTTCCTTCCTCATTCTTTCCACCTTCCTCATTCTTTCCACCTTCCTCATTCTTTCCACCTTCCTCATTCTTTCCACCTTCCTCATTCTTTCCACCTTCCTCATTCTTTCCACCTTCCTCATTCTTTCCACCTTCCTCATTCTTTCCACCTTCCTCATTCTTTCCACCTTCCTCATTCTTTCCACCTTCCTCAACTATTTCACTACTTGCTCCGTTCCTTCATCACTTAGAATCTTTTCCACCGTTAACTTTGACCTTCCCATACCATTGCAGTCTTCTACGAGGTGTTTTAATGTTCCGATATGCATTTCACAAATCTTAACATTTTCTTTCTTGTTCTGTCCTTCAGTATCTATTTCCCTCCTCCACGTTACCACATCTCACCCTGGCTATAATGCTTTGGTTTCCTCTTGCACCTTTCCTTTTCAGATACCTGGGCATTCTATTATCCGTAATATATTTATATATTCTATTATAGTTTGAGTTTCTTATTTTATTATATTGCAACTGTTTCTGGACATCTCCATCTCTTCCTTTCAGTATCTCTATTATTGCTCTCCCTTCCTTTTTATCCTGCTCTACACCTTGCTGACTATATCCATTTCTATTTATATAACTTAACCTTTCCTTGCTGTTTCTCGTATTACAACCCTTTTCTTGCTTTTCCCGTAGACTTTCCTTCACCATAATTGTCTTTACATTATTTAACTATGTTCCACCAAACCGACTGTCATAAAACTTTTATATATAATAATTCGATAACAGAGTAGTAAACCTGATTCTTTTGGTAGGTGTCACTCAGAGGGTTGTTTCCAAAAACAACCCCTAAAAAATAAATTATTTCTTTTTTCTACTCTTAATAATTGACTTACAATTCCAAAAAAGATATCTCAACTAGAGCTAGTCTGTAGCTCTTTTCAGTTTTTTTCATCTAAATATTTTAAGTAAAAAATGAGAAAATAAATGATAAAGTTTAGGGGTTTTACCTCCATATTACCCTTACGCGAAGGGGTAGAGATCTGAAATTTTTCAGAATGGTGTTTCAAGCAAAGAACATTGTTTAGGAAACAACAAAACTAAAAATTGGCATGGGAGCCGTTTACTCCTGCTTACCCTGCTAGACCCTTTACACCGAAGTGGATTAACATATAAAAATACATTTGTCCTTCTCGATCTTTTCTAGTATTAAATGTATCCATGTCTTCATCTGGGTCCCCCAATGTTTTATTAACCCCTTGTCGTACAATAACGACTCACACTCGTGACACAGAATATGATTGATACGTTACAAATATGAGTCCAACTGTTGTGCCAATTCTTTAAAGTTTTTCACTACAGCATACATTGACCTTCAAAGGGTTGTTAAAAGCGATCTACGACTGGAATAGCAAAATTTGTCGCACGAAATCGTTGCAAAAGTCGTACGGCAAGGGGTGAAAAAAGTTTAATGTCAGATTAAAGTTACAAAGAGAAATATATTTTATAAAAGGAATAGTCTGGATTATACAGTGTTCAAAGAGCGTAACGGAAAAGCGTTCTGTCGCTGCTCTAGGGTAGTCCAAGACTGGCTCCCTTCATTAACCCTTTCGTTACCGAAGACGAGATATCTCGCCACCACTATGTCGCTTGTGTGACGCTATGGACGACATATCTCGCTTCTCAATGTTCATTACTCGGTGCTATAGATGAGACATCTCGCGTCGCAATTTCTGTTGCAGTGCTATGGACAAAATATCTCGCATCTCAATTTCTGTGTTGCAGTGCTATGGACAAAATATCTCGCATCTCAATTTCTGTTTTGCGGTGCTTTGAACGGAATATCTCGTGTACCTTACATAGGGTATCTTATATTAGAGAATCTCGTACACCTTATATTGCGGACTTCATCTGAAAATGTAAGATAAATAATCCATTTGTAAGATATTTTATTGTTAATGGCAAAAAATCAAACATGGTACGCTCTATTTTAACAAATTAATTTTTTACCTTTATTTTGTATGAAATGCTTAAGACATGGTGCGATACATAATGCAACATTACATTTTTTTCAAAAATATCTTGTTTCTTTTCGACGCCCATTTTCTTTGCAAAGTACGCATCGTTTTGTTGGATAAAGTTTCATTTTGGTATGCGGTATTTTACTAGGAAAACAACAAGAACTAAAACGAAATGGCATTTTTATATGAGACCTTTTGCCTCACTTGCAATTTCCCCTTGGTAAAAAATGCTCTTCTACTAAACTGAGAATTATGTCCTGTCTTATTTCACGATACGTTTTTCTTTCTTTGTGCAGACAGTTCCAAAGCACAAGACAATTATAAACTGTAATGTCAATTAAATGCATAAAATATTTTTTATACCATTTAATTGTTTTTCGTATCGAATCATGTCCATGCAAGATTTGATCTATGCGATTTACGCTGCCCATGTAAGTATTGTAATCTATTACAGTATTTGGTTTTTTAATATATTCTCCCGTAAGTGGATTAATTTTGTTAGTTAACACTAAAAATGGAGTATGTATAGTAGAAAGAGTTGTTACTACCCTCTTATCTTTCCAGGCACAAAATGCAATTCTTTCATTATAGCGTACCAACATATTCCCTTTTTTCAGATCTTTCACGTTCATCTGTTTATCACATGGTGACACCCGTTCTTTTCAATCATACTGTACCACAAGCATTAGTTCCATTTTTATGTAGTGCTTCATATAGAGCTGGAGACGAATACCAATTATCAAGAAATACAGTTCGTCCTTCGTGAAGTAAATTTTTTGATAAATCTAACACAATGGAACCAGATATTCCAAATGGTTTCTCGTTCGTCACACGTTGCTGTTTGCCACTATATACTTTTACATTATACACATAACCAGTTTCGGATTCGACCAAAATAAAAGTTTGAACGCCAAATCTTGCACGTTTCTCTGGAATATACTGTTTGAATGACAGTTTTCCTTTCCATAGCATCAGACTTTCATCCACTACAATATGTTTTTCTGGTCTATACGCAGTTTGAAATCGCAGCAATAGAATGTCAATGATAGGGTGTATTTTATGACTTTTATTTATGACTGTTATATTTCCGTCACAATTATCATTACCAGTAAAATGCAGGAACCGTAGTATATTGAAAAATTTTCTTCTTGGCATTATTTTACGTATAAATTCTAGATTATACATTGAATTGCTGCTCCAATATAACGATAATGTTGGTAAACGAATTATGCCCATATAAAGAAAAATAGCGATAAAACGATATACAAGGTGTGATCAAAAAGTTCCCGGAATTTTTATTTATTTTACAAAATATGTATTTATTCGTCAATATTGATATTGTCCCCTTCAAAATAGTCCCCATCGGATATAACACACTTATGCCAGCGTTTTTTCCAATCCTCGAAACTCTTCCGAAATGCACTTCTTGGAATAGCTTTGAATTCGTTCAGCGATTTTGCTTTTATCTCCTCTATGGTTGCAAAACGTTGTCCTTTCATGGTTCTCTTTAACTTTGGGAAGAGGGAAAAGTCGCAGGGGGCCATGTCCGGCGAATACGGTGGCCGAGGCATTACTACAGTGCTGTTTTTTAATAAAAATTCACGAACAAGGAGTGCAGTGTGTGCTGGTGGATTATCATGGTGCAATTTCCACGAGTTGTTTTTCCATAATTCTGGTTGTTTTTCCTTATTGCTTTTCGCAATCGGCGTAAAACTTCTAGATAATACTCCTTATTGGCCGTACGTCCTGGTGGTAAAAATTCATAATGGAGACTATACCATTATAATCGAAACAAATAGTCAGAAGAACTTTGACATGTGATCGAACTTGTGCTTTTTTTGCTCTTGGCTCTTCAGGAAGCTTCCACCGAGACGATTGGGCCTTGATTTCGATGTCATAACCATACACCTATGTTTCATCTCCTGTTATGACACGTTGGAGTAGTTCTGGGTTGCTAGCGACTTCATTCAACAATTCCGTAGCAACTTCTTTACTGTGTTGTTTTTGTTGACAATTCACCAAATTCGGCACAAATTTAGCCGCCAGTCGTTTCATGCCCAAAACGTCAGTCAAAATTGCTTCGCATGAGCCGTATGAGATACCAATTTCTTCAGCGACGTCCCTAATAGTGATTCGGCGATTGTTGAGAACAATTACCTTAATTTTTTCCACGTTTTCGTCTGTAGTTGCTGAGCTACGCCGTCCAACTCTCTCGACATCGTTAACGCCTTCACGGCCCTCTTCGAACCGTTTGTACCACTGATGAACACTTGTTTTTTTGATAGCAGACTCGCCAAACGCTTTCTCCAACATTTTTAACACGGTACTGCATTTTATTTTATTTTTAACGCAAAATCTAATACAAATTCTTTGCTCCGTCATTTTCACACTTAAACAATCGCTGAGCACGCCAAACTGCGTCTTACTTCTTTTCCTGTTGGAAGCAAACTACGCCTAAAATGTGGATGCCAATTTGTAGATATATATATATACATATATATACAGTACTATATACTGTGTACTATAGACGGTTTTGTCATTCTCTTTCCCTCACCTTTCTTCTTTCCTTCCTTCCGCCTTTGTTCTCTCAAGGTCAGACCAGTTTTTGGTACTATTTTTAATTTACATTTTTGTGACCTTTGTGACATATACTTCCGATCTTTATAAAAAAATCTGTGCGATTTTATCAACAGTTGAATAGTGTTCCTTGTAAGTATTCAACTTTGTCAGGTAGCAATTTGTTTCTGCCTGTTAGGAATTTGATGAACCTCTCTTTTGGCCAGCTAGATCGCGCAAATACCCCACTATGCGGCCGTCCCGAATTGCGGAGGAGTACCAGCTTACCCCTCTTCCACTCTTAGGGGATCTTTTCTGTCCGGAGGCATCCTCACCCTGCTCCCTATCGGAAGCAATTGCAAAATTGAAAGGTGCGTATTTTTTAAACAAATTCTAAAGCAGCAAAATGATTACCCCCCCCCCCCCCCCCCCCCCCCCCCCCAATTCGCGGGCACTACATCATCTTTCGATGTGTTGATGACCTCTTTTTGTAGCATTTTATTAATATTGTTAAATTCTTTTGCTGTTGCTTCGCACAAATAGCAGCGCTGGGTAGAGAAAGTGGATGAAATTGCATTACATATCTTACCATCGACCATACTTAATGCAAGTTTGTATGATACAGAAATTTCCTTCTCATTTATAACTATATCGAAAGGAACAAGTTCCTGTATCTGTTTTTCAATATAGCCTGTACGAGCGTTACCAGCGCCGCGCAGGCTTGCCGTACCCCTTGCGGAGGGAATTCCGGCAATGAGTCTTTTATCGGCTCTGGTGATATCTACCCCTGCAAACACAATAATAACACGTAGGGTAATGTAATTACCTAACACGCCATAAAAATGTATTGGAACCTCAATCATATGAATCTAAAAACTTTCATCAGGCACAAAATGCGCTTATATTGCGCATGTAATAATATTTATTGCAAGGTCGAAATTAAAAATTTCAATTTATCCGTATTTTTGGTACTGATTCAAAGTTTATATGTACAAAGTTTCATCAAAATTAATTAACATTTAGCTAGAAAAATTTGCAAAAATATGTAAATTTTTAATATATTTTTTAAACAAATTAATTTTTTTAAAAACTATTTACATAGGCAGATTCGGCATTCAAAAATAGACAAACCGTACATTTAAACTTTCTTTCTATCTCTCATAGTTTTCGAGATATACTGCGAAATAGGGTTTTCACCCTCTACATCGAGGGCTATTTTCACCCCTTCAAAGTGAATAAGAGCCGATATAAAAAATACGTGTCGAATATTTTTTCGAGATGTATATCATACCTAAATTTCATCAAAATCGGCGTGTGTCAACTCCGTAACATTCCTTGTGAGTTATGTTGAGCAGACACAACTTGTAATGGCACAAACGAAGTTAAAAAAATATCGGAATCTGATTTTCCGTCATCAGTAAATGCCTGCTTATAGATTCTTTGGCCGGAACTTCTATCATATCCCCACTCGCAAATGAAAACCATATGCCGTACCTCTGCTGGAGCCAAGTTTTTAATAATATCATTTTGTATTAACAAAATCCGTTGAACCGAATGATCCAACACAGCCTGCAGTTTTACTTCTGCACATTTACGCTTCGCTTCTAATACTGATTTTTTGTGTGGCGGATATAAATGGCTGTTATTTTCTTGGCTTACAGTCCGTAATTCTAAATATTGTGTCTTGAATAACTTGTTTTCAATTAAAAGGGAAAGAGCAGCATCACCGGACAGTGTTATGTCGGTGATTGACTGCACAGATTTTCTGTATGTTTTAGCCCTTGATGGGCTCGTAGACGTCATATCCGTGGTAATTTTTTAAGCATCCACATTTCCTGCAGCACAGAGACTTGCATACGATTATGCTTCTGGTGAAAAATTTGACCGAATGTCTTCGGTTTTTCTTCGTTCTGTTCTTTCACTTAAGGACGTAAACTCCGAAGAAGGGCGGCCGCCTTTATGTTTCTGTGTCTCTGAAGTCACCTGAGGTATGCGGAACGCTACGAAAAGTTTAAGCCATTCCCCAACCTTTTTAAAAAATTTGTCTTCGGTTCGTTTCACATTATGCCATTTATTCCTCATTGTATAAAACCAGGGCTTTTTTTTTTTAAAAAAAAAAGATGCCGGGACTCACTTCCTATCAAGCTTTTTATTAAAGAAAATTATATTCAAATATCATTTAAATGAAATTTAAAGCAGCGTTTTCTATGCCATGAAGCGCATAAAAAATTAAACAAAATTTATCATATTTTTTTTATTTTAGATGTCCAATCTGCAGTTAGAAAAACAAACAAATACAAATTTACAACTAAAGATTAAATGTAAAATAAAAGTGAATAACGTCATATATTTGAATAAAAGTTTATAGTGATTTCCAAAGTTTTGTCCAATTCTCGTCTGGCAAATCGTCTCGATTCCTTTTCTTAGTGTTAGCGTCTGTGGCCGAATGTCTTCCTCTGAGTAACCACCACTCAACGTATTTTAAAGGATTGAAAAGTGTCAAAGGTGGTCCGACGAGTTTGATGAGCAAAAGTGCCGAAACTGTTTTGCTCTTCAACGAAGCTCTTATTGGGGTAATAATTAGATTCATTTGCGAAAACCCACGTTCACATTCACTTGAAGAAATGGGAATAGAATTCAGAGCATATATCAAACGCAATAGTTTTTCAGGATATGTCTTTTCGAGAATGTATTCGCGAAATCCACGAATCATTTCTCGTTGGTCTAGTTGTAGCCTGATTGACATGTTTCTAATTTCCATCTCTCCAAATGTCAACCGATTATCAATCTCTTCAGGCCAATATTATTTGTCAAGGACGCGAGCCCAAAGTGCAAACTCAACATCTTTGCTATCTGGCATCCTTTTTTCAATTGACTCTTTCAACGTGGAGTAAAATATTTTCGGGTCAATAGGAGGATCATTCTTTGAAACTTTTTCGTGAAGTGAAGCTCCACGAAAATGCAGATCGCATACAGCAGCTGCAGCACATTTATAATAGGGTCAAAAATTCTGTTTTCTTTCTTCAAAAACTTGAACTAATTCATTTACTTTTCGATTTGCAAAAGTATAGGTTCACAATGCGATCTTGTAGGTCCAAACTTAGTTCTGACAATTCTGGGAGAGCGTCGCACATCAATGCTAGATCCAATAAGAAGGCTGTAGATGTTACTTTTTTCCTTAAGGGGACTAGGCAGTCAAAAAATGCATTTTATTTATTGCATTTTTCGAAAGTACTGTCCTTCCCGAGTAAAATGCCGTTTGAATCATGTTAAAATTCGCAAAATTAAGGATTTGACAGCCAAAAAGTTCAATCGTGAGGTATGTAGTAGTTATCGTCTTCCAAAACTTTAAATGCGTTTCTTTCGAAATCATATTTTCTCTTCGTTTTGCAGTGATTGCGATAAAACGGAGGTTCAAATTGATATGAAAAAAATTGAGCAAATGTAAACCATGTTTAGTTAAGGCCTGAACTTACGCATAAGACTGCAAAAACTCCTGTTTTGTCAAAAAAAAATATAAAATAGCTTTTGTTTCAATGAAACATCGCGTTTTTTAACATTACTGTCATCATTTTTACAATTTTGATTTTTTTTCGTTTTACATAGGTTCAGTGCAGATTAGGGGGCCTATAGAGTGCCAAATTTTTCAGGATATTTCATAATTCAATTCTTTATGGCCAGGATCACTGCAAAACCGCAACGACTCCAGAAAAAGCGCCTATACATCAGTTGGCTGTAAAACCATCTATATGTATATGTTATTCAAAAAAATATTTTTTTCCAATTTATAGTACTAGTAAACATTACCTAAAAGTACTAGTCTCAATATGTATTCATTTACTTGTAATTAATTCTCAAAAAAAGTTACATTTTGACCAAATCTGACTGCCTAGTCCCCTTAAGCTATCGTAAGTACACTTTACATTTTTATCTCTTGTAGGATCATTCATCGCTTCCTCAAAATGACGCACAAGAGATTCATAATTATTCCACTCAGCCGAAATTGAACGAAAACTAGATGCCACTCATCGGGTACTTAAAACTCTTCCAATTTTCAGCACCTGAACGCCTAGTGATTCTGCACATAAATGCAACTCTCTATTATTTTTCGGCGACGCATGGTATAAAACATAAAGTTTATCAATAAATGATTTGAATGTATTGATTCCTGAAATTTTCTTTACAACATCAGTTACTGATAATTCTAATCTGTGATTAGCACAATGCCAAACTATAACTGTAGGAAAGTTTTCTGTTAGCAATTTTTTCACTCCACTTTTACATCCTAACATCACAGCAGCGCCGTCGCATGCTACCGAAACTAAATTTTTTTAAAAATAATCCAGTCATCCCATAGAAATCAAGACATTGGAGTAAGAATTCAAATATTTCTTTTGCCGTTACGTTTTGAAGTTCAATCAAGTTCAAAAATAAATTAATCGGTGAATTCATTCCATTCTTTCGATACAGCATCGAACATACACAATGAAGGTGGTTTTTAGGCTTATGGTGGTTGATTCATCAATTATCAATGAAATTTTATTTTTCGATTGAACAATTTCTTTAAATACATTTTTTCTCATTTCGTCACTTATATGATTTACAATGTTAATGCATGCGTTTGTCGAATAAAGAATATGACCCATTTCGATTCCATTTAGTTCTTGGAGATTGGTTTCATTTTCCAACGTATTGAATGATTGATTTTCCTTTGCTACTTTATATGCAGTTCGAAAAATTTTCGCTGTTATTACTTTTTCGTGAGATAATTATTTTAAAAAAATGTTTTCAATCTTCTTTGTTTCGGCTTCAGAAATAATTTTTAACGCTGCTTTGTGTGAAGCAGATTCTCTGTGATCGAAAATTTTTTTTCGGTGTGAACTCAATTGTAGCTTCCTCTCTTTCCCAGAATAAGTGATTTCATTGTTCGCCCATTCTTTGGAAATTTTCATTCCCATTGTCGTTTCAGTTCCAAGAATTTTTACGTTTCTGCACGCTGTGCAGCCAAGTTTCATTTTGTATATGTTCAACCATTCATTTTTTGAGCAAAAATCGTTTTTTTCCTCTAATGACCAGCAATCCGGCCAGTCATTTTGAGTTCGGCCTTTGATCCTCAAGATCAGCTTGAGATGATTCAGGAACATCAACTTGTACCGATATTTCCATATTTTCTGTTGTCGCTTCTGTTATTGTTTTACACTAAAAAGTAAAGAAAATGGAAATAATGACGTCAAACTTACGTGAAAATAAGTAAATAAAATGTTCCGCACATTGTCAATCGCTACGCACGTGCAGTCAATCACAAACGTCAGACGTTACTGGCCACAGAACATTTATATCAGAAGGGCAAGTCCCATGTTAAACTTTGTCAACAACTGCAGAGCCCCCTCGTTGTCAGGTGGGCACATAGAACAGTGCGGGAAATTTGAAACTGATATAAATTTTTTTTCGACGCCATGTTTTTTGACAACTCTGCCATTTGAGCATTCACCCCCGTGTTACTGGCCGCGCACGCGTTGTTGTTATCAGTCGTTGACCACGAGTGACCAATGGGAACGTGGATGAGTCCACTTCTCACTTGTTGCCACATAAGAGCGCCAATTTCGAATCCATCCATATTTCATCCGGTTCATAACAATACCATCTTTTATCATTTTGACGAATTATATAAATATGGATTGTAATTATGTAAGCACGAACATTGATTCGTCTAATTGCTTTTGAAACATTAAAAATACCGTGAGAAAAGGTGCCGGACCGCCGTTCGACCGCGTTACATGACAAAAAAAGCCCTGTATAAAACTGTTTAGATAAGGATAGATAAGGATAGATAAAGTAATGCGCAATGGCATTTCTACACGCAGTTGGAACAGGAAAATTGATATTTCCTAACAAGCGTACTAAGTAAGCAAAAGCTTTAGCAGCTAGTTGTCCAACCGATATCCATTCAGGCCTATCAAGGTCATTACTCTCTTCGTTAACGTCTACATCGCAATTAATCATGGCTATGAAGTCCTCCATGCTGTCGGTCTGCTCAGCATAGTTGTTCCATTCATCAGGGATGGCATCTAGCATAGGATCAACGACCTCCATTGTTCTGAAGCAGCAATTGATGTCAGTACAATCACAAGCCTTAGATAATTTTTTTTTGTCAGATGTTGTTTTGACAGGTTCATATACAGGCATGTACTCAAAGTCATCATCACCGAACTCTTCAAACATGTAGTCGAATTCCATTTCTTTCGCTTTGTAGCTTGTCCTCCGGACGATTCACCAAGTTGTATATTTCTCAATATTTGGATAGAATATCCAGTCTTCTCGAACAACCGCTTTTTTGAATGATCAATGATGATGCTTAGGCCACTATTTAGATCCGTCATGGCCATCCGGAGCACAGCCTCACTCCGGCCTGCCCCCACTCTGCGTCCATTTCTCCTCACGCAGGTCGTGGTCTGGGTACGTAGGTAGCTGTTGGTAAGTACGATTTCTGGAGAAACGGTCACGTAATAAGAATAATTATTTTTTACATATGACATCAGCTTTATCCAGAAATGACATCTTTACTTTGATGTACATGATTTGTCACATTGAAACTTAGCGAACATCATATACACTCACTTATTCGGGTGTGTTTGATAATTAACAGATTAATTATAATATTATTTATGTTTAAGAGGACCCGGGACATCTAATTGAAACATATTTACTGCAATACGCAGTGCACTTGATAAATTGATGTCTTTTATTCTAGAGCGCTTGTTAGTTTTCATATTATTCATAACCGAAGAACAGCTTTAATACATGTACGTGGAAGCAAACATAGAATATATTTTCATACCGAATTTACGCAATTTTGGATGTTTTTCCGCATATAACAATTTGAAAAAGTTTCCTCCTGTCTCTGTGTTTAATACAAAATATGGATTTGCTTGCAAATTATATAATTCCACTTGCAAATCCACACTTGCTTTTTGTAATGAAAAGCTTATATAATATAAAACTCTATAAGACTCTATAAAATAACGAAGCGAATTATACATCAGAAACATTATCAAAAAACTATTCTACATAAGTATACGTATGTACAATATACAATGCTTACCTTCCCCCGAACATTTTTGGCGATCGGCGATACTGAACGCGTGCTTGGTTGATTCTCCATCATGTAAGTAAACGAGGAAGAGGTAGGTCAATTTTACGTCTCGGTGTTCGGTGATCGACTCAATTCTCGGTGGCGAGAACGGACGGCCTCTTTTATTAATAAACGCACATGTACACATACAAATACACATACAGAGTGTCGCGCCGGTCGCCACCAACAGAACCGTCACGGCGGAGAAAAACCATCTTCGGTTTCGGTTTTTTTAGCTAAAATAACACGACTACCTTTGGGTCTCGTTACTAGGTTAATCCTAGGTTTAACCTAGGTTATCAAGTGTCACAATTGTCCTTTCATTGATCTCAGGTCCAGTCCAGGCCCAGTTCACGCCTGTGGGCTGGCTCATCCTGACCTCTCGTAGCTCGTCGTATAAGTCTATTTTTACCGCTAGCGACCGGTAATCATGCCGTTCACCGCTAATGGCCCGGTCAATAGCCGAGGCGAGCAGTGGCACGTTAGACATGAACCCGTATGTATATATGGCTTTTCCCGGATTAATCAGACCGGGGACCGAAGCGGTAGCCCGGGTAGCCGCCTCAATCATCAAGGTTGACTCGCCCGTTTTTTCCAGCCGACCGTGCGACCGCCGTTGATCGTACCCGACCCCTATCCATTGGAGCCTGCCGACATGCTGACGGATGAACTCCATCGACTCGTCGTTATCAATGGAGCTCCCACTTTGGTCGAGATGGTTCTCCGCAGGCGAGGGCTGGCGGACACGGTAGGGCTCCTCGTTCAAAGCCTGTCCGACTTTGCCCACCACGCGTATCAACTGGTCCCTAATACGGGCCTTTTTCTTAATACGCCCTTCGTTGGTCTTTGGGCCAGCGCTCAGTGCCGCAGCTGCAACACTAAGGCCCTCCTTAACCGCCCTCATAACTGGTACATCACTCGGTGACGGTGTGATGGTCAGCTCACTTCCCCTATCCTGGTTCGAGGCTCCTCCCGCCGTGCTGCTGGCGATTTCATCATAAGTGACCGGCGCTATCGTGTCGTCGGTGCCATCTTCGGCTGGAGTTGACGCGCCTCCAGGCTGACTGTCCGAGACGTCGCCACTAATGTCTGCCCGACCTTCATCCTCCTCGCTGCCGGTATCCACACTGTTTTTATGCTCCTCGAGCTCTTCGCGCGTCATTAGGAATTGCGAGAGAGTGCCGGCGTTTACCAAGCACTGACGACCCATAGTGCTAGTAACTTTGGGAGTAGTAACTCGCCGATTTTCCTGATGGAAAAAATCCACAAAGGCATATTAAAACCCGCCTCACGGGATTCTCAAGTATAGTGGGTGAATGCAATTTGTAATTGACGATTTTCTCCAAAAAAATCACCCACACGCGCTTACACACGCACCGCAATTATTTCATTCCCAAGTGTCCATGTGTACACGCACCGCGATTGTCCCACCCGCGAGTGTCCACAATGTTCATGCACAAACAATGTTATTTCAGGAGATGCTCAATATGGCCGCCATTCTCCTGAATGCAGACTTCAATTTTTCTTTGTAAATTCCGTCGAACGTCCTTGAAGTCTGCCATAACATTTTGTATAATGCCCGAAGAAAATTCAATACGCTCTTGAAGTTGTTGTTGCGTATTGACGGGCGTTGAGTACACTAATTGCTTCATGTGTCCCCAGAAATAAAAATCAAGAGGGTTTAAATCTGGGGACCGAGCAGGCCACGGGACGGGTCCTCTTCGTCCGATCCATCTGTGGCCAAAGTGCGCATTCAAATGCTCTTGTATTACAAGGGTGGAGTGTGGTGGTGCACCATCTTGCATCAACCACATGCTTCTTCGTACTTGCAGTGGAACGTCTTCTAAGAATGGAGGTAGCTGCAGTTGGAGAAAGCTGAGGTATCCTTGTCCGGTCAATCGAGGGGGTAGAATTATGGGACCAATAATTTTGTCTCCAAGAATTCCTGCCCAAACATTGACCGAAAACTGACGCTGCGAATGTTTGCAGCAGCGCGTGTGGGTTTTCTTCAGCCCAGATGTGAGCGTTGGGCCGTTGACCACTTCACGTTTGTTGAACGCCGCTTCGTCCGTGAACAATATTCTTGATGTAAAGTGTTCGTCGTTTCTCATTTCTTCCCTCATCCACGAACAAAAATTGAAGCGACGGTCAAAATCGTCCTCTTCCTGTTCATGCACCTGCTGATAGTGGTAGGGGTGCAGTTCCTTATCCTTCAGTATTCTCCAAACTGTGCTGTTGCGCACTCGTTCCACTGCCGCAATCGTACGTGTGCTGATCGAAGGGTCTTCTTCAATATGCTGCATCACCCTCTCTTCAAGGTCCGGATCACGCTGGTCATACCCTCCGGATTTTGTACCCGCAAACCAGCCTGTATCACGTAATCTTTGATACAGTCTCGTAAATATTCTTGCACTGGGTACATTTCTCTTTGGAAATTTTTCGCTGTAAATGCGACATGCTTCGTTTGCTTGATCCCTCGCTTCACCGTAGCACATAATCATGTCTGCCTGTTCTGCAAATGAGTAGTGTCGTTCCGCCATCGCCTATTCCGTTGTCTTCTCTCTTCACATACCGTACTTCACATACTGCAGTTCACACACCGCACACCGCACACTACACACCACACACAGAAGAAGACTAAAAATTGATAAATCTAAAGAATTAACACTAAAACTAAAACTAAAAGTACGGCTAAGAGTAAAACTATAACTGAATTAAAGGCAGATTGCTTTCTACGCTTGAAATATTTTCCGCCGATTACAGTCTGCTTTCTCGTTGGCGATAGCTACCAAACTGAAGAGACGTTGGACGAAGTCTATTCGAAAGACTGAAAACTGTATCTATACTTTGTTGTTAATCGGTGATTCCTTGTTTATTGCTCGAGATCCGAGAGGCGGTAACTTGATCCCGCGAGGCAAAACTGTTTATACTTTGTAGATATCGCGACGAATGTCGTTGCACTGATCGCTTTAAAGGGTATAGCCGAATAAGAGCTTTCATTTCTTTCCAACGACGCAGTATCCTTTCAAATTTCGGGATTGAAAGAACTGTTCGTGTCTGATATTGTGCGGTTTATTTTATAAAAAATATAAAATCAGAATCTCTGGACAATTGAAGAATTACTATCGTAAAGAATTCTTAACAGTAATGCCGAAGTTCCTTCCGTCGTGACGGTTTGCCGTTAAGCAGCGACAGTGTATTGAGTGTGTGGTCAGTAATTTCAAGTGATCGACATTTGCCTTGCGGAACCATTTCGGTCGAGAACGCAGAGTCTGCAGCTGATATCGTCTCTGCAGCGTATCTCAAATACCCAAGGAAGTCAAGTTCCGATTGACCGAATTGACATTTTTCGACATTAAGTTGAAGGTGAAACTACTTTAAGCTTTGAAACACCACCCGCAAGTGCCTCTCGTGCTACTCAGGAGTCGCGGACGAGATGAGAATGTCGTCGATGTACGCGAAAACGAAATCTAGGTCACCAATGGCGCGGAAGATGTATCGCTGAAAAGTCTGACTGGCATTGCGAAGCCCGAATGTCTTAAAACGGTACTCAAAGAGTCCGAACGGTGTTATCACTGCCGTTTTGGAAACATCTTCCGGAGCAACGGGCAGCTGGTGGTACGCCTTGAAGAGATCAATTTTAGAAAAAATAGTTTTTCCATGAAGATTGGCTGAGCCATCATGGAGATGCGGAACAGGAAATTTGTCCGGCTGTGTGACCGCGTTAAGACGACGATAATCACCGCAGATGCGCTACGAGCCATCTTTCTTGAGCAGCAAGTGGATGGGACTGGCCCAAGGGCTGCTAGAAGGACAGCGGATTCCCAGATCCACCAAGCGTTGGCACTCTGCTTTAGCAGCACGAAGCTTGTCTGGAGCGAGCCTTCTGGCACACTCACAGACAGGGGGACCATGCGTGACTATGCAGTGCTTCACCTGTGATTGGTAATTGATAAAGAGCTGATCTACTTCCACAAGCTCGGGAAAATCCGCAATGATTTTAGCATATTTGGACGAAGGGTCGACCGGGCTACCGAGAAGAGAGGGACACGTTTGACAGCGCCAGGGCGAACGCATTTGACCGAGGGTCAATCAACCTACTGTTTGCTAAGTCGACCAGAAGACCGTGACTTTTAAGCAAATCAGCACCAATAATCGGGTAAGGCACTGCGGCACTGCGGCAATGCAGAAGTTCCAAGAAATGGGCCGAAGGCTAATGTGCAAAGTTTGGATCGAGGTACCATAAGCATTGATGATCGAATTGTTTGCGACGAAAAGCTTGAGGCTAGCAGGTGCTAGGTTGGAAGCGTTTCGAACAGGTAACAATGAAATCTCCGCACCAGTGTCAACGAGATAAATCCGGCCAGATTTAATATCGCGAATGTGGAGACGAGCTGATGAGTTGTCCCCCCCCCCCCCCCCCCCCCCCCCCCCGAGATGAAAGGTGAAATTAGTTTCCCGCAGCGGTATTAGACCAACTGCACGGATTGCGAGGAATTCCTCTGCATGAGGTTGCCTTGGAACCGTACTTGTTATGAAGATAACAAATGCTGGAGCGCTTGGCGCTCTTTGAACGACTGCGCTTTTGCTGCTGACTAGAGCGCCCCATCGTAGCGTTGCTCGGTCTCTCGAGACGACTAAGCCTCTCATTGATTTTAGCCAATTCTGCAAGGATGCGATCCTGCGTGCCTTGAGAAGCCGGAGGACGATTAGAATTGGTCACAGCAGCAATGTTATGCTGAGGAGCCGTGCTAACCTGTGCAGAAACCGCCGCAATGGGCTGCAAAGACCAAGCTGAAGCATCTAGAATCAGATCAGCCTGAGCGACGAAGATCTGTCACCAAGGAAGTGGACAAAAGAGCCTGAGCGACCGGCGGGAGATATTCTGGGAAGATCATATGAAGAAGATCATCTGGACACTTTCCATCTTGGTTCAAGTGTCGAATCCTTTGGAGGACGAGTGAGGGTTTGCCATCAGTGGCAACTTGTCCCTTCAATAATTGACGAAGCCTACTTTGTGCAGACGCAGCGTAAGTAGAGATAATACGCGCTTTGATAGCAGTATACCGCTGTGGATGGTCTGAGGTGGGCAAGAGGTCCCTACAACAGACAGCAATGTCTCCGCTCAGGCAAGACATAACATAGCCAGCTTTGGTTTTTTCACTGGTTATGCAACTAGCAAGAAAAGCCGATTCAACCTGATCGAACCAAAAAGCCGGGTCGTTCGGATAATACGACGGAAGTTTAGGTACTCGATAATGATCCTGAAGAGGACCCTTAGCAATGCCAACACGGGCATTTTGAAGAGCCCCGAGCTGCTCACGTAAAGAAGCTATCTCCGCCGCGGCTTCGTTCCCGCGCGCCTGTTCCCGATCCGCAAGCACTTGCATCGACGCGTTCGGAAGGGACATGTTGAGAGCGCTTTACAAAATTCGAGATACCTATCTTACGCACGCAGGCGTATCGCAGACTGCTAAGACTTAATACTAAATGCAAGAGCACGCATGCAAAAAAATATTGTACGTGCAGTAAAACCCGTCTTTTTATAGAAGAGCAATTAAGAGCAACACGTTTTAACCCTTTGCGGGCGACGACTTTTTCAGCCGGGTCAGGTAGCAGGACGAGGCGATTTTATGCAAATATGTCGAGTGTCTTACATGGTACAATTAAATGATCTTACATATAAATTATCTTACAAAAACGTTATATTTCGATAGTTTATCTATATTCACACCTTTATGAATATAATTTTAGAAAAATTAAGATCTGTAGTTTCGCTTGGTGTGATAATTTATAAAACATTGACCAAGATGCATTCTTGGCTTATCTAGACATGTATCACAAAAATAGGTCGTCTCATGTCTTCCCCCTGGTTTGTTTCGACTAGAACAAACTTTGCAATCCTTCTTTGTGCCAGTAAGAACTACATGAAGCTTTCCGATTAGACGAATTTCTTCAGAGTTGAACGTCGAACTTGAAGATCTATCTCGTGGTTGACGAACATCTCCTCTCAATTTCTTGACCAAAATTTTGCGAAAGTTGAAATGTGTAACTGGCTGTTCGTTTCTCTGCCTTTTTACATGTTTGTAGAGAATGTACGAATTAATTAAACAGATTTCCAGTCCCCAGAAAAATAATTTGCGCCACCACTTCAGGGACTTTCGCATAAAGCAGTACGTCGAACAATATTGATCTGCCAGATCAACGCCGCCCATGAATTTGGTATAATTTATAACAGCATTGGGTTTTCTAACCACGGTTTGAACACCATGCCGGAGTATTCGGTCAACGTTACTCGTTTCTGCATTGTAATAATTTGTCAATATCGTGACGATCCTCTTATCTTTCCACGCCAAAATTACATTATTGTTTCTACGATACGCTACCATGGATTTTCCTTTTGGAAGTGGTCGTTTTTTTATTAAATCTGGCAATTCTTTTCTATTAGTTAGTATCGTCTCTGTCAAATGACACTTCATTTTGTGTAATTCACTAGCTAAAAAGTAGCTAGTGTAATACCGATCAGTAAACATGTGGTACCCCTGCGCACCTGGAATTTTATTCAGTATCATTGTATATAAGTGTAAGGGGATTCTTGTTGATACTGGGAGGTCCGGTCTTGTCAATGTTTCTGTTGTAAGGCTGCCATAGTAAGGTAAAATTCCGCAAATATAACCCGTATTTGAATCTGCCAGTGTGTAAATTCGAATGCCCCATTTAGTCGGTTTCTGTGGGTTATATGTAATAAATGATAGTCGTCCTTTGAATTTTACGACAGATTCGTCGACACAAATTTCTTCGTAGGGTGTGAAATAATTCAGAAGTCTTTAGTTTATATAATCAAGGTAACCACTTATGAGCTGTAAACGCGTTGTAGTGTTGGTACCTCGTGCCGATACTATTTGTACGTGTAACATCCAAAAAATGTGGGTAAATCGATCTCTTGTAAATGTGTTAGCAAAAAATGCAATGTGGCTTATTGGGTCTGTTGACCAATATTCTTTCATATTGCCCAGTGGTATTATTCCCATATTTATGATCACTGCAATAAACGCCCAAAATTCTTCTTTTGTGACATTGGACAATGTTTGCCAGAGCGACCGTGATGATAGCGACCTTCCCTCTAACTTCTTTGCAGCATAGTTGTTGGTATCTATTATTATTTGATCGACTAGCTCGTCGGTAAAGAACATCTTGAAAAAATCCAAAGGTTCTTTGACATTGGAAGATACTTGCGGCCCTGCAGATCTTTCGCCAGGTGCGAATTTTATTCTGGGTGGTATTTCGCGGCACTCATCACAGGTTATCCATTCTGATTTGTCAGAGGTCTGTGGGGTATCAGTATCACTTTCCGATTCGCTATCTATTACTCTGATTTTTCGAGTTCTTACACCCACTACTGTGTCATCATCTTCATCGCTTGTTTCACCTTGTATTCCACTAACTTCTTTATGAATACATTCGATTTCATTTTGAAGCGTATCAAAACAGAATTCGTCTTGACTAGAGCTGAGTTCGTTTGTGAAATCCATTTTTGTCGGGGTTCAAACAAAATCACTCTATACAAATTATTCTGATGCTTTCGCCACGATAGCCGGTCTCAACTGATGCTCGAGCCATTGTCAGAGCCGCAGTCTTAGAAGAACCTTTTATTAACACATTGCGTACGGCGCTCTGCGCGTTCAACACGCGCTCAAAGCCCGCACATTTTCGAACGCTCCAGAAGCATGCTTGGCAAGTAATAGAAAGCGGATACGTACATTTCTAATTTGTATTTGGTATTATTTCACATAAATTATTCTTAAATATTACTGTATATATATATAGTTTATACGTCTATTTATTGTATAAGATTTTTTACATTTTAACTATTATTTATTTCACAAACTTGGATAATGCTTTAGAGTGTGATATCTGGTAAAGCATACTCCTTTGTGCAATGCTGTTTGGCACAATTTGCAACAGTATCTTGTTTCGCTCCTTATTCCATTGGACGAACAAACTTTACATTGTTTGGTTGGGAACTTCTTCTTGCCTTTACTCGTTATTGGTTCCGGTATATGCTGTTTCATATTACCAGAGAGTCTACATGGTGGGTCGATGCGTAGATGATTTGTTGTATTTGAAATACTTTGTTCTATATCCATAAATGTATCCGTTGATTTTTCTTCCGTCGTCCATAATTTCATCACAACAAGTAGAAAAACTTTATATTTCGTTTTTTCATTAGTACACGAATTATAAATCTTGAATGCATTGAACAGGCCGCAGTTGACGAGATATAATACTACCTTTTTCGGCCATCTAATTGTTTTTCTCAATATTAAGTAATATGATAGATATTGATCAGCAAGGTCGACACCGTTCATGTTTAAATTATAATCTGCAATGCATTTCGGTTTCTGCATGGTTTTATATTTTCCAGTACATTCAACCATTTCAAACTTATGAATTGTCGAAATCATTCGAACCTCTCTCTTATCTTTCCAAATTTGCAACAAAATATCACCTTTCCGTTTGAAAATACTCTCCCCTTTTTTTAGATTTAACGATTTTGTTTTTAAACATTTAGGTGCTTCATGTGTGAATAAAACTAACAGTCAAACTATTACTACGATATATATATTTAAACTAAATTATTTACATGAGATTTGCGCTCGGCGAATCGCGCGATCCTTCTCACCTCGAGGCCGGGAAACCGAATGAAATCTCCCGCACTCTCAATCGCTTCTCTCGGTTAGACGATTATCTTTTCGGCTTAATCTGCCCGAGTTCCGCGTAATCGATAGTGGGTCCACACGCCGAGGATTTCGTCATCCTTGCGGCGCGTGTGATCCACCGGAACTCGTCGCAGTTCCCACGTACCGATGTTTATATCGCGGGTACGTGGAAAGCCGCCACAGTACCCCCTTACCAGTATTAACGATACTGTTTTTAGAAATGTACCTTAACTTAAATCTACCCTAGTCTAATATTTATTATGTCTAAACTTATACTTAATATGTACAAAACGCACTGAATTTTCTAATTATGAAAATCCAGCCTGAAATCTATCCGGAAATCGTACTCTTCTACCAGAACGCGTAGAATAGTGATCTCGTACATTCTCGCTGGTCGTAAGAGGTACTGGTGGTGCAGCTGGTATTATTACGTCACGCTCGGACGGTCGGTTTTCGGATTGCTGTTCGACGTCGTCAGATACGATAAAAGCTGGTTTAAGGCGGTCTACCGACACCGTAACATTTTTGTCGTTGATTTTAATAACGAAATTTTTATCATTACGCGTGATTACTTGGTATGGTCCATCATACGGTGGTTGTGACGGACTTCTGACTGCGTCGTGTCGGAGAAAAACATACGGCGATATGGCTAAATCCTTAAACATAAAAACTTTCTTCGAACCGTGCCGGGTCGCGGCACACGGTTGCAAATCATTAACATGTCTTTTGAGCCATGTTACGAATTCAGAGTTCGCTTCTCTGTTGGATGGTAGAAAGAAATCAGCGGGTAATCGAATACCAGTCCCGTACGTTAGTTCCGCGGCTGATGCCTTAAGATCGTCTTTGATGGCTGATCGAATTCCCAGTAGAACTATGGGCAAAATTTCGACCCAATTCGCGGTATCATGGCATTTTATAGATGCTTTGAGTTGTCGGTGAAATCTTTCTACCATCCCGTTCGCCTGCGGATGGTATGCGGTTGACCTTGTATGTTTTGTTCCGAGTAAACGACATAATTCGTTGAAAAGATTTGATTCGAATTGGCGTCCCTGATCTGTGGTAATTCTCAAGGGAACGCCGAAACGAGCGATCCATGTACTAATAAACGCGGACGCAACTGTTGATGCTTCTATATCCGCGAGAGGTACGGCTTCCGGCCATCGCGTAAAACGATCGACACAGGTAAGACAGTAACGGTATCCCTGCGAATATTGCATGTTAATAAGGTCTATATGGACGTGTTCAAAACGTCCGGCCAAATCGTTGAAATTTCATATCGGGGAAGACACGTGCCTGGTTATCTTACAGCGTTGGCACGGAATGCATTGCTTAGCCCAGGCTCTTACGTCCTTATTAACCGATGGCCACACAAAACGATCCGTAACCAACTTTTGCGTCGAACGAATACCGGGGTGTGATAAATCGTGCAAGGAATGAAATATTGTGTGTCGCAAAGACTTCGGAACGTACGGTCTTACCGTGTCGGTCGCCACGTCGCAATACACGTCAGCGTTTTGGTCAGGAAAACGTATTTTCCTTAATTTAAGAACGTTGTCCCTGGAGGACAATAATTCCTGCAATTCTCGGTCGTCATTTTGCGCGGCTTCGAGAGATGCGTGATCGACTGTTTTCGTTATAACTTCAATACGCGACAATGCATCGGCAACCGTATTATCTAAACCCTTGATGTGTCGAATCCGCGTAGTGAATTGGCTGATGTAATCCAGATATCGAAATTGCCGCGGCGAGCATTTTTCCAAATTCTGGTTAAACGCGTACATGAGGGGTTTATGGTCGGTGAAAATGACGAAATCTCTACCCTCCACCATATAACGGAAACGCTTGACCGCGCTATACATCGCAAGTAGCTCGCGATCGTATGCGCTGTACTTTTGTTGGGCGGTTGATAAAGATTTCGTATAAAAGTTTAACGGTTGCCACGCGCCATCGACGTATTGTTGCAATGTTGCACCCATTGCGTAATCCGATGCATCAACGACTATACTAATCGGTGCTCCGGGTACCGGGTGAGCTAATAACGCCGCGTTCGCCAAAGCGCTCTTCGACGAGGCAAATGCGTTTTCCGCGCTCGCATTCCATTCTACCGGCGCGTTTCCCTTTTTCGCCCCTCTTAGGAGCTCGTTCAAGGGATACAAAATTTTCGCGGCTCCGGGGATGAAACGACGATAGAAGTTCATCATCCCCAAGAATCTCCGGGGTTTCGATACGGTCGATGGTTTCGGATATTTTTCGATCGCTTCAACACGCTCAGCGAAAGGCTTGATTCCCGACGCGTTTACAGTATACCCTAGGAACGTTATCTCTCCGACGCCGAAAACACATTTCGCGGGGTTAATCACGACGCCATACTCGCACAAACGCTCAAATAATATACGAAGATGTTCGCAATGCTGTGCCTCGCTTTCCGATGCGATGAGAAAATCGTCGATAAATGCGTACACAAAATCGAGACCGCGTATTATCTCGTCGACAAATCGCTGGCACGTTTGCGCAGCATTGCGCAATCCGAACATCGTGTTTAGAGCCTCGAATAACCCGAAAGGAGTTATAATTGCCGTTTTTTCGACGTCCGCCGGCGCAACCGGGATTTGATGGTATGCGCGCACGAGGTCGATTTTCGAAAATATACGCTTACCGCACAAACGCTGCGCAAAATCTTCGATATGCGGCGGGCTGTACCTATCGGGAACGGTGCGGGCGTTAAGGGCACGGTAGTCACCGCACGGGCGCAAACCACCATCCTTCTTCGGAACCACGTGCAAAGGCGATGCCCAGGGGCTCTTAGATGGTCGTATAACCCCTTGCTGGATCATCAGATCAAATTCTGCTTTGACCTGCTTGAGTCTATCGGGGGCGAGTCGTCTGGGTCTGCTGTACACCGGCGGTCCAGGTGTCGTCTTAATATGGTGTTGCACTTGGTGTTTTACCTTGCCCTTCCCAAACACCGGTGGTCGAGTGAGATCAGGGTACTCGGCTAATAGGCGATGATACACAGATTCTCCATATATTGTTTTTATCGATGCAGATTCGTTGTCGGCTGCGGAGCCACACGTAGATAAGCTCGTCACCGAATCGACGAGTCGTTTATTACGAGGGTCTACGAGTAATCCGTAGAAACTTAAAAAGTCCACTCCAATAATCGGCGAGTTAACATCGGCGACTATGAATCGCCATTTGAAACTTCGCCGTAGTCCGAAATCAAGATTCACCGCGATAGTGCCGTACGTCGCGATGCGTGTCCCGTTAGCTGCGAAGAGTTCATACGCGCACTTTTTAGTGGGCCCCCTCAAACGATCGCGGGGATAAACGCATAAATCAGCACCAGTGTCTATTAAAAATTGTGTCTTCGTGACACGGTCCGTCACGAATATGCGGCGGGGATCGGGACCGTCATCGTTTGCCGCGTCTACGGACGGCCGTTCGCGTTTCCCGCTACCCACTTACACGGATCACGACACTTTTTCGCCTTATCATTAAAAACCTGGTGATACCAGCACCAATCAGGGTGTTCGGACCTATTAACAGACACGGATCGATCACGGCCGCGTGATGCGCTTCGATTCCGACGACGTGTTCGAGAGGAGGATCGATCGCGTTGATCTCGCGAAATAGCGCTAATTTGTAGACGCAACTGTTTGAGTTCCTCGCGCAATTTACTCACTTCACTTTGTCCAGAAATGGTGGAAATACGACCTGGTTCGGGGCGGATTTCGTGAATGCGGTCAGCCATTTCCAGAAGAGCAGAGATATCTTTTTCCGTCGATGCCGCGAGAACTCGCTGCATGTTTGTCGGAAGTCTATTTCGCCACAACGTTACGATGAAGTCGTCCGGCGTCGTTGGCGTGGCTAGTTTTTTTAAGTCACGGAAAAACTGCGAAGGCACACGATCACCTATTTCCTCACTTTCCATGAGCTTGCGCACACGCGAACAATCCGATTCTGCGAGTCTTTTAATCAGTACGCGTTTCAGAGTGTCGTATTGTCCGGACGCGGGCGGATTGATTACCACATCTTCTACTTGCTCAACATACTTCTCGCCCAAATTCGCGATGGTTACATTGAATTTTGTTTCGTCCTTCAACACACGCGCGGAGGCGAAATAACCCTCGAGCAACCTGAACCACAGTTCGGTTTTCTGCGGCCAGAATTGTGGCACTCGAAGTGTTTGTTGCGAAATAACGTTCACGCTATCGCTTTCGCGCACTGCAGCATCTTCGGCACCGGACACGTTGGCACCGTCGTTTAGTACCGACATTTTCACAGCGATTTGTCCCTGACGTGGAATAACAAAAATTGTCCACACACGCTTTCACCTTTCCGCGATTACCGACTGATCACGTCAGGGTCACCAATTTTAGGTGCTTCATGTGTGAATAAAACTAACAGTCAAACTATTACTACGATATATATATATTTAAACTAAACTATTTACATGAGATTTGCGCTCGGCGAATCGCGCGATCCTTCTCACCTCGAGGCCGGGAAACCGAATGAAATCTCCCGCACTCTCAATCGCTTCTCTCGGTTTGACGATTATCTTTTCGGCTTAATCTGCCCGAGTTCCGCGTAATCGATAGTGGGTCCACACGCCGAGGATTTCGTCATCCTTGCGGCGCGTGTGATCCACCGGAACTCGTCGCAGTTCCCACGTACCGATGTTTATATCGCGGGTACGTGGAAAGCCGCCACACAACCTTCATCCAGAGAATCATCACTTGTGTCAGAAATTACTGGTAAATGTGTTCTGCTGAGATCGTTATCGTCTGACAAAGTACTAGTATAAAATGAATCTGCGATATCTATATCACATTCCATGCTTTCAGCACTCGAACTATCGTATAATATTCGTCTGTTTTTCATGAAGGGTCTCCTGGACATGAGAATTTACTTACTAATTTATGAAGGTTATGTATTATATTACAATAATATATATTTTAGGCTACTTACATGTCTGTTATCTATTTTAGCAATTGCAAAACTGTGTACTTTTACAAAATACACGGGGAGACGAGTTAACACTTTGTTTTAATACATTTTTGAAACGATATAATATTATAGCCTTTGATCACGCGTGCTGGTTATAGCTTTCACCGTTTTCAGACATAGTAGCGAACGTGTTAAGAGACTGCTGTACGGATCTGAATAAGGAGAATTCCGAAGGTGCAAGATCAGGTGAATACAGCGGGTGAGGTAGGACATCCCAGCCAAGTTGCATCAATTTCTGCCGGGTCTGCAAACAGACACGAGGTCTGGCATTACTTGGTGGAAAACGACACCCTTTCGATTGCTACTTTCAATCGGTCCAGTTGGGAACCGAATTCAACATCTGGTTGTGTGGAAGGTACTCGTAATATACGACACCCTTCCAATTCCACCAGATTCATAGCATCACCTGCATCGGATGCGGATCGGCTTTTGAACAGGTTAATGGTGGCTCATTTAGCCCCCCCCCTCATTCTATATTGTTGTAAACGATCAATTTTTAATCGTCGATCGTTCATCGATCGTTTTCGTTGCGTTTGAGCAGAGTAGTTCTGCGATGTCCGGTGTCGTGTAACGTAAATTATTTTCAGTTAGCGTTACGGTTTGGCCTATTGACAAACGCTCCGAACTTTTGTTCCAACCCAATATTTCTCAAGAGTTGTTGACAGTTTTGAGGCTTTTACGGCCTGGTTCATTACAGATAATACCGTTTGAGGCTTCTGGGTGTAAGCCGTGTCCGGTAGGAAAATGTTCCCAACGTTTCGCTAGCATTGCAGCTAGCTTCATCAGCGATCTGAGGACGCACTGATACTGATGCTTGTCAGGATGTTCACTCTGTTACGTACTCATGTTCATGTTCCGGATCATTGAATCAACCAATCAGTTTTTAATTGGTCGTGATGAGACGACTTGTAAGGTGCCAAGTAAGGGACTGTGTATATTCCTTCGTCTCCACAATTTTATTATTATAACCACAGTTATTATTGTGATACAAGTGAGAAGTGACAATGTGACAAAAATACAGAAGGTGACAATGTTTTCACTGAGTCTTTGAAAGATTCTGCCCGCTTTGCTCCGGGTGACAACTTTTATTATTTCAGTATTTCCCTCTCCTAGACCTCGGATACTTCGTGAGGGTGGAGAATGTGTCGGTCCTTGAAACTCATTGGTTTCTACTTTTTGACCCTCCATCCTCTCAAGGTATCTAGGAAAGGGCAATGGAAGACGTTCTGGAGGATCTGAACCACCAAGGTTTGAAGTGCTTGTCAAGGCTAAGATGGGACACGCGCTGTAAATTAGAGATTTCTAGACATCCAGGCATCGAGAAGTAATAAATAACTATCTACAACTGTAGGTTCCCGATGCTCAGGATGCCTGTCGTCGTCTCATGTCGCCCAGCCACAGATGACCCTCAGACCCTTCTTGAGAGGCCTTATTGTTTGAAAGTCCAAACAGGTCGATCAATTAAAAAACGGGAGGAGGGTGCTCTGGATGGGGTTGAGGTACTAGCCTATACCCCTATTGATGTTGTTGGGGTTTTTCATTATTTCTAATGCTTTCCTATATTTGCGGGAAAGGTAGTCTTCGCATCTGGCTACGATCTTCGTTTTATCCCCATACCATTAGGGATCTGTCACCCTGGTTTATTGTTGGTACTACACAATTTGGAGGCATTTTTTCTTTTGCACTTCGTCGAACTTAAGCTCGGCGTTTACTTGCAACAACTTGAAATGTGGACTCATCGGTCCGCAGAACCGTATACCAATCATTTTATGGCAATTCTTCACGTCGTTTAGCATATTCTAAGCATCTTGATCTGTTTTCTTTCCATATAAGTGGTTTTTCCTTCGCAATTCGATCATGGATGTCAGCTTGAATAAAGCGTCTCTTTACTGTTGCAATGCTAATTGAATATTCACGCTTTTCATTAATGGAAGATTGAATCTGCAGGTCCGTTAGAAATCTGTTACGTTTACTTAACACTTTAATGTACTGATCTTCGTGCCTGTCACTTTTGGTCTACCTGAACTTTTTCTGTCGTTTAAACTACCGGTTTCTAACCAACGGTGGATAGTCATTTGTACTCCTTTCCGTGATACATCAAGTTTTTTTTATATATTCATTTGTGAATAGCCTTCTTTATATAAAGTTATTATTGCACAACGACATTCAACATTAATTGTTTGATTTTAACCATTTCCAATATTTTGATTCCTTTTTACCTCTTTCAGTGAACTTTTATAACGAAGTTAAAATATGGCTGATGTAAACTGTTACTTATTAAGGGAAACCTACTTGTCACTTGTTTATAAAGTATTATGGAAGCCAAAACAACTAAATAGTTGGCTGCGAAATCTCAATTACAAAATCAATTCGCAGAATATAATATTATTCTCTTCTTACGGGGAAGCACATTTTTTGCAGTAGCCATTCCTAAAGAATATAACATATTACACTTCCAATTTCACTTGTAAAACATATTAATGTAATGTTATTTTATTATATAAGTGTAATATTTCTAATAAAACATCCGCATACATACGAAAAAATTTGTTTCGATAAAAAGCGAAGGGGTGCTCCAAACTTTTGAGCTGGGGTGTACTGTGCAGAGATGACAAGTTGGCTAGCGGAAGGAATGTGGGTCTGATTGGTCACAGTGTAATAGCTCTACCTTATAGTATCGTACCGTATCGAAATAATTCTAGAAAAATTCTAAAAAAATATCATCATTAACTATTTCTTACGAAGAATATAATTCAAACGGAGGAAAGATAGATTAGGTTACTGTATCAGCGGAATGTAGAATAATATTCAACTCAGTTAATTAAAAGTTTAAACAAATTTCGCGGTTTACTTTCACGTGACAATTGATTATCGTCGTACATCGCAGTGAATTCCCAGACGATAATGTTCGATGTGTAAGCGAACGAGGAAGAGATAGACAAATATTGCTCCTTGGTGTTCGGTGATCGACTCTGTTCTCGATGGCGAGGACGGCCTCTTTTATTAACGGACGTACATACTCACATATACAACACACACACACACGCGCGCGCGCGCGCAGAAACTGTTGTATTTATTTTCGAATAAACTTATACAAGTGAACCAGAAGAGCAAGGATGCGGAGTCATGTAACAGTTCGGCGGACGCCGCGATAGCCGGCGTCTTCTAAAGGATCCGCCGGACTCGGCCCTGACACGTGCCGGGCGAAATATACACGTGGCCTACACATGGATGTTTAGACGAAATTTAATTTTCCTTTCTTGACCATCGATGCAATGATCGATTGTTACCTTTTTTTTTTACGTGGAGGAAACCTTCAAAAGGCACCCCGGACCCTGGAGTGGGGTCCTGGGTAGTGCGGGATTTTGACCCGCTAAAACCTCCACGGTGACCTATCCTCTGGCGTGTAAGGGAGGGCTCCGGGAACCCCATAAGGACACGACTCGGAGCCCTCCCAACGCCGAGGCGCGAAAGCGCCCCATCCTCGGGGGTCAAACGACACCAAAAATCTGTTACGGTCCGGTAGGTGCTAAATTTTTTTGAAAAATTATCGCAACGTATTCCGGAGTAACTATCGTTGTAACGTCTTTTGAGCCACGCGGCAAGTACGTCCGCGTCTACTCCGGTTTTTCCCGCAAGGGACGCGCTACTGAAAACAATAGGGGCTTACCGACGCTGCTCGCTTGCGTGATTGATCCTTTGTTCCGGTCTCGGAGGTATATTGGCTGCTGCTGCTGGATTCCTCAAATTGGCGCGTTCTAGGCTCGGTTTCCTGTACACGCAGTTTCCTTGGATCGGCTGTGGCTTGGCTTCCTCGTTCAACGCTGCTCGCTGGCGTGATCGATCCTTTGTTCCGGCCTCGCAGGTACAGGGTGTTTCACCACCCCTGTCAAAAATTTTAAGGGGTGATTCTACAAGCCAAAATAAGACGAAAACCAAGAAAAAAAAATTGCGTCCGAGGCTTCATTTTTGAGTTATCGATGAGTAAAAAACGGGCTAAAACCGCCTGTCCAGCGGCAGCACTCCATACACGCGCAGTGTCTGGCATCGCGCGCCAAGTTCCTCGTACAGAGTGCTCGCTTACCGATGTAACAGAAACTACGACATTCCATACGATGCGATAAGACACTACAATCTTGCGACAATTTATGAAGAAACACACACCTTTCGTTGGTGGCATTAAACCTGCCTACTTGAAAAAATCCACATGGGCATATCAAAACCCGCCCACGGGATTCTCAAGCAGAGAGGGTGAATGCAATTTCTAATTGACGATTTTGTCCAAAAAAATCACCCACACGCACGTACACACGCACCGCGATTATTGTATTCGCAAATGTCATGTGTACACGCACCACGATTGTCCATTTCATCACACACACGCATCGCGATTATTTCATTCGCAAGTGTCCATGAGAATTACACGCACTATGATTGTCCCGTCCGCGAATGTCCACAAAATTTTTTATGCCGTCGTCATGGCCTCCTCCCGGCCTCCCTCTCGTTGGGCTGGTGCAGTCGCCGACCCACCTTCCGTCCTCGCAGCAGGGGGTGGTTTCATCCCCTTGCCCTTCCGGCTTTTCCGGGAGGGTGGTGCGTACCCTTTGCCTCCAAGCCTGTGCTCGGCCGGTCTCCCCAGGTCCGTACATAACGGACACTTGGGTGTGGCCGAACACTGGCTCGCATGGTGCGCCGAGTCGCCGCAGACATAGCATCTATTGCTCCTGTCTACGGCGCTCGTGCACCGCTGCCTGACGTGCCCTACTTCCAGGCAGCGGTAGCACTGCAGTGGGCGGGCTTCCAGGGCCTCTACACGGGCCGAGGACCAGCCCACTCTTACCCTCCCGGACGCCGTGATTTTTCGGACGGCGGTTAGGGGGCATTGAACCCAAATGGTTCCGAGGCCGGAGGGGGACGACCGGATCAGTCCAGTCCTCACCTCGCCGCCACCGCGACTACCACGTCACCCGGAGTGACCGAGTCGTCCAGTCCCCTTATGCGCATATCTGCCCGTTTTGTGGGCAGGCCGACTCGGACCTCCGTTCCGGCGAATATCGCCGAGCGTTGGCCCGCCAGCGCCTGGGCGTTCTCTCGGCTTTCTTTTCCGGGGACCTCTAATATTAGTTACCTAATATTAGGTAACCGCCCTCTTCGGCCTGATGGCCTCTATGCCGAGGTCCTGCAGCTGCACCTTTTGCTTTGGAGCCGTCATGACCTCGGCATAGGTTTTCTTGGCGCCCTCCGGCAGAGTCAACGTGACTGCGGCAGTCCTCGGCGGGCGCCCCAGTACCGCCTTTGCTGTCTTCTTCGCCGGCTGAACCGGCCGTGGGGCCGCCGGCGCGCTAGCGGTCTGCTGTGCAGCGGCCGTTACGGACTTCTTGGCCGCCTTCTTGGCCCTCCCGCTGACTACCTGGGCCCACGTCTCCTCCCTTACCGCGGGAGGGGGCGTGGGTCTGGCCGGTGTTGCCGCAGAGGGCCTCGTCTGGCTGACCGCTTGTTGTGCCTGGGGTATCGGGGCTACAACCTTCCCCCTCGCCCGGGTGACTGGCCCTGTCGCTGGGGCGCTGGGCACTGCCGAGGCGGAGGCCCGCCGGATCGAGCAGGCAGTACCTCCCTCCGGAACGCGGCCAGCTTGGCCTCCACCAGCGCCCCGATGCGTTCCATTAGGACGTCATCGGGACGTCTGCTGTCGGCGGCCGCCCTCGGCGCGCTCTGCGTGGTCGCTGGCGGTGGAGGTGGCCGCGCTGCGGCGCGGGCGCGCGACCCGGCCACTCCACCTCTTCCTCTACTCGGCCCAGCCTGTGTCGGGGTCTCCATTCGCCTTTGTGGAGCTCCCGAGCCCGAAGTTGTAGGGGGGATGGCCATGGCGTTGAGCCTCCCTTTCAGCTCCGCCATCTCCCCCCTGAGGCTGTCAACCTCGGACGTGAGGTTGGTGACCCTGGCTTTTAGCTGGGTGTTAGCTATCTCCAGCTCCACGTCCGGTGACCTCTTGGCTATCTCCGCCACGGCCGAGATGGATGCCTGCGAAGCGGCCTTCAGAACCTTTATCAGTGAGGCTTTGAGGACCTTGCCTCTGGCCGCCACGCGCCGGACCAGGTTCATAAGGTCCGTCGCCTTTGTCTCCAGATCGGGGGTCGTCAGCGTCCTCATGTGGTCCGCAATGCGTCCCTCCACGAGGACCCCCTTCTGGAAACATTCTGGAGGAATTATTTCGTTTAATTCCTCCAGCTCATCCATCTCGGCGGCAGAGTCCTCAGCCGCCTGCCTCTTAGAGGTCTTCGCCCCTCTCTCCCCCTCGTCGGAGGCCGGCTGCGGAGCCCTCTTCCGCTTCCGCTTACCGCGGTTCGCGTCGACGGTCGGAGTGGCCGAAAAATCGGACTCCGCGTCACTCCACTTCGAAGATTGGGAGGCTCCGTCTCCCATGTCGTCAATCGCGCTCGTGGTCGAGCGCACAGAGCGCATAGAGTGCATCGACGGGGCCGGTGACACGACCCTGCTGCCCGGCGCCGGGGACACAACCCGGCTGCCTGGCGCCGAGAGGCGCGCAGATCTCCTCGGCGGCGGTGCAAAGACTGCGTACACCGCGTCGGCGGCCGGTGGCAAGTCTAAGGCCTGCACGCCAACTGGGCCTTCGTTCTCCCTTATGGCCTCCTCTTCTCCCGTTATCGACTCGTAGGAGCCCGATAGCCGGTCCTCCTCGCCGTCTCTACCCCCCTCACCAAGTGTTTTTGCGTTTAGTTGAGACATTCTGGCAGGTATGTTAAGTGAATACGCGCTTCGAGCATCATGCCACCCCTACCGCGGTAGGGGATCTATCCGCGTTTAGTATTGATCCTAGTTATGGGTACCGAAGCCGGGAAGCGGTTTGTCAGGTGGTCAACCCTATCGGTACCAAGAATCTATGAAAAAGTTACATTGTTTTTTGTTTAGATGAGATGTTGGAAATGCCCACCTTTTTGCCTTAAACAGGCTTTAATCCTTTTTACCATGTTGGTGGATACATTTTCCAACATCTCTGCGGAGATTTTTGAAATGCACATGGTTATGTTCTGCTTTAAATCTTCAATGGTCCTAGGAGTGTTCCTATAAACCTCATTTTTTAACATCCCTCACAAAAAAGAATCGGGGGGTCTCAAATCCGACGAGCGTGCCGGCCATAAACCATGTGAAATGAGACGGTCTCCAAAAAATTCGTGCCGCATTTCGGTAGTTGTTGCAGCTGTATGAGATGTTGCACCATCCTGTTGTAACCAGCAATCTCTTTCGTCCTTTTCGAGTATCGAAATAAATTGCTGGATTATATCCCCATACACATCCGCCGTCACTGTCGTGGTGAAAAACAGGGGTCCCACTATGCGCTTTTTTGAAATTGCGCACCACACACCAATTTTGGGAGAATGAAGTGGTTTCTCCCAAACTTCGCGTGGATTGCTAGTGGACCATGTTCGAGTGTTTTGCGTGTTCACATGGTTGTTCAAGTGGAACCATGCTTCGTCGCTAAAAAATACCTTGTCCAGTATGTGGTCCCCCTCTTCTTGTAAAAAGTTTAAAAACCATCGACAGTAACGAACTCTCGATATATGGTCCGGCACCTTGAGTTGCTGTACCATCTGACATCTGTACGGGCGCATATGCAATTTTCTCGTTGCGCGATGCGCGCTTCCGTACGATAAACTGCATTATTGTTGCAGTTTCTTCAATGATGTCGACGGTCCTTCCTCTAACACCTTCTCCACTTCTGCTAATTTTCCACTTGTTAATGCTGTGGAAGTTCTGCTGCGAGTTTTATCCATTACACTTCCAGTCTCCCTGAATTTTTGGACCAGATCAGAAATGGTACTTTTGCCCGGTACTGGAGAATCGGGAAACTTCTCCCTGAATGCGCGTTGGCATTTAATGAACGATTTTGATGAAAAGTAAGTTTCCACCAGAAAAACCCGCACTTCGATAGAATGCATAGTGGTACTCGTATTTAAAAAGTGTAGTGTACGCGCGGACGGTTAGCTACAATCTGCCGATTTTCGCGACAGTTTCACTGGTCATCGGAAACAAATGAGAAACGTTAGAAAATCCTTCCGCATCGCGACGACACATAGTTGCGAACGGAACCGTAGGGACTGCGTTGCAGATGTTTTATTGCCCTTTTTGTCTAAGGAGCTCCACAGCATGGGCCTGAGATTTTGGCGGAGAAAGTTTCTCTGCAACGACTAAAAAACTTCTATTTCGTGGCCTTTGGAAAAATTACTGATATTGTTGGATCGAAAACGCAGCCGAATTTCCACAACATTAACCAGTACTGCTGTAATGCTCGTGAAATATGGGGGGGGGGGGGGGGGGGGGGGGGTTTAGACATCATTTTGCTGATTTAGAATTTGTTTAAAAAATACGGACCTTTGAATTTTGCAATTTTTGCCTATTTTCACGAAAACAGCCGGTACTTATGAATTTTTATCTCGGAAACTACTTGTCGGATTGAGTTCGTTTTTTTTAATTTTAATCCTTGGGATTTATAACGTGAAGGAAAATGTCTTCCGTTAAGTCTTGACGAGTAATTATTGCCGGGTGTAATAAACTGACGGGTTGGTAATTTTTGATATTTTTTTAGTATCTGATCTTTTAATTTCAATTGAAATTTTGCTATTGATATTGTCTTACCGGTTTTCAATTTGTATAGACAATATGCATTCCATAAGCACATATCGATCATATGGAAGAAATATTTTCTATACCATTTAGCTGTTTTCCGGGGTGACTGAATAGTACTGATTACCATGTACTGCACCCATAAAATTATTGTAGTTATGTGTACAAGCTGGTTTCCGTACAATTTCTTGTTTGTTGTAGCGTTTCGGTACATCTACAAACTCTTCCGTGTGCATCGTCGAAATCATGTATAACATTTTATAGCCAAAATGTTCTCAGACGAGTGAAAGCAGGCTTCTCCCTTTTCTAATTGTTCATCCATTTTTGGCATTCCTTTTCTCCTCTTCTTTACGGTACCACACGCATTTCTACCATTTTTATGCAGTATATCAAATAAGGCGGGACTTGTGTACCAGTTGTCTACGTAAAGAGCGTGACCTTTACCTAAATAAGGTTCCAGAAGGGACATTACAACACTTCCCGATTTACCAATATCTTTATGTTGGAGTTCTATCGTAGTTCCAGACTCCATATAGAGACAGCGATGAAGCAATATAATTCACTGAGCTCTGTACCAGCTATTACATTATTGTTATTTTTTTGTCGCTAATAATTGTTTGTCTTTTCAACAATATACTCTACCAACTCTTCGCTAACAAACAACTGAAAGTAATTTATAACTTTCCATGAATAATTGATGTTTGCTTGAATACCTGAATTTCGTACGGTAAAATCATGAATGTTGGGGCCAAATTTTTCTGTCGTCCATATGATATTTGGTAAGATCGTCCTTTGCGCATTATTATTCTCCATTTCTTCTGAATCTGAGGTACTTAGTACATTCAATCGTCTTTTCTTGCGAGGTGCTATCTTTATATTCGATACGTTTTCACTGCAGTTGTCCGAATCAGTTTCTGATTCATATGATATGTTCAACAGTTGTAGCTTTCTCAGATTTTTAGAAACCATTTTGAAAAGGGAAGAACCTGAACAGTTTATTAAAATGAATAGCAAATTATGATACTTTTAATAAATAAGAGTACTTTTGGAAAGTGAACGGACGTACCAGTATACAAATTCTTCGGACTTTTTTTTGTCTAAAGTTTGTAATATTTTTCTTAACTGACTATTGCTCTGTGATAGTCGAAACAAATTCAAAAAACGGAAGATGAATAAATATGACTCCAATTGTGCAGGTTATACCTTCTGTCAAGTATTTGGAGCGGAACTTACAAAAGGCGCTGCTATGCATAAATTAGTTCGCGACGCCGCCGGTTATAGCCGGCGCGGGCGTCCGTCTCTGCGACTCACATAATGGATGCCGGCGTTAGCCTCCAGGGGTCTCTTCGTGGCCGCCGGCTATAACCGGCGTTAGGAGCGAAAGGGTTAAACAGAATTCTCATGTTATCTTACCGTCTAAATCTTCTAAGGAGCTGCTGTCTTCTGAGTCGTTGTCTGAGTAACTCGTTTCCGAATCCAATGTTAAGTCATCCATTATGCCCTCTAGTAAATTATCTTTTTCCGAATATCTATTTTCATTCTCTTCTGTACGGCTGCAAAAGTTTTCCCACGCAACTGGTGAATTTTATCAATCGTTCCTCTTGTAAGTGGTTCCAATTCGTTTAGTGAAAGCGTTTGTTACGTACGCCTCTGATTTGCCATGCATTCTTTGCTCACTTGCCCCATCACGGAGGAGAGTCAGCTGAATCGCACATACCGCGAAGTAGCGTTTCTCAAAAGCCATCGCCCCCGCCTCACGCGATACTTGCGACATGCGCTACGCCTGCCTTTCAGCGGATTCGGCAATCCCTGGTCATTGTCCGATTGACGACCCGAATAGCCAGTGCCCGGACTTCAATAAAAGCCCGTGGACAGGAGCCACGCGGCGCTTATTCTTTCGGACAGTTTTCTTAAACACACGTCTCCGAGTCTTCACTCGCGTCCCGCGGATAGAGTTATCCCTTACGGCTACGCGTTCGGCCTAACAGGGATTGCGAAGTGTATCTTCGAATGACGGAAGTGTATTCGCACTGTTTTCGGGCTACCGCGTCAGTTGGATCCAAGGGCCACGCATCCGCACCGCGAATGGACCGCACGACCTGTTCGGCCAGTCATACCGTAGCGTAAAAAACCACCGCTAAGGGTAGGACGATTGTAAAACTCTTACTCTTCTTTTCTTTTTTGTTTTCTCATTATTAAATATACTTGAGTATTGTTAACCATATCATAGTTTCGGTATTTACCCCTTCAAATCATTTCCACTCTCCTCTTTCCTATCCCTATGTAAGTATAGTTGAGGCGTGCTTTTGCACTTTAAAAGAGCAAGAACCCGGTGAATCGCTCTAACCGCTCACGGTGATTCGCACAGTTAGATTCGGACATAAGAAAATTGGTGTTAGGTATATCAATTTTACATCTGGACGTAACAAAATTGGTGTCAGTAATGGGATTTCGTTTTATATGCTTTATACATATATCGTTTAACAATCGTATCTGCTCGTAACTCGACTACAAATCCTGTTACTTTTTTTTTTCTTTCGTTGGATTTCGCATAACCTCACAATATGCAACGGTCACCACCACGTCACGCTGCTTCTACAACCACTCACCCTCCTCCGATTCCAAGTACCGCACCGTCCCTCGTAGGAAGAACGGCCGACCTTGAGTCGTCGGCAATAGACGTATGGCGTTCACGCGAGGACGAGGCAAGAGTATCTCGCGCACTAGACACAATTCCACGTTTTGATTCAAAATTCGTATCGTTGGAGGACTTCGCCTCTTCCATACAGGATGCTGTGTATCGCGTACCTCCAGGTTATGAGGATAGATTCCTGACCGGGCTTATTCATAAACTTGCAGGCCCTATACGATATTATATATAATATATATATGCTAGATTTAGTTCGCTAATTGAAACAGGTCTGATTATTTTATCACTTTTAAGACATGCTGCAGCAATTGTAGGTAGTGCAATTCTCAGCCTAGATAAGGTTATTGCTGTTGGTTTATTTGTAGCACCTCTGATTGAATCTTTCACTCCAAATGTTGATGCCGATTGACTGATTTCGGCGGCGATTGATGCATGCATAGTTTTTTTGATTTTGGATAACATATTTCCTCTGATCAAACCCAATGCAATTAGTCTAATGACCTCTTTTCTTCTACCTTCAGAGTATAGCTTTGGTTTTAGTACAGCTAAAATTTCTTCGACATTTATTCCCTGATATTGAAATTCCAAGGCAAAAGTAGAGAGATCACCATCTTCAACAGCATGGATCATTCTCAGTAATTCTTCTAGAAGAGATGGCGTTTGACCTTCCATAATAAATCAATTAAGTAAATCGTTCTTTTACGTAATACTTTCAATAATTGATAACCCCGACAATGTGTTCTATATATATAGAACGGAAGGGATGCAGAAGCGTGAACGATTTAGTCTCTCTTTTCAACATTCGGTACGCCCTTTGTCGCGAATATGAGAAGCTGCGTTTGGAGCTCGAGTGTGTAAGCATGTTTAGGCAGGAATCCATAATCGATTATATTCATCGCGTAAGTCGCGTCTGCCAACAGGTGACCGTAAGAGCAACAGAAATAGTTGGGGAAGAAAATGATCAGGCAATCAGACAAATCGAATAATTAGCTCGCTCTTCGTTCATTTTAGGGCTACCCGAGGATTTCGGTTAAGGTAGATTTGTTAGATCCTCGTACGTTAGATAATTCGTTCGACGCGGCATTAAAGACGGGAGCAATTGATGTCCGGGTTATTACATGACGAGACACATGGTTACGCACCCACCCCACATCCACCGTGACCATACGATCATGGGCGAAAATGGTCGGAATGGCAAGAACCAGGCAACGAAAGAGACGTCGAGGAATGCCGGTCCCCGTATTCCGCATATACGTTGATGCGTCACCACGATTTATATTACCGCGATTCGACTGAATGCTATCCAAATTCATATCACCGCGATGCATATTACCGCAATCCATCGCCTTCGCATAAATTCGTAGCACTGATAACTATGGAATGCGAGCGTTGTAGGTACGAACTGCATCAATCATACGTTCCTCAACGGAACCGGTAAAAACATAGGGATTATAGACAGCCGGCAATTCGCAATCAATCATCCGAAAGACGCCAGCATTTAAACTCTCAGAGCACCCGTTCATCCGTCAGGAGCCACGCGGGCGCATCCACCTCGTCGATAGGAAAACAAGCGACTTGTCGGAGCGAAGTGAACCGTCAAGTCTCTGACAGGCATCGTCAACCGCATCCGAATCAAAGCCAGGGAACTGGGGGATAGGCGATGGAGAATTTATAGTTGACACAGGGACCGTGTTAAATTTGGTAGAACTACGTGTACTCGACCTCGTCGTACCCATTGTGGGTAAGGAAACTATAGACGTCGAAGGACTGAAAGCAAATGTTACCACGATGGGGACCACTTGTATGAAAGTCAACGGCAGTTTGGTATTATTCTTTGTAGTGGATTCGCCAAATTTTCCGGAAGGAATTTCATGAGTAATCGGAAGCGCCTATCTTCTCCAAGAGGAAGCCATCGTGTCTTACCACCAGCGGGTGATGATTACGACCAATAGACCGATTCGTCCTGTCTTCTTTTCCAACTCAAGGCAAATGGAAAAAGCGCACACATGATACAAACAGGGACAGGAAAGCCTGAAGGCATTTTTTGCATAATACCCGGAATGGGAGAACAACTCGGAAGAAGAGGAGGACGCGGCATCACGCGAAGAAAACATAGAAGGGGATACGTCATATCTCGAAGCTCTCGCCGAAGAACAATTGGGCGCATTCGAGGAACACGACCTAGGGGACTATCAAATTCATGGTCAATCTGCCGCCGAACGGCTGAAGACCATTCGAGCATCCTTGAGGCTTGAACATCTGAGCCGGGAAGCTCGCGCAGTAATAGAAAATTTAGTCACGGAGCATTCGGACAGATTTTTTGTTCCCGGAGACCCCCTTGGAAAAACGAAGGCGATGATGCATACCGTTCCAATGATCTATTCGTGGTCCCTCTTTACACGTCAGTACCCGCACTTGCCAGGACAGCAAAAGGAAATAGGTGAACAGGTTAGAAATCTGGAGAACCTTGGTATCATTGTCCCTTCAACGTCTTCGTATAATTCTCCGGTCTGGGTAGTACCGAAAAAGGCATATTCCCAGGGGAACAAGCGATGACGAATGTTAGTAGATTTTCGGAAATTAAATGAAAAAACGATGGACGATCGTTTTCCGATTCACCAAATCTCCGACATCTTGGATCGTTTTGGTGGAGCAAAATACTTCTCGGTTTTCAAGTTAGTTAGCGGGTTTCATCAAATTCCCATGGCTCCAGAAGATCGACGGAAAACAGCATTTTCTACCCTCGGTGGGCATTACGAATATGTATGCATGCCCTTTGGACTAAAAAATGCCGCGGCCACATTTCAACGATTAATGAATCAGTTCTTAAAGGGACTAATTGCGACAGAATTATACGTGTATCTGAACGACGTAGTCGTATATTCGGACACGCTCGAGGAATATAATCGCCGACACAGGAGATTCTTTGACCGACTCAGGAAGAACAACTTGACTCTGCAGACGGACAAGGCCGAGTTCTTGAAACCTGAGGTCGCATATTTAAGTCATATTATATCAGCTCATGGAGTAAGGCCAAATCTCGAAAAGATTCGAGCCGTTTCAGAGTTTCCCGTACCGGAGAATAGGAAATCGGTTAAACAGTTTTTGGGCCTAGTAAATTATTATTGTCGATTCATCCCAAATATGGCAAAACGCGCTGGACCACTCACAAATTTAACGAGCTCCAAGATCCCATTCGTTTGGACAGAAAAACATCAGGAGACCTTCGAGGACCTAAGGCAAACCCTTTGCGAGGAATCTGTCCTACGATATCCAAACTATGACGAACCCTTTATAACCACAACGGATGCCTCCGATATAGCAGTCGGCGCCGTTTCAAGTCAAGGGAAAATATGTCAGGATCTACCGGTCGCGTATTTCTCTCAGGTGTTGATTCCATGTCAACAAAATTATTCTACCATGGGAAAGGAATCTTACGCCATAATCTACGCTGTGAAACAATTTAGGGCATATATTTATGGACGCAAATTTACTTTGGTAACCGACCACCGCCCGCGTCAATGGTTATTTTCGATTGAAGATCCCATATCGCGTCTCGCACGCTGGAGAATTTCGCTCATCGATTACGATTACGAAATTATTTATAAACCCGGTCGCATAAATCCTAACGCCGAAGCATTGTCACAAAATCCGGTCTTGCACGTCATTCTAGTTTCCCCGATGGAAAACACTCAGACAAATCCGCGGCCCCCAGAAAATTCCGTGAGGGTGTCTACAAAATCAGGCCCCATAGCAGAAGGAATTGGAACATGAGTAAAGATTGGCCATCAAACACAGCAGAGGCCAAACTATGAAGAGCTACCTACGCTTTTACTTTCCGACGATTCCATCTTCAAATTCGAAGCTGAACGAGAGGAAACACCTACCAGAGCAAGCAAAATCAGTAACGTAGATCATAGGTTGAATTCTAACGCTCTAGAGGTAGCCGAAACACAGACCGGAATGCCTGACTTCATGGAAACCAATGATTACGATTTAAATGAGGTGTGAGACGTTCCTTCCAAGTTCCTCCCGATTCAGCACAGAATTCACGGAAGAAGAGATGGCCTTCTTGCGAAGTCTCGATCCGAAGGAATCTCTGTTACAGGAAGAGAACACATCGATGTTAAGAGAAGACATCAGCAGTCAGAAAAAACGTCGAGAACCATCTGGTCCAAGGAAGCGTGTGTCATGGGGAATATCCCTCCATACAGAAGCATTGGACATACCACAATCAACTGTGATGGTGCCTGAAATCGAGTCGTCATCGAAAGAAGGAAATTCAAGGATAGTAAGAAACGACGACTTCGCGTTCAACTCGAAAACTGGAAAACCAACGAGATTTCGAAAACCAACCTCAGCTCTTTCATGGACGATTCGCAACTTTTACGCCACCTCGAAGGTCATCGCCACGAACAAACATCTTAACGGATCTTCATAATTTCAAGAATGTGCCAGTTCAATGCGAAATAACCATTTCGTAAAGTACATTAACATCAATCAAAGATGAGTATGCTCATTTTATATCGGCCAACGGGGAACTCACGAGTTCAATTTGTAAAACCCTCAAAGCGATGCGACTTTTCGAGGAAACGAAATTACTTTCGGAAGAGTTCAGCGTGAACCGTGTACTCATCTCCCATAACGAAGAAGGAAAGATCTTTAGCATTGTATTGTAGGAGCAAAGAACTTCTATCATGTAATGGGAGAAGGCGAACTCGTGTCTTCACTACTAGCGCTCAAGGACGCCGTGGAAACGGAACGCGTCAGCACGCTCCGAATAATGAAATTATTTCCTATTAAAATTACAATATGCACCGGCGATATCCAACAGATATCAGAGGACCAACGGGGAGATACCATTCGTCACTACCACGAGAGGCGAACATAAGGGAGTGACAAAAACATATCGATGTATACGAAGCTTTTTTGACTGGTCACGCATGCGACGGGACATAGAAGATTTCGTGCAAAACTATCGTAGCTGCCAAGAACAAAAGCTAGTACGAATCAAGACCCGCGAACCTATGTTAATAACCGATACACCGGTCGGTCCCTTCGATAAAGTCGCATTACACACGCTAGGCTGCTACCTTTAACACTAAGCAGAAATCGTCATATACTAACAATTCAGTGTCAACTATCAACGTTTTGCATGGCCATTCCGTTACCAGACATTCATGCGATCACAGTCAGTGACCACGTCAGGTTATCGCCCACAGACAAACGGTTCCCTAGAAAGAAGTCACATCGTTCTGAACGAGTACTTGAAACATTACTTGGAGAGATACGAGGACCGGGATTTGCTTCTTCCATTTGCTACCTTATTCGTATAATACCTCCGTACACGAGGCGACAAATTTTACGCCTTATGAAGTAGTAGTTTTTGGACAGTTAGCTCGGGATCCGTGTACGCCTATGTCTCGTGAAGAACTTTTCACATATCCATCGTACGTTCAAAATTTGGTAGAACGCCTTGATGAAATTCGGGAGACTACCCGCAAAAATCTAGATGCAAGTAAATTACGCTCAAAATTAATTTATGATCGAAAATGCAATGAAGTAAACTTTGCGCCGAACGATCTCGTCTACGTACAAAAAGCCGTGTTTAAGTAAATTCGACCCACATTACGTTGGCCCTTATAGGATCTGCGAAACTACCGAATAAAATAATGCAATAGTAATTTCGAATAAGGGCGAACAAAATTGTGAAACATTTCGACAAGCTAAAACATGTTTACCTCGAGGAAGAACCTCCTTGATGTCGTTCGAGGTCGGACGTTGACTTCTACTTGCCGCACGCCAGCGGTTATCCCCCGATCAGCAAATTCCTACGAGGAACGACGCGATTCTTGTGTAACATAATTTTTTGTTTTTCCTTCATTCATCCTCCTCTCCTAAAACATCGCAATAATTCGGTTTTATTAACCCTAGAATTACCCCAAACGAATACAATTTCGGAAAGACCCTATAAAAGATAACATGGGCCATCGCAGTCTGTTCTTTTGGGGACTTCTATGGGCTGTAATGGAAACCTCCAGAATCGAAGGGGATTACGAACTGTCACCAATAAATCACAACCTGGGACTGTATTATGACAAAATTTGACCTTCGAATTTTTCATACTCATTGGAAACTAGTTACCGGCATAGGAGTCGCGAACATACTGTCGTCAATGCCAGACATCCAGTCTCAGATAGAAAGAGTAAAGGGACTGTGCAGGGTTCTCAACTGGACGGCATGCCCCGCAGACGCCTTAAAATTGGAACTAAAAGGAAAACTGACGGACGTGGAACGCTACGAAGAACTTCTGCGAAATACGTTAGGAAAGTCGAACGTTCAGTATAGTAGTCGCTCCGCACCATTAGATTTTATCGGAACGATTAGCCAGGCCCTTTCCGGAAATCTTAACCCTTTGCGGACCGAGCGCTCTTCACCGTTTCGTTCTAGCAGGTCCGCGCTGAATTCGCAAGTGCGTACCAGCCGGTCCGCACAGATTTCACCAGTCGCTTATCCGCTTGGTAGCCTTTACTTTGGAAAACATTTATGACCTTACTAACGTAATGTACTTATGAATTAGTAGATATATAAAATAAAATTGTAAAATTTTTTAAGCATTATTTTTTATTGTTTACAGCTTATAATTAACCATTGTATGATACCGTTTAAAGCATTCTCAGACATGCAATCCCGGTTTTCTGTCGCAGGCTTCGCATATATACGAAGTTTCTTTTCTACCACCTGGAACTTTTCGGTTAGAACAAACTGTACAGTCCTTGTGTTTATGCTGGGGATGCAGTGTAATTATATGCAGTTTTCCATCTAGTCGCTGTTCCTTGTCGCTGGATGATGGTCGTCCACGTTTTGCTGTTATACGAAAGTCCCCCATAAGATCAAGCAACAGTTTTTCTCTGAATTGTTCGTGAGGAATGTTTTTATTGGTATTAGGAGGAGATGCTTTGTATAAAATATAAGCATTGATAATAGATACTTCCAAACCACAGAAAAACAGTTTCCTCCACCATTTTAGGGTTTTACGAAGGAAGCAGTAGGTTGCAGTATATTGGTCGGCTAAATCGACGCCGCCCATGTTTTTATTATATTGTATTATAGTACTGGGCTTCAAAACTGGCTGCGTTCTATTATCCCCAACTCTTCTATTTCTAACAATTTGGGATCTTGACGTACCATACGTTGATAGCATAGACACGACACGTTTATCGCGCCATGCAAGCAACAATATTTCTTGTTTGCGATAAGCAATTGTTTCCCCAATCCTTAATTTCGGTGATTTCATCGAAAAAGGTATTCCTTTTCTATTCGTCATTACCGTTCCCGTTAAATGACATTGCAAATTAAATAACTTTTGCCCAAGTATGATGCTAGTATAGAGTCTATCGGTAAACATATGGTATCCTGTAGCTGCGGGTATTGACTGCTGTAGATTATTATACAGATGTAAAACAATCCGGCTTGTGACTGGTAAATCGGGGTAAATTAGTGCGTCTGTCGTTTGGTTTCCAAGTATGGTAAAAATGTGTATACATATCCGGACGATGAGTCAGCTAATACGTATAGACGGAGTCCCCATTTGTTTGGTTTTTTGGGATTATACGTTTTAAATGAAATTCTTCCTTTGAATCCAACAATGGATTCATCTACAGAGATATTCTGTGCTGGTACCAAATGATATCTGAATTTTTTGTCCAAATAGTTAAGAAAATGGGCAACTTTATTCACAGAAATTCTTTCCTTATTGCCCGTTTGCGGCGTGCTTTCTAAATGCATTGCCCAAAATATCTGTAGAAATCGTTGGCGTTTAAAAATATTATTGTAAAATGGAATGTATGCGTGGAATTTTTTGCTCCAATAATCTTTGATGTCATGCAGAGGCATCAATCCCATGTTGATAATTACACCAAGAAATGCTCTTAATTCAGTAACAGTAACCTCATACCAATTATGCCATAATGAGTGCACAGAGACTTCACGGCCGCCAATTGTTTTTTGAGCATATAAATTTGTTTCTGCCGCTATTTTACTAACAAGCTCATCCGTAAAAAATAATGAAAAAAACTGCAGAGGTGTAATGCAATCACTCGGAACTTGCGGCCCTTGTACCTTGTCTCCCGTAGAAAATTCGATGGAACTGGAATAAGTGTCGTTTTTAGTGATATTTTGCCAATCGCTGTTTTGGTCCGTTTCATCATTACTTTCAGATGTATCATCAATTCTGTTTATACGTCTGCTTCGTCTGCATGTAACCACGTCCTCTGACTCTTCACTACTTTCCATTTCAGATGCATACACTCTTTGAAATTGTTCTTCTATGTCGCCCAAACTATCACTATCATCACTTTCAAATTCATTATCACGCACTGTTGTACGTCGACTCTGTCGTTTAGCCATATTCTTTACAAAAAAAAATTATTTTATAGAAATGTAGGATTTGAAAACACTTTCTAGTTGTGCCAGGACTTTGAACTGTACTCCACGGTGGGTTTGAGAAAACTAAAACTAAGCCTTTAAGTTCAAGATACATGGCCTATTTCAAATTTGCTACACTGTAGCTCTTATCTTATCTCATTTAGACTAAGATTAAGATATAGCCGGGTGAAACTTGATACAAGACGCGCCAGAACACAAAGCGATGTCGAGCCACACTCGACATAGGACGTGCCAGAACGATATGCGATGTCGAGCCACACTCGACATAGGACGTGCCAGAACGAAATGCGATGTCGAGCCACACTCGACATAGGACGTGCCAGAACGAAATGCGATGTCGAGTCACACTCGACATAGGACCGCAAAGGGTTAATGACGAAAATGCGAAATACTATAATCAGGAAATAGACAAACTTTATAACGATCAAAAAACACCTAGCCGAACTATAAGGAACCAACCTCAAATTATCCGATCAGAATTTCAGGACATACAGGACAATGTGAAAAGTCTAACGGGATCCGCCCAGACTATGTAGTAGGAGAATCGATTCAGCCCGCAACTCGGAACCCAATGCGGGCAGTTATGTAGTAGGATAATCGATACAGCTCGCAACTCGGGACCTCCGGTGGGCAGTTATACAGTAGGAGAATCGATTCTAATTATAGATACGGCTCGAGCCGAGGTTCGGCTTGTTGACAAACATAGAGGACAATGAGTGAAAGAGAAAGAGGTCCGAAACACAAAAGAATGCGAAAAATACGTATCGGTGAGACAGTACTAATGCAAATATAAAACTTTTTTATCTTTTACTTTTGTTGAATGAAACTTTTACCAATGCAATTGTAAGGTTTTTCTAATTAAAGTAATACTTATACTTTAAACCTACAACGTGGCACACTTAATCAATACCAGTAAGTAAATATAATTCAAATTATATCATGTTTGGTCTTATTTTAACCAGAAAAAGCTCACAAACACGTTAGTAAAAGTTTAATATAAAAGAAATAAAAATTGAAAAAGTTTCATCGTTGAATTAGTATTGTTTCACCGACATTCAAGTTTGGGTCAGGTTACACTACTCGATCGTCGAACTTCCTGGTACCTCAAGGGGAACCCTCCCCCCATGGCGGGGATGACTAGCGGGTACTTACGCCGTAGATATTTTCGGGTAGTTATCCAACCTTTACTGTATTCTGAAATTGGCTGTCATTTGCACATACATCCCTGGTTATTATACGCTATAAGTTTTCTGTGGAGTACATGTCAGGGCTACAAGCAGGCCATTGCATTATAGGAATATCCCGTGATTGGAACCACTCACGGAAATGTTTGGAGACGCGAATCGCTGCGTTATCTGGTTGAAAGATAAATTCATGATCACAGACTACGTCCTCCAAAAATGAAATCAACACTCCATCTAGCATTTCTCCATACATTTCGAAATTCGTTTTGGAAGAAATGAAGCACAATATTAGTTTTCCATAAGAGAGGAGAAAGCTCCCCAAATCTTAACTCATCTACCATGAAAGTTCCGGCTCAATCAGGGAAGATTTGTTTCATGAAATTCGTGCCATTGCGAGCTGAATTCATCTGGACCATCGAAGTTAAATTTTTTTTTCGTCGGAAAAAATTACCCCTTCCCATTCGTCCGTCCAGCTCATGTGGTTCCTTACAAATGTTAGACGTACAGTGATGAGACTAATTGTGAGGTGTTAGTAAGGACTGTATATTCCTCTGTCTCCACAAATTTATTATAAAATACAAGTGACAAGTGATTATGTGCTGAGTAGTTAAGAGTACGCTTAATTCTAACAAACTTCTTCTGGTGGCATACCTTTATAATTTCGGTATTTCCCTTTCCTAGACCTCGGATATTTCGTGAGGGTGGAGAATGCGTCAATTCTCGAAACTGATTGGTTTTTACATTTTGACCCTCCACCCTCTCGAGGTGTCTAGGAAAGGGCAATGGAAGGCGTTCTGGAGGATCTGAGGACCACCAAGGTTTGAAGTACTTGTCAAAGCTAACATGGAACGCGCGCTGAAATTAGAGATTTCTAGACATCCAGGCATCGGGAAGCAATAAATAACTATATACAACTCTAGGTTCCCGATGCTCAGGATGCCTGGCGTCGTCCCATGCTGCTCAGCCACAGATGGCCCTCAGACCCTTCCTGAGAGGCCTTATTGTTTGGAAAGTCCAAACATACAGCCTTATAGTGCAACTTTAACAACGGTTTTCTTCCTAGTTTCTTAACCCATTCGCGCGGCGGTCATTTTGTATACATTATGGACAAGATGCGTTGAATAATTGTCTGCAATATTAAGACGGTGCAGTGTAGGAATAATTCAATAAACACTTAAAAGCTGATTATAAGACATAGTATTAAAGGGAAAAATATAACGTATTAATATTTATTAATTAATTTTACAAAACACAAAAAATTCCTTTAGCAAACAAACACAAGTTAGTATGTATATTAATGAACCTTATTTTGTTTTATTTTAATTTGAGAGTTTATACTTAATGATTTCTTTCAGTATGATATGTTTTGAAGCACTCCGGAATATGTAAAGTCACCAAACAACCTTTGTTTATGAGAGGTTTTTCAACCTCTCGTAACCACATCACAATACCACCTTTCTTTGATATATTTTCCGCCAAATCTTCAGGGGTTCCCCCAATGATAGGGCTATATTTGATGTGCTCAACAGAACAATATTCGAACTCCCACGGATTATAGTCCAAAGAATTTTCGCAAGTCCACGTCGACACAACTTTGCCGTCAGCACTTAGAAGTCTCATCATTCTATTATGCTGAAAATTAATCATTTCTACCGATTTAACTGAAACTCTTCGACTTTCCACAACGCGCTGTCTATTGTAATCAGCTCGTACCAAACGACCATCCACCAGTGAAAATTTACAGACATCAGCACTCCCATTAATCACCGCAGAGTACCAATAGTCTCCTATCTTGCGCGCAGACGTGACCACGCTGGCGACCCTGATATTCGTCCTTACGTAAGGACACCACCCGGCAGTCCAGTGGTAAATACATTGACCACTCACTAGTCGACTTGAAGTCTTGATGACCAAACAATGGATCACATATAAATATCTACCTTGCAGAATGAAGAAAACCTGTTTACCTTATGGCACGTAGCACCTACCAGTGTCTTCGTGAGTATACAAACAGTCTTGTTGTCGAGAAGAGCAAGCCAGAGCAAGATAGTGTTTTAAGTCGTCACGACGTCTGGATAGATTTCCCTCATAATACCACCAGGTCTCGTATGACCAGCAAACGCCGGTGTTTCTCTACAGCACAGAAAGAATCGATTGCCGTATGTATACTTGTCATACTTGGTTCCCCAATAATCTTCCCATGCCGAGATCTCCGGCTCGCCATCATAAGCCGGAATCGGCACTGGTGGTATTGCCTCTTCCATGTCGACTTCGTCCACTTCACTATCGACCCTCTCCGGAGACCCATGAGTTGCCATGTGATTTTCGTCTTCGAACCTGGCGCTTGATCCAGTTTCGATTCCCCCACAATTAGCGCAATGAACTTGATACTCCAGCGGAAGAGCGGCACTCTCAGGGTCAACATCGACGAGCCTACCACCACTCTCTTTAGCGTGGACAACATAATACTTGCCTTTCTTTGCGATCAGAACGGAGCCACTATACCCAATGGGGTCAATGACTTTATTGTTCTTGATTAGCTTGTTGTCTTCCACCCTAATGTTTTTATCAACACTGTTAATGCTTCCATTGATGATTTGCCGCTGAGGTTGGCGGAAAGTGGCCACGTACACATCTCTATACACACGAATTGTTCCAGGACATGGATGGACCACGTGCGCCGATGTATACAAACAAAGCTTACCGTCGTGCCACTCCCAAGACAAGAAGCCACCACTCAACTTGACGCTATTAACCCCAGGTTGGCTGTGGGCTTCGCACAGTAAAAATTTTTCTGCAATGTTCCACATGACTGGCTCCAAGCCGTCTCCACAATATATATATATATATATATATATATATATGATACAGATTGGTCACCACATTCTTCAGATCGGTTTTCCGATCAACACTAGGTCATTGCGCCGAAGCCACCTACTAAAACCACCAACAAGCGGAAGCCTTATATCTGCCCACCGGGATTATTGAATCCATTCTATGCGTGTTTTCCATCATACGATGGACACCTTTGATAAGCTGACACGCCACTAAGGCTCCGATCCAAGACACAACTTGAACTAGCACAACAAAAACAACAAAGTAGACCAAAGATTCAGTCCAATCACAAATGATATACCATTCTGGCAAATTGTAGTCCACGAACCACAATACGTTGCAAGAGACAAACTTGGAGCAAACAACAATGGGAGGATGAGTTAGATCAAGTTTGAGGCCAACAACCGCATTGGTCATAACAAGAAGATAAAAAAGACCGACACATATAACCACATTGTACATGTTTCCTCTAACCAGACTCTGATATGCAACAAACAACAGAAGAAATTCCATAACTAACTTGAGCCACGAAAAAGCCAAAAGCACACTGAACCAGTGAAAACTTTTTGTCATGTCGGCCGACCCAATCCAATGGAGAGTGTCGCTGACCGAACCCTTTGGATTCACCTTTTGGTAGTTTTTAACGAACGTATTGTAGATTTCTTGATTCAGCGGGGCCCAGTTCTTCTTGACGTGTGCCACGCCCACAGCCCGTTTGTCGACACCGTTCCTCAAGTGAACTGTCCTGGTGGCATTTCCCCTACAATAAAAGTCTAGTCGCTGCGGTCGATCTAGGTGGAGCCTAATTAGCGCACCCTGCAAAGGCAAACATCCTTCAAACTCGACTTCAACGTCACAAGGCTGGGCAAACGCACTCGTAGCCTCTATTACAGTAGTAGTTCTAAAACCTGCTACGGCTGGTTTATTGGAAATACTAATCTGTCCCAACGGACACCACGTTTCAACGAGTTCGCTCAAATCATACTTCGTCTCGATCTCGAAGCTAGCTGACGGTGCCTGCAAGTCCATCACAGCTTCATAAGCGTTGAAAGTAATATTTGAATTTTCTTGGCATTTATAAAAATTGTTATGGATGATCTTTTCAGCATCTTTACTTTTGTAATTGATGTTGTAACTACTGTCAACCAGAATCCACTCATGTGTGATGTCATAACATCTGCTATCTATCCGCAACGGCTGGGTTAAGTCTACACTACCGCAAAGACCATCTAGCTCCACCGGCACGGGAAAGCACAACACTGTAGAGCCCCGCTGAGCAATAACTTGAGGATAATTAAGGGGCGTCGCATGGCTAGTTATGAGTTTCATAAAGTCGACGAATTTAAGAGAGTCTAGTCGTCTTCTTTGGCCGACAGCAACCCCCGTCCTATAAACCGTTGCATCCAGGGTGATCTCTGGCACATAATTAACATGACGGTAAAACCTCACTTGCGTTCCCAGTTCTCCTATGCTAAGACAAACATCGTGGCGCATCACAACGCCCTCCCAAAAGACTGCACAACCACTTCCATGGAAGGCCGCTACAGTCGTCGTCTTAGTATCAGTAATTCCAATGCTGCAGGCATTAGAACATTCGTTTGTTCTCGACAGTAATTGTGATTGGCTTCCGCCCCAACATGCCCAGTCTAACTTGGCACACACCATTTTGACCTTGTAAGGTACAGTTTTCTCAAATCTGTATATATAAGTTTTGTATATACCATGAACCTCCAGCGAAAAAGGTCCTAAAGAGAAACATTGACCAGCGGTGACTGTCAAATCAAATCTAGTGCCTCTCGTCGTTGACCATTTACCACTAACTGCGTTAGGGGACACTGAGTTCTCCATCGTACAAACGCCAAAGCTTTCGCCGACCTGATACATCAGCCAAACCACCGTAAGAAATGCCGCTGCACGAGGACTCACCATAAGAAACAAACCAGAACAAACCCACAATAGTAAATACGAAGGGTTAACCTTTCTTGTCCATTCTCTTAATCGGGATATTAAATTGCCTAAATATGGCTTTGGCAACAACGAACACGCGCACCACTTATCCTTATACGCCATTTCCTCATTTGGCGCAGGGCCTTTGCCACCGCGGCAATCAGCAAAGGTCCGCAAACGTACGACGTTAGCAGTTTGAATTTTATATTTCGCACTAATACCGCGCAATACGGCATTGACTCGGGTGTGTAATTCTTCGCAAAATTGTAAGCGGGATTCCATTCCTTCACCTTCAGCGTCTTCGGGGAATAATAGTCCTCCCAGTGCGGTGCGGCCATCCGCATGTAAAGTATCAATTTCACCAAACCCCAAGAAATTCGGAGTTGCCGTGGAATCGGCCGGCAGGAGTTCCTGTTCCAATGGGGTCCATTGCCGATTGTTATTCACGGTCGCTTGGACACGTCGAGCCGTTACACGTGGTGAGATGTAGCACTCGTACAGGTTATGATTTTCTGTCGTTACTACTCCAAAGGTTCCGGCTTCTCCAGGAGTACCAGTGGGTAATTTTGGACGGGCTGCTTCCGGAATATTAGTACAGACCTTGTTGTCTGATGGGGTATTTGTTCGTCCAATCAGAGAAATGTACTCAGCGATTGGGGCTGGTATTTCCATGTCCGCCAAATACGCGAGCACATCCCCTTCCTCTCGAAGCCCTCCTTCCCTATTCTCATTCTGTACAACGCTTATTATGTTGGCGTTTAACGCAACGGTGCAGTGGTGGAGGAACCCCGAATAGGGCATTTTCCGACTTAACCGATCGTCTACGGTCTGCATATCCCGGTAGGTACGCTCACACAGAAGTGGAAAAGTCGAAAAGTCCAGATTTTGACCATACAATTGGGTGATAGGTGTTAGTCCTTGTACCCAACGCTATAAAGCGGTGAAGACACCTCGGGTGTTTCGGTCTTTGCGGAAAAATCTGGTCGTGTTTCTTTTGGTTTGCCTTTATTTTCACGCCAATTTCTGTTCCGTTGCATATCACGCTGTTGGCGGCGTTCAGACTTTTGTGGCGGCTTTTCGGCTGCGGCATCGCGGTTCCATTCGATTTGGTTGACGTTGTTCCAGTCGAAACCAGCGGCTTCCGCCTTTTTAGAATTGTATTCGTACATTCGACGCTGATCACGCTTCGGTTTTCCGGGAGGATTTTGATCTAGCGGGGGCACTTCTACATTATTCTTTGCCATCTGGCGAGGATCCATCTCAATTACGAGGAAGTATTAACAAAAAAACGAAATCGGGATATTAAATTGCCTAAATATAACTTTGGCAACAACGAACACGCGCACCACTTATCCTTATACGCCATTTCCTCCTTTGGCGCAGGGCCTTTGCCACCGCAGCAATCAGCAAAGGTCCAAGAATTTCTCGACGTAATCTCTTTACCGTCAATAACGAACACTGTGGAGTCCCTATAAATCGTGATGTCCGATATGTCTATCGGGCTTCTCAATTGACAGTCTCCAAAGGCTCTCAAATCCCATAAACTAGCTGCATAAGGAGTGAGACAGCTCAAACACAAAGGCTGATTTGTTGCTGACTCAAATAATTCAGCATGAGTGAAACAACCCATAGAACAACTAACAGGGGCACCTACTGCTACGACATGGTACTTGTTCTGTGACCCTCTAAATTTCCGAAAACCGACGCCACAAGTTTTGCCTTCTTCGTTGACATTAACTTTGAGGTTTTTAATGCAATGGCTATTGTGGAGGTCATAATTAGAAGAAAGACCAACGACACAGCTCTCATTGTTGCCATTGGACAAAAAGCCCCATTCTTTCCACATTTCTACTACGGCGCAGCCCGCTCTTTTTGTGAAGTTGTGAAAGTCCGCTTCTCCCCTGCCATGAGCATCATACCCTCTAAGAATGATCTTATCCCAGACCTCTTTAGCCTTATCCAAGGCCGCTAGACATTCCTTCAAACTAGTAGAATCAATCATTATCGAATCGAATTTCGTATTTTGACTTTTTAGCATGCCTAGTGTCCTCTTATAATCCATCCTACAAGACGAAAGCTGACCAGAAATATCGCTTAGTAACATCAAATTAGATCTAGTAATTCTCCTTATCTCATTTAAGACGCCCAACTCGCTCGATGGAACGTTGCAATACTCAAAACCGGAGTCAAAGTCACGCCACTCCAATTGTAAGTCAGTAAGACTTGACAAAACCTTGTCTTCTAAGCCGGTTAGTTTTCCTATCTTCAGTGCTGACAACGTCGTCACTACCTTTAAGCTTTGCCGCAAAGGCTTCTCCAAGTTTAAACCAGCACCCTCAAGAGAGCACAACACCGGAGGCGCAGTCGGAGTAACACTTTGCTTGGTAACCACTGCCGCGTTTACCACATTCAGCAAAACAACAAAGCAAAACACGGCGACTAACTTACTGGCCGGCTCTATCAATTTTTGGTGCATGGTTTTCCCTTTTCGGGGATTTCGCTTCTTTCGTATAAGTACGGCGGCGGAGCATTTCCTGCTTTTTCCAGCACCAAACGCTGCTCGCCGACCCCTTTCTTTGCCATTCTAGCCAGTTCCTGCAGCTTATCTGAAGTCGCCCTCATCTGCGCAGCGATATCGGCTGCAGAGGCCTGAGCTCTGATAGCCTTGGCCTTTTGATTAGCAATCTGCTTATTACTCATGTTTAAGTCTATTTATAGATCAATAATTGCAATAAGTCGAAGAAAAAATATTAGTATAAGCTTATAGTTAATAACTTAAAACAATAAACTAATATCTAAGTTAAAAATAGAGATTAATAATGAAGCAATTATTGAGTTAATCTAAGAATTAACAAAGAAAACAAACTTATAAACGCTTAAATCGTATACCTTAAAATCTATGTATAAATCGGTAAGTGCAATAAAATTAAAGAAAAGATATTAATACAAATCTATATCTAATAGCTCAATACAATCAAGCTTTAAGATAAGAATAATATCTAAATTAAAGATAGAGATTAAAAATAAGGCACTTATTGAACTTAATCTAAAAGCTAACGAAAAAGACAGGCTTATAATAAGAATAAATGCTAACACAAGAATTTGAACCAAGGCTTAAACGCTTAAACTGTGGACCTTATATTATTTTTAAATAAAGCTCACAACGTGAGCTCAATCTCTAAACTTAAACTATTCCAAGCTTAGACAAATGAGGCCATCTATCTAATTACTCAAAATATTAGGTTGTTCGTAAAGTAATTTCGTTTTTTTTTTTTTTGTGAAAATGAAAGACAAGTTTCGTATAATGAATAAATATTTTTTTAAATTATATATTGGCCATTCTGGTCCAATACCTTTTGCCATCTTTCTGGCAGTAGCATGATTCCAGGCTCATAAAATTTTTGCTCTTTGCTGGCAAAAAACTGATCCAGGTGATTTTTGACCTCCTCATTTGAAGTAAAGGTTTTACCGTCTAAAAAATTTTGCAGTGACCGGAACAAATAATAATCCGAAGGTGCCAGATCTGGAGAATATGGTGGGTGTGGCAGTGTATCCCATTCAAGCTGTAAAAGCTTTTGGCGAGTGACCAAACTTGTATGAGGTCTCGCATTATCTTGGTGGAACACTACACCTTTTCTGTTGATTAATTCTGGCCTTTTCTGTTTAAGTGCATCATTCAGTTTGTTCAGCTGATGACAGTAGACTTCCGAATTAAGTGTTGTATTATCCGGTAAAAGCTCAAAAAAAAAAACGATTCCTTTGAAATCCCACCAAACAGACAGCATCACCTTTTTTTGATGGATATTGGCTTTCGAAATGCTTTGAGCCGGTTCATCTTTTTTGCTCCATGATCTCTTGCGTTTGACATGGTTATATACAACCCATTTTTCGTCCCCAGTAATGATGCGCTTCAAAAATGGATCATTTTCGTGACGTTTAAGAAGCGAATCACAGACGTCAACGCGACGACACAAATTTCTCTCCGTGAGAACATGGGGAACCCATATATCGAACTTCGAGGTTAAACCTAGGCCTTTCAAGTGGTCATAAACAGTTGAATTTGATAAATTTAACCTCTCACCGATCTCACGTGTTGTTATTCGCCGGTTTGCATCAACTAATGCCTTTATTGTGTCTTTATCAGCTTCAACCACCCTTCCAGAATGTGGTGCATCTTCGACATCAAAATTGCCGGATCGAAATTTTGCAAACCAGTTCTGGCACTGGCGTACTGTCAATACATCTTCTCCATACACATCGGTTAATTTCTTTCTGGCTTGAACAGCATTTTTACCTTTTCTATAGTAAAAAAGTAAAATATGACGAAAATGCTGCTTTTTGCTCTCCATATTTAAAAGGGCACCAACCAAAAACTACTGCGTAGAATCAATTGGAGTTTTTCACACACAAGCCTCGCAATATCAGCTCTCAAAACATATAATGATTATGCGGCTTAAGTGTGAAGTTGGGTGCGAAAAAATACAATTAAATCCTCTGTCGGGAAAAAACGAAATTACTTTTCGAACAACCCAGTAGTTGTCTGATCACTCAGATTCGCTAATTGCGATAACCTTCCAGAAATCCCTAGTTGCACAAAAGACGACCAACGTCAGAGTACAACCGGCCCGGGGGTTGATAAAAAATTGTTATTAAACTGGGGGCTTCTTTTTTTTTACTTCCCCACTCTATTAGCAACGTCGCAGGTAGTATATAAGGAAAGAAAACAACACGATTAGCTGCAGTCGGAGACTAACGCTACATGCGACAAACAGCTCTTTTCAGGTCTACCATATACTTATTAACGTAGGACATCTTTGGACAATTAACGTTTCAAACTCGATTCCCTTTTTAATTACGGTCTTCTTCTGATCGCGGCCTGCACGAGTGTTACCAGCGCCGCGCAGGCCTGCCATACCCCATACGGAGGGAATTCCGGCAATGAGTCTTTTATCGGCTCTGGCGATATCTACCCTTGCAAACACAATAATAACACGTAGGGTAATGTAATTACCTAAAACGCCATAAAAATGTACTGGAACCTCAATCATATGAATCTAAAAACTTTCATCAGGCACAAAATGCGCTTATATTGCGCATGTAATAATATTTATTGCAAGGTCGAAATTAAAAATTTCAATTTATCCGTATTTTTGGTACTGATTCAAAGTTTATATGTACAAAGTTTCATCAAAATTAATTAACATTTAGCCAGAAAAATTTGCAAAAATATGTAAATTTTTAATATATTTTTTAAACAAATTAATTTTTTTAAAAACTGTTTATATAGGCAGATTCGGCATTCAAAAATAGACAAACCGTACATTTAAACTTTCTTTCTATCTCTAATAGTTTTCGAGATATACTGCGAAATAGGGTTCTCACCCTCTACTTCGAGGGCTGTTTTCACCCCTTCAACGTGAATAAGAGCCGATATAAAAAAATACGTGTCGAATATTTTTTCGGGATCTATATCATATCTAAATTTCATCAAAATCGGCGTGTGTCAACTCCGTAACATTCCTTGTGAGTGGGATAGAGCGATAACGAGCAGCCCGACGAACCTTAAAACAATAGCGTAGAAGTCTTAAAGTGTTGACTGTTAATATAACGTAAAACATACCTTATTTTTCATAATATGTTCAGGAAAGTGTTACTACTGATTTGTGAGATTCTCCTGATGAAAATAAGTCCAAACGTGATCTCGCACAGATTGCTTTTAATTATCAACTTAATTAGAAACATTAATTTGAATTCCGTATTACTAAAAATGATTCGATTGTAGTCATATTTAAGGTCATTCTTATGAGGATAAACTGTACATAATTACAATCTTTTAAAACAAGTATAATTTTTATGATTTCTTACCCTATAAATCTTGTGAACGGCCGTCTTCTGAATCGTCGGAATCGCTGCTTTGTATTCCCAGATTTAAATCTTCCATCATGCCCTCTAATATCTCATCCTTCGTCCAATATTGTTGTTCAGTATTTTCGACGTGTGCAGAGAAATTTGCCCAGTCATCTGGTATTACTTTGTCTATGGCTTGCCGTGTAAATACTTCTAAATCGCTGTTTGAAAAATCTGAAGTAGGATTTCTTTCTCGAATCTTCCGTTTAACTTGTGCCCAAGCTAATTCAATGGGATTTAATTCAGACATGTACGGCGGTAATCGTAGTACGTTGTGTTCGTGTATTTTTATCAACTCATCTATTTTATATGTTTTATCACAGTTTTTATTTTGTTGTATGAGTTACGATAGTTCGTGTTTCCTCATCGTTTCCGCATGGGGAATGCTATTTTCTGTTAGCCATTCTATCATCTCTTTCTTCCGACTGTATTTAGACGGTGCTTTATTCACTTGAACACTGTGATACGGGACATTGTCCATTACTACCACTGAATTTGATGGAATATTGGGTAGTAATTTTTCCATAATCCAATTTTCAAAATTAACAGCGATCATTTGACCGTGATAGTCGCCAGTTGTCAACCGCGATTTAAAAATAAGGTCCGCACCGTTTACGAATCCACTGTTCCCACCGGCATGAATAATTATTAGGCGGTGGGAAGAACTTCTATTTTGTAGTACTCCAATCATGTGTTCTCAGCACTTGCCGAAACACAAACTGTTATCGACCCACGTTTCATCGATGTAAATAATGTCTTTCTTCTGTCTTCTATAACTGTCTTCTAACTGCTTTTAAATATTTTGATCTCCAATTGACAATGTTCGGCTTTTCGATCAAAACTTTTCTAATATTGTTACTTTTTTTGTACTTAAATCCCATACTTTGCAATAATCTGTAGAGCGTACGTTTTGTCCACGGAAAATCTATTTTCTCTCTTATTGCAACTAACAATTTTGCAGCAGTCGGTACAACTTTTTTTTCGATATAAAATTCATTAATTATGGTTCTTATAATTGTTCTATCCTCTTCAGAACAATGGAATTTCTTCTCGGTGCGTCGTGGATGTTTTCTCCCAGGTGAAGATAGTTGCTCTTCTCCAGATTCCGAGCTTTCTCTCCGAATTCTGCTGACCGTCCTTACTGATAGGCCAGTATAAGCAGATACACGGTTATTGGCTTGTTGTATTGGGTGAAGCAGCTCACCTTTCTTAGCCTCTTCGTCACATTTCTCAATCATTCTTCGCACCATATTTCGTGCCTCACTATGAACTGTTTGTCCGTGCTTGCGCGATTCCATAATTTTCTTAATATACTTAATTTAAGAAAACTATCACTATACTTTAACACTAGGTCTTAACACTATAACTTATCACTAGTACTTGAGTATTATAACTTACAATAAAGTAAACTAAATTATAATATTATAACTAATACGAAATTAAACTTTAATAGTACTAGTACTTGTCAAAATCACGCTACAAGGCGTGAGGATAGATTTAAGAGACACGTTCCTGGTCGGTTCTGGGGTAAGTGCCGAGTGATCCAAAACAGTCCTCTTACCAGAAGGCATCCTCGCCTTCCCCACTCCGTGGCCAGATCCTTTAGAAACAATGTCCCTTTTCCTGGGAAATCAGCAGTGCGACGTCGGGTCGCCTGCCACCCTTAAAACTCTCTCTCATGCCTCTTTCAAACAAACAGACTATGACACCCGATAGCCATACGACTTCGAGTCAATGGCTAACGTCTGGTGCCCACCCATCAAGCCATACTCTCAACATACGGACACAAGCAGTCCTCAAGCCAATCATAAATAAGGCAAAGGCAGAATAGCGTCGGGCTAACTACCTTCGACCCTTCTTAAAATTTGGCGACGGTAACATGCCCATATTACCCAATTTTGGTGGCTAACTATACCGTTTGTATGAAAAATACTTTCATCCGTCATCATTAAATGCCGAATAAAATTCGCATCATCAGCAACTTTATTTAATACCCACAAAGAGCCGACTACCATCTTCTCAGTTCCCAACAGTACGTAGTTGCATGAGGACGTATCATTAGGGGGTGGGGTAAAACAAATGACTCTGCACCGCTTGAACGTCTCGATGACCGCACGTCTGTGATTACGGGTTAATAAAGAATAATGTTTAATTTTTTATTTTGAGTATGAGCAATGACCAAGTATTAAGCTGTAGATTTTCACTGTGAGTAGCTGTATATCGGTTCTGACTGAAACAGTTACGAGAACCGAAATAATGTTGTAGCTGTTATTTGAATAACGGTTCTGACTTGATATCAGTTTCGGTTACTGTTCTAGTATGGGTTCTGTACCGGTTACGGTTCTAATATCGGTTCTATACTAGTTCTGTTTCAGTTCTATACCGATTACGGTTACAGTAATGATAGTATGTATTCTTATATCGGTTCTATTTCGATTCTACATACAGTGTGTCCGCGCCAAAGTGATACAGGCCCATAATTTCTGAAGTATTAAAGATACAAAAAAATTGTTTATATGAAAATTGCATGGTACGAGGGGGCACATTTTTTTAACGAAGATGAACTTTTTTTGAAATACCGGTGGTAGTTTTGTCCGCGCCTGAAGTGCACATGTGCGGGTCCTTTTCCGGAAACCGAGAGAAGTTGGCAAAATTCTAGAATCTTTTGTGTACGCTATATACAGGATTACTGTTTAAATGTTATTTTATAAGTTTTATAAAAAAAGGTCAAATTTACTACATATAGTCAATCCGTAACAGACTTAGTAAACAATTAAGAACAATGCCATTTATACTGTATGCCGAATCCACAGTCGATGGCAGAATTTCCATTTCTTTTATTAGACGTTATTAGGGCAACGTATTTTATAACTTCATCGTAAAAAGAATCTCAAACATAATAAATGCTAAACTTCCTAAGCACTCGATGTTTTAACTACCAATATTTTTTCTAATTTGTTTGGTACTAATAAATTTGTTAAGTATTAAACGTTTTTTTTTTAGTAATCGCCTGCTTTGAACAACCTAGCCAAATGCATCGATCCCGCCAATAATTTTCCTACATTGATTGCATAATTAAATTACTTTCCAATTTTTTTTAATAAATATTATAAATGATAATAGAATTTGTAATATTTACGGTTAATTTGATTCACTTACCTTATGGTCACTAATAACTTTTCCTCAGGGGAAATACAAGCCCTCATGTATGTGGTAGTGCCAGTCAGTGATGGTCTCAATTTAGATAACAATTCGTCGTATACTTTTACCGACATTCTTGTATAATTAAAAAATTTTCTGTCATATTTTCTCAAATCATAATAAAAAAACATGGAATGCTCCTTTCAGTGAACGCTCCGATAATAAGGGATGTATCCAATATTTATGCTTTCTTTTAGCACGCTTGGAACGCTTGTTTATCAACCACAGAGCAACTATTTCTTCAACGTCCATTGTTTTCGGTAACAGCGTTGACGTTTTATTTCACGACGACTGGAAGACGCGCACTTCAAAGTAGATTTAGATCTGCATACGATGTTTCACAGGTTTTGTGTGTTGTACGAGGTGGGAAAAATCTGTTTCCATTGGCGTTTCTCTGTTCTGGGTGTGTCTACTGCAGTGAGAGTGGAAAATTGTTTCTAAAATTTGGGCGGCAAATAACGCTATTGTTAAGGGGTCAACGTTGTCTTCTTCGATGGGGCCTAACGCACGTGGTGTCCAGGCCTGCGAGTCCTACACAAAAGCCTACGCAATAGGTATTGCCGTGACGGTGCCTGGCCAAGACTCGCCGAATGCAAGACACTATGTATACAAAATCTCCTGCTCCGCTCGCCTATGCGCCCATCTGGCACTAAAGATGTTTCGGAGTCGCCCCCATGTGGCGTTAAGCCACTTGAGAGTCGCGCGCGGCTGAGTCGCGGCATTTTGAGTCGCGAGCACTCGAGAGTCGCGCGCGGGTAGTCGCAAGTGGAAATGAGCCCTTAGACATTGTCTCTTGAAATAGATACGAAGGGTCTGTGCCAGGAACGGCAGGCCCAAATTGGACAATTGTTTTCCGGCCACAGATGTAGCATTTACAGTGTCGAGAAAGGTATCGTTGATACTTTACAATAGAAAACTATTGTCCAGAGTTTGGATCTGCCATTCCTGGTGCAGACCCTTCGTATCTGTTTCAAGAGGCAATGTCTAACACGTGGAACTTAAAGCGCGAACAAGACCACTACTGGTTTTTTCCATTCGGCCAGGTTTCTTCCGTTGAAAATCGGCAAATTTGTAGGCGCAACATCTCGAAAACCACTAAAAATCGGGTGTATACATTAAAGGTCAGTGAATTCGCCTTGAAAAGCACTATCGAATGATCTGAACAAAAATACATAGCTCCATTTAAAAAAACGAACTTGACCATCATCTCTCGGAAAATAATACTGTAAGAAAAAGTTCGTCTTCGTTAAAAAATGTGGCCCCTTGTACTATGCAATTTTTATATAAACAATTTTTTGTATACCCGATACGTTAGGAAATAATCGATTGTCCACATTTACGGCGGACACCCTGTACGTATCTTTCGGCTCTCTCAGTGGTTTTCGGCGAACGCATATATGAGTTCATCGGCCGCATTGATGGTTTACGCCAACGCATATATGCGTCGGTCGTCCGCAAGGGGTTAAATTGAGGTCAGGAGACTTTGCTGGACAGTCACGAACATGAACCTCTGGGTGTTGCGCGAACCAATTCTTTACAGAACGAGAGGTATGAACCGCGTAGTTGCAGCGAACCAGTTGAAATGTCGGCATGTCTCCTTCGGAACATACATTTTGGGGACTGTGAGTAGGAACGATCTTCAAAATAGCAATATTCCTCTCTCAACTCATACCTGCTGACACCTGAATTAATTCACCAGGACAGTGTGTGCTAATCCAGCCCTACATTGTACAGGTGATAAGCCCACGTCGCTCTTATGGTGTCGCATACTTCGGATCAAGTCTGCGATTACTAACTCTCCATATATGAAGACAGGTGTTAGTTGCGGAGCAAAACACTTTCTCGTCCAACCAGATAGTTCTGTCGCAGTCTTCTGCGGAGGCCATTAGTTCTTGAAGGGCGTAGCGAACGTGACACTCGCAATGGCTTGGCGTCAATGCGATTTTCCGAGCAGCGCAATAACAGTGCACACCTGCTTCTTGCAGGCAGTGTCTACCGGACCACCCTGAACTCGGCGGGATCAAGTTACTAACAGTCGTGACTGGAAGAAAGGGTTCTTCGTCCATTTGTTGGACAAACAGAGTGCCTTGCCCCGCTGTTGTTTTTCTCCTCGGCTTCTTAACTTTTCGGTGAACCTCCAGGGCTGTTTGGGCACACCTTTTTTTTCTTTTTTACGTGGCGGAAACCTTCAAAAGGCACGGGGGGGGGGGTGTCCTGGTTAGTGCGGGATTCTTACCCACTAAAACCGGGCAGCGGTCACCCCGCAACGTCGCCTCCACATCGGGATCGCTCGCGCCGGCGGACGGGCCCCCACCCTCTTCCGCCTGCGATTGCCTGCACAATGTTCCTATAGGGCCGTACACCGCCCCTCCCCCTCCCCCGGCTGGCGGGGTCGGAAGCACGTTCACGACCCCGCTCCGCGGCCTCCTTCTGCTGCATCACTTGCGAGCAGAAGGAGGCCATCGCGTTCCACGCGCTGATGCTGCCGACCATCTTTCTCGCGATGGTCGGCAGCGACAAATCCCCCCCGATTTCATTCACGAGAACACGGCGCTCCTCTGACCAAGCCGAGCACACCTCCAAGGTGTGTTGCGCCGTGTCCTCCGTCTCCGCCTGGCAGTGGCGACACCGCGCGGTGGCCTCCCTCCCGATTCGGCGCAGGAAGCCACACGGCGGACAAGAGCCATCAGGTCTTCGACCTTTCGCTCCAGGGTCGTCGTAGGTAAAGCCTTCATGAACTCCGACACCCTGTCCCGGATAATCTCCCCCTTTCGGAAGAATTCCGGGGGGATGAGCTTATTTAGCTCCTCTATTTCATCGGCCTCGGAATCCAGAGGAGTAGCCAGCTTCTTGCTGGCCACCTGCTCGTCGCCCTCCTCTGAGGCCGGCTGCGGAGCCCGCTTTCTTTTGCGTTTGCCGCGTTTTGCGGCGGCGGACCGAGTGCCGGAGACCTCCGACTCCGTGTCGCTCCAACGCGACGCCTGCGAGTAGCTGGCTGTTTCGTCCAGACAGGTAACGCTGGACTGGACGGATCGGGCTGGTGAAACCAGCCGGCTACTCGCTGCAGAGCTCCGCGTCACTCTGCCCACCGGCTCGGCAAACGCGCCAGACGTGCATGCCTTAGGCGCCCTTTCGTCATCGCGCGCAGCGACCGCCTCATCCTCCGTGCCCACCACCGACACGAATGAGCCGGTGAGGTCACCCGCCTCCTCCTCCTCTCCACCCTCCCCGAAAGTTTTTGTTTTTAGAGTTGTCATTTTGGCAGATATGTATAGTAGATTACGCGCTTCGGGCATCATGCCACCCCTACCGCGGTAGGGGATCTGTCCACGCTTAGTAATGTTCCTATTTATGGGTACCGAAGCCGCGAAGCGGTTTGACAGGTGGTCAACCCTATCGGTACCAAGAATCTATGAAAAAAGTTACGGGATAGGCCCGCTCCATAATGATGCTAAAGGTTTAACGGCACCCCTATCAAATGAGCCTCACCCGGTCCGTCCAGATGCCTGACTCAAACCTCGGGCGCGACGCGCCGGGGTACAATCCCCCCCGACAGGGTTATGAGGAAATACTGACCAGGTAATCCTCCATTCCCCCGCCCAAACGCTGCGACTTCAACCCCTGCGGGGACTCCAGTCAGCCGATACGCTTCCGTCTTCGCCAGTCGCGACGGGTCAGGCCGTCTGCTCCTCACAGCCTTTCGGCCACGAAGGACGCGTCTCCACCGCGACGAGGGGGGACAAATGCCATGCCCGCCACGAGGGAGCCGCGCCCTCCGTGTAGGACTTACGCACCGGCGTCTTTCCCGCCACGACCGACTACTAGCTTCCACGGACCGACCCCGGTTGGGGGGCTACTACTCCACCCCGTGGTTAGTCTGCCGGGAATATCCATCGCAGTTTGACCGAGGCCCATTCACACACACACATTCACACAATCGCAGCCCCCCGTTAGTACAGAGTCTCCGGTACAGTTTGGCACGTCACCTTTTCAGGTGGCCATGCGAAACCGACATCAGAGTCTCCGCCCAGCTGGCACCACGCGGAGGTGGGGGTACGACTTGAGCAACCTTTTCAGGCCGCCCCAGTGCGTCCACCATCGACCAGAGGGGTGAGCTCGAAGGGCTTGCGCCCCCCGCTCTCATGCTCGGGCAGATTGCTTACGCGCCTGCCGGGCACACCTAACCCAATGTCGCACAGCTTCTTACTGTCAGGGATTCGAATACTAATTTCTTCTACATTAAGCCCGGCATCCCTATGTGCAGGTATTCGCGCGCGTTTAATGATGCTGATATTTGGAACCATCGTGCTCGATGTTATCCGGAATAGTGTCCACAAGCAAATGGTTCTATAGTATAGTCTTTCAGTACGTTGACTTTTTCGACCTTCATTCGTCTCGCGCTGGAAGGTATTCGAGAAGAACATATGCGGTGGCAAAAGTTGACGTGCATTTAGGTTTTATAGTAGACCTGTTGTTGTTTATATGGTAAAACTGACGTTTAGGGGAGGCAGCCTCGTTGACATTGACATGTGTTATCAGGGTCATCCTCCTAAGTAATTTTCAGAAGGTTTTAGCCACCGCTCGTGTTTTTATTAAAAAGGTATTAACAGAAAAAGTTTGCAAAATGTAGCAGTTATTTTGAGTATTGAAACGCATAAACGACTAATATGTATGTGGAAATAGTACATGTATGAACGATGAAGAGTCATTTGAAGCAGGAAGTCGTTAATGGACAGACGATTATGATATCAGAAATAGTCGACGAGTATGCGAAATGAGAATTCTAATCAATATTTAAACAATGTGATGGATACATAGAACTCATTATTTCAACGAAGGCCTCAACGCGTTCGTCAAAATTGTGTATTCTTTTAAATAAAATTTCTGCAAGATAATTCGTGAAATAATAATCACGTGTGCTGTAACGAGGAATACTTGCTCGCATGTCTCTCCACAATCTTTCTGTGTTTTGTGTGTGAACACTAGTTTCAGGATCTATAAAATTAAGTATGGTTTACAATTCGATGTATACAGGGTGTTTCACCACCCTCGTCAAAAATGTTAAGGGGTGATTGTACAAGCCAAAATAAGACGAAAATCAAGAATAAAAAAATCGCGTCCGAGGCTTCATTTTTCAGTTATCGATGTGCAAAAAACGGACCAAAAACGCCTGTCCATCGGCATCACTCCATACACGCGCAGTGTCTGGCATCGCGCGCCAAGTTCTCCGTACAGAGCGCTCGCTTACCGACGTAGAGAAACTGTGACTTACCATACGATGCGATATGACACTACATTCTTGCGACAATTTATGAAGAAGCACACACCTTTCGTTGACGGCATTAAACCTGCCTACTTGAAAAAATCCACAAGGGCATATCAAAACCCGCCTCACAGGATTCTCAAGCAGAGAGGGTGAATGCAATTTCTTATTGACGATTTTGTCTAAACAAATCACCCACACGCGCTTACACACGCACCGCGATTGTCCCGTCCGCGAGTGTCCATGTGTAAATGCACCGCGATTGTCCCGTCCGCGAGTGTCCACAAAGAAATGTTCACAGACAGACATGCACAATATTCTCCACCCTAGAACACACACGCACCGCGATTGTCCCGTCCGCGAGTGTCCATGTGTAAATGCACCGCCATTGTCTCGTCCGCGAGTGTCCACAATGTTCATGCACACACAATGTTACTTCAGGAGATGCTCAATGTGGCCACCATTCTCCCGAATGCAGACTTCAATTCTTCTTTGTAAATTCTGTCGAACGTCCTTGAAGTCTGCCATAACATTTTGTACAATGCCCGAAGAAAATTCAATACGCTCTTGAAGCTGTTGTTGCGTATTGACGGGCGTTGAATACACTAATTGCTTCATGTGTCCCCAGAAATAAAAATCAAGAGGATTTAAATCTGGTGACCGAGCAGGTCACGGGACGGGTCCTCCTCGTCCGATCCATCTGTGGCCAAAGTGCGCATTCAAATGATCTCGTACTAGAAGGGTGGAGTGTGGTGGTGCACCATCTTGCATCAACCACATGCTTCTTCGTACTTGCAGTGGAACGTCTTCTAATAATGGAGGTAGCTGCAGTTGGAGAAAGCTGAGGTACTCTTGTCCGGTCAATCGAGGGGGTAGAATTATGGGACCAATAATTTTGTCTCCAAGAATTCCTGCCTAAACGTTGACCGAAAACTGACGCTTCGAATGTGTTTGCAGCAGCGCGTGTGGGTTTTCTTCAGCCCAGATGTGAGCGTTGTGGCCGTTGACCACCCCACGTTTGTTGAACGCCGCTTCGTCCGTGAACAATATTCTCGATGTAAAGTGTTCATCGTTTCTTATTTCTTCTCTCACCCACGAACAAAAATTGAAGCGACGGACAAAATCGCCGTCTTCCAGTTCATGCACCTGCTGGTAATGGTAGGGGTGCAATTCCTTATCCTTCAGTGTTCTCCAAACTGTGCTGTTGCTCACTCCTTCCACTGTCGCAATCGTACGTGTGCTGGTCGAAGGGTCTTCTTCAATACGCTGCATCACCCTCTCTTCAAGGTCCGAATCACGCTGGTCATATCCTCCGGATTTTGTACCCGCAAACGAGCCTGTATCACGTAATCTTTGATACAGCCTCGTAAATACTCTTGCACTTGGTACATTTCTCCTTGGAAATTTGTCGCTGTAAATGCGGCATGCTTCGTTTGCTTGACCCCTCGCTTCACCGTAGAACATGTGTGCGTTCCTGCAAAGTTGGGCATTATTGGAATTATTTCGAATAAATATTTGCCTCAAATAATTATCTGAATCATTTATTCGAATACCGATTGCAAATGTATTCCAATAATCTATTCGAATAACGGTTGATAAATTATTCGAATAATAATACGAATAATTGTTGATTGTTTTAAAACGAAAGGAAAAATAAATCAATTTTTATTAGAATAAATTCTTCTACAAATAAGTTCCTATTCGAATAAATTCTTCTACGAATAAATTCTTATTTGGATAAATTCTTGTTCGAATAAATTCTGATTCGTTAGTGACGAATAAAATTAATTTGTTACTCTTATTCATTATCTGTTATCTGAATAACATTTTGCCCAACGCTGCATTCCTGCCTCACGTGCAAGTATCGACGCTTTTCTGTTTACATGCCAGTGCCTTTACATTGTCGCATCTCTCGGTCGTTGACCTCGGCCTCTCGAACAGCTGTAATCGGCAGGGAATATTTCTCGCGTAGAAAGCAGTCTCTTTTTGAATTTAATTTTACTTTCAGTGTTAGGCTTAGTTTTAGCTTTTTAGATTTTTTTCGTTTGTAGTATTTTTCTCCGTGTGAGTAATTTCGTATTCGTGGGTAAAGTAATTGCCGTGCGTGTGAGTGAATAAATGGACAATCGCGGTGCGTGTGTGTTCTAGGATGGAGAATATTGTGCATGTCTGTCTGTGAACATTTCTTTGTGGACACTCGCGGATGGGACAATCGCGGTGCATTTACACATGGACACTCGCGGACGGGACAGTCGCGGTGCGTGTGTAAGCGCGTGTGGGTGATTTGTTTAGACAAAATCGTCAATAAGAAATTGCATTCACCCTCTCTGCTTGAGAATCCTGTGAGGCGGGTTTTGATATGCCCTTGTGGATTTTTTCAAGTAGGCAGGTTTAATGCCGTCAACGAAAGGTGTGTGCTTCTTCATAAATTGTCGCAAGAATGTAGTGTCATATCGCATCGTATGGTAAGTCACAGTTTCTCTACGTCGGTAAGCGAGCGCTCTGTACGGAGAACTTGGCGCGCGATGCCATACACTGCGCGTGTATGGAGTGATGCCGATGGACAGGCGTTTTTGGTCCGTTTTTTGCACATCGATAACTGAAAAATGAAGCCTCGGACGCGATTTTTTTATTCTTGATTTTCGTCTTATTTTGGCTTGTAGTATCACCCCTTAAAATTTTTGACGAGGGTGGTGAAACACCCTGTATAATTTTAATTATGTAAAGCAGGCTTTGGAATTAACCGCTCACGACGGCCGATTTTCGGATGCAACGCCCACTTTTTCCCGCCGCGCGTCTTGGTCCCCGCGACGGCCCTAGTGCTCGACTCGTCTCAGGCCCGTGCCATATGAACCGCACGTGGCGCATTAGAGCGACACTCGTATCCTATCGTGTAAATAGGTTTCCACATCACCCGTGGGGTACTATTTTGGATGCGTTTTTTTTTATCAGTGGTATCCCCTGTAGGCCTACTCCACTGTGTCGCACGATAGAAAAAATATTTTTGACTATGATTCTAAATTTGACTGTTAAAATTTTCATCAAGTTTGGGAAAACTGGATTTTCGCGCACGTTTAGGCGTGCTTAGTAAACTTAAAACGTCAACGGGGAGGCTGGACGTCGCTGTTCGCACCGTAGACGAAAGCGAGGAATCGTTCAGCAGTGTGCGCTGTTCTGTCTTAATGCTGCACATTTTCGAGAACGAACATTCGCACAAATATGTCGATCCGAACATTGAGAAAATTCGGAGCGCGAAATTCCTAAGAGTAGGGTACGTCGATTCTTCCAATGTTTTGAAGAATTCGGCTCCTTTCCCTTCCCTCGTTTTCAGAGACATGTCGTGCTGAAGATCGCACAGTTCTTCCTGATACTTGAGGGCTTGTTCTTCGATTTTTACGGTGAGGGGATTCTCAAAGAGAATTAGATCATTCCTGAGTGAATCGAAGTCAGTGAAACGGTGATCGGACTGATCTATCACCGAACGAAGAATGTAAAGATGACTATCGAAATCACACTCACTGGCGAATTCTTCGAAAATTAGCCTACATGAGGGAAAAAAGAAAAAAATTTTTTCTTCTAATTCTAGATGATTCAAATAAGCTACCAGCCTCCTACGAAAAGAATCGACATGGCTACATATTTGAGAAATACTTTGGCTGGGTTTTTGCAGTTTTAAATTGAGGATATTTAAATGATTTGTGAGATCAACCACAAATGAGAGTTCACAAAGGAAACTCACATTTGTTAATAAAAAAGAACATTCATTGGAATCTGAAATTGTGTATTCTTGCAAGTAAAGGAAGATCTCTTTTCTTATAGCAAAGAATTTGGTTAAACATTTTGCTGCACTGAGCCAGCGTACTTCGCAATGTAAGGGGACATCAGTGTAAGTAGCGTTATGCGTTTCAAGAAATTCTATAAATTTCCTGTGAGATACAAATTTATTTCCGCCCTTGATGGAATTGATTATTTTCGTAACCTGTTCCATAGCGAAAGATAATTTAATATCTCTCACGCATAACGCTTCCTGATGAATGATACAATGTATACTGTTTTTTTCACGAAAACACCGTCTTCTACGACCGAAGTCATAGTCAAAAAATCATAGTCAAAAATGCTTTTTCTATCGTGCGACACAGTGGAGTAGGCCTACAGGGGATACCACTGATAAAAAAAAACGCATCCAAAATAGTACCCCACGGGTGATGTGGAAACCTATTTACGCGATAGGATACGAGTGTCGCCCTAATGCGCTACGTGCGGTTCATATGGCACGGGCCTGAGACGAGTCGAGCACTAGGGCCGTCGCGGGGACCAAGACGCGCTGCGGGAAATAGTGGGCGTTGCTTCCGAAAATCGGCCGTCGTGAGCAGTTAATTCCAAAGCCTGATGTAAAGCATCGTATTCATGCCACTTGTCTATATGAATAATTGAATACCATATTTTCGAATGATAGGCAAGAGTATTTCGGTACTTCGATTTGGTACAGACAACATAAAGACTTTTTTTAGTATTGCGCTCAATACAACCAAAATCCCATTGCCCTTGAATTATGCGTCCTCTGTTGTATTTCGTTTTGCCTATTTTAGCTTCATCGATTTCGACAATTTTTCCGGCTCACCTATTGGCTCCTTTCTACTTACGATCCATTGTTTAAGTAACTAGAATTATTTAACGAACAAAATGCACAACATGACTCAAGAGCAAACAGAAATAAATAATATGAAATATCTGTATGCCATATATTACTTACCTCTCTACAAAAGTTTGTCCGATCGACTACATCTCTATCATTTAATTCTAATTCAGTAATCAGAAATTTGTGTTGTGATGGTTGCAGCAGTAGAAAATAGGCAATAAAACGACAAGTTTCGACCAGATCCATGTGTGTTCGTTCAAACCATGCTCTATGGAATGCACAAACTTTGAAATTGCATTTCACTGTTCATCGCTTTCGACCTTTTATAACTTTATAATATGTTTTCGTATAATGAAATAAGCGATTTTCGGAACTATTAACTAGTACTAACACATTTTGACATCTTCGACATGTTATTTCGCTGTGATTGACTTTCTTCTCGCACAAAAATTCCCACAAAGATTCAAAAGTGCATGTTAAATTGAAAAATTCGTGCAAATGCTTGTTGAAAATTCAGGAAAGCTTGAAATTTTCCAACTGACTGGCACACAGGTATATGACATACTGAAACTAATAACATAGATACGACATGTTATATACAAATATTCATTACATTCCAAAAGATACTGTCTTGTTTTGATTTCTTTTGTCATTGTCAGTTGGCATGTCACGCAGTATATCATTATTAAATGTAGAACACGAAAGGGAATCCATTTTGCAGTGGAGTTGATACATGTCGTAGTATTTGGTTGCTGTTGAATGAAACATTTGTTTAAAACTTCAGCACAGGGATTCCGCCGCTCCACCTGCACCCCCACCACGAAATATTGTATCTTTTTTTTTGTTACGTGGATAAAACCTTCAAATGGCTCTCTCCCCAGTGGGGGGGGGGGGGGGGGGGGGTCCTGGGTAGTATGGGACTCTTACCTACTAAAACCTACACGTTGACCAATCCTCTGGCGTGTTAGGGAGGGCTCCGGGAACTCCATAAGGGCACTACACGAACCCCTCACATCGCCCTGATTGCCCCTCCCTCTCCCCAGGCGGGCAGGATCGGATACACGTTCCCGATCTCGCTTCGCAGTCTCCTGCTACATCACACGCTCGCAGAAAGAGGCCATTGCGCCCCAAGCGCTACTGCTGCCAACCATCTTACTTGCGATGGCCGGCAGTGACAAGTCCCTTCCGGCTTCGTCTTTTAAGACATGGTGCTCCTTAGTCCATGCCGAGCACACCTCCAGGGTGTGTTGCGCCGTGCCCTCATCCGCCCTGCAGTAGTGACACCGTGATGGCGCGGTAGTCCCGGATGATTCTAATGGCCACCTTGCGGTGTACGCGCCGCAACAGCATTCTACTGCGCTTGCTGGCCATCAGATCGTCCGCCCAAACCGGGGACCGTGGAGCGCCATCATCCTGGCCACCCGTGTTTTGAGGCGGCGAGCCATATCCTCCGGCCCCCCCAGGTTGAGAAGCAGACAGCCTAATGCCGCGGCTGCACGCTCAACCAGGTGGCCCAAGCGATCGAAGTCGGCGTTGAAGGCCCAGGCCCTGTCCAGGTTGAGGCTGAAATATTTTATCTCGACCCCTACCCTGACGCAGGAACCTCCTACCCGGATCAGTGGAACCAGATGGTCTCGGTCTTGTGTGGGGCCACCCTAAGTCCTAGCTGCCAAATACCCGCCTCCATGCGGGCCACCCCGACCTCTGTGAGGCTGGCGATCCTCCCTCAGTCTTCCTCCACTGCCAGCACCAGCGTGTCATCAGCATAACACGTGATGCTGACCCCATGAAGAAGAGGCACCCGGAGGACCGCATTGTACGCGACGTTCCACAAGATTGGTCCGAACACCGATCTCTATGGAACCCCGCAGTACACCATCCTCTGTGCTCTGGGCCCGTAGTGGGCTGGCCACTCCACCCACCGATCGCTGAGGAAGGCCCACATGATCCGCCTCAGGTAGTTAGCGAGGACGGCCGCCATCAGGATGTTCCGGTCCAGACGCCTAAGCGCCCATCGCGTTGGCGCGCTGCCATCTCGCCTGCGGGGTCCGATCCCGGGAGGGGCGGCGGATACATCCATAAGAATGTGGAGGTACCCTGAAAACGTCTCCACCTTCTCCGCCACCCTCCAGCCGGAAGCACGACGCGCGGCGATTGCCGTGGCCCAGGTGAGGTCCACTATGGACCCTCCCTGCCACCGCACACACGTGTTCACGGTACCCTGGTTCAATAATCGGAGACTGTACCCTGCGGCCCACTTCGTCACAGTCTCGCCCCTCGCGTTTGCCCTGCAGTTCCCCCACGCCGTGGACTTGGCGATTTCCGTCACCTCCGCGATGGATGCCTGCGAGGCGGCCTTCAGCACCTTTATTAGGGTGGCTTTTAAGACCTTCCTCTTGGCCGCCACGCGCCGAACCAAATTCATCAGGTCCGTCGCTTTTGCTTCCAGATCGGGGGTTGTCAGCATCCTCATATGGTCCCCTATGCGTTTCTCCACGAGGACCCCCTTCTGAAAACATTCTGGAGGAATGATTTCGTTCAGTTCCTCCAGCTCATCCATCTTGACGGCTGAATGATCGGCCGCCTGCCTCCTCGAACAGGTCTTCGCCCCTCCGCCCCTCTTGTCGGAGGCCGGCTGTGCAGCCCTCTTCCGCTTCCCCTTACCGCGGTTCGCGGCGACGGTCGGAGTGGCCGAAACGTCAGTTTTCGCCTCGCTCCACTTCGACGATTGGGTGGCTCCGTCTCCTGTTTCGTTAAAAGCGCTCATTATAGAGCGCACCGAGCGCATTGAGCGCATCGACGGGGTCGGTGACACGATCCGTCTGCCCGTCGTCGAAGGGGCGGGGACCTTCTTAGCGGCTCCGCAAATACCGCGTCGGCGGCCGGTGGCGCATCTCTACTCCCCGCTCCATTCTCCTCTACTCCGACTAGCGACTCGTAAGAGCCGGATAGCCGCCCCTCCTCGCCGTCCTTAACCCCCCCCCCCCCCCCCCCCCCCCCCCCCGCCCGTGTTTGTTTGTTTAAATCAGACATATTGGCAGTAAATTAAGTAGAATACACGCTTCGAGCATCAAGGGGATCTATCCACGGTTTGTATTAATCCTAGTTATGGGTACCGAAGCCGAGAAGCGCATTGTCGGGTGGTCAACCCTGTCGGTACCATGACTCGATGAAAAAGTTACAGAATAGGACCGCTCCATAATGATGCTAAAGGTGTAGGAGGTCAATAATCTTGCGACCCGCCTTGCTGCCACGCGCCTGTCCATGCTGGTGACAGCCCACTGCGCTCCGTAATAGGGAAAGAGACCCGCTGCCGTGGCGGCATCAGGTGTGAGCCCCAAGTTAGTAACAACCCAGCCCGGTGCCCCCACCGACCACTTGTCTCCTACCTCTGTCCTATAGGATTCAATCGGGTTGTGCCAGCGCACACTGAGCTCATTTGTAAGGCTATTTATCTCGAGCCAGTTGATCCCTTTCGGGAAGTAACTGCTAGTGTAATTTGAAAATGCCTCCCTAAGGGAGCTCTCTGATTGGAGAAGCCCTTCAACTACGTTAGCGATCTGAGGGTCCATGTCATACATGGGGATCTCCATATTAACGGGGAGGTTTCCACGGTGGTCGGTGGTGACCACATTATAACACCTCCCGCAAGCCGATCATATGGTCGAGGCTGCTCGCCTCCAAAGAAGTGTACACAAACAATTAGCGGGTGCAACGAACTCGGAAGGCCACTGCTGCGAGTTGTTGTCAAAAGACAAGGTGCGAACGTGATTGCGCGAATGCTTGGTATGGATGCGAAAGACAAAGGGATAACGAAAGATAGACAGAGCGAGCGAAGTGTGTGTATATAAGCTGCGAAAATTATAGCGAGCGTAACTTTTTCGTATGTGATACGACAGCGACAGTAGTTTATAACGATTTTATTATTTGTTAACATCATTTTTGCCTTTATATCTTATTTAAAATATATTGTAGCGGCACTTCCCGACCTCGCCAGCAGAGGGATCAGCGGCGCACAGACTTTCCCGCAAGTCCACGACCATCCTGCGCTCTGTATATATACACCTACGACCTGACCCTCACTATCCCGCGTCTAAGGCACGGGCCTGCTAGGTAGCCTTACTGACGAGTCCACTAGCAGGCCCCGGACGAAACGCTCTATCCTCTTTCCTCCTTCCTTTCTTTTCTGAAATCCCTGCGCAGCTCCACCGCTTCAATATGTATCCGTTCGTTAAATTCGTGCGTCAACAGTCCTTACACTCTGTTCCTACAAAGGTTTAACGTTACGAGGAAATACTGACCAGGTAAACATTCATTCCTCTGCCCAAACGCTGCGACTTCAACCCCTGCAGGGACACCAGTCAGCCGATCCGTTTCCGTCTTCGCCAGTCGCGACGGGTCAGGCCGTCTTCGCCTCACAGCCTTTCGGCCACGAAGGACGCGTCTCGACCGCGACGAGGGTGGACTAATGCCCCACCCGCCACGGGGGAGCCGTGCCCTCCGTGTTGGTCTTTCGCACCGGCGTCTTTCTCGCTACGGCCGACTACTAGCTTCCACGGATCGTCCCCGGTTGGGGGGCTACCACTTCACCCCGTGGTTAGTCTGCCGGAAATATCCATCGCACGTTCGCCAAGGCCCACTCATCCATCCATCCATCACCATTCGCACACACGCATTTAGACAGTAGCCATCTCCCGTTAGTACAGAAACTCCGGTAAAGTTCAGCACGTCACCTTTTCAGGTGGCCATGCGAAGCCGACATCAGAGTCTCTGCCCAGCAGGTACCACGTGGAGGTCTAAGTACGGCTTGAGCGACCTTTTCAGGCCGCCAGTGCGTCCGCCATCGACCTGATCGGGGTTCTAGGGGCTTTCGCCCCCCGCTGTCATCCTCGAGCGGATGGCTTCCGCGCCTGCCCTTATACCACATCCTGCCAAATTCTGAATACGTATAATTTTGTCCATTAGCTCGTTAATTTTATTGCTGCGTTAAACCACACTCGTTTTGTTTTACTTCATTTATTTTTCTGTGCTATACGCATTATTTTCTCAATTTTTTGCTAAAACGTATAAAATTACCAACGTGGAAGTGTGCTTGCCCGACCTTCTCTATTTAGGTATTTCACCCACAGGAATTTGTTATCGAATGTTTGACTTACCATACATTCAGTATTACTTTTAATCTGCACTGCATATTGTAGAAAACAGAAAGTCAGTCTATAGTCGGCTGTATCGTTTAAACGTGTCTTTCAAACATCATTGTGTCTGATCTAACTGTCTGAGGTTTCAATGATTCATCTGATGCGTTGTAGTTCATCATTGTATTTACGTCCTCTAAAACGTTACCAGTGAAGCATCTAATGGTTTCATTAGGGTAGAGTTAAGGAGAGTTTGATTCTTTTAAGAGAACTGTATTTTGTAAATGTTTATTTGTGATATTTACTGGCTGAAGGCACTAGTTACTTTCATCTGTGCCTTCATTCTTATTCCTTTTGGACTATTCTGTGTGGTGCAGAAATCGTAAAGGTTATTACGATTAACTGTTTATATATTCTATATATAGGAGAACGTAATTTCATCAGTACAGTCATTTATCTCCAGAAGTAAGAATAAAATATGATGTTACGAAAAAAATAATTGCTTTTTGACAGCAGCAACGTGAAGTCAAAGTTACCTTTTAATAGAGCCACAGTTCTCTAAACGTTCCTGCTTTTGAACGCACTCAAATAATGTAACGGCACATACGTGCAGATTACTTAAGGACAAACAATGCAGAAATGATTATTACATGAGTTAAAACCATAGAAAATGCTGAAGCTATTATCTTGTTTTCGCATAGTGATAGAAGATGTGAATGCAGATTCAGTTCTACAGGTTTATGCAATTTGAACTAGTATTTGAAACAAATTGTTTTTATATTTTATATACTTCCATGTCATGCGAATTTGTGAATTGCTCGTCTTATATCTTTTGAATCGCAATTATTCAAGAGTCTTCCACGTGTGCTATTACCAAGGAATTACAGGACGGTAGGAGATTTTTTAATTAAGAAAATGATAATGCCGTTACTAGACATGAAGAGTCAGCAAATTACAGTGAGGAATATTCGAAAGGAGCTGCAGTACCTCTCTTTCAAAAAGGAAGTGCAAAGTTGCCCTTGGAACCTTCAAGTTATATGCAGTCAACGTTCTCATCTTGATACTTTTCGTTCAAGTAATATGGAAGTATGGAAACTGAAGAAATGCTGAAGATTCATTGCAAGATCAGCTTCGCTGTAGGAATACGAAAGGTGTAGTTATCCTCAGGACGGGTGGCTTTACAAAACTTACAAGTATGGATTCTTCAGTTCGAAATTCAAATTGTTGTTCCGTAGGAAGACGGAACTCTACATGCTGTTATGGATCATGAAGAATTTTCCTTCTTCATATCAGATGCCAACAAGCAAATAAAGATGACAGAACGATAACGAAGCTATCGCATTTGAAAATAGAGCCATCAGAGCTCTGCAATAAAATCTACGATCACAGTTTCCTGTGCTACAACTACAGCTGTACCTAGTAAACATGCTAATATTTTTGAATTGCGAAAATAGGTACAATTCCTACATCTGTGAACGTACAATTAAAAAGAAGAAGTCCATTTGTGTCTTCTAATTGATTGAACATACAAGAGAAGCTGTGTTGCGTTATTAACACGCAATTGAAAATCATTAATTTATAAGACTCCAAAGAAATAAGCATGTATTTGATGTTCAGCGGTTGGCGTTCATGCCTAAAAAGCGATTAGACTGCGAGGAAGCATTGTCTACACTTTCTTCTGTAGTGCACCAAAATAGAATACAAAACGGTGTTACAGTGTACAACACCGTATTGAAGCACTTGTCGTTGCCAAACTGTGCCTATCATATCATTCAACAAGCAGGGCAGAATTAAATATTGTTGCATACGAAAGCAAAACGTTTGCGCAGAACTTATATTTCGCCTTCTGCATCGCATGCACTGATCACTTTGTATACTAACAGAAATGTTGCGTGGAGGACATTCGGATTCTGCTGATGCCTATGATGCAGCAGAAGGGAAGTGCAGAAGATGATATATTTTTCGAACATCTTTTTTGGGTCTTAGTGCGACTGAAATAAGTAAGTCGACGCCAATTTGTTTTATAGAGTATTCTCTTAAATTCTTCCTTATAAGTATGGAGTAGATAATAACACACAACAAGACTGAAGGATAGTGGTTAAAGAAGCAAGGAACTGTTGAGTTTGAAACAAAAATAAACCTGAATCCAACTTCAAACACTTCATACAAAATCCAAACCGAATACGTACAAATTGTTAGGAAGATTCGTGTATTCCATCATCGTCATGGCATGGTCGTACTAAACTATAGAATATGTTAGGGAAAAAAAACAATTGCAAATTTGTATACCAGCCAATTCAGTAAATGACTGATGCTGGTGATTGAAGATGATTCTTTCTTTTTATATTTCTGATACATGTTTATCCTTAACTCGTAATCTGTTGAACGTATTAAACGCATGTAATCCTGAAATGCGTTAATTCTTACAATTCTTTTTATATTTTTTAACTCTGACTGCGGAAGGTTTGTATAATTATTTGCTAGTTGTGAATAATACACGAAAATCTACCGCCGAATTGTCACAAAAAAAAGCATAACATAATAAATAAATGAATAAAATCAAATGTCATTTTCTGATCCATTATCCCGCGGAAAGCCGTTGGATTTCACTCTAAGCGTGACACAGTCAGAGTTAAATATTTAAGCTCGAACATGACAATTGTATCTATCCTAACTTCAGAAGACTATGGTGTCATCATTAAAACCTGATGGTACATATTATTGTATACCGTTCTTACCTTCGTCAATGCGATGGAATTCGATAACGGAATAAATACTTCTTATTTTAGTTTATAACATATCGTCTGTACTGATGAAAATCGAACATGCTCTATCTGCATATGTAGAATGTTTTTAAGGCTACACGATATTCTTGAACTACTATTTAAGTACAACAAATGACTAACTGTTCTGATGTTGTACCAGGATTTAAAAAGTAGCAGAATTCAGCAAATAATGAATCTCTTACACAAGATTAGGCGCATGCTGTTAAAATGAGAAAGATAGAGGAATGTTATATGCAGTTCGACTTTACAGCAGTAGTATTACTGAATGTATATGCCCGTCGTTAAAATGTCAGATTGATGAACTATTAAAATAGAGATTTGTATTGTATAAAATAAACTATATAGCCATTATCAGTTTTTTGTACATGCTTCGAATTTTCTTCTTTCCTACAGAAGAAGAAATTAGCAAATTCATAGAATCTACTTTCCACGTTTGTAATGAATGTAATGATTTTAATTCTTGCCGATCTTAAATACAACCAAGAGTTCTTCGGATACTCAAGTAGTATAACTGACACTAGAACAACTGCACTCGTCAAAATGACGGATTACAGATTTCTGGTTCTAAATTGCAAAAACTGTCAAGGTTGGGTTTGTTTAATATTTATTTTCTTAATTTTTTAAATTTTATTGCCTTTAATATTAGATCTTCACTTTAATTAAATATATACAACATTATAGGTAATTATTTACTTTAGGGCACACCCCACCGATTTCAATGATTTTCAAATATGTTATCAGGGTCATGATTCTCAGTAATTTCATTAATATATATAACCGCTGCTCGGCTTTAGTTTTCGAGATATTCATAAAAATATTTGGTAATTATTTACAAAGCGGACGACCTCACCGATTTCAATGACCTTGAAATATGTTGTCAAGGTCAACATTCTGAATAACTTTTCCCTATACATATAACCGCCGCCCGGCTTTAGTTTCCGAGATATCAGCAAAAGTAAACGTTAGCGGGGTATAAGGAGACAGGTACCGTTATGTCTCCAAATACTAAGCGGCCGCGCCCATCGATAATGGAGAAGACATCCGAAGAGGACATCAACAGCATAAGAAGAAAAGTCTACGAGTTTTGGTCAGACGCGAAATACCAAACATGAAGAAAATTCTCCATGCAGTCAACGAGGATTCCAAGTTACCAAATTTTAGCGAATCCACGTTATACCGGCTTCTGAAGAATATGGACTTCCAGTTTGTAGTGCGCGCACGCAACAGCGCACTAATTGACAAAGATTGTATTGTCAATTGGCGGCAGAAATATGTAGAAGACATAAGAAGATACTGCGAAGAAGGTCGCCACATCTACTACTTAGATGAAACGTGGCTGAATGCCGGCGATTGTAGGCGAAAGCTGTGGGTGGACAAATCCGTAACAGGTCCAAAGGATGCCGAAAGAAGAGGATTGTCCACCGGTATACCTGAGCCTACGGGTAAAGGTAAACGGCTGATTGTGGGGCACTTCGGATCGACGGACGGATTTGTACCTGGGGCCCTCCTCTGCTTCGAAGAGAAGAAAAGAACAGAGGATTACCATGACGAAATGAACGGTGACACATTTTTTGTATGGTTTCGGAGTTTTTTGCCCATGCTCAGAGATGGGTCAGTTATCGTAATGGATAACGCTCCGTACCATTCCAGGAAGTTGGAAAAATATCCAATTATGGAATGGAAAAAAATGCCATCTGCGCGTGGCTGATAGAAAAGGGGGAGAAAATTTCACCAGACTTCGTCAAGGTACGCTTGATGGAGCAGGTGAAAAAATACAATAAACCTAACAATTATCTCATAGATGAGTACGTGAAGCAACAGAACCAGATTGTTCTTCGCCTCCCTCCTTATCACTGCCAACTGAATCCCATCGAATTAGCATGGGCAATGGTAAAAGATTACGTCAGGGCAAGAAATACTACATATAAACTGCCTGACGTAAGAAAACTCCTGCTTGAAGCAATTGAACATGTATCTACCGAGTCTTGGAGAAATTTCGTTAAACACACGACAGAGGAGGAGAACAGGTTCCAGCAACTGGACCACATCACGGACGACCTACTGGACGAAGCTGCTGAAGAAGAAGATAGGAATGTCCGCAACATTGAGACTTCAGACAGTGAAGAAGAAGACGCCATCCAATTCTAAGTATTGTATAATTTTAACTATGTTTTGGCCAGCAGTGTATTTGGGAAGCATTGATTTCTGCAACAATTATTAAGTAGATTGTACAAAACGTCCTTATTACTTGTTAGACATCGGTCCAGGGTGTCAGGATAAAATTAAGAAACACACCCTTGACGGTTCTGGGGTAAGTGCTAAGTGGTCCAAAACAGTCCTCTTACCAGAAGGCATATTCGCCTTCCCCACTCCGTGGCCAGATCCTTTAGGAACAATGTCTCTTTTCTTGGGAAATCAGCAGTACGACGTCGGGTCGCCAGCCACTGTTAAAACTCTCTCTCATGCCTCTTTCAAACAAACAGTCTAAGACACCCGATAGCCATACGACTTCGAGTCAATGGCTAACGACTAGTGCCCACTCATCAAACCATACTCTCAACATACGGACACAAGCAGTCCTCAAGCCAGTCATAAATAAGGCAAAGGCAGAATAGCGTCGGGATAACTACCTTCGACCCTTCTTAAAATTCGGCGACGCTAACATACTTATCCACAATATTTTAATAATTTCTATTGTAAATCCATCAGGACCTGGATCTTTTTTTTTTTGACTTGCCTAATGCGCTTTTAATTTCATCAATTGTAATACTTTTTTCAAGATTGCTATTTGAATAATTTTTTCGTACTCTACTTATGGATTCATGATCTTCAACCTCGATCGATTTATCATCTTCCGGAATGCATTTTTTAACCAAAACTTAACAGGAATCAAGGCCCCTCAAGACGGTATCTATGAATCTTTGGAACATTTGAGCAGCGTTTCTCAAACTGAATGGCATAACCGTATACTCGTTTAAACCGAAAGGCGTCGTGACCGCGGTGTTCGGGATGTCGCTCGGATGAACTGGTATCTGGTGATATGCTCTAATGAGATCTACAGTCGAGAATACAGTTTTTCCGGACAACATCCTTGAAAAATCCTCTGTATGAGGAATCGGATACCGATCTGGTACCGTACGGGAATTTAAGGCTCGGTAATCACCGCAAGGCCGCCATCCGTTGTTCTTCTCAGGAACCATTTGTAGGGCTGAAGCCCACTGGCTTTTAGAAGGTCCGTACATGGCCCTGATTAAGGAGACTCTCAAATACCGTCTTCGCAATCTTGTACATTTCCGGAGACAATCATGTGGCAAAATGTCGGTGGTCCGGATGTGGTATTGATATAATGCTTTACATCGTGCTTTACCTCGCTATTGTGGATCGCTGTCGGTCGTACGACGTCCGGAAACTCTGCTAGTAGCTGATGGTACGGCGAATTACCCATGATGGTCTTCACCGACTTGATGCTGTCCGCACGTAGCCTTCCGGCGGAAAACAGCGACGTGGTTTGGTCCATGAGACGTCGGTTTCGCAGGTCCACCAACAGCTCGTAGTGGCTCAGGAAGTCCGCTCCGATGATCGGCCTTGATACATCGGCGATGATGAACTTCCATAAAAAAGCTCGGCGAAGTCCCAGATAGAGGTTGAGGATCCTCACACCGTACGTGCTGATGGTGGCGTTAGTCGCGAACATCTCCTACGACGTCTTCTCGACTCGGCCTTTTACATACGTGCGAGGATACACGCAAAGGTCCGAGCCTGTGTCGACCAAGAATTCCTCTTTTCATTCTAGATCGATGACGAAGAGGCGGCTAGTCTTGGAACTGTCACTGGTAGCCGCGTTCAGTGGCGTATCTGTTCGTTTCCCGAACCGAGACTGCACGGTGAGCGGCACCTTGTCGACCCGTTCCCGAATAAGCGGTGGTACCACCACAGTTTTTTCTCAGCTGGCGATCTTCCACGCTTAGCACTCCCCGAACGCGATCTGCGACGGAAACTGCTACCGGACCGATTTTGCGGGCGCAACCTGGACAATTCCTCTATCCGGTGCTCCATGCTCTCCAAATACGTTAATAACAAGTCCATGGTACTGTGCGGTGTTACACTCACGACTTGCGTTCGCATGGCACTATCGTGAACTTGATCCGCGATCTCTGCTACTTTGACCAGCGGAAGATCTTCCTGCGCGGAGACAATAGCGCGTCATGTCAGGTGGTCGATTAGACCACAGCGTCCGCAGGAAATCGTCCGATACGGTCGTACCTGCTAGGTTCCGCATATGCCGCAAAAACTGCGATGGGGTTCGGTCTCCTATCTCCTCCTTCTCCTGAAGCTGCCGGATCAGCTGGCTCTGCGACACTGATAAGCGTTGGATCAGCTCCCTCTTCAAAGTGTTGTACTTTTCCTCTGCTGGAGGATTCGCGAAAATGTCCTGGACCTTTTCAGCCTATTTCGATTCCAGCTGCGACATGATGTAATAAAACTTTGTGTTGTCCACTGTAACCCCATTCAGTATGAATTGCGCCTCTATCTGGTTAAACCAGACTCCTGGCTGATTGCGCCAAAACGGCGGGACGCGGATACCGACGCGGAATGTTTCGGGCATCGCGGCGCAATCAGCGGTAGCGAGAGCGCTGTTGTTCGCAGCTAAAGCTGTAGCCTTGCGTTTTGCCATGATCACTTTATTTTTTCCGCGACGACCACTAATTGAAATACTTTTAAACAAATGAAACTTGTTCTCGCGTCGGTGTTACCAATGAAGGAATGTGAGCGTCTAGGATTTATTTGATAATTTACACACATAGAGTTCAAAGTAGACTGAGTGTTTATTGGCCTCGAGCGAATGTACAAGACGAGCAATCTAATTCGTACACGAGGCGTGACTCTGGTCAAGTGTCGCTGGAGACTGTCTATCACGGAGCTTTTCGAAGTTCCTCAAAAGCTCCGCGAGAAACGCTTTTCTCTAATTGGCTAACCCAGCGCGTTGGTGTTAGCCAATCAGGTTTTCTAATTACACAAATCGCGCCATCTATTCCTTGCGTCTTTGGCGTGCTGTTTTGGAAGACAGCTGCGATTTTGTGGGGGAAAACGTCTTCACAGACATTTGGCAACGCAGCGGAATTTCCTCCAAGCCCGGAACTCGTGACGCGGTTAGTTGCAAGGCCATCTAGCCTCGCGACGTACACCCTTCGGAAAGGTCGGTTTTTTGACACCCGCACATGCTATTGAGGCCGTCTACGAATCAGAATGTCATTGTTACCGCCTTAAGTAATAAATACATGTAAAAACGGCTTTCTCAAAAATAGGTTCGCAGGCGCGCGTATTATAAAACGTTTCAACCTTCTGCACGCCTAGTGTTTTAATTTGTACGCACAGCAGGCCGTTACAGAGCCTAAATGCTCTGATATGGAAGGTCGCTCCAAAGGAGACATACAGCGGCTGTATAATCGCAGCAATCGCCGCATAAAATAGTTTAATTTGTTACTGTTTTTAGTGTGCTTGCACCACTTCTTATTTGTAAGTAGTGCAAGTAAAGTATACAGTTTGAAGAAAGTGGAATACGCGGCTTCGGTTTCAAACATGTTGTGAAATGTGCTTGTAGTCGTACAGAAATAAATTCAGGGCTGTGAATCGATACTGGCTATGAAATAAATCAACGAATTGTGCTTGCTATGAGGCTGCTAGGCATTGGCCGAGAAGGAATAAATATCTTTAGTGGTCTTATGGACATGGGTCAAGGCATAGCGGTAGGTACATATGATCGCATTTTGTGCGGCATATACAGGGTGCGTGGAAATTGTATGTCACGACCATCATATCGTGATTCTACACCCGTCATGGCCATCCGGAACGCAGCCACACTCCGGCCTACCCCCACTCCGCGTCCATTCTCCTCATACAGGCTGTGATCTACGACGTCGATGGGCCGAGGGGGAACTGCAGGGAACTGAAACGCAGGGAACGGACCTAGAGTGGGGGAAGGCCGGAGCAGGGCTGCGCTTCGGATGGCCATGACGGACCTAGATCTTGATCTATATAGCAAATTAATTTGGAAGCAAAAAACTCAACACATAAAAGTAGTTACAAAGTCCATGAACTGGTTACTCGATACATACTCCAAACTTTACATCCAAAATAAACTTCTTTTGTATAAAACAATAATCAAACTAATATGGACATGTGGCATGTAGTTGTGGAACATGGCTGCAGAGTCAAAAATCTTTTAAAAAATAGCTGGTTACCTTGTATAGGTGTGTCCTATCACGAACGGATCTTAACTGTATTCGGAAAAGCTGCAGAAACGGAAATGTAGTCTAAATAAATAGCATGCACAGACATTACGACTGTTTCACAAGACAATATTTTCTTTGATTTTGGCACACCACCTCCTTCTTCGAGACAATCAGGCAATTTAACATGAAAGGTGAAACTTCATATATTGAAATTCTTTACAGAGGATGATGAAGGACTTGATATTTTTATTCGATATCCAGAAATATAGAATGTATTTGTTATATATATATATATATATATATATAATATGTTTTTATATCGGAAGTTGGGATGGTCAGAATAAATCAACCAAATTAGTTTCTCTGTAAATAAGAGAAACGACAATTAAGGTCAATTATTCGTCTCTCTTTCACAACTCTGTTTTTATTTGGAATCAATTAATGATCACAATTAATTATTAATATAATTATAAAAATCAATTATTTTTATGTAAATTTCATTAGCATGTGCTCTTTCTTATAGTTATTCTCTCTCTCTCTCTCTCCTTCTCTACGAGACATCTAGCAGGTGTTGTAGAAGCGGACGCAGAGTATCCTAAGCGCGCTAAATTTAAAGAGAGTATATTCTCTTTACATATGTATCGCACCTCTCTTAACAACAGCTTCAGTAGAGAGGATTTTTTCTTTCGCGATGATGACGAATTCATAAAAATCGCATGAATTATCAGATTTTAATTTTGCAAAAAGGATAATACTAAAAGCAAATATGAAATAATAAAAAATTAAAATAATAATAAATCATGACTGAATAATTACACGTATTTACTTATTGTCGACCTTAAGAGATTGTAAATAACAAGTACAGTTACTAAAAGAGAATTATTTACGTATTACTTAATAAATTAGCTTTTAGTACAACTGGTTCTTCGAATGATTTATCGGATAACCTGTTTGTCTTGGGAGAATTTGTCATCGTTGAAAATGAGAACAAACGTTCGACTGGTGCAGAGGACGGCAATGGTGTATTATGTTGCAAAAATATATTTTTAATTTGTGGATACGCGTTTAAAGATGTGTATTCATTATTTGTATTAATAAAATACTTCAATGCAAGCAACGGAATATTATTATTTGCTTCGAACTGCTGTTCCTCAGATGTACATGGTGCACCGAAATCAAAAAATGATTTTAATTGCGTAAACTGAGTGTTATTTTCTGGCCTTGAACTTGATTCCTCCGTTGCCATTTCTGCTAATAAGGCAGATTTGAATATAGAAACCAAGTAATCATGTTTTACAGCTGGTACACAAGATAACCATGTGTTTTTAAAAAACGGATGTGAAAATGCAGCAGTAACTGCATCCTTAGACTCTACTGACGTAAAATCTAAATAATTTTTAAATCTTGTTTCAATACGGTTTTTTTAATGATTCAATAATCGGTTTACAGTATATCCAGTCCTGTTCCCCTAAAGCTTGTAGTTTCTCCTGAAGCCACAGTAAACGAGAAATTACCATTCCATAAGAAACATTTGTTTCCCCTTGCACAATGTCCAAAGCTTGTGTCAGAGATTTTGTTACACTAATATATTCTTCAATATGTTCATAATCTGGGTCCGTAAGAATATGTTTAATTCCTAAACTTTTGTAGAGTAAGTAGGTCTACTTAATGTGTGGCCTAAAATACTTTATACAATTTCGGCAGATTTCGGGCAGGCTGTAGCATTCCAGAGAAGCGTACATTTATGTATTGTGTGACTGTGAACATTCTTCAAAGAATTTTAATCTTTTATAATGCGCATCGCATCTGTAGTCATACCAGAGGTATAACGTATGCGCAAAACAACGGATGTGCCTTGGTAGGATTTTGGAGACTGTATCATTTAAATGTCTAAATGGTGCATCTTCATCCAATTCCTCGATACTATCGTTATCTTCGTTCTCCTCATCATGTGGGGTTTCAGTTCCAAACACCTTGAATGTTTTTACGAAATTAGTTGCGTTGTCAGTAACTGTTGCAATGAGCTTGGGGTATCTAAGGTTGTACTCCATGTGAATTTCTCGTAGTAATTCTGCTATTTTGTCGTATCTATGTGTTCCTAAATATAAATACAAAATTTTTAATAATTACGTCGTTTGTAACGTATTTAACGTTATTACACAACTGTACAACAATTACCTCCAAATTTTCTGCACGCCAAAGCTACGGATTTCTTTCGTATGTGTTTGGAGTAATTCAGTGTGCAGTAACTCCTAAAAAACTTCTTCGTTTTGTTGACCAAATATCAGCTACAGTACATACGTTTTGTACATCACTTAAACTACATACTTTTTACTTCAGCTACATTTTTTGTAAATTAATTTTCAATGTGGCGACTTAAGTTTCGCCTGCTCATGACGGTTATACCGTACTCTGTAATGTATCCAAATTGTATAAATATAAATAATTATTTGTTTGTAAATAGTTTTCGCGATAGGAAACATACCTGCAATTTTCAAATGTTCAAACATTTCTCGAACGTATGGGCCATCAACCGTCCGTAGAGGTACCATTGAATGTAAAATGTAATTTGTCAAACATGTGTCAAAAGATTCTTGGGAGATTTGGTGGTTTGCACATATTCTTCTCCTGTACGTAACACTGTTGGTCTGTTTTGCTGACTATTCTCCTATTTTTATTTCTAAATATTGTTTATACTCATTCAGTGCACCATCACTCTCCGTCTTTTTAAATGAAAGCAGAAATTTGATGTACAGTTTGATCGTCCTTTCACTTCAACACGGTTTGGCTCACATTTCACGCATACAGCAATTACAGTATGACTGCACGATTTCTCGGGAATAATTTTAAAAAATGTTCCGTCTAAAATAATAGAGGACGAATAGTTTAAATTGGATGCAGTGTCCAACATACCACTAGTAGAAGGAACGGATGTGTTTGTTGAAAAAAGCTCATTTATTGTATCAGAATGAGACATTTTTTTAATCAGAAACTGCTATACTGTGCAGCAAAATACTAAAAGATAATATTTAAAAAACGGCGGAGGAAACAAAAACTGGGAATAAAAAACTGAAAATCGTCTACACAACACGCTTTGAAAATGCATACGACTTTTCTCTGCCAAAGTTTCGCTACAGGCTGACTTCTTTACTTTCTGTGCAAGGAAAAGATGCTTCACACTTTTTACATAAGGACCGTAAAAGAAAATGCAACGTTCAGGGTGTCTGGAAAACGTCGTGTGTCATTGCCATTGAGAGTGCCCGCACGTGGGGCCCCTTTTAACGAATTTTTGGATTTTAAGGCTGCGACACAGACATTCCTATTAAGCCTACTACACGCAGTGAAATATGTTACAATGCACTCATCGTTTCGTACATTTCACGATGCAGGTTGCAACGTGTGTGGGTTGGTATCGGTGCACCGGAGTGGGAAGCGGCTTGCATCGATGTAGGAATCAGAATATCGTCCTGACTCTTGAGGAAGGCCCGATTCTCTTATAGCATTAGATCAGTTGTTTCACGCGGTCACTGCGAGACAGGGCCACGGTGTGCCGACTCAACAGAGGTTGTAAATCTCCGTCTCGATTATTATCGACGTCACGATTCGCGTGAAGTTCCCTACGACGAGTTACCGTGATAGGGATAGTAATTTGCAAATGATGTAAAAGGATAAAATAACAATGTATATATTAAACAGTAAATAACAATAGATTGCGAGTATTTGCAAGTGTATGAATGTGTATGTATTTGACGAAGTACGAGACGGAATCTAGAGTTTGCGTCGCTCGCAGGGCGTGTGCTTTGGAGTCTCTCTCGATGTGTACAATGTTGTCGGTCGAGGAAGATATGATGATTGATCGTTTGTCATGGTATAAAGAAATCTGCAAGTGTGAGAATGCAGTGTAGTAGGAGAACTGCACAACCAATCAGAGTCACCCGATGGTTCGGGGCGATAGAAGTACAGCTCTGTGCAAGGTGGGTTTTTCCCGAGCGCGGAAAGTATGTGTCTGCGTTGGTTGTGGAGGCGCGTAGACCTGCGACACCTTGCTTAATTTCCAAGAAGTCACCAGGTTCGCGCTCTCGACTCTGGACGTACTCCGGCCTGGTTATTGTTATCTGGCTGCCTGCTTTTGTCGCCAGGAGCAGCCCAGGTCATCGACTGTGCGTGTAACCGAGATGTGCAGGCTAGCGGGACTTACTTTTCCTACCTGTGAATTTGTATTTGGCCACTTCTATGTATCTTTTATGATTTCTTTGTACCAGTACATTTCGTGTATGAATGTACCGGGCAACAGTTATACTATTCAACCGACAATTTCAGCTGATGGTCAACTACTTTCTCCGCTTTTAATAGTTTTAATGGAAACATCGTCATCGAGGTTTCAACGTCAGGGAAATTAACGAAAAAACTTCTTAAAATATGGCTGGAAAAAGCACTTTTACCAAATATTTCCGAAAAAACGGCATTGCTTTTTGATTCGTGGAGTGGCTATGATGACAGTATGATTTGGGGTACTGTTCCAGAACGAGAAACTTTAGAATTATTAAAAATACCAAAAGGCACCACCGGACTAATTCAACCGCTCAATGTTTACGGTGTTCGATTGTGGAAAAACTTTGCACGAAAACTGTCAGATTTAGTAATTACCTTAGACCTCAATATAAATTTATACGCACGGAATACGATAATACATTTTTTATTTTGAACATAGGTGTGCCGCCAATTATTCTGGCCCTCATGCCCTGCTTCTTTAGTTCTAGACCCTTACTGCTAACCGTTATCCCGCACTCCATCCCTCTATTGCTGATTTTGGTCTGTTTTATCAACTTCCAGTTCGTTGTATCAACATTTCTGTTATTTATTCTAATCTGTTTAATCAACTGGTGTGGCTTGACCCCTCCGCCTTCCACTGAAGCTATCAGTGTGAACGTGGCCAGAATATTTTTGACTAGAGTTAATTTTAACTGTAATTGTCCTAGCTTTCCTGAATTTAAGGTTGATTGCGTCCAGTGGAAGGTCTCGTGGTTTAAGAATTTGACAACCCCCCCCCGACGCGAAAGCTTGTCATCTGTATGTTTTCGTCTTCTGTCTCGGCTATCTCTTCTTTGATTAGCCCGATTACCTCTTGTGATTCTTCATACGCGAAGCGCTTATCCGGGTAACATTTTGGTACAATCGCAAAGATTCCTTTTTCATTGTACGTTAATACGCTGTTCTCTCTACGGTTAGTCAGTGTCAATGGTCCTGACGCCTGATTGAACACCATCGCTTCCGGTTCGGTTTGTCTCAGTGATATGTTTCTAGTATTTCTTATGGTGTTGCTCATTTGGATCATTTCCTTCCGGCCATTCATCATTTCCTCGACCATGAAGTCTTCACAGTCTGAGTCGATGATATTGATGTCTGTGGGCGATATAAACATATTTTGATTGAATATAGTGTTCATTTGTGGTTATGAGCATTATGGATATTAGGTGATTACATGTGTGATCGTTTATTTACCTCTTGGGTTCTGCATCTTGTATTTATTAAGATTTCTGTTCGTTGACCCTTCCTCTTATGTGCCTGTCGGTTTTTGCTTGCGGTATTCTGCGGGTGTCTGTTGTCCTTCCTTTCTTTTTGGATCTGGGTTCTTTGATCTCGATGCAGGTATTCCTATATTCTGTACAAGAGTTAAAAAAAATTTTTTTATTATATATCGGTTGTAAGAGTTGTAATTAGCATTTGTTTTTATGACTTGTTACGAGCCAGGGCCGTGAGCAACGCGTGAGGCCGGCGAGGGGTATTTTGCAAGGAATATGGTATCAGTTTGTTAGTGTGGCACGCGGACGAACCTGATGCGAAATCAGGGAGCCGCTAGGATTTTGAAAACGGGGACGAACCTGATGCAAAATCAGGGAGCCTCTAGGATGGATACACGTACGGACGAACCTGACGCAAAATCGGGGAGCCGCAGGAGGTTGAAACTTCGTGAACGAACCTTATGCGAAATCAGGGAGGCACTAGGATGATACGTGCAGATAAACGTGATGCAAAATCAGGGAACTGCAGGAGGTTGGGGAAATTACAGACGAACCTGATGCGAAATCAGGGAGCTGTAGGAGGTTGGATGAGTTTACAGACGAACCTGATGCGAGATGAGGGAGCTGTAGGATACGGACGAACCTGGTGCGAAACCAGGGAGCCGTAAGATGGGTTAGATTTCGTGGACGAACCCAATGCGAAATTGGGGAACCACTGGGTTAGAGAACTCTCTTTTGGTTAAATGTATTATGCGAACGAACCTGATGCGAAATCACGGAGTCGCAGGAAATGTTAGTTAAGCCTCGTAACTCTAAATTAAAAGTCGATATAACTCGAGCGGTAAAGCTATATCGTGTGCGAACGTTCAACTACTATTATAAGGATTGCTGGTATAATTGATGGGTTTTGAAAGAGACTATGTAATTTATAAATGAACACTAAATGTATATTCAAAAAGTCAGTCTTGTTACAAGTGTATGTGTGTATCGCGAATAGTTTAATGTTTCTATTACCTATGCGATGGATGCTCGGTGTTGACGCACTGGCAATGCGGGGACAGAAGAGCAGTTTAAGAAGAATGCCAAATAGATTTTCTACCGAACTCGCGGATTTTATAAGGTTAACCGTCGATTCGAAAGGGAACATGAGCCCGATCTCACTGGATGCAACCAACTCTTTAACGAACGTAATGCGACGTGACGTTACGAATGACTTTTCAGTTCTGCCCGAGAGGGTTAAAATTTGAGGGTTTATATACACCAAAAAATGGGTGGAGATCCATTAAGATTTCCATATAAGGAGATCTTCATGGATCCTAGATGAATCAGCTTTGGCTTCTGGTTGCTATCTGTGGGAATGCTGCTCATGCCCCCCTTCGTTACTCGCGAGATAAACATGAAGGGGTTTTAGGGCGTTTTCCTTCCTCGGGCGCGAGCTTGAGAAACAAGGAAAGCGAACGGAAAAAATATTCGTCATACGTAACACATGTGTAAGTCCTATATTCCAAAATTTTTTTTCTGAATGAATATTTATATTTAAATAGCGTCTATTTCTTACACTTGTCCATTCATCAAATGTAAGACTAAATTTTTCACCATTTACTTTTAATTGTATTAACTCGTGTTTCAAAGAATTGCGAACACCGTTACTGTAGTTTATAACAGTTCTTCTTATAGTGTTAATCGATGTTGGTAGATTTTTAAAACCTCTGGCGGATAGTGATTTTTTTAATTCAGTAGAAGTGCAAAACACTCGAAATGGCAAACCATCTAATGCTGTCATTTTACTTATAATTTCTTCCAAATTATCTTTTTGTTTTTTCAAAATAATCTAAAATCCCTGATGGCTTGGGCTTAGAAACTGTACTTAAATTTGTATCTTCATCGCAATTAGATTCTTTCCTCTTTAACAAATTTGTGTCATGTTTCGTTTTTAAATGTATATGGAGTCTGCTTGTACTTCCTCCATTCACTTTAATAACTCTTGAACATTTTTTACATTGTGCCACCATATTCTTTTCATCATATAAATAATGAAACCAAACCGAAGTATTATCAACAGATTTTTTATATTCTTTAAAGTTATTCTTATTCATTATTATGGGTTTATTAATTATGAGTATATAATAAATCTGAAAAATATTTTGAACCCTAAAGTATGATATGCAAATACAAAGTGAATAACAATCTCACCAATTTAAAAAATATCGAAATTTTTCGAAATATTACGCACTTTCTTCACAACTACAACCTTGTTTTCACAGATACGAATATCAGGCTACGAATCCTGCGCGTGTGCAGTATCGCTCTGAGCTGTAATAGGACAGTTTTGGCCCGTCTCCTTGGACGATTCACATATTGTATCACTTCTCTAGACTGTACGATGCAACTTTGTATTCACAGTCTAATTAATTTCGCCCGTTAGGGAGACATAAAAACAAAAACGTATACTATTTTGCTATGTTGGCGACCCCTGAACATATAGTGGAGACAATTTAAAAAATTTCTAGTAAATACCGAAAAAACGGTATTTAAACTTGTGAATACCGGTATTACAAAATTGTACAAATGGCTCAAAATACCGGTATTTGGTATCCCGGTATTGCAATCCCTAACTGTAGGGTCATCCCACGCCAAATCGATTACTTTCTGAAGTCAATTTCAGGGATTTTGTTCAAAATGAAATATGATGCAGTGCCCGTGAAATGAGGGGGGGGGGGGTCATCCTTTTGCTGCTTTAGAATTTGTTTAAAAAATACGGACCTTTCAATTTTGCAACTTTTGCCTATTTTCACGAAAACAGGTTGTACTTGTGAATTTTCATCTCGGAAACTATTTGTCGGATTGAGTTTATTTTTACTCTATTTTAATCGAGAAGGTTTGGCTTACTGTAATAATATTTTTTTGAAATATACAATTAATTTTATAGCATTAAAAATTATAAATAAATTCTTATTTTGTAAATTTCTCCTTGAAGGCCGGTAGGTTTTGAATTTAAAAAAAGTATGACCATATCCCTTGAAATTTTATCTAAAAAATAAGCTCTCGATCAGGATGGGGTCTTTAAAATTAACGACACAATGAGCTGTTAAAGACCGGTGTGCCTCCGTTTCAGGTAAGTGAGCCGCGCGCTCCGCTATTACGGTCGGCCGACCGTACCTCGCGTACCCTATATTGCCTCCAATGTGGACCAAAAACATTGTCGATAGGTCTCGTACCTGTCTGAATGGTCTCATTTAGAATACACTAGACACCATTAAAAGTCACATAACATTTGAAGTTGTCGTCGGGATTTAATGAAATTTTTTTCTTTATACTCACCATTTTCAAGAATTTAAATTTATTGGCATCATCGCATAAAAAATAGTTTTAATTCAACTAGAGCGCATGAAATTGCCCTGACTCCCAGAAAACGGACAGACGAAGTAAAAACTGAATTTTCCGTTGGCCGCAGATAAACGTTGTAAAAGTAAACACGTACTACATATTACGTCGCCCGCATATAAAGTGTTAGCAACAGACAGAATCATCACTATTGGAGTAGTACAAGCGGCAGTAAATTATGAGAGATACGACACGGCTATTTACCCTGCATCTGACTATGAAATAAAAGCACATTGTAAATAAAGTCGCTGTAAGAATTATTGTAACTTTGACGTCATTTTTTAAGAGAACGGTTGAGTTGCGACCCATGGTTCCTTTGACACTTTTTGTCCTCGCGACGAGTAGCATTCATCATTAAAGAAAAATTTGACCTTGAATTTCAAGGTCAAGGTCAATATTGAACGGGCTTTTTTTTACAAATGTCCGTCGATCCAAAGGTGTAGAATCGCGCTGTGGTGGTTTTTACATATAATTTTTATACAGCCTGTACATATATTCTATTTTTCGCGGCTTCAAGTAATTTTGTTGATATGTACGGCAAAAATATTGTTCTGTCTGGATCATTCAAACCAAAAGTATCGACGTCTGGCGACCAGCGAACAGCTTTGAAATAAGAATTACGGTAACGGTCATATCTGACCGTAAAAATTATACCTGGTGGAGTACCTGCTCGTTGGGGTGAGAAAGTCTTGCAAGCGACTTGCGTCTTTGATTGTCAGTATACATACATTTTACCTAAAGTGTTTACTTTTCCAAAATTATATTTTGCTGTTTATTTGTGTGTTATAAATTCCGGACAAAATTTGGGATGATATACATCGTAAAATCAGTAAATGCATAAATCGTTCGTACAGCACGCACATTTTAACAGTGATACATTTGTATGCACAACCGCAAGCTTTTAAATTATGTTGAAAACATATTTGATTTACAATTTAGAATTGTGGCTTATTTTCAGTTCGTATTAAACCCGTTGCGTACCACGCATACAGTAACATATTTTGAAATATTGGTGCAGGCAGTCGGTTATGTATTAACGAATGTATACATAACGCATCCTCCCCGTGGGTTAGTTCACGATTGTTTTCTAATAAATATGTACAATGTTGAATTTTTTTTATACAAATTGTTACTTGTCGATAAAAATAGACGTCACAAGGTTGCACAGTTTTTCATATCGCCCGTCTGCCCTTCCCAAGAATCTACAAGTAATAAGAACTTGTTACATTTGAGATACGGTTTCAGTACATTTCTAAAATATTTTGTCAACTGTCATGACGTGCTGCACGTGACCACGATATTTTTATATGATTCTGTTAATAAATTAATTTGTTTTTGAATTTTTTATCCAAATTTGTTTGAAATTTCTTGTAAACATATAAATACGTGAGGTACTAGCTTCCCAGAAAGTGTAAGTGTATATTGTGCTGTATATGAATGTGATATTTTGTGCAAACTATTGGTTTTCACTAATACTGCTTTACTCCCTTTAACAGATAATGATCTATTTATTGACGTCTGATATTGGTTGCCCGTTTGATCTGTATTTAAAATATAATCTTCCGTGTAATTTATGTGTAACGATCTAACTTTTATTTAAAAATTATTTGCATCCTCATTAAGTTTCTCTACAGATATTAATTCACCTTTACTAACATACTTTATTATTTTACGTTGACGTATATTGTATTTATATTTGAATCTATTTGCCCAATTTGTATTCGCGACGAATTTTTTGTTCTTCAACTCACGTGTATAACTCAAGGCCCATTGTTGCAGTAGTGTAGTGATAACTTGCTCCAAATTATTCCTCGCTTCTTCAAATCTCTCGAAAGTCATGCTATTAATAGTTTCATATTTCTCGAACGCAGTTCCTCCTGCAGCGATATCTGCTTCCCAACTAGAATGTAAATCGAATAATGAACAATATGTATATTTTCATTACATTTTAGTAACACATATGTAGGAACAGAGGTTTTGAGGAATATCGAGTTTCGGAGTTCCCGAAAGTTTAATAAAACACAAAAAAAAACTACAAAAGGGTACAAGGCGACTGACACACTACACTTACTATGCAACACACTTAAGGGCCGAAAGGACCTGCCTCCGTCTGAGGTATCCTCACTCACGTCTATCGCTAAGGGTGTACGAGATCTCCGTCTGAGAAATCGACGATCATTCGCGATCACTTCTTAGCAACTGTCTGCACGCACCGCCGACCTCGCACCCGCACACATGCCCCCTTTCTTTCCCTCGGTCGCTCGTTCTCTCTCTCTCTCTCTCTCTCTCTCTCTCTCTCTCTCTCTCTCTCTCTCTCTCTCTCTCTCTCTCTCTCTCTCTCTCTCTCACACACACACACACACACACACACACACACACACACACACACACACACACACACACACACACGCACGCACGCACGCACGCACGCACGCACGCACGCACACGCTCTCTCGCGCTCACCTTCCCAAACACGGCGCGCCTTTGTTCCCCGCTTCGCGACACACCGCACTGTTTGCAGGGATCACCTTTGCTTTTAAACATAACGCCCGAGATTGTAATATCGTCACCTCCACACATATAATACACATAATATAGACAAAATTAGACTTACATTTTCAAATGCGTCTTCTTTTTCAATAGCGATGCACCTCTTTTTTGGATTCTCGCAAGTGACCATTTGGGGTGAGCTTTCGCCATCGCAACAACTTTCTTTTTATACTTCAGCGATATAAAGTTTCGCTGATTAGTAATGGTGGATTCTTCTTCCCACACATCTTCTTCTTCTTCTTCATCGTCGGAAGTACGTGTGTGCAGTTAAAAATCGTCGTCAACATCGCCGTTCGGAAGCATAAGTTCTTCATCTTCCACTAGATCCATTTCGTTTACCATGGCAACAATGCGATGAAACATTTCTGCCGCTATTTCTTTGACGGCCGATGAAATTTCGGTAGACGGCGATTCCATCATGTAACCGTCCTCCTTCAGCATGTCGTTGCACACCTTCCATGCACTCCAAATATATACTTTATAAGACTCTTCGCAGGTCATATTTACTTTTTTGCATGAAGAGTTCGCTGCAACCGGATCACAATCCATTTTTTCACTTCGAAATATTGCTTTCTGATGTCACTTACACGATGAATCAATGTGTACTAACGATCAAAGACAGAAGTCGCTTGCAAGACTTCCTTATCCCTATCGAGTAAGTATTCCACGAGGTGTAATTTTTATGGTCAGACATGACCGTTACCGTAATTGGTCTTTCAAAGTTGTTCGACAGTCACAGACGTCGATATTTTTGCTTTGGATGATCCAGCCAGAAAAATATTTTCGCCGTACCTATCCACAAAATCAGTCGAAGCCGCGACAAATGGAATATAGGTACGTGTAAAAATATTGAAGTTAATATAAGATTAAATGAAACTGATTTGCGCTGCAGACATTTTATTGAAGTGAAAAAAAATACGAAAAAATGGATTGTAACCCCATACAGACTTGAACCCGGGACCTCCAACATAGTACGCGCTTACTCGAACGGTGTACCTACGACGCTCCGTTGAGAGTTAGGAATCTGTAATCGTACAGGTAACCTTCGTATAACGCGGATGTTAGGTTCCATAGAAATGCCGCGTTATATAAATTGCGTTATGCGAGACTCAGATCACATAGAAAAAGTAGGGTTATATTCCAAAATCGTTTTTTTTTTTTTCAATTATATAAACCACATTGACATGTCTAACAAAAATATAGTTTTATTTAATTTACTTAATTAATGTAAGTTAAGAAAACATATAAACTATGGAACAAATAATAATATAAAATTATAAAAATTACAAATTCAACGTAAACATATACATATGTAGAGTTTAATACAAAATATTTTATTTTGAAAAATATATTAAGTGAAACGATAAAAATCTGGAAATTTCAAGACCTGTACTACAAACGCATACAAAAACTTCGAACCAAAATATCTCAAAAACCGTGGCCCATTCTACAGAAACCCATTCCAAAAGAGATTTACACACCCTGATGTTTCCCTTGTTAGATACACCAATTCAAAGCCGCAGTCCTGGTTCTATTAAAGTCATATCACAACAATTTTCGTTGCGAGCGAGGTAGCGAGGTTCTGCGCCACTCAGTGGTAAATTCGAGTACTACGTCCGCGACAACAACGTCACAACGACTGACAAGGAGAGTGAACGACCTTCGTCTCACCGATTTAGTTGAGACTTCGCACACTGGTAGATTTCGTCACCCTGTTTACGACAATACCCCATTATAGGGGCAGATACTCAATATTTTTTGAGATATTCATGATTACAGTTTTTATACAGTCTTGAAACCCACTTGAACTGTACAGTTGAAGCAAACAAGCAACTGTAAAAACGGCCATAGTCCTTCACCCTGACCTCGACCCCACACCAAGACTTGTCCTCGACGGGCACCAGCGCACCCGGGTTGCTCCAGCCGAGATCGGCCGCTAGTACGCCTCCGGCGCTGAAATCGACGATCCAAGCTACTCCTCTGACTTCATCATACCTGGGGTGGGACTGATACGTCAGCCCCCAATCCCTTGCTTCCATATCGAGCCGGCACACCAGTTGTTCCATTTGAGGGTCGTCCTCACCGGCCCCAAACTGGGTGAATTTGTTATAAGACCACCTCTGCGGCGTGTTGGCGAGGTGGTAATGGGGGTTCTCAGCCCTGCCCCCGATGGATATATTAAAGGACGCCCACTCGGTGTTGATAATTGATCTCCACCAAGAACTGGGGGTTCGGATACCGCACAATGTCCCCCCTCCTTCCCCCGGATGCCAGTTGACGTCCCAACTGTAGCCTACGCTATCGGTTATAAAGTTCTTTGCGAACCACATCATTGTGGTCCCTCCTTTGGCACCCGGCTTGTGGATTAGATGCGGCCAGTACCGGGCAGCCGCTTGGTCCGCCCTTGGAAATCCGATTCGGTCCGTCTGTCCTGCGGACGTCTTCCAGTGCTCGAATCCTTTCCTAATAAATCTGCTCCGGTGGAGTCGGTCCACCCCCCCGCTGTTAAACCGAGCGAGGATCTGCACGTTATCCTCGACGTTGAATGTGTCAAATACAGCATACCCGGTCCCCACGGCCAATGTGGCCATATTTCCCCAATAACCCAAGCTCAACACCGGGTACTGGCGTGCCACTCTACGGGGTGCAACTCTTCGGTCCATCGACGTTATGGCCCACTGAGCACCGTAATATGGGAAGTGAGCCTGAGCAGTCGCAGCGTCTGGCGTTAGACCCACCCGGGCTATTACTTCTCCAGGCCCTCCCACGGGCCACTTGCCACCCTCGGCACTTCGGTACGATTCCACAGGGTTGTGCCATCTCACTATCAACTCGGTGGTGAGACTGTCGATCTCTAACCAATTTATCCCTTTGGGAAAATAGGAGGATGTATAATTCGAGAAGGCTTCGCGCAGTGAGCTTTCGGATCTGATGAGAGTCTCTACTACGGTGGCCAGTTGGGGGTCCACGTCACGGAGAGGGATGTCCATATTTGCCGGGAGATTCCCTCTATGGTATGTGGTTACGACGTTGAAACAACGCCCACCCAGCGTCACTCGGGTCGAGGCCTTCGTGGGCACGACGAAGACAATACGGTGCGCCTGGTCATGTAAGTCGACAAGGCCCGCCGTCCGGGCGAAGACCTCATACCTCTGGTCGCCGTTTGTTGTGGTCACCTGGTGTGAATCTAGTACCCAAGCAAGGGGGTATGTTAGATGGGAGATAATCCATGCATCGCGTCCCATATCGCCGGGGCTATCATTCTCCCCTAGAGTTATTACTCTTATACTGGGGTCGCTCAAACTCCAGTCTTTCCCCCTCGCACCCCCAACCCGGATCACTCCTTCTTGGCGCAACGACCACTCCAGGATGTCCGCCGTAATAAATATGGCGTCGTAATGCCATTGGCCGAGATGATCTAGGGTAATGATCGTCCGGTCGTTCACTTCGGGCCCGGTCCACGCCCAGTTTACACCAGTGGGTTGGTTCATCCGCACTTCACGCAACTGGTCATACAAATCAACCTTGACCGCCAGGGACCGGTAGTCATGGCGTTCACCTCCTATTGCCCTATCGATCGCTGAAGCCAACAGGGGTACGTTGGACATGAAGCCATACGTGTAGATGGCTTTCCCTGGGTTGATGAGCCCTGGGACGGAGGCGCTCGCTCGGGTTGCGGCTTCGATCATTGAAGTTGATTCCCCGGTCTTCTCCAACCGCCCGTGTGATCTACGTTGGTCGTAGCCCACTCCGACCCAACGAAGTCTGCCCACATGTTGGCGTATAAAATCCATTGATTCGTCGTCCTTGGCTACGTTGTTACTCTGGTCTAGGTGCTGTTCTGCGGCGGTGAACTGCCTAGATCTGTAAGGTTCTTCGTCCAGGGCCTGGTCTACTCGTCCAACCACCCGGACGAGCTGGTCTCGTATCCTGGCGTGCTTCTTCTGCCGGCCCTCACTCGTCTTAGGGCTGGCACTCAGTGCGGCGGCGACAACACTCAACCCCTCCTTGACTGCTCGCATTACCGGCACATCTCCCGGCGATGGCGTTATCGTTAACTCACTGCCTCTGGTCTCGCTGGAACCCCCTTCAGCCGTGCTGCTCCCGTCGCCTCCTGGGATGCCAGGGGGTCCGGTCTCAGCATCATCCCCGTCCGCCGGCGTTGAGGTGCCCTCTGGTGGCTGGTCAGGGTCTTCTTGACTATTATCGTCTCCACTTCTTTCTCCTTCGGGGTCGTTACCTGAGTTATTATGGTGTTCCTCCAGTTCTTCGCGGGACATGAGGAACTGGGATAGGGTGCCAGCGTTCACAAGACATTGTCGTCCTAAGGTGCCGTCCCTTGTGTAGTACAACTGGGGGGCATCATTTAACCAACAGTGTTGGAGTACGCCCCTCTCCCTACACTTAGCCTCCTCTCGAGTGGCCGAGTCCCAGAACATAGCCCTGAGATATTTAATGCTGTCCTCACGGCGGACGGCCGTCCCGGCAAGGGAGTCGATGTTGCCGTTTGCAGAGTGCATGTCCCTGTTATGGGCCAGTGCTGCGGCCTCTAACCATCCATTGTTGAACTTCCCCGAAGCCAAACGATCATAGAGAGCAGTCGACGACGCCCACTTATCTTCTCGCCCATTAGCGCTGACCTTGCAACACCTGAGCTCCGCGAAAACGCAGAAGGGGCAGACGTGGCCACTACGAAGAGTGGCAGCCAGGGGGCTGAGGGAAAGAGTTTTGGAAAAACTCTCCGCCGCGACCGTGTCTGCTTCCTTCTCACAATCTTCTACCGAGCTGGGTGTTGCCTCTTGTTTGCTAGGCCCCTTGTTCGTATCATCTCCTCCAATATATATATACTAATAGGATGTATACACGAACTCTGTAACTTTATAGGATGTGCGCGCGGTGGCGGTTCAACCAAGAAGAAGGCTTTTTGCTTCGTCAGGAAAACCGTCACCCACGCCGGAAAATAGAGGGCGTGCTACTTCCGTTCATTTTCCGCGGGAAAGTTTTTCCGGAACATTATATTTCGGCGGGACGTTTGAATATCCGCCGCTGGCGCCACACTGCCCCCCTCCAAGTCTCTCGTCTCGTCGGGAAGAGTAGACGATCCTCTTGCACTATATGTCCTGTGGGGTCTCGGTACTTCGGCACCATCGTTTTCAATAAATGCAGGTTTCAAACGTTCCGTCGAAATAGCTGTATGTCTTCCGCGGTAATCTACTATAAATACATAATTATCTACTCGTTCAACGATATGATACGGACCTTCATATGGCTGTTCCAGTGATTTTTTAACTAGATCCACTCTAACAAAAACGTGGCTACAGTTGAAAAGAGATTTAGAAATGAAGTGCGACTTTTTTCCGTGATGCAACGTCGGTCTGGGTCTAATTTGTCTCATGCAGTCTCGAAATTTGTCTATGGAGAAGTCGTCACATGGTTGTGAGTCGGTAAATATTTCTCCCGGCAACCTGAGGGGAGCTCCATACAGCATCTGCGCTGCAGACGTGCCTAAATCCTCCTTATAGCTGCAACGCAGCCCCAATAGTACTGTGGGCAGAATTGCAACCCAATCTGCAGATTCATGGCACATAATTGCCGCCTTCAGAGATCTATGCCACCTTTCTACCATTCCGTTCGAGGCGGGATGGTATGCAGTGGTCCTGATCCTCTTACACCCGATAAGGTTGGATAATTTGCTGAACAGGTTGGCTTCAAATTGCGAACCTCGATCGGTGGTAATGGTAGCCGGTGCGCCAAACCTCGCTACCCAAGTGGCATAGAACTCCGAAGCGACAATGTCCACAGTGGAGTCCTTCAATGGAACTGCCTCAGGCCACCGAGAGAATCTGTCAATCATCGTTAAACAAAATTTATATCCATTAATTGGTGGTAAAGGTCCTACTATGTCCTGATGTACGTGTTCAAATCTACCCTCCGGAACAGCGATATTCTGGGGTGGATTAACGGTATGCCTGGCGACCTTGCTACTTTGGCACTGGATGCACGTTCTAGCCCACTGGACAATGTCCTTATTCATTTTTGGCCAAACGGACCTGCTACCTATCAACTTCTTTGTAGCCCGACCGCTAGGATGCGCTAACTTATGGACGGTATCACAAATTCGCCTTCTTAACCCTATTGGCACATATGGTCTAATATCATTTGCTGAAATATCACAATATACAACCGCTTCGGAATCACCGATCCTTAGTTGCTTCAGGTGCAATGCTGTAGTCCCCTTTAAAATCTGTAATAGTTCTGGGTCTGTTTTTTGCTGATCCGCCAATTCCTGTGTGCTCACCACGCCTGGCGTACTGATAACGTCCAGCCGTGATAGAGCATCAGCAACTTTATTATCTGATCCTGAAATATGAATAATACGTGTAGTAAATTGTCCTATGTAGTCTAATTGTCGCAACTGTCTAGGAGAGGCTTTGTCTGATTTCTGTAAAAAGGCATAAATTAATGGTTTATGGTCAGTCTGTATCGTAAAGTTGTGTCCAATGATCATGTGCTTAAAATGTTTAAGTGATTTAAATATTGCCGTCAGTTCTCTGTCGTAAGTACTGTATCTCTGTTCTTGTGGTGAGAATTGCTTTGAATAAAAACCTAACGGTTCCATTACATCGTTGTTCAACTGCTGCAGCACTGCACCCATTGCCAAATCCGAAGCATCTGTAGTCAATATTAGATCCGCGTCATCCTTTGGATGTACCAATAGGGTTGCATCTGCCAATGAACTTTTGCATTTGCTGAATGCATCCTCAGCCTCTGGCGTCCATACTATTACGCGTTTGTCACGCTTTTTAGCCCCCTCTAAATATTTATGGAGCGGCGCCTGTATTGCTGCTGCGTTTCTAACGAAACGCCGATAAAAATTGTGGATGCCCAAAAAACGGCGAAGTTCCTCGACAGTTTTGGGTTTATTAAAATTGATAATTGCCTCGACTTTTTCTGGTACGGGCCTGGCTCCCTTCGAATCAATAAGGTACCCCAGGTACTGTACCGAGTGCTCTCCAAATACGCACTTAGCCGAATTTAGTGATACCCCATATTCTTGTAACCTTTCCAAAACCTGCCTGAGGTGCTCTCTATGCTCTAGTTCATTGACAGAGGCTATTAGGATATCGTCGACATAACAAAATGCAAACTCCAAACCACGGAGCACGGCGTTCATAAAACGCTGAAAAGTGTGTGCAGCGTTCTTAAGACCGAATGTCATGACGTTGTACTCGAATAAACCAAACGGAGTGATGATAGCTGTCTTCTCTCGATCTTCTGGTGCAATCGGAATTTGATGGTAAGCCCTGGACAAGTCCAGGGTGGTAAAAATAGTCGTCCCGTCAAGTCTATTGGCAAAGTCTTGTATATCAGGAATGGGATATTTGTCAAGAGTCGTTATGCTATTTAACCGTTTGTAATCACCACATAGCCTCCACTCACCATTTTTCTTTCGCACCATATGCAGAGGGCTGGCCCAAGGACTAGATGAAGGCTGACAAATTCTTTGATCCAGGAGATGGTTGATCTCGGCCTTTGCCGCCTTCAACCTCTCTGGTGGCAACTTGCGCGCCCTTTCTGCAACTGGTGCACCCTTAGTGGCTATGTGGTGACGCACGTTAAGTCTCGGACTGTCCTGTCTCTGTACCGTGCGCGTCACATCTATAAATTCTTTTAAAATACTCTGGTATGGATTGCTATTATTTACCGTAGTTAATGATGGTTGCGTCGACGTCTGAATTTGACAAACTCTGTGCAAGTTAGTGATACCGTCAATCAGTCTCTTATTCCGTAAATCCATCAGAAGACCAAAATGTTTTAAAAAATCTGCCCCGATAATGGGGTGCTGAACTTTCGCGATAATAAATTTCCACGAAAATGGACGTCGTAGACCAAGGTTTAGAGTTACCTTCCTCGTACCGTGTGTTTCAATCGGCGTCCCATTGGCCGCGTAGACTTTAAATGCCGACGAAGCGGATTTTCTTATTGCCAAACTACGCGGCAAGACAGAGATATCCGCTCCTGTGTCGACTAAAAAATATAAATTACTATATGTATCTCTAATAGTGAGACGACAATTTAATAACGGGCCATCCGACGTCGCCTCTATCCGGTTGGTCGCTCCTAGTTTCCCTAATGCAGCGTCTTGCTGCCGGACCCGGAAGGTGGTGGCCCTGTCCAACTGCAGGGCAGGACGCAATGGTGGGCCCTCTCCGCAAATCGGTGGTGGTAAAAACACAGTCCATCCTCCCCTTCTCTTGAACGGGAACGATGGGGAGACCTTCTCTCCTTCAAACGCAAACGCCGTCGCCATGTTGGCTGTGGCTGCTGCAGTTGTACGCGGCTGACGCGCGTCGTTAAAGCTTCCACCATCTTTGTTAGTTTCTCAACTTGCTCTTCCAATGCACTCCTCTTGCCCTGCTGCGTTTCTTTAGGCAGCTCCACCGTCTCCACTCGAAGGCCGGACATCTTCATTATTTTGTCCGCTTGCATGGCCAGTCTATCTACATCAGTGTTTTCACTGATGGCCAGAATACTCCGGACATTCTCTGGCAACTGCTCGAAAAATAGCGATTTTAATACCGCTTCTCCAATCTGGCCGCCTGCAAGGTTCCGAATCCTGTGCAAATAATGCGACGGCTTCTCATTGCTGAATTCTTGACCTCTAAGAACCCGCCGCAACTTGGACTCCATTGATTCATCGAAAGCATTTACGATCCGTTTCTTCACTTCTTCGTACTTCCGATGGGCCGGCGGCGCCGTCAAAATGTCCGCGATGAACGGCAGCACCGTATGGTCCAACTGTGTCACTACATGGCGATATTTTGTATCATCGCTCGAATGCCGCCTCCACTTGCGCAAACCACAGCATCGGATTTTCCTTCCAGAACGGTGGAAGTTTTTGCAACGTTGCTGCGCCGATTGTTGCATCCCTCGCTGCCCCTGAAGGAAGACGCGCTTCTTCCGCTGCATCCGCCATCATGGCGTCGTTCCTCGTGGGCGACCGCGCAACCGCCATTTTGTCCTTCTTGGCGTCCTTTCCGTACCTTATCCTGCTTTTTATTTAAAATTCCTCCGTTCTTTCCGAACGTCGGGGTCACCAATGTAGCGGGCTCTGCTACGTCCGTGGATAAGGTAGGGATGGAAGTTACCACCGCTGTCTTGGTTTTTTGAAAGTACGTTTACTGTTTACACTATTTACAATTACTGACTAAACAATTAAACATATAACAAATGCACTCACGCACCCACAAAGTAATTAACCGTTAACTAAAAATATGTATATATATACATCCACACTGCGTCGGCACTCTCATCGCATGGCTTCACTGTCGGTAAGGTCGTGGCCTGGTATACTGGCAGTAGTAAGTGCGACAGTATCGCCACAGCTGTTTTTACCCCCCCCCCCCCCCCCCCCCCCCCCCCGCCGCCGCCGCTTCATGGATCGATGGAAAAGGTGACGGTCTTCTTCCGTTGATATGTTTTCAATGGTCTGTCCCTGCCTGCTTGTTGGTGAGGTTTGATGATGGCGTTTGGTGTGACGGGCTGATCGTTTGGAGAGTCGATTTTCGCCAGGTGTGCCGACTTCAGCCTGTCAACTGAGATGGTTTTATGTGTTCCATCGATGTCCACTACAAATCTCCTGTCATCGAGACGGTTTATAATTTGATACGGTCCAGAGTACGGTGGCTTCAATGGTGGCCGCACTTCGTCATGCTTCAAGAAGACATGAGTGCATTCGTCCATGTTTTTTTGAACAAACATTTTGGCCTTGATATGGTGTGCTGTAGGAGTTGGACGGATTGTCCTCATGTACACCTTGTGTTTTTCAACGAAAACCTGAGGGTCAGCAGTGGGTTCTTCGGTGATGAAGAAATCTCCCGGTATTCTTAGGGTGGTGCCGAAAAGCATTTCAGCTGGTGAAGCATTAAGGTCGTTCCTTATAGGCAGTACGTAATCCCAGCATTACAGTGGGTAAGAGATCCGGCCATGGAGTGGTGCTGTTACACATGAGTGCAACTTTCAGCGTACGGTGCCATCGCTCAATCATTCCATTTGACGCTGGGTGGTAAGGCGTGGTGCGGATACGTCTTGCGCTGATGGTGAACGCTGTGGAGGTGACGGCTGCGATGCTCTCTCTACAATCGTTGAAAGCCTTGATTGTTGTTCCATTCCAATCTATCCTTGTCTTGTCGTTCTTCTTTGATGTTTCTAGGTACACGCCAAGTGGAGCTTGCAGACTTGCCAGTTTCGGGATACATCGCCGGTAATGGTTAATTATTCCTAAGAAGCGACGAAGATCTGTGACTGTTTGAGGTTTCGGATACTCCAAGATAGCTTGCACCCGCTCTGGTGGTGGTTCATAACCTTGTTGATTGATTGTGTAACCTAGAAATACGACTTCAGGTTGGCCCAGGAAGCATTTTGCCATGTTGATGGTGAGCCCATGATTTCGGAGACGTTGAAAGACAGTGGCGAGATGAGTCTTGTGTGCGTCTTCTGATTGAGACATTATGGTGATGTCATCAATGTAACAGAACACAAAATCGAGGTCCCTGAAGAATATGTCCACGAAGCGTTGACAGGTTTGAGTTGCATTGCGGAGACCAAATGGCATAACCAGGTATTCATATAGCCCGAATGGAGTGGTTATGGCCGTTTTAGGTATGTCTTCCTCAGCCATTGGGATCTGGTGATACGCCCTGGTGAGATCAAGAGTTGAGAATATGAATTTGCCATGAAGCTTTTCAAATAGGTCTGGAATGCATGGTGGTGGATATTGGTCTGGTGTGGTCAGGGAATTGAGCCTTCTGAAATCACCACATATCCTCCCGTCTCCAGTTTTCTTTCCTACTAGATGAATTGGACTAGCCCAGGGGCTGCTGGATGGTCGTAGGATACCCTGATCTAACATTAAGTTTATTTCGTTTTTTGCGGCTGCTAGCTTCTCACCTGACAGTGTGCGTGGGCGTTCAGCTACAGGCTGTCCAGACGTAACTATCCTGTGCGTGATGGGATGTGATGACATGGTACGTGGGAGAGAAGATGGTAGAGTGATCTCAATATACTGCTGCAGGATCTGATGGAAGTCCGTGGTGTTGTGGACCGTGGATACACCATGAACAGCTGCTACATTGAGGCTGCCGTGGCGGCCGTTTGGTGGTGGAGTCGATGAGTCTTTGGCGTTTGAGATCAACAATGAGGTCATTGTGTGCCAAAAAATCAGCTCCAAGTATGGGTGAGCTGACGTCAGCGATGACAAAGGTCCACCTGAAGGGTCTTCTCAGTCCAAGGTCCACCACCACCGATTTTTCTCCATATGTGTTAATGGTAGTGTTATTGGCAGCATACAGTTGAGTGCCAATATGTGACGTTACTGGTACGAATTGCCGTGGTAGAATCGAGATGACAGATCCAGAGTCTACCAGGAATTTGGTGTTTGTCCGTCTGTCATACACGTGAAGCACATGTTTTTTTATCGGCCTGTTGTTACAACTGTCGGCCACCGCCGTGATGGTCGACAGTTTGGTTAGTTTTCCGATTTTGTGTTGTAAGAGCAGGGGGTGGTGCATCGTCTGGCGTCTGCACCGAATTTCCTGTGATAGAAACAAGATCCACGATTTCTGGATGGGCTTGTTCGGGACGGTGATCTGTGTCTACTCTCATGCCTGTTTGATGAGTAGCTTCGACGTTGGTTGGCCTCAAGTCGTTCGAGACGTGCGATGATATCATCTAACCGAGTCTGGTATGCCTCTTCCAGCCTGTTGAATTGCTCTCTTGCTGTTGTTCGAGGAGGGTTCTGGTTGGTGGAGGATCTTGTGACTGCCATGACACTGCATCCCGATATGGTGTCTATGACTTTGTCAGCCATCTCCGCCAGCTTATTGAGATCCTTATCCCCAAAGACGAGTAGTGGCTTAATGTTTTCAGACATCCGGTCAATGAATAGCTGCTGGATGAGCTCATCAGGAACACCGTCTTTCGCCAAATCACGCATCTCACGAAGGAGTTGTGTCGGTCTTTTATCCTCCAAGCGCAAATTGGTTAGTAACTTACGGATTTGTTTGTCCCGAGAGTCCGATGTTCTCGAGAGGATGGCCCGCTTCAAATTCTCGTACTTGTTTGTGGCGGGTGGATGTCGAAGGACGTCAGTGAGGTGTTTCAGCGTCTCTGTGTCGAGGGCTCGAAGCGTCTCACTGAAGTTGATCTGGTCCGATCGGGTGTGCGAAGCTTGGAATTCTGCTTCTATAATAAAAAACCAGATGTCTGGGTCCTCTTTCATGAACGGTGGGAGCTGTGCCCTTCTGACCGCGGCGACGAGGTCGGCCCGGGGTCCATGTGCGCCGTGAATGGTTTGTTCGGGCTGGCGTCAGCTCCTGACCCAGGAAGCATCGTGGAATTATGTACAACCGTCTCGTCTTCTTCTTCTATTGAGACGTGAGGTTGAGCTCCTGCCTCGTCGTGGCTGGACATCGTTGTGAACACGTTGCGCGGTAGCGTGGTTTCGTAATCTTGAAAGATCACGTCGGGGTCACCAATTTATAGTTCTCGCGACTATAATTATGAACAGAGTATACACTGGGGGACTACCGGTAAAACAATTTAATATAAACTCAACAAGGTAACAAAGTTATAAACAGAGAATTAACTGCATGTGTTCGTGAAAGATGTCCGGAAGAAAAAAACCCGAGAAGCCCCGATCGCCACTTGTTTCTTGTGAACGACGCGTCCGTCCACACTGCGTCGGCGCTCTCATCGCATGGCTTCACTGTCGGTAAGGTCGTGGCCTGGTATACTGGCAGTAGTAAGTGCGACAGTATCATCGACAAACTACAGAATAGACCTATCATCACAGACGAGATATATGAGTAGACCAATCACCTTATGGACTTTCGTGGCCCAATGTGACTGTCATACCGACTTAGAAATTCGACACTGATTTTAGCGTCCTCTACTCATCAACGACGGCCACTTGATAAAGTATTCATTAAAGAAGTGTTAGTAAGAGCCAAGCAGCACTTATGTGTAAATGCGTGTGCCTGCAGAGAGTAGGGACGTTTGATAGGCAATTGTCAACTCGATGCAGCGACGATTCGTGTCGCGCGAGTTTTCTCGGGTGCTTCATTAGTATGAATGTGTGAATATTGAATACAGACGCACGCTTGTAAAGAAACAGACGAGCGAGCAAACCTGCGGCAACGCCTCACAGGCTCGCGGCGGACAAAAATTGATTATGTATTAAATTGAGTGCAGCCAGAAAGGGTATAACCGGATAAGGGGATCAAATGTGCCCTTAAACTAAATTTGATTTGCGATGGACCAGTTTACCAAAAGAAACCATTTTACACAAATTTTCAAGCCTCTATCTCGACCGGGAGGTAGTAACAGGGAAAATTCGGAATATCCGGTTTTGCACTATTTTCCCTATTTAGTCGCATGCGAAAATTCTGAAAAAAATGTAGCATATTCCAGATATGGTGGCATATATTAGGGAATTTTTTCCGATATTTTCGTTGCAGATTCTAGTTGTCAAAAATTAAAAACATTAAAAAAATGCAAAAAATGCTGATTTCTTATTGATGTTTCAAAGACAGCACATTTATATTTTTTTGGTAAGGACATCTTATCATAGCTATGATCCTCAAATTTTTTCAGATTTTTCGGTAAAGTGCGCCGTAGTTAAAAAAAATTAAAAACCGATTTTTTCCAGGTATTTCGCACGAAAAAGTACCTTTTTCTTTGAATTTTTATACAGTCGGACCTCGGTAACTCGAACCTCAAGGGAAGAGCTAAAAACTTCGAGTTATAGAGGTTTCGACTTATCGAAATTTTTGAGTAAAAGAGATTTAACAAACGACAATTCGATATACAGAAGCTTTGTACGAAGACTAATAATTTTCCAATTATAACGGCTTAAAGAAAGAAAAATTCAATTTTTGAACATGAATTATTTATTGTATAAATAAATAAACGTAGTCATAAAACGAATACTGGGTTATTATACTTGTTACATATTAAAAAAGTCTGTAATTTTGCTTTGTGTTAATGTATTAATACAGTGTTGATCGATAGCATTTTCAAGTGTGATCAAGGCAGAGAATACGTTTTCCTCGATATTATTGCATCTTTCTGTAAAAGTTCGTAGAACGTTCACTGCTGTTCTGGCCTGATTTGCTGATACCGGTGGTTCGATTACAACGGGCTCCTCGTCATTCAGGTCCTCATCGTCTATTGCAACTTGGGTGGTAAATTCATTAATTTCCGAATCAGTTAATGATCTGTTAACAAAAACTTCGTCGTCACAGTGTACAAAATCTTCAAACGTTATGTTTCCGATGTTGTAATATAACAAAACTTGATTCCATTCGGCTTCTATATTACGACTTGCAACAGGCCCCGATTGTTCTTCAAAATTTTCTTCTATTTGCAAAGAAAACCCACAAGTTTTAAAACAGTTGACTATTGTCTGGTGTGTTACATTTCTCCATGACTTATCTGCTATTCTCATTGCTTGTAAAATTGTGATGGAGGTGCTTTTCCTTTTTTCTATATATGATAAGATTTTTTTTACAATTTCCTTTCTATATAAAGTATTAAAATTTTTTATAATTCCTTGGTCTAGAGGTTGTAATTTCGAAGTAGTGTTCGGTGGTAAAAATTACACTTTGACTGATTGAAGCGACGGGATATTGTTGTGTGCCGTACAATTGTCTATGAATAAAATAATTTTTCGCTTTTCTTTTTTCATTTTTATATCCAGCTGAATTAACCAGTCCGCAAACAATTCGGCAGTCATCCATGCTTTTTTATTGCTCGCATAATCTAAAGGCTATGATTTACAGCCTTTTTTTTTTACGTGGAGGAAACCTTCAAAAGGCACCCCGGACCCTGGGTAGTGCGGGATTTTTACCCGCTAAAACCTCCACGGTGACCTATCCTCTGGCGTGTAAGGGAGGGCTCCGGGAACCCCATAAGGACACGACTCGGAGTCCTCCCAACGCCGAGGCGCGAAAGCGCCCCATCCTCGGGGGTCAAACGGACTCCCTTCATACCTGCAGGCGACGTTGCATCGGTCACCCAGCAACGTCGCCTCCTCCTCGGGATCGCTGACTTCGGCGGACGGGCCCCCTACCCTGTTCCGCCTGCGATCCCGTGCGATCGTGGCGAGGAACACAATATTCCGCGCCACGATCGCTCTTGCGTCGGCCGTAGCCGACCGTCTGGTTTCGTTCGGGGGAGGGAATAAACCCACGCCCCTCCCCAAGCGCCGCCTGCTGCCCTACACGCTGGGAGGCCGGCGGCGGGACCTCGCTCCGCCCCGGCAGCCCCTCCCTCTGCCCCGGCGGGCGGGATGGGAAGTCCGTTCCCTATCCCGCTCCGCGGCCTCCTTCTGCAGCATCACGCGCTCGCAGAAGGAGGCCATTGCGCTCCAGGCGCTACTGCTGCCGACCATCTTACTCGCGATGGCCGGCAGCGACAAGTCCGTCCCGAATTCGTTTGCGAGGACACGGCGCTCCTCGGCCCATGCCGAGCCCACCTCTAGGGTGTGTTGCGCCGTGTCCTCATCCGCCCCGCAGTGATGACACTGCGGGGTGGCCTCCCTACCGATTCGACGCAGGAACTCACCGAAGCAACCATGCCCGGTGAACACCTGCGTCATGCGGTAGGTCAGCCTTCCCGGCCTGCTGCCTGTCCATTGATCCAGGACAGGCAGCACGGCCTGGACGGCTCTCCGAGTGGCATTCGTTGGCTCCCTGAGCCAGCTCTGCCACTCGTTTAACGAGAGCCGTCTCGCCTCCGATGATTTACAGCCTGCAAAGCATCGCGGTTTTTTCGATTTTCCTATAATTAAAGGTTTAAGTTTCTCTGTTCCTGACATATTGGCCGCTAATAAAATTGTTACTCTTTCCTTGCTATGTTTGCCTCCGTGACATTTTTCATTTTTGAATGTCATTGTTCTGTCGGGAAGACATTTATAGAATACCGCAGTCTCATCTGCATTAAACACGTTTTGCGGTCCGTAATCCTTTAACAAAGCTTGCAAGTTTACTTTCCATTCGTGACAAACTTCATCTTTGACGCTAGCGCTTTCACCGCACAACTTTCGGAAAACAATATTATGCCTCTTTTTAAATTTCTCTAGCCACCCATTGCTAGCCCTAAAGTTGCTATGGTCCAGTGATTTGGTAAAAAACTCAGCTTTTTCTTACATAATTAGTCTTCCTATGCTAACATTTGCGTTTCTGCCCTGTTTAAACCATTTTATTAAACATTCCTCGATATCAGGAAATCATGCAGTTCTTCTCCTTTTACGATGCAAATTGTCACACGAAATTGTACTTTTCTGCATAATTTCATCTGCATTTTTCAAAATCGTCGAAAGAGTGCTCGTAGGAGTCCCGAATTCCGTAGCGATATTCTTTTTCAGTTTTGATCCACTTCTCAATGCTTCAATTACATTCACCTTTTCAGAAAGTGTTAGTGTGTTAAGCTTCCTCTTAGAACTCATTTTATTCAACGTAAACACAAAAGTTAAAGACACGGGAGATGATGACAATTGTGCGTTCGACTGACAAAAAACGATTAGCATACACGTATATGCACGTGGTCGAAGGGCGAAGAAGTAGGAATACGGCTTGTGTCATCTTATCTTATTTGAGACAATCCTAACGGATGAAAGAAAGGAGACAATATCGAATGATTTGTTTCTGACATCTTGTGACACATAGCTATAAACTTCGAGTTGCAGAGGCAGCGGCGATAGAAATTCGACTTATAGAGGTAAACTTCGATTTGTAGAGGTCTGGCTATTCTAACTTCGAGTTACAGAGGTAAAATAATGCCTCTGGGCATGTGGCAAATAATTCGAGTTAAAGTAAGTTTTATTTCGACTTATAGAGGTTTTCGCAGCGGAGCGGAAGGGAATGAACAAAATTGTAGTCTTACAGAGGGTTTCGAGTTATAGAGGTTCGAGTTATCGAGGTTCGACTGTACTTTCTTTATTCTGTGGGTATATTATGCGATATTAAACATTGCTATCTTCAGAAAAACAGTATATAACTTATTGTTAAAGAAATAAAATTGACTCGATCGATTGAAACTGTGCCGCGTGCGTTGTTTTCTAAACTATTTAATACAATTTCAAAAGTGCGTTTAGTGCAGCGGTTGTGTGTCCGCCAGTGAAAGTGGTGACGAACTTTTTGACACAGGTTCGATTCCCGCCCGGACTTATTTCTTTTTAGTACATTAATTATTTCTTTTTAATACATCAATTATGTTTTTTTGCATTTCTAACTACATAAAATAAAACTAATATTTATATAAAAACATTTTAAATATATGTTAAGCATACTTTATACTAAAATATTCACAAAAATAATTTTGAAGCACTCTTCGTTAAATCATTTCTCTAGTCATATATCCTCTTAATTACGGTTAGGAGTATACATTATTTTTTTGTAACATAAAAAAATAAAAATATATATGTTTGGGCGGGGATCGAACCTGCGTCAAAAAAGTTTGTAACGACTCCACAGTCAGACAAACCAGCTACCCTAACAACGCTCTTGACTGTGCGGTAAATAGTATACCAATATACTGGGTAATGTTAACAAGATTGGCCACGTGAAGGCATGAAAGAAGGACTTAACAATCCCGGAATATACTCAATGTTTCTACAGTTATAATCCATACGCTAATTGTATAAATAAGAACATTGGATTACTAAAGAGCAAACACCCAACAGCATCCTTATATTATCCCACAACCCCATGCAAAAATTCTAACCTTGCATGTATTCAAAATAAATATACGTATTCACATGCAATTATATTTACGTAAAGATATGTGTATATACATACAGACAGTCTCAATTTTAACCTTTTTAAAGTTTAGTAGTTACGTCTGACGATGAGATTCAACTATTATGATCTATTTAAGAAAATATAAAAGGTAAAAGTAAAATGAAAAGTAAAGTAATAGTCAATTTAGAAAACCCTGAAAAGGTTAAAGTTTAAAAGAAACGCAAGTATGTACAAATATATTAGAAGTATAGCCTAGCACGCACCTACAAACATTTTCTTAGAAATTGTTTATGCGTTTATGATACGTACAAACATACAAAAACGTGCACAGTATGTTGAGTATTCAGAAATGTACGAAATGTAAAAACGAAGAATTTTATAAAAATATGATTTTGCATAAATATCAGCAGTCTAAAACTCTCCATGCGATATAATAGCTTATTTTGCCATCGCACGCATAAAAAAAGCACACATATGTATGAATAGATTGTCAGTGATTTCCAGGTCATATTATTTTAAAGTGTGTGTCGTTCGTGTGACCTGCCAAGGAATTTATAATTTTTACCACAGTAAGCGCAACAATCTGTTTCTGCATTCTGTTGGTAACGTTGTGAGTGACACGGAAATGGTAATGGGGCACTAGTGCCCCAGGAATTCGGGCCGAAAAAATACATTGCATGATTGGTCTATTCATATATCTCGTCTGTGGTCGTAATATTCAGATCGTTTTAGATTTTAAATGTTCCCTGAGATATTTAATTTTAATTCCTACCAGTCGCAGCGTTGTAATCTTATTTTAGACTGAATCGGTAACGTTGGGTGTGACACGAAAATGGTAAGAGGGCTCTAGAGCCCTAAATTCGTGTGACACAAAAATACATTGGATGATAGGTCTATTCTGTAGTTTGTCGATGATACTCGTAACGTTTTGGAGCAACTTAACGATTATATCAGATATTATACAATATTCATTACACACGCAATTTGTAGGCAATTAGTAAGGTAAATAAACTGTACACGTTACTATTTTTCACATTTTTTTATTAAAATCATGCACAATATCTTGAATATTTCTAATTTTCTGTTCTACATATGTACGACTAGATGTCCTAGCCACTCGTACTGTTATATTACAGATAAATGGTCCGTATCAATAAAAGATTGTTCATTGATAACTGTTCTTTTATACATGTAATAATAAATACGGTATATTTTTGTTTGTATTTCAATGTATTAAGTTTACATAAGACTGTGTACACTGTTAATTCATGCAGTACGATCGGTAAGAAATCTTAAACACCGGGACAACACATTTATTCAATAATGTAGCAGTTATCGACTTGATTGCAATTTTTAATAGTATACATAAGAACAATAGCGTAATGTATTAAATAAACATGCGAATAAAGAGGTTATAAGTTCATGCATTGCTCATAATCGTATTATTAATAATTATCTTACTATCGTACTATCAATAAGATTATGAGTGTAGATTGGTAATAATTTCTATAAAATTTTTATTTTTTTGTTGAAATTACATCTTTCATATATTACACATATGTGCAACGCAATCATTCATAAATTACTGATGAAAGTTTTTGTTTATTTAATTACGAATACATATTCTTTCCATTTTGTCATGCGTTAACTGCAAACTATTTTAATTGTTAAATTTATTTCGTAACTTAAGGAGTGTAATATTATTGAGATGTTGTATAAATTTCGCATCTTAACAAAATATACTATGACATAATGAACATTGTAAACATTTTAATCACTCACTTAACATATGTGTTAAATAATAGGTGTAACATTTGGTGGATTGTTCGTTAAAATATGGAACTTATTTTATTCTTTGAAATTTTTGTGGCATATTTATTTCGTGGTGGAAGCGTCTGGAATTTCGTCTATAATTTGTCATAATTGAAAAAATTGATACATAAACGTAATATAATAGTGCCAAATAACGTTAAAAACTAATTTTGTAGTCATCCCTGAGCATATGTTATTTTTCATTATTTTAACGACTAAGTATTACCCCGATACTGATATAGTTTCTTGTAGAACTCGAAATATTTAATACTTCTTGAAATGGTCTCTTTGATATCATAACGTGTTTTATCGAATACCTCAAATGTTCTTATATATTAGAATAATTGTATTATAGGAAATACTGGTCGTTTTTAGAGTGAAAGATAATGTCTACGATTTTTCTGGAGGAAGGAGAAAACTGTGGAGAGAGAGAACGGTAGAATTGAACTACGTCTATTTACATTTATGGGATCAAAGAGTAAAGGACACGAGACAAGTTGACAAGGGAGGTAGAGAAAGTGAATAATTTTGAAGAACAAGAATTTATATTCTTCTGTCTAAAATATGTTCAATAGTTCTTCAAAAACGACGTTGATTTCCAGATACTCAACACTAATAGCAGTGCAATTTCACACTGTTAACTGTGTAACTGGTAAAATAATTTCATATAGATAAAGTTTACAGCAGACTGAAGATTTAAGATTTGACCGATGGTACTCACAGCAACAGGACATATACTTAAGGAACGCCATATTTTGAAAATGTATACAATTTTGTTTATCATAATATTTTCCATTTCATGATAGTTGCTTCTTGCATGAGTAATTTTAAAATATCATCGGTTAGGCGAAGCACTTTGTTTACATAGTTACAAAAATTCAGAAACTTTTAAGATGTATAGGACTCGTCAAAATATATAAAAATGTTTTAATAAACATACTTGTTAAACTTAATAGTTATTGAGATTTACACGATGATAGAGTGGACACCCATTATGGTATATTCTCTAAGACTGCGTCGTTAAAATATATACATCCCCGTCCATAAGTCACCGGACGCTTGCTCATTTTGAGTAAAATGATTATTAGAAAATGGATAGAAGTTTTTGGCTTGATTTCATTATATTATGTTGTTATATTTATCTATTTTATGTTACTATAATACCTGAATATGATATTAATAACATAATTGTATCATTTAAATAGATATTTGAAAGGCGAAACTATACGCGTAAGTATGTTTCTAATACATTTCCAACTCGGTCAGACGATAGTCTGTACACACTTTTCGTTTGGTTTGAAAGTTTCGCCATAAGTCAAAGGAAGGCTCATGGAAAGAATTGTAAGAAGATTGGAAAGAAATTAGTTCCGATATATTAAAACATTTAATCAAAAGATTGCCGCCATTAGTTCGAAAGGTCATATCATATATAAATACATTGATAAGAAGAATATGTCAAATTAATTACTAATTTTTGCTCCTAACTTTATTTCATACTGAAAGTCATTTGTTACTGTAAAAATGGCCACCTCCTAATTTTATTAATTCTAAGCGTCCGGTAACTGATAGACGGGAGTGTAAACATTGACTAGTTCTAGTAATAGTATGCTTCCTTAGGTAATTTTGTAATTATGATTTTCAACTTTGAAAAGACTATGTATCTTTTTTATGCTGAAGAGTTGATAGTTGCACTGAAATTGGAGAAAGTCAAGTAAAAGATCAGGCGTGCGCGTACAAAACTAAACGTTCATACATCAATAAGTATTGAATGTAGATTTATTAAAGACACATGTCAATTCCTTATTTTGATGAATACTACACGCTTTAAGTTTACAACCACTGTTTTTATTCTACGCGAGAATATGTGGACAGGATCTTTTTTTTTCAGGAGCATCTAATGGCAACGCATCCGCGGCAAGTTGTTTGTATCGAGAATGTTATCCAAATCGCCGTCATCCTGATAGACGTATAATTGCAAGAACTGAGCAGAATCTTCTGGAAACTGGTTCTTTTCCAATAACAGGAAACACATAATGACATTGCTCATGTTTGTAAATACAAACACGAGCAGCAACAGATCCGTCAAGTCGAGACTCACAGTTAGTACAAGTGTACGGGACAGGTTTTCAAAGTCGTTTTTTCTCGAGAACGAAGCCTCATACGCAAAAATTTCATTCTGCACTTTTGACTTATTTTTCCATGAGGAATCACCCCCTGTCCGGTTGTACCACTGTTGCCGGGACACCCTGTATAGAATCACATCCGGCTTGACTATACTATTCATTGCGCAAAAACCTGTATGAAAATGCTAATTGTAAGTTAAAACGAGTGTAATATACGCTTGTTTTACCAATCAAGCTACGCCCATAATCATTCTATAGATACCGCGCCTGTATCTAAACGAAGAATTCGAACTTGTATTTACATAATAAATAATACTGATCTTAAAAAATTCATTGTTTACTAAATTCATTAAGTATTTGAATGTGACAGTGTTGTCCGGAAGTTAAGGGGACCCTCCGGTCATAATTTTTAAAAAATTCATTTTTTTGCATATCTTCGTAGTATAACATCCCGGAAATACTCTGTGAAAGTTCCTAGTCGAAATTCGGAACGATATAGGTACTATGGTTATATAACCGATCCATGCTCCAATAGGTAAGACGCGAGCGTGCCGTATGACAATTTCCTGATCCACAAATTGGAGTTCGTTTTACACGTTGGAAAACGAATGTACAAACGACTGAAAGACTGTAAAAAAAATCTAACTCAAATTCAGAAAATGCAACGTTTTTCCATAAAATATCGATGGACGCCAAGCCGCAACATGAGCATTGTGATGCAAGCAACGTTGAAAGTGTTTTTCTCAGAACATGATTTTTTAAAACGGTGGCCACGGTTTCAGATCTAGTGAGCCGATGAAAAAAAAAACCTTGCAGCATTCGATTTGTAATTAGAGTCGCTATCGCGTCATCTACAAACATAACTTTTGGAACTCGTGTTCTTTTTTTATCTGCACTTTTGTACGTAAATTTACCCGTTTCTTTGCACTATTTTGCTTAAATGTGCACCAATCATCGTAGTTTTGTATTTTTGCGCCGATTTTAGGTAAGACGATAGCCATTGACATAAATTTTAAGAAACTACTTCGATTGTTGAATTCAGACGATCCTGTGACTAGATTTTATGGCTACCGTCTAGGCAACCCTTTTTGGCAGCGCTGCACTAAGCGCCATCTAGAAAATGCACCGACACCGAAAAATTGAAGAAAAAAATTTTTTTCTTATCTTAATAAGTATATTAATAAAAGCCAAAAAGATTTTTCCCGATATGTTGTAATCTCTGCTTTTAAAAAATTCATAAAGATCATATATTTTTTATGCATTTTAACCGGAGGGTCTCCTTAACAGTCACGGCTCCGCAAGTGATTTTTGTTATTATTAACAAAGCTAATTTTTGCAAAATTTGTAAACTAAACTTGAGATTGTAGTAATTTGTATACTGCAAAATAAATAGCTTGTATACATGAACATATTTTCTTACCTTGCACTAAGCAAAAATATAAAGTTAATGGTTTGGGTTCCCGCAAAATGCACATCATATGAAAGGTGTCTTCGAACTCATAAAGTTTAAGAATCGTTGCCATACACTGTTCAATTTCGCAACATGCGAGGTAGTTTCGAAAAATGCGATCCTCTTATGAGAGATTATTGATGTCATAACGGTGGACTGAGAAATATTTTAATAATTGTTTTGTATGATTATTATCAAAGAAATTGCTAAAACAACTTTCCTTTGGCTCTAACGTAACTGTTGCAAAGATTTCGTGTTTATAAGCAAAAGTTTGTTCATCTGATAAAAGTACCTTTATTCGCGAGAGCATCTTTAATTATTAATCATCGATTATTGAACAGCTAGCATTCAAGTGATCAGGTATTTACAATTAGTCCACTTTGTTTGACAGATTCATTTTTAAAATATTTAGATATTATTTTTGTTAATATTGCAAAAAGATTATGGGTTTCATGAGATCATTGCACTTCCCGTATACTGGAGCTTTTGCAGAAAAAATAAATTTTAACCTTAAAGAGGTAAATGTTTTAGCCTACATTCATGAAGCATTTTCTATTCATTTGGTGAGAATTATTTCTTTAATCTTATTCCAATGGTGTTTCTCTTATAGCTTCAAAGAAAATTATTTAAAAAGTGACACTTCAAAGCCATAATAAGATTTTACGTCATCATTTGTAATTAATATATCGCGTGAACATATATAGGGTGCTCGCGGTATTATGGAGCAGCGTTTTTTTCGCAAATGGTAAGTATTTGAAAAAAATGGAAGCGGAAAAAGTTTTAATGTTTTTTACAGCCGACGTGATAGTGAACGCCAATTTTTTATATTTGCAATATTTTTAAACAAACGATAGAGAACTTCAGTTTTTTTAAATGGTATGGTATAACGGTTGTTTTAAATTTAATAATGTAGGGTACTGTGGTCTTCAAAGTCACGCAAGGGCAGGAATGAAAGAAATGGATTGAACATTTCGTAATATTGTATTTACTAGTATGTTTCATTGATAAGGCTACATATCTTGTTCAAAATGACTTCCATTGACTGTCTCAGTGTTTATATCTATTTATGTTTTTCGTAATACAGATGTATTCCTTATTCTGACTGCGTAGTTTAAGTATTCTGTACGAAACAGTGAGAAACGTTTGCTTTGTTACAATTTCATAAAGTATTCAGTTGTAGAACTTAAAGTGTTTAATAATATCTTATCGTCATATGTTGTTATTTCATGAAGGAAAAAGTAGATATGTTACATATTTTTTTTGTGGGGCCATATTAAAAATATCTTTTACACTATACCGCCGAGAGATTTAGACGACTTGCAAACCAAGATAATGGAAGCGTGTGCATCCATATCCACAGCAACATTAGCAGGAAGTACCAGGAGTGTAATCAACAGAGCTCAAAAATGCATTGTTGCTAATGGAAGTCATTTTAAACACGATATGTAGCCTTATCAATGCGACATACTAGTAAATACAATATTACGAAATGTTCAATCCATTTCTTCCATTCCTGTCCTGGCGTGACCTTGAAGGTCATTATATACCACACGGTTAAATTTGTGTTGACAGTCGCTTGTCTGTCGTGTAAAGAAATATATAGCATACAATTTAAAAAACTGAAGGTTACCTTCGTTTGTCGAAAAATATTGCAAATATAAAAAATTGGCGTACGCTATCACGTTGACTGTCAAAAACAGTAAAACATTTTCCTCTTTCGTTTTTTTTAAAATACTTACGATTATTTGCGAGGAAAATGCTGGTCCATAATACCGCGAGCACCCTGTATAATCCATTTCAGGTCTTGAAATAATCGAGAAACCCCGAATAGATTGTTAACGAACCGTTTTCAAGCGTAGAATGGGAGCGAAATCAAGCACCAAACGTGAATTCCGCCGTGACAAAGGACATGTATTATTGATGAAGCTGCCTAGAGTTACCTGACAATGTGTCAAATAACAGTTCATTGGCTGAAGGTGTGCGAAAGAATCGATATGTGGAAATAGATCTGGCAGTAACTGGTATATAATCATAAAGTAATCAGACTTGAATAAATTCACTCATTTACACGTTATTATGTAACTGAATTTTAATTTAAACATACTAATTATACGTATCATTGATTTCGCTTTAATGGCTGTGCGTAAAATACTGTGCAGTCATGAAGTACAAAGCCCATAAATTTAAATTATTAATCGAAAGTTCTCAACATTTTGTATTCATAATTAAAATCATGTGTGCTTTAATGTACTGCGTTACCAAGGTCAATGAAACTTTTTTTGTTTTAAATTTTGAAATTTAAAATTGCCAAATTGAAAATTCACTAATAAAAGTTTTAACATATTTAAGATACAACATTGTAACTAGATTGCGGATTTTGATGCAATTTAATACTCTCAAATTGGTGAATGGTGAACATTTAATAATCCAGCAAAATGAAAAGTACATATTTAAAACAGTTGAAGGAGTAAATGCACCCTTGTTGAAGATTCATGTACTTGACTGCATTAGCACAGAAAATATGGATGTCTAAAAATGTATATTTGCATAAACATCTGCAGTCTAATTATAACTTCAGGAATAGACACAAAGCTTTACAAGATTCTGTGATGTAAGTATTATAATGCATATGCAATGTTAAAAACAGCAATGACTTTTTCTTTTACGAAGTGTTGCTTTTTTAATAAAATGAAATCAAAAATCAAAATCCACATACATACATAACCGTATTCGTTTTGACCATTTTTACTTCGAATATATTTTATTACATTTATATGCTGCATTTGTGTAACAAAAATAATTTATAGCTAAAAGTATTTTATGTTTTCCCAATTAACAGAGCGTTGATTAAACATTTCATAAATCTACGTGTCTGATCTAATACAATAAACAATTAAGAGAGTTTCGCATTGAATGCAGTTTTATATGCGTGGATTCAAGGTTTTTAGAATGAAATCTTATGTGAGAAAATTAGTCCTTTATTGTAATGTTATACTGCAGAAAAATTACTATACATTTACTACGGTTCTTGTTTCATTTTTTTCGTTGATTTTTTACTGTCTTGTGCACTTTGAACTATTCAGAAAATCACGGAGAATTGATAAATGAAGAGATGAGCTACAAAATAAATTAAGTCACACAAAATGAAAGAATTTAGCTGGGAACATTGTTTGTAATTGTTCACAGAACTTTAGAAGTATGTAAAGTCAAAACTGAGCAAGTTGCATTAAATTTAATTGAATTAAATGTTCCTTGACGTATCATCAATTATAAAAGAAGATGAAGAAAACCAGCTGAAATTCTGTGAATGCCCTGATCACAGGGGTAATTATGGATTTCTCATTCAATTAATGAAACTTTGTACGAAAGTTTTACAGTTAATAATAGAACCGATTGTTTAACTTAAAATTTCTTTTGACTAAGTTTTCGCAAAAGGATTTAAGTTCTAGATTGTTTTAAGATAGAGAAGATTGAATTAATTGATTTCGGCAAAAAAAATAAAATGAAATGTAAATTAAATGACTGTTATTTCTAAAAAAAAAGATAATGTTAGTATTTTTCATTTCAAATTAATTATTTAAATTATAAAGTTGAAAAATAAAAACATTAAATTATGTCTTAAAATGTGTGCTGGGAAAGTTTTTTGTTGTTTCTATCAAATGTTCTCAATGTGATTTAATGTATTCTATAGATCATCTTCTGGAATATTTTTTCTGGTCTGTTTCCCTAAAAAGCTACATCAATTACGAAGTTGTTATTTTTGCTAACAAAGTTACAAGATTCTTTTAGATATGTATTTAATTTAATCTGCATCTATTTTAGTTATCAGTTGAACTGATTGTAAGATGTAGTTGAAGAATCGTTTAAAAGCTTTTCAGTTTCCATTTTAATTCAATTGTCAGTGAAGCTGATATGGAAAAATGGAAACTATAACTGAAAGTACGCTCGGCAGTTTCCACGGAAGTTATCGCACGTGTCCTCTTTTACACGAAGAGTAAAATAAAAATAAAATAAAACCTTCGAATTTTACGTTTAGTCTACTCATCAATCATTTCTGAAGAATCACTTGTCAAGAATATGTCCAAATATGTGAAAAGATCATGTCCATCCACTCAAATTTAATGAAGCTTTCATCTTAATGGGAAAACTGCAATCTTCATTTTCCAAGACATTTAAAGATGATTTTGTTTAAATAGCATTATTCTATAAATACAACGAATATTCATACTGCATTTATACAAAATCTTACTATTATAATTAGACAGTGGCTTTTTATGTAATTAAACATATTCAAATACCTAAAAAACTGACATTTAAAACTATGAAAAAATAAAAAGTACATTGTTTAAACATTCACAGAACAAAATACAGTTTTATCAGAGTTTCATTTCTGTAACAGCAATAATATAAAAAAATACAGAAGCTTAAAAATGTATATTTGCGTAAACACCCGCAGTCTGATTATAATAAAGAAACAGAGGTTGTTTGTATGTATATTCGCAAGGATTTAAAAAATTACTAAGCCGTTTCTTATGAAATTTTCACAAAGCTTCTTTACATTTTAAGGACTGTCATGGGCTATATTTTATCTCGAAATAAATAATATATCGAGAAGGACTACTTTTTGTCGGCGTATATGCGAGCCGTCCATGGGGGCATAGTTCACACATAGCCACTAGGTGGCAAGGCTCGGCGTCCGCACACTCGAAAGAGAATTCGCCCGGCTACAAGATATAAGGAAAAAACATATAATATTCCCAATTCTGTACGCAGGAAAATCGCGGGTGAAGCCGGGTCCAGGGGATGCTAGTTTGTTTATAATATGCTTCGTTCCTTTGTCTTCGTAAAGGCATAATTTATTATTTAGTTTTACCTCTCATATATTCATTTGTTATTTTACTTTTATGTTCTAATTCAGTTTTGGATCTTCATATATTACACGGAACTGACAACTAATTTTCAAAACCATTATACTGGCCGTTCGTATATAAAAAGCTACTTTCTCAGAGCGTACATACACATGATTTGCAGCTAAAGGGTTCATACTCCTTCAACTGTCACACAAGTTTGTTGTTTTCGAGTAAAAGTTCATTAGTCCATTACAGAAATCACAATTACTTTTTTATTCATTTTTCTGTACGTTATACAGCAATCTGTTAAACTCAAATTGACAATGGAATGGTTTGTATAAATACTATAGGCCACCATTTTCAACGTACATTAAAGTAACATGTGTATAGCAACAATTCTCTTTAGGCACAGGTGGATTACCGTATTTTAATTTCTTTTTGTATCAAAACAGAAACTTAATCGATTAAAACTATTTACCACTTATATTGACTTATACTTATCGATTTTTGTTTATTTTGTACCTAATTTTATTAGAAGAAATTACTTTGAAGTTTATTTTCGTTTCCTGTGATAACGAAATCTGGAAAACCCCATGTTTGTGCACCAAGCCACGTATGTATTTATACGTATCATTGTATGTGCGTACCTTTAATCAGATAAGTATTTTTAAATAAACAAATACTTGGATCCCCAAAATTGCACGAATTAGCATGCAGATGCATTGCTACAGCTGTATCCATGCATTTGCGTGAACGTGAAGTAGAACCTCCAGTAAGTAGACTGCAGCCGAATAAATTGAAATTGAAATTAAACGGATTGTCTAAACAGACCTTCATTATGTAATAGGAAGTGATTATCACTCGCCATATTTCTATGTTAAGGAACCTCTTCTAATAATAGCGACCCCTTTACTGTGGCGTACGAAACACACTTGCAAACTATTTCTCTCGACCCATTAACGAACGGTTCGCCATACTTCCATGGTGTTCGAGATATTAATATAAATGAGTCACTGATTGCTAACAAGGACTCAGTCAAGGAAAACGATTTTTTAAGAGAAAAGGAATGAAAGAGAGAAAGAGAGGGGGTTGAGAGGGAGAGGGAGACGGAGAGATTATCAAAAGTGCTGAAAAAAATAAAACTGCTAATGTATTAAGCCGACTTATGTAACGTTAAATATGCGTATTTCATGACAACTTAATTAATACGGTTTCTTATTACTAGACTGCAGGTTTGTATTCAATTTAATACTCTCAAATTGGTGAATGATGCACATTTAATAATGTAGCGAAATGAAAAGTACGTATTTTAAACATTTTGACGTGCAAATGCACTCTGTTGAAGTTTCATTTATTTAACTCGATTAGCACAGGAAATATGGATCTCTAAAAATGTATATTTGCATAAACATTCGCAATCTACTTATTACTTTCTCAACTCAACTGTTTGAACCTTATAGAAATACTGTTATGATACACCTGACTAAAATCAAGTTGTCGCTTCGAATATTATGTAATGAAAATTTTGGTAATTGATAATTTTATGAAATATTGTAAAACTACAGTAATGGTTTAATATAATTACGCGGGCATGTTATTATTATTTCTATCAATTTCGTTGCTTAATGGGTGTGAGCGAGAATTCTACGCAATGAATTTAACTATTCCTTTTCTATTTTCTGTATTCGTTGCCGATTTTTAATTTTTTATGGTTCATTTAATTTGTCTTTTAATTCCGGAAGTCAAAGCTATAAAAATGTGACATTAATCACGTTAATAATGAAATGTTACTGAATGTCAAAGAATTCAAACGGGAATTACAAAATGTACTATAAGAATCGCATGAAAGATACATTTACTTATTACAGTTTCTATTCATAATTAGGAAGTAACTACAATTGTTCATAAGTTAAAATTTCCATTACTTGGCGTCATAATAAGTTTTGTTTATATACGGAAAATTTGATTAAAATTTGCCAATTAAAAGGAGTCATTAAAAAATAAGAATTTTTTAAAAACAATAATAGCAGATTATTGGGGATGAATATTAAAAATATGTAACACTTATGTTTTTTTTTTGTTTCTACACAGGGTGAGGCGTTTAAAACACTACACCTAAATTACTTTTTTCATTTTCGTGACAGAAAAAAATGTTCCAGATGAAAGTATTCTAGTTTCGGGGAGGAAGTTATGCAGTATAACTGTTTTCGTTGTAAGTCATGGTAATTTCAAGGTCATCAGCATCTTCTCAAATGGAATCGTGTATACATTTTTTTCTATGCTATAATAGTGTGTTAAGATAAAAACAATAATCTGTGGTACAAGGTCATGTGACGTAATACCAGGTTAGCCAGGGTCAGACACTCTATCATAATGTACAGAACAAAATATATCATTCCGTTTAACACGTTAACTGCCACAGTGAAAACTCCCATACCTGGTCAAGCATACTATATCCCATTTTAATCACAAATCATGAAGAAAAAAAATATGTAACTATTTAATTGCACAGTCTTGGCCTTCTATTTTTATTACAGTATTAATTCTATTCAAAATTTTAATAAAAATAATAATTATTTAATTAAACAAAATTCAGCGTGTCAGTCACCGGTGACTCCCACGGCAGTAAACGTGTTAAAAAGATACTGAGGTCTTTGAAACGATCTTCATTGTCAGATATATAGCAAAAGTAATTATACTGCATAATTTCCCCCCTGAAGGCAAACAATCTTTATCTGAAGTGTTTCTTCCTATCGCAAAAGTGAACAAAATTATGTGGATGGCTAATTTTAAATGTCTCACTCTGTATATGATAATATACTATTATGTGTACGATCTTATAAGTTTTATTTTATGTGAACCTGTTCACAGTCACGGAACTTCACTCACTTTTGATAATCTGTACCCAAATTCATTTTTAATGAAACTGTAGGAAATATTATTACGTGGGACTTAATATTGAGCAACGCGCATGCAGGACTAAGAGATATTGAAGTGAAACAGATTGAAATTAGAGGAAATGTCTAGAACGTATACCGTTCCAATCGATCCATACGTTTATGAAATTACTTATTTTGAAAAACTGTCAAAATATTGGCAGAAGAAAAACAGTGATAAATTTATTAATATGCTTTTATAACTGAATTTACACTATTTATGAATAAGTATAGAATAACATGACTTCTGTATAAATGATAGGAACATAGTCAATGGTAAAAACAATGTAAAGTAGTGTCAAATTATCTCATGAAAGTAGTGAAATTCTGAAGTATTCATACAAATTATTAATAGTAAATGTGTAAATTATGTAGTACGTACATGTATTAATACATAATCTTCGTTCTTCAATAATAATTTTTCGTATGGTGAACCAATTGCGCAGTATACTTCTTCATAATAACATGTTTTGTAAACAGATGGTGCTTATATACTGACTTTCAATAATATCTTGTACAGACTGTTTTCGTAATTTTGTTTTTGTCTGCATGTTGTTCCAGAAAGCAGGCACTTTAGGTTGATAGATGCATCACAGGCCGTTGCACTTGAATACCAACCATCCCAAGAATAAACTTTCCAAACATAGTTAGACATTACGTTTCTGTATATTATCCATTCCATCACAAAATTCATCATAAAGAGTAAATTCTTATTGAATACATTATGGCAACAAAATTTTTGTTTATAAAGTAAAACAATATATGCAGAAAGAAATGCTTCATACACAAAGGGTTTTTAATTATCAAGTCTCGATTATTTTTGTTTGTGTTGTAATTATGAAGTACGTATAACATCCAGGTATGACATATAAAGAAAATATAAATTATTATGTAAACTTATGCGATGCCTTTCAATTTTCGAAGCTCGTTACTGTAAAAATACAAACGCAATACAAAATTGAATGATCAGCTTATTGTATATTCTTGATTATGATATGACGAAATGTATTCCTATAATATGTTTTCAAAATACATACATATTAGAAACCGACTTGTGGATTATTTGAATAAAATTATTTCTAGATGGTCGTTTCACGCGGTCGCGGGGAGAGAGAGCCGCAGTGTGCCGAGTCAACGGAGGTCGTAAATCTCCGTCTCGATCACTATCGACATCACGATTCGCATGAAGTTCCCTAAGACGAGTTACCGTGATAGGGACAGTAATTTGCAAATGATGTAACAGATAACAATAACAATGTATATATTTAACAGATAATAATAAGAGATTGTGAGTGTTTGCGAATGTTTGTGAGTGTATGAATGTGTATGTTTGACGAAGCACGGGATGGAATCTAAAGTTCGCGTCGCTCGCAGGGCGTGTGCTGCGGAGTCTCTCTCAGTGCGTACTAATTGTCGGTCGAGGAAGATGAGTTGTCGTTTTGACGAACTGAAGAAGACTTTAATGTTTGAACTGTTGTGCAAGACTAATGATTGACTGTTTGTAAAGGTTTAACGAAAACTGTGAGTATGAGAATCCAGTGTGTTAGGAGGACTGCACAACCAATCAGAATTGCCCGATGGATCGGGGCAACTCTAACTAGAAGTACAGCCCTCTGCAAGCTGGGTTTTCCCGAGCGCGGAAAGTATGTGTCTGCGTTGCTCGTGGAGGCGCGTGGACCTGTGACCCCTTGCTTAATTTCCAAGAAGTCACCAGGTTCGCGCTCTTGACTCTGGACGTACTCCGGCCTGGTTATTGCTTTATGGCTATCTGCCCTTTTGTCACCAGGAGCAGCCCAGGTCGTCGGCTGTGCGTGCATCGCAGACGTGCAGGCTAGCGGGACCTTTCCTACCTGTGAATTTCTATTTTGGCTACTTCTGTGTGTCCTTTATGATTTCTTTGCAACGGTACATTTCGTGTATGAATGTACCGTGCAACAATGGTTATTCATATCGTATGTTATCGTTTTTGATTAGACATTATCTTCAAATACTTACGCATTAATGTATTTTAAGAAACAAATTATTTTTTCTGAATTAATTCGTTGTTTCATTATTAATCAAATAACTTTATTTCATCTTGTATTTGAATAAATGTATTGCTTGAGTAAATGTATAAACAAGGAGAATTCCGTGAGCGAAGATTGCAAAATTACAAAAAAATGTTACTTTGCAATTCTAATACAGGGTATTACGCTTTCTGTTCAAAACTTTAAATTATCTTTTCTCTTATTTCATATAGTTATTTAAAATGAAAACATTTTCAAATAATTTATTTCAATTTGTTATAAAATAAGGTTACCCTTCCTACATTAATCTTAAACCTAGGACGTTCAAGGTTTTAGAAAGTTTAAGGTCAGCTTATGGAAGGGACATTTTGTGTCCACATAAACGAAACTGTTCAAAATTTTATTTTTTCTGTTTGAAATGTTTATTTATATAGTAAAGTAATTTAAAACATCTAGGTACCTCTTACTGAAAAAAATAAAATATCAAAAATGTTTGTTTACAATCATTAAATACAATATCTTTCTGACACAAAATCAGACTATTGACCTCCTACACAAATTCCTCTGAAAAACTAGGGTTTCGAATTCTGTGGACATTTTTTGACCCTTTATTAAGTGTCCTAGGGTTAAAGTATAAATAAGAAAGTATTGGAAATCATTCAGAATATTATTTTTTAATTTGAATTTCAAATCAATTGTTGCCTAAGCCTGAAAAGTATTTGCAAATTCAAATGAATTTATACTTCTATATTTGTTTGTTTATTTTGGTTTCACTAAAAATTTGAGTGTGACAGCATTTACTGTTACTGTTCATATGAAAATAAATATGGAATGAAACTATACGAACATGCAGCTAACAATAAAGGAATTTATACATATAACGTTTGAGTGTAATATTCTACTTTTTTTATCTCTATCCTCATTTCAGAGAATTTAAACATCAGAAACGAAAAGTAACTCTACATTTTATCAGTTAATGTACTTCCTCAGCTTTTAAATACTTAAAAATACGCCCTTTACGAACGTTATATACAGTGGCGTAAATAATTAAAGGTTGACGGGAAATTCGAAGAACATAAAATTATAATGAACTACGGAAATACTATATGCAGTAATGGTTTTGTTTACTACTAATAATATTCTTTAACTCAATATTTACATTAACAATAGGTAAGTTATATTATGAAGAGTATAAATAACATTATATTTTATAATTTTCATATTATACTAAAGAGACAGAGTTTGTTTGTACGTTCGCAAATATCTCAAATACTACCAAATCGATTGTTATGCAGTTTTCACAACAGGTTTTTTACATTTTCCGGAGTGTCAGAAGCTATATTTGATCGCGAAATAAATAATATATCGTGATAAAAAGACATGGGACTATTTTTTGTCGACGAGCCGACGAACCGTCCACGAGGGCATAGTTCACGCACAGCCGCTAGGTGGCAAAGCTAGGCGCCCGCGAGCTCGAAAGAGATCTCGCCCGGTTACAAGATTTAAGAGAGAGAAAAAAAATCCCGTATTCTACACACAGAAATTTACGGGTGATGCCACGTCCAAGGTGTGCTAGTTCTCAGATAAAATGTAAAAGTTGTGGAATTTCTAGACATAATATTTAGTGAGAATAGCTCAAATAACTGAGAGCATATACAATTGGCCACAACACAGTTTTGGTCACCAATGTGGGTCAGAAATTTATCTTTTGTATTTTAATTAAATACAGAACAAATAAAAAATGTATTTTGATACGATACAATACAGTTTGTGGTTAATTAAACTGAAATAACTTTTCCAATATTGTATGAAACTGTTTAAGTAGTGCCACAAAAACGCAGAAATACCTAATTTTGATGTCACAAGAATGTTCGGACACTATACAAATGAGACCTATAAATTTAATGTTACAAGTTTTTAATTAAAGTTTAGTATTTATAAATAATTATTTTTTGAATAGTCAACATCAATACACTGCTACTCTTTCGGAAGATGTCTTTTCAATGTTCCTTTTAATCTTTTTGGTTGCCTTTTTAAGTTTACAATCAATGTGATAGAGTACATTTTCAAATTTGTTATTGGATTCAAATCTGACGATTGCATGTTTTGAAAGCTCAGTCCGTGTTTCATGCTTGCGATCATTTTTCCGATAAAGCTTGTATCTTTCCCCAAACGTCACATTGGCGTAATTTTTTGCTAAATTTATTTTCAAAATGTTTAAATATTAATTTTTACTTAAAATATCTTCAGTAAATAGTAACTTCTCTATTTCATAACCAGAAATACATCCCTAGACCGTTACAGATCTGTCATTGATAGACAGTCACAGAATACTTTTCTGACATCATAATCAGCTATTTTCACATTTCTCTGCTGTTACTTAAACGATCGTATGCAATAAGTAAAATGTTTTTCCATTTTTATTAACTAGAAACTGTATCGTAATATTTCGTTCAAGAGTGACGTAGGTGACCTAAAAGAGAGACTTCTGTTATCCGAATAGTACGTATAGCTGAGACAACTTTTAGGTAAAAGTGTTTAGGGTGCATTGTAGCGTCAAGGAAGTCTATTTAGTTTGAGAAATGTGAGAGTGTATGTGAGAGTGTGTGCAAGGATACCAATGCGTTTGTTTTATCTTTCAATTTTTTTTATTTTAAATACAGTTTTGTATTTTTTTTGTTATTTAATTCTCTCTGCTGATAATCCTTTTGCAATTCCTAAATCCTGCAGTATTGTAATATAGCATATGAATTTTCTGTTCATTATATATTTAATTCCAATATCGAATACAGAAGTCATAATTATATTCATGTTCGAATATTTTGGTGCAATAAACAAATGAGTATAAACAAATACTAAATCGTACATGTTTCTCCGATTTTCTAAAATAATCAAACTCAAATAGGACGGAATCGATTGGCATTCATGTGAAAGAGACCAGTCTGCTGAACAATATTCCAATTTCGGTTGAGCCAATATACAATACAAAGCTTTGATAGTGTCATTATTTAATAAATACTTGCTAGTCCTAGTAATGACGTCAGGAATTGTGTACGCTGACTTAATTGTGCTTTGTGCGTGTGTATTAAAAGATGATTTAGCATTGAAGGTGATACCTGAATATAAGGAGTGGCTAGAAGTAAATTGGAGTAAACTAGCAGAAAGAAAACGTATTATTAGAAAAGTTGCTTTGATTGCCTGGTGCAAATGTATACCCAGCAGGGGACAAACTAGCGAATTCTCATCAACGTACTCTTAGTTTTTACTATTCGAAATCATTGAATGAATTTTCGTTTCAAATCGTCAACATTTTTTATGTCTTCCAAGTCGAGTAGTGATACCTATCCACGGAGAAACACCGAACCGATGCGATCGTTAGTTAAGTGCACGCGTAGTTAAGGAATTTTCATTCTATGTTTTCGACTTATTTTTAGACGAGGAGTTATCCTATGTCCGGTTAAACCATTGTCGTGGCCACATCCTGTATGTGCATTCGTCAAAAATATAGAGAATCACTCCGAGTGCATGGTGTTACCATCTTGTTACAATTTTTCACTTTCACAAAAGATTTTATCCTACCGTGCCGTAAATTATTTAACAAGGAATAATTGTTATTTGAATAAGGGAAAATACAGATAATGACACGTTCATTTTCTTGTAATACTAAAAATTAAGAAATAATATGTTGAAACTATTTTTGTGCAACTCAAGAATCCTATGCCCTTTTAATTCTAAATTATAGAAAATTGACGTATTTAGTTGCGTGGAATATCATCCTTCCCGTGCCTAAAATCATCGACACCCTTGTTACAATGACACAAATGTTTCAAGATGTTACAGCATGTTATTTAAATTTAAAATATTTTTTTCAATGTTTGTGCCTATCAAATGAATTTCCGCATTAGAATTAAATTTATTTGTATTGTTTCAAACACTGAAACGTTATAAATAGAATTAATTTGTATCATGTTTAAAAAAGTAGGAAATGTACGCGTACATGTATTACGACGTTGTAGAACAAACGTGCTACTCGAATAATAAAACGTTTGGATAGTAAAATGTTCAGATAATAGGTGTTTGGTATTACAGGTTGCATGATAACACATGTGAAAATTTCGCTGAACGACATTTTCTCAGCGTCAAAACCATAGCTACTGTTCTGTACGGAACGATACACATTTTCAGCTTTCAGTGCGCATAGTTCGAAGCAGCCTACAAATGAGGGATTATGATGGACATCACGTTCACAAAATTACCCTCGTAGTCAGGATGGGACCTTATTTATTTATCCTTATTCACACCCAGTAGCCAAGCTAGAGATATCCCACATATCTCAAAATTACTAAATGTTTAAATAATATTCATTTACAAGGACCACTTTACTCCATGATTATTTTGCCCCCACCATCCTTAAACTCAGGTCCGCCACATAACCTATCAAAGCGGAAAACACTCCACAATTGCTAAACTTCACTTGTGATCAAGATACCTTTTCAATTTTTCACAATTTTCAGAATCTTCTTTCTCTGCGTGCCGAAGCCAACATTTATCCGGTTTTATCGGGATTCAAAGCCAAAGTTACTTAGCCGAAACTTATGTTCCGGCGGTTTAGCTTCAGAATCTCGTAAGTTCACAGAATTGCAAATTGTGTTCTCCGCGAGTCGCTATCGCAAGCAGGTGCGCACACCACGGTAACTGAATGTACATTAAAAAATTATTTTGTCATGGCTGCTACTCTTGCACCTAGCCACCAACGGCTTTCGCGAAAATGCCTTTCCTAAAGACAATCGTAGAATCTTCGCAATATGCAAGGCGTGTCGTTTAAATTGACCCCTTGATATACTTCTGTTATTTTGTCTGGTACAAAAAACTGTCTGCAAGATAAGGCCGGCGAGCTTTTTAAACAGATCTGGGTTTAAATTAAACTGGCTAATGCTTATAATCAAACTGCAGAATGTTAAACGTATCTGCACAAACACTTGTATAAAAACTTGGTAAGGGAAAAATTAAAAATTTGTAGGAACCAATATGTTAATAGTAAATAGTTTTTTTTCAATAATATTTCTGATTTAATTTCGAGGACAGCTCTGCTTTTTTTAAAATTATTTTTCGAGGAAAATGATGTTACCCTGACTATGAAAATAACACTCTAACGATTCCGATTAGCCTTGACTACTGCGTCTAACGATCGGCAAAGAGACAAGGTGATGTTGTTTTCAATGATTTATAACTTTTGTAGCTGTTCGTTGCAGATGATATTAAATTATTTGTAAATAAAAAATAAGGTAAGGACAGCATTTCAGTGTGCATTAGGAAATGCTGGTACAAGGCAACACACATCTCACCTTTCTGTGATACATTATGATTTTTTAAGAATAACTTCATTGAAGGTCATTTGAAGGGCATCATATTATAAATGGTTGTATTTGTCTATTTACCATCTATAATACTATGACAACAGAAATATATTGTCCCATTTAATACAATATTGATGACCTTGAAATTTTTAAAATATAACCGTGGAAAATTTTCTCATCAATACACTTGCCTCTATGATTTATGAAATTTTTTCATGAAACACTTTACTGTATTATAAAAAATAACTTCAAGCGTTGTTTCAAGTGATCTAAAGCACGGTTTTTCTAATTTTAAGTAACCTTACAAATAAATTAATTAACAGGCTCCAGATAAAATGCAATACTGAAACCTTTCTCCTCTCTGTTCTTCTTTCCTGCTCACTTCTTTTACGCACTATCGACCTATATTACAGAAAACATGAAAATCATAGCAACACAAAAATAACCCTCGTGAATCAGATATACAGGGTGTCCCGGAAAGTGTGGGAATCACTTTAGGGATGGCTTGACCACATCAAAAAAATAAAAAAAGTTCACATAAACATATGTCCTATTTGACTTTGTTTTCGAGTTATAGCGGGTTTTGAGGCGCAATAATTCCTTTACAGACAGAGGTCGTTTAACCATAGTGCGTTCTTCGGGTCTTTCTCGACCCACTTCGTTCTTATTTTTGTCTAAACTTTTGTCGTTGTCGAAAAAATGCAATGAAATTAGTATCAATATGCTCGTTTCTGCTCCCTCGACATTATATTAAAAGTTTATTGTTTGGGTTCATACGACGTACTGATAATAAAAATTGTTACACATAAGATCTTTGGGTCTTTTTTGACCCAATGTAAACAAGGCACAATCAAATAACAGAAAGCAATCATGGTCAAATTTCACAAACAAATGGGTGACAGTATAATCGAAAGAAAAGATATAAACAGCAGAAAATGTCTAAAACAGTTTTATTAATGCCAAGAAAAATGAATTATTGTATGGTGAGATCTGAATGGGGGAGCTTCATGTGCAAACATGACTGTTACCGATATTTGAAGCCTGTTATAGATAAACAATATGTGCAGAATATGTTGTTTCTCTTTAATTAAAGCTATTGTAATAGATGCGACTCAATGATCGTATGCTTCCTTGATCCTCAAATTGTACATATTGTACAGTTGAAAGTATCAGTTCCATACATTCAGATAATTTTGTATCCAAATACCTTAAGTATGTAGTCGAACGGGAAAACGCTGTACGGTTAACTAAAAAAAATAATCCTGATGAATTATTCCATATGGTCAATATTGCTGGCTAGAGCGTGTGAAAATCTTTGAGTATGTTGTTGTTAAAGGTCCTAGTTATTGTTATTAATTGTTAGTTTTTGATTTACTACATGTTTATAACAATATCTTAAAAGTTTGTCAACGTTATTTTTTTTTGGTTAAAAATCAAATGACCGAAAATACCGCTATAACTCGAAAACAAAGTCAAATAAGACATATGTATATTTATATGACATTTTTGTATTGTTTTTTGATGTGCTGAAGCCATGCCTAAAGTAATTCCCACGTGTTATGGGACACCCTGTAAGTTGCTACATTTTGCACTTTGTTAGAATTAGCTGCAGACCCTATTAACTCTTTGACTGCTAACAGCGTTTATAGGCGCTCGACAAAGCCGCTCACCGTGTACTGTCGACGCCTAAGGGCGTTCCATGCAATGGCTCGCTACGTGTTGCTGCAACTCAGCCGCACGCAGTGTTTGCCTCGTTTCCAAGTAGCCTGCAGCCAAACGGTTAATGAAGTATTTTCAGTTTCTCAAGATTGGGTCAGAATCTGTACTGTCGCTTTATATGAGGCTCCTTAATATATTTCTGTTGAAACTCGACATAGTTGACATAAGTAATTTACTAAAAAACATGTGATCGTTGGAATGCGGATGTGTATGCAAATTTACACTTTTAGAGTTTAATGTTTTTTCTGTTAATGTAATTGATGAAACGAAATATTAACTAAACTGCATTATGTTCTTTAAATCTCAAAAAAATATGCGGTTTATTTTGCTTGCGTTAATGTATTAAATGTGTATTTTTCATGTGTATTATGTGTCAAATTGCATAAACACCCACAGATCGTACTAACACGTCAAAATGGCTGTTAATATCTGTTCATGTTGCGCATAAAGCATAGTTGACATACAAATTACAAATATTCTCTTATGCCACGTTTAATATATTCTCATAAGGGACCGTAGGGTTAAGTGTAAATTATTTCATGCAGATTATTATTTTACATAAAAACGAGACATGTTTGGTCCTCTTATACAATCTTAAAGTTATTACATAATTTTGGAGTAGTTGACTTTCCTTTAACATGTCTGTCATTCTCAACGTCGTTTTTAAGAGAAAGTTAATTGATGATTAACAGCACAAGTCTGTGGTAATAGTAAATGTTATTAAATATAACTCTCTCTATCGCCAAGTAAAAATGGCAACTTTTGGAAAAATAGTTTGTATCTCTTTCTATAAATTTTCTTCGCTATTTTTACGACATTACACATGACATTTAACCCTTTCGATATTTCAATTGTGTCAAGTGTAAAGAAGTGTGACACTTAAAGTTTTGAATTCGAATTTCTTTTGTATCAATTGTTTACACACTTTTCAATATTGAATTCACGAGCATTATATAAGAAATTTATACAGGATGCTAAAATATATAGTTCTTAAATTTAATTTAAATGTCTTAAATTATATATTCTGTAGGAAACAGTAATTTTTTATTTCGATAACACATATAAATTACCTATGCATATAAGTTATCACATTTGTTTAAAATACTTTACAGAAAACTGTACAGAATATTATTTTACTGTTATACTTCCAATCTTTTGCATATATGTATATTGCATTTTTATTTGACAACAAAATTAATATTTCTGCATCGGAAAATATATTTTATAGTTTATTTTGAATCACCTGCCAAATATCTGTCAATTTTGTTTCGTAAGCAGAGTGTATTTCGTTTCGTTGAAGATAGAAAAAAATGATAGAAGAAACTCTTTATTGATACAAAAGTATTTTTGTCTTTGTATGATCTAGTTTTTTCTTAAATGTAACGATAGACCGGAAAAGTGTAACTATGCTCTTTTTTAAGCGAAATCGTATGTTTTTTTTTCATACGAGTTAATTTCATGGATTATTCTGTATGTAAAAGTATCAGAGTCAAATGTTCGAAAAATTAATACTTCTCGAGATAGTTAAAAATTTTCCTTAATATGACAATTCTTCCAAAGGATGCACGGAAATAACGGCCGCATAAGAAAATGTTTTCTGATGTTATAAATTATAACTGATCGTAAATACTGAAGGGTATTATATCATTTAGCTTCTTTCATGCACTTTCACCAATACTAGCATGTTCAACCACCATAATAAACATATATGGACCACTGAGAATGCACGCCTAACAAATTTACTTTATACTGCAAGAGAAAATACAAATAGTCAAAGCAGATTTAATACTGATGTCTGGTGTGGTACTTGCAAAGAACATTTCAAATGGAGAAAGGTGTCAACTTCTTCCCAATTTCATGTTACCTACTCTCCTTGAAAATGTACTCTTGGAGTTGCATATCAGATTAAAGTACTATCAATAGAATGGTCTATCGTTACATAATTTACAAATAACTAAAAATTATACAGGGTGGACCAGTAAAAATTAGCACCTTAAATATCTTTCACAGTATAGGAGCTAGAGAAAAAATTGTCAAATAAAAGTTAACAATTTTTTTAAAGGTCGAGTAGCTTCGGAATTCGGTAGGGCATCTTTGTTTTTTTAAATGGAGCGTTGTACTTCCTCAGTCAGAATTCAATGGCGGCTGTTGCGAGGAATGCAATCACGTATAATACGAGGTCATTCAAGGTCATCCAGCGTCAATTGTAAGAAAATAATTTTTAATACTCTCAGTCACGGAAGGTGTTCGAAATGATCGCCATCAACATTATTACAATACTGCAATCTTCTAATTATAGTATCAATCGCAGAATGTTTATTACTGATCACATGTAGCAATAGCGATCATTTCGAACACCTTCTGTGACTGTGAGTATTAGAATTTATTTTCTTCTAACTGATTTTGGGTAACCTTGAATGACCTTATGCCATAGATCATTGTATTTCTCTCAACAGCCGCCACTGAATTGTGACTAAAGAAGTACAGTGTTCCATTTAAAAAAACCAAGATGATATTCAGAAGTCCAAAGCAACTTCACCTGGAAAAATTGTTAACACCATATGATGGCCCCCTTCTTACCGTGCAACTTTTATTTGACAATTTTTTCTCTAGCTCCTACAGTTTGGAAGATGTTCAAGGTGGTAATTTTTACTGGCCCACCGTGTATAATGTGTATATATGGCGGAAGATAGTTTTCCTTTTTACCATCCTGTATAATGTTTTAATACTTCATTGTATTTAACAAATAACTGAGATAGTCCATTACACGTATAATGCCCTTAGTTTTCGTGCAATGTATCTAATAATTTATTACCATTATTGGATTTCTTTGCAAACAACTATCACCGAAAGAGTTAAATGCAATATTCCTAGAATATCTTTTAACATAGAAATATTCCCCGTTAAATCTGACACTTTTGACTTAACATGTAATTCAACGTACGCATCGCTTTCTTATACATTACTCTTAAAGCAAATGTTTAAAAAACATTTTAAACTATAAGTGTACAAACAGTCGCTAACATTATGATATACTTTCACCTCAAAATTGAGATAAGATTAAATCTCTGTATCAGAGATGGTCATTCGGGACAAGGTCTGGCTCCAGCCTACCTCCACTCTGCTTCGATTCTCCTCGCATAGGTTGTGGTCTGGGTATGACGTCAAAAACATCGGTGATTGTTGGTAAATATAGTTTCTCGTGACACAGTGAGGTAATAAGAATAATTATTTTTTTATGTGACATCAGTTTTATCTAGAGATTACATCTCAACTTTCTTATTACGTGAGGGAAATGGACGGGGAGTGCGGATAGGGAGGAGCCAGTCGTCGCTCCAGATGGTCTTATCTCGTCTATATGAACTAATACTTATTGTAAAATGATTTCTAATTATTTTACCATGCAGTGTTAACGGAAATTTTACAATTAAATTTCTTTAAAATATAGTAATGAAGTAGCGGTATAATGTGATACTATTTTAATAAGTAAAATGATTGTGGAAACTCTCATGTTACATGTTCCTATTATATAGGATTAAAGAATTGTGTTAAATTTTGCATAACATGGTGTTTGTGAGCTTTTGTGCACTGAAGAAAAACTGTACATCAGACATATTATGTGGAATCAAATTTCGAAACATTTCTCAATTGTCAATATTTCTAATAAAATTGAAGTTTCCGGTAAGTATAAAAACGTGCCGTACTTCTGTTGGCCTTGATAATGAAACAGCCGTTTTTTTTTGGCTGTTACAACCTTATTATAAATTTATTCACGGTGTTATACGAGGATTGGTTGTATTCAATATTTATGTTAATATAAATTACATTAAGATATTCCACTCTCATGAAGCTTTTGTTCAAAGCAAGATTTTAATTGATGCGAATGATATGCAATTTTAATGTTCTAATTAAACATGTGACTTCAGATTTTTGGGACAGTAACTGTACTGTCACTTTGCGTCCGTGTTAATTGTCTTTTTATGGTTTCTGAAATTAATTCATGTTCCATCAAGAATAATTCCCCGTTTTATGATCCATAATTATTTATACATACTGTTTAACCCCTTGACTGCGACGCACGTCCACGGTAAATCTTACTATTGTAATAAAGATACGGAGTTTGTTTGTATGTTCGCAATAATATCAAAAACTACTAAACAGGTTCTTATGAAATTTTCACCATAGCTTCTTTACATTGTCCGGAGTGTTATAAGTATATTCTATCTCGAAATAAATAATATATCGAAATAAAAAACACGGGACTATTTTTTATCGACGTGCCGGCGAGCCGCCCACAGGGGCATAGTTCGGAGTACAGCTGCTAGGTGGCAAACCTCGGCGCCCGCGCGCTCGAAAGAAAATTCGCCCGGTAACAAGATATAAGGAGAAAGAACAATATTCTAAATTCTATACACAGAAAAGTCGCGGGCGAGGCCGTACCCAGGGCATGCTAGTTCGATATACAGCGTGTTTCGCCTAACTCGAGCAGTTAAAGTATCTCGGTTGCTTCTCATGATACGGATAAAATGTTCAGAGAGAAAATGAATGTTGCACAGGGACAAATATTCTGATTGACAGACCTTTTATTTTACTTAATTTTTTTTACGTGATTTCAAAGTCACCGACGCTTTTTTAAATGGATCGAAATATTTTCATTACCGCACTATTATAGCTCATAAAAAAATGAATTCAATAGTATATAATATGTTGACGTTCACATGACCTTGGACGAGAAAAATCATGAGAAGTGTAGCACTAATTTCAATACTTGTGTGAAAACACTAAACGAATAAATTTCAATTTCACTGGGACAGTGTTTCGTGAGATACGTAATGTTTGTAAACAAAGGTCTGATTCGATCTTTTGATGGACGTTTACAATAACCATATAAAACGATAATAGTAGCAGACGATTCATCGTCAGTATTAGACGTTTATCTGAAGCTCATCAGTATGTACAGTCAAGCAGAGAAAGTCGAAATTATTCGGATTTACGGAGAAGCTGGGAGAAACTACGCATGCAGAACAGTTGTACGCAGAACGACATACACGTCGTCGATGTCCTTCCAGGCAGAGTTTTGATCTCGTAGTGTAATTATTTAGTGAAACAGGCAGTGTAGGTTCATCAACAAGAAATCGTAATAAAACTAAAAGAAATGAAGGGGCTGGTTATGGGATAGATTATATCCCAAACAACCATGATTTTTCTCGTTCAAGGTCATGTGAAGGTCAACATATTATACACCGTTGAATTCGTTTTTTTTATGAGCTACAATAGTACGGTAATGAAAATATATCGATCCATTTAAAAAAACGTCGGTGACCTTGAAATCTTGTAAAGAAATTAAGTAATAAAAACGGTCTGTCAATCAGAACATTTGTCCCTTTGCACCATTTATTTTTTCTCTGAACATTTTTTCCGTATCATGAAAAGCAACGGAGATATTTTAACTGCTCGAGTTAGGCGAAACACCCAGTATGTGAGATGATGAATAGTTAAAAAACAGCAGTTGATCTCTTGTATTCACTTATTTTAAATGCTTTGTTTTCTTTTCTTTATAAACAGTTTATTTATTGCATATTTTTGTTCTCCGATTTATTGTTTATGTTTTTGTTCTAAATCTGCCATCTTTCGTATTTATTTAATTTCGTGTAGTATTTTAAGTCATTATAGTAGCCATTAGCACTTAAGAAACTACTTTTTCGAGGTGTAAATGCGTCTTATTAGCGACAAAAGGATTAATTGGTAGTACAAAATTTGAGGAAGCAAAAGTGTCCGATTTGACTGGGTATTCATTATAGTAAAATACTCTTCATTTTCATCCAAATTATATTTCTATACGAACCAGTCTAATAGTATTTTTTTAATTTTCTTAACTTGAAGTTATTAATATAACAAAGTCATGTTTTACCAGTGATATTTGTTTCTGATACTATGACTTTTTTTCAAAGTTATTTAATTTTGTGAAGATATAAGCAGGTATTACTTTTCATTTTTACTAAGAACTGTTGTTCGCAATCGCAAATTCCTTTATTTTAAGATCTTTAATTCATTAATAGATTTGCATTCATATAACTTTGTTGTACCGACTTTTTCATTTATGAACTGCAATTCATTCATTTGAATATAATTAATTACAGTTTGTACGTGATCTCATCAAAGCTTGCTCTGTTAAAACTCCATTGTGTGTCATAAAAGAACTATATTTTTGTAAAAAGATGAATACTCATACAATGTTATTATTTTTTATTAATACTTAAGTACAACACACACAACATAGATAGAAAGAAAAACATTTACGAAAATATTAAAAAATTGTGGAATTAATTGCTGGAATTAATTATTTTTGTTATACGAACGCAATCCAGTAACTCAGCGATATAAAAAAAGTCAGTCTGAATATTTTCCTTTGATTTAAGCGATATTAGACAGTAAATTATAATATATATATATATTTATATATATATATAAATAAAAATGGTGTGATATTTTGTTTACGGAGTAGTTACATTCAAACAAAATATCACACCATTTTCATTTTTGAAGTAACAGTTCAACTTCATGAGTTTGTAGATTTAAACAATATAGCTAATGCAATTTTATTTCATTTTGAAGTGTATCAAAATAATGGTTTTATGTATTTTAAAACAAAGTGTTTAAAATCATTTTCGATGCACTCGTAGCTTATTTTTTAAACTGAATTATACACAAATATTTGTGGTAGACAATATTACCCTAAATTTCCTTTCCGAAGTATTTTTCATTCCCACAAAGTAATAATCAGTTTTTATGCAGACAGTAATATAAGTTACTTGGTTTGTACCTATTGTGTAGCGTCGTTTTGTAATGCAACTTTAACAGACTTTCTTAGTTTGGTTCTTTTATAGCAGAGATGACCATCTGGAGCAAGGCCTGGCTCCAGGCTACCCCCACTCTGCGACCATTTCCCTCACATAGGTTGTGGTCGGGGTATGACATCGAAAACATCGGTGATTGTCGGTAAGTACAGTTTTTCAATATACACTGACGTAATAAGAGGTATTTTTTTTTATACGTGACATCAGTTTTATCTGGCTATTAAATTTCTACTTTATTATTACATCAGGGGAATGGACGCAAAGTGGGGATAGGGCGGAGTCAGTCGTCGCTCCGGATGTCCATATCTGTTTTGTAAGAACAACGATCATTAAATGAATATGGAGCATCTTTCTCATTGCTAGTCATATTTTTGAATACTGTTATACATTGCTGTTTGAAAACTTGAAAATTCTTATACGTGTAATATGGTATAATTTAAATAATAATTAAGAAAATTATTAGTCTAATTATTAAATAAAATAATATTAGTATTAATATTGATATTAATACTATTTTATTTTATCAACGGAATAATTTCACATAATATTCGTTTCTCAATATTAAAAATTACATGAAATGCATTTGTTTTTAAATGTTTACCTTCAAAATACTGTCCGTTGTTACAAGTATAAATAATTTAGATACATTTTCTGCTTTCTCAAGGTTAAAATTTGTTTAATCTTCTATTTGTTATATCAGTAAGACTTTTACTTATATTCATATTAGTAACAATAACATGTGTATACATGTAGCGTGAACGAATTCGCCTGTTTTGATTATATTTCTGTTATACAAACAACGTATTAATATATTTGGAGAAAGAATTTGACTCGCCTGGTATGAGAGAAACAATTACAGAAACATTGTTATCATATAATCAAATAAAGCGGCCCGCTTTTAACAACCGTTGTGGTTTGTTTTCACACTATACACAGGTAGCTTTGTATCCCAGTACAACATCGGACGTTTTGCTGCAAGAAGGCTGATCGAACAGATGAACGATATTTTTCTTCTGTTTAAGTATACATTTGGCGAATATTTCTTCCGTTTCCGTTTCACTCTCCGTTTCCTCAGACGCCACCATGTCCGTCTCGATCTTCTCGATGTTACTGATACTCAACTGTCTATCTTTTCGCGTATTTTTTCCAGGCTCCTCGTCTTTCTCCAAGAAGTTGCACACGCTCACGCGTCTTTCCTTCGACAAGGACTTGCCAAGCGAAAAATTCGGTCTAGCAAGAACTTCCGTTCTGTCGAAGTGATAGATGCTACCGGAACGATCCCTCTGCAACGGTCTAGCTAACACATTCATCCTGTCAAAATGGCAAATGCTTCCGCCACGGTCTCTCTGTAGCGGACGAGAGAGAACGTCCATTCGGTCAAAGTGACAGATGCTCATTCCCCGATCTCGCTGCCATGATTTTGGTGAAGCCTCGACGTGACAGATACTCATTCCTCTGTCTCGAAAGGCAGGCCTGCCTAGATCGTTTCTATCGATCTGACAGACGCTAGTCCTTCGTTCGCATTGCAAGAGTTTCGTTGACTCATTGACCGATTTCAGATTTTTCAGCGTGTCCTGATCGTCGGATTCCTTCGCATTGTTCTCCGACAAAACCAGTGACTGAAGATCAAAAGCGCTCTTTGTGCGACGAGGAGTTCCTTGGCTGCCTGGAAGCAAGCACATGCTGGACCCGATGAACACGCTATTTTGCCTTGGCCGTGTTTGACTCGGAGTGCCGTTTAATTCGAGCCCCACTGGATATTCCCCGCAGAGGACGTTACATTTAGAAAACGTGCGCCGATTCTGCGAACAAGGGAAGCAGAGTTTCTGCATGAGTGTCATGTACAATTAAAGCGGACGATGTTATGGCGTTAAAGTATTCTCGTGTCTTGTGTTTAGGAAAATTACGGACAACTCCTTTCGAAGATTTATGACCATGACTCGTTTCATAAGGAAACTAGTCGTCCGATAGTGGTGACAAAAGTAGTTACTTGCCAATGCTTTATTAAAAAATTCTAAGAGGAATGAGAACAGACTTGGGGACCCTCCAGTTAAAACGCACAAAATATATATGATCTTTATGAATTTTTTAAAAGCAGAGATTACAACATATCGAGAAAAATCTTTTTGGCTTTTATTAATGTACTTATTAAGATAAGAAAAAAAAATTTTTTTCAATTTTTCGATGTCAGTGCATTTTTTAGGTGGCGCTTAGTGCAGCGCTGCCAAAAAGGGTTGCCTAAATGGTAGCCATGAAATCTAGTCACAGGATCGTCTGAATTCAAAAATCGAAATAGTTTCTTAAATTTTATGTCAGTGGCTATCGCCTTACCTATAATCGGTGCAAAAACACAAAATTACGATAATTGGTGCACATTTAAGCAGAATAGTGCAAAAAAATGGGTAAATTTACGTACAAAAGTGCAGATAAAAGAAGAACACGTATTTCAAAAGTTATGTCTGTAGATGACGCGATAGCGACTCTAATTACAAATCGAATGCTGCAAGGAATTTTTGAATAGGCTCACTAGAGATCTTCTGAAACCATGGCCATCGTTTTAAAAAAATCGTGTTCTGAGAAAAACGCTTTCAACTTTGCTTAAATCACAATGCTCATGTTGCGGCTTGGCGTCCATCGATATTTTATGGAAAAACGTTGCATTTTCTGAATTTGAGTTAAATTTTTTTTTACAGTCTGTCAGTCGTTTGTACATTCGTTTTCCAACGTATAAAACGCATTCAAATTTGTGGATCACGAAATTATCATATGGCACGCTCGCCGCTTACCCATCGGAACATGGATCAGTTATGTGACTGTAGTACCTATACCGTTCCGAATTTCGATTGGAAACTTTCAAAGAGTATTTCCGGGATGTTATACTACGAAAATATGCAAGAAAAAAAATCCATTTTTTGAAAAATTATGACCGGATGGTCCCCATAAGAAATATTATAAGTTTAAAGAAAAATTATTTTGTAGATATCTGTAAATACATAAAACAATGCGAGACATGCCAATTAGCATTATATTTACATTTATAAAGCATTTAGTTACTCTAATCTGTTTTCCATATTCTTCAAAGATATGTATCTTTATCTGACACGTTGAGCGCCACAGTGGAAAATCCCGCAACTAGTCAGACACACGAAAACACCTTTTCATTAACATACATCGTTGAATATATAAATGTTTATTCATTTGGTAATATACTTCTTATTCTGTACTATCATTGTAACATAGGTGTAACTTAAAATTTCGTTGGAGTAATCAGTTATTTGATGAAACTAAAATTGATATGCATGTCACCGGTGGTATACGTGCACTCAACGTGTTAAAACGACTTTCAATTTTTTACGGCTTTTACACGTATATATTTGAATCAATTGGGTTATTATTCTAATTGTAAGTAACAGGTGATGAGGCAGTATTTGTTGTCATAAGGAATGAGATCTTAATCTTGAGATTGAATCGCGGCGCACTGGCATTGTTCTAAACGTATGCAATATGAGATTATATTTGCATATATTACATGGAACTAGATAAGCCGAAGCTTCTGGAATATTCAACTCCGTTAAACCATTTATTAGCAAGGAACATTAGTGAATCTTGCCCTCCCGACTTTCATGAAACTTTGCTGGTTTGTACCAGTCCCAAAAATATACGACGCATATTTTTTCATCTGCAGAGTTTTCAGTTTAAACAGTAAAGCACAATGTTTTCGGATACAGTCTTGATATGGAATTCTGCTACGCATATATTTTTATTGATTTATCAAATTTTATATTTCTAAAATTTACTGTTTAAAAATCTTGAGAAATATCGCTACAACATATATACGATCCGTAATATGTAGTACACTCCTGCGATATTACTGCGGTCCGTGCGGAGGACGCTCAAGGTCTTTCAAACGTCGTACTCAAAGCTTGCCGATCCCCCTCACGGGATGTAAGGAAGTACTCAGTAAACTTTTAAACTCAATGTTCTAGAAAACGAAGCCTCCTATCAAAATATTTTATTCTATATTCTCAACTTATTTTTCAGGTAGAATCACCCCCTTCTCGGTTGTACCGTGAATACTGGGACATCCTGTAGATATGTAGTTGCTTTTGATACGTTGAATGCCACAGTGAGCACTGCTGTACCTAGTCAGACACACCGGAGTATCCTGCTTTCACTATAAATCACGCAGGAAAAATATACAGGGTGACTCACCTAAGACAAGCCAGCTGAATAATTTCCAGAGTTTTGGTGATCAAAGAAAATGTTTGAAACAAAAGTTGTTTCATTCCTGAGGGACTATTATGTATGGTGGACGAAACTTTTTCCAAGTGGAGGTGCTTACGAGATTTGAAGGTCACTTCAACTTTTTCAAATGGGACCATGTATTTTTAAACACCTACGATTGTAGTTCTCCTCAAAACGATCTCAATGGCAATATTCACAGAAGGTCACTCAAAGTCATGGATATAAAAAAGGGTGTAAAATGAAAATTCGTTGTGAATGCTTCCGAAACAGAATATTCTCGGCTTTATTAACGGAATCAAGTTTGTTTATATTTACATCCCCGCAGTGGTATGGACGGAGTTTGAGTTGTAAACAAATACTGCACTTTGGAAGATAAATATCCTTACTATTGTCTGTTAGCGTAATTCTTACAATTAGTCACTCTAATAGTCGTTGGTCTAAATTGTGGCACAAGAGATTGAATTTGCTTTTCATGATGCCTTCTTTTGCAAAAGAGGAAAAAATTAACATGGTCTTGGTTTACGGTAAATGTAGTCAATGTGTGATGCAAGCAATACATTTGTACAAAGACTCACCCTGTATTTAATTACTTGATCGCGTAGTTACTGCCTTGTATCGTCATTACAATATAAATGCTCATGAAAAGTTTATAAGAAATAGCAGTTATATATTATAAATTAAATTTTTGGCGTCGATATCTTTCATAACAGTCGACGTGTTAAATAAGCAATAATCAATGTAAAGCAATAAATCATTAGGAGTACTATTAAATTATACAATATATCTAAAGTGAAAAGTTAATGTGTTATTTTTAACTGCATTTTTTCAGGAAATTTTTAACATTTAGTATTTAACAAATTATAAACAGTTTATTACCTAGTACAAATCAGTGATAGAATCAGGAATTAATTTTGTCATGGTACATAAAATAATGGTAAAGAAAATGTTTTCAATATTTTAAATAGAATTTAATGGTACATGAATAAAAGTTATATTATTTTTTGAAGGTAATTTCAAGGTGAACTTGTTTTTCTTACTGGGATGGTATATCTTTTTGTTAATATTCTGTCAGATAACAGAACAAATTCAATGACTCCAAATTTCACTTAGGAAAAATTATGGTAAACAATTGCACTTCAATCAGTTATGCATTAAGTGCTATTTTAAATATCGTACAGTAATCCGCGCCTCTTTCAAAGTATAAGTACTTACTACTTTCAAGGTTTTATCATAGGAGATCAAAGAATTTGTCCTTATTTGATTTGATAGGTTATTAACAGTTTGACGGTCGCTGTTACGTACACATGACTTCATTTATTTGTATAACGTTCAGATGAAATAAATAAATAAATGAGTACACTTATTCCTAATAAAAAATGAATACCCAAGTAGTTACAAAATTAAAATGGTCAAGTATTCTGTATAAAGAATAACGTAGAATGTTTGTTATTTAAAGACTTTTGCAAAAAATTGCCAATGGTAACTAGTTATCTCAAAATACATATTTGCGACCGTCAGAGTGTTAACAAAAAAATGTACCATTCCAGTTACTACCACCTTTATGCATCCAATCGTCTCCAAATTATACATAATAGAGCAGAAAACATATTTCTTCTGCCATTATTTCATAAATCCAGTATTATCGAGTGTATTTCAGACGGTACTTATTTTGAAACATCCTTATATTTTTTTTTTATATTCATTTTATGTTTCATACGCATGATCATTCTGTACAGGCGTTTTAAAATATCAGTCACAGGTTAGCGGATCAAATTAATTTAAACATACGATCTTTATACAGTCTATCTGATTACGTCTAGAAATTTGCCTAATTCATATTGCTTTACATTTCAGTGCTCTAATCTTCAAACTCAGTAAGTCTTCTGATATGTAATTGTTTAATCTTCAGTTACACGCATAACCCACCTGCTTAGTTTTTACTTTTCCTTGTTTCATTGCTAATTATTTATACAGAATGGATAAAGTTCATTTAGAATTGTGTTAAAAGTATTTTACTTATAAACAAGAAATAGAAATCGCAATGCTACTTGATTATGAAAATTTCATGCTGGACTAATGAGAAAAAAATTTATTTGTCAGAAGCTACCGACGAATGTTTGGAAAAAAGGACGGAGAATGTCACAATAACGACAACAGTTACCTGCAGACAGATATCAAGAACAAATGATTTGCAGATGAACTGCATGGTTACTTACTATGAAAAGTCTATAACAAAAATATATTGAACACTGTGCATTTTTAACCTTTACTGTATACTCGAGGTGCACACCACCCCAACTGAAGTGCGTAAGTGCGTCCTCTTTCCGTGTTTTTTCTTACTACGTGTAAGTTATAATTTTGAGAAAAACGCTATTGACGCTTATTTCAGAATGTCTAAAGAATATTCAGTAATTTTTGGGACCCGAAATAATAAATAGTTTAAACGTGACAGCCGTCTGAAGTTGTTGGGGTGTCACACCCTATGTGTACCGTATAAAATTTTTATGCGGTGTGCACAGTAAAGGTTAAATATAGCTAAACTAAAAAGTTTCAGGAATGATTGTTAACTTGATTCTATTTTCAGCAGTCAGGCGAATATTAAATAATAAGTCCCTTATAAGTGTTTGAGAAATGTAATATAAATTAAAAGTTGAAAGTTAAAAATAAAAATATGAAGAGGAGTGTTCTGTTGCAGTACGTACAGTAGTAAATCTCGAATACGGACTATCTCTTCATTTGTACGCAGTATTCAGCTGGAACGAGGATGTATGCTACATAACTCTTTGGATGACACACGCCCATACGCGCAATGTACCATGCGAGCATCAGAGAACATGAATAGGGCGTATAATCCGGATATTTCCTCGGCCACGTCAAGCGAATCCTCCGTCTAAACTAGATTTCAATAATTTACGTGGCGTCAAAGCTAGGCAAAGGTAGACCGAACTTTCGCTCGTATTGCTGTTCGAACATATCGAGCTACAATAGTCCAACGTTATCAATGTGTCCGTTGAATATTGTTCATCGAAATATTATTTTTAGAGCAATATTATTATTAATATTTTGTCTGTACTGCAAGAATAATTATTCGAACACCTCTGTGAGGTTACTACATGCATGGTATGAATAGCGCTTATCCATGTTTATTGTTTGTATGTACAATTTTATACAATTTATCTTCACGATTATAGGCAGACAAAATATAATGAACTATTTCTCTTATTAAAAGAGAGTCCCGACATTAAGAACGTCGGCGATGTAACAGTTTCAGTATGTGTAACAATAACATTGAAATAATAATGTAGCAAAGGCAGATAAATTCTGTTAAAGTATACATAGTTAGTATTTTATCAAAAGTAGATAGTTTTATACATTATATGTAATTATTATATATATATAGATATATGAAAAAACTTTGAAATATTTCTCGAAATATTGATTTTTTTAACATTGCACCCTAATACTTTTTTATGCAGAATGTTCCAAAGAATCGAGCCACGTGAAAAAATATGTATTTCTATTTAAAAAACAATGCATTTGTACTGTTTAGGTGCATCGTTGCATATATAAAAAAACTGAGCTTATAGAAAGGTAAACATTCTTATACCATTCAACTTTTTCCTTTCAAACTTTTTTTTATTCGTGCTATAAACCGTTCCAGTTGCGTGACACACCCTGTATAATATACTAACAAGTTCTACCTTTACTTCCGTATCATGCCTAGAAAGTAAAGTAAATGAAAAATTGATGATATTCGATCTTGTTTTTTTTAGAATAGGAAATATTGTACGAAAATAAGTTTCTCCTAAAATTCCAATATATTTTGTTACGAGGAATCATCTGGTTTTCTTCTTTTCCACAAATTTTTATAGGCCATGCGTACTGGCCATATACGTAATACAAAATGCAACATACGTACATACATGGTATACTCATAAATGTATGTATACACAGGGAAGCACAGTATACGTGAAATAAGAACAGTTTTTATACTGAACCCGTTTGGATGTTTTCAATGCTTATTTAATAACGATATGCTGGTATTTTCCTTTAGGATTGTGGAGCCATTCTTATGCTTCTCTTTACAATGGTCACCCATGTGCAACCACAAAATACTGCCATTTTGCAGTTCGGAATGTGACTCTGGGTCCAATCACTGTGATTGCACCTAAAAATTTACAAAATAGTAGGGACTGCAATGCAGAGAAGACCACACATTGAATCATTTTACATTTAAATTCACTCCCTTCCATAATTAAATCGTTTATTATTGACAGGGTGTATGTCCATATTTTGGGGAAAATGAAGTTATGCGTTTAAACTGATGTAGGTAACCCTAATTTTGGATTATGGGACCCAAAAAAAAAATCAAAAGTGTGTTTTGTTATCTCCTATCGAATCCGATTGAAAACACCGAATAAACATTATTTCGAAGAGAATTAGGTAAACTTTTTATTGCCTGGTATCAAATTTCAAACACTGGACATACACCTTATCAATATTAAACGACTCAATTATGTAATATAATGTATTATGTAAATTTCCAGAAATTGTAAAAAAAGAACTGCACTGCCGATAGAAAGTTATGCAACACGTACACAGTATTTCAATTTTATCTCACTATTTTGTTTTTATATTAATGCCTGTCTGTGAGTAGTCAATGCAGATAAACGTGCATGTGTATTTATTAGAAGAAAGACGTAGACTTGAATTTGAACGTTAAACAGTTTTAATTAACTGTAACAAACCACAAAAAAGAAAAAGTAAATGAATGATAGTGTGTTTACATCGTTATACTTCACTGTATCACAATTTTTACTGAATAAATTTAACTATATAAAATTAACAGAATTTTAAAATTTAATTTAATCTAATGATTAAAATAATTCTTCCTTCAAAAAATCATTATTACAAACTTATGTTCAATCTCTGTGTACATAGTATATTAATAATACTATGTAATCAATTTATTATTTATTATGTAAATCACAATTAATATAATAAAAATAATTATGAGTGAAATCCAATTTCTTATAATACCTATTCCTTCGGAAATAATTATTTATTTCAAAAAAACTACGGTATGTTCGTATTCTCTAAAAAAAACTAGATAAAAAAAGCAACAAAGTGTAGCATTTTGTTATTATTGTGTAATATTATTCGTTGTTACATGTATATAAGCATACGAAGAATTTACTGTTAAAACAGAAAGAACGGAATCGTTTAGAGGGATAATGGATGATAGCTCATTCTTTATTCAGCGGTAACTTACGTATGTACATAGTAAATTTGCTTTACAACTACATTAAAGTACCTGTACTAATTTATACTATAAACAATTACACAAATATTAATCATTTCCATTGCAATGTGTCTTTTTTTGTCAACATCCCCTTACAATTTTTAAAGTTACATGTAAAATTTAAGACGCACTCAGTGAAGTATCAGAATTGAAAATTTTATAGAAAGAATGGGAAAAGTTTTGATAGTTACACAAGAAGCGCACGAAAGGAAGACTTAGGACAATATTTCACATTTAACAGCCACGCGGCAGTTCCATCCCCTTTCATGTACGTGCAAACATCATTGTGTAAAACAAGGCACATTTGTTCCGAGTTGAAGATTTAGGTTTCCTGGAATCTAGATATCCGTTTTTCAAATTTACGAGAACGAATAATTTTTGCCGTTGCTTTACGATACCGAATACAAATGCAGATAAATCTATGATTAAAGGCAGGAAACATATTCAAGCATATTTAATATTTCGTTCATTACGCGTGAAACAAAATATGTGCGACGGCGTGGTCACTGTTTATTAGAAGCAACAGTAACAAATGAGATTCATAAATAAATGCCTGAATTGAAACAACAAATAAATTTATTGGAAGCACATGAAAATAAATTTTGTACATGTTTGTTTTGTAATGAATTAGAATATACCGTTTACAGATGATTGATGTATCAATTATTTTATTATTACAAATATATTATATTATATAATAGTGCGAAATGACAAGTATGCGTTCCCTTGTCTACATAACACAAAATGCAATAGCCGCTTATATCGAGATATGCACACTTAACACTTTATCTACCGCTCATGATTGAAGTTGCCACTCACTAACGACCGACTCAGTTGAGCGCGGATTCGTCGTCCGGCGAATTAAAAATTAAACAAAAGAAAAACGACAAACCGACCAATAGTTCCTTCTGATCGATAAACTTCGACAGTCAAAAGGTGGTTAATAGACTACCGGTCGATAAGCATTAACAACCGAAAAGCCGATTAATAGACTATCGGTCGAATAAGCGGTGACAACCGAAAAGCCGATTAATAGGCTTCCGGTAGATAAAGTGTTAATAGAGAGCATGATAGAAGAATATCAAACTTCTTATTTTTTTTTAACAATTAAATACATTATTACTCTAATAGTATCAATTACAATACAAGAAAAATACAAATAATAAACAAGATAAAGATTCATTTGATTAAACGTTCATTTTGAGAACTCCGAACTTGGTTCTGTTTCTGTCCAATGAAATAAATATGTATATTATTTCGAACTGTAAATAGATTTTTTTATAGTAGTGTAAGAGAACGAAGAGACGAAGTATTGCGCTAATATTGTATTCATTAGGCGTTAGTCAGTATTGTGAGACCGAACTTGACTTAAACCGTCCATGTGTACACCTTGTCTTATTACCTTTCCTGTAATACCGTTCTATCTCATTTCATTCTGTTTTCTTTTCCTGTTTAACCATTCTTACATGATTTATTTATATTCGCTTCTCTCGCAGAATTCGCAGTTTCATTTATGTTACTTTGTTTCAATTAGAAATTATACTTAACCCGTAACTACTACTATCCAAAATTTGTAACGTAAGTACTACTAGCGGATCTTTGGAACCCAGTCCTGGAATTTGCAATAAAAATCACATTTTGCATAAACAAAAATTTATTTCTTCTTAATAACATTAAATGAACTATATTAACAATAAAAGTAAACGAAATATTATTAAAGCCATTTTGGACAAATTGTAGAAACACTTTTCAAACGTGGGAATTTTGCACCTTGCACAGTAATTTTTGAAGCGCTGGATCAGTGGGACACGATAGTAGAAGTTACGGGTCAATTGTACGTTTCTCGTTCATTTAACACAATTTCTGTGAAAAGTAAGTTTGATGATTGGGTAATTGTGAAGAATTGGAATCCTATAGGCGTTAAAAATAGTAGTCAGAACTTACAAGGTAGATAAAGCAATCAATATTGTTCCATCTATACACATATTTTGAATAAATTTTTTAATTTCTACCGTGGCTAGAGTTATGGCATGGGCGCGTTAAATTTGCTTTTTTTTAGATTTGCTGCAATAAAGTGGAAATTTAATTTTCAGCTAGGCAATTACAGGATGCGCAAAAAAGGACCGAACACTTTAAATTGAAATATCTCTTTAATAAGAGTTTCCGGTGCTGCCAAATTTAAAAATTATTTCCCACTAATGGCGAAATCAATATCGTTTCCCGTGGAAACATATCTGTGGCTGTAAGGAAAAACGCCGCATGTCACAATTTCAAAAAATTTGAATTTATGCATTAATTGAACTGCAGAATATAGGATTTATGTATTTATCAGAAAAAAATCATGAAAACAAATTCGATAGGTTCAAAAAAATAATGCAATTTAACCGAAGTCCAATATTCAATTCATATCCATTAGGCGAAACAACGTATGTCCGCAAAATTTGGAGATTACTACGATTATTCGTATCTTTCCGTTGTGATTGCTTTTTATTTTTTATTTTTATTAACCTGCTTATACTAAATTTATTTTATATAAAATAAAACGACATAAATTATATTCTATATTTTTATTTTACCAGAAATAGCACAATATTACATACAAGTGATGCATATGAAAAAACATACATATGTATTTGAAAAGAAAAAAAAAACAAAGAAAAGAAAGAAAATCATTTGTTTTCTTTTCCCCTTAACGTCATCTTGAATCTTTTGGATCCTATTCCTTCGCTGATGCTATCTTCTTCAACCTCCAATAACTGTAAGTCGGAATCAGCATTTCGTATATATTTTGCTGTCGATAGGTTACTATAAAATGATCTAACATCAGGATCAACAAGTGGCAACATACTTAATAAATCTGTGCAATGAGATCGTAATATTTTGTTTTAGAAAAGCAACTGAACTGCGAAACAGTCAAGAAAAAGAAACACAAGTCCAGTGGGCTTGCATCGTTCTGCCTAAACTGAGGGTAAATAACTTCCATTCTGTTTATTATTATTCGTTATTTATACGAACATAGAATATTATATAAAGTGAAGGAAATATACACTTATACCGCAAAAAAAGAACAACGATACATTCCTAATATGAAAAATTGGTGTTAAGAACTTTAAACACTAATATCTCGAAAGTGAAAGCATGTGACATGCGGCGTTTTCCCTTACAACCACAGATATAAGAGAAATGAAAATCATCTTAATTGCTTACATAATATATTTTACAATATTATCTAACTACGAGCATAATACCTTAAGGCGAGTTAACTGAATTACAATTCGCAAATCGCACAAAAGTACTATAAAAAAATATATTATATAATGTAAAAAATTGGCGATTTTCATTCAGTTTTGACACTTCTATATAAAATGAAAATAATTTTTTCGTACTGAACCATGTAACCTCAGCAAAAACATATCTTCTTTGAATGATTAAAATAGGGGAAATGTGTCATATAATAAAGTTATGTGGAACACCTTGTATATCCACGTATCAAATGAATCTTCTAGTAATATTGCAGTGCACGTGGCAGTTCAATACATTATAAGGTTCTTTCTGTCACTCTTATTTTAACTTCTATTTTTAGTATTCTTTCAATTTACTATTCTTGACTTTACAAGGGCAAACATGTTTCATAATTTAGATATACACTACCGTCCATAAGTTTCAGGACACTTGTCATTTCTGTTAAAGAAATACGATACATTACCTGTATAATTGCAAAAATTTACAAAAAATATTAGAAACAGATACAAGAGTAGAAACCTGGAATGAACTGGATCAAGAAATACAATAAATCAGCTGAAATCCAAAGTCTGCCTTGTGAAGTAGGGCCAAGTATAATGTTATCAGAAATGAAGAACTCACTTATCGAGAAACTTATTGAGAAACTGACAACTAGAATGCCAACGTTGGTGAAAACGTTAATGAAGGAGCGAAAGGGCTATATTAGTGTAATAATTTGACTTTTAATTAATATCTATAGTGAGATTTGTGATGTAATATTGAATATACATTTGCTTTATGGTATAAAGTGTAGAATAGATCAGTATCTGTTCGAATTCTCCAAGAAGTTCATAACCTTATTCAAATTTATTTCAAATTCGATAAGTATCCTAATACTTATGGACGGGGGTGTATCTGTAGATTACCTACATAGATATCACTAACAAAAGGTAAGATTCCAATGTTAAAAAGATTGTAAGTTTGTAATATAACAAAAAACAGAAATTGCGTCAATTTACACATACCGTCTGTCTAGTATTAAAGCGCGATATGCAGATAAAAAATACATAATTAATTTAAATATGTTTGTGATATGTAGTACACATATATAAATATACGTATATATTAAATACACAAAAACGTACATAAAATATACAAGATATATTATTACTTCGTGCTACGTGAAATGTATTTGTTGTATTTTCCTTGAATTGAATGAATTTTTTCAGTGCAAGAGATTATGAAGTTACCATTTGTTGCTTAGTTCCTCAATTTGAAATCCCTTCATTTGAATTTATAATGCAGAACATTACATTTCTTCTGCGTGAATTCCTCCTTCATGCAACTTTATTCGTTCAATTCAACTGCGAAGAAAATTAGAAGAGAAACTAAGCCCGGTTTACTTTAGCTCAGCGTCTACCCAAATCCCTGTTCTATTTGAGAGGAATTTCGTTCCACGCGGAGAAATTTTAGATTTACATTCACATACGTTAAAATACATAAGTAAAAGGAACACGAATTTCCTCAGTAAACAATATTAAAGTTTCAAACTGGAACTGATTTAATTAATCGGTTCTGCGTTGTATTGTACTTCAATATTCTGTAATTAGGTCAAGTCACTTAATATTAACATCGAAACTTGAGACGCTGGTTGCATGTATTGTACTCCGTTAGTGTTTATGGCAATTCCTCGCAAATGGCTGATTAAAGCTGAAAACTATTATGTCTGTACTTACAGGGTGTTCAAGAAATGAGTTCTCTGTGGATGTGCGGGTATCCAGAAATTTTGGATTCATTAGTATCGTCACACTGTGATACTAGTGATTTTCGAGTATCTGAATTTCAGTTCGGATTGAATCATGTTCAGGATGAATCAACTTATAATTTTTTTACGGTTAGTGTACACTAGATGGATACAGGGTCTCCATGCTATTAATTTATTTTCATACATACATTTACATACTAAACCAAGGAAGAATATTTTATAAAAGAACAGAATATTTCAGTTTACTTTTTCCACAGTGGTACGTACTTTTGTCGCAGCGCCTTACATGTGCTTGTTAGATTTTATTTAAATAATAGTTTATTCAAACAAAAAGTAGGCAATACATTGCCATTTTATGCGTGTTTAGTGGTCAATAAGGAAGTTAATAAGGTGACAAAAGATATATACTGTACTAAGAAAGAAAAATAACTATATAAACTGTATATATATATATAAAGTGTAAGTGAACTGTATAAAAGTCTTTATGTATCTCGCGCATCTTGCGCTTGTGTCTTTGCGCTGCGGAGGCTTTGCTCGGATTGATGCAGCTCATTGCTTTTCCCTGAAAAGTGTTCTGGAAAATCTGCGGGTCAAAAATTCTAACACTTTCCTGCTGCAGCCTGTCTGTGTGTGTGATGCGTGTATTTGTTGTGTGTGATTGGCTGAATTGTGGACGTACGAGTATGTATACATACGACAGATTTCTTTGACTTACACTTCCGACACTATCAAAATCATTAGATTCTGCGCTGCATTTGACTACTTGCGATTATATACTTCCTACTCTAATGACACTAATTAAAAACTAGCTTATTTTGGTTCAGTTTGTTAAAAAATCATTTAAGAAGTACAAAATATTATATGTATCATTTAGAATGGCGAAAAGCTAAGCTTTCGACACCGAAAATGTTCAGCTCTGAGATATTCCGCAGTCAAAGGGTTACTAGAGTGGTATATCAATTTTCCATATTCGCATAGTTCTCCAAACTTCTCAACGAGGGAAGACGTTTAAGTGGAACTTCACTCTGTGGGCGGTGCAGATTTAAGGATAAACGACATCACGCAGCGCTCCAAAGAGACTGCAACATTTTGGTTTACTTGGATTTAGTCGTGAGTTGAAATATATAGAACGTTATGTTTCGCGATTGAATTTGGATCGTGTAACACCGATTTATGTCACATTTCTTTTGGAAACTCAAACAACTATGTTCTGTTTCTTTTCATTTCTCTCATGCCTTCTCTTAATCCGATTATTAACCCTTTGACTGCTAGCGGCGCCTATAGGCTATTGACAAAGCCGCTCACCGTGTATCAAAGAGTAGATATATAGAATGCTAGGGTTCTAATACAATCAATTTGGGATTTCAGTGGTTTTAATTTTAACTATATTTAAGTACAATGAACAAGTAGTGCACGCAGTAGCTAGTGTGTCCTCTTAGGAGGCCGGCAGGGGAGAGAGATTCCAATCCCTGCGTGGGACCAGCAGTTGTTTTCTGGGGCGGCGTGGTGATCCACTCATCAGACCCGCGCGCCGCATGGTGGACGGCGATGGCACCACGCCGCGCCCCGATGGTACAACTGCCCGGTCGGCAACTGGCGCCGCACAGTGGCGAGACTGAGACGCCACATCTACTCCCCTCCCAGTGACTGAGTCAGAAGGAATCTGGAACGAAACTTTTTTGTTGGTAATTTTGGCGCGTGGTTGATGTTGGCCAAGTTGTTGTTGATGGTCAGGTTGTTGGTGATGGTCGGGTTGTTGGTGGTGATCAGGTTGTTGGTGTTGATCAGGTTGAAACTGATGGTCAGATTGGTCTATGTAGGCTGGTTTGAGCATGTCAATGGAGACTGCCTTATCCGCTCCCTTGATCTTGATGATGTAGACCTTGTCATCAACCCGTTTGACCACTTCATGTGGACCGGTATATGGCTGCTCAAGTGGCTTCTTAATAGAATCAACTCTTTTGAATACGTGGCTGCAAGTGGCGAGATCTTTAAGTATGAACAATCTGGGCTTGGTGTGATGTGCCGTGGGAGTTGGTTTGACAGCTTGCATGCGTTGCCGTAGCTTCCTAATGAAGACTTGGGGGTCCGCTGGAATACTGTTTGTCACAAAAAAATTCACCAGGTATGCGCAGTGACGTACCAAAAAGCATTTCGGCTGGAGATGCTTTCAGGTCCTCCTTGTAGGTGGTGCGGAGTCCAAGAAGTGCAGTTGGTAGTATGTCAGGCCAAGGTGTTTGTGAATTGCACATAAGTGTGGCCTTCAACGTGCGGTACCATCGTTCCACCATACCGTTGGACTGCGGATGGTATGGTGTGGTTCTGATGCGTTTGATACCTAGTAGTTGAGTGAGGGATGAGAAAAGGGCAGACTCAAATTGAAGTCCCTGATCTGTGGTGATAGTGAGCGGCGTTCCAAATTGACAAATCCACTGAGTGTAGAAAGCAGATGCGACTGTGTCTGCTGACATGTTGGTCAGTGGAATAGCAAGTGGCCATCTGCTGAATCTGTCGATAATGGTCAGACAATATCGGAGATCTCCAACCTTCGGTAATTCAATAAGATCGAGGTGGATATGATCGAATCTGTTGTCCGGAACATCAATGTGATACGGCGGAAGGCGATTATGACGATGCACTTTGGATCGTTGGCACGGAATGCATTGTCTGGTCCACAGTAGTGCGTCCTTCTTAATTCCTGGCCAGACGAATTTCTCGCGTAATTTCCTCGCAGTGGCTCTTCCGCTGGGGTGAGACAGCCCATGTATGGTGTTGAAAGCCTCACGTCTAATGGCGGCTGGTATGTATGGCCTGACAATGCCGCCCAAAATGTCACAATAAATGTCGTGTCTATCGATATTTAGGCGGTGAAGGGCCAGTGATGTTTTCAGATGCAGTGTATCCATCTCGACATCCTGTTGTTGGGCCGTGGCGATGGTTTGAGCATCCAGTTCTGTTGGCATTGTGATGGCGTTCACTCGAGACAGTGCATCTGCGACTACGTTCTCTTCTCCCTTGGTGTGGACAATCTCAGTGGTAAACTGTGAAATGAAGTCCAGCTGACGAAGTTAGCGAGGCGAGGCTTTATCAGCACGTTGGGAGAAGGCGTAGACCAATGGCTTATGGTCAGTCTTAATGACAAAACTGCGACCCTCGAGGATGTGTTTGAAAAATTTCACCGCCGCAAATATTGCTAGGAGCTCACGATCATACGTGCTGTACCGAGATTCCGCTGGGCTGAGCTTCCTGGAGAAAAAGGCCAATGGCTTCCAGGTGTTGTCGCACAGTTGCTCCAATGCAGCCCCGATGGCAGTGTCGGAGGCGTCAGTGCTGAGTGAAAGGCAGGCATCTGGTGTGAGGAAAGTCGTGCGAGAGGCTTTGATGACAACCTGTTTACATGCCTCAAGAGCTTCCTCAGCGACTGGAGACCATGGTACCTTGCGCTTGTCCTTCTTCTTGGCGTTTCTCAGGAAGTCAGTCAGCGGTGCTTGCATCTGTGCAGCCCCAGGTATTGCCTTCCGGTAGTAGTTGATGAGTCCTAAGAACCGGCGCAGGTCGCTGACAGTATCAGGCTTTGGATAGCTGGCAATTGCTTGGATGCGTTCTGCTGGTGGGGAGTAGCCATCCTTGTTCACGGTGAAACCCAGGTAGATGACCTCCAATTGTCGAAATTGACATTTGTGCGGGTAAATGGTCATCTGGTTTGCTCTGAGAATGTCGAAACCGGCCGTCAAATGTTTCAGGTGTTCCTCATGTGACCTTGAGTAGATGATGAGGTCGTCGATAAAGCACCCAACAAAGTCTAATCCTCTAAATAAGTTATCCATGTGGCGCTGGAATGTTTGAGTGGCATTTCGTAGGCCAGGTGGCATCCCAAGAAATTCAAAAAGTCCGAATGGCGTAGTGACAGCCGTTTTTGGGATGTCAGCTTCGGCCATGGGGATTTGGTGATATGCCCTGACCAGGTCGATAGTACTGAAGACTGTGGAACCGTGGAGCCTCTGAAGAATGTCATCACCATGGGGCACAGGATAGCGATCTGGAACTGTCTGTGCATTTAGACGTCTGTAGTCCCCAGTGGTTCGCCAGCCACCAAGTTTTTTGGGGGCCATGTGAATAGGGCTGGCCCATTGGCTCTTGGATGGACGAACTACATTGTGATGGAGAAGAAGCTCAAAATCCTCTCTAGCCACCTTCAGCTTATCACCCGTGAGACGACGTGGACGCTCATTGACTGGTGGTCCAAAAGTGTCAATGTGATGTGCTGTTGTGTGGTCTGTTGCGGTGGCATGTACGGTGTTGGGCCTTGTGATGTCGATGTAAGTGTTTAACAGCCCCCTGTAACCTGCGTGGTCTAAGCCCGGGCAAGTTGCCTGGCCAATGGTAGACACGCTGTGGATTTCTGCTCTAGCAAGTTTGCCCTTGGTTGTTAGCGAAGTTGTGGAATCGATAAGGCAGCAGTTCTTCAAATCTAGGAGCAGGGTATGGTGCGCCAGGAAGTCTGCTCCGAGGATTGCCGATTGAACATCTGCTATGATAAAAAGCCAATTAAATACTCGACGACAATTAAGATCTAATGAAAGCATTTTTTGGCCGTATGTCTTGATCCTGGTTCCATTGGCTGCAAATAGCTCGAGGTCGTTTGGATTCAGGTTGTATTTGATGGCGGCCTTAGGTAGCAGAGAGATGACCGACCCAGAGTCCACAAGGAATTTCATGTTCGTTGTGCGGTCATGAATATGGAGACGGTATTCCCTTGTTGGCGGTGAGCAGGTGGTGATGCTGTCGCCTGCCGCCTGTACGGTCGACAGCAATTTCAGTTTCCCTGGCTGTATGTGCAGGGCGTCGTGCAGTGTTTGGCGTTTGCACCGAACTTCCGGTGGTAGAAACATTCTCTGCTTGGTGATGGAGCTGATTCTCTGGTGAGCGAGCGTTGTCGGCTGCGACCACGTTGAGCGCCATGAGAGAGGTTGCGGCTCAATGCTCGTGTCAGATCCTTGATGTGCGTGGCGAGCTCGGCCATGGTGAGCTTCATGGTAGCCAAATCCTGGGCCATGCTGGTGAGGACTGAATCAGTGAACCTACGGTTGGGCGATTCAGTACGGCTGGCTGCTGGGTGAGTGGCCATTACATGTAGACCGGAGTGACTTTCCATGAGCTCATCTGCTAACTCGGCTTGCTCGTTCAACGTTGCTGCCCGTGGAATCTTGAGATACCTCACTATGTTTTGTGGGAGCAGTGTCAGCCATCTCACGCGGAGCACGTCTTCAGAAGCACGGTCACCAGCAAGGCCTCTCAGTTGACGCAGAAGTTGACTGGGCTTCTTGTCTCCAAGTTGGACCTCTGAGAGCGCCTTGTGTAGTTGTCGGTCTGCCGAGTCTGAAAAGCGCTTGATTATTTCGACTTTCAGTTGCGAGTACCTGTCTGTGTCCGGTGGATTTCGCAAGATGTCTGCGACTTCCATCATAGTCTCGACATCGAGTGAGCTGACGATGTGGTTGTACTTGGTCGCATCGCTGGTGATCCGGTTCGTTTGGAACTGTGCTTCGACCTGGACAAACCATAGACCGGGGTCGTTCTTCCAGAAAGGCGGTATCCTGGGCGAGTTGGTGGCGAGCACTGTCGGTGATGTAGTGGAGACATCCAACTGTGTCAGGATAGTTTGGTCGTGGTAATCCGGCGAATCTCGTGATCCAGATGCCATCGTGTCGGATGCTGGGGCACGCACGTTTGTTTGTCTCGGTGGTGTGTGTTGAAGAGACATGAACGACTGAATGTCACGCGAGTAAGTAAGCACGTGATGAGTTGCAGATGCAGGACGCGTTGAAAGGACAACACCGAATTTTCACACAAAAAAAAAGGAATGCACTTGTTAATTGTCTGTGAGGGTTTGATACACTGTTTGGGGCACGTGGTGAAGAGACGCGCGAGTTGTGTTACGAGTTTTGAAATACGTGGTGAGTGGGCACGTGGGCGAATGGACTATGTGATACGCGCGCAAAAGGGGTAATCCACTGAAATCACGTCGGCGTCACCATTATAGAATGCTAGGGTTCTAATGCAATCAATTTGGGATTTCAGTGGTTTTAATTTTAACTATATTTAAGTACAATGAACAAGTAGTGCACGCGGTAGCTAGTGTGTCCTCTTAGCAGGTCGGCAGGGGAGAGAGATTCCAATCCCTGCGTGGGACCAGCAGTTGTTTTCTGGGGCGGCGTGGTGATCCACTCATTAGACCCGCGCGCCGCATGGTGGACGGCGATGGCACCACGCCGCGCCCCGATGGTACAACTGCCCGGTCGGCAACTGGCGCCGCACAGTGGCGAGACTGAGACGCCACAGATATAATAAAAGGCGACACTCCGAGCGGCACATTTGAAGTCGACCGGTTTACTTGCCCTTTAAATTGGTTGTATAGACAAGCGGGAAATTTAAATCAACTGAATTTAATGTCTTTATTTCATGTCAACCTCTGGTGTTTGGAAATCTATTTGTGTCATAAATTTTCTGCATGTTGTTAATATTAGCTTTCGGAGTATTTACATCAATCTTACAAGATTAAAAAATTTAAAAAGAAGAAATAGAATAGAATGATAACTCTAAAAAGTATATTATAAAAATATACATTACAAATGAATTATAAAAATATTTATGCCAAATAAATTATAAACAAATATGTAACAAATGAATTACCATAATATACAGGATGATTCACGCAACAGTAACAAGCCATATCTTTTTTTTGGTTGCAGTTAGAAAAAAATGTGAGAGGAAAAAGATGAATGGTTCAAGGTGGACTATGTATTCGCAGCCATATTTTTTTTGCATCTGTAATAATGCATGTGCATTTTGCAGTTGCACTATTTGTTTAAATGGAAACCTTCGTCTTTTTTACATATGTCGAATCCTCTCGTCATTCTGCGTAAAAAAGTTATTAGGGTAATATGGTCGAAAAATGAACAATTCGCGAGGTATTTGGAAAAAATGTCTTTATTAAAGGAGATGCTCAAACGCCTTTCCATTACAGTCTAAACATTTTGTACAATGCTTTTTGATCGTTTTCATAACCGAATTAAGTTGATCTTTGGTTACTGCTTTGCAATTTACTCTTATTTGTTCTTTTACTTCTTCTACAGAATTTACTAGATGTGAGTATACCTTATTTTTTAAGTAATCCCATAGAAAAAAATCTAAACAGTTCAAGTCGGGTGAACGGGGTGGCCAGGGTGTCGGAGAATGTGTACTGAAATACTTATTACCATATGTACGTGTCAGTAATTGTGTAACCACCCTTGCATTGTGTGCTGGAGCACCATCTTGTTGGAAATATTGCAAATTTAATCGAGTTTGTAGTGGAACATCATGAAAAAGTGTTGTCAGTATTGATTGTAAAACGTGTAAATATCTTTCGGCATTTAAAATGTTGTCGAAAAAATATGGACCAATAAGACTAGTATTCAAAATACCACATCACACGTTAATACTAAATCGTATCTGATGATTGGTAATTCTTCTAATGTGTGGGTTTTCCATTGCCCATATGTGTTCTTTACGACGATTAAATACACCACTGTTTGTGAATGTACATTTATCTGTCTATAAGACTTTTCGAGGAAAATTTTCATCTTTTTCTATTTCATTTAATACGAATCGACAAAATCGTATGCGTCTTATCTCATCTCCATTATGTAATATTTGTCCAATATTAAAATGATATGAATGTAACTTTTGACGTTTTAATATTCGTACAATGGAAGCTTGACATATGTTGCATTGTCGTGATATTTTTCGTGTGAAGCATTTGGATTAATTTGTAAGTATGCTAAGACGTCTATTACGTTATTCTCGTCGTTTAATACTGGCTTCGGAACATTCTTTGTAGGTTTTATAAATGCACCACAGTTTCTTAAGTTTCTCTCCTACCTGTGGAAGTATCCTCGTGATGGTTGCCGACGTTCGGAATATTTCTCACGATACATTCGAACTATTGCAGATTAATTTTTATTACACTCCACATACACACCGTACATATCAACTCTTTCACTATTCGTAAAATGTGCCATTTTATGAATTATAAGTTGTACAACTGTGGTAGGTTTCGTACTCGCGTTACGATAAATTACCATCGACTGATGAAACGTTTTCGAATACATATCTGCTTTTGTTATGAAAACAAACAACAATCAAGATGCGATGAAAGAAACGTTTACATAGTGTTACAATGAAGCGTTTGAGCATCTTCTTTACTAAAGATATTTTTTCCAAATACCTCGCGAATTGTTCATTTTTCGACCATATTACCCTAATACTTTTTTACGTAGAATGACGAGAGGATTCGACATATGTAAAAAAAAGGAAGGTTTCCATTTAAAAAAATAGTGCAACTGCAAAATGTACATGCATTATTACAAACACGCGGAAAAAATATGACCGGGAATACATAGCCCACCTTGAACCATTCATCTTCTTCCTCTTACATTTTTTTCTAACTTCAAGCAAAAAAAGATATGGCTTGTTACTGTTGCGTGAATCATCCTGTATATTGGAAACATATTACAAACATTATAAATATAAGTATATAATATAAATTTATTTATAATAAGTGTAATAAATATAAATGTATTACAACATATGTGTGTTACAAAATATTTACAAATTCATAGTTATACAGAGTTTTCTATCTTTTTGTATAATTTTTAAAAGTTGTATTACTGTACTTGAGGACATAATAAATCCTTAAGCGAATAAATAATTTGAATAATTATTCTGTAGAAAAATACTTTCGGATGAGTAAAACTGACAATATTTGTACATAATTCAAATAAATTATTTCCTATACTCTCATGTGGTTAAGGAGATTCCGCATTTGAGAAAAATATAGTTTCTAAGGAAAACAAGAAATTATAAAAACTTTCACAGGGATTTCTTAATACACAATATAGATTCTACTGTGTGATTAGACCCCTCGGTTTGACACATCACAATCGGTGTACTTTCTGGGAAAATAGAAGATTATTCATTTTTAAGTATCTTGTTACAGCTTAGAAAATACTTCAAAATCATATTCTTGCTTTGTGTGACAAAATTCTATACACTATAGGTATTATATAACGAGCTCGAGATGTTTTGAGACTTCAATATTAGACGTACATCGTTACAAGCAAAAATACAATGTCCACCAATTTCTTTAATGTTTATGTTTGCAGTACTATCATAAAAATGTGCTAATATCGCGGAAAGGATACGTTTCGGACAAATGTTTATGTGACCATTTCTCATCCTCAAAATGATTAGAACTCGCTTCTAAAGTTTGCATATCTATTTCTAAAACACGCTGTATACTTGACACGTTGAGCGCCGCAGTGGAAAATCCCGCAACTAGTCAGGCATGCGTATATACCTTTTTATTAACATGTTGAACGCCGCATCGGTCACCGGTGACCGTCACCTCAAATTTAATTTAATTAAATAATTTGTAAGGGAGAAAAAATTGGGTGGACTAGACCGGGAATCGAACCCGGGACCTTCCGCTTTCCGGGCGGGTGCTATCCCAACTAAGCTATCCAACCCACTACCAATTTATCTCTCTAAATTCAACACACTGAGCGGCTGCCGCCTACAGCTCGGCCAGCCTGACAAACGTGGCCGTCCTCGGCCACACACAAATTCAAAATTCACAAAACACAATGACCAAACGTCATAGCACGAGGGCGAATCCCACTTCTGAATTGTAAGGGAGAAAAAATTGGGTGGACTAGACCGGGGGAATCGAACCCGGGACCTTCCGCTTTCCGGGCGGGTGCTATCCCAACTAAGCTATCCAACCCACTACCAATTTATCTCTCTAAATTCAACACACTGAGCGGCTGCCGCCTACAAATTATTGATTGTCGCGAAATTCTGAGCAAGCTTCATACTGAAACAATAATGTAGGAACAGCAGAACACGATCAAGTACTCAAATGTTTCCTTTCTTTAAGACTTATATAAACAGTTACTAAATTATATTGTGTCTGATTAGGTGTAGCCGTTTTCACTTTGACATTCAACGTGTTAGCATGTGTCGTTGAATACAGGGTAAGTCACCTAAGACAAGCCATCTGAATAGATGGCGCCTAGAGTTTTGGCGCTAGAAAAAAGTGTTGGAAACAAAAGTCGTTTGGTTCCTGGGGGGCCATTATATGGTGGACAAAACTTTTTCCCAAGTGGAGGAGCTTAGGAGATTTGAAGGTCACCTCAATTATTTTAAATGGAACTATGTATATTTAAACACCTACAATTGTAGCCCCGCTCAAGACGATAGTCAGTGAAGGTCACTCAAAGTCATGAATATAAAAAATGGTGCAAAATGAAAATTCTTTGTGAATGCTTCCGAAGCAGAATATTCTCGGCTTTATTAACGGAATCAAGTTTGTTTACATTTACATCCACGCAGTGGTGTGGGCAGTAGTATGAGTGTAAACAAATACTACACTTTGGAAGATAAATATGCTTACTACTGTCGCGAGTAGTAAGTTAAGAAGTGCGATCTTTATTTACAAAGCGTGGCGTGTAGCCTACTATCTACCAACCAACGATTCCAGCTCACTTGACTCCTTAGGAACTGACGAATTTATAACATTTTACAATTATAAATGACCTTATATGCAGGTCGAAAGGCGTGTGAACTCGCGTATATTAGCTTGATTTAAAATATAAATTAATTAATACATCTATTTCGAAGTATCTTCGTAAAAATGTCAGCGATTTTGCATGAAACACGCATGAACTTGCATACAGGGTGACTCAGGTTCTTCCCATCAAACTGTGTCCATGTGTTCTACGTACAGAAATAAGCTAAAAATGTTATACATTCATATGCCCGTAAATGTTTCATTAAAGAGTTATAACGAAAATATGAAATATAGTAACGGTATGATACAGCGTAAGGGTTGCTTGATAGTACTTATCTAACTTATTTGTACAGCTGTATTTAATCATTGTAATCGACCTAGGTAAACAATAAAGTTTTGTTTATCGTCAAACTGCCAATTTGTATGTAAATATGTATACTCAACTGTTGATATTTTTTGACTGAACGTGAAATAATTAAAGGAATAAAATTGCATTTTGCCGTTGAAATGTTCATTTATCACGAGTTTATGTGCGTTGAACTGCAGAAATATCCACAGTCTATTAATAAACTATTATTATTTTTACATTTCAAAATGTTCACAATTTTTATAAATACAAATGAATTTACTGATATACGAATTTCATGTCCTTAATTCTGTTGCATTTTAGTAAACATATTAGTAATTCTCCAATCAGGCCTCCGTCATCATTATCATGCAGCTGATACAGCTCCATAAATTCATTAGGTCAATATCATTGAACTATTCTCATCCTACCCCATACAAGAACACTTCGTTACTGTGCATTTCATAGTTCTGTTATAATTTTCTAACAAAGCATTTATGGGTGTATAATTTTATAACATTTTTTACTTATTTCTCCTTGTAAAACACACTGGCAAGGTTTGCCGGAAAAGCCTGGGACACCCTGCATAAGCTTGATTCGAAGACAAATAAAGGAAGACTCCGATTTCGTTGTATGTAGGAGCAAACATCAACGATTTTGCATGAAATACGCATGAGCTTGCATGTAGCAGCTTGTTCGGAGAGTTGAATAAATGAAGGCGCGTATTTCGAAATATCCTGATGCAAATATCTATACTTTCTCGATTTATTTTTATGTGGAAATCGCATAGATATCGGCCGTTTCACGAATGTCATCTTCATCTATGCAGAGTGCTCCAGAACGAATAGCATAACTCGAAAGAGGACATATTCAAAAATAGGATACTATTTATAGTACATACTTATGTACATACATATACAGAATGATTCACGCAACTGCAACAAGCCATATCTATTTTTTGGTTGAAACTAGAAAAAAATGTTAAAGAAAAAAGATGAATAGTTTAAGGTGGACTACATATTCACGTTCATATTTTTTTCGCAGTTGCAGTAATGCATGTGCACTTTGCAGTTGCCCTGTTTTTTTAAAAGAAAACCTTCCTTTTTTTGCACGCATCGTATCCTATCATCATTCGACGTAAAAAAGTATTAGAGTAACATAGTCGAAAAATGCTTAATTCGCGAGATATTTAAATTACTGTATGTAATAACCATGTGCGGACGCTGCGTGCGGCCAAGTTGCAGTAGTACACACTGTGCCATTGCATCGAACGCCTATGGGCGCCTACAGTACACGATGAGCGGATATGTCAAGCGCCTATAGGTGATGTTACCAGTCAAAGGGTTAAAGATGCTGAAACGATTCCCTATTGCATCCTAAACATTTCATAATTTTTCATTGTTTTCATAACCGAGGTGACCTTTGATTATTGTTGTGCAATAAAAATAAAATCTGTATTGTTTCTTTTTTGGAGTATGAACGTCCTTAATAAAGATATTTATGTAAAACTAACATGCCCTGGACACGGCTTCGTCCGTAATTTTTTCTACGTACAGAATTCCGAATATTACGTTTTTTTTCCTTATATCTTGTAGCTAGACGAATTCTCTTTCGAGCATTTGTTGAGAAGTGCTACAATGAAGCGTTTGAGCATCTCCTTTAATAAAGACATTTTTTCAAAATGCCTTGTAAATTAATTATTTTTCTACCATGTTACTTTTTTACGTAGAATGACGAGAGGATTCGATGCATGCAAAAAAGGAACGTTTCCATTTAAAAAAATAGTGCAACTGCAAAATGCACATACACTATTACACTTGCGAAAAAAATATGATTGTGAATATATAGTCCTCCATGAACCATTCGTCTTTTTCGTCTAACATATTTTTCTAACTTCAACTAAAAAATAGATATAGCTTGTTACAGTTGCGTGGATCATCCTGTATAGTTCGATTCTGCATACAAAAATAAGTCAAAATTGAAGGATAATAACATGTTTTTCTTTAGGATCCTTCGATCCTGTGAAAAACCTACTTTAACATAAGAAAAATTACTGTAAGGTGAATGCCTTTCAATAATTCCATTATATTACAACTTTTAGAGCGTGAAACATTTATCCTCACCGAAATATCGGTGTAGAAACTTCATGTACACAAATGTGACCACCAGGTCTGAAAGGATTAATGGAAGTGCTAATGACTAGTATTGCAAATTGTTCGAACTTAACTAGCGATCACCTTAATTCTTTAATGAAAAACATAAAGATACGATTTGTGAAAAATATCATGTGTAGCTGGTGAAATTTCGTTTTATCAAAGAATATTAGTTGTTTATAAAATTTGTTGAATTGAACAAAATGCGCAATATAATGGTATAGGAGTGTAACAAAAGTACAGTTGGATAAAGAATATTCAAAACTATAAATAATGTGAAAATTCTTGATTTATTCCAAAAATAAAAATAAAATAAACATTGTTATTCATTAAAAAACGAGCAGTTTTGTCTTTAAAAAATTACTCAAACTGTAATGACATTCCTTTCAAGCAACAAGAGTTTTATGAATTTTCCCAACTAGTCTGGCGTACTGGAATACTCCCCTGAAATGAAATTTAGTCGCAATAGCATGAACCACGCCATGTCGTGCTGCAACAATAGAAGTAAAGTAATAAAATTCCAGGCATAATCGCAGTTGAATGCACCAAACTGTACCTTAAAAGCAATGTGTTTTTATGATTATTTTTTTATTAATCACCTATTCTTATGAACGTTTTCTAAGAAGATGAACAAAACTAATAGCGTACTAATTTTCTTCAATTTTATCAGACATTTCATTTCAGTAGATATACCCAAAACCGATCTAATCGAAGAAGTCTGAAACGTAATTTTACACTACCGGCTGAATAACGCCAATCTGGATAAAGCGTAATTTTACGCTACCGGCTGTCAATCTGTTAAAAAATTGAAATATCTTATGACGCATTCATTTTTTTAATATCTTACCCTAATACTTTTGTACACTAAACATTCGGCAGAATGGATTTATGTAAAAAAACAGGCAGTCCCATGAGAATAAGTGCCACTGCACTTTGCTTTTTTTTTATTTTCAACTTAGAAAGACGTACAGTCCTACTCAATTGCGAGACTACCTTGAATAACAGGAATGCAGCTTGACGAAATGAAATTTCTTTTGTATAATTATACATATAAAATACAATTCAAAAATAGTATTTAAATGTGACCCAATAGCAATCTAAAATGACACGCTTTTCACAGTAAAGGAATTATATAAACCATCACGGAAGTTTTATAATAATTAATTTTACCTTACAAGTTAAGTATAGAAGTAGTTACAACACAAAAATTATTCACTAGAAATGTAGTAATTATGAGAGTAAATGTGAAGTAAAAATGAACTTTTATCATAAAAATGTTTTGTAACAGCAATACTTTAACATGTTGTAACATTATAAAAATATTATCATGCTGTAAAATAATTGAAGACATTAAATCTATTTTGTTTCTTCCCATATTCATTGCGTATTTCGAATATAATTTTTGCAACTGTGGAAAGTAGTAGTGTATGAACTTATAAATAATAAGAGATTTGAATAGAAAAAAGGAACATTGACGAAGTAATAAAACAAAGCAATATCACGTAAAACATAAATTAAGATTGGGTTATAGTCATTATCATATTATCCCCCATTTCCGTATTTATGAACGACTATGGGTAGCGGTTTTATACGAGGCATTATACCTTCACATAAATTTCATTGTTAAGTTTCAGTTACTATGCAAATGACATTCTGCGTTTAATGTATAGCAGTTTCTAAATGATTTGTTTCCTGCGATGGAATGTTTCATTCGACCAAGTTACAATGCAATATGGGAGGTCGGCACTACGCTTGAGCAAATACAATAATTAATTGAATTGAAATTACGTTGTATTGCTACTTTACGTAATAAAACAGTTTAGAACTTTTAAAGCGTAGGCTATTCAAAAATTTATAAACAATCATGCACATGAAAAAATAATTTCTTATGATTTATCCTATATTTAAGTTTAAAACACATGTTTTTGCCACAATTTATTTTTGTAAAAAATACTTTAGGGTGATTTCTTAATATATATACATAATTCGCATGACTTTATCAAATGTGACGGGCCCTGGTAAAAAGGGGTTGACATATGAGAAAAACGATTTTGACTTTCTTATGTTTTTTTATATACAAAAGTATGCTTTTTTCAATGAGACTGTAACGAGCGCGCAGGGGTTTCCCGACGTTCGTCGATACCGTCGAAGGAAGGAATATGACATCAGTAATTTTTCTCTTTTTTTTAATATGGTATTGCGCTACGTTTAGTCACGTTACGCGCATCCCATCTTTTAAGGGGCACCCGGGCCCATCGTTTTGGGTATTGCAACTCTTAATCTACTACGTCTGCCACCAGTTATGTTATTGTTGCTATTGTTATATACGTGCACGCACTTTCGTTCGGATTGCTACCAAAAGATAATATTGAATTATGTAGGTGTTCGATATTAAGTGTACGGAACATTTTGAATGTCTATGGTAGTGTGGGTTGGTCGAGCTAAAAGAAACACCTGTAATATAAAATGCGTGCGTCTATGTACGTGCAGACGAACAAATACTTCATTCAAAATGAATCTAAGTCTCTAAACAGGTTACAATACAAGTTTTTATTGAGTTCGGAGATTCTCTAGTCCCACACGGGCCCTTTCATCTGATCGTTTAGTCCCGCAACTGGGCAGACACGCGAAAATACCTTTTTATTAACATGTATCGTTGAATATATAAATATTTATTTATTTGATAATGTACTTCCTATTTTGTACTGGCTTTGTAATGTAGCTGAAACTTAAAATTTCGTTGGGGTTGTACCATCTACCCCTTGTAATTCTCACTCGAATTTTACGAGGTCGTAAATCTCGCTTACGCTACAACGGCAACTTGAAGACGGTGGTGTCCGTTCCAACTTAATGAACCGAACTGGTTATTAGAATGAGAGATTTAAGTTGTTTCAACAATATATTCTGATACTAGTATACAATATATAACAAATTTAATAACAGATAACCGAGATGTGTATTGCGTAAGACAATGCTTGATTTTTTACTGACTATTTTTTGCGGATGGTGTCTATTTATTTCGGATGGTGAGGATGTCTGTCTAGAGGGTGTGTTTTGTAGAATATTTCTGATAGGTCAAGAGAATTGTCAATTTGTCGGAGAAGGAGCAAGATTTTAGGAGGAGAGGGTGGAGAGAGATCTAAGTAATATATTTTGGGTTAGGGGAGGTTTGGGCTGTAGGAGTTCATTTTGGTGTCCACGGAGGTAATAAAGTCATAAAGTCTGTAGATCTGCTGACCGTGCTTGCAAGGAAATTAGTATGCCCACATAAATTGATCACTTATTGACTCTGAGCCGTTTACTACATCTGCTGGCTTTATGAGTTTATAGTCGTTACGTGACACCTCAGGAGTTTTACGGATTTTCGACATCTATTCGCGTTTTATGTTTTTTCAGTGACGAACATGCCGGCCCCCGTTGAAGTTTATTGTTCAGCGAGTTGAGGCGTTAAGATATACGACCTTGCTTAATTATCTTAGTCTGTTGGTAGTGATGCAATGCTTCTAACGTTTCAGACAATGGTGGTTGTAGCTGTTTTTATGGTGACGGTTCAAATAATGCCGTCGCGACCTGGATGGGTTTCCGTGATTCTTCCCATCTTCCACTCCAGCAGAGGTTGGTCGTCATCTCGAATGAGGACCAGTGTGTCTCGTCGGATATTGTGGTTCCCACATTTGCTTCTCGTGTTTAACCCATTCAGATATTCCTTGTGCCATCTGGTCCAGAAATCACGGCGTATTTACTGGATGTGGTGCCATCGGGATAGTAATGATTGTCAAATTCAAAAATGTCCTGGAGTGAGCGGAGATAAATCGTTTGGATCACACGAGAGGGGTGTGTGAGGGCGTAAGAACTGCTTTGATTTCAGTGATGAGAGTGGTGAATTCTTCCAATGTGAATAGTGTTTCTCCAACTACTCGTTTCGGATGATGTTTCATGGATTTTACGACAGCATCCCATAAACCTCCGAAGTTGGGCGATTGTGGGGGGATGAATTTCCAAGTGATGCCTTTTTATGATGTCATGTTGGTGATCTTGTCCTTATGAGCGTCTGTTTGAAATAATTCATACAACTCTTCTAACTGGTTGTGGGCACCGATGAAATTCGATCTGTTGTCAAAGTGGATGGTGCTGCATTTTCCTCTCCGAGCCATGAATCTTCACAACGCTGCAATGAAGCCTTCGGTGGTCATGTCAGTGACGACTTCAAAATGAACAGCCTTCACTGCGAGACAAAAGAAGACAGCGGCGTAGACTTTCAGACTGTTGCGGTTGCGAAACTTCTTTTCCTTGATGAAGAATGGCCCACAAGAATCCACATCGACGGTGTTAAAGGGACGATTTTCTGTCACGCGAGCAGCCGGTAAATCTCCCATGATGCATTTTGTAGGTGGTGGACTGAAACGGAAGCATCGTATACATCTTTGGACGATTTTTCGGACTTGATTCCTTCCGTTGAGGGACCAGTATCTTTATTGTATACAATATGCCTGTTTGGAGATGATGTAAATTAAATTGATTTATAATCAGTGAGGTGGTGTGGTGAGACCTTGGCAAGCCAATAGGGTGTTTTCTGTCGTAGGTCAACCGCGAATGTCTTAGACGACCTCCTACGCGAATGATACCGTCTTTGTCCAACAATGGATTCAGAGTGACTAGCCTGCTGGTGGATTTCTACGGGGAATCATTCTTCTTGGATCAATCTGAAAACTCTGTTGGGCGGCTGTTATGTCTTCCATCTGCCATGTGTCTTGGAACCTTTTAGGGTTTTTGAATAGTAGGCAATAGGCGATAACTCTAATTAACCTGTTGAAGCATGAATAGCGGTTCCAGATTTCGTGAGTTTGTAGGTTTACCTTGAGACATAGTTGGTTTCTGGTCTCCGGAATTTCTGTGGGTGGACTGACTTTATTTTTTGGCCATTCGCTGTCTTCTTTGACCAGCCAATCCGGGCCAATCTCGCACATGGTGCGTTGCATGAACTCCGTAGCCAGTAGTCCTCCGGATAGAAGATCGGTTGGATTCTGCTCTGAGGGAACGTTTCGCCAATCAACTTTTTGTGTTTTCTCTTGTATCGCAAAGACTATTTGCTACAAAGAATTTTAATAGTGTTGGTTGGGTCTGTATCCAGTGCAATGTTATTATTGAGTCGATCCAAATAACTGTTTTGGTTGTCTTGATGTTAGTGACTTGCATTGTTGATTGATATAACTCGACGAGTAGCAGGGCGCTACGCAGTTCTAATCGAGGCAATGGGACCACCTTGAGCGGCACCACTCGGGATCTGGCACAGAGCAATTCGCTTTGTACCTGTCCGTTGCTGGATGACCTCAGGTAGATGCAGGCCCCGTAGGCCTCTTCGCTCGCATCGCAGAAGCCGTGTACCTGTATGTCGTCTGCCTCGTCCAAGGATGTCTTACGTGGAAATGAGATGTCGTTTAGGAGCTCTAACTATGTACAGTAGTCCAGTCAAGTGGCGTGAATGTTGGCTGGGACTGATTCGTCCCAACTTTGTTTGAGCAACCAGAGTTGTTGGAGCAGTCTCTTAGCTTCAACGATGACTGGTCCAAGCAATCCAAGTGGGTCGAAAATTTTTGCAATTTCAGAAAGTATGGTCTTTTTGGTGACCTTGTTGTGCAGGTTGATGGCCCTTACCGAGTACGTGATGGTGTCGTGTTGTGAATTCCAGAAAAGCCATAATGTTTTGAAAGTTTGTTCCTGGCGAGATTGCAGAGGTAATTTTGTCGCATCTTCTGGTAGTCCTTGGAAAAACGACCGGTCGTTCGATGCCCACTGTCGGATGTGTATGCCACCGCGCTGTCGCAATTGAATAATTTGGTTTCAGATCAGATCGTCAACGTATAGGTCTCGCTTCATGATTTTGGATGCATTTGGAAGTCGGCTGACTTCAACGTTGGCGAGCTGTTGGAAGCATCGTGTAGCGAGGTAAGGATCTGCGGATAGGCCTAAGGTATCAGTGTTTAACTGATACGTGCTGATCTTACCGTTGGGATCTCGCCACAGAATTCTTTGGTATCTGCGATCCTTTTCCCGCACGAGGAATTGTCGATACATTTTCTCGATATTTCCTGTTATCACGTTAAATGTCGTCTTGAAATTAGTTTCTTGTACACAAATTATATTCGCATTTTGTTCTTTGAATAACTGCTGTAAAAATGATATATGGGTTTCAAATCAATTGATGTTCCATTGTATTATTTTTGCCATTATATGATTTATATATCGTTAATTAGGGTATCCATGTCGACACCATCATCCGAGCTCAGTGGCCTGGGATTTGGCGTGTTGCTTGTGGAATGTTCTTTTTAAGTTTGTTTACGATTCTTGAGATGCGGTTATTAATGCGCCTTTCTATGATTTGCGGGTACACATCATTTTTCAGAAAGTGTATTAAAGCTTTGAAGTCTTGTGTATATTGCAGCGCACTTTTATTAGCGTTTGATGCGCCAAGGGTGTTTTCTAATAAAGTTTTAAGCTGAGTGAAATTTAATAACTTATTTGGTTGGTTAATTTTTGTCTGATTGGTTCTATTAATTCGTCTAAACTTTTGTCTCCTTTGTATGATATTTTCCGTTTCTTGGGATGTATTTCATGTTCAGTTAATTTGTCTTCTACATTTGTTGTACTTTTATTTATGCCTGGTTTTTGGTTCGATGATTCTGGTGCACTATCGGTGGAACTTACTTGTGAATGGGTGCGTTTGTTTTTTTGGTTTGTGATTTCCATTTCTGTATTATCATCTGTTTCCATTTTGCTTTCCTCATTCTTACTGTTATTTAAATCAGAGATGGTTTCTGTATCTGTCGGAAGATTATTCATTGCAGTTTCATTTAGTTCTCTTGTTGTATCTATGTTCTTACAGTTTTTGACAACGTGCCCTTCCTGTTTACATAGTAAACATTTAACGATATCTATTGTTGGGTAAATGTAATATGAGATATTATCAGAATTGATTTGTATTATGCCTGGCAGTTTACTAAGATCATCCGGGTGTATATAAACCTGTCTTCTGAAATTGTGTATATGGTTATAACATTCTTTTGAAATACCTGCACTGAGGAATGTTACGCTCGAGCCTTGAGTGATTTGTAGATTGTCTAGCATGTCTTCGATATAGGTCTGCGGTATGGAGCGGGATACATTGGAGAGGATAGTACGCCGATGTTTCACTATTAGTGGTCTAATGGCAATGTTATATTCACCTATTCTTATGTGCTGAAACTTTTCGGCTAATTCTTCCACAATTTCTTTATTAGCAAGGAATAGATACCCGCAATTATTTGAAATACGAGATGAAAATAAAACATTTTTTAGTTGAACAAGACTTCCTATGGCACATGTGTTGTCTGCAAGATTTAGGCCTTCTTAACATTCTAGTATTAGTCCTTGGTTCTTTTTTGGAAACTGATCTCTTGTAGTAATTGTGGCGTAGCTGTTACTTCTTTGTACGTTTTCGGTGGTAACTTTTGGAATACTCATTGTAGGATGACTCCTGTAATCAGAGGTCATCGTTAACACGTGCGTGGGTTGATTTTATTACTCGCGTTTAGTAAAGATTGTTGGGCGTATAGCCCACTCTTGAAAATTTCGACACTTATTTACCACAGTTCTGTGTTTACTTTGGAGCGTAAGCGGAACACGTCTGCTCTCTACGAAAGTCCGACACGAACTCATCAATAATGTTATTACTTAAAGTTGAAGTGTTTTTAATGGCTCACGTTTTAGATAAAATCTTTTTGCGTGTTTAATAATGAAACACATTTCAAGGTTATAATTTTAGTAACACTATCACATTTTATTTTTTATATGTTGAAGTCCACACACTTTTCAATATGTACATACATCCATAGTCCACATGTTAGAAATGTATACTGAGTTTGCAATAATTGATAGCCATTCGAAAAGTGTATTTGTATCTTTTGAATAGCATTTATGTGTAATAGTCTCATGTTGAGTGTTATTGTCACTATAGTACAGAAATATTTCGGCTGTCATATTTTATAAAAAATGATCTTTCAAATACTATTTTGCTTGTTTCATGATATTAGACGGGGAGTAAACCTATAAAATGTGATATTTTCCCATGTTGAAAAACGTGATTATCTTACTATTATGATGAAGAGACAGAGTTTTGTATGTTCGCAAAAATCTCAAAAACTACTAAACCGACTATTTTCACAATAGTTTTTTTACATTTTCCAAAGTGTTATTGGCTATATTTTATTGCGAAGTAAATAATACATCGAGATAAAAAACATGGGACTATTTTTTATCGACGTGCCGTTCACGGGGGCGTACTTCACGCACAGGAAAAAAAAACAAGCATACATAAAGTATTTATATAAGAAGCGAAACCGTGTCCAGAGCATACTAGTATTTAATCAAATAACTTGACAGCCTTGACTTATTCATCGATTTATTACTGAGCGTAATAAAAAATAAATTTATTCAACGCGTTACTCCTTATGATACTATAATTTTTCTTTGAAACTGTTTGGTATACCGTTAAGATTTGTGAAAATATTTGCGTGATGGATTTTCAGCATTACACATAGTTATGCATAGTCTAACTTTTATTTTTCAATATAAATGTTCTTCATGCAATGCTATTCAGTTTCCTTGACACACTTAATAGTATTTAAACAGCAAGCTTTTATTCATTATTTAATCACTAAAATATAATGTAAAAATAAACTATAGATTTTATAATATAGATGTCACCTGTCAAACTTCGAGAAAAAGTGAACGCACCATGTGCTGAAATTTTCCACGGTAGAACACATGAAAAACCGAATATTTCATTCGAATAATATTTATGACGACGATTGTCCAGTTGTTTTTGTGCGCAAAAAATGAAAAATATGTAATAAAACATATATATTTTAATGCAATAAGCTCAGATGATAATTCATCCGAATACATAAGTTTATAGCGTACAATAAACCGCTGTGTCTGGGTCAGTATGGTGATCCGTAGTACACGATGAATGAGTTTTTGGAACGCATGTATGCGTTTATCGCCTCCAAAGGGTTAAATTCATATTGAAACATAAAAATCAAACATTATTAAAGCTCTAAAAATTTACTACGTATTTTTTAACATTCTTTAAGACTCTACTTCAATTATTATAAATTCAGAATCGCATACTTCAAATTCCGTTGATAGTATTAATCTTCAACATAATTTAATTATGATAATGCAGTATATTTTAAATTACATTCTCGAATCAACACGTAAATGTAGTCATGAGAACAAACAGGAAATTGTATTCTGTTTTTATAGCAGCCACGTAAACCGAGATTCCAGTGTACTGTCATAAATCAAATCTGAACACAAATCAACGGAGTCAAGATAATCAAGCGATCAGTTGATATCTCGTACCCGCATTGATCATTAAACCTGCTGTGGAAGCTGATGCTGATACGACTGTAAGAATGAAAGATACTTGTGCAAAACTGATCAGAAGCATATAAATATATTTTCTTAGTGCATATTTTTATAAAATCAAATCGAAGTATTTAATGAATATTACTTATATTCGAATAATATTACTTAATATAGAATTATAATCGATGTTATTAATACTTAATAACATACATACTTAATTTCGAATACAAAATGAATTACTTGTACGACTTCGACGAATTATTTGGTCGACTTAACCCATTAAGTCCCAAGGAGTGAAATAAAGCAAATTTTACACATATCATTTATTATTACTTATAAAAGTGTATAAGAAAGGATATAAATATTATCAAAAAAATTTTTGAATCGCTAGTTTTTGTATAACGAAATGTTGCGTTTACGCAACTTTGGGCCTTCAAGGTATTTCTATTAGTTTGAAGAATGGAACTGCTCAAAACACTTTGCGTGGAGATGTGTATCGCATTTTCGGCATTTATAAATAGTTGTACTCCTGCACAATTTGCATCTTCTCCTTCCCGTACCAACTGTTATAACATGGCCTATACGGTCATGACGTATTTCTATGGATAAGGCATGTTTTGTAGGACGACCATAATGTATTCTTTTTCCTTGGTCAATTTCTAGGCTAGCTTGCTCATTTTCGATCTCAAGATCTTCAGATTTCATTAGAGTCATAGCCAAATATGATCGAAACTCTAATTGTGATATCTTTTCAGCATGTGCAAATTTATGTATTTTCCATAAATTCACAATAACACTATCAACCAAATTTGTAAACAATGGCCACCACCACTTTTTACCTCTTATACGAATTCTATAATTTGCAATACGATTGTCAGGCAAGTTAACGCCTCCCATATGTTGATTATATTCCGAAATTACATGAGGCTTTGGTACAGAAACAGTTTTCTTTTCTTTCCTGTTATATCGTTTAGCCTGTATTAAGGGTTCTATAGTGCTATTATTCGTGATCACATTCACAACAGAATTGTCATTCCATTTTACCAAATGGCAATTTTCAATGCGGTTCTCGCGAATGGTGCCAGTGCCATAAAATCTTTTAAGTCTCAATGTATTAAATAATTTAGAAGACGAAAAGAAATTATCAAAAAATATTCGATGTTGAGATTGATTTTCAACAACAGACAGCAGATCTATAAATACTTACTCTCCTAAAGAAAACTCAGAGTTTCTATTGTTTTCTGTTCTTCCTCCATAAGGAATAAATTTGTACAAATAGCCAGTAGAATTACGTAAGCACCACAATTTGAAACCAAATCGTACAGGTTTTCCTCTTATAAACATTTTGCAGGAATGTCTATCGAAATATGGTAGGTACTATTTCTTCATCGATAGAAATATTATGTAAAAAAATTCCAAACTGAAGATTTTTTTCATTTATGATATCAAAAATCGGTCTCAATTTCGAAAATTTGTCGTTTTTATTTAATTTTTCATTATCTGATAAATGCAAATTTCGTTTGATTGAGATAAATTTATTGCGACTCATACATTTTCTAACTAGAGGAAGTCCTTTGTCCTCATCTTTCGACCAGTATAATTTCATGGCAGGCAAAGTGTGATACCCTGTTAAAATCATTATTCTCATAAATTTCTTTAGATCAGAAATAGTTAGCCTAAACGAGTGACGATGCTTGCAAGAAGCGTATTTGTTACTATAATCAACAATTTTCGACAAAACTTCTGAATCAAAATATAGTGAAAATATATCATACAGTGATTTTCCATTTACTGCAAGTTCTGTTTCCTCAATTTTAGATGATTCTATCGAAAATGGGAGTGAACTGTAGGTGGGTTGAACTCTTTTCCACTTTGAAGTCATTTCCATCGTGTTTCTTTTTTTGTTTGATACTTTTCTTTTCTTAGTGGAGGATGATGCGGGTTCTTGTTCTGGCAATATACTTTCTTTTCCCTGTATACTTGCATGTATTTCGAAAGTACCCGCTATATCTTTCGGTTGATCACCTGCTACCAACAAATCATCGTCTATGTTCTCTTCATACGTGACGTCACAAACGTCAGGTGGAATATATACAGCATCAATGGTTTCTGCAGTTGCTAAGATATCATCTTCGTTCAGTATAGTCAGGCAGTCTGTTGTACTTTCAGACGTTACGTATTTGGATGACATGTCTCAATCTTAGAAGTAATTGCTGTTTGCATATGAATCACTACCAGTGGATCTGTCATCACGAATCAAGTTGGCTTTACTAATTGCCTCTGTCTTTTCCATACACATTTATTTGGATTCCTGGTTATTGAACATGTTACTTACCTAAATTTCTACTTTCACGGTACTATATTTGTACGTTTATACACTGCAAATCACACTCTCACTGACAAAAATATAATTACTTCTACCGCTGACGTTCTACGCTTACATTTGTCTCGAGAAACTACTTTTGGATTTATGTAAAAGAAAACAACTGAACGAAGAAGGAAACAAATGAGTTACGGAGAGAACGTCATGTGTCATTCTCTCTCGATAAGTAGCCGCGATTCTGATCCTGAGTTCGGCTACATACCGTTCACTTACATTCATCTCTATACTTCGACCTTTATCCGCTAATCCCAAAGTTGCGTAAACGCAACGTTATTGAAAAACATAAATAAAATAACATATATATTATTTTGCCGAAATATAAAAAATATATTATAATACTAGACACTACATATAGGCCCACTACACGAAAGTGCTGCAGAAAAAAGTTACGACGATTTTAAAAAAAATCGATATATCCTAGTGTTATAAATACTTCAATTTCTTCAAATTTCAAAACGTTGTACGATCTAGGTGGAAGAAGAATTAATGACGAAAAAAATATTAAGCAAATTTTTGAAACTTACCTTTATAACTGCAACGTGAAAAAACAGAGTTTAATAATGTGAATTTACTGAAAAAACATTGCGAGTGAAATGTTGCGTTAACGCAACGTTGGGACTTAATGGGTTAATAAGGAATCGTCATGATTTGCGGATACAGCAAAGTAATTTCTGTTTGAGAATTTGTGCAATTGAATTTTTCTGATTTAATAAAGTGTACCTTTTATTCACTAAACGATTTCTTTACTTTCAAAATTTTCAACTGCTCATTTTGTTCTGATTATCAACTGATGTGGATTGACAATCACAAATAGGATTTCACACCTCGCCATTTCAGAAACAAAGCAAAAACAAACATTTATCTAAACTGTTTTCTTATTCTATGAAATTTCTTATTATATGATTCTGAGAATTCTTATTATATGAGATTCCCTACATCTGTACACAAAAGAATATATGTATGTATTGTACATATTTCTAGTGTTGCCAACAATGAAAACGATAGTGGATTAAGTGTATTTATTTGAAAGAATTAGAAATATACTTTTTGTTTGTACATATTTTTCATAAACTTTTTAACCATACTACATACTAACAACTGATAATTTCTGGTTTCGATCTTGGTTCATCACAAAGTTCTTTATCATCGTGCATAATTAACATAGTCGGAAATGATATAATGTAATATTACTTGTGATTCCAAATATAGAAAAATGTATGCATTTAAAACAGGTTCTGAGAAGGAATTAAGATAAAGAGAATAAGCATTTACCGCTTTCAAAAGACAAATAAGACTCTCATTCGGATTAAGTTTACCCGAACGGTGCATAAAGGTTTGTCAATTCTACGTATTATAATTTTAATAAGAAATACTATTAAGAGAAACATACCTAATTTACCTATAACGTTTTAGACAAATTAAATAAAGAAATAACATTGAACTAATTAGAATCTATTATAAATGTAGCTATTAATTTACTATTAATTTCGATTCAAAATGTTTTATAAAGCGTTCAATGGTTTGTGAAATAATTTGTGTCTAATATTTTATTGTGTAATTATTTCACAAAAAGACCATTTGAAATATTTTTCAAATACACAGTTGTGAATGCATTTGATGATTTTTATCTCGTGTGCTATGTCAGGGGTGACGAACAGGCCGCTCGCGAGCCACATGCGGCTCCTTCCCCTACTGGCCTGCTTCGCTGACATTGAGCCGTAGGAGAAATGCCCCCTCCATACCTACTTGACTCTGCTGTCTTTATCTTGTCACGAATGGCCCGATTCTGAACCTTAATAACGTTTTACGCAACAATTTTTATCTTTATTCAACATCCTTCAACTTCCCTTCATGTTGTCTCTTGTCAGGTTTATTTAAAGATTTTTCCTGTTCTTTATTCGTAATGGCATGTGACGTGTACAGTACAATCGCCACATCCTTGCCAGCGTTCTTTCAAATGGTTGTATTTCTTCCTAATTTTCACCTTCCAGCCTCTTCTATCCGTAAATTGGGGTAAACGGTTCTCGCTTCATGCCTCCTTACTCTCAAAAATCTTTCCTTCGTTGTCACAAATCCTTAAAAAGTTGATGTCGTATATAAAAAATAATTATTCTTATTACGTTACTGTTTCTTGCTAAATCATACTTATCGGTGGCTACCAATGTGGTCGACGTTGTACCCAAATCAGAACCTATCTGAGGGGAATTGAATCAGAGTGGGGGAACCCGGAGTAAGCGTGGTGGCTAACCAGCTGACTATACTGAATTTAATATTGAATATGTATGATTTGATTTAGTCAGTAGTTAAGATTATAAATCCAATGTACATTCTCTTCTTTTATATGTGTACATAGCATAGTGTAAATGTGCTTACATATGTAGTTTGTAATCTACAATATTCGTAACTGTACCACGTATTTTGAATTTTAATGATCACGCCATGAAAGTGTGTAGAGAAACTCATGTTATGAAGAAAATGTTTATATAAATTATTCACTATCCTTTGGTTCCTAGGAAATAGTAGTGCAAGTGTTGCAAATAAAATAAACAGAATGCCATCTTGCTTACAGCACAACAAATATGGCAGTAAAATAAATTATTCACAATTAATCATTTAAGTAGTAAACTTTATTCAGAAACTGAGGCATAAGTATTTTGTCACGTCTTACTATGTTTCATAGAGCATTTAATTTTATTAGAGTTTAAAAATGCATTAAGGACTTCTAAATTTCTAGTTTTATCCAGTGCTGCAACTTCTGTTCACAATCCCAAATTTTGTCTAGTTTTCACCGTTTCTCTAATTAATAAAAAGACAATCCTCCGTCGCAATATTAACCAATAGAAATTTGTTAAATATTTTCTAAGAATTCAAATCTCGAAATCCCAGTTAGAATTTATCCGGTCGTCGCAAGGTTTAAACATTTACTTTTCGCGTCTACCAATCATCAGTCTGGGTTCGAAATTCTATGATTTTAATTTTATAGTAAATACTTGGGACTACATAAATTATGTTTACGCGGCCTCCTCTATCCATGTTCTCAAGGGGGAATTCCTGGAGGCTTCTTGACCATACGCTCCGCGATCACCAAATCCCACCTAACTCGTTTTTTACATCTGGGGTTCCATAAAGAAGAAAGTTTACTTTACTCCCATGCCAACAAGGGATAAACTTACTAACATAACTGAAAATATCTGCTCTAGGTAAAAGAGATCACAAGAATATTGAAAGTATTATAGTAATAGACTAGAAGGAGAAGGAGGAAGGAGGCTTTGTAAATTATCTGTACAGCAATATGGCTTTACTTTGATAATTTATTAAGCTGATTGTTCTTAATTTAAAAAATGTACTATTTATAAGTTGGAATATATTCTTAAGACTTTGATAGCCGCTGTCACATATACGTGATTTAATTCAGTTGAATAATATACCTGTAGTACAAATAAATGAGCGTAGCTATCACTCACAAAAAATACATAACCGATTACTTATAAAATTGAAATTGTATACTAGTTGATGTAAAAGGAATAAAGAAGAATGATTTATTATTTAACGAAAGCCTTGCAAATAGGGTTGAGGGAATAATTTTTTGTGAAATATTTGCGGCCGTCAAAGTGTTAACATTGAATATCTGCAACTTGCCGTCTTGTTCTAATTTTTATCTGATATACAATGACGATCACAAAGATCACACATTCATATTATATTGTAGAAATGAAGTGATAACATCTTTTTCTTATCTCAAGTATCCCCTATATGTTGTTCAAGTTCCTGCGTTAAAATTTGAAACATTTTAGTATGTAGAAAATATGAGAAGTCATGTAGAAGTAAAATTATATAAGTAGATCAAATCCACAGGGTCTTGATATTATTTTCGTTTTTATGATTTCTGTATCGAAGTTCAGTATGGCCTCATTGAAAAAGTACGTATGCCAAAATAATTTTATTTACTGTGATATTAATCAATATGCTATTGATCCTGTAGCAATATCATATTTGACTTTTTTTGGGCGTTACATCGAAATTCACGATTTCAGAAAAAATTAAAGGGATCTTGGCAATTTCGTAATTTTAATTTCTGAAGGTATTTTTTGTAACAATGTCCGGACGTTAGTGGCTAACACGATACGGTTTGTTCATACTCATTGTTCCCTAAATAGTAAGCTTGATTTCGTTCTAAAATCACCCGTCCGGTTCGTGGCCTCTTCTTGTTTAACGATTTGAAATATAAGAACAGGGGCATTCTGTACAGATAAGTACACTAAATAGAAATGATACAATTTGGGAAGTAAAAACGTGGTGCTTCTAAATTAAAAAAAAATAATTTGTATATACAGTGACTCACGAAATTAATCAAACAATTCTATAATTATTTTTTTTTTTTAATTCAGATGCCACTGGCGAGGAAAGATTGCGAACGGTCCGGCTCCGATTTGGATGAAACTATGTAGGCTTGAAGAACAGCCAAAAATATTAGATACGTATTTTTTTTAGCTGCGGTAACTCAAGTTTAAGGGGTGAAACCACCCTCCAGAATTCGGACCCTTAGGAGCTATCTCGGAAACAGTTAGAGGTTGCAAAAAATTTGTTTAACAAAAATTGAATCGTTTCTAACATGTGAAAAGAAATTGTGGGAGTCAACAAAAAATTTTCAAAAATGTTTAAAAATATTGCGTCGTGGGTTCGATGCGCTATCACAGAAACTGCCAGCACATAGTCATCACTTTTTTAAAAAATAAGGGTTATATGGTTGAACATGTGAGAATAATATCAAAAGCAATATATTGAACAAGATGAGGTACACCCCCGTCTGTAAGTCACCGCATACATGCTCATTTTGTGTAAAATGATTATTAGAACGTGGATACAATTTTTTGGCTCGATTTCATTATTTTATGTTATTATATTTATCTTGTTTATGTTACTATAATACCTGAATATGATACTAATGATATGCTCGTATAATTTAAATAAATATTTAAAAAACGAAACTGTACGCGTAAGAATGTATCTAATACATCTGCAACTCGGTCAGGGGATAGTCTGTACACACTTTTCGTTTGCTTTGGAAGTTTTGCCCAAAGTTAAAGAAAAACTTATGGAAGAAATTAGAAGAAGGCTGGAAAGACATTATATCCGAAATATGTAAACGTTTAATCGAAAGAATGCCACTATTGGTTCAAGTGGATACATTGATTAGAAAAGAATATGAGACTAATTACTTATTGTTGGTAAAATCTTTAATATATGATTTTAATTACATATTCTCTATATTATTAACAATTAAAAAGTGCCAACTTTATTTCATAATGTAGATCGTTTCATACTGTAAAGTCGTTCACCTCGTAATTTTACTAATTGTAAGTGTCCAGTGACATATGGAACAGAGTGTACATTACCGTTCAAAAGTATGTAAGCACTTGCCATTTTTAATAAACCAATGTTGCATGACATAAATTCTATTGTGAAAATGTATTTCATACACTCTAGTATTGTTATTTTGTGAAATGTTTATGCGGTGTATCTACGCTGCATTATATTCTGTTGCGTGCGCACGGTTTCTAAAGCTTTCTTTTTTTATTTCACGATGACTGAATTGCTTTAGTGTGATCCTCTGTCTTCGTTAGGCTAATGTAAATATTTAGAATCACGATCCAATGTGACGAAACTTCAGATAATAGCATAGGACCATTCCGTCGTTCTATCGATATCATTTTTGTTTGAAAACTTGCGAGAGCACGATCGGTACAAAAAGAACAGAATTAAGTATTGAAATGTGTCCTCAAATAGTTACGCTGTCAAAAGAAGGATATTCTGTAACGTAAATCGCAAGAAAAGTGAGAGTTTCAAAATTTAGTGAAAGTTATTAACGATTTCATAACATTTTTCAGGTAGTTACTACAATTAAGAAAGTGTACACATACTTTTGAGCGGCAGTGTACGTAGCAATACAATAACATCGTTAAGGACACATGCATGGGAGGGGAAGTACGTATCGACGAGGAAAAATCCTATTGCGGTATCGTACGTTTCCACAGTTTCGACGGCTGTCGCCGATGGAAACCCAGGACCGAAATATCCGGATTTCAAGAATCGCCAATTTAAGTACCGGCCCAGGACTATTCTATCTGGGGTCGTATTGGAAATGGCTTCCATCCTGACACGAACCCTTGATTGGAGATTGCAGAGGTTACGAGTAACTGACCCCTTCTATAATTCCTCGTCCTGTCTCCCATCGAACTAGAACCTTCCATCTTCTGAACCACAGCCCTGAATGAAACGATTACCGTTTCCACTTATTTCTTCTTGTTTCTTTCCTCTCTTGTTCCATCAAGAATGGAAGGCAAGAAAATCGCTAAAATGCAAACGGCCTCTAAACTACAATAACCGTGTAAACTGAACGCTCATAAAATTAAGATCAATCGTAGGGGAAACTTAGCTACTACTGCAGTATTAAGAAGTAAATTTTTTTTATAGGAAAGGAATATCAAGGTATTATAGAGATAGGCCAAACCTTTGTTTGGCAGATCAAACAAAGAAATGATTTGGAATACAATTATACAGGGTGGACCACGAAGCGTGGTCAGCTTAGATTATTCTGCTGTTAGCAGTTCGATCGGAAGTTTTTTTAACTAAAATAACATGGTTCAAGGAGAGCTTTAAGGTGATCGTGCCAACTTTTTGGTCAGCCCCTTTTTTCCAGAGTTATCAAGGTCACCTTCAGTTTCTTATAGGTAAACCTACAATTTTTTTACACCCATCTTTTAGGAGATACTGAAACGAATTCGGCAAGCTCTTCTTGAACCATGTTATTTTAGCTAAAAAAAACTTCCGATTGAACCTCTAACAGCAGAATAATCTAAGCTGACCACGCTTCGTGGTCCATCCTGTATGTACTTGCACCCTTACAGCAGAATCAACAAAACCAGTGCACTAAGAATTCTTCATTGTCATAAATTTTACTCGTACCAGATTTGCCACCACCAAGAATTTCACGGCATGGATTTTATAAATTGCGCCAAATTTCGTCAACGGGTCCTACATCAAGTACAAATTAACAGTACATCTTTTTCTTCGATAGTATTCACTGATGAGGCAACTTTTACTGATTGACGAAATATTAATTTGCATAATATGCACTACTAGTCAGTCGATAGTCCTCACTGATTACGAGAAATTCAACATCAACGACAATGGTCAGTTAATGTGGTGTGCAGTCGTAGATGACCAAATAATTGGATCACATTTTATTGATGGAATGCTTATTGTCGAAAAGAATGAACGTTTTATATTTAAATCTTTGCACTTCAAGCATCTTTTGATACCATGGACCAGCAACTTCAACACAACTAATGTGATGGCGCAACCAATATGGTTGCGAGCTACTGCAAGCAAATATTAGTTTTCAATGCTTCATATTTTAAGAAAACTTCATAAAAATAAGATATTTACACTTTACTTACAAGGGACATTACCCAAGTGTCAATCGCCGACCTTACTGAAATTTTTATGGGTAGTAGTTCTCAAAACAATATTTAACCCATATTTTTTATATCGGCAATCGTCCATATCTAGAGGGTGAAAACAGCTCTTGAAGTTGGGGTCCAAAAACATATTTGACGGTATATCTCAGAAACTATTGGTCCTAGAAAAAAAGTTTAAACGTACGGTATACCTATTTTTCAATATTGATTTGAGCTGTATAAATTGTTTTACGAAAAACTAATTTGTTTAAAAAATATGTTAAAAATTAAAATCTTTTTCAAATTTTTCTGGTAAAATGTTAATAAATTTCCATGAATTTTTGTATACTTATACTATGGACCTTGCCCAAGAATACGGATGAAACAGAATTTTCAATTTCACTCTCGTAAGAGATATTATTGCATGTAAACAACTGGGGTGACAGAAATGTTTTCTCCAATATCTCGAAAACTGTTCGGTGTAGACAAAAATGTTTTAGATTAAAGTTGTGTATTTTTTTACAATAAATTTCATTACGTAAAAAAATCCCTAAAATATTAATTATTTTAAATTGTTATATTAACAAACATTAACTTTTTGCTCGTTTTTTGTACAAAATGTTGATTTATGTTCGTATAAATGTGTGATGATGACAAGTGCTTAATTCTACAATTCCTTCTTCATTTTCAACATCAATAATTGTATACACTGGTTCATCTGTTGTCTCGTCAAGTACTAATTCTTGCTCCGCTTCTATGTCTGCCTGATTTGCCTGTTTATAAACATTAATTATATCCATAAAAGTTTGAGCAAATTCAATTTCCTTGGCATTGGTAGCATTTTCATTTTTGGCGTTTTCATAATCATACACACCCAACAGGATATTTATAATATTGATTGGATTTACTTTCATTTTTAAGTTGCTAACCGAGCAAACGTAGTACACACTATTACAAAAATCAGATGCAAGATCCTGAAAAAAGTCTAAAACTGCATATGAAATGAAGGTAGAATTAAATTGAAAACGGTGGAATGTCACCAAACTATTCCACTATGATGATAGCTTCTTCCTGTTACAACAGCAGCTGTAACTCACAACTCCACAAGAATTTATCGAATAATCATCGTTGAATAGGTCGCTACAATGATAGTTTCCATCAGGAAAAGATCACTTGTAACACCAAAGAGCAAAGTGTATACAAATATGCATGCACAACATTTATGTAATAGCTTCTTAAACGGAGCTGTAGTGCCATATTCCCTCTTTAGGTAAACGAACCGACCAATGTCTTCGCAAGTAATGTACAAAAATGTGAGGACATTCCGGCCCCCACAATTAACGGTTCGGAATTGAAAAAACAATCAGTTCTTTTGAGAGCTACCACATTTTTACAAATGTGGGAAACTTCGAGTTCTGCTTAATAAACATTATGTAGAGTTTTTACCTAAACATGTTTTGGGATTTTTTTATGGTCCCGCGTACATGGAGCGCATACGTCTTTTACACGGCTGGCCAGAGGATCTCCCTCGCAGTTCTTCACTATCAGCCGCGGTAGTACTTCCTCGTAAAGAATAATTAAGAATATAGTACACAATACAATTGACAAAAATATCGTAAACATTTATAGCTATTTCAGTGCTAATTTTCTTCGGAAGGGTGAATCTTTCCACATCTTTTATAAGGATCCACAGTTTATGTTAACACATTTATACGAAAATGAGTCAACATTTTGTACAAAAAACGAATAAAAAGTTAATATTTGTTCATATAACAATTTAAAAAAATTAATATGTTAGGAATTTCTTTACGTAATTAAAATTATTGTAAAAAAATACACAACTTGTATCTAAAACATTTTTGTCTACACCGAACAGTTTCCGAGATATTGGAGAAAACATTTCTGTCATCCCAGTTTTTTTACATGCAATAATATCTCTTATGAGAGTGACATTGAAAATTCTGTTTCATCCGTATTTTGGGGCAAGGTCCACAGCGTAAGTATACAAAAATTCATGAGAATTTATTAACATTTTACCAGAAGAATTTGAAAAAAGATTAATTTTTAACATATTTCTTAAACAAATTACTTTTTCGGAAAACAATTTATACTGCTCAATTCAGCATTAAAAAGTAGGTATACCGTACATTTAAACTTTTTTTCTAGGTCCAATAGTTTCTGAAATATACCGTCAGATATGTTTTTGGACCCCAACTTCAAGGGCTGTTTTCAGCTCCTAGATATGGACGATTGCCGATATAAAAAAATATGGGTCAAATATTTTTTTGAGAACTACTATCCCCAAAAATTTCATTAAGATCGCGATTGACACTTCGGTAATGTTCCTTGTTAGTTTTACGTATTAAGAAACATTTTTGACATGGCGTACAAACATAAGTAGATAAAATTGACAAACCAACGGGGTGCCTGAGAAGCATACTTGAAGTGGAACGCTTGACATTGTCAGTGCTTGACAGGCATACTTGGAGTGCAAAGGTTTAACTCTTTGGGGCATAGGATTTTAAGACAAAACAAGACTCTAGTTGAACGGACTTCTGGTGTTGTTTATGGCTTTCCGTATTGAATCTAATGGGGAAAAAGTTTTAATGAAATTTAATAAAAATTACTTTTATATAACTATAACCGGAAATATCTGTGGCAAAACGAAATAACTGGGATATGTTGTAAAATGCTCTGCTGCGAGTTATCTTGATATTTCAAGGTGGGATGAAAAACATCCCACTGTGCATATTTAAGCACTAAAAAGGCGGGACACTTTTTATCCCACTATGTTCCAAAGAGTTAAATTATATTTAAAGAACAATTAATATAATAAAAATAATTTCCCACTGAAAATATTATTGCCATTAATTAATTGTGGTTCAAATAATAAATTGACATTTATTTATATTAAATAAGTATACATATACAAAATTAATAGGATATAAAAGTCTAATTTAACCTAGTAATAAAAATAACTCTTCTCTAAAAAAATCAATGTTACAATTATTGTATGAATAATTCAATATCACATTTAAATCGTGCCACTAAACATTTGTCAGATAATGTGGTTACAGGACGACGGGTGTCCGGCACATTATGCTTGAAATGTAAGAATTGTGCCCTTAGTTGCAACTTATCCAAATCGATAGATGGGACGCGGAGAAACAATTTCGTGGCCAGCTCGTTCCCCAGAATTAACACCGCTAGATTTTGTCTTGCGAGGAACGCTTAAATATATCGTACAGCAGGGAAGATCAACTAAACCGGAAAATATGAGGCAACAGATCGTTATAGTATGCGCTAAAATGAATCCAGAGACGATAAAACGTGCACGTGATTGGGCGGTTCAAAGATTATAACGTTGCATTGATGCACATGGTCATCATTTTGAACATCTTTTGTAGCTGACTCTGTGACCTTAAGCCTTCTCTATTATACTTTGTTTAAATCGTCCCAGCACAGGCTATCACATTGCGATAAGAAAAATATAGCATCTCATTTAAAAAAATGGAGATGACCTTGAAATCTTCCCTACGCCTCCACCCAGACCAAACTGGTTAAGTCGTATTATGTCGCTCTTAATACCATAGAATTTTGTAAATAACATTTTTTCATATTATTAAAAATATCGGAGATATTTCAGGTGGACAAAATTAGCGGTCTACCCTGTATTTTTTGAGAAACTAATGTCATTAATATTATTATGTACTTTCCTGGACAGTTGTGTAAATATATAATTTTTCTCCTAGTACTATGGTGAAATGATTATTGTGTCACATTTAAAGTAATGTGTGCAACAATGCACTGAACTTCATGAGCACATTTTATTTGATATTTTTCGCATACTTCAATTAATTAATTTCAAAATTTACATCCGACTATATGTGTCTTTTATTAGCTTATTTTCAGTTTTATAAATGTCAACATTCTCTTTGATGTTTAATATGTTTTTCGAATTGGATTTTAATATTATTAATTATTTAGTAAAAATTTCTGATTTCATAAAATTGATCTTACCTCTTACTTTTCATTTACTATTTTTACCTTCTCTAATATTTAGAGAATATAAATATGTTACGAATATTACTCTGTATTAGATATGTTAATACAAATAATACATGTTTGAAATTAAAACACAAGAGTGATAAACCTTGGAAAAAGTTATTTTTCGATGAAAAATAATAGATATCCCGATATCATGCAGAATACCTTGCAAATAGAGATTTTACACATTTTTAAACAATAAAGAACTCTTATTTGTCTATATTACTCTCAATTTTCGATAAATATATATTTTCAGTATTTAAACAAACATTGTGTAGCAACGGTAAAAGTTGTACGGAGGGTGTTCAGTAAGTAATGAGAATTTTATTATGAAATTTTAGTTTTTGATCTGTAACGTTATATTGTTTACCGTATTTTATTTCACACACAAAGGAGTTCCTGAGTGCCCAGTTTAACTCATTCCGTCCTGTGACGGAAGTCGTTCTCACTACAATTCCTGTTAGCATTTATGACGAAAATGTAGCCTCAGTGGCTGTTTCTGAAGTTTGGAATGCTGCACAGGGTTTATTCTTTGGATTTTGATATACACCCCCGCTCATAAGTATTAGGACACTTACAAAAAATTAAATAACCTTGAAATATTATTAGTTAATTGTTAAAATCTTGGAGAATTATTATGTGGTTTGATACCTCAGACTATAAAGAATTCGTACATTCAATATTACAACTGATATCTCACCAGGTATGTGTAATAAAATTAAATTTTCTTCTCGCCTATACGTACATGTACAGTCACGAACAAAAGTATTGACACAGCTAGCTTTCAAGTATTAGTTGCATATAAATCTCAGAAACAAAACGATATTGGGTTAATTTCTTTATAACTTATAATTATCGGGTCTATAATTTTAGGATATTATACATATTGCACTTTAAGTAATCGCATAACACAGGAAAACAATAAAATGTACATTAACAGCAATTTTTACTGAAACAAAAGTATTGGCACACTTAAAAAATTTGCTTTTATCTATAAATTAGAATAAAATTATTATAATGTTGGTACATAGCTTATTCTCGGGGAACTCCCTGGGTTTGCTAGCATTCAATTGTTTATTATTTAGTCAACTATTTTGTGACGAGAACGCCGAAACGTACGAAATGGCTTGCAAAATGCAAGAAACGACCGTTTCAGAACGTAAAATTATATTAAATTTGTTTAAGCAAGGAAATTCGTATTCCGCTATAGCGAAAGTGGTGATGAGGAGTCGTTCTACTGTTAGAAGCGTTATTAAACGATTTTTTAACACACAAAATGTATCAAATGCTCCGCGTTGCGTTCGTCCTCAAAACTTCAGTGAGAGAGAAAAGAGAAAAATTATTAACATTGTAAAAAAAAGCCAAGTAGCTCCTCCACACAAGTAGCAGCTAACATAAATGAAGATTTTAACAAGATAGTTCTTTTAAAATCTTTTAAAATCGTTTAAATCGTTTCTCTGGTGAATCTAAGTTTAATATTTTCTAAAATGATGGACGGATTTTAGTGTGGAGACGTCGTAACACAGAGTTGGATCCGAAGAACGTGCAGAGCACCGTGAAATACGGAGGTGGTGGAGTCATGGTGTGGGATTGCATGAGCTCCAGTGGTGTCGACGAACTTGTTTTTATTGAAGATACAATGGGCAAATACGTTTATCTGGATATTATGAAATAAAATCTAAAGAAAAGTGTACAAAAATAAAATCTAGGGGACAAGTTTTATTCCCATCAAGACAATGACCCTAAGCACACCGCCTATATCGTACGTCAGTGGATAATTTTGTATACACCACACACATTACCTACCCTACCGCAATTCCCAGATTTTAATCCTATCGAACATCCTTGGGCTGAATTAGGAAAACGCATTCAAGATCACTATATTACAAATAAACAACAACTGAAACAAGTACTCTTAACCAGGGACTTATACCGAAATGTAAAATACCGGTATTACATCGGTATTTTTCGGTTGGACTTTCGTAACCCTTATAGAAACCAAAATACGAAAATACCGATATGATATCATACCGCTATATGAAAATACCGGCATATTTACCTGTATTTATTTCAGTTTTCGGTAATATATCGGTTTCGGTACTATAACGGTTTCCGTACTATATCGGTGTCGGTATAGCTTTGTTAGCGTAATACCGGTGTCAAAATCATACTGGTTTTAAGTCCTTGCTCTTAACAGAATGGAATAAAATCAGTGTAGAAACTGTAAAGGAACTAGTACATTCTGTGACAGATCGTTTGAAAGCCATATTAAGAAATAACAAACAACATAAAAAATATTAAACAAATTAATTCAGGAATATTACACTATAAAGTTATAAGTGTGCCAATACTTTTGTTTCGGTAAAAATGACTGGAAATGGCGATTACTTAAAGTGCAATATGTATAATATCCTAAAATTATAGATCCGATAAATATAATTTATAAAGAAATTAACCCAATATCGTTTCGTTCCTGAGATTTATATGCAATTATATAATTGAAAGCTAGCTGTGCCAATACTTTTGTTCGTCACTGTATCTGCCGCGACTCTCGATCACTGCCTTAACCAATTTTGGCATTCGTTTTAATAGTTTTTCTATTGTATCAGTATTTATCTAGTCCCATGCGTGTTATAAATGATTCCACAAGTCAAATTCAAATTTTCATCAAACTTCTCAGATTTTCCGATCTAATTCATCCCAGTTTTAATAAGTCAAATGCAACAAATGGGAAAACTAATTATATAAATAGTAAGTGTGTGTACCTGAATCAGCGTTTTTGCTAGTATGATCTTATAATGCTAGCGAAAGTTCTATAAATCTGGTACAAGTAAACATTCTGTCCTCATGCTTATGGACGCAGGTGTATATTCTACGAGAATTATGTGCATATTTTTCAAATTAACAAAACTCCTAGGACATCATTTTCTGTTTTTAAATAAGTGTAACAAGCATTATGAACGTCGGTTAAGAAACTCCTGTTCAATTAATTGAGAATGGAATTAGAAAATCATATTACAATTATATATTAAGGAACGTACCATTATCAGTGACGATTACAAAGGTTACAATATAAATGATACTGACGATTTTTTTTAATACAATGATATTAATTTTTATTACAACACATATTAATCGAATGCCTCCCATACCAAAATAACAAAAATTTTCATAAATTGCTTTCAAGTCCGAAAGTGATAATAAATGATATCAATTTATAAAAACATTTACAATATTTTGTAGAGTCAAAGATTTATTCCACCTGATTTAATACAAGTGAATAGATCTGTACTTTTGTTGCTAATGACTCTTATAACGGTGGGTGCAACTTTAGAAATGAAATTAAAAAAAAAATTATGTGCCCTTGCTTGTATATCTGTTAACACTAATGTGCGAATTGTCGTTATTGCTAGCATTCGCTAATTATTGTCAACATTAACTGAATCAAGCCGTTAAAGTATCAATAAAGTATTATTTTCACTCCAACCCAACCCAACCCTACCATGTATTCTCTCTGTTTTATAGTAAAAGTGTTTTCTTATAATAATAAACAAGATCTGACTTGTTGATAGCAAATTATATACTTAAAATACATATTAACTAAAAATTGTTAGATAAAGTTTGAGTTTCATTTGAAACACATAAAAATTACCTACGGAATACATACCTTTTATGTTGTTTTATATATTTTAGGGATATAATTTGCTATCAACAAGTCAGATCTTATTTATTACTATAAATACCACTTTTACTACAACGAAGAGAAAATACATAGGTGGATTGGGTTGGGTTGGAGTGAAAATAATACTTTATTCATATTTCAACGGCTTGATTGAGTTACTGTTAACCATAAGTAGGGAATGTTAAGTTTAATGACTTTCGAACATTAGCGTTAACATATCCATAGCTTTCGCAGTAAATTGAAAAGTATCCGGAAAAATTGATGCGTGTATTTCGGCAACATTAAAGATTGTTTAAACTTGTTTAAATGCTTATAATATAATAGCAACTAATATTATCGCCTCGGGAACGTCTGTAGTGCCAGTGTCTACATAAAGCAATTGTACAACTTTTGTAATTGTAACACTAAGTTTGTTCAAGTGCTGAAAATATGCATTTTCTTTTAAAATTATATTTTTCGAAATGTGTGGGTGTTGGAGACAAATGGTTTTTAAAAAGAAGAAAAGTTAAAATTTGTTGGACAGTCTCATGGGCGATTCTGTAGGTCAGCTTTATTTCTTTATTACCAAGACCACTTACGTAGAGCCACGTATGAATTCTTATTAAGGCAGATGTCATACTCTTTCAGGTACAGACTCATGAATATTCACCGAACTTTAGAATTTCTTTCCTTCATTTTTTAATATGAGAAACCATTGACTTTACGATTATAAATGTTATATGTTCTCATATGTGTGCTTATCAATGCGGCTGCGAAAGGCATATAAGGGTGGTCGCACAACTGGAACAAGTCACACCTCTTTTCTGATTGCAATGAGCAACATTAATAGCAAATTATTACAGGAAAAAGGTGAATGGTTCAAAGAGCAGTACATTTTCAGCACCATATGTTTTTGCAAGTGTATTTTTTTTCATAAACTGATTCCTCTCGTCATTTTGCCTAAAAAAGTATTAAGATATAGTGGTCGAAAAATGACTAGTTTGAGAGATCTTTTACTATTATAATAAAGACACAGAATTTTTATCTGTATGTTCGCAAAAATCTCAAAAAATACTGAACCGATTGTTATGACATTTTAACAATAGCTTCTTTACATTTTCCGGAGTGTTACATGTTATATTTTATCATGAACATGGGACTATTTTTAATCGGCGTGCCGGCGAGCCGTCTACGGGGGCATAGTTCAAGCACAGCCGCTAGGTGGCTAAGGTCAGCGCGTGCGCGCTCAAAACAGAATTCACCCGACCACAAGATATAAAGGAAATAAAAGAATATTTCGAATTCCTTACGCGGAGAAATCGTGGGTGAAGTCGCATCCAGGGCATGCTAGTTTTAAATAAATGTGTTAAAGAAGATACTCGAACGCTTCTCCATTGGATTTTAAAAACTTCGTACATCGGTTTTTGATTGTTGTCTTAAGGGAACTAGGCAGTCATATTTGGTCAAAATGTAACTTTTTTTCAGAACTAATTACAAGTAAATGAATACATATTGTGACTAGTACTTTTAGGTAATGTTTATTAATACTATAAACTGTAAAAAAATATTTTTTTGAATAACACATATTTATATATGATGGTTTTACAGTCGACTGATGTATAGGCGCTTTTTCTGGAGTCGTTGCGGTTTTGCAGTGATCCTGGCCATAAAGAATTGAATTATGAAATATCCAGAAAAATTTGGCACTCTATAGGCCCCTAATCTGCACTGAACTTATTTAAAACAAAAAAAATCAAAATTGTAAAAATGACGGTAGTAAAGTTAAAAAACGCGATTTTTCATTAAAATAGAAGCTATTTTATATTTTTTTTGACAAAACGGGAGTTTTTGCAGACTTATGCGTAGGTTCAGGCCTTAACTAGACATGTTTTACATTTTCTCAATTTTTTTTAAGTCGATTCGAACCTCCGTTTTTTCGCAATCACTGCAAATCGAAAAGAAAGTATGATTTCGAGAAAAACGCGTTTAAAGTTTTGGAAGACCATAACTACTACATACTTCGCGATCGAACTTTTCGGCTGTCAAATCCTTAATTTTGCGAATTTTAACATGATTCAAACGGCATTTTACTCGGGAAGGACATTACTTTTGAAAAATAGAATAAAAAGAAATGCATTTTTTGACTGCCTAATCCCCTTAATCGAATCGAAGTAATCTCTGGTTGTGTCGTGGGTTGCACTCTTATCTGTTCTTTTAGGTCTTATACAGAATTTAAAGGACGTGAGTATACCTTATTATACCTTATATTTTCTCTCGCGAGTTTATCATACTTCGACCACTTTATCTTAATAATTTTTTACGGAGAATGATGAAAGGATTTGGTTCATACAAAAAAAATATACATTTTCATTTAAGAAAATGGTGAAACTGTAAAGTGTATATGCATCATTACACTTGCGAGAAAAATATGGTCCTGAAAATGTAGTTCTCCTTGAACCATTCACCTTTCTCCTATAACATCTTTTTCTAATTGCAATCAGAAAAGAGTTATTACTTGTTCCAGTTGCGTGGACCACATTGTATATACCCCCTGGAAAAGTAGTTTCTTATGGACAAATGGCCACTATAATAACTTCAATAACTGGCTAACCGTTCCAAATATTCTATACGAAAAGCCAGGACTTGTTAGTTTGAAAATGAAAATAAATAATGAATGACTATATGAAAGGATAAAAATAGATAATAAAGTAAGCGTTTATGAAGGTTGTAGTATATAATATAAAAAAATAAATAAATATAAGAAATCAAACATTGTCACTCATAATCAGCTATTATTATCCCGCACACAGTGAACTATTTTCATTGGAAGTATGCCACAGTCAATGAGTTACAGGAAACACCACTATCCGAAAATCTGAATCATCGACAGTTTATAATAGCCTCAAAAGCAGCGCGCAGTGAGCACTCGTCAGTTAGTAATCAATAATACTATTTCGTTTTCCAATTTTTAGGTTTTCACGTACGTGGAAACGGTGTCTGCACCTTGTCGTTTCAATTAACAATGTACTATTGTGTCAGAGTATTCATCAAGAGCTCCTGTCGTCGGAATTAAAGTCGTTTTTTCTTTTTCAAAAACACTGTTGTCGGAATTTTACCGGTAACAATGTATACACTACTTCTTCTCTTTTACCTTGAAATTCTTCACATAATCGAATGATTGAATAATCGTTATTTAGATAATCGAAGTTCTAGAGCAACTTCTTCAATCGTATACAAAACTTCTTACCTGAAGAGGATTCTGTTCGATCGTAGTGCAACTTGGTCTATGCTGTTGCTGGAATTTTGGTTGATATGGCTCCAACATTCGAATCTTTCCCCATCGATTGAAGAATAATGCAATGGCGGCTGCCCAGAGGAGTAGCACTAAAATAACAATCAGTGCCTCTTCGGCCCTAATTACCACTGCATTTGTTCCTGGGATACCTATTGCAAAATTAACGAAAAAACAAATTAATTAATCTTATACTGACAGAATCAATAGTACGTAAATAGTTACTATTCAGTCACGTATTGAAATGATTTGATGGAATTAACCTGTTGATTTTTTATCAGTTATGAACTGTACGAGGAGTTACTGAGAATTTCTCAATACAAAACGAATACATACACATGTACACACAACATATCTATTATTTATGGTTGTACACAAGAACTTTTAATGGTTACTTATACAGTAGCCATTTCAGTAGTAAAAGAGTCATTTTTTATAATCTTGACATCATTTATTCCGCAAGTTGCATGAGAAATGTTTCAATGAAATTATAATATAATCAAACTGCAGTGATGTAAGATTACAACTTACAATTAGAGTACAATAAAATGACTCACGTTGTAACTACATTTTGCATGCAAATAATCATTTTATTTTAGAATACAAGATACGTAATGGTATACAATTAAGTGCAAAGTGCCACTAATAAGAATTTTAGATTGTAGTTGAAATCGGATGACTAATCGTGGAGTAACCAGTGTTCGGATAATCGAGGTTCTACTGTACCACAATTTAGTTGCGTTTCATGTTCAGCGCTCATATTCAGTTTCATGTTTGATAAGATGCTATCTGTTAGACAGAATTGAGTGTGCTTGTACTCTGTGTATACACAACATATTCTTAACCGAATTTGAGACTTGATAGACAGAGCACGACCGACCTCAGAGGTAAAAACATTTCACTGCGTGTACCTGCGAGTTATAGTGAAATAAAACGTGTGTATTCAGTCGTCGCATTAACTTTATATATTCTTTTTCGCTTCCCTTCCTCGATTTCCTACAAATATAACAATTTTCAGTATTAGCATTTAAATAATTGCTATTGGAGTTACACTTTTAATTATAAAAACTGTGCACGGAAACAGTGTTATTGATTAGCTCTAATCTTATGCTGTAAAGTATGAATAAAAGCTTCTACATACATATCTATTATATGAAATACATGTCTGAATATCATTTGTTATATTTACCTGTTCTACAATTTCCAATAGATCAATTTAATTGCCACCTTCACTTTGTGTGGCCCGACAATTCTTGACAGTTCAGAATTAATTTAACCCTTTGCACTACGAGAGATTTCTCAGATCACCTACCAGCAACTCGAACATATTTATTCACGAAATAGTGAATAACATATCATTTCAAATAAAATGGTACATATAGCGTTGGAAATAATTACTCTATTTAAATGATATCTGGAATAAAACATTATGGGCACATATTTTATAAAATAAAACTAAAATTTTATAGCTTATACTTCTCTAAGGTGTGATAACGTTCAAAGCAATCATCAATATGCATTGCAGGTTTGTTAGAACAAGTATCGCAGTAATAATTTGTTTGTCGTCTTTCACCTGGAGTTTTACTATTCGAACACATAAAACAGTCTCGTTTATTTCCTCTCGCACGAATAATGTGTACTTTACAGTTCAGCCTATTGTCTGAATAAGATGTAGAAAGACGTCCTCGCAGTTGTTGGAAATCACCTCTGAATTGATCGACCAAAAGCTTTATAAATTTTAAATGGGAAATAGGGTTTTCATTTTTTTGTTTGTTTTGATACTCGGTATAGTATATAAGAGTTAATGACGCATACTTCCAGTCCCCCAAAAAATAATTTCCTCCACCATTTTAGGGATTTTCGTAAAAAAACAATACGTTGAAGTATACTGATCTGCGGATTCATACCGCCCATATTTGTAGTATAATTTAGTACCATTTCAGGTCTTTTAATAGATATAACATTTCCACCGCGTAATATTCTTGAGGAAGATTTCATTTCTGCATGGTTCCAAGTACTCAGATGCGTGACAATTCTTTTACAAACATTCGACAAAATTTTGCGTTTGCATAAGTTTTTCTTAATAATTACCTGCAGTCTTTTCATGTCCCTTTAGAAGGGACATTCGAATTATTTGCTACATTTACCGTGTCCCCTTAGAGGGAACAGTCGAATGCAAAAGGTTAAAGTATAATACAATACAAAAATTCTATTTCATACGTTCAAAAGTTCGTTCTTCAATTTTTATGTTGAACATAATTATACAAAAAAACATATGCAAGAAGTATTGTGAGGTGTTTAATAATTTTATACCGTTACTTGTACATATCAGGGTTCTAAGAAGTGTAAGGAATTCATAGAAGAATTCATTTTAAAATATAACATTATTTAAGGCAAAATTATTCGTTCTTGTTTTACAAGAGACGTCATCCAAGTGACATGCAAATTTTGATTAAATTTTGAAATGATATATCAATTCTAATGTTTGGAACTGTACAGGTGTAACTGCTCTTTCAGAGTTATTATACATTTACAAATGCAGGAAATTCCAAATTGAGCCTGTCAGATGTGAACACTGATTCTCATTTAACTGTATTCCTAATTGTGCTTTGTGTACGAGTGTGAGTAACTAGAGCTTACTTTGCGCTAGGTACGACTGTCATATACTTTACGATGAGAACTACTACAGCCGGGTTACTATAGCTACTGTACTGATTGTCATAGTTCAAAAGACAATATACAGCATACTATAATCACCCAGAATATGATTAAAAAATGAGGGTATTTACGTGACAAACTATGTGAGGATATGTTCGAATTGTATACAAACCGTACGTACTTTCTAGGGTATATAATATTTAAAAAATGTACTTTTTTGTTTACATAATTTACTTAAGTGACACGGTTGACTTATCTGGAAGCGTAAACCAACGTAAACGTTTATAATTCATTATTAAAATTATTTCAAAAATATTTTTTTCTGTAGGAGTATATTCAGTATATAAAGACTCAGCAAATTTTCTTTGAAGCGCAAAATGAAAGCGTTGTATGTGTCCGTTATTTTGGTTGCAAGTGTGAAACATGTACAAAAATATCTGTTTATATTCTTTGTTATTGATATAACATTTAACTTCAAGCATATATAATATTTTGTAACGACTTGAATATGTTGTGATCAAAATGTTTTAATGAGAGTTAATAAGAAACTTTATACCACTTAACACTTTCACTGCCACGCTGTATTATCTGAAAATTGCAAACTTTTTACATTTTTATACAGAATGAATATACCGCAAAATAATACCCTTTTTAATCAATAATGTTAGTACATTTCATAATCTTTCTATTGGTTCCATTAGACTTGCTTAGATATATTTATTATTCGTACTCATAATCAAACAAGTAATCATTGAATCAACGTATCACCCATACGTGGTTGGCATAGCAGTCTAAGTGTTAAGGCAATTAATATTTTGGAAAATATTTTTTTAAACAATATAATTAAATTCTATTTCATGTAACCACGAAATAAAATCAACAATTTGAATAACGTTATTGTAAAAATACTCATTGCCAGTGTATTATACCCTGCTACTACATTTTCGTTATTCCTCAAATGAAAGAGTGAATTATGTTGCAGCAAAGTGAACATTTTTGGTATCAATTAAAATTAATTAATTCATCTCCGAGAACGGTATTGAACTAGGCACAATAATAGGTTTCCAAACGTTATATCTGCGTAGTGTTACACACTTCATTGCTTCGTTCAATAGAGACCTTTGAAATCGAAATGGAATTGCGCGTAACAATGGGTAACAAAGATCCGTTCCATTTGTTCACTCGATATGCCGGCCACTCTTCTGCACCGTAAACTGAACCTAGTAAAGCGCATCGATATATCATTGGGAAATCGCCAAAAGCTGAACGACAAAAGGTTAGTTTTATTATGTGTAACACAAAGTAAAAATATGACGCCTTCTTCCAGTAGCGAATCGGATATGTACAAGGGTATCGTCACAATATTTTCGTTTATTTTCTGCCCACTCAATTGCGATACTGTACGATGTTTAGGCATGCTTCGAGTCGAAACTTCTTGTTTTAAATAATGTTCTTATCAACTTTTTCCTTAAAAACCTTCCCCTAGACCCGCCTAGAATGGCCCGGAGTTTGGTTTTCAAGGGCCCCAGGTGTGGTCTTAAGAAACAAGCACCAGATACTGTCGTCTGAAGTATGCTTTCGTCTCAGGCCTGCGTCACGTTGCTTAGGTGCGTCATGTGTCGTCTTACAGAAATTATTCTGCTTCGAATACAGTTTGTAATAGATCTTATTATGCCGAATGTTTTAATTTTAATGTGTTCTCTACAACGATCTGTTGAAAACTGTTACTTGGACACTTTTACGTGACCTCTGCATGACGAATGTACTCAAACAGACCTGACATTGTAACAGTATCAATTGCTGCAAATATATGTACATATTTTAGAACTCATATTCCGTGGTCATATTTGAATGATTTCAAGTTTGTAAAAATTGGCGACAATGATAGCAGGTGAGATCCGGCATCAGGTAGCAGCAGTTAATTCTTAGAAAACTATCTTTCCCTTTGAATTATGATTATATTGATGTTGCTCACAAGGGAACAGCGTGAACCTTTACTCACCGATTGGAATGAAACTTCGTCGGTTTATAGACCGATTCAAGATAAAAGTAACTGTATATCTCACACTTGCCCAATCGCTCTCTTGGGATGTGAAAACTAACCTCTAAGTCAAATAGGCACTCCCACTTTTTCACGTATAACTGTTTTTTAAGAAAAGGAACTTCAATAGTTCGTTAACGCAAGTTTGTAGTGCTTATTGTATCGTTAAACTTTTGTTTGAAACATTTTTTTCTATCTCGTGTACTTTAAGAGTTACACGCAGAAAAGTGGAAGTATGTACCTATTTGACATTGAGGTTAGTTTCTACACTCCTAAACGGCGATTGGGCACGAATGAGCATACGGTTATTCTTGCCTTGAATCACTCTACAAACCCAGAAAGTTTCATTTCAATCAGTGAGTAAGGCTTCACGGTGTGCTCTTGTCAGTGACAGAAGTAATTACAAAGGATCGATCCTTTTGAATAGGTATCCCATAGGATTCGATACCATTCGATATTCACGTATCCGCAAGAACTTTTGATGCAGTGATGCTTTACCGTTATAAATCGATACTAATTGAGAAGCATAGTAACCAAATACTCTTGCTATTTATAACATGGCCATCATAAAGTCTAGAACTCAATGTTTAAAGAGAGTCAGGCATGAAAAGCAAACTAATGATGCTAATCAGTTGTTTGAGATGCTCCATAAAAAATGCAAAACAATACTCGCAATTTCATTAACAAGTTACGTGAAGCTATCAAAATCTTCTTTTATCCCAAGCTGTCTAAAATTTTTGCGCAGCACTGTGCACATTATGATTTATAATTTAATACGAAATACTAGACTATCAATCAGTTAAAACGAAATTTATTTTTTGCTCAAGAACAACAAAAGCCGTCGTACACGTGTATAAACTTTTAAAAACTTTGCATTCTGAATCACTACAGTTGTTCCAAATATATAATGGCCCTGGTAATTCAGGTTAAGAGAGCGTTTCTAATCACAATGTGTCGTTTTACATGAAAACTGTAGCAGTGGAACTGTGTTATCCTTTTATCCTGATTGTGCTGCTTTAAAAATATGTGTGTATAAAGTTACCCAAGCCTTTTTATGCAGTTTAAAAGTTGTCGTTAACGTTTGAGTAAACTGTTCCGTGCGCTTAAATATTTTTATTATTATTTACTGTTCTAGGCTTTCAAAAAATCTGAAAAAATTCTGGGATATTGTTTGAAGTTTCTAATATGTTATACAATCGACCACTACGTCAAATGTTTAAAACTGTTCCCAATAAAACTAAAAATTCGAAGGAAAGTCCAGAGAAAATGGGAGCTTCGTTTGTGCCGTCAACCTAGATTGCCTACGGAGGGTTAATACCATTAAAATGTATTTTAAATACATTTGGGACGAAAATAAGCACTGATAAAATTATAGTAGAATGCAGTCAGTGGTATCAACTTTCTAGTCTGTAGAGTATTATTATTATAATATTTTCCACGTGGTTAAAGAGAAAAAATCTGACGATATTAATTTATTTGAATGATAATAATTGTTAACGTTATTTCGTAAATATTTTTTGAAGATAGTGTATTTTAAACATACGAGGATAAAATATAACAAAAATATTCGCAAAAATTTTGTGACTCTTTTCGCTAGTTGTTATGCACGGATGATTTTTTTATCTTGAAGTTTAAAATATATATTGAAGAATATCTTCAAATTAATTCGAAATCGTATTGTCGCTCAAGGTCATACGAACAGACCGTATAGTATCGGGAAAAATATGTATTCACTTTTAAAACAACATCGATGACCTTAAAATTATGAAAAACATTACCTTCAGAGAACTTTTTTTGCCTATAATAGCATTTGTCCGTTTGAATGAAACAATTTGTTCCTGAGACACTTTGCGTTTTTAAAATGGAACACCCTTTTTTAATATTATGCAAGGGGAAGCACATTTGAGACATCGTATTGCATCCACATTATAAGACGTATACTTAAAGGCACTTCTACTAATAAGTGTGAGAATTTATTCCTCTTTTTCTTCACTTGTGACCTTGATTGACCTTGTGTGACTATGACCACTGAATTCGTTTTGGTGTAAACTATACTTACGTATATTAAAAAATATGTAGTTCTATTCAAACAGAAGGTCATGGCCTTAAAATATCCTTGGCATCTTCACGTACAAAAAATTAAATTACGCCGCAAAATGTGCCTCCTAATTTTTTCTAACATTTGTTCGTATTTCCCATATTTTGGATAATATTCAATTGGGATGCTTTACGTGCCTCATTCTATATATTGTATCCAAATCTACTCGACCATTATTCGATTTATCGTTTAAAAGTTATTTTTCCAGAAAACGAAGCTTCGTAAAAAAACTTATCTAAACAGTTTTGGTTTTACTGACGCTTGCACAGATCAACGGGGAAGCTTCTAATAGAATCGTAAAAAGAACACGTTTTTACGGTACTGCTGCTACACCAGAGTAAAATGAGAAAAACCTCTCGCAATTAAGGTGGTTCACTACCCCTAAGATCGTTAGGAGAGCCTAAACAGACCACGGATATGTTTCCACAGACAACTACACCCTGTCGTAAATCAGTCCAGTTTAAGCACTCAAGGTCTTCACTCTTATCTTTCTTAGCTTTCTTCACATAAATAAATTTTTCCTTCTTCATCACCTTCAATCCCCGCCTGGATTTATTCCTAAAACTAAATTCTCCAATTGCATGCACCTTCACAAAAAAGTTCAGCAATCGGACAGTCCACTCCGAGGGCATGGCTCAACCAATCACAGTTAGAGAAAAAAGAGTAAAACAGTTTAACTCAAACATTCATTCAGTACACATAAAGCACGCGATGAATACCACTGCCGGCGCCGCATGTTTTGACAAACTATTTAGTTTCTGTATTGAAAACAAAATATGATCTGTAGTTTTATTCGATGCTTCCCGTAGGAAAAAGGTCTGCTGTATATCATGGTGTAGTTTAGGCTTCCTCCTAGATTCATAGTTGCTAAAATAAATTGAAAAATATCTGCAAAAATTGGCGCGTTTCAGATGTTCTTTTCACTTTGATCGTTGTTTAACCACTTGGGTTGAAACAACGTTTCTCACACATGATATCTACTTTGGACTGAAAGTGAATTGCACGTGTTCTACTCGTGGTCTGACCATGTCGCTTTGATAACGGTTTTACGTATTAAATAGACGCTTGTGGCCCACGTAGTTGTCGATTAAATTCTAACACAAATGGTTAAACACGTTTGTATCTTTATAATGTAATAATCATTTATATGATTTCATTCAGAAGAGCCCATACAATCATTTCGTGCAAAAAGCAACAAAATTACTGTTACTGTTAAACAACAAAACATGTTTGAAGTTGAAAATTTGCATTTTCTTTAAAGCTGATTTTTTCCAAATGGAAAAAAATGGTTTGCAAATTTGTGTTTTGTACCCAAAAATCTATGATAAACGCCTATTGAATGTTACAAGTCAAAATAAAAAGTCAGAATTTGTGGAACTGTGTAAAATTATCCAACCGCATCCAATTAGTCCACATCAGTTGCAATTGTTGAAAAAAACGCTACACCAGTTAATTTTTTATTCAAATTATTATACAGGGTGGTGCACTTAAAATAGGCCACCTGAAAAACTCACATGCTTTTGACGATAATTAAAAATACATAAGACCAATTACCACTTGCATGGTTTCGTTCATTTTGTAGGCGCAGATGCAGAGAAGATACGAAGATCAACTTTCTTCTTTTAAATGGAATGGAGTGTTTTTTTACTTATCTTCTAATGCGGCGCTTTAAGGTGCGTATAATAACCTATGGTTCAAGGTAAATCATGGTCGTTAAAGGTCAACTACGATGGAAAATAACTTACTTCAAGGAATCGACCGAACATTTTCGCGTCTTCTCTGGTTGTTAGTATATCGCCCTTGTAATCGCTATATGGATCGTACAATGTAAACAAACATGCAGTCACGTTGTACGCTTCATATTTATTTATATAGATGAATACCATTATTAGTTCGCGGTATGTTACCGACCAAATGCGCTGACCTTCAACGACATTGAATGACCTTGAACCATAGGTCATTGTACGCGCCTTAAAACGCTCTATTAAAAGGTAAATAAAAAAACATATCATTCCATTTAAAAAAAAAATGCTGACCAGAATATCACCTCTGTGCTTCGACCTATAAAAAAACTATTAAAGTCAGATTATGTCCCCCTCGAAACCATGTAACATTCGTCTTATGTATTTTTCGCTATTGTTGAAAACAAGCGAGTTATTCAGGTGGTCTGTTTTAGATGCCTCACCCTGTATACAATTTAGTTTTCGAATTATTTGATGCACATCTGATAAGCATGTTGCTAATATTCGAAAATATTTTTTTAAAGACAGCTTGGAAGGTCTGCGACGAACAAAGTACACTCCCTCGCGACACAAGAACCTTTGTCCACAAAGTATCGTAGCGTAGCGTCGCAATGCCCCCATTCATAGAGCCCTTTGTATTCCCCTACTTGAAGATGGGCACATTTCTCTATCCAACGAAAAGTATACTAAGTTTGAACATTGTTTGAAGATGCTACTTACGAATGTGAAAATTGTTTCGCGTCTATGAAGAAACTTCAATTGCGTCGGAATCACCAACAAGTAAACTACTAAAAAAAGTTTTAATAGTTAAAATAAAACCAGTCTACCACAATTCAAGTGATATTTTTTCCCTACGTAACTCACAATTTCAACTTAGTTTTAACATATTAATTTATGTTAAATATAGTACAATTATTCGATAATAAATGTACTATGGAAGTGTCCAAAATATCTGATTCCATTCAAGATTGGAGGTCTACAAGTTTATTCTCGCACGACGAGTTACCTTGTTCCTTTTTGTACCCCTATTTCTGGTGCACCTTAATATATCTCAACGTAGATGTCGTTGACAGTTTCGAAAATTTAATCCTGGAGATTGAGTTCCTATACATAAACTACGCCATAAATGTCATAAAAGGTCAATAACAAAGTTCTTCGTAACACTCTAAGAAAGATTTCATTTTTAACGCTACAAGTAGCGGGAGATGAGTTTAATGTTTCGGAGCAAACGAGTTCGAACCACGTCCATCCCATGGGAATTGCGTACAGATATATTTAAAAAATTTCACATGTATGTTTTCTGTTTCAGCCTTTGGAAAGTAAGGCGAGTACTTTAGGAACAGGAGTTGCACTCCGACGTTTTCTCCACACAGCAACTAATTTCATCAAACTCACTAATGCACTGATGCTAATTGGACATCGTACGAATGCCGTATATTTAAGATAAACGTGTTCATACAACGATTCAGTGATCATCGCCACATCTTTATCTGGTTATTTGATTAATTAAAAACTGGGAAGAGGATGCTCGAAATAGTGTAATATTGTAGACAATGTTCCTGTCGAATCTCTGGACGTACAGTAGTGCTGCGTCAGCTGACCGTGGCTCTGGTCCATATCTGGCCAGTTATCAACGGAGGTAGAGTTCTAAGAAATCCCGAGTATGTTTCTCTTCCATTGAGTGGGAGAGAGATACGGATACATGATACGAAACATCGAAGTCCTTAAGTTGATGAAATAAACATGTTTGTATGTTGGGACTAGTTAAATGACAAAAATATTGGGAGATATGGACCTCAACCTCTTTGAGGATTGAAGTCAGTTTCGGTTGAGTTAGTATTAGAAAGAGTGTAGAAAGTGCGCGGTTAATATGTATATGAATACGTGCGCATGAGTGTGAACGTTTGGGTCATGCCCCCCCCCCCCCCCCCCCCCCCCATCCTCCTCCTTAGAGATCTTGTACCTTGCATATCAGTTAGTGTGAGAGCCACGTATATTCCAATGTGATTTAGTAGTTATTTTTATATTATTCTGAATAGTGTTTGTTGCACCTTCCATTACTTTCACGAACCTCAAAACCTCAACAGTTAGGTTAACTACGTGTGTTTATTATAGACTAGCATGCCCTGGACACGGCTTTGTCCGCGACTTTTCTGCGTGCAGAATTTAGAATACTGTTTTTTTTCATCATATCTTATGGCCGGGCGAATTCTCTTTCGAGCGCGCGGGTGTCGAGCTTTGCCACCTAGCGGGTGTGTGTGAACTATACTCCCGTGGACGGCTTCCTGGGTCACCGGCCCGCCGACAAAAAATAATCCCACGTTTTTTATCTCGATACACAGGGTGTGCCACGTAACAGTCGCCACGATTTTTCAGGCACTTCCGATAATCTGACAAAAAAATGTTTCGAACAACAGTTAATCAATTTTCAGTCGGCTACAAAACGCAATATAAAAAATTTCCGAATAATTTTTTTTCCGATAAAAAGTCAAGGTCACCTTGACTTTGTTAAATGGCAACATGTATTTTTGGCTTCATAGTATTGTAGCTGATGTCAAGACGAGTTTAACGACCTACTATACTGTGACCTTCAAATGACCTTGAAGTGAGAAGTGCGGTGTCAAGGGAAACGTTATCGCGGAAAATTATTTTATCTGGATCAAATTACACGTCCAGATTAGTGACCCTCAGCAGGAAAAACGTAAACCATATGCACCGTGTAAAAGGAACATAAATAGCATACAGGAATAAACATAACTTGTGCAGTGTCGCTGTACCTTTATGCATTCCATTACAATAAGTGTTCGAATTGTATCCATTTTCTTGTAAGCACAGTTCCGATTGATGAAGTAAATTTGCATTAGTTGCTGCTAAAATGCTGTCACGATGAACTTCTTCACATGCTGTGCGGATTCGCTGTTTTAAATGTTCAATACTTTCAATTGACACATCGTAGACTATCGACTGTAAATGATCCCACAGAAAGAAATGTAATGGCGACAAATCCATAAGTCCATAAGTGCCCAACCAACGTTCTCCAAATTTTGTATTTAAGTATTCACCAACAATCATTCGGACTATTTGTGATCAGAGACATTACGACTTCCGAATTTTACCTTATGCAAAATTTTAATAACAAATGAACTGAATGACATCGCGTTTGGACTCTTTTTAAAATAATTTTCCACGATAACGTTTCCCTTGATTGACACCGCATTTCTAACTTCAAGGTCATTTGATGGTCATAGTATAGTAGGTCGTTGAATTCGTCGTGACATCAGCTACGATACTATAAAGTTAAAAATACATGGTGCCATTTAACAAAGTCAAGGTGACCTTGACTTTTTATCGAAAAAAAATTGTTTGGAAATTTTTTATACTGCATTTTGTAGCCGACTGAAAACTGATTAACTTTTGTTCGAAACATTTTTTTGTCAGATTATCGGAAGTATCTGAAAAATCGTGGCAACAGTTACGTGGTACATCCTGTATTATTTATTTCGCGATAAAATATAGCATATGACACTCAGGAAAATGTAAAGAACCTATTGTGAAAATTTCATAACACTCGGCTGAGTAGTTTTTGATATTTTTGCGAACATACGAACAAACTCTGTCACTTTATTATAATAGTAAGATAACTCTAGTCAACATCAGGACACAGGCAATAAAACCACAAGACTTGAATACAACCTTCAACATGTCTTGTTTCTGTTTACATAGAATGGTGAACTTGAACACATTCAGCGTCAAGGATGTACAAGTGGCGACACGCGGTTACTCGTGACCGACACCTCAAATTCAATTTAATTAAATAATTATTGATTGTCGCAAAGTTCTGAGCAAACTTCATGCTGAAACAGTAATGTAGGAACAGAAGAACATGATTGAGTACTGAAATCTTTTTTTTCTTTACGATTTATGCAGAAAATAGTGAATTATATCGTGTCTGATTAGGTATGGCTATTTCCACTGTTGCACTCAAGGTGTTATGTTGAAGTAAAATGAAATAAAATAAATTCATTTTACTTCTGTAAAAGAAAACTATACATCTCGGACACGACATGTAACCGAATAGTTTTGGTTGGATGGAGAGGTGAGACCTCTATGTGCCGTCTGTATTTGTATATATGGGGCTTTTCGTTTGCGGACAGACAGACGGAAACGAACTACCGACTCGGGCTCTGTTATTGAGGACAAATTTGTATTCGACGCTTATATGTGATTTAGTGAATAAATACAGTTAGTCACTTAATATATTCTACTTTTTGCCACACAATCCAATAACCCTTCAACATGTTACATGTTCGCTGAAGTAATAGTTGAGTGCATTGAGTTCGAAGAGTAAAATAATACGAATATCTTACATTCGTTGGATAGAGAGAATATACCTACTCCGTTTCATGTATGTTTTATGTAATAAATAATGCGTGATTGTGTGCACGTATTATCGAACCCCCGTTTAAGGTCTATCAGCACATATGAATAATTATTAGAACATAACACAGCTAACACTACGAAAGTAAACATACGTTCCACAGTGAATTAACGATATTATGGATTTTATTGAAATGATTCTTTTACTGAATTTCCCGTATAGTAAAAAATATCACATAACAAATAATAGAGTACCTTCCTATACGGTAAACTTTATTGCTAATAACAACAAATTCCTGCAATTACTGTCACTGTACAAAAAATTAATTTCAAAACTAAGTACGAAATACAAACAGTTTAAGGACATACAGTATTTAAATAAATTCTAGTTCAAGTACAAATTACCTTTGGCTCAGCCATACACTAATTGGTTTCACCTTCTGTTCGACTCTTTTCTTTATAACATCAAAGTTATGTTTATCAAATTGATTATGTACGTAAATTTGTATACTTACGTAAAATTGTTATACTGAGAAAATACAGTTTTGTACATAAAATAGTTTTCATTTCGATTCAAGTTTTTAGACTAAATAGTATCTGTAACGTGAGTTATGATTTATACCACCAAAGTGATAATAACTGAGAGAAAATTAGAGAATGTACAGTCGTGAATAAGAAACGTTGGACGGTTTCCAAAATTTTTACATATATCCCGCACAAACCGGCAGTGTGATGTATGCAAGCATACGGCGTCGAAGCGTTGCACACGACCCTAATTTGGAAAAGCCAATCTACAATCGCGGAATCCAAGTTTAGCTTTCATCTGAATTTAGCATGCGCTGCTCCATCACTGATATCTATGCAAGAAGTCATTTTCAGATTTCCGAGTTTGGCTGTTAACTGGTTGGTTTTGGAAGATGTCAGATTACTGCAGAAATGCTGCGCCAAAATAGTAACAACTCCTATTATATTTACTGTGTATTCGTTTATAAAACATATACACGGTGTTCCGCCTAATTCTAGCAGTTAAAATATCTCGGTTGCTTTTTATGATACGGAAAAAATGTTCAGAGAGAAAATGAATGGTGCCAAGAGGCAAATATTCTGATTGACATACCTTTTTTTTTACTCGAGTTAGGCGGAACACCCTTTATTTAATGTCTCAGATGATTATTAAATGTGTACCCATGACGTAGTAGGTAGAAGCACTGCGTGTGTAAGCATGCGTTCGTTTATCTGCATCTGTGTCTGTACCTGCGCCTATGGCTGTGTATCTGTGCCTATGTCTGTGTCCATGCTGTGTTACATCTGTTATGTTTACTTGTGAATCCTCCTTTAATCCAGGGTTTAATGTTCGTGTCTTATCTATTGGAAGATATCTGCTTGTAACCAGTGTCTCCTCGAATGCAAATGTGGGCATAAGGTGACCTATCTATCTCAGTGAATTAGTTTTAGCAAATTTGATTAAAATTCTAGGAGATTAGACAATTCTTGATTTTACAATTTACGTCCATTTTACATTTTGCAATACTCGCTCATTTTGTCATATACAATATGCATATACAAGTAAATTCAAAGCTTTAATATTTGGAGTTCGTAAAAAATGAAATGAGGAAGGTGCACTTTTTCATACATGTTTACTGGTCAAATTTAAAAAGAAAATGATTTTTCCGAGAATATTTCATCGCTTTTATATTATCCATGATTCGACAACTAAAATGAGTGTACATATGAACTGCCAGCGATTTGTAGAAATTTTGAAAGGGGTCATAAACGTTCAGCTGAAAACACACGACTGAATTTCTTACAGATCAATATCGAATTTGATTAAAATATTTCAAAAACACTGCGTGCGCGACTTTTTCACATGGAATTACCAATATTTATAAACGCACTGCACACTTCATCCATATAAATCCCTGCATAGAGACAGATCTGCGCAAATTAATCAAAGAAAGCCATACAACGGGATTTGTCCTCACATCTGGCTCAGAGTAAAGCCTCTTGTATACAGTATGCCCCATAGGTTTCTGTAGAAACTTTGTCAATGTGTCCTACAGCTAAAAATGACATGAAAATGTCCTATACCAAAAAATCCACAAATGATTTATTAAAAAGTTGTAACAAATACATTCCTCTTTGGCCGAGTTTATTCCGTTGAAAATCGGTAAATTTGTATGCGCAATATCTCGAAAATCATTAAAAATCGGGTGCATACATTAAAGGTCTGTGAATTCGTCTTGAAAAGCACTACCGAATGATCTGAACAAAAGTACATAGTTCCATTTAAAAAAACGAACTTGACCATCACATCTCTTAAACTAATTATGTAAAAAAGAGTTCGTCTTCGTTAAAAAATGTGCCGCCTTGTACCATGCAATTTTTATATAAACAATTTTTTTGTATCTTTAATATTTGAGAAATTACGAGCCTGTATCACTTTGGCGCGGACACACTGTATATGAAACGTGAAGTACATACACGAAAACGCTCTTTCTCTTATTGTTAGTTTAATACAGGGCAGGACGAGATATGCAGTATTTATATTATCGTACACTGTAGTACAAAGTAGATTTCAGTTTCGTTCTGTTTTGTGAAGTAACAGTTCACGACCTTCAAAATGCCAAAAGTAATCTTACCTTACTATTATAATAAAGAGACAGAGTTTGTGTGTATGTTCGCAGAAGTCCCAAAAACTACTAAACTGATTGTCACGAAATTTTCACAATAGCTTCTTTACATTTTCTGGGGTGTCATAGGCTATATTTTATCGCGAACTAAATAATAGATTGAGAAAAAAACATGGGACTATTTTTTGTTGGCGTGCCGACGAGCCGTCCACGGGGCATAGTTCACGCATAGCCGTTAGGTGACAAACCTCGGCGCTCGCGCGCTCTAAATAGAATTCGACCGGCTCCACGATATATAAGAAACAGTACAATATTCCGAATTTTATACGCAGAAAAATCGCGGGCGAAAGCGGATCCGGGGCATGCTAGTTTCGAACAAGGAGTACGCAGATATGCATTTCGGTTACGATTTGTGTGCAGGAAATTCTTGAGGTGTCGTTGAAAAATATCGCCAAATGTTTCTCAATTTCTGTTGAAACGCTTCTGGGTATCACATTTCTTAGCCTCCTAGGTCACCTTACACGTATAGATTTTTATTTATGAGGGACTGTAAAAGAAAAAGTTTACAAGACGAAAATACGTACTCGGAATGAATTAATTGAGAGAATGAACAAAATTTGTTCTACAATAAATTGAATGCACGTAAATATTAAGCTTGTATCAATAAAGGTGGGGGACACTTCGAATCGCAAAAGTAGTACAACGTTTACTTTGCGTATCGTATTTTTGTTGCAACTTTTCAGCACGTTGAGTGTCGTGGCGTTAATTTAATTAAATAATTATTGATTGTCACAAAATTCTGAGCAAACGTCATACTGAAACAATAATGTAAATTAGTAGATAGTAATTTAGTAAGACAGTAAATTATAGCGTGTCTGATTAGTTATGGCTCATTTCACTGTGGTACTCAGCATTTATGATCTTCTCATTACATAACATTTTAGTTTTATTTTTCGCTGTAGAACACATAGACAACATTTGTACGGAAACCTAACGAACACCCTGCATATGTGTCAGAACTATCGTATGCATTGTTTTTTCTTTGATGTTAATAACGAGAAAGCTTTGCCCGTACAGAAAATTAATAGAGAGAGAGAGAGAGAGAGACATATGAAGAAAGAAATAGACAAGGGATTGGAAAAAGTAAAAGACCAGGAGAAGGAATTAAGAGAAGAGATCTGTCAGTAATAAAGGAGCACTTAGAGAAACGGGAGAAAGAGCAGAGAATCGAGACAGAAAAGTTAAAGAAAAGTTAGGAAGAAAAGTTCTCTTAATTTTTGTATTTTTTAGAATATTATCCTCGTCATATTATTCTGACTGTCGGTAACAAAGTATGTGAATTTGCAATTTACAGTATGTCTCTAAGAGTTTTTCATATAACTTCAAGGGTGCCAATTCTGAAAGAGTGACGTCACTCAACTTTGAGTCTCTGCCAATGAAAAGAATATGTCTGGTGTTTTTGACTGTTCTATGTATGTGGGATCGGGACCTCCAGACCAAATATTAAGAGGAATAGTGGAAATAGGGATGTTAGCGGACTGACGGTGGCGTGGTGGTTAAGGTGGATGGCTACCAACGCAGAGACCCGGTTTCGAGTCATCCCAGTGCCGCGGTCCCTATTTTTCACGATTTCCTACAATTTGGAGGGTCGTCCGGGATGGAGGAAAAACACAGATCAAAGATCACACGGCTGAGCCGACCACGACGTGACGAAGAAAAATGAAAAAATGAGTTCTCCGTAACGATGAAGCGGCAGGCGTTGGTGTAAGAGAGAAAAAACATCAGGCGCCTGCAAAATAGTGGGGGTGATGTACCCCAAGACAAAAAACATACGCAAGAGACAGAGAAGCACACTGAGTGAGTGTGCCGAGAGACAGAGAAACACTGAGTATGCGAGAGAATCAAAGAAGCAATGACAAAGAGAAACAGGGAAGAAGCACTGAGTGTGCGAGAGAAACAAAGAAGCACTGACAAAGAGAAACAGAGAAGAAGCACTGACAAAGAGAAACAGAGAAGAAGCACTGACAAAGAGAAACAGGGAAGAAGCACTAACAAAGAGAAACAGAGAAGAAGCACTGACAAAGAGAAACAGAGAAGAAGCACTGACAAAGAGAAACAGAGAAGAAGCACTGACAAAGAGAAACAGAGAAGAAGCACTGACAAAGAGAAACAGAGAAGAAGCACTGACAAAGAGAAGCAGAGAAGAAGCACTGAGTGTGCGAGAGAAACAGAGAAGCGCTGAATTTGGTTGAGGATGTTTGCAGATGTTTACTGCTAGTAGTAAAGTATACAGATTTGTTGTAAGCATCGACCAGTTAAATCCAATTAACATTGCCGTGTCGAAATCGTCGAACATTCGGAAACGGACACGCCGGAACAGTTCCTCCCATTCTATTAGACTCTAGTAACTAGAGCACAGAATGTCCTGATCACTGTTTTGTCGCTAGTACGAATTTAACCTGAAAACCTGAAATAGTATTGTAAGCTGATATCAGTACAAACTACTCAGAACTAGATGAGGAAAATTTTACGTACATATTTGCTTTAGACGATGTTTCGTAGATTCTTTTATAATTGATCGTTTCGGTTACAAATGCATATGATTTTTTTTATCAAGAAACAATTATATCGAAAGATATTGTCAATATCTGTTCAAATCCTTGCTGTTGGGTCAATAGAATTATGGGTACTAACCCGAATTGCAAATATATTTTTTTTGAAAGCAGCATAAGTCAACGCTGAAAAACTTTATTGTAGATTGATTCTGATATGTACTAGAATTTTGGTACGTTAAAATGTATCAAACATGAGGGCATAATGGATGTACTTCCATACCTCTGCTAGTTTACCACAAATACTTTAAAAAATTTGAAACAACCTGAAATATTCGAACATTTAAGAACTTCTATTTTTGACGATAGTGAATAACCTTGAATATTAACATGTTGACTGCCGTGCGCGTCACCCGTGACTGGCATCTCAGATTTTGTTTCATTAAATAACTAATAATTATTATAAAATTTTGGGACAGCATTCATATTGTAATAATAGTATAAGGTGATACCTACACGGAAAAAGAGTAAAATATTCTTTTCCTGCTGGATTTATATATAAAATAGAATATTATGGTCTGCCTGATTAGATATGGCAGTCTTTACTCTGGCATTGAACGTGTTAAATATGTTACACGAAGTATGTATGTATATTTATATTATATGATTCACTTCTGTATTTATGAAGTGTACCTTATTTAAATCAGTATAATTCTGTAACTATAATAAGTCAGTTTACTGGCATGAAAAATGATTGATCTGTAGAAACATAATCATAATGAGGCTAATTATAAATACTCGAGGCAGTAAATATAAAATTTTATCTAAAATAAGTAATCATATTTTTTGATAGATTCAAATGCAAAGCCATATCTCAAAATTGCAGAAAAATGACTTGCATCATTGTTAAAATAAACATGTTCGATTAATACTCTATGTAATGATTATATTTGTACCTATTTTATTTAGTTATGACTGGTACAATCTAAACATTATGAAGATGTGAACTTCTTATATTTATAATTACTGGTTACGCGATTAAGGAATGTAACATTATGGCTAGGAATATGTACCTACACAAATACTATGTACGTGTGTAGTGGATAGCTATAACCGAGCTTAGTTTGGAAACTGTAAAGGAGAATCGGATCATATGGGTCAGACACAGTGCACGCCAAAGGTCGTTTATGTAGTTAACATGCAAATCAAGCATTCAGTCCGAAGAGAAGCTTGCCTAATGTAATTATCAGAAATAGCAGTTGCTGCACTTAGTTCCTTTATCGAAATCACAATTACAAGTACGTGAGTAATTTTTCAAATAAAACTGTTTGAATTTTGACATACTGTTTATACATAAATGTTAACCATCCTGAAACATACTCTACATAACATGTAATCATTTCTTTATAGCAATCAATAGACTGCGGACTTTTATGCAATTTAACGTATCCAAATATTTAAACACAGCACATTTGAAACCGTGAAAAAAATGAAATGTACATTTTTTAAACATTCACAGAACAAAATATAGGTTTATCAAAGTTTAATTTCTATAACACCAACGACGTATAAAATATTGAAATATAAAAATGTATATTTACATAAAAATTCGCAGTCTATAATAGTAATCAAATTTTCAGTATTTAATGTAAATCTTGAAACTATTTGTATTTTCCTTTGTACTTGAATACGGGATACTCACAGAACAATTGTGGTTTACGTTATTATTAGAGTTTATCATTGATTAACCGTCATTTTCATCCTTTAACTGCGGGACACTTCCAATGGAAACCATTCGTTGTGTGCCGGATAATCAATAAGTAAGCAGCAACAGTTAATTTCTTTCATATATTTATTTTATTATAGTATACAATGTATATTATATTTTGCGCGCAACAAATGCTTCATTTATTATTTATTTTTATGGTCTAATCCAGCGTCGGATCTTCGTATATTCCAAAACTGATAACCAGTTCTTCAAGCCATCAATTTAATGTCAAGCTACTTTTTCATTGCGTGTATATACGCACTTTACAGCCAAATGGTTAACACGGTTACTTCTAATTTGCACGTCCAAGCAAAAATTATTGACTATTATTTCATGAAGGAAATATTTTTATCAGACGAAGTATATATAAGATATTAAAGTATACTAACAATGAGATTCAATTTTATTTTATTGTTGAATTACATAACTTTCAGTATTAACTGCCACCAGTTCTCCGCGTGCAGTTTTTTATGCACTAAATTGTTACTTTTTTAAAGTAGACGTTTGTATTTCACGGAGAATTTACTCTTTTGATTAATTTTGTTTTATATTTGTACTGGTCATTACTTTTCTTCGAAATTTTAGAATTTTGACTACTGAAAAGTGGTATTACGTACAGATCGCTATAATAAATTGTCGGAAGATTATACGTATATTCTCCTTACTGAAATGGTTTGTTATAGAATTAGGAAAAGAGAGTAAAGTAATTGCCTAGAAGTTTTCATTCTTAGAAATAAATGGTATACTTGAATTTAACACAGTTAGTCTTTCCTGACTTCAGTAATAATCTTAGTTTAATTTATAATACGTTATGTATACATATCGAAGATTCTAAATTCATTACGTTCTATTCACACCAGAATATTGTAACATAATCTGTATGTATCCCGTTAATTCAGTGATGGCCACTGGAGCTGCGGCCTTCCCCCTTTCTAGTTCCATTCCCCCCTGCACCCCATTCTCCCTGGATTCGAGGCCGACTCAGATTACAGCCTATATGAGAGGAATGAAACTACAGTGTGGGAAAGCCGCAGCTCTGGTGGCCATCACTGCTTTAAGGGAAGCGACATTTATCTAATTACATTTTTTAATTTCATTCCAGAATATTCTCTCAATTGAAGGCGCCTCAAGTAAACATTATAAATATGCACAAGCAGCTACTTTTTTGTGAATACTACCTTTGTTTTCTAAATTTCAATTACAGATTTTTGCACCCTTTTGTCAATAAATCTTTATCATTATTATTTCGTTTCTATAGAATATGTATAACTTCATACAAATTTAACGTTAAGAAAGATCACCGCAAATCATGTAGCCATAGCTACATGAACTATCCAGAGTATTGATATAATACAAAAAGGTAAGGTTTTCTGTAAAAATATGATAATCAGTTTCATCTAACCGATGCATTGAACTATGTTATAATGATAAATGAAAATAAATGTAATTATAGTGACATTAGTACCTTGTATCTTTCATTTAACAATTCAAAGGAATTATGACTCTATTGTGCCGCGGAGATTATAATTTAATTAGTGATCGAAAGCGATCACTGAAACTTCCTAGGCAGCATAATTCAAGAGAGTGTATATAGGGATGCAAATTGAGACGCGTTCGCTTAATTAAGCGCGGTTATTCGATGAAACTCGAAAAGCTCGAGGTACAAGCGGAAGCTTTAAAAGCACAGCTACATAATCGATCTTCTGCCGATCTCCTGATTTAAAATATTTAAGTGTATAGTACACTGGACCATGTAGAAGTTTATGCTGTGAGAAGCGAGGATCACTGATGTTTTGGTCTTTGTGAGGTTTTCTTTTACTCACCATCTGGGTAGGTGGAATTGATTTCGGCGGTGACATCCAATTCCGATGGCATCGAACCAATGAGGACCGCATCGTCTGGAGCCTCTTCCAGCTCCAGTTCAATTTTTGTCACGTTTCCTAAACAAACACGATTAGTACAAGATTATCATTACGAACGGAACAGAAGGATTTTTCCGAATTATGTAAATATCAAAATGGTAAGGTGTTATACCTCAGACTGGTGTGTACCTCCGGTTATTCCTATGTTAACAATTAGTAGACTGCGGATGTTTATGAAAGTTAATATATCCTAATTGGTGAATGATGGACATGTATTAACTTAGAAAAAATAAAAATTATATATTTTAAACATTTGGAGGAACGGATGCAGTCTTGTTGAAGTTTCATTTATTGAACTACATTAACATAGGAAATATGGAAGTTTAGAAAGGTATATTTGCATAAACATCCGCAGTCTAGCAATTACCCTATTTGAGTTTTCTATTAGCGACACTGTCTTGACAATAGATTATTGTCTCTATAATGTTGGCGTTATTTCTGGTAGTGTTTTAATCCTCTCACAAGGGGAACCCGCGGAGTGTTACGCTCGGATTTTGATGAAATTTTGCAGGTAGGTCGGGAACGAAAAAATTTTAGACACATATTTTGCCGTAGGTGTAGACACTCAATAGTTTATGAAATATTTAACAATAAATATCGCGTTTTTTAACCCGAAGAATTGAGGATCGGGTCCCGATTTGGTGAAATATCTTTTTTTTTCAGTAATTCATTTCTATTATTGTTTTATAATGTTTATACAAGTAATTGCACATAAAAACATAATTATTAAAAATATATAAAAAATGAAATTTCTTAGACTCAAAATAAGTTCCATGAATTTAATCACTTCGTCATAGCAGTCAGTGGCGGAGCGAGTAGGTGCCTAGTTTCGTAGCGCGTACGTTCTTTTTGTCGCGAGTTCAAATCCGCACTAGGCGAATAATTTTTTTTCTTTTTTCATAAAAATTCTAATACGAAATAATATTTGTAGGCATTTTATACGGACACAGGTGCGTCATAAGCCGGCGACAACCAGCGGTTGCCGATTGCGCGACGAGAAGCGCTACAATGTATGTAGCCGTTTATATAGCAAGATTACAGAACGCGGATTACTTAATAGCAGAATATCGAGAAATAACAAGTAGATCTGCACCTATATTTAAAAACATGATAAAATACGCATGGTTTGCATCAAAATTAATTTTAGACTGTGAAATATTTTGTAACGTCAATCAAGTTGCGTTTCCCAATAATGTTTGTAGAAACCGTTGTGATTGCGGTATTCCAGCTTTTAGTAAGTGTTCATGGTGTATGGGATTATTATGTTTCAAATATTTTTACGACGAATACCATCCGCGAGAGTGTAAAGTTTACAACGACGACTCTTGAAGGTCCATTTTTCTATATTTTTATATGTTGCGTGTCAGTTACTATTATTATTATTACGTATTAGAATTTTTATGAAAAAAGAAAAAAATTATTCGCCTAGTGCGGATTTGAACTCGCGAAAAAAAGAACGTATGCGCTACTAGACGGGCACCTATTCGCTCCGCCACTGACTGTTATGACGAAGTGATTAAATTCATGGAACTTATTTTGAGTCTAAGAAATTTCATTTTTTATATATTTTTAATAATTATGTTTTTATGTGCAATTACTTGTATAAACATTATAAAACAATAATAGAAATGAATTACTGAAAAAAAAAGATATTTCACCAAATCGGGACCCGATCCTCAATTCTTCGGGTTAAAAAACGCGATATTTATTGTTAAATATTTCATAAACTATTGAGTGTCTACACCTACGGCAAAATATGTGTCTAAAATTTTTTCGTTTCCGACCTACCTGCAAAATTTCATCAAAATCCGAGCGTAACACTCCGCGGGTTCCCCTTGTCAGTGCTATGAACCCACGTACTAGTGCCGAAAAATCATTCTTCATGTTGCGAAGAGACTCAGTTATGATATCGAACGCTAATAAATAATAAAAGTTGATTTTACACCGAAAGGATTGTTTTTACGACCTATGTTGATTAGGCATTTTTTACTCTCCTCAGTGAGTACTATAAGCCCTTTAAGTATCGGACCTTTTTTTTTAAACATCCTGTATACATGTGTGTATACACTACCGACAAAAGATTTGAAAGCTGATCCTTAAGCATACGAAAAGGCAAATCGCACAGTTGCCTCTAATAGTACGATGATGTATAGCAGAAAAAAAACATTGTTCACAGCAATACGTAAGTGAAAACAATTTCATTGGACGAAATTCTGTAACGGCTTTACAATTAGAAACTGAGCATGGAAGTTATAAAAACAGATAAATGTTTTTCTGTTATGGGTGTCGACCAATTATATCATTGGTCCAGTGTACAGAAAAATCTTTAAATTCAATGAAAGAAAACGGAAAGTATTTATTAGTATCTCGTGGTGCAATATCGTAAATAATTTGTATAAATTACCAGAAAAAATGCTAGGCACCTATCAGACAATAATTCGTTCTAAAACTTGTGACACTTAAAAGAATGTAAGGAATAAAGTGTTGATTTGTAAAAGTTGTATGACTTTTATGCACTATTACTGTTATCTATTAATTATTAGAATGTATACCGAAAATCTTTAAATAATACTAGTGCTTTCAAACCTTTTATCGGTAGTATACATTGTTTTTAGGTACTATGTAATATCAATATGCTGCAATGTACCTACCGCTTTCATTGTCATCCTGATATTTACTCGGGGATGTTGTGACATGACGGTGTTTCCTAGATCGATTTCTACCCTCCACAGCGACAATAGAGAAATCCCACGGTGTTCTGAAATGATGAAAACCGAATAATATACAAAGAAACTATATAAGATATAAACGCACAGACTTTGTCATACAGAATAATTTTGTTAATAATTAATTATTCATGAAAAATTGAAAACAATTTGTATTACTTTCAAATTTTTTAATAATACAATACAGAATTTTCAACAGTTTTATATAAACTCCGTTAATACAGGTAAACCCCATTAAAAATAATTCAAATTTTCTTCGCAATCAGATAAATATAATGAAACCAAATCAGATGAAGTATTGTCCATAGAGGATCTAAGATATTTAGGATAAAGAAGATGCGGGTAATTCAGTTTAATTAAGATAGACAATTTTAAACGATTTTATGAGGTTAATAAAAACAGAGGCCTTGTCACGATTATTGTCTGATGCTAAGATTGTTGTATCGTCAGCGTATGTTGCAAGTTTTCTGTTTAACTTGCGGTGCCGCTGCGGAGTAAGGTTCTGCTTAATTTTCGACTCTTGAGAACGCTTCACTGGTTTATCAACATGTTGTAAGTGTAACAGTTAACTTTGTTTATATGACCTTCGCTGACCTTGAAGAACTTAGTGCCATAGGTCGCTGAATTTGTGTTCAATATGGCTATCATACACAAATAAATAAAATACAGCACTCCATTTCAAAAACCAAAGTTGACTTTCTTATCTCGTTAACACTTTATAACGGAATAAGGCTATTGTTACTATACACTGGCCCCCACAAGACTATGTAAATTTTGTAGGAAACATTTTTACAAAATTTTAATTACAACGGAAATACTTCTGGTGATAAAATTAGGTCGTACACCCTGTACGTATGCCATAATTATGCAGATTACTCCGTATACATTAGAATCTGCGTATTTAAATAATGCTGTCACGCATATGAAGTCTGAAATAAATGCTGACCTCTTTAATATTGTACATTATTATGCATACTTGTTAGAGAACCAAACATGTCGAAAAACCTTTGTTTCGAAACGTATTTATTTTCAAGAAACGTAGGAAAATTCCGTACCATTTTATAATTTGTGGCAACATTTCCGCGAAATTAAGCAATTAAAATTTTAAATTCTATTTCTGACACACGTTATACAAATGAGCGAGCGAACGAGATACTCTTCCATTCTATTGAAATGTATTGAATTTTCAAAGTAATTAATTATATTTAGTTTAACTCTTTTGTTTACTTTTGTATATATAATTCATGAATCTTCTTTATGTATAACGACTTTAACAAAAGAAGTACCTGAAAGAGCATAAATATGAGCGGTACAACCAGATAATGACTCATTGTATGCAAATGAAAAAACAAACGGAAAATGTGAAGTAAAATTTGTTTGTTTATGTCTTGATTTTCGAAAAAATTAAGTTCTAAAAATCAGCCGAGTTCATGTGTACTAAATTGATTACCACCATACCTTAATTGTGCTAATTAATTAATATTGTATTATTTTGTGCTATGTTACATACAGATTCAGAGTCTTCATAAAGAATTTGGAGTCCGTATAACAAGCAGTATATCAGTAAAACAAAACGAAACCCTATTTTACAGTTCTTAACAATATCACTTTCAACCTTTAACAATTTTCTGTTAACATTTATAATAACTTTTTACTGGCATAACATTGAAAATTACAACGTGTTGAAGAAGTAATTTCTATTTTTGACATTGTGCTTGTAAATGCCGTCCTGAAATTAAGAGACGAAATTTTTCTTACAAGTATGCTTGAGGATGCTCCAAAAAAATTCGCTACATGGAATGGCTTTTTATCGCGTGCCAGTAATTCCTAAGAGGAATACGGATAGTACATACCAAAAGCAGGGGAAAAGTGTCACATGAACGTAAGCAATTTAGACTTCTCTTTTTAAGTCGCAGAAAATTAAAGAAACTGCTAAAAATTCCTTGAATGTACACAACACTTTCCGTCATAAGTAATAATTTTATTAAATTCATAACACTGTAAAGTTAATACAAGAGAAAAACTTGTTTTTTTGTGTATGATGATAACCAAACCAGGCGTTTTACAACTTATTATGTTGTGACAGATGAAATTTCGTTTTGCTTTTACGAGTGTGTATGATTTTGAAATGCCAGTTTAATCTGTGTCTACAATACCTTCAAACGATAATAAAGTAATAGGGGCAATTTAAAGATGATTATTATGTTGACTTTGCAAAATTTCGCCAGTGAACTCTACGCATGCTACATAACATGTTGAGCGCCACGTATACCACCGGTGATGCAAGTACCAATTTTAATTTCATCAAATAAATAATTACCCCAACGAAATTTTGAGTTACATCTACTTACATGTGTTACAATGAGAGTAGAAAATAAGTGGTATATTATCAAATAAATAAATATTTATATATACAACAATAGATGTTAATCAAACGATACATGTTAATTTTCATGTGTCTGACTAGTTGCGGGATTCTCTACTGCAACGGTCAATGAGTTAAATATTCAAGTCTGATTTTCTCGAAAACAAAGTCCCAAACGAAAAATCCTATTCTATATTTTCGATTTGTTTTTTCATACCTAAATAATTACTACTTGATTGTACTATTTATTGCGGAACACTGTACAATTTAAGGGAGACGTTGCAATTCATATTTGCATGTTAAAATGTAGATACCGATAAATGTAAGCACTTTCCAGAACATTTTCGATGTCATGTATTTTACTAAAAATACGTTTACATATTAACATTTTCTAATTGCCAGATCAGCTTCATTTTTTGAATTTGTAAATTTTGACTTGAGAGATGAAAAAGCTTACATAGTTTTTACTTTAACATCAATAATTCATCAAAAAGGGTGTTCCTTTTAGACTGACACGTAGAACATACACCAATATCTCTGCAAAAATTTTTTTTATTCTTAAAACACTATAAAATAACTGGGAAAGAAGTTATAAGTCCAAACAACGAATGTAATCAGTGCGTCGACTTTTACAAAGGTATACATATATGCTCCTAAAGTCTTGAAACCTTTGTAAAGCCCCATGTATACTAGGAAAGAACTTGCGACATTCATTGTGCAAGAAACTTGCATGGGTGTCTACTACACTACGGCAGTGTTTTGCGCAAATTATTGCCTACAGATAGTTGTAAGAGTAATCTCACTTCTTTGTGCGCAAATTATGTAGGGTGTGTCTACACTGTAGTGTTCCGAGAGTTGGCATTAAATAAGACGAAAAATATCTAATACCGAAAGGTCAGCTCAACAAACAAAATATGTTGCGGCGTGTACAGTGTTACTTCTGTTGAAAAAGCAGAAAAAGAAGAAAAGAATTTGGGCAAGAGACTGGACATTAAGAAGATGTGATCTTGGAGTTCATCAACCACTGTTATCTGTATTGAGAACAAAGGATCTTCATCAAATTACCAATTTTTTACGAATGACAACAGAAGATTTTGTCCATCTTTTAGAATTAGTTGTACCGAGTATTACCAAAAAAGACATAAGAATGACTCTGAAAAATAGTCGTCCAGCAACCATATCGTAAATCTGATTGATCTATACTGCTTGATCTCTACTCTCGCCAGAAGTTTCCAGTGCGTTCGGAAATAAATCCAAACTTTCAAAGAGAGGAGTGCCAGGCGTTTACACTACCAGAATTTTAACTTGCTGACAATGAGATCAACTGACGCAAGCAAACTGAACTTACTGGTTTCACCCTTGGGCGTGTTTACACAGTGCTGATATCAACTCTCTCAGTAAATGTCACAAGATGTTTGCTAATGTAGACGGAGACCTAATATAGTACGCAGTCTTCGAATTATTAACGTGTATAAAATTACTATTCTGTTTGGATTTGTTATTATTAATAGTAGTATAACATTTAATGTTCATAGCAGTTATATACGATTTTAAATACATATTAAAAATGCACCTACAAAAATAATAACTCATGCTATTTTTGTACTTAAGAGAGAAAGAAAAGAAAATACCCAAAACAATGTTCTGATCTTAGTTCAACCACGAGATTTCTTAATCCCACCCCTTGACATCTGACCTTCAGTTGTCGCGTTGCTTGGAAACCACTTGAAATCATGTGCAGTTACGGACAAAAGTGTATACCTATATGTTAAAAACCGTTTTTATAAAAGTCAGTAGAAACCCTCAAACTTACGAGACCAAGCCCCTGCGTTTCAAACACGATTTCATCCAAAGAGCGCTCCTACGGATCCTGGCCAGCCTTGTTATGTTTACTTCTGCTGAAGTAGTGTATATGTATCTTATGGTCCAGTTAATGGAGCAAAAAGTAATGCTTATCTCAGAGGATTGGAATCCACGTAAAACTATAGGTCCCCCGTCTAAATCACCGTAGCAGTCGACGTTATGGTTACATGCAGAAAGTAAAAAAAGCAATGCTTATCGTTTGCGTCAGGCACACTTTCCACATCATAAAATTTGATGTTAAAAAGTTTCATGAGCTGTTCACAGATACTGAGGTATTCGAATATAAACAGGACTGATTTTTTATAATACTTTTTTATAGAAAAGTAAAAAGTCAAAGTACTCTCTCTCTCGGTTACTGTACATTTTTCGAACATCCTGGGAGCTATTGTATCACATGGTTGGATTGAATATTTAAAAACAATTAAAAAAGTTCGTATCAAAATATATCGAACTTGACTCTATTTTCAAGTTACAGCAATTTTTTTTTACAGAAGCCTGTATTTATCTAGGTTTATAGCAGGTGCACAAAATAATCCATTTCTATTCAATAGAGGTATGTAAATAGTTTGTCATTTTCCTTCGTGTACCTACTGTGCTCAAGTTCATATCTTGATTGGATTTGACAAAAAAATTTGTCGATTAAAATATCATCCCAAATTCTATTATAAGTTCCTAACACACAATACTCTGATCGGTGTTGTATGACAGATATTTTGTACTATTTGTGAACTGTCGAATAGAATTAACTTATTTCGTCGAATTAACGGAATGAATTCGTTTCATTTATCAAACATATCACTGGAACATAAAATTCGCTATAATATGGAAATGTACGGGACAAGAAATCGGGTTGCACTAGACCAGAAATCAAGCTCGGGACTTTACGCTTGCCAGACTGGTGATTTTCCACTAAATTATCCAAGCCACTACCAATTTCCTCTTCGTAAACGCAGGGCACTAAATGGCTGTCGCCTACAGCTCGGTCAGCCTGACAAACGTGGCCATCCTCGACTATACATAAATTCAAAATTTACAGAACACTGTAAGGCAGAATTTAAAAAGTGGTTGTATAAGACGGAGGAAATTTAAATATAGTAAAAAATTAATTTATCATGAATATGTTGTGTACCAACGTAATCTACATTAGGACTATTTTGAGTCGTGCTGAACACTAGCATATGTAAATGTTTGTGTAGAAGTTATTAAATAAAACGGCACAGCTTTATGGAAAATCACTTATTTGTACTTATATACTCCTCTATATCTTTGGTGCAAAATATATTAATTATACAGTAGTTAAATAAACATTTTAGGTTTGGTTTATATTTATTAAACAAAAACAATATTACAGAAAAGTGAACGCAACTCTCAACCATGTGCTTGTAACCGGAAGTGCGAGCAGTAATTATTGTTGAAACAAAAGACATATTCAAGGAGGCACTAGGTGAACAGTGTCGACACCAACTAGCCCACAGTGTGGATAATGCAGATATCTTTATTTTTTTATATAAATTGTGATAATTCCAGCAGTTAGTTTTAGACGTCCGTTCACTTCTTTAAATAATACTGCAATCCTAACAAAACAATCCTCAACAGTAAACACTCCAAATTCCCCCATCGATAACCAATGCGACTTCATCGCTTGCTTATTAGTCATCCGTGAAACTCGATTTCATCATCTCATCCCTTACTGACATTTGGACCTAAGATAACCTCTACTCTTCAATTTTACGAATCTATATCTTAATATCTTACACACCAGTTCCCTCGAACGTTATAAATACTTCGAACTGTCTTCGGACAAGCAGCTAGACATACGGGTATCTTAGAATATCTATTATACACAGCTACTTTGTTATGCCTAAATTCTGCTTAATATGTACTTACAGTGACTCACACACTTGTTCACATGTTCTCAAAATATTCCTTTTTCCGAAATCACAATCAGGGTTTTCGTCTTAGGAGTATGAAGTTTGAATAGATGTAAGCAATGAAGGTTATAAGTAAATTGGTATCGTTATTTTTTTCAAAAAATTTAAATTTATTTAGATAACAGAGTATGGTACATTCATATGAACAATTATATGACTGTAGTTATTTATTAATTAATATTTACTGTATCCACTTTGCTTTCAAAACTGCTTCGATCCGTCTGGGCATGCTATGTACTATAGTTCTGCAATATTCTGTTGCAATACCTGCCCATTTTCTTTGAACATTTTCCCATAAATCGTCTAAATTTTTATTAGCAACATTATAATCTGCAACTGATCTTTTCAAAAAATCCCCTAGGTGTTCTATGGGGTTAAGGTCAAGAGATTGTGGCGGCCATTCGAAAACTTTAATTTGTTGCTCTTCTAACCATAATTCGGTTACATTCGCAGTATGTTTGGGGTCATTATTCTGTTGGAAAATGACCCCATTAAGTTCTTTCCCCCGTTTTTCTATACGGTTTTTTAAATTACACTCCAAAGTATTCATATAATCCTTAGCCGTCATTCTTCCTTCTATTCTATGGATGCTTCCAGCACCATGAGCTGCCATGCATGCCCAGGTCATTATGATTCCTCCTTCTAACTTGAGAGCAGGATTAATGTATCCTTTTTGTAATTTTTCTTTTGGTGCTTTCCAAACCTACTTCATACCATCCGAACCAAATCTATTCATTTTTGTTTCATCAGACCAAATAATATTTGTCCAAAATTCTTCATTACAATTTTTGTATTTTTTTGCAAATTCCAGTCGCATTTTCATGTGCCTTGCCGTAAGCAGTGGCTTTTTGATTTTATTCCGTCCTTTCATTCCAACTTTTCGTAAAATTCGTCAAACGGTTCCAAAATTAATATTTAGATTATTAAAAGCTCTTAATGTTTTTTCAACTTCCACGGCATTTTTGGATTCTCCAGATCGAATACTTCTTATAATTTTTCGTTTTGTCTTTTCTCATACTTTCTCTTTCGGTCCTGGATGGTTTCTCGGAATATTGGAAGCACACATTATTGTATATTTTTGCAATTAGTCCGATTGAAGAACAACATGTTACAGATATTTGACGGTATGTTAATTTTTTCTTCAAGGGATTGTATAATTTTTTTCATCAAATCTTCCGAAACTGTCTTCGTCTCTATATTTTATGACGTAAATAATAAAATGTTTCGATTCTGTTAAAGATTCAAACTTGACCAACGTTGACAGACAATATTAACTCACCTAATAGATAAGATCAGTAATTACAACAAGCTTCAGGAACTTTTAAAATATTACTTCCTTAATTTTAATAATGTCACTTTGCACTCACAAATTTGTTCACGTGGCGCACTCAGAGATTTCATCACAACTGAGTGAAAAGATTGCGAAATACGTGTAATGAGAGTATTGAATATCACAAGAAGATGTGGACAAACACGCTGCAGAGTGTTTTTAGACTCCGAGTTCTATGAAATAAAAACTGACACGAGAATTCTTAGAATTTAGAACTGCGTGAACAAATATGTGAGTTACTGTATATTGTAACTTATGGAATATAATAAAAGCAAGTCCAGCGGATTGCAAGTATAACATATTCTGTGAAGTTCCCTAAATAGTATGTAGGCTCGAGGTGCCTGAGTTTTCAACAGACCAATTATGTATTATGGGAAAAGGGGAAGGGGGTGTATATTTGGTCTATGGGATTTTCAGGATGATCGAATCCTCGCGCCCCTTCAAGGAAAATATACAACGCTTCGGCGGCTATATCGGAAATACTATCCTTGACGCTTGAAGGTTTACAACACAAACAGTTGTACAAGGGCGAATCCCTCTTCTGAACTGTAAGGGAGAAAAAGATCGAGTGGAGTAGACTGTGAGAATTGAACACGAGACTTTCAGTTTGCTGGGGGTGCTTTCCCACTCAACGATCCACCCCACTAACGATTTCCACTCACTAAATGCAGTACATTAAATGGATGCTGCGTACAGAAACAAGGTTAAATGGGATATCTGTTTATAATGTAGGTCTACAAAAGATTTTAGTGATGAACCGACCGTGCTTTGACAGCTCGTGCTTCGATGATCCGCACCTTTCGGTCAGCGTCTTATAATCTACATTTTTGAATGTCGCAGAGCTGGCTTCTTAGCAAAAGCTTTGCTCTCGAAACTACGAAATATGTACAAAAGGAGGACAGAAGTTTCCGAACAACAGCGTTTTTCGTGTTTAATTCAATTTTATATATTTCCTTTGGAGTTGTAAAAAAGAGAGTAATTACATACATCGGCAGAGAATTTAATGATCTACAAGGATACATCTGAAGCAAGTTTCTAAAAAATATATTTATTATTTTAGATTTAACTTGTACATATCTGAACAAAATATATCACCAGAAAAGTTTCCGAACGGTTTAATAGAGAGCACTAATATTTCATACCATATCCCTTACTGTCAATGGCAGCTTGGATTTTGTTTAGCACGCTGTTAATTAAGTTCCTCAGATATGATTCTTGTGAACAACTTTAAAATCGACGTATTTCTGCAAATAAATCGTCGGAGTTAGAATATTTTTGATCTCTCATCAATCGTTCCACTTCACCCCACAGATTTTTTATAGGGTTAATGTCTGGAGAATGTGCAGGCCATTATGTTTTTTATGCGTTTCAAAATATCAAAAACTGTTGGTTTTGGTATTTTCACGTATTTAGAAATTGCTCCAATCGACATGTTATCCTTCTCGCGAAGCCTTACTACCAAAGATTCAATTTTAACGTCAAACCGTTTACGAGCCATTTTGCAAACTGTATGTTTTGTTTCTATATACATTTAGTTACAACAAGCTTCATTGTGAACGGTAAACTCGGTAACAATAGGTTTCTGCTTCAAGTATTTTGAATGGTTCGGAAACATTTGTAGTGTTATATTTTGTTCAAATATGTTCAAGTTAAATATAAAATAGTAAATACATTTTTCACAAACTTATTTTAGATGTATCCTTGTAGATCACTATATTCTCTGTCAATGTACATAATTACTATTTTTTTATAACTCGAAAGAAAATATATATAAAATTAAATTAAACATGGAAAACACTGTCGTTCACAAACTTTTGTCCACAGCTGTAGATATCCGATAGCTTGTTTGAATGAAGCGACGTCACGTGACAGCGGGGCTAGTTGCTTTCCTGACGTCTAAGAAGACGCAGTTAATGAAGAAGGAAATCCACGTTTAGGCAGATATTAATTTCTCTTTCATAAAAACAATACACTGTTAGCGTTTGTAAAAGTAAGTTGTATTGTTTAACAATTTTTTACTGTACAATTGTAGGATTTATTCCGGATAAATACAATGTTAGTGGGATGTGATTGTGAGGAAAGCAAATCGAGAGTATGGAGCACAAGGTGATTGATTAGCGACGCTTTAATTAAACTGTATGTATATGTAAATATAAAATAATGGCTCTGAGTAGCTTTGTAACAAAACCCTTTCTCTGACTCTTAACTCTACACTCTTACGACTCTCAAACAACTGACGCGCTTTCCATTTGCTCTGACATTATGTCGCACACCCTCAATCGCTCTTTCTCTTTTTCACCCTAAACTATACATCAATCCCTAAAATTGACTCGGTCACACGATCCTTAATGCTGAGTTTCAAACACTCGTAATTCAAACCTCAGTCTCTCGAACTTCGTCGCGTTCCACAATCACACTGTTTATGCTAATCCAGATATGCGGCATGCCAACTCGTCTCAAATATACCCAGTCACACTAAATGAAAAACTCGCATACCCTACAGAATGAATAATATAAAACACTTAAAAGAAAACTAGATGCAAACATCGAAGTTGCAGTATCAGATTCGTACAAAATCAATAACCGTACTGTTTAAGGCATGAACGATTTTAAACAGTTTCCCTAGTTACTTGTGCCATTATACACACACAAACATATTTCTACGTGGAAGTTGTATAGTGCTTCATTACCAACGTTAATTACCGTTGAACGAGACAGATAATCTTCGTATACTATTAAATAATAAAATCCTTTAGACCTGGGTTTACGATATGCACGTTAAACAACCGCTGAGCGGCAATTTGCTAAGAATCATTACAAGCAAGAAATCAAGACTTTAGAGGCCCATTTCATAAAATTCTTCATACTTTTTCAGAGAACACATATACATTTAACATCCTCACCTTTAACTCTGAATTAAGAAGACATATCATATGCCCTTGTTGGAGTAACCGCAGTTATTGAGTCTGAAATGAGGGGTTGTATTATATATCTTTCGCCGCCAACCACCTTTGTAGGTCATACGCAACAAAATTAGCAAGAATTGCAAATTGAAGGACATAAACAATACAAATATGAACTTGCTCAAACTAGCATCAAGGCTACTGATTCATTTGAGGTTGTTCCGCCCTGAACGTCGGTAAATTTATTGTTCTGCAAGATGACAGGAAAATAGGTGGCTAAACTTTGGTAGCGTATTATACTCCTTCTAAGGATGAAAGAAGGTCATGTAAACATAGGTCCGGAAATTCATCTTTTCCGAGATATAAACACTTTTTGTTTATGGTAGAGTATTGCAGGAATGTTTAAAACTTAAAGAAATTGCTGAAAATGATTTCGTCCTGCAACAATAGATGCTTCGCAACGACGTATCCACCAGGATATCTATTCTGAGGAAAAATCTCTCGGTAGAGACTCTGAGCTTTCCTGGCGTTTCCGTTAACAAACATTCGTTCCACATCGAACATTATTTCGGAAGATCAGTGGTGCTTTTGCAACGAAAATGAAATGAATTGTTTATGAAGTGCGCTTTATTTCAATTCTATTTTACATAAAGGGTAAAATGAGAAATGAGTGAAATCTCATTGAAACCACTGGTGTACTTTTATTGATACAGGTCACTTCTTTCTTCGAATTTCAATGCATGGTATTTCATGAGAATGAGGAGGAAGCGCATTTGAACATTTTTAAAATTTATAATTCTACTCAAATTTTCAAATCTAAATGTACATTTGAAGTCTTCAAAATTAAAAGAATGTGTTCTTTAAATGTATATAAAACACTATTAAAAATAGTGGCGAAATGTATAAATAATTATAGTGGTGTACTGGAATATATTTGGAACATAATTTTCATGGAAAATCGTATAATATAAAAAATTTGTGTAGTGTCTGTATATGAGTGAAAATTGACTTAAAACTAATTCTTAATTCTTATGCAGATAATATTCTACATGTTATATAATAAGCTTTTGGAAGTATACCGTATGTGATGGATGTGAAAAGGTACGTCACAATGTTGAAATACAAAATCACACATTAGTCTGAAAGGATTAATTTGCAGACCTACAGCCAGTTACAAAAGTCTACACTCCAAACATTTGTTGCATGGAGAATATGGATGATCTGTAAGTTTGCAGGTATTGCACTACCTGTCATCTAATGCTCAAAATGGATAATAATCTAGTTAATAAATTAAAAAAAGTAACAATACTTACCAAGTTTATTTTGAAAAATACTTTACTGTCTTAAATTTGAAAGAAGGGAAACATGCGAACATAGCTTTCCATGGTACTATTCACATATACGAAAAATTGTTATTATATTAAGATTTACGAAGTACTATAATTATACTGATATCATATTCTATAGTCCTTCCAACGTTAATAACACTGGAGATTTGCATTTCATATTTCAGAGATCTTTTTGTTATCCTTTTGTACTTTTTTGGTTTAATACGACTGAAATATACACAATTAATTTTAATTAAGCGATTGAGGATTATCGAAACATTTACATTTTCCTAAGTTAAACAAATCTATACGGTGTATACAGGCTTTTGTGACTGATTGTGTAATGATTAAGCACTCCTTATTCGATTTACTGAGTACCATAGACCTGCAAAGTTTTGAATGATCTTGTAAAAACACTATGTATACTTGAATATTCCTGAGGAAGCATTTGTCAAATGTAATTACACTTTGTGAAAACAAACATAGTTTTAATCATATCTATCCACACCTAGATTATCGAGTTCATCTCAATTTAAATGACCCTCCTTGATTCAAATCAAGCCCATTAATCGAAATCCTATCACAAAAGTTACTCTCGAAATCCGTATTCAGAACTCATTTAATAAGATATTGGTTTCTGCGTTCAATGTAAACGCTTCTAACTTTAATACCGTATCCATTAAATACCTTGAAACTAAAATTGTGTTGGAATACATTAATCCTGTGAAGTGAATAGAACAAAGATATACATAAGATACTCCAGAAGAAAATATATACACGTTTTCAACATGTTTAATAAATAATTCTGAGTAAAACGTATATTCTAAAATTCGGCAGCTCGAAGTGACACAGGCTATACTGTGTCGTCAAGACTGACACACGCAGAAGTCACATACGTATACCCTACTGTCCATAACAGTTCACACACTCATTTTTCAAATAAATCTGGAAAAAGTTAAAATTGTTGGAGGATTCCTAGACACATTTCTCTATTCCATACTTTATAGCACGAAGAAAATGTGCATTCAATATTTTATAAGAAGACTCGCCACAAAAATGACTAAAAAATCAAGTTTTCCTTCTGTTGCAAATTTTGCATTCTAGCTACAAGTTTCTTAACAGTCTTTGAGAATATTTAATTCCACTCCTGTGCAAGTAGGTATACGATTCAGATATCGATTTTGGGCAGGTTTGTCGTATTTTTCTATAGAGTTCACCTCGTATTTTTACAATTTAACTCAGGTGATTGAAAAGGCCAAGGTATGATTTTTATTTTATCATTCTATTGCAACTGTTTTAAATCGTTTTTGCAGATATTTGTAGTTATCCAAAAATGAACTGTATCTTCACGCATGAATCAACAGTGAAACAACAAATCTTTCATTTTTCGCACATTTCCTATTTTTTCGACAGAATGTGAAGGTATCCTTAAAAATGATAACCTTGTACGTGTAAACGTATATTTCTTCGTTAATGAAATGACTATTGTTAACGTATTTATAGTACTTGGTCTCTGATACTGTTGCTCGTATCACGTATTGCCATTTTTATACATATTAAATTTCATAGGAGCCCAGAAAGTGAAATTTCATGGATTCAATGCAGGTGATTAGAGTAGCTAGATGCAGAGAGGTCCCAAGCATAGTACAAATTCATAACTTCCTGTCGATTTCCCTGAGGAATAGTTATTTAAGAGAGCTTTCACATCTCTTCCGGAATGCAGCGGTGCCCCATCCGGTCGGAATTATATTCTTCTTATTGATACCAGGAGTTGGTATTCAGAATGAAAAAACGATAGAGAAAAAGTATTTAAAATGATAGGAAAAAGTTGTGTTATATAGGAATGTGTATATTTCAGTGAATTCACCTTTTTGTGAGTGCAATGGTGCATCACAAAACTGCATACTTTTTGCATGTATCGATTCTTCTGAGTGTTCTGTGTATAAAAATATTAGGTTAAGATATTCAAAGAATGAGTACGTCACGAGATACTTAAATTTTTTAAATATAGAACATGCTTTATTGCAAGAGATATTCAAATATTCGACCTTGACATAGTAAGAATTAAGGTGATCGCTAGTTGAGTTCAGATAATTTGCTTCAGTCCCTTGTTTTAAGGGTATTAGGCAGTCGTTTTTACCAAAAATGAAGTACTCTTTCTTTAATTAATTACAAAGAAAGTAATTAAATCTGAGACTTGTTCTTTGAACCAATGTTTATTAGCATCATAAACTTTAAAAAAATATGTTTGTTTAATAAAAAAAAGCATTATAGCTGGCGCTACAAATGGTTCATCGAAAAGCCTTTTTAAAAAAGTTTCCCTTATTTTGCAGTGATATTGACTAAACGAAACGGAATCGAACGACCTGCTTGTAAACTCTTCTTTAGAATACCTCTGGTTCTGCACTGAACCTATAAAAGAAGCAAAATTAGGAAAATCACGGTTACAAAATGACGATTTTCCAGAAAACTGCGTTTCTCGTTAAAAAAACGAGGCTTTAGTTTCTTTTCTATAAAAAATTAGAGTTTGTATTAACTCCAATTTAGGTTCAACCCGAAACTACACATTTTGTGAACATGCTCGAATCTGAATTGAGTCGATTGGAACCTTCGTTGTTGAGTTATCATTGAAAAACGAAGCGAAAATGAAAAACGGAGAAAAACGCATTTGAAGTTTTAGAAGATTTTAAAGTATAATCTTTTTCGCCTAATGATTTTCATAATACGTTTAACAGCATAATACGTTTAGTACGCTTGTAATAAACTTTCAGTGTGTTTATAACACAATATTTAATAATTAGTTGAACTTAGTACACTTTGTTTCAAGTATGAAAACTCTAGCACTTCGTGTGTACGGACGAAAACGAGTTCATGCGCCGCTTGACCTTTACGGCTGCCAAATTCGTAATTTTGCGAATTTTTACATAAACCAAACGGCATTTTACTCAGGAAACATAACAGTTTCGAAAAATTCAATAAAAAATAATGGATTTTCGATTGCCTAATACGCTTAAGTCGTCTACTGAAGTAGAATGACGCGAGCGCAGCTTATCTTTAACACATTGAACGCCACAGTGAAAACGGCCATACCTAATCAGACACGATATAATTTATTATTTTTTATATAAACCGTAAAGAAAAAAATTCGAGTACTCAGCCGTGTTCTTCTATTCTTACATCATTGCGTCAGTATGAAGTTTGATCAGAAGTTTGTGACAATCAATAATTCTTTCATTACATTAAATTGGATGTGTCGGTCACCGGTTACCGCCGCGGCGTTCAACGTGTTTAGATAACCGCATAAGAAAAAATCAAGGGGATTTAAATCAGGCGAACGTGGTGACTGAGGTGATGGATAGCATGTACCAAACCATTTTTCGCGAAGTTTGCCTGAGGTAATTTGTTGCAACGCGTGCATTATGTGCCGGCGCACTATCCTGCAGAAGATATTTTAAATGCGTTAAATATTTTTATACGTCTGAATATCTCAAAAAAATATGCAGTTCCATTAAAACAAAAGTGCAACTGCATTTTTCGAGTGTATGGTTGCACTTCCGAAAAAGGTAAGTTCACAGAAGTATACACATTGTTATACCACACAACTTCACAACACTAATTTATTTTGTTAGTCCTCTCTATACCCTTCTGACGTGAATTGTCTCTTTATAATATGTATTTTATTTTAGCTTAGTATTTATCCGACCGCCATGTCATTTATATATGGGTCACACTTAAATTCAGTTGTCATTTATCTGACTACAAATGGTACTAGTAAAAATACTTAAAAAAGTCTAACAAAACAGTAAAAAACTATCCAAAATTACCAAGTATCAAAGTCTAGAAAAGTGACACAAAAGAAATGAAAAATATACCGCTTCTTATGCACCAAAAAATTTGAAAAATTATTTATTATCGTTTATATTCCTGAAATTTGTATTTCCTAAGAAACTTAATTAGTCAAAAAATAATATAAAAAAAATTTGAGTTTTTTCCCCAACTTTCTTTCAGACGTGACAGATGTTACTCCTTGCAAATACACGGTTATAACTACTGCGCTAACCGTACTAACTACCGTTTCACCTAATTTTTAGATACCTTTATACTATTTTAGGTAAAGAGGGGGAAAATGATTGACCAGCCATGACGCGTCAAAACGAATTATACCCTTGATGACTCAGCGGTGGATTTTATTTTGTAAAAAATGTTTTGTTTAGTAAAAGTGGAAAAACAATGTTGGACAGGCTCGAACTACAGACCATTCATATACGACTGGAAAAGGGAAGAGCATACTGTTGGTCTATGGGACATTTCTCAGGATGATCGAGTTTTCGCACAAAGCCTTTTGTAGGAAAATATATAATACTTCAGCGGTTATCGGTGAACTTTCAAGAAGCTGGAGTAGCGTCAAATAAACGAAATATTATCTTCTATGTTGGCATGTTTAAACGACATAAATGCAAACATACACAGGGTGTCTCAGATTTTTGCCGACAAACTGCAGTGGTTTATTCTTTACCTAAAAATAAGACAAAAACGTTATATAAAGTTTTGCAATAACTGTTTTGTTACAAAGTTATAAGCAAATAAATATTGTTTACATGAAACATAGGTAGTTATGGATTTTCCATCAAAGCATGCGGAAAGTCGACTGTGTTTATCTTGTCTGCGGACGACATTTTGAAATGAAGAATTAACAATACTAAATAATTGCTTTTAATGATATTAACTATCAATGACACGGAATCGTTACCCCATAATAAACACTATATGACTACGCAGACAAGATATAAACACAGTCGACTTTCCAGATGCTTCCATGGATTATCCGTTACTAACTATATTGCGTGCATACAATATTTATTTGCTTATAACTTTGTAACAAAACATTCATTGCAAAACCTTATATAACGTTTTTTTCTTATTTTTGGGTAAAGAATAAACCACCGCAGTTTGTCGGGAAAAACCTGGGACGATCAGTATAATAATATGTAAGTAGCACATTTCTTACTGTATATTTTTCGCGGAAGATAATTTTTTTTTTCGTTAACGACTTAAGAAGAATGCGTAAAAAAGTTAATTATCATCGTAGAATCTCTAGAATCTTCCACATGAGTTGTCGTACACGATCCTCAGTGTTTCCCTTCCTATCAATGCTGACAATCGTGTTTCAATTCGACAGTTTACCTAATTTTGTAACTTCGCCATATCTGTTCCATTATACCATCCATTATACCTTCTGAGAACCCTCAAGTATACCACTCCTCGATCTTCAGTACATCGGTATGTACGAAACCAAAACCACTATCTTCAACTTCGTTAATCATGCAATATCCTCGTGATACCAACACAGTTAATAAATGGAACTACAACATAACTTCAACAACAAGTTTAACTCGCTTTCAAGGTATTAATTTATCGCACGTGCATAGGACATGATTTCAGAAGGAAATTGTTGCGTACTTTTACCCTTTTCAGTAAATTATCGAACTGTATGCATGTCCCTCAGACGCCGAATTAGCCTTGTGCGAGTAGCCGAGATTGAGATTGAAAGAATTGAGAGTTGTTTGCACTTTTCATTGTACATTGTTATGTGTATACTTTAATACCCTCAGAGTGAGTTTCTTTGTGGTAGCTGATGGCGTGAAGATGAAATAAGACTTTAAATATTGGATTATACTTTATATCTTAATGAGAATACAAGTAGTGAGTTCTTGAAGACGTTCCTGTCTCAAAAGACATGGTGTTCTGACTGATCCGCGTGTGTGGGCTTCCATTGACAGTTTGCATAGGCGAAGTTTGTTGGATTTTAGTTAAAACAAATGATATATTGGTTGGAGGGATGTATCAACATTTAAGGGTGATGTAGGTAAAATAGAGTAGAAGCGGTTCTGTCCCTTTCAGTATTTGGACCATTCTTAGGGATGAGCCTGATGGGATGTAATCAAGGCTCTTCCAAGATAAATTTATGAAGAACTTACGGATACCTCACACTTATTGTTAGAATTACCGTTATGTGAGAAGTTCTAAGATGAATTGTTGAACAGATGAGTTGTTCGTGATGTTCTATATTTATCTCAATAGAGCGAAGGTGTGCGTATGTACACTGTAGAGCATCCTAGGCGAGCATCTACGTCAACCACCACACGTCTTCTGGCCACTCGCCTTCGATCTTAAGAATTTGGCGTGCCTGACAGCAGTCAGATGATTGGCTCCTTCTCCTATACCGTTTCCGAGCAGACGGTCGCTTAGGATGCTCACCACTGTACACTGCCTGTTTCAGTCTCCTTGTATACCGTGTGTTCATCTGAAAACTTCAAGCCTAAATATCTCGAAAACAACGTATTTTCAGGAAAAATGTTGAATATTGGTCTTGTCTTGAATACTACAGCAAGTCACTTACGCGTCGGAGATATAAACAATACCAGTAAATATTGAGGACTTGAAAAAGAGAATAATAAGAGAATGCAGAAATATTACAAAAGAAACTTCAAGAAAAGTGAGAATTATTGCCTAGCACAAAATGGAGAACATTTTGAAAACATCGTATGAAGATTGCGCAAAACTTTTGTGATTCTTTGTGTAATAAAAAAGTAGAGTAAAAAAGTAGAATTGTTATTGATTTTACCTTATCTAATAATTACCAGAAAAATGAAAGAAGTTTCGTTTGTATCACTTAATTTTCCATTCTCTACTTTGGGAGTAGCAAAACTGAAATAAATTTTTATTTTATGAAATATCTTTTCAAGATGAAGTCTGATAAAAAAAATGTCCCATACAAAAGTTTCTTCCTGTTTCCCGTAGAATAAGAATTTGCAAAGAAATTTGAAAAAAGAAAGTTGACCTTCAAATAATCTTGAAGACGCCTAAGAAATAAAAAGTAAATTAGGACAGGTGTATTTCTCTCTCGAAACTGTGAAACTTTTGTATTTATCATTTTTCCCGAAAATGCGTTGTTTTCGAGATATTTAGACTTGAAGTTTTCAAATGAACACACGGTATATGTTAACGCTAATGTTCGAAAGTCATTAAACTTAGCATTCTCGAGTTCTTGTTAGCAAACTGAATCAAGCCGTTAAAGTACAAATAAAGTATTATTTTCACTCCATCCCAACGCAACCCAACCCAACCATGTATTCTCTCTTTTTTATAGTAAAAGTGTTTTTTTATAATAATAAATAAGATCTGTCTTGTTGATAGTAAATTATATCCCTAAAATATAAAGCACAACATAAAAGGTACGTACTCCGTAGGTAATTTTTATGTGTTTCAAATGAAACTCAAACTTTATCTAACAATTTTTACTTAATATGTACATTAACTAGTTAGTCGGAACATTATCTAGTTAAAGTATTGAATGCATTTTAATTTTTCAACTCTGACGGGAAGGTCCAGTTAATGTTGACAATAACTAGCGAATGTTAGCATTAACGATAATTCGCACATTAGCGTTAACATATACAAAAATATTCGTTCTTTATAGACTTTTTCGATGCTAAGCGCGAGTGAATGTAACAAATCGATGCTCAGGTTTACTTGGAAGAACCCGATTACCTGGGTTAATGGAAATCGGGGGTGTTGGTCCCAGGGTTTCCTCATCTGCTACTGTACCGTTTTTGGGTTTATGATACATCAATTGCTATTAACTTAAAGAAACTCATGACCTCCGAGTTTCTCTGCATCAGTAAAACAAATTTTCCGTGCGTTAGAAATTAATCGGATGGTCAGCTTTGAAGTTAGGAAACTCGTTCCATGACTGTTCTGGGGTAAGTGCTGAACGGTCAAAAACAGTCCTCTTACCAGAAGGCACCCTCGCCTTTCCTAGTTTATGTCCAGATCTTTCAGGAACAATGTCCTTTTTCTGCAAGAACTAGCAATACGACGTCACATCGCCTGCCACCCTCAGGCTGGAGCCACACGAGCGTTTAGCAACGTCCGTTGCGACGGACATTTAATTTGAACGCACATTTTTGTAGCTAACACACGAGCATTGGTTTTTCTGCGTTAGTTTATTAAAAGAAATTGCCTAAAGTATGGATGTGAATGAGATCGTAGCATTTTCTTACTCACTTATAAGATGTGATCATAAGTTAGGAAATAAAGTAACAACAATAATAAAACAATGCAAATAACAGTAAAAATGTTTAGACTATTACAAAGTTTGATATTAACCTGTTAGCTATGTAGCCCTATTTTAAAAGTGTGAACCTACGTTGTGTTGCAAAAATGAAGAGATGACGAGTATACTCGTCGAACACAGAGTATGAGGTGCGACATAAAAAAACGCGATACTGTGCCTGTAACTCCTGTTAAACAAATTTAGAAAATCAACTACGATCGCCTTCAAAATAGTTCCCTTCTGAGTTGATATACAGCCGCATACGATACTATCATTGCTCAGAAAAATTCCGCAGGTCATGTTCTGTAAGGCTGTTGAGAATCTCCGTCGTTTTTGGTTTCACACTTTCTACCGTCAAGAAATGGGTTCCTTTGAGCACTGACTTGATCTTTAGGAGGAGGTAGAAGTTGCGATATGCAATCTTCACCGTAAGCCTCGGTCAATAATTGAAAACCTTCCGTCGCGGATTTCTTTAGTTTAACAAGATAATTCATGTTAACTCGTTGTCCACTTTTGCAGTTCGACATTTTCCGACCGAGCGTAAGAACATCTCTACATTTGAAAATGTATCCACTTGTTCTGAGTGGAGCGATCGAGCTGAGTTTTGGAACATTGTCGATAGACAAAACATCTTCTGTAGCCATTTGTTTGTGTCTCCCCTCTCACTCTTGGTTCCCGAGCTATAAGGTCAGTCTGTTTTTTTTATGTCGCACCTCGTATATGCAGCTGCTGTAAAATTGAATTAAATCATAACGAAGTGGCACTTGGTTTTTTTGAAAAATGAACAGTTTATTGCTCAAATTCATTGATATTATTGACAAAACTGAAACATTCATTATTAAAAGAAACAAGGTACATTAAATACATGGAACACATTTTTTTGTCTTATTTCGTTCTTGTCTCAAAATATTCTAAAATGTTTAAAATTTACGAATATGTTTTAGTTGTCACTAAAATTTTAATTTAAATAGCAAATGGTAATTACTTTTTTTACATGACGAGTATATTCGTCATAACACAAAAATTGTCATTTATTCAGGACGAGTATACTCGTCATACACAGCTAACAGATTAAAATTCCTGGAACGTTCTGCAGTTGTTTGATGTTACCTCTTGCTGCGAATATTCAGAAAAGTATGAAGCAGAATGACATAGGTCGCGATCTTTATCAATAATGCTACAACGTTCGTTGCGACGGACGTCATAAGTAGCATTGTATTGTTGTATATTGGATTGCACGCACGAACAACGTGCGTCGCCATGCACGTACGTTTGAACGGGCGTTAGTTTCTTATCGACATTTTTATTCTGTGATGCATGTTAGCTTTTTTCGACGCACATTTCAGCATTATATCGAGACAAGTGTGGCTGTTCACACGAGCATTTCGTCGACGTCCGTTTTATGGTACAATGGAGACATACCGCTCAAGGGTTTCTCCTTGGACTCGATATCTAGTGACCAAGCGTTATTCGACATTCTTTTATTCGCTGCTTCTAACAGTTGGTAGTTTAAATACGGATAAAAAAATGTGCAGTCCGTGTACAAACTATGTAACTTTTGCAAACTCGATGGAATCCACCGACAATACGTGCACCTTCCCAAAATAAAGCTTTTCCTGATAGAAATTCGCGACCTATGCCATTATCTGCTTCACACTTTTCTGAATTTTTGCAGCAAGAAGTAATATCAAATAACTGCAGAACGTTCGAAGGCGTTTAATATCCAACTTTGTAACAGTCTAAAAATTTTTACTATTATTTACTGTACTTGCATATTTCATTATTATTGTTACTTTTCTTCCTAAGTTATGATTATATCTTATAAGTGAGTAAGAAAATGTGACGATCCCATTTGTATTCATACTTTGTCAACCTTTTTTGGTAAACTAACACAAACGTCCGATCGAATTAAACCTTTGACTGAGCCATAGTTTCACTGAAAACCGTTCGTTGTGTGCTGGATAACATTAGCCGAGAAACAGCCGTTGATTTCTCATATTCGCTTGTTTTATTATGGTTTTCTGTTTTGCCTTGGTGTATGCCTCAACTATTACTTCTTTGTATCCTCTCATTTATGAATGTATTACTTATCCTTATGTTCTAATTCTGCTTTGGATTTTCATGTATTGTTCAGAAGAATTAAAAAGCAACTTTTCCAGGGCGTGTATATGTACCTTTAGCAGTCAAAGGGTTAAATATCCGTTGCAACGAACGTTACGAACTCATGTCGCCCCAGCCTTACCCCCCCCCCCCCGGGGGGGGGGGGCACCCCCTCCACAGTCTCTTCAACCCCCGCTACCTACCTCCCTAACAACCACTCTCCCAGCCTCTCTAACTCTCTCTCTCATATCTCTTCTAAACAGCAATCCGTTGATACTCGGAAACCACACGACTTCGAGTCGCTGGCTAACATCTGATATTCACCCATCAAATCATACTTTCGACAAACAGTCCCAAAAGAGTCTGCAAGACAGTCATAAATAGAAGTAACTTGTACGGTGAAATAGCAATGCGCTATCTGCTTTCGTCTGTTCTTAAAAGCACACCGTCGCTAACATGTACCATAAGCTCTGTATAATAATTTGCTGAATCCTTGAGAATTATTCCGTCTGCTTGGGCTGCAACAAAAAATTTAATTCTGGTCTGCGCCTTACCAGATGGTGATGTAGAATGTCAATACCTGATATTTTCCTCCGACTTATCCCCCTTTTGTTGTTGGACAGGTTAAATTATCAAGCAATATCTAATACCTTGTTATCGAAGGGTGATAAAGTACAGAATACACGCCACTTTAGACATATGTATATTGCCTTATTCCTTTGCTCCTTGCGAATATATGTATGTACACCCCCGTCCGTAAGTATTAGGACACTTACGGTAGGTAAATGGAGTACACTTGAAATTTTATTAGTTAACGACTAAAATCTTTGAGAACTATTATCTAACTTGATACCTTGTGCTATACATAATTCGCACATTCAATATTGCAACAAAAATCTCACTAATTACGTGTAATAAAATTTAATTTTCTTCGCATCTACAGAGTGTCCCAGGTTTAAGGTGCCAAAATTTGTCAATATATTCTATGGGTCTAAGTAAGAAAAAAATGTTATATGAACATAAGTTGTTTAACGCTTTATTAAAAAGTTGTAAACAAAAATACGGAATTCGAAGGAAACAGTTAAGCGGTATTTACATGTAGTTTTATGCGACCTGTGTCTATCTGCAATCATTAAATTAATACTAACTTTTGTTTAATACTAATTATTACTACTAATACTAATTTGAATACTAAATTCGTAGATGCAACTAATATTCTATTTTAAAATGGCCACCGCCCTTATCAATACAATATTAAGACCTCTGTAGTAAACACAGCTCGGGTAAATAAACTAAATGTAAATATTGCTAATCTATTCCATTATTGTATCGCAGTAACCGCGTCTGTTACTGTTCCCTTCGAATACCGTATTTTCGTTTATAACTTTTTAATAAAGCGTTAAATAACGTATGTTTATATAATTTTTTTTCTTATTTAGACCCATAGAATACACTGATAAAGTTTGGCACTTTTAACCTGGACACCCTAAATATATTGGCTGGGGGTCTCTCGATTACTGCTTTACCCAAATTTGGCATTCGTTTTAATAGTTTTCTTATTGTAAATGTCTGTTGTTACCTGGTCCCATGCATGTTGTAAATAATTCCACAAGTCAAATTCAGATTATGGGCAGCTTTCTCGGATTTTCCGGTCTAACTCATCTTAATTTTAATAAGTCAAATACAGAAAATGGGAAAACTAATTATATAAATAGTAAGAATATGTATCTGAATGTATGTTTTTGCTAATATAATGTTATAAAACTAGCGAAAGTTCTATAAATTTGTTCAAATATCACTTTTTGTGAGAGATCAGCAGGTGTCCTAATACTTATGAACGGGGGTGTTGTGTCCTCAACATCGATTGCAATAGTAATGGCAGCTATAATGGGGACATACATATTAAATCGTTTAAGATCATATCTTCTCTTGCAATTTGGCTTGCCATTTTTTTAACACGATCTTCAATTTTCATTATGTCGTACTATGCCTTATTTGTCTTTCTCAGCGAGCCATACTGTGAAGAAGGAAATCCAACTTGTGTGACTCCACTATAGTTATTTTGTTGGCGTCCAGCAAAGATTGTACTGAGTGCCTTTTATCGTATAATCGGCGATTTGGCGAACTGCCTGCCCGTTGCTGAATGTAAAATGTGAATCTGTTTGTAATGTACCACCCCTGAATGAATGTACACGGTAAATATTAGGGCGTCCGGAAAGTTCGTGCCGTTTCGGAAGTAGTATGTTTATTGCCTTTTTACCTGAGTAATAAAACATCGTTTGACCTGATGGCCATGCAGAATCCTTAAAGCGTATTTCAAGTGCAGCTTCTGTGCGACATAGTTGTGAATTTTCTGATTTTTGTAAAAGATATAAGTAAAAAACCGTGAGCGAAAACAGGGTTCACATCCGTTGTGTCATGTTATAGGAGTTTTGGAAAGGATCTAATGTAATCGAAATATTGCAAAAAACATTTGAAGCGTATATGGAGAAAGTGCTGTATCTGATCGCACCTGTAAAAAGTGGTTCGAACGATTTCGACAAGGGAATTATTGCTTGGAAGATGAAGAAAATTGTTGAAGCAGAGAAGCCGTCCAGCAACACGTGGAACAATTTTTTAATCAAAAGGATAAAACATTTTACGAAAATACTCTAATGAAATTATCCGACGAATGGGAAGAAGTTGTCGAAGGAGATGGACACTACGTTTCATCCTAAAAGAAGATATAAAGTATAAACCACGATTGCACGTATGAAAATGGCACGAACTTTCTGGACGACCTAATATTTTTCGTTTCCTGTAGCGAAAACACTGAATCACACGTTCCTCTAAACATCGTCACCGTGCCCTACGAACCGCCATGTGTCACCCTGGAAAACGTGTCCTCCGTCGAATCATCCTAAGCAACGACGTTCTGTATCACTCCCTCTCTTTCCATCAAATCCTTTAAGAATTCTGCAAAGAGCCTCTTCCAGAGATTCCAGCACCAAATTTCGTTCAGTGTCAGCCACTGTGTCAATTGTGTGAACCAGCGTTACAATAAATTGGAAGTTCTCAAAACGTTTGCCGAATCGTTAAATTCGTGTAACCCATCCATTACAAGTTGTAAACTCTAAAATAATTGTTCTGAAAATCATTACTTTATATCGCTGCATAAAACAACACCCTTCAATGCGTTTATGCTTTTTGTTTCAATATTTGTAACATGTATTAGTTTGTCAATTCGCCTAATTTATGGTTTGTCCCACCAAGCACATATACGCAAAGAAGTCGATTATTCTGCGCTTGGAAATCTATGAAGCGTCGAGTACACTCAATAGAAGTTCCCCTATTCAAAGGTTAGAAATAGACTCAGCATTATAGGCAACCTGCATTTTCATTCATAGCCAACAGGTGCAGCCTCACTTGACAGCCAGACTAAACAATACTTACCTCGATAACGAATAGGCAAGCACCTACGCTTTATATCATTTTGTATATGAAAAGTCATTCTCCAAATATATTGAAGAAGTTTATCAGATTTCTTTGAGACACCTTGTATGTATTGAATTTTTAAAATATTGTACGAGCAACTATGAAAAGAGTGCGAGATAGTTTCATTCAAAACGTTTCATCGATTGATTTGATTCGCATCATTTTAACAGAGACCCGTTTATTTTAAATCTGCGCCATTTAAAAGTTTGCTGTTCTTCGCAATTTATATACTTTTTCAACTGCATAAATTTTATTACATTTGCATTTCATGTCCGAATATAACCAATTTAAAATACATTTAAGTTTATCGTATGAAGTGACGTTGAAATCGAAACATAAATTCTGATTGGATAACAATTCTGTTTATTCAAGAGAATCGTACACTCTCAATGGTTTATACATCGTAAATCATGCTGCACGAGGTTTAATGTATACACACTCACGCTCGTCAGTATCAGAGATACGTAAACAGATATGTGAACAATTCGAAATGAAAAAAGATCCAGTTAGAGGGAATACGTAACAGTCACCGCCAAAAAGCTTAGTTCGTTGCGATATCATAGTTTTCATAAATTATTCAACAACCTCGTGTGGTTACGATAGATATATAGTCTCCACTCCATTTCTCGTTTCGTTCGCAAAACGAAGCCATAGTGTGCTCATAATTCGTTCCGCTTATTGAATATTCCGTTTCTGCATCACTGCTTTCGAACCTTTGAGATATAAATGAGATTTGCGGGGACACATGAAAGCTACAATTTTCCCCTCAAATGCACAGAATATTCCAGTGACACAAATTATAACGTTTAACATTATTAGTTAATCAGAAATTGATTGTTTGGCGTACACGAAATTGAATATTAATTTAGTGTAAAACGAAGAAACTTTTTAGTACTGATATCAATTAGAATATTACAGTTCTATTCAAATGTTAATATGACAGGTGTGGACATAAAAAATAAATGTACGAAACAGTTAAAAGTGCGGGAAAGCAATCGATTAACTAAGTCGATTAACAATTGTACAATTAACCTTCATCCATTCCTCGTGTCATTTGACAGATTTTTCTCACAAAAATATAATAAATGTGAAAAACCAGTATATCTTGCACATCGCTTTATCATTTGTAAACAATGCGAACAATCTTATGATTGATTGTACTGAATGTACAGAAATTTCATTTTTTTATTTTTAATATAAGAATTTGCAAATTTAATTATTTATCTTTTCATTAAATTGATTTTTTACCATTGTGTCAATTTGACACCAAGGGGCAAATTAAGTTTGAAAAATGAGGGAAAGATGAGGGTTAAGAGATAGTATTTTACATGAAATAAGATGTCTGTAAGTACGATTTTGAAACAGTTGTAAAACTATTGTCTTATACTCTAAAACAATATAATTAATTTGACAAATGAGTATAAAACGTTTTTCTTTTTATTGCATATAAAATACTAGATTTACAATTACATATATGTATGTGAGCCGTTTCTGTTGAAAGTGGTATAAGTCCAATTTTAAAAAAAAATGCGTTAATGCTAGTTTTAGTTAGATAGATGTCTTCTTTTCATATTTATAATAACACAGTCAATGGTGTACAGTATCCTCATAAATTCGTCAAAAGAAGTGTCACTGTTAAATGTTATCGCAAGACAACATCATTTCATTCATTTCTTCGAAACGACAGAGATTTTGAAGTTGTGGAAATGGCGCTAAGGAAGAAGGACCAATTATGTACTGCACAGGACTATTATAACGTAATAAAGAATTGTCGACAAAAAGAAAAGTTAAAAGTTATTAAAAAGTCACTTTTACGTTTACTTACATGTGTTCATTTTAATTATTATTGTTTATATTAAAAAAATACATTTCAGAAAAGCCCACTTCAATTAAAATATATATTTAAAATTGGTCTTGTTCATGTTTTTTATAATTTGTTATTATTGAAAGTGGTATAAGTCCATTTGTAGCTAAAAGAAACTTCTATTTTCTTTAACAATTTTATTAATTATTATTACATAATAAAATTTAACCAGTTTATAGCTTTAAAAACGTTACCCGAATTTATTAACGTTTGCCAATATTGTTTAGTTAATTCAAACGCAAACCCTTAAATATCTCAATGTATGAATAAATGGACTTATACCACTTTAAAAAAAACGGTTCATGTGTTAGATTGACTCTTGTCGAAGTTCTTTGCTTGAAAGAGCAAATATTATGATCAACAGAAGATTTCTTTCAAAGTCATACATTCCAACATTTCAGGTTTATCGAGATTTTTTAAACAGCAATGGACAATTTTTTTGATTACAGTTGTTATAGCTCATATCAAGACGAATTCAATGACCTGTGTCAAGGTAACTTTCAAATGATTTTGAGCAAGAGTATGCGTTCAATTTAATTTGAAGGTTTTCTTGAAGATATGCTTGCAAATATAATATTTATGCTTCAGACTCGTTGATCTTCCTCTATAAGGTGGCAATAGATTTTGCCTTTAAAACTGTTTCTTACCTTTTAAAATATGGACTTTAAATCGTGAAATTTGACTCATCGCAAAATAACATATTATAGAAGAAATCGATATTATTATTAATTAGCATTTCGGAAACATGAACACTTTCTGTAGAATATAATTATATTAAAATTATAATTATATATTCATATACAATTATTTTAATCCTAATCATTTATAACTAATTAGTATAGACGTATTCATGGAACTTTATGGTATAGACATTTTTCGTTATTTCTTTTATGTAAATTCTTGTAAAAATTGTGTAATATATATACTTCTTAATAGAACAAGAAAGGGATAACAAATTTTTTACTTTTGTCTCAAAAAATTCACAAAGATTTACCTTTTCAGCCTTTCTAGGTCTATATGCCCCTTAAATTAAAATTTGAAGAGGGAATTTACGAAGATACACTTCTGTGGAGAGAACTATTAAAATATTTACTTAAACAATCAAATTTTTAAATGCACACACAATATTGTATTTGCGTTCTCAAAAAGGACACGACTAAAGTTTGCAGTGTATTGAGTCGCATAACAACAATTGAAAACACTAACGGTTTTTAAGTCAAAGAAGGCAACAATCATTTATTTACAAGAGAAGTCGCTATATTTTAACGTACCTATAAAATTGTTGAGTGTAAAATATTTAAAATTTGTGATACTACAATTAAAACTAAAGTAAATTTTGTGTAGAAAATACTGAAAATATCAATGTAATTAAAATAAAGGTAAAATATATTACATAAAAATCAGTTATAACGTATTACAAATGAATTTAATTAATACCAGATCTTTTAAAATTAGTATTAAATCCTATTTAAATTTCATATGAAAAAAGATTATTTAGGCTAACAATAAGAGTAATATACTTTTTCAACTTAATTCATCATTTCTGACATTACTCTTTCTTCTACATTAAGAGTTCTTCTCCATTTAGAAAATTAAAACCGAATGAACTACTTTGATTCCTTTTGTTTCATTACACCAACTAATTCCAGGGAAGCTTCAAGCAAATGCGAATCAACAATAGTAGTCCTTTACGATCGTTTCTTTAGAACGCTTTTGAAAAAAAAAAGACGATGTTCATTGTTGTCGTAATCTTCTGTGCTACTGTACGGATTGCGGTTTCTCTGTTTCGATAAGGGCTGAAACAGTCCACTTAATCGTGAGAAAGAAAGCCTTCAGCGAATGCCAAAGTCTCGTATTTCCAGGATAAAGACGCGCTTACCGCTAAAAGCCTGGTAGACAGTAGATAAAGAGCAGGAAATTTGTGCGGAAGAAAGATGAAGTGAAGATAATTACATCAAGACGTCGTCAGTCTCCCCCGTTCTTCTAACATCCGTTTTCATTCCCTTGCGGAACAAAATGTTCTCCTTTTAGCACCTAAACGCGAGAATCATGTCGGTGTACTTTCGATTATTGTATATAGCCATGTTAACAAAATGACGAAGACTGATAATCTGAATCGAAAATGATAACAAGCCATGGCATTGGTGATGTTCATGAATGCAATCACAATGGAAACTATTCCACAGCATAATCAAGTGTACGCGTACTCGATGAATCTTCAACATCGATTTATGCGGAAATGAACCCTCATACGAAGAAACGTTACGCTGCATTTTCGACTTATTTTTTCATGTAGATTCACCCCTTTTCCGGTTGTGCCACCAGATCGGAAACACCCTGTATATTCAACGATACATGTTAATATAAAGGTATTTTCGCGTGTCTGACTAGTTGCAGGATTTTCCACTGCGGCGCTCAATGTGTTAAATAGCTCCGAAGGGGACATCAGACGGTACTTGTAGTTTTTTTAATGGGAGGATGAACTACAGTAATTTGAAGGTCAACTTATTTTTCTCTTCTTAGCCCATTAACTGGCTCATTCTTTGTCTGGAAGCACTTATTGTTTATATTTAAAAATAAATAATAATGAGAGAAGTTGTCTTGTCCATCGTAAGGATATTTTCGAGTGACATGTGAAATCGTCTTCTTTGATTAACAGGTTTAAATATTCGTCAAAAAACACTATGAAAACAATTAACTGGTACCTTGTTTATGGTAAGAAAAATAAATTTCGTGTTTTATTTCGATTTTTGAAGTCAAAGGTTACTTTTAGGTCATGTCATGTTGCATCTCAAAAGCGCATTTTAATGCCCGCTACAATATACAAGGGATAAGACTATTCATTTATATGCAAAAAAACCATGGGGACCTTAAACACTCCGGAATAGATGACCGCAAGAGAAAAATATTCTTTGCGGCGAATTTGTCCTTCAATACTATTCAAATTGCACATAAAATATTTGTTGTATCATTACAACTGAAGGAGATATTTTGGTGGCTACATTTAGGTGGGACAACTGGTTCGATTAGTGTACTACAGAAATCAATCGTTCTATTATCTTAATATTATCGTAATATTAAGAGGAGTATTCTCTGCATTAGAAGGCACAATTAACATTTACAAAATTAAAGTCAACATATTTCCTAAACCAACAGTTTTATTATACAAACACTTAAACTTTTTTGTACAGAATGAAGTGGGGCATTGATTAGTGAATTTAAAAATATATGACTTCGTTTGAAAAGAAAGATGACCATCACATTTCCGTCAGATCTTTACCCATTAAGAAGTTATTCACATCACATTATGTCCCACTCGATATCATTGGATTATTGTCTAAAGTGTTCTTCGAAAACGCCCATAGATCTGAATAAAAATTGGGCACTTTAGAAATTAATAAAAAAAGAATTGTCAGAACGCTTGATAACTGGACATTCAAAGTGGATTTTATACGTGGGCCATCAGGAAAATAAACAGTTATTTTAACAATGTTCATAATTTGAATTTTACTCTTCTAAGATACTTTTACATTGCTTTTCAAGTTTGGTGAGATTCTCGTTAGAACTGTGTACTTTAAATTTCAAGTGAGTAACATTTTAATTAACACAATTTTATTTTATTTCTTGTAATTCTTTAAGTATTAATGGAAATAGGGAAACGCTTGCTGTTTTTTTAAGGATGATTTCGTTTTGAAGAATAGTACATAGACCGAAGAACACTTAAATCAGATGTCTCTACAAACCAGCAAAGTTTTAAAAATTTTAGAATTTTAGAATTATTGAAGTTCCTTCATTAGCACCTTAAGTAACTATGATTTTGTAGTTTAATTCTGATCTTGCATAAAAATATCTGAGGAAACCATGTTCGTTCAATAGGACATATCGAATAGCTGAAGCGAATTAAATAGAAAATACACGATGTATAGAGTTGCTATGACCCTGGCTGACGTAACATCTTACATCAAATCGTATCCTGCCTAACGTGTAAAATAAAAGTTACAGAAAATTGTTTCAATACAACTCTTACAACCATTGATATAGAATATCGTACGGCATTAGAGGCAACACCATTCAAAATTTACCCATTTCAAACTACATCCACGAACTCATGATATCCTACACTCTCGGTGTGAAGATTCAGGTTTAAGCTCACCTCAGGGTCATAAAATTTTAAGTCGTTGAATTTCTCTTTGCATCAACTACATAGCTATACGCTAAAGTACTATATTTCGTTTAAAGAAATAAGGGTGCTCAAGAAATTTTAAAAAATACAAAACCTACATAAAGTTCATTTTAATTATTCAATGTGGTCCATTGAATAGAATATGCTTTTCCTGGTACATTGTTCTGTAATATCAACACTAACACAATGATTAAAGGCGCTAAGTTATAATGACGTAACCAATATAAATAAGAAAGTAATATTTCCAGAAAAATCATATGTAAAGGAGGATGGTAGATTTTCTATTCCTACTTAAAGAATATTACTTTCTTATTTATATTGGTTACGTAATTATAACTTAACGCCTTTAATCGCTGTGTGGATTTTGTATCATCCTTCTTTGAGTGGGAAATATCAACGAATTTGTCAATATTGTGCATATTTCATTCGTTACAGCATTTTTTGTAAGGTGAAATACTCGAAAATTTAAATACCTTTCGCTTGCCTTATAAATTAACACGTTGACTGCCTCAGTAAAAACAGTCATCGCTAGTCTGACACAATATAAATTTCTCTGTTCTATATAAATCGTAAAGAAGAACAATGTTCAAGTATTCAATATTGTTTATGCATACCTAGATTAGTGTTGCTGTGTTAAATTGGCTCAGAATATAGTAAAAATCAATAGTTATTTAATTCAATAGTATTTGAGACGCCGGTCACCGGTGACCACCAGCGCACTCAACGTGTTAAAAAATAGTTCGATTCAAAATTTAAAAAAATCCAATAATAATGTCATAGTGTACTTGCTTAAGAATCGGAAACAAGGTACAAAAACGGACGATAACTATGGTTTCTTTCTATTTGAATTGAAACGTATGATAAAAATATTATTTTAGTAATTAAAAATAACGTCAGTACGCACTTCTTGTATGGTCAATATCTACTTAAAATTATTATATCATATTGATAATCCTTTCGCAGCCGTTAAAAATCCGTTTGCACTAAATATTTTGTACTCTTATTAATCGTTATCAATTCTTTGAATCAGGTTATAATTAATACCATGAATATATTGATTACTTCCTGGAATTTATGCGGCGTAGGAAGGAAGCCCTTTAATCACAGCCCTTAGAGAGTTCATCCCGTTTAAGATATTGATCAGTGCACATTCTGAAAGAGTCTGAGGAAATAAAAGAAATAATGACTTGAAGCAGAATGCATTGAGAGCCATTGTATTTTCATTTCATTAGCGTGATAACGATTTCCGCAGTAAATCACTAAAACTTGTTAGTATCCAATAACAAATACACTATTTTAAGTAACAAATTTCCTAAACTGTGACAAAATTTTAACCCTTTGAGGACGATAAACGCATGTACATATGTGTTAAACGAAAAATCGTACACCATGTGCTACGGGTCACTGTACTGGCCCAGACATAGTTGTTTCTTATACGCTATAAACCTATGTATTCGGACCAATTATCACTTCAGCTTATTTAATTAAAATAAATACATACTTCGTTAGGTATTTTGCAACTTTAATACATTCAAACAACTGAGCAATTGACATTATAAACATTATCATAACAAAATACTCAGATTTCCTCGTTGTTTCACCGAAGAAAATTTCAGCACGTGGTGCATGCTTTTCCCAAAGTTTTCAGGCCTCAAAACGCTTTAAATACACGCATAAACTTCTTCGATGTTAAGCAAACATTCCACCTTTTAACAATAACTGCTTATAAAAAACTAGAACAGAATTTATTTTGAAGTATTGTTTAGAATTAGTAGTCTGTAGGTTAAAATTTGTTACTACATTGTCAAGATTATACGACAACGTATTCTTTCAAATAAAAACCATTTACGACATTTTAGTATTTACGTTAATTAATTACTGATTGTAAATAATAAGTTGTAAAATATTAAAAATTTTGTATATCTTTTATATAGCCTGGTAAAATTCAACCAAAATTTAACGACGATGGAGGGAAATAATACAGGAATTGAATGCGGCGAAAGAAATTTGTGAAGTTCTCGATTTACTTGAAGAAGAGAAACGTCTTGTGAAGAGAATATTCTAAATTATAATAACACGTTGACTGCCACAGTGACAACTCCCATACCTAGCCAGACACATCCAACAGCCTTATCCTTCTTTTTTCACAGCAATAATTCTGTTCAAAATTGCATTAAAAGTAGTAAATGTTCAATTAAACAAATTTTGATGCGCCGGTAATCGGTGACCTCCACGGCAGTCAACGTGTTATAAGAGTTATTCCTTATAATAAGTTTACTGAGTTTCAATGATTATTAGACTTATTTACACTTCAAAAAATATATAATTTCTACTTACAACTTTTTTTATAATGCAAGAATCAAAATTCCATATTATCCGTATCTTGTACTTGGATATATACTTTTTATATCCAAATGTACAAGAAAATGGATTAACATTTGACCAGAAAATTTAACAAAAAAGTGTTATTTTTTAATGCATTATTTAAACAAATGGAGTTTTGTGGAATCTGTTTACATAACCCGATTCCTTATGAAAAGCTACAAAATTTTGCCATTTAGATCATTCTTCTAGCTCTAATAGTTTTTGAGATATTCAACAAAATATGTTTCACACCCCCAACTTTAAGGGCTGCTTTCACCCCTTCACTGTGAATCGCGGCCACTAAAAAAAATACGTGTCGAATATTTTTACGAAAACTATATTATATGTAAATTTCATAAAAATCGGCGATTTACACTTCGGGATGTTCCCTCGTTAATCTAGCAGTATTTGCATTAGAGTTTTATCACCAGTTTCCTACTCACAGAAATAACAATCTAAAATCTATTACGTAATCTTAAACTGCTGCTATTCCAAAATCTTGCTATTAAAATCTTTAAGTATTATTTATTGTAACTAATTCAATTGGTCAGTTATTCTTGGTAATATGCAATTAATATATTTTAAAATGAATAACGATTGTGTACGAAATTACAGAAGACCCTCACGAAAATTACATCAATAAATTTCTCGGTAGTACGTTATGCAACAGCTATTACCGTGATTTTAGTTAGGTAATAGACTATGAACAAGGTTGTTTCAGAGTTAAATTAATGGGAGGATCATTAAATAAACGTGTTCTGTAATAATAAATATGCCATACATATTTCAGGTAAACTGTAAGAAAAGTAAAGGTTAATTTTTATACCTTTGGTTTTATTTATTTCTTCTATAATTACATTACGTTGAGCTGAATACATAGAGATAGAAACAAATATTAATCCATTTAATTTTTTATTAATATTATTTATATTTACAATAATATTAATAACTTTAAGACCAAGTATTTTAAGAATTTTATTAGGATGAGATGAATTAGGATTAATTTCATATTGTTTAGCAATTTATTAATAAAATAAAATTTCTTTTAATTTAGGAATATTAACAATTAAATTTAATCGACTTGGGGATATAGGATTATTAATATCAATTTGTGTATGTTCAGTAAATGGAAGATTTAATGGAAGAATTTTGAATATAAATGTTTTAATCATCTTTATAATATTAATTTCCGTTTTACAAAGAGAGCACAAATTCCATTTAGTTCATGATTACCAACAGCTGTAACTGTCCCTAGTTTTATTTCATCATTAGTTCATTTATCAACTTTAGTAACAGCAGGTGTTTATTTAATAATTCGATATTATGAATTATTTAATAATAATATATTAAACAAATGTTTGTTATTAATTTCTAGATTAACAATATCTATAGTAGGATTAACAGCTAAGTTTGAGTATCATTTTAAGAAAATTATTGCTTTATCAACATTAAGTCTATTAGGATTAATATTTGAAATTTTAAAGTTAGGATTGATTGAATTATCATTTTTTCATTTATTTATTTATGCTTTATTTAAATAAATAATATTTATATGTATAGGAATATATATTCATTTAATAAATACTATTCAAGATATTCGGAAATATGGAGGAATATTAGAATTAATACCATGTACAGTTTTTAATTATATCACAAAAGTGGGGTAGTAAAAATTGTTTTATGAGACAAAAAGTGTACGGGCTTTAGCAATTTGATGATTGCAGTGTTGCGTCGATGTAAACAGACACTTCGATCACCTCTTATGACGTAAGAATCATCGTTTTACTCGTTTATTTAAGATCGAATAAACTTGTGTTACAGGTCGTCGAAATCGTCCAAGCGCACGGCTATTCTTCTAGGAACGAAAAAGTATAGCATGCCATTTCAAAAATAGAACGTTTTCCTTGAAATCTCTGAAGACCCTCCACCTACAAAAAAATTATTACGGCTACGTTATGGCTCCCTCGATAACATACAACTGTGAGTACAATTTTTTCGTATCTCTAAAAATGACGAAGATAGTTAATGTGATCAAAGTTATTGAGCCATCCTGTAAACAAAAAGTGTTAATAGCGCTGAAATATTTTATAAACGTACAAGAATGAGTCTTTTGTCTATAGTCATGAATTCTCAATGTAGTCGTGTATGTAGAGTACAAAAGTGTACCATTAATAGCGCTGTAAATAAAAGTGTGGTTTCACAGATAGTACAGGGTAGCATAGAAGTCATACAATTTCTTAAGGATGTAGTAATTTAACAAATTATTTTTCTCGCAGGTGGCTTGATATAAAATAGAACTCATGGAAATTCAGTATTAATAAATACACAGTCGTTCTACGAGCCGAAATACTAGGAGTGCATTTCAAAAATCAGTGTTCACTTATGATGATAAAGAGAATTTCGTAAAATTAATAACATTGCAGCAGCGCTTATAAGACAGGCTATTCTTAGACCAGTTGATAATGGAATTATCGTTCCATTATCACTATTGTTGACGATGATCCTGACTTTTAAACAATTTTCTGATGAACGATGAAGTTCCCTTTCAGTTAAGCATTTTGGCTACCCATTTTTTTGGCAAACCATTTTGGCAACGGAAACAGATAAAACTGTGAATTTTAGAGCTCATGGAATCCACAACTTACGTATGAAAGATCCTTGCACATCCAACACATTATTGTTTCGAGTGATGTTATGACTAGAAAAGTCGTTGGCCCATACGTTTTCCATAATAATGAGGGTGAAGAAGGGATCATGAAGCAGGAATGCTACAGGACAATGATCCCGGAATTTTTGTTTCTAGAATTATGAGAACGTGTAGACAACGTACAGCAGGACAAGGCAACAGCTTATACTATCCGAAAAACAATGACAATTTTAAAACAAAATTTTTGCTAATCGACTCACTTTACGTAACGGTGATGTGATCTGGCTTCCTATGTCGCCTGACTCGCCTGTTCCAGATTTTTTCCTTTGGGAATACTTGAAGGGAAAACTTTTCGCTAACAGTCCAAGAACATTGTGAGTCTTAAAGAATAATATAACAGAAGAAATTTCATATTCTTCCATTGCATTCTTGCTATGCAAAATGTAATAGAAGGAGCGAAAATTTATTAATGCAACCATGGACGCCACTTAATCGACATAATTTTTAGAATATAATGTGAAATAATTCTATTAAATAAACAGTATTATAGTGTTAATCAAAAATGATTTACTTCAATATCTCAAAGATATCAGACATGTAGGAATCGATAGGATGATGGTGACCTCTATAAATTGATGCGTGCGTATAGGGGAGCTAAACAAAAGAAATTAGGCGTCCGAGCAGAAAAAGTCAGTCGCAAATAAGAGTTAACGAAGTCAAAAACATGCTCCTCGTGCGGATAAAACTGCGTGTATATTTTCTTTGCTTTCATTCGATTTATATTATTTCGTTACCATCTTCTGTAATAGTTTCATTTTACTTTATTTTATTTGTATTAATAAAACTCTACAGACATAACAAATTTTATCATGATTTTGTGCCACTACATACATACAGTCACTCACGAAAGTGTTTTGACTAAAATAAACAATACTTTCGTGCAATAACATATTTATTTATTAATATATGAGGTAATATTATCTATTTTATAACAAAATGTATTATTCTATAGGAATGTTTGAACAGATAATAAAAAAAACGAATTATGTATCTCACAAAAGTGTTCGTACATTCTTATTTTTTGAGATTACGGGTTACATTAATATTTTGTCAGTCCTTTTTTTGTATCTAAAACAGTTTTTAATCTTCCTGGCATAGAATGTACTAACCTCACTTTTCTTAGTGTACGGTCACTTTTGTGAGATACATAATTCATTTTCTTCTGATCTGTTTAAATATTTCTGTAGGATAATACATTTTATTATAAAATAATTATTATTACCTCATATGATAATAAATAAATAAGATATTACACTAAGTTATTGTTCATTTTAATCAAAATGGCTTTTTGATGGAGTGTACGAAGGTTTTCGTAAGTGACTGAATGTATGTACATACAGGTATAGTACATACACATAAATATGTAAGTACCCTGCCACTCCATTGTGGGTACCCTCAATTTTAAACATTTGCTGCGCCCTCAGCAAAATACTCAGGATATGTCAAATTTGGTAAGTACAAGTTTTACACCGTTAAGTTATTTGGGACGTTGCCAACGACATGAAGTGTGTTTCTTGTACGTGAAACTATATCATTGTTGAATTCTGTGTACTAAAACAAAGTATCTTTACTTATCCTCGCCCGGTAATTCTCCTGATTTAAACCCAATAAAAAACATGTGGTTCATCCTAAAACGCCTAGTTTACCGAGGATGCAATCCCATTGAAGATGACCTTATGCAAAATATTCAGGAAGTGTGTCATGGTGCACCGGAAATAAAGAAGTGCATAAGTCGCTGTATTTCAAGTATGCCCTTAAGAATTGAGGCCGCTATCAATTGTCACGGAGGACACAAAATATTGAAAATTGTTGTGTCGTTTTAATAAAATTGGAAAACAGAGATTTTGAGATTTTTATTGATAACCATGTCGTTTCATTTTATACAAGCAAAAACTATAAATAACCTACTAAAGTTGAAATTCGTGGATAATATTGGGTGCTCATAATGGACTGGCAGGGTACTGTATGTATGAGTGGACACACCAAACCTTAATAAAAGTTACGAGCGACAGTTTCACTTAGGTTTATTCTGTTGGCTTTTTATTAAATTTAACACTAGAACAACCACCGTTGAATGTATACCTAATTGTACCACATCCGTCAATTTGACGGGTATTTCAGAAACCGTTTTATTTGTTATTATTTTAGATTTCTTTAATATTTACACAATTAATTAACAAAAATAGTTCCCAGTTACAAAGATTTTTAATATTTTACACATAGTTTTTCATTCTTAGAATGAAATATCGCATGAGCTGTAGGTAGCAGACTGACAACGAAAATGCGATTTTCTGAACGGTTATCGAAATACCGTACCCATAGACTTACATATAAATAATAAACTGCTCGCCCCTTGTAATCCATTGTTTATATACACGTCAATGACCGTACCACGTTATGCTATGACGATAAACTATGACAAAATGACGGATTTTGGTACATACTCTGTTCAAAAAGTTCGTAGAATGATTTCTTTGCTGTTATCTCAGCGACGCTGCAACGGTCTGGCCGGTAGAGGTTTACAATTTATAGTTTTATCTATATACAGATTAAATTTCATGAGCCTATTGTAAGACTATATAAAATAAAGACGCAAAGCGAGTTTTAACAGGATATATATTCGAGGTCCGTTCAATCCAGCGGTTCGGTATAGAATGCTCTTGACTCTTCCTAAACCGCTTCCCCTGACTTTGCTCGTAAGATCTTTAGGCCCGGGGTTGACTTTTTGAAGGGCCCGGAGAGGTGGTGTCAAGAGACAAACTCCAGATGCCTTCGCCTGGAACATGCTTCGTCTCTGACCTTGGTCACGTTGCTTAGGCTACGTTAGGTGTAGCATGTGACGTCTTACACTATGATGAACCATTCGCTTATGGCAACGACTTTAGTATGCCTATGTTTTATTCGGCCGTCAGACGTCTCGAAAAATGTCTAGTGATCAGTTGGAAGAACAACGCATTAATGTGAAATTTCTCGTGAAACTTGGGAAAAAAGGGACTGAAGTTGTTGATATGTTAAGAGAAGTGTACGGAGAGAGTGCTATGAAGCCAGCAACCGTTTACAAGTGGGTGAAAAGGTTTCAGGAAGCAAGGGAAGACGTGGAAGACGATTCTCGTGAGGGTCGACCTTCCACCTCGCACAACGATGAGAACATTGACCATGTTCATAAACTTGTGCTATCAAATCGACGTATTATTATCCGATTTGAAACTGCGAAAACTCGGTGCTAGGATCGTTCCGCGGTTTCTCTCGGCGGATCAAAAATTGGAACGAGTTCGGTGTTGCAAAGATTGGGTAGAAAACTCAGATCTTTTTGACAGAGTGATAACGGGTGGTTCATGTTCAGATCTTTTTGACAGAGTGATAGAGGGGGCCTTATTTTGACAATATTGACGTCATAAAACAAGAAACAACGAGGGTGCTGAACAGCATTGTACAAAGAGAGTTCCAGCATTGTTTTGAACAATGGAAACGCCGCTGGAGTAAATGTATATGTTCAGAAGGGGACTATTTTGAAGGGCTAAGTTAAGATACCATTAATTTGGAAGAAAATTAAAACATCGAATTGTGGCAAGGTAATTCTACGAACTTTTAGAACAGAGTAGTATTTAGGTATACTGTGTACAGAACTTCGTAATTATAGTGGCTGGTGGAAAATGAATTGTCATGTACAATCATTCTTTTATCTCGACAAAAGTCGACATAAATTCTAACAAAAGCACTTTAACAGTTTCTGTAATTTGAAACAAGAAATCTGAAATCCGTCATTTTTACGGTTTTGGTTGTTCTAGTGTTTATACTTAAAATGTTAAAATCCATTTACATCGAAAGGCAAGTATTTCATAGATATCACTGACTCAACAGTTGTAACAAATGCAGCATTTTGAAAACTATTTCGAGCCATTAGGTTTGATTGTAATTGCTAAAATATGTATTGTAAGGGGAAAAAGCTTGAAACGACCTTGACAGTGGAATGAATGGACTTACTTTTTAAAAAGAATGTTATGCACGTAACAATTATGTGACTGCGGACAAGCTGGTAAAAAAAAATCTAAAAAGTACTAAATCGACTCAGAACTATTGATAAGCGGTTTTTCAACATTCACCTTCATGCCTTCCAGTTTTTATTTTGGAAGTACTTCAGTTATGCGTTACAAAATTCATAGTATACAGTTTAGATATTTTTAAAATATAATTAATCGAAACTGTCGTTGCTTCATAGAGAAATAATAATTTATAAAAATTTTGTCTAATTTCCTACAATGTTTACTTGAATTTTCTTCTTGTTGTTATTTTTATAATTTTAATGGCATTAAATAAATAAATAATTTTAACTAAGAGCTCAAAATAAATAAGTCTAGACGAAATAACGGAATATTTCGAAAGATATAATGATTTACAATATATGTATTCTAATTCCTTTCCATTTGAATATTCATCACTTCTTAGCTAAGGACTGAAAATAAATAAGTTCAGACAGAATAGTTGAATATCTCGGTATGTGGTTATAATGATTTAGAGTATATGTATCCTAATTCCTTTCCATTGAGTACTCATCACTAGACTGCGGATCTTTATGGAACTTAACATATCCAAGTTCATGGAGGATGTACATTTTATAGAGTAAGCGAAACGAAAAATATACTTTTAAACATTTAAACCACAAAATGCAATTCTGCCATAGTTGTGTTTCACAAGCTGCATTTAAATTAAGAATAGTGAAGTCTAAAAAAGTATATTTGCATAAAAATCCGGTCTACTCATCACTGTATGGAATTATGCAAAAGAAACAATTATATTGGATAAACTGTTTAATTTGAGTAGAAAATTGAACTTAACTTGAATTTCCTTCAAGTCTTCATTTACAACAACATTGTCCATGATGTAGCCTAACTTACTAAAGCATAAAAATTGTTCCTTAGTTTTTTTATTGTGTAAATGGGGGAGGCATTTATGCCATAAGAGTACCAATAGCTTCTAATTGTAAGATAAAACTCTGAAAATTTGAACATATGTGTTTCTCTCGGTCAATTAATGCTTAAAAAAAAATTAAAAGAAATTTTTTACATAATTTAACAAAAATTAATTAAATCGTAAAATTAGTTTTTCCGAAGAATACGTACATAAACATTCAGCTCGAAAACTTGATTTTAAGTGTTCTTTTAAATGAACCGTTAAAATTATTATACAGTTAATAACTATTAGAGGAGGTTCTTGTTATTCATGTTTAGAATCCTAATATGCCTTTATATTCTCAAAACCTCCAAGGTTTGTCGCTTATTAACAATTACAAGTCAATTTACATTTTTTAAGAGTTTTGTAAAAAATAATCAGACTTATTATAGTATTACAGCACAGACATTTTAGAAAAACGAATATAGTGACTGATCGCGTATATTGAAAGGTTACGATCAGATAAAAATTTATTTAAGTATGTATGTTGCATTATAAATATGCAAAATAAATTGTAAAATACAACTAATTAAATTAAGCTGTGTACACGTTACAGTCTTCTATGACATTAATATAAAAATATGGCTGTTCTTTAATTTCTAGATATAAATGTGTTATCAAAAATATCCTCGGGGTTCCTCCTACACGTCGGTACAAATTTCCATGCGAATGTCTTCCTTCACCTTTCTGAATTTTTGTTGACCTTGTTATCACGCTGAGCACTATCGGAACAACAGAAGAATGCAAACTGCAAATTGCAAGTGCAGTAAAATCTCGATGAAATCAAGCCGTGGACAAGGTCTAAGATCGTAAAGTGGAAATTCCATTGATCGAATCTGTTCGATACATGCGCTGGTAATAGGAAAGAAAGCTGGTCTGCGTTTATTAAACCGTAATATTTCTAAATGTATTATTGTACTATTAAGACACTCTGCTCATTAAATGTAGTAAATTCGTATTCATTAAATGACAATTAAGAGATGAAATTTAAATTAATGACGTATTTCAGAGAAAATATTTGAAATATTGAATTTTCAAATATACATGAGAATGAATTATGCATTTAGAATTGTAATAGCATGACATATTTGTTATAAACTCAATTGAAAGTATAAAGAATGGCATTAGAAGCATAAATAAAATCGCTCGCAATTGATTTTCTTTAAATTTTTATTAATATAATTTTGGTATACTTTACATTTATTTTATGCAAGGTACATGCATTTGCCGATTATATTGGGTCGGAAAAATGTCTAACAAATGTACTTTCAAGAAATGGTACTGTCTGATTTTAACAAAAAACTCTATTAATAAATTATTATATGCACTTTCAGATGGTATAAATCAAATTTCGGTGAAATCTTTCGTTTTTGAAATGTAACATTGAGTTTGTATAACCAACTAATAATAAGTGAGTTGTAGTATATTTGGGGTTATAAATTGAGAATAATACTCTAAATTTAATCAAAATATATTTTGCAGCACATATAAATTTAATATATTTCGTTCCGCTACATTATACTAAAAATAGTTTCAAGCTCAAAACAACGTAGATTGACAAAATGACTTTTTGAATCTGGAATACATAAACTTATATTTAGGTTCAGTTCAACTTGTTAGACTTAGGTTGAGTTTCCGACATTGCCATGTAATTTGATATGTACGTATGTTAGACACTAATAATTCACTCAGTTCTGTTATTACCTTTTCATTGCAAGTATTGTTTTCCTTTTACTTCTTAATTTTTATTCATCAAATGTACATATTGTTTAGTTATATACTTTAGACTGCGTTCGTTTGTTTTTTTTTCTAAACCAGTGATGGCCACAGGAGCTCCAGCCTTCCCCCACTATAGGTCCATTCCCCTCATTCCAGTTCTGTCCAGTTTGTACCTCGTTCCCCCGCGGCCAATCGTCATCTCCAATCACAGCTCTTACGGGGGGAATGTACCTAGAGTGGGAGAAGGCCTGAGTTCCCCTGGTCATTACTGTCCTAATCCTAAAATGTTCCTTTCCTGACGTCTGTAAATCTTGTCGTTTATGAAACTCACGATGATATGAAACAAAAAGTGCAATTATGTAAAACATTGTTCCTAAGTACAAAAGATGTGTAACTTGCAGATTATAATGATTACATATATTGTAAATCATTATAACTTTCGAAATATTCAACTATTTCGTGCAGAGTTATTTATTTTGAGCCCTTAGTTAAAATTATTTATTTATTTAATGCCATTAAAATTATAAAAGTACGCAGGCCATTAAGTTCAATACATATCTTTGATAGCTGCTTGCTTTGTTTATTTGCGCACAATAAGTACTTATTCCTGTAAATTGGAAATGGCAATAAACAAATTCTATAAAAAAAGTATCCAGCTCTCATCCGATCGCTGGAGTTCAGCTACGCAGGATACGGTCAACGCTAAGACGGGTGACCGTTTTCAGTACTTTCGTGTTGCTGTTGACACACTGGTGGTTCAAACCCCACTTAAAAGTGTAGGGCCTCCGACTAAATAACCATAGAAGCTGGTGCTGGATTACATACAAAAATAACGAACAGATTTGGATTAGGTCTGTCTGCAGTAATGACAGGAATTGTTATAGGGAGTTCACATATCATACACCCAGCATTGCAATGGCTGTTTCAAACCTGAGCTTTGAAATTTCCTACCTTACCATCCTGATTGAAATTTTACCTACCTGACCATCACCCACGCCTTACAATTTAGACAACGGTATCATTCAGGTTTCTATCTCTGATTGACGTTAAAATTACCCTTTAAACTTTTTTCTTACACGCAACTCTGTAGAATGTGAAACTGATTTTCTCCTTCTGCGATTATGTCAACACAAATGTAGTTGTACCCCAATTGATAAACTATACACAGCATTCTCGATATCTGTTATGTTCGCGGTATAGTTTCTTGTTGAAACAGCTAACTGTATTTTTCTCTTTTCATTAGCCATTTCCAAAAACAGTTACGTGCAATAGAGTTAATGTGCAACATCCAATGGACTATCATCATGTTTTGAGTAATCGAAGTTTGAAAGTTTATGAAAATCCGATTGAATTGTTATATGCGTTGAAACACAGTTTAGAATTGTGTTTCCGCGCAGCAGCTTATTACTAGTGTGGAACGTTGAAAAAAAATACTGAACGACGTATGTCGCTAATGGTTGTTATATTGTTTAATAATAAATTCGAAGCATCATTCTGGCCATCTCGCTGCAAAAAAAAAGTAAGAGTGTAACAGATGCGACAAAGAAAAACGGATAGACAATAACGTGGCTGTAAGAGACGCGTTACCCCTACCATCAGATTCGAGTAACATGATACCGTTGCGCAGCATCTACTCCGTCCCACTCACATGGGGTCACAAAGCTTCCTTTCAAAATTTCAGTAGCTATGTTCCCCCGCACTAACAATCAGAATAATATACAAAGCGGATTTCGAGCTTATTTTGTAATTACAGGGAGCTATCATCTGTCCCTTCTCTGTGGAACGTACGACTACAGCACCAACCTGTAGGAAATACCTGTGATAAATGAGCAAAGTCAGTTCAGAATTCGACTAATTGAGCAGGGTTGGAAATTCCATGTTCGAGTTATCTTATAAAAGCAGTGCTGTCCTCTTCCTCCAAATTAAAATGGTTAATCCTGATTTTTCCTATTCACCAGTCAGTTCGTAAAAATTGGCCAAATCAGAAACATCAGTAATGCAATATTAATACATTATATGCGAAATCAACATTTTCACCTAATTTCCTTACAATTTGCTAGCTGCGACGAAATTTTAAGAGTTGTCGAAATCAAAATAACCGAAGCTACTTTGCTTTAGCCTTATTTATGACTAGCTTGTGGTTTGTTTTGTGTCTGTATGTCGAGAGTATGGCTCGATGGATGGGCACTAGATGTTAGCCAGCGACTCGAAGTCGCGTCGCGATCAGGTGTTATAGGCTGGTTGTTTGGAAGAAACATAAGAGAGAGTTTAAAAGTGGCAGGCGACGTAACGTAGTACTGTCAGTTTTCCAAGAAAAGGGATATTATTTCTGAAGAGGAATGTTTTGGACCATTCATCACTTACCCCAGAACCATCAGGTTCTTAATTTCTATCAAATTAGATATTAACACTAGGTTTACGGACATTTCTTACATACCTATCTCCACGGACATGCGTCAAATTGACCCGTGAATGAAACTGCACATTTTCTTTGAAAAACAACTTATTTTATTTAAAAACAACATATTATATACTATTAACTTATAAATTAAACTATGTGATATTATATATTTATATAAAATTTATAATGTTTAACATTATACAACATTACATCTATTCCGCGCATTTGTGAAATTCGAAATGCATCAAAATGACGCGTCCTGTAAACCTATTGTTAATACAGCTGGCAGACCCTTAGCTCGGTTAAGACAAACTGCAATTTTCACGGCTTCCCCTTTTTGGAGTTAAAAACGCCATTTCGAAGAACTGTTATTATGTAGTGAAGAAAGTTGAAATTTTTTGTAAGAGGAAAGTGATCTTTGTTAATTTCGCAGGTCAATTGATTGAACTGCATGAACTTTATAACGTAATACATGTATTTCGCGTCAGAGTAATACAACAAGTACAATAAATAACAAAAAATATAAACGAAACTCTTCTTTATAAAAACAACGAAAAATAAAGAGAACATGCGGTATTGAACTGGAGGAAGCACGCCTCCGACAGTTGGCGCCCCATCGATCTCAATATTGATCGTATCGCGCCCAATTTAAATTTTTATTCCCCTACCCTTATTCTTATTGAACTTCTTATAGTGTAACAACTGTCACCGAATTACTTTATCTTTTGACATGTAGAACACGTACAGAGCAAAATTTCATTCCAGTCGAACTTCGTCATGTCCAAATGTTGATGTTTAAAACAGGTCGTAAGTCTCAAAACAGTCGCTGCTAATTGTAAGCTTAATTGCTATCGAACAATTGTACTATCTCTAACACAAATGAATATATCAGAACCATGTTCAGATTTTGTCTTACGTAGACAAAAAGGTGGCTTAAGTTATGGTAGATTAGTTTAATTTAACTGTTCAAACTATGGATAATATAAGTAGAAGAGTTCTGATGTTTAAATATTCGTGGTTCAGACGTCACTGAATTTCTGCATATTTTTAAAATCATCCTGGCTTTCGTAGGTGTTTTCGTGAAAATTCAAATGACCACGACATTTGTTGACTAAAGGGATGTGCCAATACTCGAGAAGTACAATGCCACATACAATGTCCTTTATTTGTTACCGGTCTATACAAGTTACAGTTTAAAATATTCTCGAATATAAGTGACATGCTCTCCAGATTTATAACAAATATTTATTATTGTACATATTAGTGTCAAAGATTAACGGTTACTGTTGCGGATTTTGGAAGCTTCCCTGTTAACCTGACCGGGCGTGAAATCAACGTTGCAATTTGATGCTGCATGATGAAGTTTCAGATTTCCATCCCAGTGGAAGCTTTGAAGCTCGCTGCGAAGTTGTGTTTCAGGGGTGTTTGATAATTTGAGACGGACCTTTACAAAATACGGCGATTACGGCAAGCAATCAAAGCGGTATTTTGCGTTTATTATTAAAACATACAGTCAGTAAAAAAGATTCCATACACCTCATAAACTTGAAATTTTTAAAAAAATACGACAGCTTTAGTAATTCTACAGGTATTTCGTATGAATTATAATTAGAAATATTCTGTAAAAATATCAATATTTAATAAGTTGATTTACAATAAAATAACAATAAATACAAAATAATATGTCACAGAAGTCTGCATACTGTTAAGTTCCTGAATACAACGGATGTGGCAGTTTACCTTTTGAAATTAATTTGATCATTTATAAGACTTATGCATTTACGAATTTTATTAGATGGCAATTTTCAAGTTTTCGCATTTATACCTTTGAAATCAGTGAGTTTTATGAATTTTCATTAGAAAGAAAGACGTTTCATTAGAAATTCGTAATCTTGTTGTACAATTTTGAGAAGAAATCAAATCTTGTGGTGAAATTCTGAAAATTATTGGAAAAAATCGAGCATTAATGCAAAAAATTATATAAAATTGTATTCGAAGAGCACACCAATGAGTAAATGCTGATACGGTCGCCGTAGACTATTCAGTGAGCGAGATTCATGCATAACAATAAGAAAAACGGTAAATAAATATATGAGACTATAAAGTACCACGTAGAAAATCATTCATATCAAAGCAAAATCAGTGAAAGTGATTTGATTTTCGCAAGTCAGTTTATAGAAAATAGAGTTGAACTTCGGAAAATTTGTATATTTATGGACGATAGTAAATTTAACTTTTTTGGATCGGATTGCAAAGGAAAAGTTTTATCGAAAACGAATCAAGAAACGAATACATAAAATTTTATACTGGCGATTAGGTTGATTGCAAGCACTTTAGCCGACCTGCAATAGTTTCAAGGTCAGGAGCAGTATTTGAGGTAGAAAAATTAGTATTTATCGATAACATTGTGGCGGCACTTTCCGAAATCGCCAGCAGAGGGATCAACAGTGCACGACTTTCTCGCAAGTCTTCGACTGTCCTGCGATTCGTATACATATACAGTAGGACCTCAATTAACCGGCTTATTCGAGAGACAAACAGCCCGGATAAATCGAGGCCCGAGTGGAAATAACTAAAACCGTATTTTATATATAAAAATAAGATCTTTATTCTTAGAAAATGTGTTTTCTTTTATAATATAATCATAACCAAATGTATATCTGCCCAAATTTGATGAATTTTTTTAATTTTGCTCTTATAGGTGCTTTATTACGCTTTTCACCATTTCTAAACTTTCTGTTAGGTGAGATATAAACAGGACAGAATCGTAAGGTACACACAAGCGTTTGTTGTTAGTAAACAGGAGACCCTGGATAACCGAGACCTCCGAGAGTCGAGACCACGGATATCGCGATAAGGTTAATCGAGGTCCTATTGTATAGACTTTCGATTTGACCCTCAGTATCTCGCATCTAAGGCTGCGTTTACATTGGTAAGTTACTTGCACCAGTTACAAGTAACTTACCAATGTAAACGCAGCCTATGGCACGGGCCTGTTAGGTAGCCTTACTGACGAGTCAACTAGCAATCACCGGAAGAAACGATCCACCCTCTTTCCTCCTTCCTTTCTTTTCGCAATGTCATCCATAGCGCACTTGCGACAACATTACGGATAGATTTGAGTACCTGAATATATAACGAAGCAATGTAATTTCATCAGTTGGAGAATTGGGTGTTGAAAACCAATAGATATCCAAACAGGTTGACGACACTCAACACGCAGCTAATTGTAAGTTTAAGTCAGTCGGTACATTTAAATCTAATCGAATATATCTGGGTTGAAGTGGGTAGAAGAATTAACAAACACAACAGTAAAGAGGAAAAATCATTAAACGAGACTTTGCAAAAGACTTCAAACGGAGTTCCTCCTGCATTATAAGCAATCTGATTTTGTTAACGTCAAATTGGTTATAAACTGTTAACGATGCCAACAGAGGACCAAAAAAATATTAATATAATAATGAGGGAAATAGTTTCTGTAACACTTGATGTGCTTTACATACCTGTGTGTAGACTTGTGTTTTATCGAATTTTGCATCTATTGTTGTTTTCTTACAAATGACTTCAATAAATATTCTTATTTTTATACGTAATTTCTAATTTCAATTGACAAAGTACATAATACCAGTGAAATGAAGAAAATTTTCATATTTTTTACAGTATTGCAAGTTTATAGGTTGTATACACCATTTTGCGCAGAGAATGGTAATCGAGATATAAAATGCAAATTAATAACCGGTCTCTTTTCGTTATTAAATCGAAATTTTAAGATAAATGAAACTTACTTTTTCAAAAATTAGTGTCGGTAATGTTTCAGATAATGATTTTATTAATTAGATAATCATCTTATTATATTAAAAAATAATTTCTTTCATTCAATTAACTCATATTTCGTTAAAAATTATGTTCGCTTTTTACACAAATCTCACATTGCTAAAAATTAATTTTTTAAATAGCTCTTATCTTGTTAACAAATAATTTCATTTACTTAAATAATTCTCATTTTGTTAATACATAACATTCTCTCTATTTATTTTTTAAATTCCAATTTGAAAATTGATTTTTAAAAATGTACACCACTATAATAAATTGTTTAAACAACTGTACATTTATTAAAAATCAGTGTTCTCACTGTGTTTTTAATTCTGATTTTCCGTTAACAGAAAAAGAATTGCGCTCGTTTGAACCAGGACAATATCTGTCGAGACCGTAATTCAAACTGAAATTCACTTCGGTTTAACCGTAATTCAAACTGATATCCGTATGTGAGTTTCGGTTTTAACTGGAATTCAAACCAAAATTCACTGTGGATTTCGGTTGAGAAAAATCGTATAATCTATTATAGTTATCCTCGTGCAATATGAAAGCGCGACATGAAAGCGCCAATGGCTAAATTGCTTTGAGCAGGTTTTTCTATTCGTCCCAACTATCATTTGATGTGAATCCTTGCACGTCCGTCACACCTCTGTGTGGGATTACCTATTACTAAAGAGAAATTGAGAACCAGCCTCTCAGAATTATTTTATGTCAAGTCTCTTGCACGAAATACATACAAAATGGTCTGACATCCGACACACAAGATTGTTCTCGATTTTTCTATAATAGTAAATAAATAAATAATATAAATAATAATTTCTTACATTATTGGAATGTGAACATGTTGAACGCTACATGTACCACCGGCGACCCACGTACCAATTTTAATTTCGTCAAATAACTACTTACCCCAACGAAATTTTGAGTTACATCTATCTTACAATGATAGTACAAAATAAAAAGTATATTATCAAATAAATAAATATTTATATATTCAACGATACATGTTAATAAAAAGGTATTTTCCCGCGTCTGACTAGCGGGATTTTCCACTGCAGTGCTCTACGTGTTAAATTGTATGTAGAACCTTCGACAGATAACTCTCATTGTGCATCGTTTCTAGCGTGATTTTGACAATTGCCTAAGGGAGGAACAGGATTTAGTTGAACTACTTTCGTATCAGAATGAATATGGACTGAAACGAATGTACGATAGACAGTTATGCCATGGAAACAAATAATTATAAAAAATTATGTGTAATGCATTTGGAAACAGCAATCGTTTAATTATCTAAAAAATTCCATTACTCGGTTATTGCGTCTTTCAATTCTATATTCCATTATTCAGTTCGTTATCGATTGCATCTTATCCATTTCGTTCCGAAAGATTGTGACCCACTGATGGCGCGTGCTTGTACTGAATGTATTGTAACTACCGTATCTGTCGTTGAATTATTTCCTACTTTTACTGAGATAATCATTAGACTTTCCTCTTGACACAGAAATCATATTGTTTTAAACACTTTCGCTTATTAAACGTTGCAAATGTAAGCGTTCGAATACTTTCGTGAGCCACTGTACGTATGCTGTAGTTATCACATCATGGACCACTGATTTTTTCTTATTACGGGCTCACTATTAAATCGACAGAACAATTATCTTTGTAAGTAATAAATGCAACATCGCAATTTAAATTCGGAAAATATAAACATGAAAACGAAGTAACATGAACTACGATAAAAGTATTGTCGGTTTTAACACGATGTCAAACCTGTACTATAAAAACACCAGCATACTGCAACGACTGCAAAAGTACATTCCATCATACAATGATTAAGAATTACTTAATAAAAGTATTCATTTCGTACGTTATATCGTACACTGAATATTAGAGATATTTCTAGTCATGTAGGTATTATACTGCATACATACATACATAATAAGCATGTAGAGTAGTCTGCAGCATCGAATATGCATAGCTCACACGAACTGATTTTAAAGTGACATGAAATTGCAGGGACACGAAAGTGTTAATTACTAGTTGTGTGTAATTTATGTAACCTGCGTGTACTGTTAATTATTCAAGCGAAACAATATTAATTACGTAGCTTGTAGAAAAAAGTGAAGTATAATGGGGTTTTTTTAAAATGAAATAATAATTTTTAATACTAATAAAATACAATTTTAATAAAGTGATTTGTTGTTCCTTCTTATTGAAATGAGAAATAACAAACTAAAAATAAAATTTCTATATTCAAATTAAAGTAAACTAAAATTTATCTCGATTTACTCCGTTAGTGGGGTAAGGTAAAATATAATTTATGAACACGTTGACTGCAACAGTGGAAACAGCCATTCCTAATCAGATATTTATATTGATAAACTGCTGTATTTATTATAAACTATAGAGGAAAAAGTGTTTAAATATTCGAATGTGTACACGTGTCAGTATGTTGGCATTCCAATGTAAAATTCACTTTGAATATTGTCAAAGTCAAGAATTATTTAATTGAATAAAATGTAACTTATCTGTCACCAGTGACCCCCATGGTAGTCAACATGTTAAAGCTTTTAGTGATAACAAACATGGGTTGTTTATTCTCTTCACACTTAATATTTATTCAAAAACAACGCGTCCAATTCTAAAAAAATTGACACCATATACAATCTTCGTTTTTCTAAAGATCATTCTATTTTGCCTGTTATCAAAGAAAGCAAATATACTAGGGTAAATGTAACAGTAGTTGACAGTGTACCAATAGTTGACACTTTTATTTTCAGTCACAAGAAATAAGCTTTCTACTTAACAAGTTTTTTTAATAGTGCGCTGTTTGAAAGGTTATTCATTCTAGTGTGAAAATTATAACTACTTTCATTGCAATGCATCGTCGGTGTAAATGCCAGAACAATTGCTTTTGTTTGTACTCTGCGTGATGTTAGATGGTTCTTTTTTTTCACAGATTTGTTAAGGAGGTTAGTCAAATCAAAGTAAAATATCTCCTTTTCTAACTATTAAATGCAAACATGCACATTCTCAATACACTATACATATTAAAGGAAGATATGCTTTAATATTTGACTATTATAAACTATGAATTACATAATGTATGGGGAATGTCAAGCACTGGGTACATAAATATTGACTTCCACTAGTGTCAACTATCGGAATAATTGATAATAAAGTAATAGGCTTTAAAAAATGTGTGCATTAAATTCACTATTTCCCACAAAGTGCAAATAGATTTGACTTTTTTCGTCAATGTATCCAAAATAATTTCCAAACTTCATTTGTCAATACAAATGAATTTAAATCATTTAAACGCAGCTTACGAATCAAGTTATTCACCCATAAAATTGCTTACAAAAAATAAAACTTTGTGATAATAATTACAATTGGAAATGAGTCTTATAGTGTCAACTATTAGTACATGTACTCTAGGTAGTAGTGCAAACTTTTTGCACATTGTAGTACACATTGTTTGAAAATAAAATGATTAAATCGCCACAATTCGTAACTATGTTTTATACGGCTACAATTTTTGTGGATTTATTTTATCTTTACCAACAGTTTCTGTGAGGAAAAGTTGCGAGTTCAAACCGGCTATGAAAAGTCGATAAAATGGAATTGTTTATGTCCAAGCATTGTGTGCCTGAAAACGGCATGAACGTTATGCATAAAGTAAGCCACTGAAGGAATTAATAATAGAGACAAAAGCGTGATATTTCCATTATTCCTGATGAAAGCACGTTGTATTAAAAAGTAAAATCTCCGTTTTTAGGGCATCCTCATAGGCATCGCCCATTAGGGAAGAATTAGTCCAAAAGCCTGTCGCCACTAATTACACGACGCAGCAGATTTATTAATACCATTACTTTTTTTCAGTATTTTCAAAGCGTTATTACAAAATATGGGAAATATGGATTTATTTGAAACAGGAGCAATTTCAAGTAACAAATTATTCTTGACTTTTTTATTTTCATTATCTGACAAATGTACCAGTAAATCAGAATAAATGAATATTATGATTTTTTCTTGCTTTAACGATCAATGGATTTGTAACAGTATCTGTAAATAGTTAATTATAATTAAGCAGTAGACGCAGCGCTGAAAGTATTAGAGGAAATTGTGTAAAATAAAGCAAAAAATGAAACGATCGTGTACGGAGGCAAACTTTACCAATTACGTCAATTCTAATATCACGTATAACAATTTTTTTCCTTGTTGACTGTAGATAGTTATGCAATTTAACATATTCATATTCGTGAAATATGCACATTTTATAAAATGAATGGGATAAAAAATACATTTGTTAGATATTTAAAGAATGAACTGTAATTTTAACAAAGTTCTATTTTTTCAGTTACGTTAAAACAACATAGTATTAAGGACAAACTTACAAATTCAGTCACATCGATATCATATCAAGAACCTGTAATTCATTTTTACAAAAGTATTGGATATATGAAGACTGTATGGATAATACTTTTACTATCTATATTATATTAAATTCGGTTCACAGTTCAAATAACAGCCGCACTTGATGCGACTTTAAATTACAAATTAAAAAAAAATTTAGTTAAAAAATGTACTTTTACGTCTTGCAATGCTGAAAGGCAAGCAATAAATAAGTATATATAATGTATTTTTACATAAACATGTGCAGTATACTCATAAGTATTAAGCGTTTCGAATAACGTCTTCCTATATATTTTATGTTTTAACAATACATCTTAACTACAAACATATGTATATATATTATATCTGGCGACAATTATATTTGCTTAACAACCATTTTTTTCCATAAGTTCGCCAAAAAAGATTCATTTTCTGTACCATTTAGTATTTGGTGATTAATTTTTAGAATAAACTAATCAAATTGTGTGAATGAATAAACTTCAGTAAATCATTAACAGTAAGAGTTAGACTATAATTCTCTAAGTGAAATCTTCCTTTATGAAAGTTGCATTTTTCCTTTTTTTCCGTTGCAGTAAAGCGTTACCAAGTATTAAAGTGCCATATAAGCCAGTATTAAGCTGCCTGTGTCGTTTCATCAAAAGTCTTGCAGTCTTTACGAGCTACTAAAATAATATGCATTCTTTTTAATACAGGATTATATAAAATCTATCATCACATTCGAAACATGCTTCTCATATGATTACAGAGTTTGAAAATAATGAAAACTGTATATGTATGTTTGAACTGAAATTCATTAACACGTTGAGCACCACGTGTACAACCGGTGACCTACGTACCAATATTAATTTCGTCAAATAACTGATTACTCCAACGAAATTTTGAGTTACATCTACGCTACAATTATAGTACAAAATAAGAAGTATATTATCAAATAAATAAATATTTACATATTCAACGATACATGTTAATAAAAAGGTATTTTCGCGTGTTTGACTAATTGCGGGATTTTCCACTGCGGCGCACAGCGTGTTAATATCCGATTCGAATAAATCACAATAAAGTGTAGGATATATATTTTTAACAGTAAATTATTAAGAAAATTAACAAATCGTTTATTTGATCAATATATGATCGGACCACCATTTTTCATATATTTGAACTTATATTATACTTTATACAATACAAATTAATTACGTGTTCTATTACTACATTTCTATTTTTAAAATTCATATGATGGAACGTACAGAAAAAGTACTATTGTAAAGATTTCAAAATTATGGCCACTAAGTTTTTTCAAATTGCCACATAAACGCATGCATCTGAAAGAAAAAGGACACATGTGTCAACAAATGTTCAGTAAACATATGTTCGCCAATATATGGCGGGCTGAGAATCATAACGGTGTAATCAAAATTTTGAGAATGTTAGTTAGTCAGAGTTTTCGAGTCCTAGAAGTATAATTTTTTTGGTATCATAATTTTCAAACACGGACATGTTTTAATAGTTTGCTGAACCTGTAAACGTGTTTTCATAACTACAAAATATACAGGGTGTTTCACCACCCTCGTCAAAAATTTTAAGGGGTGATTCTACAAGCCAAAATAAGACGAAAATCAAGAATAAAAAAATCGCGTCCGAGGTTTCATTTTTGAGTTATCGATGTGCAAAAAACGGGCCAAAAACGCCTGTCCATCGGCAGCACTCCATACACGCGCAGTGTCTGGCATCACGCGCCAAGTTCTCCGTACAGAGTGCTCGCTTACCGATGTAACAGGAACTATGACATACCATACGATGCGACAAGACACTACATTCTTGCGACAATTTATGAAGAAACACACACTTTTCGTTGGCGGCATTAAACCTGCCTACTTGAAAAAATCCACAAGGGCATATCAAAACCCGCCTCACGGGATTCTCAAGCAGAGAGGGTGAATGCAATTTCTAATTGACGATTTTGTCCAAAAAAATCATCCACACGCACGTACACACGCACCGCGATTATTGTATTCGCAAGTGTCATGTGTACACGCACCACGATTGTCCATTTCATCACACACACGCATCGCGATTATTTCATTCGCAAGTGTCCATGAGAATTACACGCACTATGATTGTCCCCTCCGCGAATGTCCACAAAAAAATGTTCAAAGCATGCACAAAATTTTGCACCTGAAAACACACGCCAGGCGATTGTCCCGTTCGCGAGTGTCCACTTAATCACACACATACGCACTGCGATTACTTTACCCACGAATGCGAGACTACTTTACTCACGCACAGAAAAATAGTACAAACGAAAAAAATCTAAAAAGCTAAAACTAATCCTTACACTGAAAGTAACATTAAATTGAAAAAGAGACTGCTTTCTACGCGAGAAATATTTCCTGCCGATTACAGCTGTTTTCTCGTTCGCAACAGCCACCAAACTGAGGAGACCTTGGACAAATTCCATTCGAGAGACTAAAAACTGTGTCGATGCTTTGTTATTAATCGGTGTGTCCTTACTTATCCCTTGCACGCTCGAGATCCAGGCAGCGGTAACTCAATTCCGAGAGTCGAAACTGTTTATACTTTGTAGTACCACGACGAATGTCGTTGAACCGATCGCTTTCATTTCTTTCCAACGATGCAGTATTCTTCCAAACTTCGAGGTAGAAAGAAGTGTTCGTATCTGATACTGTGCCGTTTATTTGATAAAAAGTATAAAAATAGAATGTCTGAAGAATTAGAATTCTTAGCACCGATGCTGAAGTTTCTTCCGTCGTGACGGTTCACCGTTGAACAGCGACAATGTGTTGTGCGTGCGATCAGTAATTTGAACGCAGAACCTGCAGCTGATCTCGTGTCATCGTTCGACGACAACGGCATCAGATGCGTAAATTTCATTTATCCGCAGACTCTAGTGTGTGTAATTCATATGGACAGTACCAAGTCAAATAATCGCGGTGTTTGTGTATCAGTGAAGTGCGCAGTTGCACGCGTCGGAAAGATCACTTTTTACAGAGATGATAGAACGATGAGCACGCTATTGACAAATTTTCCTTACAGAGGAGACGTTGGTTAAATTTCACGCGAGAGTGAAAAATGTTACGCAAATGTGTTAGTGTAGAACATGTGTGCCTTCCTGCAGAGTTGGGCATTATTCGAATTATTTCGAATAGATGTTTATCTCAAATAATTATCTCAGTAATTTATTCGAATACCGAGTGCAAATGTATTCGAATAATCTATTCGACTAATGTCGAAAAAAAAATCAATCAATTTTTATCCGAATAAATTCTACCACAAATAAGTTCCTATTCGAATAAATTCTTCTACGAATAAATTCTTATTTGAATAAATTCTAATTCGTTAGTGACGAATCAAATTTTATTTGTTACTCTTATTCATTATCTGTTATCTGAATAAAATTTTGCCCAACACTGCATTCATGTCGGCAAATATCGATGCTTTTCTGTTTACATGCCAGTGCCCTTACATTGTCTCATCTCTCGGTCATTGACCTCGGCCTCTCGAACAGCTGTAATCGGCAGGAAATATTTCTCGCGTAGAAAGCAGTCTCTTTTTCAATTTAATGTTACTTTCAGTGTAAGGATTAGTTTTAGCTTTTTAGATTTTTTTCGTTTGTACTATTTTTCTGTGCGTGAGTAAAGTAGTCTCGCATTCGTGGGTAAAGTAATCGCAGTGCGTATGTGTGTGATTAAGTGGACACTCGCGAACGGGACAATCGCCTGGCGTGTGTTTTCAGGTGCAAAATTTTGTGCATGCTTTGAACATTTTTTTGTGGACATTCGCGGAGGGGACAATCATAGTGCGTGTAATTCTCATGGACACTTGCGAATGAAATAATCGCGATGCGTGTGTGTGATGAAATGGACAATCGTGGTGCGTGTACACATGACACTTGCGAATACAATAATCGCGGTGCGTGTGTACGTGCGTGTGGATGATTTTTTTGGACAAAATCGTCAATTAGAAATTGCATTCACCCTCTCTGCTTGAGAATCCCGTGAGGCGGGTTTTGATATGCCCTTGTGGATTTTTTCAAGTAGGCAGGTTTAATGCCGCCAACGAAAAGTGTGTGTTTCTTCATAAATTGTCGCAAGAATGTAGTGTCTTGTCGCATCGTATGGTATGTCATAGTTCCTGTTACATCGGTAAGCGAGCACTCTGTACGGAGAACTTGGCGCGTGATGCCAGACACTGCGCGTGTATGGAGTGCTGCCGATGGACAGGCGTTTTTGGCCCGTTTTTTGCACATCGATAACTCAAAAATGAAGCCTCGGACGCGATTTTTTTATTCTTGATTTTCGTCTTATTTTGGCTTGTAGAATCACCCCTTAAAATTTTTGACGAGGGTGGTGAAACACCCTGTATATTGAGTTGTTCATAATAATAGACGTAAAACACCATGCTATGGAAGACAGTCTAGAATTGACTTACACTACTATAATTGTAAGCTCGCTATATATGTATATGTATGTATATCATTAGACCAGATATCGATTTGATCCAGTGATCAATTTTAAGTCTGCAAGGACACGGACGAAGCACACGTTAAAAGTGTTAAATAGTTTGGTGACACAAACTTTTCACCGATTTTCGTTAAATATATTTCCTTCTGCATCAAAAGAAACCTGCTATAATGTACTCGAATCATTTTTTGAAATTCGATCGATTTCATTAACTCATTTGCATCATTAGCGCATACATGCGCCCAATTTACTTGGTCATTATCACCAGTACGCACTCATGCGCTCTTAGACCACATTCACAGCGTATGTACGTAAGAATTTCTTTGAAACTTCTTTTACCCTTGTATAATTAAATTGTACTGTTTTTGTAACTTTTATTATATTATTGAGCGCTGGAATGGAATATTCTGTTGCTTTCACTGATATACGTTTTATGTGTGCAAAATAATACCTATGAGCACGTAGGAGAAAATCAGTGTGGATTTTAATCGTGATTCAATCAACACATGATCTATATACTTGTTTTTTCACTTTTACCATTTGCAAATCACTGAAATGTTACCTTTTCTATACTGTCTGAAATATTTGTACTTGTTAGATATGATAAACAAAAATGTGGTGGTAAGGGAATATTTTTCATACTTCCGTATGATGTAAATGGGTTAAAATGCGCAGATTATTTTGAGATAGTATTACGTGATACTATGGAAATTTTGCAGGCTGTATTTGACTCGTGGTATTACGTACGATTGATTTAAAAAAAGAACATAACTCGGAGAGACGGGTGCGTCAACTTATCAAGTTGACAGTTTCTAGATAGGAAAGATGTACGAACCGGAAATTTCTATATGCGGTGTAAGTGGCCAAACGATGTTCTCAAGGACTTCATGAAGATTTTACTGCGGTTTCTTGAATTATGAGAGTCTTCAGAATCGACAGTTAATTTCCGGAAGTGTGAGGAAAGTTGAACGTGACCGATAATTCAACGTGATAATATAATAAATGCTTTCCAAGAAATATTTCTGTGTGGAAATAAACGGAATTGATAAAAATGTTATTTATCTTAAACACAACAAAGTATACGTCTGTATAATACGCATTGTATGCTTACAATTACTATAAAAATTATAGTTTAATTAAAGGGCATAAACCTTTTGGCTGCTGGCAGCTTGGGAACAAGGCGAACGCTGCGTGCGGCGCAGCTGCAGTAGTACATGATGAACCATTGCGTTGAACGCCCATGGGCGTCGATAGCACTCGGTGAGCGACTTTATCAAGTGTATACAAGGTGTTCCAGTTTATCCGTTACAAGCTCATATTTCCTAACTTATTGAAGATAGAGAAAATGTTTTATATGAAAGTTGCATGGTATGAGGGATCACATCTTTTGACGAAGGCGAATCTTTTTTTACATTATTATTTTAAGGGATATGAAAGTCAAGTTCGTTTTTTTAAATGGAACTAGGTATTTTTGATCAGATCATTTGATATTAGTGCTTTTCATGACTAGTATTTAATTACACTTAAAAGGTGCAATTTTCTCCGCGAATATAATTCTTTTTTTTATAGTAAAACAGTTCTTGTTTTTTCTATTCCGGGGTAGCAATTTTTCATTTAAAAAACAACAGCATTTCCAGTTGTGTTCGTCTTACGCTACATAAAATGGTCTGTTGCAATCGGGTCACTTTATAGTTCTTTGTTTCAATGTTTTTCCGGTTTACTTGAACAAAAAATATACTACTTGAAGGAATAAATATCATTACTAAACTGTGGATGTTTATGCAATTATACATTTTTAGAGTGCAATATTTTTTATGTTAGTACAGTTATGGAAATGAAACACTGATGAAACAGTATTTTGTTCTGCGAATGTTTAGAAAATGTACGTTTCAATTTTTTTACGGTTTTAAATGTGCGTTTTCCAGATATTTGGGTATGCTAAACTGCATGAAGATCCGTAGTCTAATCATTACTGTAATCAGTTAACAAAATAAAATATTACATGTAAAAATCTAACTGCTCATGGTCAACTTTGAACAAAATATTGCCTACATCATAATTAACTCCGAAACAGTTTATCTGTACTAGTATCGATAAATATGTATTGTATACTCAGCCAGGAAACTTTTGGGATTGTAACATAGAAAATAATATTTGACTGCAGCGTCTTTTCTTTGCCTACTAGATAGTGTCCTTTATTTCTTCTGAAGACAGTTATGATTAAATTTATTTATTTTTCAGCAAACATTAACACGTCGAATGCTGTGGGAGTCACCAGTGACTGGCATATCAAATTTAATTAAATTAAATAATAATTATTGATTGTCACAAAATTTTGAACAAACTTCATACTGAAACAATAATATATAGACAGAAGATCACGATTGAGTACTCAAATCTTTTTTTTCTTTACGATTTACATAAAAAATAGTAAATTATAGCGTGTCTGATTACGTATGGCTGTTTTCATTGTGGCACTTAACGCGTGAAAAAGTGTACTTGACTTCATGTAATTGTTCTAACTTCTGGAATGTCTAGAAGTCTATTTCCACCGAATTCTATTTCAACTAAAATGGAGTCTGTTTGTTATAAAGTACCCCCCCCCCCCCCCCCCCATATGTAATGGTGATATTATTCAATGAGTGTGTTTATTTTTTCTCCTTGTCAAAATATTGTCATAGTGAAAATTGGCACACAACATTTATGAAAAACATATATAAAAAAAATGAAATAAATTTTGCCTATTCAAGTAAATGTCCGAAGCAAAATGAAACACTTCTGTGAGATTATTCCTTCTGCGATTACAAAGACTAATTTAAATACAATAGTTTGCCAAAAAAGTAAAAAATTACTTAAAATGTACAATTTTTTATTTGTAAATAACGTATTATGAAATGTTTTTAAAATTATTCACAAATAATACATATAACTAAATCAGGTTTAAAAAGTAAATTGCTACAATTACTGTCTGTATACAACAGGAACATTGTTAAGGTAGCGAGACAGTGTTAGCGCAGAACTGATACTTTTTGTTGAAAAAGTTTGTTAAGCTCCAGAGAATAGCTTAATGGCAAAAGTCTTTTGAGTTTCAGAGCCGTTTGAGGTTTTTCAGTACGCTGTAATTGCATCCGTATAGAAGGAATTCAGAAAATTTTCCACATTTCCCTCCATTAAAAGTTCAAATATAAAAGGCATAGTAGTGTTCTTACCATTAATTTTTCTTGTGCTATTGTATCCTGATGTTTCGAATAAACGAACGCCAATATTTTTTAATTTGCTAAAGTTCGTACGCCTTGGGTGACACTAATTCGTATGGTGAAGAAGCATCAAAATTATGTTTCAAGTTACTAATTTTCTAATATCTTGAACGAAAATATTTATGAACGGACGGAATTGTTTATAACCGACAATGAGAATGTTTATAGATGTATATTTATAAATTATTTGAGAGGAACTGGAATAATTATGGCTGTAACTGGTTTATTGTATAAAGCAGTAAGAATGTTTTATGCAAGCACATACTATACTACAAAATAATGAACCACAGTAAGGTTTAGGGAGATGAAGAAATATTGTTTTTTAATAACAAATATGGCGTTGCTGTTGACAATTCCTGTACCATTTATAATTTTATGATCAGTTGCTGTATAACAATCAAAAGTACATGTTCGTCTGCGTGTATGTATTGTATACAAAGTGTACGGTTTTTTCCGAACAATATTCAATAAAGTACACGGGTTTGCTATACATACTTCGTCATATATCAAATTAATTTAAATAAATTTAACTGAACAGTATCAAATGTATTAATTGGCTTTACGATATAAACGCCTAAAACTCGCCATGTATCAAGTTAACTTAAATAAACTCAATATTGTGGAATTAGAATTGAAGGAACTATCAATTATACTACATTCTAGCCTTGCAGAAAATTTTGCTTTTATGAAGTAGTTCTTTAAGTGTTCATAACAACTGATATTTCACCGATAGTTTGTCTAATAAACAGTTACGTTTATCGATGACGTTTCTATCTACTTTGCCTACGCGGATAGGAGAATAAAAAAATTTAGAACTTACTACCTGGTTCATATCCTAAACATTGATGTACATTTAAAGTGGTCCACCTAAATAACAGTCATAGAAGCAAGTTGAGTGTGCTAACATTTTATTCTTAAAAATTCATCGCAATTATCCATAACCATTGCCTCACTTTTAATACGTTGAACGCCACGGTGAAAACGGCTATACCTAATCAGACACGATATAATTTACTATTTTTTATATAAATCGTACGAAAAAAAAATGATTTGAGTACTCAGTTGTGTTCTTCTGTTTCTATATTATTGTTTCAGTGTGAAGTGTGATGTTTGATCACGCACGGGGTGTATGTTTCCCAAGAAAATGATTCAGCTTCTTGTCCCGGTCGGAGAAATAAGGTTACAAAATGTCGATCGTTCTTTAGTTATAATAATGTATTGACTTTATTACGTATTCTGATAAGGTTGAACAGGTCATAGGTTGAGGAAAGTCTGACTTTTTATACCATTTTGCGAGTATCGCTGAGAGAGCGAAAACTGTTGTTGGTCCGTAGATGGTATGGGCCCTTAAACGGTAATAAGTGGGGAGGACAAGGATTGAACATTGGATTGTCGTATTTTATACACAGGGTGTCCCACCTAACTTTATCACCTGGCATATCTCGCTTGTTTTTGATATTATTAAAAAATATTTCAGGAACAAGTTGAATGGTTTCGAGGGAGACATAATTTTACATGATTAGTTTTTCCATAGGTGAACGCGTAGAGGACATATGAAGGTCACCGATGTTTGTTTAAATGCAATCACATATTTTTTAATATATTCTTCGATATTAACCTATTTATACCGAAAAACCATTAGTTTAGGAGGTATTTACATTTACTAATTGTGTTAGGGTTTGCTCGAGCCCTGTTTATTGCACTGCGTGCCGTCTAATTTCTACGATGAAGGACCACCCAAGTTGAACGGCTTGGGACCGTATATTGAAGTGACACGTTTGCGTTTGAATCTGTTTAATCTATTTCTTGTGTGAATGTGTGAGATGAGTGTGTGTGTGTGTGTGCAGGTTGTAGTCACGAGACTCTCTTTTAGAATTTAGCTGTTGCTGTCTAGCTATAACTATTTATACTCTCTAGATATAACTGCTTCTACTATCTAGATATAACTATCTTTCTGTCTAGATATAACTGTTTTACTCTGTCTAGATGTAACTATCTTTACTCTCTAGATGTAACTGTCTCTAATCTGTCTCTACTCTCTCTACTCTTTTTTTACTCTGTTTTTGTACTCACCCGATTTTGCCCTGTTCGCCGGTTTTAAAGACTCGTGTTCTCCCTTCCATTACGCCCTTAGCGTCGTACATGGAGGAAGGGGAACAGAGTCTCCTGCGCGGTGGGCCTGAGGGTGGACGGCAACTTGGCAACTCTGGGGTATTTCCCAAAAATGCCACGTGGTGAGTCGCTGCCGCTAAACCGTTAAAGAGGTTTCGAGGCCGAGTCACCCCTTAGGACCAAATAGCTTTACGACGGGGCCCTGCTGCAGAGGTGACATTGTAACTGGTGACCGTGCTAATTTGTAAAGTTTCCTACGTGTCACATAGTTGTAAAAATATACTGCAAATTGCCCCGCCGTAGAGTTTTTCTTAATTGACTCTCTAACAAACTGTTTTTGATAATTGCTTCTGATAATTTATTATGAGCTGAGTTACACAAAAATTCAAAGAAGTTGTTCAAAATGTTCGCCGTTAACTTCGATACATTTTGAAAATCGCTTAATCATTGAATTTGTAACGCTTTGCATTATTTCAGAACGACAGAATCATACACAAGCTGCGATAATTCGTTTTTTCATATCTTGCGGCGTAGTACATGCTTTTTGGTATACTATACCTTTTATAGCACCCCATAGAAAATAATCCAGGGGTGTTAATTCTAAACGGACCTGCATATGCAAAATTTCTATCTGACATTCTTCCTACCCTTCTGGAAGTATTGTCGTTGCGAATAAGGATGTCAATGTGGTTCCAACAGGTTGGGTGTCCTGCACATTACGCTTAAGTAGCTCGAAATACAGTAAATATTGTACAATGTTTCCAAATCGTTGGATTGGGAGAGGTAGTCGCATTACTTGGCCAGCAAGATCATCCGATTTAACACCCTTGGATTGTTTCCTATGGGGTGCTATAAAAGATACAGTATACCAAAAATCATGTACTACACAAAACACGAAAGAACGAATTATCGCAGCTTGTGTATGATTCTGTCGTTCTGAAATAATGCAAAGCATTACAAATTCAATGACTAAGCGATTTTCAAAATGTATCGAAGTTAACGGCGAACATTTTGAACAACTTCTTTGAATATTCGTGTAACTTAGCTCATAATAAATTATCAGAAGCAATTATCAGAAACAATTGTTAAATGTAAAGACCTCCTAAACTAATGGTGTTTTGGTATAATAGGTTAATACTTTTTTGTTGGGATTATCCAGCTGGATTGAGTAATGTATTAAAAAATATATAATTCCATTTAAAAAAACATTGGTTACCTTTATATGTCCTGTACGCATTCAGGTGCGGAAAAATTAATCATGTCAAATTATGTCTCCCTCGAAACCATCCAACTTGTTCCTGAAATATTTTTTAATATTATCAAAAACAAGCGAGATATTCTAGGTAATAAAGTTAGGTGGGACATCCTGTATACTGAAATAAATAGTAATTATAATATGAACAGTCACAATAGTGATGATTACAATGATAATATGAGAAGTAGCGGTGGTGATCATGGTGGTAGTAATAGGCTGAGCATTTACAATAATAATGACATTATCGGGGGGAGGTAGAATGTAACAGAAGTTTGCTTAGAATTTTGCAACAATCGACAATTGTTTAATTAAATTACACTGCTGGCTAAAAGCCCCCCCCCCCCCCCCCCCCAATTTCACAAACGCGAAATGATATTACAGCAAAACTTCGTATAGTATAAGTAGGTAATGTACAGGGTGTATAAAGATTATATGTAAAGACCACCACAGCGCCATTCTACACCTTTGGATCGGTGGGCATTTGTGAAAAAAAGTCTGTGCACAATTGACCTTGACCTTGAAATTCAAGGTCAAATTTTTGTAAATGTTTTCATATTCTACGAACCATGGGTCGCAACTCAACCGTTTTCTTGAAAAATTATGTTAAAATTCCAATAATTCTTACAGCTACTTTATTTGCAATGTGCATTTGTTTCATAGTCAGATTCCGGGTAAATAGCCGTGTCGTGGCTCTCATAATTTACTGCCGTTCGTAGATACTCCAATTCTGTCTGTTGCTAACACTTCGTCTGTACGATTTTGGGAGTCTTTGGTGTGAGTATTAGCACCTTATATGTGGGATATTTTACACATCTTAACCTACGTGCTGAGGGCTATTTTTGGCGATTTCGTAAAGACTATATCAGACACAACTAAAAGTCACATAACATTTGAAGTTGTCGTCGGAATTTAATAAAATTCTTTTATGTATCCCCACCATTATCAGCAATTTCAATTTATTGGCATCATCACATAAAAAATAGTTTTAATTCAACTTAGGCGCATGAAATTGCCCTGACTCCCAGAAAACGTACAGACGAAGTAATCACGGAATTTTCCGTTGGCCGCATAGTAGCTTGGGAGATTGCCATCCATGCTGCATTGAGTCGTCGCCAGAGCTCTTCAGCATTAGCCGGAGGGTGCGGATAATGCCAAAGATATAGATAAGATATACATAAAGACATACATGTTCGACCGGGTTAAGATCTGGCGAACGAGCCGGCCACGGAAGCACTGGAATATGCTCCCGCGTAAGGAGGGCTTGTATCATCCTTGCAGCACGCGGGCAACCGTTGTTCTGCTGAAATGTGGTACCTGGGAATCGTTGAATCATAGGTACCTCCTCGGGCTGCAGAATCTCGGTGATGTACGGAGCGCTCGTCAGCGTACCTTGGACGTACAGGTGAGGGGACCGTCCTTCGTACGCAATAGCATCCCAAACCATTACGCTTATCTGAGGGTGCCGGTGGCGGGGTTGAATACACGGTTCCTGTAAACGTTCTCCCCGTCTCCGACGAACCAAGATCCGTGCATCCCCAGCTCCCCGACAGAATTGTGACTCGTAGAAGAATACGATTTGCTGCCACTCCGTCCTCCAGTCCTGTCGTGCGTGCCACCAGTCACCAGTTCACGACGGTGTCTGGCGGTCAGAGGTAGTCGCTGGAGAGTACGCCGCGCTATCAGACCCGCCGCTTGTAAACAGTGACGTGCCGTTCGCACGGATATTCTCCTACTTATCGCCCGGTGTCATTCCTGTGCGAAAGCTGCAGCAGACGATACACGACTCGAAGTCAAAGCACAAATCAACTGTCTGTCCTCTCGCTCAGATGTCACACGAGGGCGACCAGAGCGTGGCTGCGAAGAGGTGTGACCCTCTTCTACCCAGGCCTGATACGCAGCTCGCAGAGTATGAGAATCACGCGTCGTACGACGCGTGATTTCATTCCATGAAGAGCCAGCCTCCCGTAAGCCCACGATGTAACCCCCCTCAAACTCCGTCAATTGGCGGCATGGCACTCTTTGACGACGTCCTGATATCGTGCACACGATGCCCTAACAATATGTAGAGTTGAACACGCGAGCGAACCGTTTTAATAATTATACAGACTACTGAAGGTCACTTTCTCCCTTCGCGCTGCCCACGGCGCAATTAGAAATGCGTAGCCACCCATGACGCAGATCGACGTAACTTACTGCCCCTTACTTATATACACAATGTCACAGGGATATTATAATTGGTTTCTGTTTTAAACGAGGGAGGGGAAACTTTTGGCCAGCAGTGTAAGTTTGATGTGTTTGTCAACGGTGACCGCCACAGCGTTCGACGTGTTAAAATGTTTCTGTAAAAACGGTTTACTCGGATGTCAGATACACAATATGTCCTACTCGCATGCCCTGGATGCGGCTTCGCCTACGACTTTTCTACGTATAGAATTCGAAGTATTATGTTCTTTTCTTTATAACTTAAAGCCGAGCGAATCCTCTTTCGAGCGCGCGGGCGCCGAGCTTTGCCACCTACCGGCTGTTCGTGAACTATGCCTCCGTGGACGGTTCGCCGGTCCGCCCATATATTATTTATTTCACGATAAAGTATAGCCTACGACATTCCGGAAAATGTGAAGAAACTATTGTGAAAATTCAATACCAATCTGTTTAGTAGTTTCCGAGATTTTTGCGAACATATAAACAAATTCAGTCTCTTTGTTATAATAGTAGGATTTAGGGTTGACCTATTTAAATGAAGCCCTTAAAGTGGAAGAGTAACATTTCACAATTGCCTCTACATTGTAAATACACGGATTACTCATGAATAATCTTCCGAAGCCCTACTTTACAGTTGGAGAACTTCATTGTACATCGTTGTTAATCCTCAGTAGATCGAATGTTCGAAACATCGGGTATTAGGAGCTCAGACAATCGAGAAATCGGATAATGGACCTTCGGTTAACACGTTCCCTGCTACGTGTACCGTTTTCGGTACACGCATCAATATCAATTTGATCACATAACTACCAACACTTATGAAATTTTTAGTAACATTCAAGTTAAAATGATACTAGAAGTAAAAAATGTAATATCAAGTAGATAAATATTTGTAGAATCAACGACCTGTATTAATAAACATATAGCAATTTTCACATGTCTGTCTAGCCAAGGAATTTTTCTACTGTGGCAGAAAACGTGTTAATCGAGGTCCCACTGTATTATTCACAGAAGTGGCATAAGTCCTGAATTGCATCAAATATTGATATTGGTGAGAAAGCAACAGACGGAGGAATAACGTGAAAAAAATCCAATGATTGGATGAGAAATTCTATTATTCAGGTTTATTGTAAGGGATGATGTGCATACGTTTCGGGTGTACACACACAGGGTGCGACTAAATGGATTGACTTAAAATAGACGAAGTCCAACCTCCACCGTCATAGACTCTTATCGAATTGTACACGTTCGTAAATCCGCGCGACTGTGATCAACTCTGATTATCAGTTTCTCCCTAAATCTACAGAGGACAAGATAAGGACGGTCGTGTAGGTGTCGTTCGGCGAAAATAAACGCAACTACATAAGTCTTTGGACCATTAAAGATGGATGGGTGGAATTAGCCATAAAAATAGTAGGAACCAGAACTTCCAAGTAATATACAGGAAGTTTAAAGAAAAAGGGTCCGATATTTAAGGGGCTTATAGTACTCACCGAGAGAAGTAAAAAATGTCTAATCAACATATGTAGGTCCTACAAGCATCCTTTCGGTGTAAAATCAACTTTTATTATTTATTAGCGTTCGATATCATAACTAAGTCTCTTCGCAACACATTTATTTACACACTTCATAGATGCAGTTGTAGTACAAATTTTCATAATTGTAGATGTTCGATATGTCTTCCTTCCATTACTACACAAACCTCACATCTGCGGATCATAGATCGATGTACATTTTTAAATATCCCTTCCCTGCCACGTGTTGTACGACACGCATTTTCTATTCGCTGTCATAAGTCCAGCACATTATTTATCGGCGATGGGTAGACCAAAGTCTTTAAGTGTCCCCACAAAAAAAAATCCAGAGAATTCAAGGGTTGTAATCGAGAAGGACACTCTACTGGACGACCTCGTCCTATCCACTTCTTTCCGAAGGTTTGATTTAGATATTGCCTCGCGTTGGTAATAATCTGTTAACTAAACTGTAATTCGAATAATAAAAATTGATTTTACACCGAAAGGGTTGCGTTTAGGACCTATATTGATTAGACATTTTTTACTCCTCTCGGTGAGCGCTATAAGCCTTTTAAGTATCGGACCCTTTTCTTTTAACACCATGTATAAAAAATAGTAAATTTTGTCGTATCTGATTAGATATGGTTGTTTTCAATGTGATACTCAACGTGTTGATAGGCACAGAGTAATTGCTGAATGTTACGGCGCAACCGCGTGTACGAGCGCTACAGAAATTACGAGCATTAATAAAAAAGTTATATACAAGGTTAGTCGGAGATAATACCAGGGAACATGCATTAAGTGCATTTGAGAATCGATAATTCCATTTAGCGTGTTGGATCACCTTACAATCTTGTACAACAACGTAATTGAATCTCATTATGAAACCTGAATCAAAACAGAAGCTAACGGTTAAATCGAATAACATCATTAAACAAAATTTGGTTAAATCTTGTTAAATAAATGTTAAAAAGTTTTAACTAAGCAACAACTTATGTTTATTATTCAAGTATATTCCATATTTATTATGCAGTTATATTTTATCACTTTACCGTATCGATTGTATTGATATTAATATCAAATATTTGAATTCTGTAAAATACATGAAACAGCACGTTAACTGCCCCTTTTGTAACATTTCTGTAATTAGGTACTATAGTTAGTCAAAACACTTTTCGGACACTATGAGTGCCAAATAAAGTTTTCGTTGAATTATAACTTCGACAAATAAATAATACACTTGACACATATTTGTTAAATGACTACAATGTTATATATCAGTTTAAGCATAATTCAACATTTATATAAAAAATAATATTTTGGCAGTTTATTGTAATACAAAGCTTGCCAAAATATTCAGCTATTAATATATTTTATATCGATACAAAAAAATAAACTTTAATACTTTGTTTTACGTAGTGTATCTTTTACCACAGCTTCTAATTCATTTGTTATTGACTTTACAAGTTTGAGTCTAATTTTTGAGGCTATGTACAATGAAGGATTTAATTTCCAGCTGATAAAGAAATAGATAAAAAGTTGTGCTTCAAATTATAGAATAGTAAGACGAGATTATAAAACGGTATCTTTAAAAATTGAATATAGGATAAACTAGAACTAAATAAATGAGGTTTTACAGTTACGGTAAGTGTCTAACTCACAATCTGTGATGTTCATCGGAGCTGTGGCTTTCCCCCATTCTACGTGCATTCCCTTCATATAGGCTGTGATCTGTGACGACGATGCACCGAGAGGGAACGAGGAGCGAACTGGAGGGAAATGAAACGAGGGGAATGGACCTAGAGTGGGGGCAAGCCGTAGCTCTGTTGGTCATCACTGGCCTAACCGTACATTATTGTACTTTAAAATAGTACATTTGAAATATATAAATTAATGTTTTCGGACTTAAACACCCTAACACTTTTGTATGGTGAATCAATTGTTGCGACGATTAATTTATATTAAAGAACACATGATTTTAATAAAGAAAACAATGTTGATCTTCACATCTCTTTTATTTCTCCACCCACAAAAACGTACACACACTGTATAACATCTCCATCGATACTATGTACAGTTTGTATACAATAATTTTTCATAGTACACATAATTTAGAGATTATTTAATACGATCATATTAGGTATCCCACCTTGTACCAAACTTTAATATAAACGTAACAGATTTAAAAATCCGATTATAATTTTGTTACCATAAATTGCAAACAAATTCCTAAATAAATCTCCCCGAGATTCACGTAACAACTGAAGCAAATATTAAACATTTTAGAACGTAAATACAAGCCCAATGTTCGTAAAACATTTTTTAAACTGAGATTACATTTGTATCTTGAATCGTGCAATCGTGCGTTTAACAATTTTATATTATGTAATGCCAAAATGTCGTTATTATGCTATACTGTTGTTAAAAATGTTATTTCTTCCATTTAAAGGACTGTATTTCGCATTCGACGCAGATTGTGCCCTTCTGCACTACGATCTTTTGCGCACGCACTTCTGTATCACCATGCGATAGTTTGTTTGTTTGAAACTAGAAGAAGTATGCTTCTCCGTGCGTACATGTGCTTGTTGCTTTTTCTTTTATATGTGACTTTTTTTTCATGTAGTATTATTTTGTTAAATATCAACTTTAAGTTTTTCCTTTCAATAGTGTAACATTTAAGTATATATATAATAGAGCACATAACGTAGAAAATTATTTATTAAATTATTGATTATATATACATATATATAAATAAAAATTCCACAAAAGATAGTTGTTGATTATATATATATATATATATATAATCAACAACTATCTTTTGTGGAATTTTTATTTCTGTATACTAGCATCACACTGTACTCTGATAAACAAAAATAAAATCATTTTGTAGAAGATACATTTGCTATATAAGAAGATCTAATATTTTAGTATTTTACTTATGGAAAGGTGGACAAGACGTTATAGCGAAGTAAGATGAATTCCTTCCAAAATAATTGTTATAGACAAAATAATTTTCTTGTACCAAACCCATTCGATGTTGGTCTTTCTTCCCTCGCTACTGTACAGAACATCAAACGGCCATCATTGTGCGATGTGGCGAACGAATGAATGTCTTTCCTGCTTTTTGTTCAGCGTCGATATTAATGGGAATCGGGTTTCTTCGCCACTCGGGATGAGGCAATCTTAACGCTCAAATTCTCAATCACCCTATCTCTAATACCGCTTGGTATACTAGAATCGCGTTGTCTTTGTGAGTTCCACAAAAAATTCAAGAGTACTTGTGGTGCGCTGGAGTTTATGACAAAGCGATACAGGCTGTGGTGAACTGATTCGGATGATAGCAGATGCGCAATGAACTAAACTTTCGATGCTGCGTTTAAAAATCAGAGAGAGCAGAAGGCTAAAGATGCTTATATAGACAGAATAATCATATCGTACATGTTGCCTACAGGCGCCATAAGACGGAAAAAGTTTATAATAAAACCCAAGACGATTTTTTTGCATCGTTCGATTTTTGGCATCCTTGACGGTATTTGAGAATACGGGTGATCAAAAATAACTGGCAATATTCACGAATTACCAACGAATTTTAATCAATTCTTTTTATTCGTTAAGAACACAAATAGAAAACAATTTTTTAAAAAATATGTTCAAAATGTCCACCTTTACATTTAATACAAGCGTCAAGTCGCTTTTCAATGTTTTCGCGATGCCGATACACTCTCCCACGTTTATATCGTGCCAAACTTTTTCCATAGCAGTTTTATATTGCTTCATTGTTGCGTATCTTGAGTAGGAGAATTTTTATTCCAGGATCGGTCACACAGAAAAACCCATGCCATTGAGATCAGGAGAGTCTGAAGGCCAAACATGTTTGTCCAAAATTTCCTGGAACAACTCTTTTCGGAGTCATGTGCAGGTGCCCAGACCTGCTGAAGGATCCAATATCTATTTCTATAATATTTGCGTATCCAGGGTTCCAATACATCTCTTAAGATTTGTTACTGGCAATTGGCAACATTGATTTTGGTCCACGAAAATTAACGGCTTCTTCCCTGGGGCATTGATACCGGCCCGAACCATTTACAGAGGACGGGAAATGATGGCGATATTTTAAAAGATGCTTCAAAGAGTTCCCTGAACGTTTTGGTCGATTGTGAAGAGGCTGGACAGTGAAGATCTTTTCATCGGTGAGAAGTACCGAACGACAGCGGGCATGGGCGAACAGCTTCTTAAGTTTCTTGGCCTTCTTCAGACATTGTTGTGCCATTTCTTCCGTGAGGTAATGACCGCGTCCCACTTTGTAGGAACGGAGTTTCAGTTTGTTCTTAACGATCTTTCCCACGGATTGGTCACCGATATCGAGATCTTTGGCGAGCATTCTCATCGGTTGAACGTAATTTCGATGATGTCGGCGTCTCACATTCTGAACATTATTTTTCGAGATTGCCGTTCATTTACGCCCTCGTCTCGATCTGTCTTCGTTGCTGCCAGTTTCATTGAAGCGTTTAATAGTGTTGTAGACAATTCGAAATGGCATTTTGATCAGTTGCAATATCGCTTTTGCTCTGTAACTATTTTTGTACAAATTTAACGCCGTTATTCGCTCCCTTTGGCCATCGAAAAATGTAATATTAAACAAAATACTACCAATATTTGTTAGGTTAATTGGCAAATTATGTAAAGATCAAATATGAACATTTGACAATTGCACTTGGCAATACACAACGTGGCAATTTTAAATTGACAGTTATTTTGGACCATACAGTAGGTCAACAACCAAGCCTAAGAACCGTATTTTCTAATAGTTTACTGTAGGCGGCAGCCGTTTAGTGTGTTGCATTTAGGGAGATGGAATTGGTAGCGGGTTGGATAGCTTACATTTTACTCGTCGTTTCATGTGCTTTAACATCGCGTTCGACCGAATGCGTTATCTCCGAAAGGTCCCGGGTTTATTTCCCCGTCTAGACCACCTAATTTGTTCTCCCTTACAATTGAGAAGTGGGATTCGCTCTCGTGTTATTACGTTTATTTTTATGTTTTGGGAATTCTTAATTTATATGTGGCCGAGGCTGGCTGAGCTACAGGCGGCAGCTATGTAGTGCGTTACGTTTAGGGTACTGATGGCAACCGAAGTTGCGGCCTTCCCCCACTTTAGGTCCATTCCCCTCATATAGGCTGTGATCTGGGACGACAATGGACCGAAGCACTGTTGTGATAATTGAATTACAGTGTAATTTAATTACATTGTACTTCAATTACATAGTAATTTAAACTTTACAATTAATTCAATTGCTAATTACTGTAATCAGGAATGTAATTGAATTACAATGTAATTGAAACATAATGTAACTGAATTACAGCTCAGAACTCTGAAGAAGTGAGAGAAATGTTTATATTCATCTTTCATGCCTATACTCGTTTCATGTCTATAATAATTGTTTTCTGTTTGAAACCTATATATGGTTTTTTCCACCTCTTATTACCTCTCACTTCGAAATTCTGATTCAATTACATTTTACTTTGTAATTCAATTGCAATTACGAATTGCATTGTAATTTAATTGAATGAAAGATGTGAATTACAAATTACAATGTCATTGAATACGATGTTAATTGAATTACTTTGTAATTATAATTCATTGAGTAATTGAATTGTAATTCTGCACAACTCTGAACCAGGGGGGGACGAGGAGCGAACTGAAGGGAACTGAAACGAGGGGAATGAGTGAGGGAACGCAGCCGAGGGTCATCACTGGTATAGCGAGATAGTATAGGTAGTGCGTTAGATACCTTACAATTAATGGGATAACACCCGCCCCAAAAGCAGAAGGTGCCGGGTTTGATTCCCGATGTAGTTCATCCCATTTTTTCTTCCTTCCATTACGATATTTAGCTCTTTGCCCTATGAGGTCACCTGTGGCGTGACAATACTATTTTTCTGTGGATCTCTTGGGTCCCCTCTGACATAAGATATCATATAGTTAATGAAATAAATCAGTAGGAAACAGTTTTATTCAAAAATTGCTTTGAAAGTATATGTATATGCACATGAAAGCCTTGTATTATACACTTCTCAGCATTGAAATATTAATAATATTAATGTTTTTTATCAAATGTTTAAACACAATCGCATACTTTCAGATTGTTTGGAGCGATTAGTTTATGTGCAATTCAATTGTTGTTAGTATTGGTTTTATCCTCGTGCTTGAAGATTCAGTGCACTTTAGGTAGTGTAACATTGTGGAATTGTCTTTTTTAAAGAAACCTCAGGTAGTTTGCAATTATAATAAGTACATGAGATGCGTAGATCGCGCGGGTCATTCAGCTGTAACATACTGTTTTATGCGGAAATCTATAAAATGGTAGAGAAAATTATTCTTTTGGGGTCTAGAAGTCTGCTCCATTAATTCATGTATTTTAGTTTAAAACATACTGCAAAAGAGATAACATTAAACCCATGAAACATGTAAATTTTATTCGCAAACTAGTGGAGTCATTTGTGGGAAATTTCCGACAAGGTGCGAAACATCGGAGAAGACCCTCAACACCAAACCAGGAAAATCAGCTAGATGGTAGATTACATATAATAACCGCAGATCTTTAAGACAAACATAATGACTGCTTGGTATGTTCAAATCGTAAAACAAAAAGTGGCAGGCGTAGAACAGTATATTTTTGTGAAACTTGCGACAGGAAGCCATTTTTACATATACAAAATTATTTTAAAAAGTATCATACTTTAAAAAGATATAAATAACAATAAACTACATATTTGTATTTTGATATTATGCATTCTTTATAGCAAACGTTTTGTTAATAAAGGACCAAACTTTAAATAACTGCAAGCAATTTCTTCATACCTCATTTTCTCATTCCAGGAATTGACTCCGGCACGTCGCATTCAATGGAGTCTTCGACGAGTGCGCATGCAACATTCGACATTCTTATGCGAACAGTTTTTTTATGTTTCTTGCACTTAAACAGATAATATTTGTCTTCTTAAACAGTACACCTTTATTCTTCAGAATTTGTTCATATCATTAATATTAACAAAAATATTTAGACTGTATGTTTCACATACGTATTTTCTTTAAAGTCCATGAATAATTTCATTGTTTTCATATTTTTATCAACATTAATGTGGAATTAAAAAATTGACTTATATAGTGAGACGTGAGTTGATAAATAAAACTATTAATATATATTAAAATAATAAAAAACAGCACAATACATAACTCCTCACAAATAGACTCCGCGCAACTCTCCACGCAAAACTCTCCACACTATACCCTCCACTCAACTCCTCAATTAGTTCTCCACTGCTCTCTGACCCGGAGGTCCTAAAAATCTAGACACACACACACACACACACAAAATCCACACGCATTCCCACACCAGATTCATACAGAGGAGATGCATTCCCAGAAAGTCACACGATCCGTTCGACACTGGACTTCTGAGAACGCAGGCACCTCTCACGCCACGCATTCCATTAATCCTTCCACACTTTTCATTCATACGTCTAAATAGTTCGCCTATCTAGACTGTCCTTGAGACTAAAGACAAACTATCAGGCGCCGAATTTCTCGTCGCGTAAACGCTAACATAAGCATACAAAAGTATCCACCAACTCCACATTAATCTATCGAGAACTCGATAGATAATTGATGTTAATTGATGAAAATAACAAAGACATAGTCGAGGTAGAAATAAAAACACGAATATTTCCAATTTTGCACATGTTTTCATTCCCATAGAAACTATGCGTTTAAGATTCCTTAAAACCTATAGAAACACGCTACGTAAACATAAAACGTTGCCTGCTAGCTCCAAAATTGGCCATTTTCTACTATTATTCTTTCGTGACGAACGCGGGTTGAATATCGTGAAAGATTTGTCAAAATTGGATACATTGTTTGTATGCGTTCGTGGAGGATGAAGATATAGTAGCAACGCATGTTTGTTGCCCATTTATAGGGCACGGCGTGTCAAATGACACGATTTTAATTTATAAAAATTCCATGTAAAAGTGTTGCATTTTTAATTTTAATATATTCTCATAGTAATATATCTAGATGAAGTAAGGATTATTTTACGAAATTTGCACTTTCTTAGAACTAGTCGCTGTCTTTTTACCTTAACAAGAAGTAAGACTTTAGAGAGCTTATCGTATCCCTTCGTTACGTCCAACATTTCCAATGCCATGAAAGCTTATTATCAATTACAAATTTTCATGAGTAGGCCAAGAGTGTATTTCGATCCTCGTGCTTTATGAGTTTGCAACTTGCGAGACTCTAGGGAACACGCAAAATTTCCATGTCACCCGAAAGGTCTATCTCTCGTATTCCAGGTAACTATTAGTTTGGAAAGTCACTTCTTACCTTACAAAGGGAGGTTACGATCGATGCAAGTGGTTTTTAGATTAAACCTGCATTATCATATACGAAACGACGTGTACAAAGAAATTCTAACACGCAAGGAGTTTCTGGTGGATCATATTTGAACAAAAAGTGGTTTTAAGCATTACAATTTTCTGATTAACTGGTCTACTTTTTACCTAGAAATTCATATTGTCTATAATTAAAAACGAGTTAACTTTCTCTACTCATTACGGAAGCATTTACAAACGACAAATTACAATGTCTTGTTCGATTATGACAATTGAGAAGAAATATTCCGTGGGTAATTAATGGTCGGCTTTCTTATTATGAAGCCTTAATCAAAGGATGAATTACCTCTCAAATTAACCAGAAAGGATCTAGCCAAACAAAATGGTCAAAAGTGCCCCTAAACCTAAGTCAATTTGCGATGGGCCATTCGATAGCTTACGAAAGAATACCAATTTGTGCCAAGTTTCAACTTTGTATCTCGACATGGGGGGTAGTAAAAGGCAAAAATTGAAAATCACGTTATTGTCCAATTTCTCCTATACTATTGCATGAAAAATTTTTAAAAAAAATCAGAGACATTTCAGATATCGAGGCACATATCATGAAATTTTTTTAAATTTTTAGATTGCAAATCCAAATTGTAAAAAGTAAAAGAAGCAAACAAATGCCGGTCGTACATTGAAGCAATCGTGGATCTAAAGTTATATTTTTACTATAAGTACATATTATTGTTACTATTACTCTGAATTTTCTTTTCCTGGTGTTTCGGTTTGGTGCGCCGTAGTTAAAAAAAATTAAAAACCGATTTTTTCGTCGTTTCTGCGTGTCAGGGTAACTTATACGTCGAACTTTCCCACGTTCTTTTTCAGATAAGTGTTTTATGCAACCTTCAATGTCCGTACACACCGCAAAGCAGCATCGAAATTAACTAAACTAAAGAAATTCTACCAATTGAAATTATGCCGTGCATATTGTAAAAAAAATATACTGTATTATTTAAACAAATTCAACTGACCTTGAAAGGACCTTAACGCTTACACTTAACGAATTTACACTTGCACATACTAGTGTCCACCTTCATCCCATTTAATCCCCCAAAAGCAGGTTTTTCAATTCAACATAGTTTCCAAAATATTAGCATTTATAGATTAAAATTGGTCACCCTATATATGACCCGGTTGGTCTAAATCACTAAATAAAGTTCCTTCCTACAATTTTCAATAAACGAACGCAGCAAAACGAAAAATGAAACATGTAAAAGTTTGGCAATATCCTCAGGCAGTAATTTATCAAAAACGTGGCGAACCTCAGTTCAATATTTCGGTCTTGTTTTGTAGGATTCATATGAAATAACGAATTTTCTGTTAGTTTACTTTGTGGGTCTGTAAACGTGCCACACGATACCACAGGAACCCAAGTTAATCTACTGGAAGAGCAAAAGCTATCAAATACAGGTTGAGTTATGCACTTGAAAGGTCGATTGTATAACGATGCAAATATCGACTCAAACGAAACCTGCCTTATATTTCAAAATTGCGCATGCCTTTAAGGACTGTAGAATAACAATTTTTGTAACTGTTAACAATGACTGTCATAATAGACTTAAGAAAGTTTGACTTTTTTTGGTAATATAATACTCAATACTTTATTATCTATTTTTTGTTGTTGTGTTGAAATTATATTCAATTTTCGGTACTGGTGACATAACAAACAAAGAATGCAGTTGTATAATTTGTTTATTATTGCCAAAGCTGTACTAATGCAAGTAAAGACGGTTGCAGTTCTTGTGTTTTGACAGTTATTTGGTATTTAAAATTTAAAAGTTGAATAGCATTAATAAGATGGATACCACGGAAACAGTTGTAAAGATATTATCAAAACTTTTTCCTTACTTGAAGCAAACATCAAAGGACGCAAATAAAGTGGAGAATTATAGGGGAAACTCGGTTAACTCCGTGATAACTTAAATAAAGTTAAGTTTCGGAGTTATGCCAGTATTCTTTCATGTAATTACCCCAGGAACAGTTTAAAAGAATTATATGAATATACACTAATGTTATTTAAAAAAGACAGGCATTTTTTTCACATGACACTTTATGCAGTTTGTCATTTTCCGTTTCTATGTTATTTTCGTTTATTAAAATCAACAATTTTATAATCGAATTATAATTGGAGAAGGTATAAGCACATTAGTCATACGGTCTTAGATGTTGCATTACAAAATACTTCAACGATTTTTCGTAAAACACATAGGAACATAAGTATTAAATCTAACGGTTTAGGTTAATTTGTATTATTATTTAAAGTTTTACTTTGGAATAAGATTATATTACAATAAAATTCTGTGAAAGAATATACGTATGTTGCTTACCTTATGCGGAAGCAGCCGATTAAGTTTTTATTAGTTTAAATTCTTAATTATTCTTATTAGAATATTAGATTTACTTCTACGCTAAAAATTTTTCAAATAAAATATTTCGGTTCATGAAAAATGATTACCACGAAAGCGTAGTTATGCCGTTTAGTTATGGTAAGGAAAGAAGCAAAAAATGCATTAATGAGTTAACAATTTTTCCAATTTTACCTAATAAAACTCAAAGAAAGTCTTACAATTAGTCTTATATCACGGAATAATGTGAGTTTTCCCCAATTTTAAGACGGTTGAAGACAGAACAATTTAATATTTAATATTTAGGAACAATAACATACAGCAATAAACATTTAATAATGTCATAAGACAATACTAAATAGCTGTAGGCGGTTCATTTTCCTGTACTACTTTTATGCGTCTAAAACCATTTAGTTCTGCCTTATGAAACTTTTGTATCTACACTCGATTTAACACTAGATCTACCGACGATTAATGTGCACCTATTTTACGGAAGTGATCAAAGTGGCACGGTTTAGAAATAATGCGTAATTTAGAGAAACAATGTTTGTTTATATTTCTCTTTAGCTGTATTCAGCGCCAATTCAAAGCAAACATAATAGTCGTCAAAAATAAATGGTACCTAGTAAAATTGCAAACCAGTCATTTTTACTGCCTTGGTAGTTCTAGTGTTCAAAATATACGCATGCTTACGAAAGTATTTCCAACCCACTTAAATTAAATAATGAAAGCATAATCTCTACATACATATATAAAAGCCAAACTTTGTATGTATGCTCCGTAAAGGGTTGTATACCGTTGAACGTATCCGCACTAAATTTGGCATGAATATTTTTCGACACCCTAGAAAAAATACTTTGGGGGTCCCCACCCTCAAGCACCCCCACTTAAGTTAAGAACCCAGAAGGTTCTATGCCGTTCAGCGTATCCGCACCAATCTTGGCATGAACATTCTTCGGCACCTCAGAAAAAATACTGTACAAAGTACAACCAGTCCTTAAAAGCTCGAGCAACGCCGGGAAACGCAAATATTCTTCAACTCCTTAAAAAATACTATACAAAGTACAACTAGCCCTTGTTCACATAAAGTCCACCCCCTCAAAAGCTCGAGCAACGCCGGGCACACGCCGCTAGTATGAAATAAAGTTACGATGTTATTTTTAAAGTACTGTCATAGCAAAACATAGTAATGTATAATCCAGTGATGGCCACCGGAGCTGCGTACGTCCCCCACTCTAGGTCCATTCCCCTCGTTTCAGTTCCCTCCAGTTCGCTCCTCGTTCCCTTCGGTCCATCGTCGTCACACATCACTGCGTATATGAGGGGAATGGACCTAGAGTAGCGGAAGGCCGGTAGCTCCGGTGGTCATCACTACCCTAAACGTAATACACTAGACAGCTGCTACCTATAGCTCATTGTCAGTCAGTCAGACAAATGTGGCTATCCTCGGCCACATATAAATTAAAAATTCCCAAAACATAAAACATAAAACTAAACGTAATAACACGAGAGCCAATCCCACTTCTGAATTGTAAGGGAGAAAAAATTTGGTGGACTAGACCGGGAAAAAAGCCCGGGACATTTCGCTTTCTCACTAAGCTATCCAACCCACTATATGAGGGGAATTGACCTAGAGTGGGGGAAAACCAAAGCCCCGATGACTATCACTAGTATAATCTCTGGGCCTAGATGTGGTAAATATATGTGTAGTGTTACGAGGTGGGATGGTTACTTTCCAAAAACCACAGGAGATTTATTACACTTATTAGGACTACTGCTAGAATTTACATAAGACCGTTTGCAGTAACACATTAACACAGATCGATAATTTAGAAATGCGACCACGAGACGTTGATGGCCATCTTCTTATACCTAGCAAGACAATGAAATGCTCCAGAACACCCCATTCTGAAGACTACCTGGAAGAGCGATAAATAGATATTGCAGGGTTTCATCGCAGAGCTATAAAGCTCCGGTAGCTACCGACATATAGGTTTCTTGGCGCATCCTGATGCCAGGTCGGAGATAAAAGTTATAACGTTATAGGGATGACTCAAGATTGTTAACAGTACATATTTGAACATCCGTGAATAAATAAATAAATATTTGTATAATGTGAATATGAATATGAAAGCATTCAGTACGTAACATGTTGTAGGCACCTACTTGTAAATGTAGAAATAAAACGCTATAAATGTTCATCGCATATTAATAAACATTAAAACTATAAATAAATTATGTGTCTGTGACGTTTGGCTAGTTAATGTTTCTAAGAAATAATTCTCAACATACTTAGGTACGCACTTAGACAGAAAATTAACCTGGAAGCACCATATACAGAAGAATATTGACCAAATAAAAACCAACAGAAGAAACATGAGCTATTTAACAGGAAGAAATTCAAAACTATATCCAAGTAATAAATTTTTAATTTATAAAACCATCATCAAACCTATGTGATCATATGGTATCAAACTCTGGTGTACGACAGCTAATAGCCATATCAAAAAGATTAAAGCATTACAGTTAATAATCCTCCGCTCAGTGGTCAACGCCTTTTGGTACATTAGAAACGACCTCAGGAGAGATCTCGAAGTCGAATCCGTTGAGAAAGCAATTACACGCTTCGTTAAGTGGTGCAACCTGCGATTATTAAATCGTCCAAATAACCTAGCTCATAATCTATACAGTCCAGCTATCCCAAAAAGACTACACAAAAAACACCCATGTACCAACAACACACAGTAGTCTACTGTGAAGAGACGATTATCAGCTCAAAGGTATAGACCACTGGGAATATGGCTATAAACTATTATCTCAAATCGCTAAACCAATTTACCGAATATTCGGTATAAAAAAATTGCAAATTATAACGATGAAAATAAAAAAAAAGAGAAATAATTTTCAAACTTTATTTGCATTGTTAGATGTTCTTCAAATATAATCTGGTCAATCTGAAGTAATAAGAATATATTGATATTTATGATGCGACTTTACTTTTTAAACATTAAACATTTAATTTGAGAGACTTTGAATTTTTACGCGAGTCCTCTGTCCAACTCATGAAGTAGGGGTGGGTGTGGACACTTCGAATCGCTTTCAATGTTTAACGAAATCTTCGAATCATTTCAAGTGGGATTGGCTTCGATCACTTAAAACTATTCGTATATTTTTTTTGTTAATCCAACTATAAACACAGAAGCCATACTTGCATTAAAATGAATTTAATTCTTTTACAGGAACACCTTTGAAAACTTCACATAGCATTTAGCATTTAAATTAACTATCAGTGGAAAAAATGGCTTTGATATTGACACAGTTTTTTCTACTAATTTCCATTCATTGGCTGTTAAACATTCAATGGACGAAATAAACTACAATAAGACTGCCATCGCTGTTTGTTTCCACTTCAGCAGTCTATTAACCCTTTGACGATGATGAACGCATACATGCGTCCCAAAAATCTGCTCACTGTGTGCTACGGATTACCGTACTGGTTCAGGCACAGCAGTTTATTGCTCGCTATAAACTTATGTATTTGGACAAACTATCACGTCAGCTTATTTTATTAAAATATATAATAGTGTGTTTCGTTGCATAGTTTGCAGTTTTAGAGCACTAAAACAACCGAACAATCGACATCATACATTTTATTATAATAAAATATTCAGTTCAACATGAGTTCTACTGCAGAAAATTTCACCACATGAGGCACGTTTTTTTCTGAAATTTTCAGAGCTCAAAAGAACGAGCACGACAGAGCACAACGAACCACGCAGAACACAATGAGGCACTTAAAACTTTGATGGCAGCTGTCACGTATACGTGCTTTAATTAAACACTATGCGCGTAAAACAAATATCTATCACTGACGAAAAATGAATAGCTAAGCAGTTATGAAAATTACAACTGTAAAATGATCGATATACGAGGCTTGAGTGAAAAGTAGTGGCAACGCGGCAATTAGGAGCGAGGACGATAGCGGCGCACTCTGGCGATTAGACAATCGAGTATAAAAAAGCATTTCGAGTATTGGATATTACTTTATTTTTTTTTAGGGACGAAAGCGGTAGCTTAAGGGGCAACTAAAACATAGCTGTTACGTAAAGGCGGTCTGAAACATTTTTACGAAGTTAAAACAACGCAGCTGGATAAAAATTGAGGTTGCACGAGGTCGCAACACAAAGGACTGTTGGTTACATTTAGGGATGCGTGTGGTAATGAAACGTTACCCTATTTTACAGGTGCACGATGCGCGAAAGCTTTTCACTGCCGTCAGTATAATCAGCGTGGTGATTGATGATGAGAACCTCAAGCTGAGGTTTTCCGCGGCATGGGCCGCACTATTACAGCTATCAATAGAAACGGATCAGCTGACGGCATCTACCGTCTCCGACAAGTATGGACTGAAGTTATTCGTATGACCGCTGATTATATTGGGTGCCAGTGATGTTGCAATCATGTGTAATTAAAGCATAATGTGTGTTATACAGGGTGGGGCAATAACTTTGTCTACCTTAAGTATTTCCGTTATTTGTGATACCATGAAAAAATGTAGTATACAAAACTTGCATGGCATGGAGGGGGACGTATTGTGATGCAAATATTTTTTGCGTGGGTGGGGGCGTAGATGAGACTTCAAGGTCATCTCTACTTTTTTAAACGGAATGCTGTATTCTTTTTATCGCTGCGTGATAACCGGTGTTGAGACAATTTCAGCAAGCATCATCATCTTGCAGTTTTGGTGCAAGAGAATGAAAGAAAGAGACGGTAAGATGGAAGGGCGAGGGAGGGAGAGGGAGCAACGGACCTTGTGTTTAGAGACAATTAAACAGGTGCTCCTGTTAGCCAATTTTGAAAAGGGAACAAATTTATTTCATATTTACTTGTATTACTTGCACACAAAATCTTATTATATTGTTATTATATAGCAATCTGGGAACAATATAGATATATCACTCAAAGTCAACGAAATATCCCTCATGGACATGATTTGAAATTTTGTACATTTGTAGATCTATGTCGCTGTCATCAATTTCCGTTTTCAATTTTCCGCTAAAACTATAGAGGGGCGAACTACGAGGGGGATAGCTGAAATTGAAAACGAAAATTGATTGCAGATGAAATTTTAAAAAATATCAACGTGGACACGATTTCGTCGATTTTGAGTACGGTTCTTTACAGATGTATAGTATATCTTAAAACCAGCATGTATAAGAAAAAAGCCCTAATAAACAGTGGCCCACAAACTGCATGTTTTTACGATAATTTTAGTTGAAGTATTACCTCGTAACAAATTCAAAGTGGACTCTGTTGTTAGATACACACATATACGCGCATTGATATGCTATATCACTTTATGCTAGATTTTACTGCTAGAATAAAAAGAGAAAGTTTGCTGTATGTGTGTAAAAATTTCAAAAACCAATAAATCGATTATTATGAAATTTTCACAATAGTTTCTTTGCATTTTCTGGAGTGTCATAGGTTATACTTTATCGTGAAATAAATAATATATCGAGATAAAATGCATGAGACTATTTTTTGTCGGCGTGCTGTCCACGGGGCATAGTTCACGCACAGCCGGTAGGTGGCAAACATCGGCGCCCGTGTGCTCGAAAGAGAATTCGCTCGGCTACAAGATATAAGGAAAAAAAACAATATTGTGATTTTATATGCAGAAATGTCGCGGGCGAAGCCGTGTCCAGGACATGATAGCTTATAATAATATTATATGCATTGTTTACACGTTCTGCTTTCTATGTTAGTTTTAAAGTTATTTCGCGAACAAATTATACGATCACTTAAACTTACTGTGTTTTAGATACAAAGGGGTCGTGAATGAGAGTGTATTGGGACCTTTTCCTCAATTTTGTGATGGAGAATTCATCTGCCAACTTCCTGACATTTCTCTATATACACTTTGCACATACACAGTGTGAAAAAATAATGGAAATGGCTTTGAGGGGTTATTCTGTACGTCCTGTTGACATTTGCAAGAAAGTTTAGCCACAAAATTCGTATTGACTTTGCAATTGAAGGTTAAATTTTTGTTCAGTTCCACATTTATTACTTTTTTGTTTTATTACACATTGTTCTCACTTCCACATTTCTGTCAGAAGAAATGTTAAATTTTTTACACAAATTAGATAGTTCTCATTTATGATATGTTTCCAATATCGTAGAATGGACGTTATGAAGTCAACTTCTGAAAAAAAGAAGTAATAAGCAAAAGATCTTCCTCGAACGTCATCCCTCAATTTTATCCTTGAATTCCCAAATTGAAGAATTTTACAAATAATCAACGCCAAATGGAATACTTTTTCATGTATGTTCCATCTCCTTTAAATCTCATTTTCAATATTTTTATCCAGTTGTTGCGCGTGTCACTAAAATCTATGTCAAGAAAGAAAGTAATGGTCCCAACGAGCAATGACATTTTGAGAAATGTAATAGGAAAAATCTAGGACACATTGTACATCAGATAGTCGCAAAGGAATGTTAGTTACATATTTCGCGAACATTCGTCACATCGCAGACATTGTTAAAAAGAAAGACTAGTAACTGAATATTGCAAAAGTTAATCGAGAACCAAAGTTTAGGCCAAGGTAGATAAAAATGAGTCTTATATCATTAACAATCAGTAATAATCAGGGCACAGCTATATTAAGAAAAACGAGCAAAGTCCATTTTTATGTCACCACTACACAGTAAAAATCATTTATTTTTCGTGATTATACGTATACTTACTCATTTTAGTTATTTACGATCAGCAACAACAATTAAACAAGAAGAATATTTCAGAATAAATAATACATACGAATTTAAGGGGGCTCACAGCCTAAAGAGTATAAAAAAATCATTTTTTTGTTGTCCATTCTGATAATATACATCTTCCGGACTACTTCAATCAAATTTTTATTTCGAAAATTGAATGTCATCACCAAAGTAAGTAATTATCAATCAATTCCTGCTCCATAAGCAGGGTCATCTTCTTCTTGTTCTTGGAACATATCTTCCAATTTTATCTTCCAAGTTAGTTGCATGTTAACAGTGTTACCAAACCTGAGCATGTAAATTAATTCGACAAACTAATAAGATAAATTGCTTAACAAATGAATTATCTACATACTCAACTTTTTCTAAAAGATATGGAACATAACTATAATTATGAAGAAAACCCCAATGAGTGTCTACTTTTTGGCCAAAAACAACGTGCTAGAGGTGACAATAGAGTTAAACTTATTTTAGAATCTGCCAAACTACTGAATTATGTGTCTCTTCGTTTGTGTAGAGTAGAAAAGAAAAGTGTTGGTACAAATCGACCTATTGACATCATGTGTAATGATGTCCTTTTCGAACGACGTTCATTTTGTTTTGCAAAATAAATCTAAAGGTACGTATCAAACAAAAGAACAAAGAGCAATATTTTTCTTGCTGTTGCTTGTTTCTGGAAAAGTTCCAATATGCTCCTCGATGTTTCTCATTATCGCCATACACAAAAACTGAATGTTGATATACATATTTAAGTCGCCCGTTTCCATTGAGGAACGGTAAGATCAAAGAAAGTATGGTAACAACCAGCGACATTCTGTTTCGAAACGTGTTGTTGTTTGTATGGAGACGCTTTGTCATGTATCGCCATTTGTTTCGCTTTAGTGCTACTTTCGTTTTTGGGAAGCCAATATGGCATTTAAATGGACAAAGAATATTACGATTAACAATTTGACTGTCATGTCACCCATATGGGGTGGCACATAGATTCAGTCATCATTTATTTGATCGTGTATAGAATTAATAAATATATCGAATAATGTGTAATAAAATCAGTATAAAGATGATAGAAGTTACTAATTTCATTAATTAAAATGGGCATAATTTGTGGTTGTATTCCCATTTTCAGTTAACTCAGCTTGGCAGTCAAAGTGTTAAATTGATCGAATTATATACAGATTATGGGTGCCTGTGGAATCCTCGAGACTCAAAATATAAGTACTGTAATGAAAAACATGATGCTTGGGTTTAGTTAGTTAAGTGACGATGTGAGTGTAGGTATGAATGAAGTGAAGAGAAAAATAAAAATTGTTGCTATCACACTACTACGAAAAAAGGGAAAAATACCGTAAAGTTGAAAAATCAGGTACTAAAAAAATTTAAAAAAATTAAAATATATGCTTTCATCTTTTCCTTTTCTTTTTACTTAAAATAATATAAGTAGCTGCAGCTGCTGCGAGAAGTTTATCTTCTTTATCTTTACACCACATACTTAAGACAACTAACTTTGTTGATCTAGTAGAATACAGTAAATTGCGGAAACAAAATGTCCCTATAACTGGAATAAAACTAAAATGTTTCTTAAAATGCGTGCTGTTGGTGGAGACAGATTTTTTCTATTAATTACCGTAACTCGCTTGTTTATAGCAATAATTGGCAACAAAAAAGGCCTCATTGTTCCTTTGGTGGATACGTACCTTAAAATACCAGGCCCTTTTAGCTTCGTCCAATCTGATTTTTGAACCACGCGAATTATGTAATTATGTTCCACTCACAAACATTTGCAGACGTATACTAGATTTTCACATCCAATTCTACTTTCTGAGCATCATTTTAGCTTGCTTAAAGTGGCCGGTATTTGGCATACATCGCGAACTCTCCTAAAGTCACGTTTCGTATAAAATTAGCATCTTCGCCTCAGTCTCTGCGGCATTGCATCTATGTATTGAAACTGTCAAATTCGAACGTGAGGATAATTAAATTACGCAGTACGATTTTCACAACAACACGCAACGACATATTTTTTTAACCATTTTGTTGAAAAGTGTTACAGAACTACTGTAAGTAGTATGTGACATTTTTTTTATGTTTTTCCATGTATTCTTTACATTAACTTACTTTTTGGACATACATTTATTAACCCTACAGTGAACACGTGTCCAGAAATCACATTAGTGCCTACGTTAAGCCTGTCAGGCCCGTTACCGTTTGCTCCTTAGTCTGGTTATTGTGTTATCAGTTTTCATGTGGAAAATAATCACCAACATTTGGAGATGTACTTTTTTTATTAATATTATCAGTTCAATATATTTTAATAAAAATAGAGGAGTGCAAATGTAATTATCATATATCATGTTTAGAAGTTAAACTTTTTTTGTAATTGCACAGACCTCTCAGGCCCAAAGTAGAGCTTTATAGGGTTAAGATCGTTCCTCTCTTTTAACCCTTTGACTGCGAACGGCGCCTGTAGGCACCTGACAAAGTGACCCACCGTGCACTATCGACGCCCATAGGCGTTCGGTGCAATACGTATCTACGTACGACTACAGCTCGGCCGCACACAGCGTTCGGCTCGCTTCCAAGTAGCCCGCAGTGAAAGGGTTAATAAATTCATCTGTCGAAACGTGACTTGCACGCTCACATTCAACTGTACGCACTGTATACTATTCGATTTATATAATCTATACTATTATATTATCAGATTCGTACGAATTATTTCTAGAAAAGTATTTCTGCTTTGCGTATAGAAAATATTTAAAAACGACATCAACAATTGTCCTCTATTACATACATTCAATTTGAATGATCCCTCTAGAAAAGGCAGAAAATTTCTTTCATTCAAACCATGATTCTACTTATCTCCTATTATGAGGTTGTCCAATCTTGCTAACATAAGTTATACTACGATAAAGTTGACATTTTTGGCGACTCGCTACCACCATTCTGAGCTAAACTACGCCATACAATGTGAAGTATTTATTGTCACTCGTAATTAAGTATATGTATATTATAAATAAATTATATTTCTGTTAAAGCGAGCCTATCCCATTTATAATATTAATAAATAAATACATAAAGTTATTTGAACAAAATAAATAATCTAGTCCGGGTGAGAAACTACGTGAGGTCGAGAATGAACCATACACGACAATTTCAAAATACTTTTGAACAGCGTATTAACGCCAGCTGCGGGCTTGGTTTATGGCACGGCCAAATCTTTTTATGTGCTTCAGGACATCGGTGAAGTCCACATCTGGTCGCCAAAGGCTAGGCAAAATTAATTTGCAGGGCGGCCAGAAAACACTAATTTTCGGTGCATTTAAATGCCGAAGTGCCGTGTCATAAACGCAATCACCCGAAGGGTAACGGTAGGCTCACTCGGGACAGTTCAACGGGAAAATCTCCACTGTTGCCAAACTTCCGTCCACCGACGACAACCCCTCCCTCGCTCTACGGTCCCCTCCACTCCATGAAAATGTCATTGGAAGGGAGGAAAGAGCCCCTTCATCGTTGACTTTTTAAAATCTCAAAATATAGTTGTTTAGATCGCTCCGAGGAGCACATTAGATACTAACATAGAGCGCTCTGAGGAGCACATAGAACGCTCTCAGTAGCACGGAACGCTCTGAGCAGCACATTAGATCATTGTATAGAACGCTCTCAGCAGCACATAGAACGTGGCTGCCACACATAGATCATTTGTAGAACCGTGGCTTCCACACATAATTAGTATAACATTGTTTAGCCGAGCACACTGCTTACTTAGTTACTTAGTAGGCACACTACGTGCAAACGACAACAAGGCCCGAACGATTTTCAATCAACCAAGGGCGTTAACACAGCGTTTAAATTATTTCGTAAATTGTATAATAAGGCAATATTTTGTCTTGACACTCGCTTACAAAACCAACTTTTGCTTTGTAAGTAACACTCGTATCATATCACTATTACAATCAAAGCACTTCATACGTAAAGACTTTTATCATAGTTGTAATAAAAAGAAATAATTTCTGGAGCCATAGATAAATATTTTATGTTATGTTTTGAGGTGAAAAACAATTTCTATCTACGTAAATGTTGACAAAAAGACAAGTGTTAATGCCGTCATAACCGATTTTGTTTAAAATATTGTTGTCTATTTACGATAAAAACCTTTTTGGATGTGCAGAATCGAATCTAATATTGTGCAACTGGTAATTAATATTTTAAATATTTAATAAATCACAAGCCATGTTTAATTAGTTTTTATACTTCGAATGACCTAAAGGGAGTGTATGGAACAGTCTGAGTCATAAATTCTCGTTCCACAATAACATTTTAATTGATTTGTATACGAATGATTACGTCAATATACATAGAATCCATAAAGTTTAACACGTTCTCTGCCACGTGTACCGTTTTCGGTACACGCAGCAATTTTAATTTGATCACATAACTACCAACCTTTATGCAACTTTGAGTAACATTCATGTTAAAATGACAGTAGAAATAGAAAGTGTAATATCTTTTTAATATCAGTGGTTTATGAATAAAATGGATGCGAAAAGATATAATATAAAAGTGAAGAGCACATGGCGAGACAAGCAAGTCAGAGAGCAGTGTGAATGCGAACGCGCTTAGAAGAAACAAAAACACATTTATTTAATACAGATTCCACTTGGTGGAATATAAGACATGTACTTTATTTTTAATTTTCCGATGAAAATAATATTATCATAATCAAGACGTACAGATAACATTTTTATTAATGTCTTGTACTTTGAATGGAAAAAATATAACATAATAATACCGTTTCCATATAATCATCCCATTCTCGAATCCGTGTTGTATTCCAACGTAATCTACATTACGATTATTTAAAATCGTGCTGAACATTATCATATTTAATACGTCGAATACCGCAGTGAAAACAGCCATACTTGACCAGACACCCTATAATTTACTGTTTTAACGCTAGAACTCCCCAAGCCCTGAGACCCCCCCCCCCCCCCCCCCCCCCCCCCCCGTTGTCCCACGAACCCATACTTCTTCTTACACATTCATCCTGATAAAAATTGTTTTTTGCAGGAAGTTTTATACCATTTGAGTATCTTATACTTTCTGAAGCAGATAGCATACGTTCTTGCATTAAACTTATTTCTATTCATATGTACTTACGAAATAAAATGGTATTGTAAAATAGTGTACTAACATGATACTAGTCCGAATCTGATTCTTCTGATGCCACACATAAATAGCAAAGTCCCATATTTATTGAATGCCTTCTACATGAATGATTTTTGCGTTGCTCAATTCTTCTTTCTGTGGTCTGTTGTTATTCTTTGGAAATGAAAATAGTGTAAGTATTCGCTTTGCGTGGCCGCCGGTATCGCGACGCGTAGTTCATTTTCATTTTCTTATATATAGTGTTTTTCACATATATCAACGGTGATTTTAGAGTATCAAATTTAAAGGTGTGTAAGACAGTAAATAATTTTTTGAGAATTTTTTACCCGAAGGAAATAATTCTATTTAAAACTTTTTCGAATTTTGGGTTCGATGCCCCCCCCCCCCCCCCCCCCCGTCTGTTAGGATTAATAGAAATTGTATAAAACACTGTATTCCATAATTTGTGATGAATTTCTCCTGTGTCTTAGACCCTTATTCCATTGAAACAACCAACAGAACCTGATTGTATCAGAAGCTGATCAAAAGGATCAGCTCGACGTTTTCGTCGTCTATCTTTCGTTATTTTCCTTATATCCATCAATGACAGATTAATCGTGCTCGTACTTGGTTCAATCATTATTATACACATACACCACACTCGACAACCTTAATTCGAACTGGATAAACTAAATTCCAGCAAACGTAAATCGCGGAACGCTCGTAACATTTAAATCCCCTACTTCTAAACTGTACTTCAGACTTTTCTTCCATAAGTTTCAAACACCTAACGTGCTTCCTGGGTTCCATATTACATCACCTTCTGACGAAATATCTGCAACCTGTGTGTACTAAAACGATCGACGGGGACTGTAGAACCATACTTGACTGTTAATTCAACATAGACCAAAATGTGCTATAGATCCTTATTCGAGGTTTCCATTCAATTACGGAATGAAAGAATATTTAAGTATCTAATCGTATACACATGCGTCTATACTATTCGTGTAATGTTAAATTTCCTTTGAATTATGTTAGAATCTATAGTTGTTTAATTAAATTAACCCTCGCTCAACGAATGCCTGGTCTTTTTGACCCGCCTGATCTACGGTCGCCTGACCGTAGCCTATGTTTTTTTACTCGCACTAACATAAACAATGACGTATCGACTCAATTGTCATGGCCGAGATACGGAACAGTCGAGCGTGAATCAATCTTTACGGTGGGTCAAAATGACCGGCATCCGTTCGCCGCGTCAAGATAACCCCCACTCTTCAATTTTCCCAACTTACAACATATACGCTGGTTCCCTTAGGACGTCAGAACATTTCAGAACATGTTGAATACATTTTTCAAACTGTCTTCGGACAAGGAGCTAGACATACACTACCGTCCAAAAGTATCTGAACACTTACAAGTTTGCGGGTATCACTTAAATATCTTACAAGTATAGTTTTTTATGCATTTGTTATATTATTTTACAAATATTGTGCTATTATTGAACAACATAAGCGATATTTATTAACAAATGATGTTGAGAAAATTGCTATGACGAAAGTTAAGCAAAAAGGAATGTACATATAGAGGTGGTATGAAGAAATCCAGTTTTAGACAACGTTATCTTCCGTTTGTTCCGTCTCAACATCACCGTGTATTTAATATGTTTATTTCTGACCGGAGTTGGATACTTTTATAAATGTGAACGAGACTCAGCGGCTTAAGATTGATAAACATAAGACCAGGAGTTAGTTTGAATTTAACAATTTTAACGATCACAACTTTGAGTTCAGAAAAGGCATTATCGACAGAAAAACGTACTGCTATGATAGTGTTGGTCAAAGAAGGGTATTGCATTAGACAAATAATAGCGACAACCAAAATAATAATAGTTATATTAGTATAGAATTAATACTCTATTAATTTGAATTTGTTAAGTGTCCGGATACTTATGGACGGTAGTGTACCTACCTTAAAATACCTTTAGCCTATAATACGCCGCTACCTGATTTCGTCTAACAATAAGTTCCGGTCAGTTCTTGTATTATAATTTATTAAATATAATAAAAGCAAGCTCAGCGGAATACAGCATTTTATTGTACCAACTACAATTTATTAACGTGATTCGAAAACCTTTTCGATAAACTTAATGATATTGATAAGGTCATATCTGCTTGAAATAAATTCGCGGTCTTAAAATGGAAATCTTTTTTATGGTGGACTTAAATAACTGTTTAATTGATAGAACACCGACATTAAATGACTGACTGATATTTGGATAAATAAAAGTAACTGTAATCATGAAATTATTTATGTTAAAAATCATGTTTAAAAACGACAATACTTATGGAACGATCTAATAAAAACCGCTGTAATTTAAATATGTGTTGTTCAACATCGATCAGGTTAACACATTTTATGTTTGAATGTATCCCCTGCACAATGGATGGTGTTTTGTAATAATGTTTAATTTACTGTGTAATTTATATCTATTTAGTTACGATCATATTGCTGTTCAAATACTTTGTGTCCTTATAAGCGGATAAATATATATTTATCCTTTATCTACATTATTTTATACCATAATATTAACACTAACCGTACCAGGCCCGGTCAAATGACCGGTCTCAAAATTTAGTTTAAAATTGTATATTCATTGTTATTTCTTTTGTTCATCTAACTTTATGTAAATTCTTATATTATCTAATTAATCAATTTCTCAATTTTTGTTTTTTTTGCTTCTTTTTTTACTGAGGAAAATTCATCGCCTGGTTTGTTTATGACCGGTAACAGTAAGAATAGGTATACGTGAAGTGCCAGTATGGTTAGTGTTAAATCTCATCTACAAAACATTTTACATTACATTAAAATATACTAAATGTTGAATGTGGCGCTGTCTCTGGGCCCAATATACCAACCGACCCAATCGATTAGTTGAGTAACTAGCCACTGATTCGGTCATTAGCGAATCAGTTGTTCTTTTCTATTTCATTGTCTTTTGTTCCCACATGTGAAGCGATACAATTTTGAAATGTATTTTACGTTTTTGACTGCGGGCGTGCATCTGGGTTTCTCGCTGAAATCTCGTTAAGACTGTCAGTTTTATACAGTATTGTTTATGTTGTTATACACCTTATTATATTTATAATATATTTTTACCTAACTACGTGCTGTTTGTCAATGAACCTGTAACACTAAATATTATCCTTCAAAGTCAAATCAGAAGAAGTTAAGAAGTTTGTACGACAAGTTAGAGAGACTTTCCGAAGTGTGTACCGTCAGATAATGTGGTTTATTATCGTAAAATAAATGTCAGGCAATGGAACGTACAATTGCAACACAGAAAAATACGATTTGCCTTCTTTCTATAAGGAACGATAGATTGAGTTTTCAAAGAGATGAGTTCGTCCCCACAAAAAGAGTTTCTCGATTGCAGAAAGGCGCCAGACAGGAAACTGTTGCCCCAAGCGATTCCGGTGGACAGAAACAGTTTTGACGAAGCAATTCGTGTTGACGTGCAAAAAATTCCCCCGACGTATCATACTGCAGATGAAAAGACTGAAACTAAGGAATTGAGAAACTGCCGTTACGGAATCTGTGTTCCTTTGTATAGGATGATTCTGGTAGCTGAACTAGAATACAGATTCGTTTTAAGCGTAGATAAATAGAAACATAGGATACAGACAAGTATCGCTTCCATAACATGTTTTTCGCAAGTACATCGATACGCATGTAATGTATAATTACACTGTTTTTTTAATAGAACTATACAATATAATTTCTCAAATAGTTATGATTATAATTAGCATTATGCCTCTGTGGATAAAATAATTATTGATGTCTAATACAAGACTTAGAAATACAAAAAGATGTGCTGTAAATTCATTTCTGTTAATAAACAAAGTAATAGTTCACTGGACTCGTAAGGACATTAGAAAAATTCTTTATACATTTACAAAAAACATAAGAGAAAAGATAACAAAAACAATGCGTGCCCTTTTGTACGGATAATATTCGTTTGTCGTATTGTTATATTAATTGTAACATATGTCAATCTCCAGTGTTACGTAATACGACATTGGATAAAGTCTTGTAAGCAAGAATATAATAAATAAGTGCAATTATTATAATATCATAATAATTTAAAACAAATAGATTTTTTATTTGATCATTCTGAGATATTGTCGTTTTCTTCATGTATATGTTCAGTAGTCAGTAAATATGTTACATACTTCATACGGAAAAATTACTATTATACTAAATATTTATCATCATATCCAAAACATTTTCTTAGAACAATTAACTATAATCCTTTCTTCTAACAATAAGCCACGCGTTAAGACAATGTATCACGAATACACATGGTCCTCGGTAAACTCCCAAAAACGGAAAAAGAAAAAGTTATTCGAGTGAGGTCGAAGTATTTTTGCTTGCCATTTCATTTAATATGTATATGAATACACGATAAATACCTATATCAACTTCTTCACCGCGTTTAAAAGACAAAAATTGTCCCCTTTGTGCCAGAGGCATGAATGTGCGTTTCGGCCAATTGTGGGAATTCATAACTGAATATGAAAAGTAATGAAATAATTTTGAATATCAGTGTTTTTGAAAATGACTTTCAAATATCAGTTTTTATATCATATTTAAGTGCAACTGTGAAATAAATTTTAATTCTCCTGTCTTCATTTTGAATTATAAACCATATTTATAGTTCCTAGTATAAGGGCAATAAAAAGAAATGACACTTTGGTACAAAAATGAGAAACTTATTTAAAAAGGTGAGAAATTAATTATCATAATTATGAGAGTCTTCGTCAACCTTGTGCTCTGGAAGTGGGTCTCGTACATGTTCATTGCTTGTCAATCCTTTATGAAATGAACGATGTTTCTTTGGAATAATTTGTTTGTCACACATTTTGTGTAAATCTTTCAACTTTTGGGATTTAAAAATTTTCACATTTCGTGATCTAGAAAATTCTAGTACACGCCAGATACGTAACGTTTTGCTCTTGATCGAGCGGCAATCACAGAATACTTTATACATACAGTTACAAACCGATATTCTACAATAATCGAATACAACTCACTTTAGCGTGTGTTATAAACTGACTTATACCATGGCAATAATCTATACCCAAAAATAAAGAAAAAACAAATTACTGTACGATGTAATCGCATTGTCAAAATCTTTAAGAACATCGACGCTTCTCACTCTATCACATTCGCTAAGTGATTTTTCTTTCTGCCAAACTCAGGTATGTGTGTATGTGCCACATTCGTGGTTCTGGCATAGCCAAACAACAACGTAACGCACATTCATGAATCAAGTCTGGAGTATCACATCGTTATTATGCAAGATATATATTTGCCATTTTGACACAAAATCAAAAATAAAAAGAGGCATTCAATATATACCTCAACTCAAAAAATGAAAATTTGCACACTCATGCCTATGGCATAAAGGGGACGATATGATGTGTTTCTTAAGCACATTTAGTTGATAATATTTCGACACAGAATTTGATTATTAACCCTCGCACACCGAATGCCGGGTCATTTTGGCCCATCCCGTAGCTCGCCAACAACAACAACAGTCGACTGTCGTCTTATCGCTCTAACAGAAACAATGACGAATCGACACTGTTGCGACGGATGGAAACTCAATGGGTGTTGCGTGTCAGTATTCAGTATAGCAACAAAGAAGAAGTGTATCTAACAAAGTTCTAACAAATAACAAATGCTATAAAATAATGACAGCAAAATTTATTACACAACCTTCCTTCCAAATGAACAAATATGTCTCAACCTGCACTATGGACCAAAATGACCCGGCATTCGGACTCCGCGTCGTTGCTCGAGCATTCAGTGTCCGAGGGTTAATTAAATTAAAGGCATGTCTGAACAACGTACACATAAACCTGGAAGGCGTGGCGCAAACAAAGGTAAAATATGGGCTGAAAAGGGGAGCGCTCGATCTTCGGAACATCGATTTGATTTAAACTTTGCACAGTTATATGGGACACCAAAAATAATAATTTTGCAGTCATAGCGTGCACTTCTCCGAAATAAGGGAGAAATTCACATTTACAGTTTTTTGATTTTACTAACTAGTATCTGCACTAATCGATTTGTAGCTAACAATAAGTTCACAATCCACCCCGCAATGGTGGTAGGCATTTAAAACGAAGTGAGGTACACAGAAACTACCACTGCTAAACAGTATTCTTCTGTTTCAAGTATACCAAAAATTTAGGGGAATCATAATATAGAGAGAGCAGAACATGGAACGCTAAAGAAGTGGTTCCTCACAGAGCTGAAATCCCTTCAAAGTTCTTGTTTAAATTGTCAAGCTGCACATTTGAATATCACATAACGTAAACTGTATGGAAGTGATATGGTATGAACGTATAGATTTCTTAATGTAGCGCAGCCGTGCTGGCTCACGTAACTTCGCTCGCTTGCATTACGAACTTGCTAGCTTGTTGGATATAATGTCGAAATGTAGTCGGTTTGAATTCGAGTGTTGGTTATTTGCAGTATACTCGGTTTACTTCGGTTCTTGGTTGTTTGATGAACTTCTTAGTTTGGTTGCTTTTTTTTAACTTACTTACTTTTTTTCTATTTACTTCCCTTTTTCAAAGTATTCATGAACTGTTCGAAACTATCCAGTTATATTCGAACCTACTTGTAACATACTTGGATCCCATCTTCACCATTCATAATCACAGCGGAAAAGTGTCAGGCATTCTTCTTAAGGATATTTCGAACCTTTGGGGCCTCCCAGTACTTCACCACATGGTCCATATGCCTCGCAACACTTAACATCCTCTGTATTAAAGGTTATAGTATAAAGTGTCCCGAAAAGGTTCATATAGTTTTAAAACATTGAAAACAGATACACATTTTTTATAGTACAGTCGAACCTCGCTATCTCGAACCTCCGATATCGGAATATACACTTCCTTTCACTCAAATCACTTGCCACATGTTTCGGTACGTAATTTTACGTCTGTAACTTGAGTTCAGAAAAATCCGACCTCTACATATAAGTCGAAGTTTACCTTAATATGTCAAACTCTTGTAATCGCTGAGTCTACAATTTGAAGTAGTAGGTGCAGGGTACGATGATAGTTTGGCAACTTTTGTATAATAAAATATTTCTCATATAAATGAATGTTTTCTAAAAGTATTCGTTATCGTTGGATTCGTTATTGGATTGTCTATTTAATGGTGTATAGGTGTGCATTTGTTTTATTTCAAGATGTCAAGCAAACGTGAAGAAATTCGTGCTTTTATAATTTCCTTGCACATGCAAGGAGAACTTCCAGTTTACATAGTTCGTTTGCTCAATATCGAAAAATCTGTGATCTCAAAGGTTATTAAACGTTTACAAGAGGAAGGCCAGTGCTAAACCTCATAAGTCTATGGAGTCGTTAAAGCAAGATTCGGTGAAAGCGTGGAAGGAAATAGATGAAAATACGCTGCGCGCATTGTCAAGCAATTCCAAAAGCGTCTCAGAGCCTGTATCAAAGCAAACAGGGATAGTAACCCTAACCCGAGTAGCATACGGTTCTCTAATATTCCCTGTTACCCGCCTAACCCGATGGACCACATTATATAACGCTACAGGTAACCCTGTACCTCGGTTAACCCGCTACCTCGTGGGTTACAGTAGAACTGTGAAGTTTAATACTTTCATTTTGCTGAGTTTAACATAACTACATTTCATTAAAATTATAAATGTATTTAATATGAAAAATAACAAATAAATAAAAATACAAAAATACAAGCATGTATAAAAATCTATATAACTATATACAACTATAAAGAATATAATATAAGTTATATAACTAAATATACTGCAATATAAGTAACTATAGTATAATTAAATATAAAAAAATTACCATTCATTTCTTCTGATGATCATGGAAAAGTCTAGAAAATTTCCAAGGGAAAGCTTTTCTTCCGACAACAAAAGTTATGTATATACGCGACAGGGTAACGGTGCGTAGCTGCAGATGGACCCGTGGGTCTGCGACGTAGATGTTTTATTGTTCTTTTGTCTAAGGTCTCGGCTACTCGGACCCGTGATTTTCGGTAAAGGTTTTCCGTAAGGAACGAGAACTTCCCACTCACGGTTCTTTTAAACGGACCTTTTAAAAGAAAATCTACTAAAAAGTGCACATGAGATGGGAATACAAAATACTTTTAAATTTTATCAGGATAATGATCCAAAGCGCAAGGATCGAATAGTGGAAGAATATTTGTTATACAGGATGTTTCACCACCCCTGTCAAAAATTTTAAGGGGTGATTCTACAAGCCAAAATAAGACGAAAATCAAGAATGAAAAAATCGCGTCCGAGGCTTCATTTTTGAGTTATCGATGTGTAAAAAAACGGGCTAAAAACGCCTGTTCGGCGGCAGCACTCCATACACGCGTAGTGTCTGCCATCGCGCGCCAAGTTCTTCGTACAGAGTGCTCGCTTACCGATGTAACAGAAACTATGACATACCATACGATGCGACAAGACATAGATAAATTATTCGAACAATAATACGAATATTTGTTGATTGTTTTAAATCAAAAGAAAAAATCAATCAATTTTTATCCGAATAAATTCTACTACAAATAAGTTCCTATTCGAATAAATTCTTCTACGAATAAATTCTTATTCGGATAAATTCTTATTTGAATAAATTCTAATTCGTTAGTGACAAATAAAATTTCATTTGTTACTCTTATTCATTATTTGTTATCTGAATAAAATTTTGCCCAACACTGCATTCATGCCGGTAAATATCGACGCTTTTCTGTTTACATGCCAATGCCCTTACATTGTCTCATCTCTCGGTCGCTGACCTCGGCCTCTCGAACAGCTGTAATCGGCAGGAAATATTTCTCGCGTAGAAAGCAGTCTCTTTTTCAATTTAATTTTACTTTCAGTGTTAGGCTTAGTTTTAGTTTTTTAGATTTTTTTCGTTTGTACTATTTTTCTGTGCGTGAGTAAAGTAATCTCGCATTCGTGGGTAAAGTAATCGCAGTGCGTATGTGTGCGATCAAGTGGACACTCGCGAACGGGACAATCGCCTGGCGTGTGTTTTCAGGTGCAAAATTTTGTGCATGCTTTGAATATTTTTTTGTGGACATTCGCGGAGGGGACAATCATAGTGCGTGTAATTCTCATGGACACTTGCGAATGAAATAATCGCGATGCGTGTGTGTGATGAAATGGACGATCGTGGTGCGTGCACACATGAACACTTGCGAATACAATAATCGCGGTGCGTGTGTAAGCGCGTGTGGGTGATTTTTTTGGACAAAATCGTCAATTAGAAATTGCATTCACCCTCCCTGCTTGAGAATCCCGTGAGGCGGGTTTTGAAATGCCCTTGTGGATTTTTTCAAGTAGGCAGGTTCAATGCCGTCAACGAAAGGTGTGTGCTTCTTCATAAATTGTCGCAAGAATGTAGTGTCTTGTCGCATCGTATGGTATGTCATAGTTTCTGTTACATCGGTAAGCGAGCACTCTGTACGAGGAACTTGGCGCGCGATGGCAGACACTGCGCGTGTATGGAGTGCTGCCGCTGAACAGGCGGTTTTAGCCCGTTTTTTACACATCGATAACTCAAAAATGAAGCCTCGGACGCAATTTTTTTATTCTTGATTTTCGTCTTATTTTGGCTTGTAGAATCACCCCTTAAAATTTTTGACAGGGGTGGTGAAACACCCTGTATAATTGTCCTAAAGTGTTGCACCCACCTCCACATTCACCAGACTTGAACCCAACAGAAAATCTATGGGATAAGTTAGACGGAAGAGTCTGAAAAACAACAATAAATTCGAAATTAGAATTAAAGTCGAGATTTAAAGAAGAATGGGATTTTATTTCTCCACAATGTTTGAAAAAAATTATTTTTAACATGCCGAAACGGTTAAATAACGTTATTAAACAGAAGGGATACGCTATGAAGTATTGAAATCACGCTTTTTTTTAAATTTTATAGATAAAATATTTCTTCTTCATAAAGTGTCCGAATATTAGTGTAACCGGAAAATATGACAATTTTTTGTTTCAAATCTATTGTACAATTAAACGATATTATTAGGATGAAATTGTTTACGTATTTTTAAGCTACTATAAATGATCCATATTTCCGTAGAATAAGCAACGCCATATTTAAATTATCCTCTTTTATACAAAGTAACAAATACAGAGACAGTGTTGTATTTGTGTCCGAATATTAATATGAGTAACTGTATCTCTATGTTTATTTATTCAAGGACCCTTTATTAAAATGGAAACAAACTGTAATGTTTTATTCCATGATAAATATAAAAAAGTAAGTTAATTATACAAATTATTTCACATGAAACCTCACAAGAACTCGGTTACCATCATTAACCCGCTCTGAGGCGGTTAACACGTTGATTACCATAATGGAAACTCCCAGGCCTGGTCGGACAAACTATAATATGCCAATAAAATGACAAAACTCACATTAACACGTTCGCTACAATGGTCGACTCGAGAGAAACATCCACCACAGACCACGCTTTATTTTTATCAATTATCTGTGTGACACATGTGTGACGTTGAGCTCTCAAAACAGCATCGACGCGTCACACATATGTGACGCTGGTAGCGAACGTATTAATCTGATCTCTGTAACCCATCGAGAATATTAGTTATTGGTTACTACGGGTTCCCGTACCGAAACCAGGGTTAACCGGGTTTTTAACCGGGTTAGAGGTCGATTACAATTCCTGAAATCAAATAGCTGTTTCGTGAAAACAAACTTGTCTAAATAAAATGTTATGCTTTGTCCAATGTTGTCATTGTTTTTCAGTGTTTATTAATAAAAATTTTGTTAGAAGACAATTGCCTAAAAAGTTGCCAAACTTTCATCGCACCCTGTATATACAGGGCGTTCAGTATAACGGTGGCCATGGTTTCTGAAATACTTTCGATAGTCTGACAAAAAAAATGTTATAAATAGAAATTTTCAGTTCGATTATCAATAAATTGCAAAATTAAAAAATTGCCAAAATACGTTATGTTCAGTAAAAAATCGAGACCATCTTCACTTTTTTAAATGGCACCATATAATTTTTTCTACGCGGATTGTAGGTGACATTGAGGTAAGTTCAATGATATAGAACAGAGGAACTTTTTTTCAATAACTTGTTGAGATTATCATTTTTAATAAAGCGAGGGTTTTCATGAACGCATAAGTCAAACATTAATGTTATTCAGGAATGCTTTATCACTGATCGTAAACAGTAAGCAGACTTCTCATGCGATTCTTATTCGTGGTATGTAATAGTATTAGCTACTATTGAGCACCAAATAAAGAATTTTTTTAATAATAACGCGTAGTAGCCTAGGTACATAAAACGCAAACAGCCATTTTTGGTTTAAAGTTCGTCCGATGATTATGTTTGTACGTCTTGTACGTATACGTATAGATATGCGATAAATAATTAGCCTCTAGAAGTTGAATTTGTCTTTCTTTGAGCCTCCACAATTCGAAAAATATTAACATTTGAACAAAACCTCTGTAAGTCGAATTTTCGTTTATTAAATCTCTCTTACTTCAAAGGTTCGACAAGACGAAACTTCGACAGCCCGAAGATTTTAGCTTTTCCCTTGAGATTCGAGCAGGGGTGTAAGGGTTCTCGATATTTCGGGCTCGGGTCGGGTCGAGAAATATCGGTCGAGATCGGGTGAGCTCTCGAGAATATGTAATGCATCGGGAACCCGAAACTATCATACGATATACGAGCCTTTCGAGATCTCGAAAGTATCCGACTGCATACGAACGTATCGAGATCCCGAGACTATCCGACCACATCGGGGATCCGAAAGTATCGTATATATAGGAGTAAGAAGAAGGGATTCGTATCATGTTTATGATATGGTCCTCGTGTACTAAACTTCTTAAGCTGTCCGATTACTTAGAAAACTCGTGCAAAATGAAAGTTAGAATCTACAACATAATTTTCACGGGTCACGTAGAAAAAATAATTTTTTTCACTGATTTATTCAGAACGAAATTTATACGGTACCTTTCAAATTAGTTTGGTTTCGATATCGCTGTATTAAATATGCACATAGAAATGAATATTTGCTGAATGTTTAATAATAAAAAATGTAGGAACAAATGAATTTTAGCGTATTTATTTTAAAGTGATGTGTAAAAACAATTATTCCACATGTATGCGATTACTTGTTCATCCTTGAAAAATAAACAACATACTGTAAGATTAAATTTACAAAATAAAGGAATGGATGTGTTTCACAAATATAATGATCTGGATGCTACAGAATTTGGATGGCGCACTAAAGAGCGTTCCGTCTCTGCACAAGGGTAGTCCAAGACTGCCTCTCCTCGTTAGAGGAAACCTTTTTTAACCGTGACATGCAGCAAAGCTACAGTGAGTAACAAAAGTAAGTAAACAGTCAATTTCTGAATGATCTAATAATGTTTATGAAGTGAAAACTTAATGTTACATAAAATAATGTATAGTCAGTTATAGAACAGGGTATGCTTAAGTAGAATAAATGATACAATTTTTATTAATTAGTAACATATTTACACAAAAAAATGAAAACGATTATTACTAGAGAAACATATGTTACAAAAGTAAGTAAACATCTTTTGATTTAATTAGTTAATAACCACAATGATGGCCATTCTGTAGTGATATTTTTGCCAAACGATCAGGCAGAGAGTGTGTGTATTTGTTACATTCATCAACCGAAAATGATTGCCACTTTTCTTCTATTAAACATTTTAAGTCATTTATATTTTGTGGTCTACTTTCTGCTATCTTTAATTTAAGAATTGACCACATATTCTCAATGGGAGATAATTCAGGGCTTTGCGGTAGCCACTCTAAGATATTAATACAGTTTTGTTTTATATAATTTGTTACAATTTTTGCTTTGTGTATAGGAGCATTGTCCTGTTGCACGATGAAATTATCCCCTATCAACCGTTTGCCCTCAGGAATTATTACATCTTGTAATATCATCTATACATCTTGTAATAATTTTAACTATACAGAGGCGTTAACTTTACCACTTAATATTACAATTCTTCCTACCCCGCAATATGAAACACACCCCCACACCATAACACCTCGATCCATTGATTTTAGTGTCGGTTTAGTGCACTGATATGAAAGGACTTCATCTTTTCGCCTCCACACGAACATGCTTCCATGACTATATTTTAGTCGAATCATCGATTCATCGGTCCATAGTATTTTTGACCAGAATGTTAAAGGTTTCAGTACGTGTGCATAGTAAAAATTCATCCTTTTTTTAATATTTTGTTTATTCAAATAAGATACTTTCCTTGCAGTACGGCCATGTTTTTCGACTGCGTGTAATCGCTACCTTATTGTTTGCGTTGACGGTGGGTTCCGGTCTTCATTTTGAAGTTGCACACGAATTTTAGGTGCTGATATGAATGGATCTGTTAATGAAATGTTTACTATTCTTTGATCCATTCGATTATCAGTAACTCGAGGCCGTCCTGATTTGGGTGCAGCCGATACTTTTGCATTTTTTTTTGAAAGCCTTAACTTTTCTGGAGATGGCTGCTACAGATTTATTAAAAAATTTAGCGATTTGCCTATATGAGCTGCCCTCGTCTTTCATTTTAATAACAATTCTCCTTTCTTCGTTTGTCAAATGTTTGACTTTAGCCATTTTTCAATAATGATTTTGAAAAAACAGAATACGATAGAAAACTTCTTTGAAATTTACACTTACTAATGAAAATGCACATAACCTCTTCACAAAATAATAAAAAGACCATTCAACTATTATATCTAAATAAAACATTTCACGAATATGTGTTGCAAATTGAAAATCTAATGAAAAATTGAAAGTGTTCACTTACTTTTGTAACCTCTATAAAATGTTTATATGAATAAATTGAATAGAATCGCACACAATACGTTTATAACGAGTGTAGTGACTGTTGCAAACAATAGAAGGGTGTCAATGCTATGTATTCTATTTTTATCGTAGGTGGCGTTAAATGTATAATTGAATAAAATGAATTTTGCCGTTACGCACCGTAGTGTTTACTTACTTTTGTTAGATACTGTACATGAGAGTCTTTTAATTTATGGCGGGTACGACGCCAGAGTCTTCGGGTCAGTCGCTGCCCAAAACCCTTGGCCTGCGACGTATCTATCGAGGGCCTACGCACGGCACCTCCAATGGCGATGACAGGCAATGTTTCCCAGATGACCTGGACGTTGCATTTTCTTACAATACAGACATATATATTATATATAAATTGTATTATATTATTATAGTATATATAATATATATGCATGTATGTTAATAGTAATATGTAAGCACATCCGGGATCCCGACACACGTTCGTCGTTCATATGTAGTCGGAACGTTTCGGGATCTCGATACGCCCGTACGTAGTACGATACTTTCGGGATCCCGATACGTTCATATGCAGTCGGGTAGTTTCGGGATTTCGATATGTTTCGATATCCCGGTGAGTATCATACTTTCGAGAGCCCGCTCGATCTCGCCCGAGTTTTGCCGACCCGACCCGAGGCTCGGAAGTGTCGAGAATTCGAGAACCCGCACACCCCTGGATTCGAGTTACCGAGATTTGACTATATTTCGTACTTTATTCCAGTAAATAGTAACTATTGCATTCACTAATTGTTTCCCAACATGATAGAAGCTTGTAAATTCCGTATGTAAAAAAGTCGTGCCTTACGCTTAAAGAAAAGTGTTATGACCGTTTTTACATTGTGATCTTATAATAGAGCGAAGATGTGCGTCTATACACTGCTTGCTTCGATTTTCTGCAAAGATGTAAAATTTCTCGACTCTAGTACAGTTTTCCGTTGCTAAGCACGAGTTAATGGAACCAATCACCTATCAGGGATATTTGGAGCAACCCTGTGTGCTTATAAAGTGAGCTCCTGAACTCCCGGTCTCATATTTTAATGAGTTCTTGCATGCTGATAGCTCAGGTTATTACAAACTTTCAAAAGTTCACCCTACCATGATGTGCAGCCATTACAAATTACCCTTATGTGTATTCCTATGCGTTGAAAAATTTCACAAAAAGTAATTTTTTAAATGTAAAAAAGACACTTGGTAAAAATATAATAGCACTAGTTTCAATAAAAATATGTTGTAATCATTTTTTTCCTCCAAAATCCATTTCCGTATCCACTGCACCTGGAGGCTAAAGGGACTAATGTGTCGTACATGAAATTTTTGAAAAAATACGACTTGAGAAAAAAACAAAAATTCATTTCGATTTAGCATCCATTAGAGACGTGATGATCAGTAAATGAACAAAAAATTCTTTAAAGAAAACATTCTGGCTGTGAAAGGGTTAAAGTACAAAATAGAGCATGTGGCTACGAGAAATCTAGAAATAGGCCAATAAGTTTAAGTATCATTTGTCAAAAATGTATTATTTTGTTTACATGCGCATTATACGTATACAAATTTTTATGTATCGATATTCTCAGCAATAAACAATTTAAAGTATGTCGGCATCTTTATAATTATATAATTGTGTATATAAGTTGTACGTGGTACGTTGCGGTAAGTTTATAGTTTACGTTCTTCAAGTATGATCCAAAAATTAGTTTCAAACGTTTAGTTCGTACTCACTGTTTTCTACGTATCTTTGCCATTTTTTCTATAAAAACGTGGTACACAACTGTGGCTTACTAGCACATACAAGAAAACTCCTGAATCTGTCAGAAATTTGTCTGTTATCCAAAGGGTGAAAGTAACAAATTTTTGAAATCAATTTTTTAGCAAAGGTTTCACAATTTTTATCATTGCGTCTGAGCATAGACCTTTGTGCTGCTTACTGTTCGTAAAGTTTTTATAATATTAACATTCATTCCCAAGAGACATCGTACTCCTCGAATTTGGATCCGTCCTTCAGCCAATCAAATCCAAAAATACCACACAATTTGCAAACTTTCTGTACAGCCAACCTCATTTCACAGATTGTCGCAATTCGAAAAGTTAGTCTGTTCCAGAATTGCAAACTAAACATTTTTTCATTCATTACCCAAGTTAACTTTGGCTAATTATAAATCAATTAACCAAATTAATTTATCCGGAATATGTACTCGGCCAATAGCTAGCGCAAGCAGGTGAAACACACAACAGGAGTGATAATGAAATAAAATTTAAGTAATCAATTAATACGGTAGGGAAACCGTACAACAGTGGCCAGTATATGAAGTCATACATTTAACGGCCAATACTACTTGTCTCTGCTATAGCAAGTAAACAACTAACCAAATTTAAAAGTTCACAAAAATTGTAAACAACTTTTCTCTAAATGTGAATTACATCTCGACATTCAACAAGTACTCATCATTACAACAATGTTTGCACTTTATAGTCTCACGTCAGTTCAACGTAAACATAATAATCGTCAAAATTAAATCGTACATAGTAGAATTGCAAATCAGTCATTTTGACTACCTTGGTAGTTTTAGTATTAATGATAGTTTACTAAAGTCGTCTAAATAGCGGCTACTGCATTAAAGACAAAATAATATGGTATCCTATATAAAAATAAACGAAAAAGACCTTGAAGTCACCTTTACGCCTCCACACACACACACAAAATCTTTCCATCACATTATATCCTCTTCCATATCATACAAGTTTTGTGTACATTTTACCATATTATTAAAAATAACAAAAATATTTCCGGTTGACAAAGTCATTGCCCTACCCTGTATAACTAATGTTAATGTACTGGACAATCAAAATGGAATAAACAGAAAAAATTAACAAAATTGATTATAGTGAGTCGCAGAAATGTGAAAGAAATACCAAAACACTGTCTATTATATTACTTCATGAGATTAACTATTTCATGAAATAGGGGTATGAAATCAATTAATGAAAAGAAAATGGAAATAACGGTACAATATAAATAATTCAGTAATACGTTTCACTTAAATTGGTAATGAAAATTTATTATTATCCCTTACCTTCCTCTCATGAACTTGGTAAATAAATTGACATATTATTGAAGTTTAATAAAAGTAAGGAATTATACAGAAAAAACAGGACAAGTGAAAACCAAGGAGACGCTGCCAAAACACTGTCCGAGGAAGAATTTCATCACGTTCCAAACCTGAGAGAACTACAACGTGAAAGCACGAAAAGCAAAAAAGTATCCGCATTCCCGGAAAGGAAGCTTTTAATACGAACTTTAAATTGAAATGTTTTAATGAAATTTATGAGTGTTTCACTTGCTGGAAATTAAATAGCCGAACTGCAGTATACTCTGAAATGTATTTTAAAAATTTATTCGTCGTGGATGATACATTCTCTAGTTTAAAAAATTCTGTTATTCAGGCAATTTAAGTCAAGTTCATCAGATTGTTCATAAAGTTTCAAAATTTTGTGAAAAAACTTCGTTATCTATGCAATGGTTCATCGTATTCCTTACATTTATGCTGTACATAGAACTGGTTTTATGTATTGAAAGGATGTCTAAATTGTATGACTATTCATCAGAGTGAATTGACATTAAATTAAAGGCTGTTCCGATTGGTGTACCTTTAATCAACATCTGAGAGAAACAGTTCACAAACTAAAAGAGAAGAAGAAATGAGCCATTACAGCAGAGAATCGTACAATTTAAATTCAAAGGAAAGAACATTCTTACAGAGAAAGTAGTAATTTAAATCATTGCTTCGTTCATTCGTGATTTATGTAAACGTAATAATAAAATTTGAAGTGTTTTACGCCAAATAACTGGATATGTGAAACGAATAATATTATTAATATGTAAGATTAAGATGTCGTCTCATAAAATATGCTGAATTTTGTTCAATTCAATGAAACGTTTATAATTTGCATAAATATTGTAAAATAACTAACACTTTTTAATGAGATTTTATCAGTCCAACTAATATTTCTTACAAATATATAAATTCGAATTGTAGAACTGTGAATATTTTTTGACGGAAGAAGCATAAAAATAATTTGTGATCAATTCAATTTATGTATTTTATTCAAATTGTACCTTTAACAAGTAGTGATAGCAATAGCATCATCGAATTCAAAGACCATTTTTTTAATGTATTTATAGGAAAAATGAATGGGCCAATATTTGATAGTTTTTGTCAATATGCGTTATTTTCAGAGATTTTTAACATTAATATTTTTAGGGCAAACATATTATTACAGGATTGGCCGAAACTCGTGACAAAAACTCGTGGTGGTTTATTTCGTACCTCAAAATACGTCGAAGTCATAGAATAAATGTTTTCGTATGAATCTTCGTTTAGAAAAATCTTTGGAAATTAAAGTGCGCGTGTACATGAATATTTAAAAAATTTGGTTGCATCATGTATGTTGCTGTAAATGTAAACTATTTGCTAATATTTAGTAGTAAACAAGATATATTGTCGCATCGCGACCAGAAAAATTCTTAACAACGGCTCAAGAACAAAATTGATTATGCCAAATTTTATTCCAGTGTAGGCGTTTTTTATTGAACTTCAAATTTAATTTCTTTTAAAACGAAGCTCTCTTTAAAAAGTGTACATACGTTGTCCTTTCGTTATGTTTTAAGGCATACAATCATGGTCTCTACACAAATGTATTTCCATCTCGAAATTCGTGTTAGACACCGTGAACATGTTAAACATTTAATATTAAATGTCATTGTACATTACACGAATGCCATGGTGATCACCGGTGACCGGCGCCTCAAATTTAATTTAATTAAATAATTAATTGACACACAATCCTGAGCAAACTTCCTACTGAAACAATAATGTAGGAACAGAAGAAGACTCAAATCGTTTTTTTCTTTAGGATTTATATAAAAAAATAGCTAATTATATTGTGCATAAATAGGTATGGCTGTTTTCACTGTGGTGCTCAAGGTGTTAAAAAAATTCAGTGAAATTGGTGATCCCGTTACCGTGACCTCTCATTATTACAATCTTTAAATTTTTACAACTGCAAGAATTTTTTAAATAATGGTTTGTATTATTTTTAACGACTTTCTTGTAGAGCCTAATTTACATATTCGTGTAATAACAGGTTGAATCAACATCAAGTTTACGTATAATGCTTGCGGATTTTCCAAAGTGATCAGATTGAAGAAGATACAACAAATAATAGTGATAGGAATTTTCATTTTTGAGTAATTAAAAAATAGTTTACAATCTATTAAGTTTTACTTACAACTATGAATACATAAATTTGTATTAATTTTCTCCAAATTTATAATCCTTCGAACGATACGTACATTGTTTCTATTCGTTAATCGATATGTTCTATTCTATGCTGTTTCCTGCTCGTGACAGTTGGTATGAACCTGTAAGTAAAAGTCAAGAAACGTAAGATAAATGATAAACCGAATGCTAATACAACGGTATATGTGTTCTCAACGCATTCTGTCACATGTGTCGTATTGCGAATGACACATCAAATTTGATATTTTTAAACTAATGCCAATATTCTGTATATCTTAATTAAAACAAGCGCCACAATAATAGTACAAAATGAATAGTTTATCATAATATAATTCAATATTTGTCTTTTTAATATTAGCTATTTATAAACACTTATTTCCACATGTCTGATTAGTTATGGGGTTTTCCAGTGCGGCACGGAAAGTGTTAACATATTGCGAAAGGTTTTCTCGAAAGTGAAGTTATGTGTAAAAAGTGGTTATGCTTATGCTAGCACCATGGATTTTGTTTCTCCTGATTCTATCATAAATCCGTCAGCACTTACTTTATACTTATTTTTATAACTTACAATTAGAGAAATTGTAAACGAGCTTTCTGTGAATATAACTGCATTGTCCTACTGATACATGAATTAGTATACAGCAATGCAGCGTAGAAGCTAAGCATTTAGGTGTAATAAACCATTGATTTACAGTATTGTTAGAATTCAATATTCTGTATTTTACTTGTAACGCTGTCTTTAAACTGCGTTGTGTAAGTAACGTAATAGCAATAATTTCACACTCGGATAACTTAAGAACAAGAAATTATCAAGGACAGCACTTTGTGTACAGAATCGTATGCAATATGCGAAACGAAATTCTTAACTAACTCACGTTGACAGCCACAGTGAAAACATCCATTGCTAGTCAGACACAATATAAATTTCCCTTTTCTGTATAAATCCTAAAGGAAAAAAAAAGGTTTAAGTATTCAGTATTGTACATACGTACCTATATTAGTGTTGCAATGTTAAATTTGCTCCAAATATAGCAAAAACCAATAGGTATTTAATTAAATAGAATTTGATACACCGGTCACCGGTGACCACCATGGTAGTCAACGTGTTAAGGTGTTTCAGGCATGTCAATTAGTGACTGTGAAAAAGTATATTTCGAATTTGTCACAGATGAGACATTAAGGTCTTAGTACCCAGTCGATTGCTACAAGTTCCTACGTAATTCCAGAGACCACATAGACTACTCTAACGTTTTATTCCTCCGTCCTCAATAACAATTGAAGCGTCGCAAACCCACCACTAGACACGCACAGGCAGTGATCCTAATATATAGACAACCTCTTTGATCTAGTTCTTTCATCACCTTCTACGTAAACCGACTTGCAGCCTGTATACTGTAAGCTACCCATTCCCATACGGGAATTGTAAAATGAAAAATGTCATATCTTCTTACATTTATTCCACATTTAACCCTTTGCGGGCTTATGTCGAGTCTGACTCGACGTCATATTTCGTTCAAGTCGGTCCTATGTCGAGCATAGGTATAGGAACTGTTGCCTATTTTAAAGCGATGCCAGTAATTTCAAGGATATTTGTCGTAGGGTTATGATTGTATGTACTTTGTTGAAAATTTCATACGAATAAAGATTAAATAATCTGCTACGGCGTTTTTTAAGCCCTAACCACGAGCAGCAGACTTTTTGTTTAAGCAAAAACGTACAATGATCTCAAGATCGTGTTGATATACAGATGGTCATATTAGTGCCGTCGAACTTTTGATCCCAAATAATTTATTGAAAAATTAATAAATAAATTTAACCATGCCTAGAAGAGGATAAAGATATATAAACTGTAAATTATAAACGGAAATAAACGATCTTTTGTTCATTAATATTGTATTTAATTTAAATACATTATTATAAATGTGTTGTTGTATTAGTTAGCTGCTGAAATATTGAAATAAAGGCAACCTACACGATACTGTTCGAAAGTGGCCAACTCAGTGCGGACCAGCTGGATGAAACGGCCAAAATAACTCGGACCGTAAAGGGTTAACACGTTGACTGTCGCAATGAAAACTGCCATACCTGGTCAAACATACCATAAGATCCCGTTTAAATATATATCAAGCAAAAAAAAGTAAGCATTCGATAGCATGGTTGTCGTCTTATACTATTATTATGACCTTGATACTACTCGGAATTTTATAAGAACTGTAGTTAGTTAATTAAATTTAATTTAAGATGTTAGGATGCTAGACAGTCAACGTGTTAAGTTCAATTCTGAAATTCAAACGACAAATATATATCAGGTGCTCCAGAAAGTACGCGCGGTTTTCGAAGAATAGAAGCGAATAAGTTTTTTGCCCATTTTTTCGTATTTTTAATTAGATAATCAATTATCGTTTATCTGAATAATTTTTTCTAAACGTGATGGAAGCTGATAAATCCCACTTTTATAATAATTCATATCTTTTGATTCGAAAAACTGTGTGATGGCGGTTTTTATATTGTTATCGTTTTGAAAGTTTTTATCAGTAAAATAGTTTTGCAATGATAAAAACAAATGGTATTTTATTGGAGGTAAGTCAAGTGAACATGGTAGACGAATTGAAGTTTCTCAACCAAGTTCAGTAATCTTTTGCAGTGTCTGTTTTGCATTATGTGGTCCCGCTTTATCTTGAAGGAACAGTACACCTTTGCGATTTGTTAATTTTGGTTGTTTCATCAAAAGTTTTGCCTGCACCCTGTCGAGTTGGGATGAATGTAAGTCTGCTGTAACGGTTTGGCCCGTTCGGAACAATTCAAAATGAACAATCTTAGTAGCTGTTCATCAAACGCACAATAACATTTTGTTGTGATGAAGTTTGAGTTTAGATGTGGATGGACTTGATCCCCAAGCAATAATCAATAATGTGGTTGCCTTTTATTTTCACAAGTGACCCATTTTTCAACACAAGTCAGCAAATTATCTAAAAGTGGTTCCTTTTTGTGGCAAAGAAACACCGAAACGCGTGTAGCAATTGAATCGATGAGTTGAATAACAGTACAAGTCCAAAAACCACATTTTGAAATATTTGAAAAAATAGCATCAGTTTTCGTGTATCATCAAAGCCATTAATTGTATAGTGCTGTTCCAATTTAAACACAGTTATGTTAACCCAGATGAATGTTCATATATGTCTAACTATAGTTAAACATTGTTCAATAATTTTCAATAATTGAAATAAAACCATTGGACTTGTACTGTTTTTCAACTCAAGCCACTTTTTAGATAGGAAATTTAAAAAATAACACAGTAGAAAAAAAAACATTTATTAACGTGCTTTAAACATAACTAAGGTAGAAATTATTTAATGAAAAGTAATTGTTAAACAGCTTGTTGAAACAGTAAAAATCCATGACTGATACTCATTAAACTGAAGGGATTACTGAAACACGAATATAGGTTAGTTTTTTTGCACCGTCTTTGGTCCCAACATGTAGTTTTATACATTTTACATTTATTTTTCAGATTGTTTGAAAATGACTAATTTTGGACTTATAGAACGGCCGCAGTTATTGATTTAACGGAGTCTCCGATTGATAACTCTGGAGAGTAGACAAATTTTCATGGACCTGTTCGAATCTTGTTAATAATTATATAAACTTGTAAATAAACCGTTAATAATTTAATATGTCTTGTGGCTGCACTCCCCGGTACAACAATATTTCTGGTCATCGCACAGCGTCTCGTAAGATTGGGACTCTTTTCGTCTATACATTGATTTCAGAAGACTAAATATGTTTTTTTTAAGTTTTCAATTTGTATTATACGCAGAAATGAAATTTCCAAAGAAAATGCGATTTTTTAAATTTATTTACACTAGTTACACATATGAAATATTGATCCACATTAGAGAATTTGTTCTATCCTCAGATCGACCTCAAATGTAAATGTTTTTAGTATTATACAATATTTTAAACGAATTAAATTGTAAACGAACAAACAATGTACATAAATAGTTATTTCTTACTGTTTAGTTCTCAAAAAGTACGCACAGTATATTTTTTCTTCGAATCAATTTTTCACTTTTTGTCCAGTCATTAACACGTTGACTGTCACAGTGATCACCTGTGACCGGAATTACTATATTTTTTAGAATGATTAAAATAAGATGAATGTCATCGACTAAAAACTTTTGAGCAACGTAAATAACTAGAGAACATTGTGAAATAAAAAGTGCGCTATTCAACAATTAAAACTTTTTATTAAAACATAATATTTTATAAAAATTAAATACTACGATGTACTATACCTAGAATTATGAAAATTCTATTGTGGCCCCAGGGCAGAACGTATAAAACTTGCGTGGCAATCAACGTGATAAGCATTGAACGAGACACTGTGCGTCGGTGAGCTGATGCAGTATCCATTTTCCCACTCCGTACACCTTCCCTAAACGCTGGAGTCGTGTGCGTAATGTTTCTTCACACATGTTAAATCTTTTGCTGAGAGTTTCACACGACGCTATTAGACCCCTCTCAGCAACCTCTTTTAATTCACCGTTATTCACGAGGCTTGATCGTCCATTCCGTAGTTCGTCTTCACGAGTCGCCTCGCTATTTTTAAACTTTTTAAGCAATTTTTATGCTGTCCGTTCACTCACAGTATTAATGCTGGAAGCTCGACAAATATTGTTGAAAGCTTCTGTAGCTTTAGCTCCAAGTTTATGCTCGTAAAGCAAACACGAGCGAATTGCTGTACTGGATACAAACATTTTGCACTATCTTTGAAGGAAGAAGTGAAGTGTACAGAACGAATACTTTCTGTAAATTGATGTATTTTTACTTGCCCTCGCTCTTACAAGCATAAAAATTGGTAAAACAATGAAAGCATTTGCAGGTGAAACGGTAAACCGACCGTGCGGAAAAAACTACATGTATTTTCTGGTATACCTAATAATTCAGACGCGGTTAAACACACCTGACTAGTTAAGCACGCTAGGTACTCTAAATCATAAGTATATCGTAAAACATACTAAGATACATTTCAACATTAAGCAATACACCGTATGACACAAAGTGATAGTGACGCGTGCTGTATAAATACACGCGAACATATACTTGTAAACTCATTGTGCAATTATTGGGTTGGTCAAAAAGTCTTCTCGCTTTTTTAAAGGAAATTCAAATACAAATTTTATATTTATAACTAAAACTATATTATAAAATGTATTGGCCGTTATTTTTTACTATCTTCTGCTATCTTTCAGGCAACTTCATAATACCATTCTCGAAAAATTCCCCACTTTTATTTTCGAAAAACTCCTCCAGACGCATTTTACAGGCTTCTTAATTTTCTGATTTTTCCCCTTAAGGATATTTGGTAGGGATCGAAATAAACGATAATCGGATGGTGCAATTTCCGGCGAGTATGTCGGGTGAGGTAAGATATCTCACCCAAGTTCTACCAATGTTTTACGTGCTGTCAAAGAGACGTGAGGTCTAGCGTTGTCTTCGTGGAACACAACACCCTTCCTGTTGATCAATTCTGGACGCTGTTTTTAATTTGTCCAATTGTGAACAGTATTTTTCCTAATTAATTGTTGCATTACTTGGCGAAAGTTCATAATAAAGGATACTCTTCCAATCCCACCGGGTGAAAGTATTCACACTTAAAGCGACGTGAATGTCACCTACTGACAAAAACAAGAAATCCTTTTGACCAACCTGATAGAAACACAAAAGACAGAATTCAAATTGGCACCTGTTTGTACAAAATTTACGAATCGAAAGATAAACATTATTGATAATTAAAGGGCTTCGATAAAAGTATTGCGGAATGAGGATTATTCATTTTCGGTCATTGCTAAACAGTTAAATATCTCTAAAGCAGCGGATGAACAAGCTATAAAATTTATTCTCGAGAATGGTTCTATAAGGCTGTATAAAACAATAATTCGAGAAAATCAAATTCTTCATCGCATTAAAAACTGCTGTACAAGTTTCCAGTGAAGCTGAGAATGAAATTTAGTAAAATTGGTGATTGAACAGTGCGAAGCCGACTAAATGCATTTAATCTAGTGGGTTCCATAGTTCACAAGTAGTCGTCCCTTTTCTAACGCAATAGAAAATTATTTATCATTACAATTTGCCAAAGAATATCCTTACTGGACTTTGGAAGACTGGTCAAAGGTTATCATCACAGATAAATCTGCCAATATACTTAATCCTAGGACGCTTTAGGTTTCAGATGGTTTAAGGTCATTTTGCGTCCACTTAAGCGAAAGTGTTAACAATTTTATTTTTCTTGTTCGAGGTATGTTTATTTATACAGGAAAGTAATATAAAACATCTAGGTACTTCTTATTGAAAAAATAAAATATCAATAACATCAAAATTAACGTTAGAACAAAAAGACATTTAACTTAAAAATATCTCTCGTACAAAGCTCCTATACAAATGCTTCTTTAAAAAAGAACTAACGTTTCGAATTCTGTGGACATTTTTTGATCCTCCCTTAAGCACCCGGTGTTAATGAATGAAGTATAATATTACACTATGTTAAATATAATATTAACTGCTATGGATTGGGAAAGCTTTGTAAACATTTTGGGAGCAAAGACATTACAGGTTGTTTGTCCTATTCATAAAATGAATGAAATTCTGGATCAGTGTATGTACAGGATGCGTGGAAATTGTATGTTACGACCATCATAGCGTGATTCTACTGTAGGATCGGCAAAAGGAAGCGACTGAGTGTAGCGCTAAGACAGGAAAAATCGGCTGGAATCGGCAATTAGCCGATGGCTTAGTGGTTAGAGCGCACGCTTGCAAGCAGAGAGAGGTCCCGGGTTCGATTCCCGATCCCTCCGGTCTGATTTTTCCTATTTAAAATTCCTACAAATTGGTGTCAGAAGTGGATGCGAGTTCCCCACGCGGCGATGGCGATGTCACGATGACGATGAAGCAGATGCGGTGTGCTGCTCCTCGAGCCTTAGCGACGAAGTTGTGACGTTGCGTTGAAAATTGTGTTGAATTTGCGTTGAAAAATTTGTGTTGAATCTGCGTTGACGTTGAAAGAGAATTTGTGAGTGGCCGAGGGCGGCCACGATCTGCAGGATGGCCGAATGTAGGATCGGCAAAAGGAAGCGACTGAGTGTCGCGGTAAGAGAGGAAAAATCGGCTAGAATCGGCAATTGGGCCGGTGGCTCAGTGGTTAGAGCGCACGCTTGCAAGTGGAGAGGTCCCGGGTTCGATTCCCGATCCCTCCGGTCTGATTTTTCCTATTTAAAATTCCTACACTACACTTTTGTATCGATGGACATTTGTTAAAAAAAATTGCCGCAAAATTCACCTTGACCTTGAAATTCAAGGTCAAATTGTTTTTTATTCGTATCGTATTCTACTCGCCGCGAGGACAAAAAGTCTGAAAGGAACCATCGGTCGCAACTCAACCGTCCTCTTGAAAAATGATGTTAAAGTTCCAATAACTGGTAATTATTTACAAAGCAGACGACCCCACCGATTTTTATGAAATTGAAATATGTTGTCAAGGTCAACATTCTAAACAACTTTTCCTTATACATGTAGCCACCGCTCGGCTTTAGTTTCTTAGATATTCGCAAAAATATATTCGATGCTATACATGATGTCCCACCTAACTTTGTCACCTGGAATATCTCGTTTGGTTTTGATAATATTAAAAAGTATCTCTTACTCGAAATTATATCGTGTTTGGTCTTATTTTAACCAGAAAAACCTCACAAATACGTTAGCAAAAGTTTAATTTAAAAAAATCAAAATTAAAAAAGTTTTATCTTTGCATTAGTATTGTCTCACTAACATCCGAGGTAGAATCAGGTTACACTACTCGTCCGTCGAACTTCTGAGTGCGTCAAGGGGAACCCCTCCCCCCGTGGTGGGGATGACTAGCGTGCACTTATGAAGTAGATCGATGCGGGCAGTTATCCAACTTTTACTGTATTAATAATATTATTCTGAGCTGACCTTAAGTAGCTGTCTGCCGTACACTGACATAATATAACGAAGTGTTAAAAATATTTTCACTTCATCCATCTTACTATTATAATAAAGAGATAGAGTTTGTTTGTATGTTCATACTACATCTCAAAAACTACTAAACCGATAGTTATGAAATTTTCATAATGGCGTCTTTGCATCTTTCGGAGTGCCACAGGCTATATTTTATCATGAAATAATTAATATATCGACAAAAAAAGCATATGAGGACTTTTTGTCGGCGTCTCGGCGAACCGTCTGCGGGGCACAGTTCACGCACAACCGCTAGGTGGCAATGCTCGGGGCCCGTGCGCTCGAAAAAGAATTCGCCCGGCTACAAGATATAAAGAAACAAAATATAATATTCCGAATTCTGTACGCAGGATAAATCGCGGGCGAAGCCGTGTCCAGGGCATGCTAATAAAAAATAACGTTATGTTACTTTTATGTTATACAAGACTGAAGGTTTTGCAAAAAGTTAAATAATGGAATGCAGTTTACGTTTATTTCTTAAACAGTTTGACGATTTTAAGTAACTGGCCATCACTGTACGTAGCCACAATGAAAATTTTATCTCTGAAATAGATGTAAACACACACCTTAACCATTTGTCCCATTATCTAATAAGTGTTCAACAAACACGAAATACATACATATGCCTTTGCCACTCCATCAGTTCAAACTCTTTCAAACTGAACGTGTTGTAAATAACAGTACAGAATCACAAATATCTTCAATTTATACCTTGAATATTCATCTTTAAAATACATAAACAAAGTATTTAATTAAATGTATTTCATTGATTTGCGTTACAGCATACTATTCAATATCCTCGCGTTTCATAATCGGCTTTACTACCCCAGAAATTCGTACATAAATCGCGGTGTTACAATATAACTACATCGCTATCAGATTTATATCGGAAGAGATGAGTGACAGTCTGTTATGCAAAATTCGGATAGTAATTCCAGATAATATTTCCTTCGTGCGTCATATATCGCCAAACTGTTTTGGAGTATTTTCTTATCAGATTTACTGTACGAATTTTGTTAACATCTTGGGTGCCACGCTGCGTTTGCTGAAAATTGGAAGCATTCTACATTTTTATATAGAATGAATATACCTCAAAATAATACGCATTTAATCAATAATATTTGTAAAATTCATAATCTTTCTATTGGTTCCATTACAGTTGCTTAGATGTATTTATGAGTGCTATACATGATCAAATAAGTAATTATTGAGTGTCACCCATATGTGGGTGACATAGTAGTCAAAGTGTTAAACAAGGTAGAATGAAATTTAAAAAAACAATGACAGACAAAGCAGTTTTACAAATTAGCACTTTACTCCTTATAATGTTTTAAAAAAATAATTATTGATACGAATTACTGTCCAACAGGAGTTTGACATTTTTTCTGACAATTTCTGCAAATGTTCTGTCAATATCAGGTCCCAAACTCGTAATAAGTATTTCCACAGTGATTTGTTATTGAATCTGAGGATTCATCTGTCCATCCGGACAGATAATTACTTAATTGATGCAATCCATAATACATGATCCATAATTACTTAATAGATCCAATCGTAACGTTCACATCTAGTCTTTGATCCTTTCAGCGCCAAGATTTGCGAAAAAAACGCCATGAGCTGAAATTGTCTACCATACAACACGCGTTAGACTGAATATTTCATTACTATAATATGCATGATGTCGATTGTTTAGTTATTTCAATGTTCTGAAGCTGCAAAATATGTAACAAAACAAATAGATTTTAATAAGATACTCAGAAGTAATAAATCGTCGAAATACACAAATTTATATCATACCATAAGCGTCTGAGCCCGGATCAGTAAAGTGGCCCGTAGAACACGATGCAAGATTTCTCGGAACTTACATACGTGTTCATAAAGATGATTTGCTAAAATTTCAAAAAGGTGGAAATTTGTATCTTTGTTTTTACTTATCCATTGCAATGAGCTTTACTTTTTTAACGCTATACATCGTCTTATTGTTAGAGGCAACTATCCAATTTTTCATAGTGTTTCGTTTCAGTGAAGTACTGTTTTCAAATTTTCTGTTGATAGTGTATTTGGTTCAGCTTTCTATCAAATTATTTTTCGACGTATGTTCATACATTTTCGTCTCTGTGCTGACGTACAATATACTTGCAACGTTTGTACTGAAACTGCCAGGCATCCCATATTTATTGCGTTTTCCATGCCAGAAGTCTACGGTAACTGAAATGTCGATTAAATACAGTTTCACAAAGAGATTAATGTACACGGACAGGATTTCGACAACACACAGAATTAACCGTGTTGTTGAACTTATGTTTAAACTGTACATTATGTGAAACTATCGAATTGCAATGTGCAAAAGAGTAGTACTATGTATTACGTATATAGTTTTGTTTCATTTGAATTATTCAGTGACAAAGTCGGATACTCTCGCGGACGAAAAGATGTCTCTTTCATCAATTGTAATGTTTGCTTAGAATCTCTTGGATAAACTATAAATAATGTCTTGTTATTACATGTAATATCAATTATAATTTTATAAACCAAATGTTTAACATTAGGTTTACGCACATTTCTTATGTACCTAGCTCTACGGACACGCGTCAAATTGACGCGTAAACGAAACCGCACATTTTCTTTAAAAACAACTTATTTTATTTAAAAACAATATATTGTACACTATTAACTTATAAATGAAACTATGTGATATTATATATTTATATAAAATTTATAATATTTAACATTATACAACATTACATTTATTCCGCACCTTTGTGAAATTCGAAATGCGTCAAAATGATGCGTCCCGTAAACCTAATGTTAATAAAGAAAACGTTATTAACCCTGCTGTTCTCCTTGGATCTACATGACCTGAAATGAAGATTACGTTTCCAGAGGTACTAAATATAGAGGTACTGTTTTTAAATATTTCCATTTAATATGCAGTGTATTTAAATTTTGCGTTTACTTCTTTAGTATTTCACATTTCTTAAGAATAAATTATTTCAAAATTTATTTAAATACATTGAATATTAAGAAGAAATATTTAAAAACATAGTACCTATGGAAACGTAATCTGCATTTCGGGTCATATAGACCCGAGGAGAATAGCAAGGTTAAATACTGAAATGGTTTCATTTTCTCTTGCTAGATTATGTTATAAATGTGTCGTGTCAAGAAAAAAATAAGGAGTAACAAGGACAGCGATTGATTAAATAAATTAAGAGTATTAGAACGCCGATTATCTGGTCAGGCTATGGGACAATTTACAATGTGTTAGTCCGATAATTCGTAATAATACACCGGTTATCGATTATCCGACCAAACTTTCAGATGAAAGAAATGTGTTTCTGCTGACATGTCCAGCTAATCGATCATCAGGGAATTAACGTTCGAATATGTGACGTTGTACTATATTAATATTTAAATTACTAAGCTTTATCTGTAGAATCCTAGCTAGATCAAGTGGAACTGTAATCTTTAGAAATTCAAATTCTCAACTTGAAAATGTTATTACCGCCCAAATTGTTTTATTAGCTACGCTACATGTAGAGCAGGTGTTACCAATTTTTAGTAATTTATAAAAATCTCACATGGCAGCACCTTAAGCATTGCAGAAATTAAACAATAGCGATCCGATATTCTTGGAATTGCACGGGTATTATAGGAGACAAGCACCCCTTCTGCGATACCTCACCTACTCTGCCCCTAAATGTTAGTACATTACTTCTACCAACAGATGATTTTTTTCAACTCAAAATCCGATAAGTCCCGCCTACGCAAACTGTGAATATAAACCCACACATACTGAATTGTTAGAACATTACCATCTCTTGAGACACGAACGTCTTCAAGGACTCACCATTTGTCTTCTAATCGTAACACAACAGATAAGCCCATATTCGCAGTTCTATGTCATTGACCAATCATTATCTTACATAAAAAAAAAGCTCACTCTTGCCGTATTAACACGTTTACAGCCACGTCGGTCACCGGTGACCGTCATTATTGATCACTGATTATGACTATTAGGGAGCGACTAAATACACTAGTAGACAGACCTGGGAACTTTTGAAATAACATTATTTGAAATATTATTTCAAATAACCTGTTATTTTATTTGATAATTATTTCGTTTTCGAAATACAACTGTTATTTTATTTCAAGAAATAATTTTGAAAATAATCATCTCGTATCTAAGATAATAAAATAATGAAATACTCATTCAATAGTTCAACTTATGTACTTCAATCGTATTGCGTTTACTTTTCTGACATAATGGTTTTATGCTTGGAGTGTTCATGTTCAATTCACACTCTTCTGTTCATACCCGAATAAATGTTTATACATAAATGTTACAACTTTTTTTTTATATATACATTTTTAACGTTGCTTTAACTTCTATGGTCATTAGCAACGCAGTACATTTGTTTACTTACATACTAAGCAGTTACAGTTATTGGTGTAATTTTGTGTTGAATAAATATTATATAAGTTTTATTAAGTTTTCTTCGGACTTTAAAATGTTATTTAAATCTTTAGGTAGGTCTGTATTCTCTCTAGCATGATCATAATTTTTACATTCAAGTATTAAATGTTTGATAGTAATTGGAACTTTGCATTCCTCGCATATGGGTGGGTCGCGTTTTTCTAGTATGTATGCATGTGTTATTGAAGTGTGGCCTATCCTAATTCTACTGATTAATGTTTGGACAGTACGATCTGAGGAGTTTGGAAACTTTTGCCATCCTATATCTCCCCCTTGTAGTTGGTATTTTTTACAGTACTGTTCTTGCAGCTTTTCAGGGACCTTTTTTTTATAGATAGAATTTACATGGTTTTTTAAGTCCCTACATGTAATACAGTGCGTACTGATAACTTTATCAGTTGTATTAGCTGCTAACTTTGCTGTTTTGTCAGCTTCTTCATTGCCTTTGATACCTATGTGAGATGGTATCCAGTATATTATTACAGACTTTCCTGCTTTTGTTGCTAATCGATATATATTCTGGATTTCCTGAATGAGTTGATTTGTAGATGTAATATCCCTGATAGCCGTAATAGCACTTTTTGAGTCGGAGAAAATTTGAAAAACTTTGTCGGGGGATCTATTAACAAAGTCCAATGCTTTTTTAAGGGCTAGTACTTCAGTGAAAAGAACAGAAAAAAGGTCATTCAGGCAGATTTATGCGGAATCGTTTGGTGTAATTATTGAGCAACCTGTGCCTTTTTCTGTTTTAGATACGTCAGTATATATGTTGCATGCGGTAATGTTTTCGTTGATATCTTCTAAATGCAGGGATTGTAGGATAGTGGGGTTTGTTGCGTCTTTAGGGTATTTTTCAAATTTCAAATTAGTTTCTATTTTAAGTTCATCCCAAGGTGGGATACTGTAAAGTTTTCTTTGGAAAACGGTTGGAAAGGAAAAATTTAATTCTTTTAGAATTTGTATCAATTTATAATACACGGGTTTAGGTGTCTGTGGATGTAGATCAAAGAATTTAGAGCTTCGGTCACTGAAAATGTTATTATGTACAGGATTATTTGTGGATGCAGCTACAGATGTGGCAAAATTTAATATGAGTAGGTTTCTTCTATTTTCTAGGGGCATTTCGCCGGATTCTAATAAAATCTTTAATGTGGGACTTGTGTAAAAAGCACCCGTTACTAATTTTAGCGATGTATTATTTATAGAGTCTAAGGTTTTTAAAACAGATTTTTTTGCTGAGCCATACATAATTGATCCGTACTCGAGTTTGGCACGTATTATAGATTTGTAAATGTTTAGGAGGACTGTGTGGTCAGCTCCCCATTTTGAGGATGCGATTGATTTAAGGATCGACATTCGTTTTTTACATTCATCTTTTAGGGTTGTTATATGTGGCTGCCAAGAACATTTTTCATCAAAGTAGTTTGATTTTATTTTCAGTCTTAATAATTAAATTACCTGCACAGAAAAGTGTAAAGCCATCGGCAAAAAGTAGACATTTAACCGGAGGACCTATAATGGATGTTATCTCATTTATAGCTACTAAAAACAGGCTGATACTGATTGTGAGTACCGAACCTTGTGGTACGCCGTTAGTTAGTATGAATTCTTGGGAAGTCTCGCCGTTGATTTTCGTTTTTAAGACCCTATTTTTTAGAAAATTATAAATAAAAGCTAGCATTTTACCCCTAATGTTATTTTTAAACAGTATTTCAATTATTCTGTCTTTCCAAACCACTAAGGCTTTTCTCCACTCATTCGGGAAAGTTTTAGTGTTCCAAATGTAGTTATATAGTTTTATTAGATATTCAAGTACTACTTCGGGTAATTAAATTAGGAGAGCATTCGGAATATTATCTGGGCCTGGACTAGTATTTTTACAGTTATACAGTACGTTTTTAAGTTCGGATATAGATATTTCTCTGTTAAAGGGTTCGTCAAAATCCTGGAAAATTTGATTTTCCGCGATATTTTTAAACGTGGAATTTTTTAATAAATTCTCGGTCAAAATTTGAGTCACTGGAGTTTTTCGCAAATGTAGTTCCTAGTGTATTAGCAAGATCTATCGGATTAGTTATAGTGTTGTTTTGTTCGTCTACAAGGCTGTTTATATTGGTGGTTCGTGGCGTTCCACGTACTCTATTAATTTTATCCCAGATTTCTTTTGTTGGGGTATGGACTGTAATGGAACTAACGCATTTTTTCCAGGGTTATCTTTTGCTCTCTTTTATTATTCTCCGTGCTATGACTCTGTGTCTTTTATAGTTTATTAGATTTTCAGGTGTTGGGTGTTTGCGAAATTGATAAAAAGCTTGTTTATAATTTTTAGTTGCTTTATCGCATTCATTATTCCACCATGGAACATTTCTCTTCTTTGAGCTATTAGAGGTATTGTTGGTTTTCGGAATTGAGTGGTGGGCTGCTTCTAGAATTATGTTGGTGAATTTTTCTACTAGTTCATCTACTTTATCGTTTGTTTCCCTTAACGGATCCTTTAGAGTTTGGATATTTTTTGTAATTTCAGCGTGATATATTGGCGAATTAGTTTTTTCAATTATCCATTTCTGTTTTACCGGCCTATCTGGGAGTTGTCTTAAAGTGTAGTGTGGAATGCGTTTGGTCAGGAATATGGGAAAGTGGTCACTATCGTATGGTGTGGACAAGATTTCCCATTCCCAAATGTGTGCTATTCGGCTAGAGCATACGGCTAGATCGATTGCACTTAAAAGACCATTAGCAGTATTAAAGGTGAGTAGGTGAACCAGAATTTAGTAAAACAAGGTCTGAGTTATCGATTAATTTTTCAATGATGTCACCTCTCTGGTCGTTTTTGTATGAACCCCATAGAGTACTATGTGCGTTAAAGTCACCGACGAGCATGAATGGTTTTGGGAGCTGATTAAGAATGTCTGTAAGTTCTGTTGGATTTAGGTTGTGGCTATTTGGTTAATAGAGATTGCAAATTGTTATTTTGATAGGAGTTGATATTTGGATGGCAACAGCTTCCAGACTTGTTTCGATTGGAATTACATGATATGTGAAATTGTGTTTAACATATATCGCGACACTACCGCTAGCTCTAGATGTGGTAACTCGATTTTGATAGTGTACTGTATAGTTCTTTATATTTTTAACAAAAGTGTTTTTAAAATTTGTTTCTTGTAGACATATGATATCTGGGTTCTTAGTGTTAATTAATAAGTTTTCGAGTATTTGTATCATACCGTTTACATTCCATTGGATGATGGTAGTGTCCATTTTGCGCGTATTCTTATTCTTAGTGTCTTCTTTTTTTGCTGTTTTTGTTCGGTTTAGTAGGGCTTATATTAATTCCTTACTTGCACTATGTATTATCACTGTCCGATTCGGCGGTCCAGCACGGGGAGGTGTCATGAGGGGAAATCTTCTTTTTACCTTCGTTGCTTGTTGTGCCTGTTCTTTCTTCATTCAGTTTCTTGATCAGCCGGTGCAGTCTGTTCTTGATACTTCTCTCCTTTAAGAGTGGGTATATTTCCGATATCATGTGTGTTAGGGCGTTTATGTCAGGTGTGTAGTCCTTTGCAATGTTTATTGGGTTTTCTATTCCAAATGTATTTTCTAGAAAACTTTTGAATTGTTCGTAATTAAGTATGAAGTTGTTACTTGTGTCGTCCAAAACGGATTTTGCAGTTTGGAGCATGTCTTCGATTTTATTGATCATCTTTGTTAATGATTGGCTGCGTTTCGGTTTCTTTTTCAGTATAATGGTAGTAGTACCCTTTCTCCGGTGAGTGGAATAGTCATTTGAATTTTATGTTAGTAATTTATCAGTATCGAGGTAATTATCAGTAATGCTTCCTGTGGTCGTGGATAGCGGTATTTTTCCTGTAGAGGATACATGTTCTTCTACTATCATTTCATTTAATTCGACGTTGATGACAGTATTGTTATTTTTTCCAGGGGTATTGTCAGTCGGTTTGTTATTATTGTTGTCGGCATTTTCATTTGTTCGACTGTTGCTATGTGTGGTTATTATTTCAAGGCTTTTATTACACTGTTTTGCTACATGTCCTTCTTTGCACAGAAAACATGATACTTTATCAGTAGAGACAAAATATCCGATATTGGGTTTGGTTTCATCATAATTGATGGTAAAAGATTTCGGAATTTTAGTGACATCATTTGGATTTACATACATTTGCCTTCGGAAGCTTAGTACATGACTAAAATCTGGTTCGTGGATACCTGCTCTAAGGAAGGATAGTTTTGATGTTATTCTTATATTATTTTTTATGAAGATTTGTTCAATGTGTTCGTGCGGTATTGTCGGTGATACATTGGAGAGTATTATTCTCTCCGATGGGACGATGAGAGGTCTTACTACTACATTGACGTTGTTGATTGTAATAGACTTGTGTTTGGTAGTTGTTAGAGAGTCAATTAAGAAAAACTCTACGGCGGGGCAATTTGCAGAATATTTTTACAGCTACGTGACACTTAGGAAATTTTACAGATTAGCACGGTCACCAGTTACAATGTCACCTCTGCAGTAAGGCCCTGCCGTAAAGCTATTTGGTCCCAAGGGGTGACTCGGCCTCGAAACCTCTTTAACGGTTTTAGCGACAGCGAGACACCACGTGGCAATTTTGGGAAATACCCCAGAGTTGCCAAGTTGCCATCCACCCTCAGGCCCACCGCGCGAGAGACTCTGTTCCCCTCCTCCATGTACCACGCTAAGGGCGTAATGGAAGGCAGAACACGAGTCTTTAAAACCGGCAAACAGGGCAAAACAGACTGAGTAGAGACAGTTACATCTAGACAGTAGAAACAGTTATATCTAGACAGAGTAAAACAGTTATATCTAGATAGAGTAAAACAGTTATATCTAGACAGAGTAAAACAGTTATATCTAGACAGAAAGATAGTTATATCTAGGCAGTAGAAACAGTTATATCTAGAGAGTATAAACAGTTATAGCTAGACAGAAACAGCTAAATTCTAAAAGAGAGTCTCGTGACTACAACCTGCACACACACACACTCATCTCACACATTCACACAAGAAATAGAATAAACAGATTCAAACGCAAACGTGTCACTTCAATATACGGTCCCAAGCCGTTCAACTTGGGTGGTCCTTCATCATAGAAATTAGACGGCACGCAGTGCAATAAACAGGGCTCGACCAAACCCTAACAGTAGTAAGGCTTTGTACCGTATCCTTGCTGTCAAGATACAAACATATTCGGCCGTTTGAAATTCGAGAAATGAAACGAATAGCTTTAGGTCCAGTTATTTTACCTATTATAGTGGCATATTCTTTAATTAAAATTCCTTCAATGGCATCAACTATGATTCCCCGTTCTTTGGTGGGGAACATCTTGTTCGTTATCGCGGATGCGTACGATTGTTTGTCGTTTACTGCAGTAATGGAATTATTCCATTCGGGAACTTGACTGTTACCGTCAAAAATGAGATCCCTGTACTCAGAAATCCCACTTTGTTGCTTTTCACCGTTGTTCATAGTGTGTTCATAATGAACACTCTATGTATTTCCGAGTCTAATTGAGGACACAGTTCACAGAACTTTACACAACACAGTTATATACAAATACACTGGGTATGACTTGGAACTCGCGAGCGATCTAATTTTACGTCTATTCAGTTTGACTGCTTAGACACGACTGGTTACAACTTTTGTTTGAGGATCATCAACCACTTACAGTCTTGGAAACACGTTTTCCTGAAGAATAACAAACCCCTTCCGTTTTCCGCACCAATAGAACGATTATTTTCTTTTGCAACTATATTAGGTGGTCCCAGACAAAAATCTCTTACTGATGAGCTTTTTGAAGAGAGAGTTTTGCTCAAAGCAAATTTTTGTAAAAATTTCTTGAAATAAAATCTTTCAGTTGAATTACTTTGATGATTATTTCTTTTGCCAAATTTTAAATAACGAAATAATGAAGTTATTTATTATTTGAAATCGATATTCTCTATATTTTTAAATAACAGTATACAAAATAATGGACTGAAATATTAATTCAAGTAGCTATTTGTTATTTTCATGTCAAATAAAATTTGCCCAGGTCTGCTAGTAGGTACTAGAAAGTCGTATAATATTGGGAGTAATATTTTGTACAATATTGTAGGAAATCGTGAAAAATAGGGACCGCGGCACTGGGACCCGAACCCGGGTCTCCTGCGTTCGTAGCCGGTCACCATACTCAGTGTGGCGGTTTGTTGGAGGATTTTAACCCTCGAACACCGAATGCTTGAGCCACGGCGCGGAGTCCGAATGCCGGGTCATTTTGGCCCATAGTGAATGTTGAGACATATTTGTTCATTTTGAAGGAAAGTGTTGTAATAAATTTTGCTGTCATTATTTTTTAGCATTATTTTATTATTTGCTAGAACTTTATTAGATAGAACTTTGCTAGATACACTTATTCTTTGCTGCGATACTGAATACTGACGCGCAACATCCATTGAATTTCCATCCGCTGCAACAGTGTCGATTCGTCATTGTTTCTGTTAGAGCGACGAGATGACAGTCGACTGTTGCAACAGGCGAACTACGGGACGGGTCAAAATGACCCGGCATTCGGTGTGCGAGGGTTAATAGAGTGAAGGTGGATAGGGAGGAAAAACGTTAAGAGAACGTTTCGTCCTGGGTCTGCTAGTTGGACTCATCAGTAAGCCTACACTAGCAGACCCGTGTCTTAGACGCGGGATAATTATAGAAAATTTGAATGGTGTATAATATAGGAATTTAAAGTAAAGCGGGAACTTGTATATACGTCTTGCGTCGATTTGCCCTCTGATGGCTCTGATGGCGAGTGTAGGGAGTATCACTACTCCATTACGCCAACGTCAGTCCGCTGACATCCCTACTACCACGACTCCATTTAATGGGCTTGGACGTTTCAATTCCACAATCTTGATGTATAATTCAATGTTATAATCCAACATCATATTTCATTATTCTTATTCCAAATAATGCGACTGGTGTGAACGGGAAGTCATCTCAATTACGATTGGCAGCGAATGTGTTCAATTACTAGAAAAGCAGCGGATTTTTTTTACTGCAAGAAACTACTGTTTTATCACGAATCTGCATCGCAACAGAGCTGTTTTAGTTCATGTTTGATAAAAGGACACATGACAGAGATTGTATTGTTATAACAATATCAACATAAGAACTGAAGAATACTGTTGCGACCCAGTTTGACGAAATAATCCTCGAGGGTTTAGCAGATTATTGTATAGAGCTTATGATATAAATCAAATTGTTTTATTAATATAGAGTAACTTGAACATCGCTCACTTCTCCAAGTCAATAACGATTGACGTACGCGTTAGTGACATCAAACGCTGCCGTACAGTTTATAGCGTCTAAACCCAAAAACTCATTTGCGAGCAACTTCCTAAACATTTGGTGAGCATGCTGTCAATATTCGAGAATATTACTTCCAACAATAGCTTGGACAGTCCTACGAGGAACAAAAGACACCCTCTCGCAGCACCAGAAGGTTCGCCCATTAAGTATCGCAGGTACTGCGTCGCGATGCCTCCTTCCTTCAAGCATCGTATACCCTTCCTCGATTATTGGCAGATCTCACCAGCTAATCACCGATCAACAAATTCTTTGTAAAAGCTCCACCCGCCACAACCGAACATATTTATGATGATACACTGGCCTTAGCGTCACTTACATTCACATCGGCAACTCGCACACATCGAGATCATACTCACACTCATGTACTCACCTCGTTCAATCATTCACACTTCGATCAGTTCTGTACCAAATTACAATAAACATCATCTAGTCAGCAACAATTGAACGTGAGTCATTTTTCAAAACGGCTCCAACACGTTGAGTTGCTTGGAGATATATAACGCTTACGTTATACTACATCATATATCAGAGCGCTCAATGAAGTGACCCTGTTCATCCACCAACCGGCGCTCCACAGACGCATCATAAGCTCGTAAAACGGTACGGTAGTACATGAGGAATTCTTGGGTCAGCATCTCGGACTCTCGCCATTCCAAGTCATGATGACCTGGCTATACGAGTAGCTAAGCGCCCAGCGATATTCCGAAAATCCCCAAACGATGGTTGGTTACATTCACTCGCGCTTTGCATCTAAAAAGTGTATAAGTAACTCGCATTTTGTACATATATTTAGATCTAACATAAGCAACACGTAATGTTGTACAAGTTGTACAATATGTACATTTTGTTTAACACGTTCGCTACCACCATTCAGTTGGAAAACCGTCCTCCACAGATCACGATATATTTTTTTGCAGTTCTACTATATTAACATTATATTAATTAATCTATTATGTCAGTCATATTAAATACAACGTATCTTGTATAATGTGCTACTCTGTTCAAAAAGTTCGTAGAATGATTTCTTCGCTGTTATCTCAGCGACGCTGCAACGGTCTGGCCGGTAGAGGTTTACAGTATATGGTCTTATCTATATACAGATTAAATTTCATGAGTCTATGATGAACCATTCGCTTATGGCAACGACTTTAGTATGCCTATGTTTTATTCGGCCGTCAGACGTCTCGAAAAATGTCTAGCGATCAGTTGAAAGAACAACGCATTAATGTGAAATTTCTCGTGAAAGTCGGGAAGAAAGGGACTGAAGTGGTTGATATGTTAAGAAAAGTGTATGGAGAGAGTGCTATGATGCCAGCAAGCGTTTACAAATGGGTCAAAAGATTTCAGGAAGGAAGGGAAGACGTGGAAGACGATTCTCGTGAGGGCCGACCTTCCACCTCGCACAACGATGAGAACATTGAACATGTTCATAAACGTGTGCTGTCAAATCGACGTATTAATATCCGTACCATCGCTTAGGTAGCGTTTATTCCATTTTAAAAAATGAATTGTGGAAAGGAAATCGGTGCATTCTCCACCACGATAACGCACCGGCACACGCGTCCATTCGTGTGCGTGAATTTTTCGCTCGTTTTGGCATCACTGTTCTAGATCACCCTCCGCATTCACCTGATCTTGTCCCGTGTGACTTTTTTTTACTCCCAAAAATAAAAAATGTCATCCGTGGGGCTCATTTTGACAATATTGACGTCATAAAACAAGAAACGACGAGGGGGCTAAACAACATTGCACAAAGAGAGTTCCAGCATTGTTTTGAACAATGGAAACGCCACTGGAGTAATTGTATATACAGTAAACTCCCGTATAACGCGAGTTCCTACACGCGCTAAAGATATTGCAACGACTTTTTTCATATAACGCGATTCTCGTACAATGCGCTATACAATAAAATGTAGGAATTCCCGTTTACTTTAGTCGAGCATAGCATAGCTTGTTATCTCCATGGTTACTGTATTCAGAAGGGGACTATTTTGAAGGGGATACCATTAATTTGGAAGAAACTTAAAACGTCGAATTGTGGCAAGATAATTCTACGAACTTTTTGAACAGAGTAGTACATGAAAAATATATTAAAGTGGCCAACTGAATAGTCTAGAAAATGCATTACATACATGTATATGTATATTACACTCATTCCATATTAGGTGTAACACATCATTTTGAAGAAAGTGGTGCATTCGTACTGTTACATAACATATGACGTATATGAAACAGCGGTCTTTATTGAGAATTAGTGCGTCACAGATTAATAACATATGGTAGCAATGTAGTAACATATTTTTTCAAACGCAAAGACAGCTCTCAAGCACTTTCCACATCAATCGTTGAACCACTCCCACAAGATTAATTCGATGTTTAAAGTATTCACAGAAACTTGGATAATTTGTTTCGAGAAATGCTTAAAGCAACATGTAAATTATAAGGCACTAGCATGCTCTGGACACGGCGTCGATCGCGATTTTTCTCCGCATAGAATTCGGAATATTATGTTTTTTTTCCTTATATCTTATAGCCCGTTGAATTTTCTTTTGGGCGCGCGGGCGCCAACCTTTGCCACCTAGCGGCTGTAAGTGAATTATGCCCCTGTTCACCAACATGCCAACAGCAAATAGTATCATGTTCGTTATCTCGATATATTATTTATTTCGCGATAAAATGTAACCTATGACACTTCGGAAAATGTAAAGAAACTGTTGTGAAAATTTCATAACAAACGGTTTAGTAGTTTTTGAGATTTTTGCGAACATATACACAAACTCTGTCTCTTTATTATTATAGTATGTAAAATAAGATAAGATAAATATAATTCTATAATTAAAACACTAAATGGAATAAAATTGAAGTATTAATTGTTTATAATAAAGAAATTAATATATAAATACATACGTATTGTATAAGTACACAAATTAACTGTGTTTTTCAGTTTTAGTCCTGATTGTAAGTAAAAATAAAATATGAAAATTACCGCAGTACATGTATAAAAGGTTGTTCTTCTCTTTAACTATTTCCGATAGTTAGATAGAAGAATGTGGTTAATAAATGTACCTCTGTGTTCTATGGGCAACTAATTGCGAACGTACAGACGACTGAAACGAGTTTATTTTAATAAAAAGTAAAAATACATACTAAAACGTACATTTTTCATTATGAATTTAATTCCATTTGAGTAAACAGTCTTCGGTACATACAATCAATAGTTTATGAAACGTCTTTTTTATAATATTATCGGTTTTAATAAATTAGCAATGTTTTTCAAACAAAAATCTGTCAAAAACCAATTAAATATTACGTTACAAATATGGAGTGCACTTTGTGCACACACTTGAAATTTTTAGTATTAGACTTGGGCACTTTTGAAATAACGTTATTTGAAATATTATTTTAAAGAACACATTATTTTACTTTATGGTTATTTCGTTTGTAAAATAATGTAAAACTTCATAATAATCAGTTTAGTAGTTTTTGAGATTTTTGCGAACATACAAGCAAACTCTGTCCCTTTATTACAGTAGTAAGATTCACTTCATGAACAAGGTTTTTTATATTTACAATATCAATTTTTCAAAATAAATAAAACAACGTTTGCTGCTTTAAATGTTCATAGAAATGATCTAATAAAGAAGTCGAAGTATGTGAAGACATAACGTATTCATAAACGTGAATAAAAAATATTGTACATAACGGCAATGTTTTTAATCGGATACAAGGGAAAAATATGGTAAAATCTTTAATTCGAATCAAATTTTAATTTTTGTTATTTATGAAATATGTTCTGAGCACACATTTCCATTTTAAAGCAAATTTCAATTTTGAATCGCACAGAATTCCATACATTTGTAAAAAGCATCGATTTATGTATATCGAATCTTTTCAGTCAGCGTGTACACACCGTTTTCAATCTGTTAAATCATTATTTGATTTAAAGCAGCTTTCGTGCAAGAGCTGGTTTCAAACGTTTTATGAAGAATATCGCAGATTAAATTTTTTGATATGGATGGTTTTCGATGTGATACTAAAGTATTTTCGTCAAAATATGTACGAGATATAAAACAACTTGTTCCCTTGTTCCAAATAGTCTAAGACTTTTGCACAAACCCTGTATCTCTAAATTTTGTGAACCTGTTCTTTAAATCATGCTGTTGATAAATCTAGTTTATAATGCATATTAACTTGTACAGTTTAAATTCTATCACTTTGCTGTTGTATATTATACTAATGTGCTGTAAACATTTAGACAACTAGGAGATTCTTGTATGATAGATTGTACAAATACAGATTACAAGAAAGGAAACAAAAGGAGATTAAAAAATGCGATGTGTTAACAGTTACATGAAACTATAAAACTGAGATACTGTTATTTCCTGAATTGGTGTACAAAAACATAGTGTACACTACAAAAACTAGGCTCATTTCTGGTAATATCCCAAGTTAAAGGAAAAGAAATTTCCAACCCAACCACGGACTTTTTTTATGTTTTCAATGTGTTAACGCCAGCGGCGGGCTTGGTTTATGGCACGGCCAAATCTTTTTATGTGCTTCAGGACATCCGTGAAGTCCACATCTGGTCGCCAAAGGCTAGGCAAAATTAATTTGCAGGGCGGCCAGGAAAAACTAATTTTCGGTGCATTTGAATGCCGAAGTGCCGAGTCATAAATGCAACCACCCGAAGGGTAACGGTAGGCCCGCTCGGGACAGTTCAACGGGACTCGCGAGCGAGCCCGCGCTCAGGGGAAAATCTCGCTGTTGCCAAACTTCCGTCCACCGACGACAACCCCACCCACGCTCTACGGTCCCCTCCACTCCATGAAAATGTTACTGGAAGGGAGGGAAGAGCCTTCGTCGTTGATTTTTGTAAATCTAAAAATATAGTTGTTTAGAAAGCTCCGAGGAGCACACATAGTTGATTAGAACGCTCCGAGGAGCACATATAGTTGTTTAGAAAGCTCCGAGGAGCACATATAGTTGTTTAGAACGCTCCGAGGAGCACATTAGTTAGTAACATAGAACGCTCTCAGCAGCACACGGAACGCTCTGAGCAGCACACTAGACTTTGTGTAACCGTAGCTTCCACACAAGCTTTAGAACATAGTTTGAACGAGCACCCCGCTCACATCTTTGTAAAGTACAATACACGTTTCTTTAGTAAAAACTTTACATTTTGTCCTTCCGCCACAAGGAAGGTGGTCCTTCGAGTTAGTTCAAAATAATACTTAGTCGGCACACCACGTGCAAACGCCAACAAGGCCCGAACGATTCTTTAATCGACCACGGGCGTTAACAGAATGTTTCATTGAACTAAAGATATTCTGATCCTCAAACTTTGCACTGTTTCGAATATGAAAGTAGCAGTCATAAAAGAATAAAGTACATGGTAAAACTCAATTTAACTAATTACTCTTTTAAAAGAGATGTTAAGTTGAAACTAATTAAACGCTCTCCCTTATATAACTATTACATCATATACATCATAATACAGAAATAGTTGTAGCGGCACTTCCCGACATCGCCAGCAGAGGGTTCAGCGGCGCACCGACTTTCCCGCAAGTCCACGACCATCCTGCGCTCTGTATATATACTCCTACGACCTGACCCTCACTATCCCGCGTCTAAGGCACGGGCCTGCTAGGTAGCCTTACTGTGACGAGTCCACTAGCAGGCCCCGGACGAAACGCTCTATCCTCTTTCCTCCTTCCTTTCTTTTCCGAAATCCCTGCGCAGCACCTCCGCTTCATAGTCAATTATTCTTATAAAAATAAATTCTTACATTGTATACAATAATATGAAAACAAATAATCCACAAATAAAGTAAACTAATTCAACCACGGTATACCTAATGTGCACAGCATGTATTTGCTTCATTTCCGTAAATACTTAAAAATAAATTTTTACGTAGTTTTCATCATATTATGACTATTACAAATAAAGGAATTTCTTCAACACTCAAAGAACAGGTATTTATTAAATCAAAGAAGGAAGACTATCTATTGAAAACTTACTTGTCTAATTACCTTATTACTGTCTTGTATTAATCACTTGTTATAACTAAGAATATCATCATCATCTTGTACCAATTCTTTGTTTTATACGGTACATGTACATGTTATAATATGACATTGCTGTTATACATAAAATGTAATTTTATTAATAAATTTGTTTTTAATATTATAGGTAAATTATGAAAGAGAATTTCATACGTATGCATGTACATATAAAATCAGAAATTGATAGGTACGTGAATCAAAAACTTATTTATTCTTTTACTTATTGTTCATATTTTTTTGTTTAAGTAATCTGAATTGAATTTCTGTAGTATACATTGCGATTATTAGAGAGAACTCAGAAAAAATTAAATATACAAAATGTGCACTGTGTTTTCACATAGTGTTATGAATTTTACTGTCTCCCATATAGTGGAATAAGACTCCGTAGAAAAATAAAAGAGACGGAAACACGTTTTAAAAATAACAGTCCATTAAACATAAATAAGCTGTGAGTCTGGCAGAGAATTTAATTTTTGATTATATAATGTCGTCAGACTTTCTTGTCGTAATAGTGGTTTGTTCGTGACATCAGGTTCTTTTAACGACAGTTGAATACAGTATTGTTCATTTCTTCGGAAGAATGCAGCAATTTATTCTTTATTTATTTTCCAGAAGCAGAACCGTTTGCTATTCCAAAGTATGTACATATTTATGCCTCGCGTTATGATTGTTACCTAATATTTACCTTTCATCCTGAACTTTTCCCCCGTTTGGATTACTGTGAATATAGAATGTAATACATCTTTTAATGTATCATCTGAATAAATGAGTATAATTTTGTAATGATTTCATTCAATTGTTGCCGCGCTATTAATCTTATTATACTAAATAGTATGTATTATTTCTTTAAATATACATACTTATTTCCATTTCTTTTGAATTACCAGTATATTCTACGGTAAATTATTATGCCCACATTTACGTACTAAGTAATTTAACCATACATTCATAAGGCAGCGTGGACACCAATCAGAGTTTCATTACAATTATTTTACTATGATTTTATGAATTTTATTATAATTAATTGTTTACACGGCATTTGAAAGTTATTTGCAATCATTCATGTAAATCAGATTTCACGCATGGAACTCATCACATGCTGTTACCGGGTATCAGATGGGGTGCCAGAATTTGGCCAGAAGCAGCAATAATCTAGAGACAATATCTCTGTTTCGAAATACATCATTCATCGTATACATATGTATGTCAGCGGCGAGGCATTTTAGGGCTGGTTCGGGGACGAATAGCCCAACGCTATTTAGCTTTCCCCTAATTTATGATTGGCCGAGGTTTCAATCCGAACCTCGATACTGGATACTTGGACAAACGTTCACTGTGAAGACAATAGCTAGTGGCTCGAAGCCACGTAGTACATAGCTGTTGAGTGTCGATGATTGCTTGTTTACAGCTCCGTCTACACTGGCAAACAACTTGTGACATTTATTGCGCAATAAACTTGCATGAGTGTCTATACTACGGCAACTTTTGCGCAAATTATCGCCTACAAGTAGTTGTGACAGTTCCAGTACGTTTCGAAATAAAGCCAAACTTTCAGAAAGCGGATTGCCGGGCGTTTACACTACGAGAGTTTTAACTTGTTTAGATAAACTGACGCAAGCGAACTGGACTTGCTGGCTTCACTCACGGGTGTGTCCACATGGTGTTGACATCAACTCTCGCAATAAATGTCGCAAGTTTTTTACTAGTGTAGACGGGGCTTAAAAGAGGTGTAAAAGACTTTAAAGATAACAAGTGACCCAACGTTGCATTGCCCTTTGAATATGTATGTATTGGGTTGAGTCACAAGTAATTTCCCAAATATAGCAGATTTTTTATTCTTAAAAATTCAAGTAGTTTATCTATGCAACTGATCTTCGTTCCATAACAGAAAGTAAACAGCCCAGAAACTTAAACATGCTGCAGAAGTAACAGAAAGTACTCTCGAATAAATGATTTAATAAATTAACAGATATAAAATGGAAGTTATTTACAACTCAACCTAATACATCGTTCCAAAGAACCTAGCCACGGAGTGGGAAGGCATCATGAGGGACAGCGTGCGACTTACCCCAGAACCGTCATGGAACGTGTTTCTTAATTTTTGGCCTGACTATCCGATTAATTTCTAACATGTATGAACACTGTGGGTGTAGCTATCAGCTACAAAAGTAATTGTCGCCAACTCGACACGGTCGCCAGTCTTGCTGTTTTTTAAGAAACACTTGGAGTTCTTTTTAATTAAAAATGCTGGGACACGGCACTATGTCGAAGACCAGCGGTCCGCATCCTCAATGGCCTATAGACGTGCCATAATCCGTAAATATCTGAACGGCCTACGAAGCAAATCGTAACGGCACACATGCCACGGAATTTCCGCGTCGTTGCTAAACCTCTGTCAGCTGAAATACGCTCCACCTGTATCGTCGGATCCCCGCCCCTACAGAAGCGTGATAAGGGCGCACAGGAAGGAAGGACGCGATTTGACTGATTAACTGATTGGTTAATGTCGACACCGAAACTTAACCAGTCAGCTAACGGTAGAAATAGTGAAGTGCTGAAAAATCTTCCAAATAAAGTAGAGTCAAATTGGAACGCGCCGATCTTGCAAGTAAGCGGGTATTTCGGATACTCTCGTAGTACAATTGAAGAGTACTTGTAGAAAATACTGTAAGTGCTAAAAATTTTTATTTTATTAAATATTTTTTTAAGAAGAAGACTGATAAAAAAATGTCCCAAAAAAGTTTCTATTTTTTACCCGTAGAATAAGAATCTGCAAAGAAAAATATGATTTCCGTTTGAAAAAAGAAAGTTGACCTTCAAATAAACTTGAAGACACCGAAGAAATAAAAAATAAATAAGATTGTTGTATTTCCCCCTGGAAACTGTGGAACTTTTGTATGTTTACATTTTTCCCAAAACTGCGCTGTTTTCGAGATATTTAGTTTTGAAGTTTTCAAACGAACACACGGTATACAATATCGTACAGTATCTTGTTTACCCTAAACTATATAAATTAGAGAAGATTAACATCAATGTAGATATTTACGTTCATGTACTTTAACACTTTGACTACCACACTGGGTTGCTGAAAATGACAAACTTTCTAAATTTTTATACAAAATGAATATAACCTTAAATTACATCCATTTTTATCGATAATATTAGTAAGTTTCGCAATTTTTGTACTGGTTCTATTAACACGTTCGCTACCAACGTCACATATATGTGACGCGTCGATTCTGTTTTGAGAGGTCGACGTCACACATGTGTGACACAGATAATTGATAAAAATAAAGCATGGTCTGTAGTTGGCGTTTTTCTCGAATCGACTATGGTAGCGAACGTGTTCATGAGAGTTTTGACATTTTATTGACACATTATAGTGTGTCTGACCAGGTGTGGGAGTTTCCACTGTGGTAGTCAACGTGTTTAACTTTATTAAATGTAACTTTTAATACTATACATGTAGGATCGGCAAAAGGAAGCGACTGAGTGTCGCGCTGAGAGAGGAAAAATCGGCTGGAATCGGCAATTGGGCCGGTGGCTCAGTGGTTAGAGCGCACGCTTGCAAGCGGAGAGGTCCCGGGTTCGATTCCCGATCCCTCCGGTCTGATTTTTCCTATGTAAAATTCCTACATACATGATCAAATACATAATGATTGACTCTAATAGTAAGTATCACCCAATAATTGACGTGGCAGTCAAAGTGTTAAGATAGACTGCTGTATGACATTAAAGGTAATGCTGTCAATAATTTATCCATCTCCAGGTCATGATGGTGACCAAATTATCACAAATTCAATAAAGGTTCTGAACGTCTTGTAGTAGTTGTAATAGAGTACAAAGGCCCTTTGTCAAAGCGTTACAACCCTAAGTCTAGGGAGATGGTTTCGATCGAACTCGAGACATGTTTGGCAAGACGTTTCCGTGAAACTAGTATAACCCGCTCGCAATTTGAAGATCTCATTGGCTACTTCACGTGGCGTGCATGATCTTTTGTTCCTGATAATAAAAATAAAGTGAAAGGACGAATCGGCAGCTCGATCTCACAATTTGATAGATAACGATAACGATTTAGACATAACCGCTCGTGTTGCGCCACCTATGTTCACCGAAGAGCAAAACTGATTTAACGTAAAATTAGGCTTAATTAGAAAAATTATCGGGAATATAAGGGCCATTTAGTGCAGTTTTAATATTTGGGTTCAGTTAGGAAAAATTAGAATGATGATTATGTATTGAGGGATTGCGTCCGTTCCGAATTATAAGTCTGGCTAACAAAATTTATTCATATTTTAATAGAATATACAGGGTTCCTGATTACCTTATCTAATTTCAACCACATGAAAAATGTTTTATACATAATTTGAATAATTTCAAAGGGCGATGGAAACTTTTTCAGAGCGTCATACTCCAGAATTTTCGATGTCACCCGTGTTCTTTGTACATGGAAGCTCAATTTTTTTTCTCTTATACAGGATAACCCATTTTAATCTATAAATGCTAATATTTCAGAAACTACATTGAATTGAAAAACCTGCGTTTGAGGGACTAAATCAGATGGAGAGGGACACTAGTACGTTCAGGTGTAACTTCGCTAAATGCAAGCGTTAAGGTACTTTCGAGGTCAGTTGGGTTTCTTGAAACGACACCTAGTATATTTTTTTTCTACAAAATGATCGAGCGCAGCGAGACGAATTGAACCTTATATATGGCATGATTGTACTGAAAAATACAGCCGCAAAACATTTTTTTTTATGTATATATTCAGTAGCAATCAGAATACATAATTTTATAGGCTAATGTGTTGGCTTGCGAACTACGTAGCTCCATTAAACTACGTGATGAGAATTCCACCAGTGAGAAGTCTTCTTTGTCCTTCTTTCAGGTCTGCGGGCCATTTTCTTTTAAGTCTTCTATCGTTGTGTATATCCAGTAGTGGGAGCAATAGCGTGGTGGTATGACGATATTTTCTCACGATACTTTGTACTTCTTTCTTTGATGACGTACTTTGATCATACGTAATATTTTTCGACTGACATCTTCGTATGATAGCTACACTTCACTTACTGACACATTCCCACAGCTCGATTCCGTATACCCAAATCGGTCTGATGATGGTTTTATATATGAGAATTTTATTTTCTAGTGGCATTTTGGACTTTCTACCCATTAACCTGTACAGGTCTTTTGTTTTTAAATCTATTTGTTTGCGTTTTTTTACTATGTGTTCCTTCCAGGTGAGTCTACTATCCATATGCATCCCTAGGTATTTTGTGCTCGAAGACTGAGGGATTACTATATTGTTTAAATAAACTAGAGGACACTGTTCTCTTCTTATGGTGAAATTTACTTGCACGGATATGGTCTCATTTATCTTGATTTTCCATTCCTCAATCCAAAATTGTATTTTGTATACAATGTAATTGAAATACAATGCAACTGAATTACAGCTCAGAACTCTGAAGAAGTAAGATAAATGTTTATATTTAGCTTTCATGTCTATACTCGTTTCATGTCTATAATAATTTCTTTTCTGTTTGAAACCTTTACGTGGTTTTTTCCACCTCTTACTACCTCTCAATTCGTAACTCTGATTCAATTACATTGTACCTTGTAATTGTACTTCAATTGCAATTACGAATTGCATCGTAATTTAATTGAATGAGAGATCTGAATTATGAATTATAATCTCATGGAATACAATGTAATTGAGTTACTTTGTAATTATAATTCATGGAGTAATTCAATTGTAATTCTGCACAACTCTGTCTGGTGGTTGGTAGATCTGTACGACAAAACATAAATGAACATTCCATTTGATGAAGTAACATAGGCATCTCGCATTGATCGTTACGCCTTCTAGTAGCAACCCTCAAATGTCCCCAATTTCCGGTGGCAAATAGTTATCCATTTTGTTTGCTGTTATAAATGATACTAGCACAATAGTAAGAAATCACTCGTTACTGTTAGGATAGCGAAACTTATGTTTTTCTACCTTCGACGGTAATAAATTAATAAGACCTTGAAATTAATACTTTTTGCTATTGAATAATTTTCCACATCCGGTACAAAGCAGTTGAAAACCCAATGCCTTTTTATTTGCGCGCCAGTAAATGGGAACTGTAGATTTTTCCAATCCTGTCACTGCAGGTATGTACATTGGAAGTGTTCATTTTTCCAATCGTTTCATCGCATGTATGTAAGTATTGGAAATGTACGTTTTCCAATACTTTCATTGCACGTAGATTTAATAGAAGGTTCTGGTCAAGCTTCAAAGCATCGATTAATTAATTATTTTTAAAATCTTAAACTTTTTAAGAATACGCGTTTCACTGAATTTCCGAAGTTATAGGCATTTGATCAATAGCGGGTGCACGGGTAAAACTAAGTATTTAAAATTGCATCGTAAGTTGAATAACAGTACAAGTCCAAGAACCACATTTTGAGATAGTCGAAAAGATAGTGTCACTTTTCAACAGTCAGTTATACTAAGCCAAACGAATGTTTAGATACGCCTAACTATGGTTAAACCTTATTTATTAATTTTTAACAATTCAAATAATACCATTGGACTTGTATTGTTTTTCAACTCAACCCACTTTTCAGTTAGGAAATTTAAAAAATAACACAGTAGTAAAAAAAACATTTATTAACTTGCTTTAAACATAATCGAAGAAATTATTCCATGAAAAGTGATTGTTAGACAGATTGTTGAAACAGTACAAATCCATAACAGATACTGTTTTTACACTCATTAAACTGAAAGGACTACTGAAACACGAGTATAGGGTACTTCTTTGCACTACTTTTGGTGCCAACATATAGCTCTATGTATATTACATTTAGTTTTGAGATTGTTTGAAAATGACTAATTTCGTACTTGTACTGTTCTTCAACTTGCCGATTCAATTATAAACGCCGTTTTTCCTAAGACGCTGTTTTTTAATTTGTTGGGAAACATATCTCGAAAGGTATTAATCAATTCAATTGCGACTGTTTTATTTTAAAGAATGTGCTTTTTACTGGGTGGTTAACCTCTAACATTTCAAAATTGTTTAAAATTTGTATTTTTGAAAGGCGTTGAAAATGAAGAAAAATTAGAGTAAGATTGATTTTAAACTTGAAGTGTCTCCATTTTGTTAAAAATTGTTTTTTTTTTGTTATTATTAAATGTTAGCCCAATCGGAAATTTTGTGCCCTTTAATAATTTGGCATAGTTTTTATATCTGGCCAACGGTTTAGGAATTAGACATACCACTGTTTTGGGGTATTTTCTTTAGGCCTCACAAATTCATTTGTATTTTAGTGCCTTCTACAATGGTGAATTAAAAATTTCTATAGTTTACAACGTCCTTAACATGTAGAATGCCAGAACTCTCAATAAATTATCCGTCATAGATTTTTTCTATTAATTCCTAAAAATGACTATCTTTGAGTATCCTTCCCTTAGAGAACGATTAATCATCATGAGCTTTGTCACATAATCTCCTGATGTATTAATACACAAAAGTAAAGTTATTTTGTCCTTAGCAGCCGTAAACCTAACAAGACGTTTTACATTTTGCGACATGTACGTGCGTTGTGGCATTTGCACCCAAAATATTATAAAACAGTTTCGCCAGCGTTAAACACTCGATGTCCTGCGTAACCTCCTCCATCTGTAATTTTGGGAAGTTCTTGGAAACTCCTGGCAGTTCTTTGCTTCGGCTCATAATTTCGGATGTCGCTACTTTCGAATTTATGCGGTTCATCAGAAGAACTATTTTCAACTTCTTCTAAATGAGTATAAATGTATATCTTGGTAGAAAAGGGGGCAATGTCCAATTTACAACTTTTAGGGAGAAGCTGAACATTGGCCCTTTTCATTGTAATACATGTAATACATTGGCCCCTTGAGAATGTTACTAATTTTACTTGGAATAGTGCAAGGACAGTGACTCTTTCTTTTATGATAACGTTCATGATTTTGATTTGAATGGTGAATAAAACTCAAACGTAATAATTTTAGATATTGGCCCTTTTTCTACCAAGGTACAGAAATATTTCATGCCATTCCTTGCATTGGATAATTATTCAATAAAATATTGTTTTGATTGTAAACATTCTTTTGCATGGATCGATTTACTTGAATTCAATGATTTAGCAAAAGCTGTACCTTTTATTTTGTTTTCATTTTTCTTCATTTTTCAAATTGTTCATTCATTGAAATTTAATTCCTTGACAATGGTTATTAATTTATCGCCAGGTTTCTGCCAATCCGTATCTTGTAATTTTTATTCTAGGAATATAAACTTTCTGTCCAGGTTAGGTCATGTTGAAATTTTAGTAGTCATAGGTAAAAAAGACATATTATTTTGTATGACATAAAAATTGCAAAATAATGGCTTACTCGCATAATGAATCAGTAATTTTTTTTAACTAACAATAAGTGAAACCTTATTTAAAGTAACACGATCAATTCCGATTAAAGGACAACTGAATTCCCACAAGATCTCAATGCCACTATGTTAAAAAGTACTACACTTAACTGCAAAAAATATGCACAAATTGGAATACTCGTTTTTTACTGCACTTTGAAATTTATCTACATTTACACGGAAGCTGCTTTCATTTTTTAATCAAGTTATACAGAAACCCGTTGTACTTTAATTTCGTACTGGTGTAACTGCTTCTCCTTACCCGGTCATCTACCATTTAAATTAGAAATTTAATTTCCTTTTGTAATTTAGAACTTCTGGAAATTTAGATTAACAGTGAGCATTCGAAGTAATTAGGAAAATCGGTTTAGTCGTAGAATTTAAATTTTCTCGACGAGTCTGACCTGGCAATTATCAGATTCATTAAAAGTGACAAAAGTCATGTCGATTGTGACAGTAAAAACGTTATTTAGTTTTCTTAGTTCTGGTAAATAATTTTATTTATGTCCTATCGCGCTATGCCCATTACTTTTCGCATTCAGTCTACTTATTAGAATGACAAGACAATCGACGTGATACATTGCCTGTATTATGTTTTTGTAACCCTAAAGTTTCCTTGCCATTTGTCCGGCTGGACATGTGGCAAGTTCTTACATTTTGATGAAGGGTAACATGGGGATGACACACTCATTGAAGTAACATCTCTACAAAGGTGTTCCATAGAACATCTGAAGGTGCATTACGAGGTCTTGCGGGTGTTTCTTGTTCAAGCTTCTGGGAACAGTGTTGGTATGCAGGGTATTAGCCAACTGGTTTGAATGTTTTGCTGTTCTTGATTTTTGTCTCTCGGATAATCTGGGTATTTCTGCCTGGACAGTGTGAATCTATAAATCTTCGCGTACCTCTTCATTTGTGACGTATCACGATGCGGCAACTATTGTTCGCAGTACAGTAGAACCTCAATTATCCGAACACTGGCCATCCAAAAATTAACCTTCATGCATGTATGACTGAGGAGTTACCATTATCATTAGTGACACTACGTATCTAATTTCACACAACTATGTATTTTATATTCTAAAATAAAATTATAATTTTTATGCAAAACATGGTTACAATGTGAGTCATCCTTTCACCAATTATAGTTCGGATAATCGAGGTTTCACTGTATAATTCATTGCATGGCTTCCATTTTGATATGCCCCATAGTCGTCTGCCGTATTTCCAAATGGGTTTTATTATGATTTTATAAATTAGATCCTGGTGGCTAACCAGGCTGCTTCTTGGATGATTTATGTCATATAGTCTACTGCGTTTTCTATATGTTCGGGAGTGTTTAGTGGTATTTTACAATTCAACTTTTTGTTCATTATTGTTCTGAACGCTTCCCAGTTCGTGCTGTTATTACTTGGGGTGGCGGTGTACTCTTTTAGAACTGGCTTTTGCACGCAATTTGTAAATATGAGTGAATGATCAGAGCTTAGATCGGAGCTACAGGATCATTTAACCACTTGGGTTGGAATAATGTCTCTCACACGTGATAGCTATTTCGGCCTAAAAGTGAATTACACGTGTCCCACTCGTGGTCTGACCTATTCACTTTGATAACGGTTTTACGTATTAAATAGACGCTTATGGTCCACGTAGTCATCGATTAAATTTCAACGCAAGTGGTTAATGTGCGTCGTGTTCAGGCCTTTGATTATAGCAAAATCAATAGGTCTAGTGTTATCTCATATGCTCTTGGCTTGTACGTGGGTTCGCCACTTGATAACAATGCTAGTGATATTTTCCATGACGTACAATAGTGTTGTACCCTTGGTGATGTCATTTTCGACCCTCCGAGTCGATATTTGGCATTGTAGTCTCCTGCAAGTAAGAATTTGTTACCTAGAGTTTGAGAAAAGTTTTTCTATTGTTCCGGTGAGGGTTTATGCTTTGGGGGAGAGTAAATGGCCGATAATTGGATCGTTCCATTTGAGCCTTCTATTTTTACTGTCATTGCCTGGGGGTAACCGTGTGTAGTAGTACTGCTTAGGTAGTGTCTAATGTCGTTTTTTTATATTCATAGCGCTTCTTTCACGTGGTTTCTCAGATAGATGTTTGGTGTCATCTCATAGTATAATATGACATTTTTTCGTAGTTTTTGTTTCTGAAAGGAGTTTTCGAAACCAACATAATATCAATTTCATGTGTGCAAATAAATACTTTGAGTTTTTGCAATCTTTATTGTAGTTCATTGCTGTACCATGCCGCTACTTTGAGTGTCGGATCTATTATTTATTGTTGACACGTTGGTTGCTATGGGGGTCACCGATGACCGACATATTGAATTGTATTGAACCCTTTGAGCGCTGAAAGTTTCGAGAAAAAGCGTGCACTACGTGCTGAAGTTTTCCACGGTAGAACACGTGTTAAACAGAATATTTCGTTATAATAATATGGTTAGTATTGATTATTCAATTGTTTTAACGCTCCAGAACTACGAAATATGTAACGAAACAAATACATTTTAATAATATAAGCTGAGATGATAATTTATCCGAAGACATAGGTTTATAACACACAATGAACGGCTGGGCCTGGACCAGTGCGGTGACTCGTAGCGCACGGTGAACGATGTTTCGGAGCGCATATATGGGTTCATAGCGCTGAAAGAGTTAATTAAATAATTACTACTTTTATTAAAATTTTTTATAGAATTAATATTGTAATAAGACTAGAAGGCCGAGACTGTGCAATTAAATAGTTACATATTTTTCGTCTTCGTGATTTATGTTTGAAACGGGATATCATAGTATGTTTGACCAGGTATGGGAGGTTTCACTGTGGCAGTCAACATGTTAACAACGATTTTGGATAGTAGTTCTATCATGGTAATTATTTATTAGGTATGTTGTTGTAGCAGTTTAGATTGTTCTGTTAGCCTATTCGTGTGTTGTAGCAGTTTAGATTGTTCTGTTAGCCTATTCGTGATAAGGGTAATTATTGACTTTAGGGCACACATTACCGATTTCAATGATTTTCAAATATGTTATCAGGATCATGATACTGACAAGGGAATATATCCAACCCGTACACGCCAATTTTGATGAAATTTATGTGGGAGATAGTTCGCAGAAAAATATTCGACACGTATTTTTTTTTATCAGCAATCGTCCAGGTTGAAGGGGTGATATCAGCCCTCAAAGTTGAGGGTTGAAACCGTATTTTTTGGTATATCTCGGAAACTAACGGGTCTAGGAAAATGATTTTTTTTTAAATTGTGTGTTTTTGAGTGGGGAAGATATTGGTATAAAAAAATTTAAGAAAAAATCATTTGTTTAAAAAATATATTAAAAATTTTTATTTTTTTATCGATTTTTCTTGCAAAATGTTAATCCATTTTAATGTAAACTTGGGTATGTGAACTATGGACCAAAATAGAGAATACGTGTTTTTGGAATTTTTTGTTGTTTGTCATTTAACAATAATTATAAGATGTATAATTTTCTTCCATTTTGTGCGAAAAAAAGTATTCGTGCACGTTTTGTAGAAGGTATCATAAACTTTTGCAATGTTTTGAACGCTAATACTGTGTTATATATATGTTCAGGATGTTCCAGATCTCAACCGAAAAATATTGCCAACATGTTTGGGAGGTCATTTCGAGCAAAAAATGTTATATACACCATGGGTCGATTCGTTTTCGTTTTTCGAGATATGAAAGAGGAAAGTTTTATAAAACACAAGTAATCAGATGCATTCAAGCAACTTAATTTTTAATGATAATCATTTATCTCATGAAATCGAGGGTGTATTTAGATGGAAAATCTGATACGCGTGATGAATTGATAGCAAAAATCAGAGAGACATCAGAGAGACTGCTATTACCGTCAATAATGATCTTGCTAATATTCAGTGAATGCGGTCCATGGAAGCACGCCTATTTACGGGAATAGAGACAAGAGGTGATCATTTTGAACAATTTGTGTAAATCAGTCTATACCAGTATAAATCAGTGTAAAAGATAGTTTGAAATACATGATTATCATTAAAAATTAAGTTGCTTGAATGCATCTGATTACTTGTGATTTATAAAACTTTCCTCTTTCATATCTCGAAAACGAAAACGAATCGACCCATGGTGTATATAACATTTTTTGCTCGAAATGACCTCCCAAACATGTGGACAAAGTTTTTCGGTTGAGATCTGGAACATCCTGTATATACATATGTCCCTTACAGCGGTGATTAGTACCGCGACACACTTATACCTGCGGTACCTCCTCTGGCTATTGAAGGAACAACATCCAACATATATATAACACAGTATTAGCGTTCAAAACATTGCAAAAGTTTATGATACCTTCTACAAAACGTGCACGAATACTTTTTTTCGCACAAAATGGAAGAAAATTATACATCTTATAATTATTGTTAAATGACAAACAACAAAAAATTCCAAAAACACGTATTCTCTATTTTGGTCCATAGTTCACATACCCAAGTTTACATTAAAATGGATTAACATTTTGCAAGAAAAATCGATAAAAAAATAAAAATTTTTAATATATTTTTTAAACAAATGATTTTTCTTAAATTTTTTTATACCAATATCTTCCCCACTCAAAAACACACAATTTAAAAAAAAATCATTTTCCTAGACCCGTTAGTTTCCGAGATATACCAAAAAATACGGTTTCAACCCTCAACTTTGAGGGCTGATATCACCCCTTCAACCTGGACGATTGCCGATAAAAAAAATACGTGTCGAATATTTTTCTGCGAGCTACCTCCCATATAAATTTCATCAAAATCGGCGTGTACGGGTTGGATATGTTCCCTTGTAAGTAATTTCACTTGTAAATATAACCGCCGCTCGGCTTCAGTTTTCGAGATATTCATAAAAATATTTGATATTCTTTAGTTTGGTGTTGGTTAGGTTTGAGTTAGGTTGCATTGGGTATTTGTGTTATTACGATATAGCCAGGATGATAACCAGATTATGACTGTAAATACGGAACAGACTCGTGACATATTAAACATTAAATATTTCGTAACTATTTATTTTAGGGCACACCTCACCGATTTTGATGACCTTGAAATATGTTGTCAAGGTCGACATTTTGAATAACTTTTCCCTACACATATAACCACCCCTCGGCCTTAGTTTCCGAATTACATGAAAGAATATTTTTGAAATTTCTTACTTTGATTTTAGGTTTGGATTAGTTTTGGGTTAGATTTAGTAAAAAAAAAAGAAATGTAACTGCACTATATATTAAACATTATTCTGTATTATTATTAATGGAAATTGAAAAAATTTCAGCCATTATATAAAAAAATGCAACTATTCTTTTACTGAAGTCGTGTTGTCTTCGAAACAAAAATTCAGCTATGTAACCAACATAATGTTCTTTCCGGGTTCCATATCGTCGAATATTGGCTCTAGTTTCACGCCAAGCACTTTCGACATTTTAGGTATGTGCCCCACTATTTGAATCGATGAAATTCGATTGAAATATCTCATCTATGGCTGTTTACAAACGAAATTGTGTCGCGGGATACCTCATCCATAGTTCCGAAGCATTTACACCAATATTACTTTGCCACAAACCGAATATATGGTGCGAAAAATATTTTTGCGTATAACTCGAAAACTAAGGCCAAGCGGCGGTTATATGTACAGAGAAAAATTATTCAGAATGTTGAACTTGACAACATATTTCTAGGTCATTAAAATCGGTGAGGTGTGCTCTAAAGTAAATAATTACCGTGATAAGTTCTGCATTTTTGACGGATTGAACCAGAAATTGTTTTAATTCTGTCATTCCTTTTTCTAGATAATTGTTTGGGTGAATGACAGTGTTTTGGCCTTGTTACGATGCGTGAGACGTGGGAGCGTATCCAGAGGTTACTTGTTCATAGATTCTTTCACTTATGTTTAGATTTCGGTTGGAGTTAGGTGAGGGGGTTGGCGAGGACGTGGATACTGTTGTGGGTGATGAGGGATTATTGTTCGTTTCTATTAGGAATAGTTCTCTTTTTTCTTAGAATGGGAAATAGCTTCTGCTGTACTTGTTTTCCAATTGTGCAACTTTTGCAGTTTACAGGGTGACTCCTACGACAGTTGTACCACTTTATTTTTTCTTATTGTAGACACTGCGATGCTAGGTGGTTTCCTGCACGTTTGACATAGGCTGGCAATCTATGGCAGTAATTTCTTGTACGGCCACATGCTTGGCAGCAAATCATTGTGGTATGTCACGTTTCGGCCTCGGTGATTCAAATCTCATTATTGTATTTAATAATTTTTCTATATTATATATTTCTTTATTGTTATCTTTTGGTTCGAGTTCGATGACAAAGAGAGTTAGCAGTTGTTAGGTGTCGAATTAGGTTATGTATTTTATAGTTCTGCAAGTGCGGTTGAATTGTTGTAATTCCTTGAAACTTTTATTTGCCTTTCTTTTCGGGTGGGTGCCTTGAACTGCTGCTTTGTAGCTTCGGTTTGTTTGTACCTGATATGTGTGAAAATTAGTGTTTTTATTTTTCACTGCGTTGACAACTTTGCTGTACATTTCAGGTGACTTGAGTTGCAATTTCATTTGGTTTTCTTTTAGCTGTTCCATAGTGAAGTTGTCGTGTTCAACTCCGCAAGCTCCCTGTAGGAATTTTAACACGGAGCAAGATTTTACTTTCCGACTTTATTGTATAATAGTGTGTGATGAGACGACTTACAAAGTGACAAGTGAGGAACTGTAGAATTCTCGTCTCAAAAACTTATTGTGTAATAACACTTATTACAGTGACTGTAATGACGAAGTGATAAGGTGACAAAGTTCAAAAGTTCTGAGATTCTTAGATTCTCCTTAGACTCCGCCGGTGGCTTCTTTTATAACCTTGTGAATTTCCTCTCCTAAACTTCGGAAACTTCGTGATGGTGGAGAATGTGTCAATACTCGACAGTCATTGGTTTCACATTTTGCTTCTTCATCCTCTCGGGGTGTCTAGAAAAGGGTAATGGATGACGTCCTAAAGTATCTGAGGACCACCAAGGTTCTAAGTACGTGACAAAGGCTGACAAATGTGAAGTGAAATGCGCGCTGAAATTTGAGATTTCGAGACATCGAGGCATCGGAAAGTATATAATAAATAACTGTATACAACTTTAGGTTCCCGATGCTCAAGATCCCTGGCGTCGTCCTACGTCGTCCACTCAGATGGTCCTCAGACCCTTCCTGAGAGGCCTTACTGTTCAGAACTCCAAACGGTGTGCTTTCGAAGGGTGCTGGATTTGAACTATGTGTGTCTCGAATTTTCGGTTCAAGGAAAAGTATCATACATTCCGGTTGGTTGGTTCCCATATTTTGGGGATGGTTATGTATTCTTTCTTTGCTGAAGACAGTGAGAGGGTGGTCGACGAGGTTAAGTTCTGCAACCCCGCGTTGACCTTTGAGAGGCTACCCTGAGGTGGCAGATTTATAACCTTAGGCTTCACTAACTGGGCTAGCGTTGAAATGCATTTCTTGCCAAGCTACTCCCTTTTGGTCAATACGTGCACTGCAAGGACCGAAGTTTTGACAATAATGCGTTATGTTCTGCACAAAAATACGGAGTATCCGACAGTTGTTACCTACTTGTTCGAGTAGTTCTAACAAGGGATCGGTAATTGTTGCCTGTATGTAAATAGGTGGCGGTTTTTCTGATTTGATTGGTGTAGTTGTGTTGGTTAACACGTCATTTGATTCTGACAGAGCAGTGTATACGTTATTTATGGGTATCTCTTGTAACCACTTTTCTGTGTGTAAATCGGCTACGGTATTTAATATTTTATTACCTGGTTTGAGTTTCCTTCTTTTCGACATACCTAATTCACACTTGGAGTATATTGGTTTATGTGAGTTCATTTCAACTTCATTAATAATAATGTCCTCTTTTTCTTGCGACATGTATGCAGCTTCCTCAATTTTTGAAAATTTTAGCAGTATGTATTGTGTCATTTCTGACTGGAGTTCCGTGCTGTTATCAACGCACGGTTACCCGCCAGAATACACAGTTTCACTGACCAGTTTGTGTACACATGGATTTCGAATTGTACTGGTGGTAACTGTGTATTCGGTGTTTGTGTGTGTATAACTCATGAGCGATGTAAACAGACGTCTAGTCGGTTCAATGGCTTCGTGAGAACTATACTATGTTTTAGCACATGTGAGTGCACAGAGTACGACCTTCAGGGGCCTTGTTTCGATCTTAATACAATAATACAGCACATCAGAATACAATCGAATGTCGATTATCGTAACTAATAGGGAGACAAACAAGTTCCAATAAGCGGTTCTTCGGATAATGGGGCTAGAAGAATCTTTGCGAATATATCATAAAACGACTGGAAATAAAACAATTTTAAAATCTGGATGTTTATTACGTGAAGAAGTACATGATAAACGAAATATAGAAAATAAGTTAATCCTTTTTAGATATAGCCAAATGTCGGATTCCTTCTGAAATAAAAATTTGTATTGCATCTATTTCTTTTTGTGTTTTTGCCCATCTTAATGCAATATCCAATGCATTTGCAGCTTCGCGGTGCAGTAGGGTAGTACATGATTCCGCCATGTCTTTATCTGTGTCAGTACTTTCTTCTGCAAGAATGGATGAAACAATATCATCATGATTCATAATTTCATATCCCGGATTATTTTGATCTATTTTCAACAATTCCTCAATATCATCGTAGTTACAGTCTTCAAATCCAGGTATATTGAGTGCCAAATTTTCCACTTCATTATGACCAGTTTCAATTTTGTTTACATTGTCATTTAACCCCTTGCCGTACAAAGTTTGCTATTCCAGTCCCAGAGTGCCGTGATAAATGAGAAGCGTCTATCAGCACATGCAGTTCACTTTTAACTATCTTTTGAAAGTCAATCTGTGCTGCATTGCAAAACTTTAAAGAATTTGCACAAAAGTTAGACTCGTATTTGTAATGTATCAATCATATTCTGTGTCACGAGTGAGACTCGTTATTGTACGGCAAGGGGTTAACACGTTCCGTGCTGCGTGAGTCGTATGCGCCCCACGCACCAAATTCGATTATTCTAAATAAATGGTAATATTCTTTATATTCCACTTAAACCGAACGCCACAATAATACCGCCATAATAATAATAATAAACGTTATGTATTTATAGAAACCTATTTTCACGCGTCTGACTAGTTATGGAATTTTTCACTGTGGCATGGAACGTGTTAATATTGTCCAAAGCAAGTGCCAAATACTAGGTTTTTAAATTATAATTGCATTGCAATTCATAAAGACTTACTCACAAGGTAAAATTATTAGTTTATTTGCATTTTTCCTTAGCTTCGCGGTCTTGACCCCCCTTCCCCTACCTATTTCTTTGTGGCATAAAAAGAACTACATACGTCTTTTCCGCCAGCCTGTATATAAGGTGGACCACTAACTTTCTCCGGCTGAAATATCTCCGCTGTTTTTAATAATACGAAAAAATATTACTTACAAAAGTTGTATGGTGTTAAGAAGAACGTAGTATGGCCCAACCAGTTTTCCTCTGGGTGCAGTCCTAGAAGAGATTTGAACATCATTTCTATTTTTTTAATGGGATGCTATATTTTTTCTAACGCTGTGTGATAGCCAGTGTTGAGACGATTTTAGCAAGCTATACTAGAGGACACTCAGTCATTGAAGATCGTAAAATAATTATTACTTTTGAATTATGGAATCGCGGATACCTCTTATAGTCACTGGAATTATTCTAATAAATGCTGTAACGACTCATTGACTCTTACTTTGTATACAAACAGGTAGTAATAACAGATTTACGTAATGTATTATTCGAACGTAAACATTGTGGCATTTTATAATTTTGCGTGGAAAACTGGTAGTTAGTAACAATTGATTGCTGTGTCAAATATCGCAGCAATAATCAAGATGAAGTTTCTTTTTGAAAATCAAATAAATATAAGCCTCATTTATGGGGAACCTCAACAAAATTCGGTAAGACCAGAAACTTTGAATGTCGTACGGTATCCATATCGTATGCATTCTTCACATCGGTTGTTTCAAAGATTGTGTAACAAATTAACACATTGAACGCCACAGTGAAAACGGCCATATTTAATCACACACGATATAATTTACTATTTTTTATATAAAGTGTAAAGAAAACAAAGATTTGAGCATTCATTTATGTTCTTCTGTTTCTACATTATTGTTTCAGTATGAAGTTTGCTCAGAATTTTGTGACAATCAATAATTATTTACTTAAATTGAAGTTGAGGTTTCGGCCAACGGTGACCGCCATGGCGGTCGACATTGTTAAAAGAAACTGAAAGTTTCGCAATACGCAGATCTGAACGTCAGAAAAGAATAAAGAATGGAGACAACGTAACTGATGTTCCACGAATAATAGTTCATAACCCTCAGTGCAGTTTACGGCAGATTGAACGTTGCTATGTAGACAAGCAAAAGCTAAACCATGGGTTTGCGTGTAATTCACATGGACACTTGCGAAGGAAATAATAGTGGTGCGTGTATAAGCACTTGTGGGCAATTTTTTAGGACAAAATTGTGTATTAGAAGTTGCAGTCACCCTCCCTACTTGAGAATCTCGCGAGGTGGGTTTTGATATGCCATAGTGGATCTTTTCGAGTAGGCAGGTTTAATACCGACAATGAAACGTGTGTGCTTTTCATAAATTGTCGCCAGAACGCATCGTCTCGTAGATAATCGTTTCTGTTACCTCGGTAAGCAAGTGCTCTATATGGTAAACTTGTCGTGCGTTGACAGCCACTGACCGTGTACGGAGAGCTGCCGCGTGACAGGCGTTTTCAGCTCAATTTTTAAACATCGATAACTAAAAAATGAAGCCTTCAACATAATTTCGTTATTCTCGATTTTCGACTTATCTTTTGTTAGGAGATATTTATAATAAATTATCTGAAGCAATTATATCAGAAACCATTAGTAAATGTAAATATCTCTTAAACTAATGATTTTTCGGTATAAATAGGTTAGTACTTTTTTGTAGGGAATGCCAGATCGATCGAATAATGTATTAAAAGATATATGATTATGGTTAAAAAAACACCAGTGACCTTCATGTGTCCTCTACGCGTTCACGTACGGAAAAACTAATTACGTCAAATTATGTCCCCCTCGAAACCATTCAACTTGTTCCTGAAATATTTTTTAATATTATCAAAACCAAACGAGATATTCCAGGTGACAAAGTTAGGTGGGACATCATGTATAGTATCGAACATATTTTTGCGAATATCTGAGAAACTAAAGCCGAGCAGCGGTTATATGTACAAGGAAAAGTTGTTTAGAATATTGACTTTGACAACATATTTCAATTTCATAAATATTGGTGACGTCGTCTGCTTTGTAAATAATTACCAGTTATTGGAACTTTAACATAATTTTTCAAGAGAACGATTGAGTTGCGACCCATGGTTCCTTTCAGACTTTTTGTCCTCGCGGCGAGTAGAACACGATACAATTAAGAAAAATTTGACCTTGAATTTCAAGGTCAAGGTCAATTTTGCGGCAACTTTTTTTAACAAATGTCCACCGCTCCAAAGGTATAGTATCACGCTATGGTAGTCGTGACATACAATTACCACGCACCCTGTACAGAATAGAAAACTTCTGATTAGAGTACTCATAAAAGGTTCGAATTTACTTGGTCAAGGTTCGATTAGACTTCAAAGTATCGCTTACATTTCTCAATGTATGTGTAAAAAGTTTGAACTTATCTCGACTAGGTACGAGTCTACTCAAAAGTATTACTTCTCTTCTTCAAAGTATTCATGAACTGCTCGAAACCATTCAATCAGATTCGAACTTACTTATAACATACTTGGATCCCATCTCGACCCGTGGGTACCAAGCAGAGCAGGCTATCGCAGTTAATAAATTCATTGAGTAGTCCGATCTGGATAACAAATTCGAAAAGGTCTGCCAAAAAGTAGTAAAGAAATTTCTCGATTAGAAAAAGGATTTTAACACGTTCACGCCAGCATGTACCACCGGTGGTACAAGCATGATTGTCTCATCGGGCAGCTTGCACCACCGGTGGTTTAAATGGAGCTAATCAGTATATATCGGTCTTTCTGGTAATAAAAGGTCTTAAAATGGATGAACTCTAAACAGTTGCTTGAATTTGAATAATTACTATTCAGATGAGGTGAATGTGTGCGTAATGGATAACTCCGATTTGCGTTACACGCTCAATTTATTTACAATTAATATCACAGAATGAGAAACAGGTAATTGTCTGCGTCGCGCGGTCGTACACGTGGTGAGTCGCAAGAGGTTCTGCCTCGTGTTCTCCTATGGTGACCGCGGCGCGCGGTCAGAAAACAACAGAAAAAACTCGTCGCGCAATCGGCAACGGTCGTCCGTTGCCGGTCTACGACGCGCCTGTGTCCGTACACTTTTAAAGAAAGATAGACCGGAAGCATTTAAAGAAAAGAAAGTTAGCGAGGGTAATATTTCGATCTTTCACTGCAGGGATGTGGTAGCAGTGCCGTAACTGCTACATCACCCCCCTGCCAGTGATTTACCTAATCACGAAAATCCAGCTTGAAACCTGTCGAGAAATCGTACTCGCCTACCTGCGCGGGTGGTAAATTGTGGTGTTACAATATCGCGAGATACATTTGGTTCTGTGTCGGAATTATTACAATTTTCATGTGTTAAATGATCACTTACAATATACGCGGGTTTTAACCTCTCGATTGAAATTGTGACATGTTTTCCTTGACGGTCTATTAGAAAAGTTTTATGTCCGCGGCTAATGACACGATATGGTCCATCATAAGGTTGTTGTAGAATGCCTTTCGATGCGTCGTGTCGTACGAAAACATGCTCGGAACTGGCAAGGTCTTTGTACACGAAGGTCCGCCGTGACCCATGGTGAGAACCTGCGACTGGGCTCAGGTCCTCGAAATGTTGTCGCAGTTCTTTTACAAATGAAGTTGCGTCAGTGTCAGCTTCACCTGGACGCGGAGACAGGAATTCTCCAGGAAGTCGCAATGGTTCGCCGTACACCAACTCTGCTGTCGTTGGTTTTAAATCTTCTCTCCAGGCTGAACGAATACCCAGCAACGTGGTGGGAAGAATCTCTGTCCAACGTTGATTTTCATGGCAACGTATGGCTGCCTTTAACTGACGGTGGAACCTTTCCACCATCCCATTAGCCGCCGGGTGATATGCCGTAGTTCTTAGATGTCTGCTGCCTGTTAACAAGCTTAATTTTTTAAAAAGATTGGACTCAAATTGTCTACCTTGGTCCGTGGTGATCCTTAGTGGCGTTCCAAACCGAACAATCCACCCCTCATAAAAGGCTCGAGCTACTGTGGCAGCTTCCTGGTCGCGGAGAGGTATTGCTTCAGGCCAGCGCGTAAAGCGATCCACGCAGGTAAGGCAATATCTGTATCCTTCGGAGACAGGTAGGATGACAATGTCCAAATGAACATGTTCGAACCTCGCCGATGGTCGCGAAAAAGAACCGAGGGGTGCTGAAACGTGCCTGGAGATCTTGGAGCGTTGACATTGGAGACAGTTTCGGGCCCATCTTCTGCAGTCTGTTTTGATCGATGGCCAAACGTACCTTTGCGTGATCAGTTTGACAGTGGCGTTGATTCCTGGATGCGATATTTTGTGTAGTGCGTTGAATGCAGTTTGACGAAACGATTTTCTGAGGAAAGGGCGAACGGTGTCTGTAGATATGTCGCAGTAAATTTGTGGTATACTTCCCGGAATGGATATGCGTTTTAAATTCAAACCGGTGTTGCCTTGTAAGTACGTCAGTAATTCCTCATCTTCTTCTTGCGATTTGGCCAGCATTTCGAAATCCAAAGTCTCTTCGATTTCGTCCACTCTTGACAACGCATCGGCGACAACGTTATCTCGACCTGCTACGTGGCGGATGTCCGTTGAGAATTCACTAATGAAGCTGAGATATCGAAATTGTCTTGGGGTGAATTTTTCTGGTTTCTGTTGGAAAGCGTAAATGATTGGCTTGTGGCCTGTGACGATAGTGAAAGTTCTTCCCTCGATCATATGACGGAAATATTTGACTGCGAGGTAGATAGCGAGTAATTCTCTGTCGTATGTAGCGTATTTCTGTTCCGTTGAGCTGAGTTTTTTTGAAAAGAAACCCAGTGGTTCCCAATTATCACCGATGCGTTGTTGAAGCGCGGCGCCAACAGCAGAATTCGAGGCGTCGCATATGATGGCCAATGGTGCGTCGATTTCAGGGTGTGTTAGTAGAGTAGCCTCTACTAACGCCTTTTTAGAGTCTTCAAATGCTGCGGTGGCGTCTGGTGTCCAATTTACAGGTGCGCTGCCTTTTATATTGTCCGCCAGCATGTCGTTCAGAGGTGCATGTACCTGTGCGGTTTTAGGTATGAACGTCTATAAAAATTTACCATACCTAAAAACTGCCGTAATTGTTTCGCTGTGGTCGGCCGTGGATACTTTAAAATGGCCTCAACCTTTTCGGTGGATGGTCGGGTGCCTGATTCCGACACCAGGTAGCCTAAAAATTTTAACTCCGTCCTTCCGAAGATACATTTTGCAGTATTTATCACGATACCGTATTGTTTTAGCCGTTCAAAAACTATCTTGAGGTGTTGAAGGTGTTCCTCTTCGGATGTTGAAGCCACCAGTATGTCGTCAATGTATGCGAAACAAAAGTTCAAACCTCGCAACGCTTCATCGATAAAGCGCTGAAAGGTTTGAGCCGCGTTGCGTAACCCAAACGACATGAACGGAAATTCGAATAATCCGAAAGGAGTGGTAGTAGCTGTCTTCGGAATATCTTCGGGTGCAACGGGGATTTGGTTGTAAGCTCGAACGAGATCAATGGTAGAAAAAATTTTCTTACCCCGCAAGGTTTGTGCAAAATCTTCAATATGCCTGACGGGATATCGGTCCGGCAAGGTCCTGGCGTTGAGAGCACGATAATCGCCACATGGTCTCCACTCGTCACTTCCTTTTTTGGGTACCATGTGCAAAGGTGACGACCAGCTACTCTCCGACGTTCGTGTTGTTCCTAATCACGACATGGTTTCAAATTCCTTTTTGGCTGCCTGTAGCCTACCTGGTGCAAGACGCCGTGGTTTGCAGGTAACAGGTGGACCTGGTGCAGTACGAATGTGGTGCATCGTGCTGTGTTTTGGCTCGGAAGATGTTCCTTCCGGTTTCGTAATTTCGGGAAATCGCTGGAGTAGAACATGATAAGCGGATTCCCCGAAGACTGTTTTGATGCTCGAGACGGCATCGCGGGCAGGCATTCCTCGTGTCGAGAGAGACGTCACTTGATCTAAGAGATGGCGATTGCGAACGTCTACCATTAGTCCGAAGTGAGCGAGGAAATCGACCCCGATTATGGGCCTGGAGACGTCGGCGATTACGAATCTCCATGTGAAAACCCGACGTAACCCTAAATTGAGAGTTAAAGTCGTAGTCCCGTACGTTGCGATGGTGGTGCCATTTGCTGCGGAAAGCTCGTAGGATGATTTTTCGCGCCGTCCTCGGATCATTGCTCGTGGAAAGACACAGAGGTCGGCGCCTGTGTCGACCAAAAATTGCGTCTTCGTGTCGTGATCGATGACGAAGAGACGGCGTAAAGTCGGGCTGGGGTCGCTAGCCGTCGTTAACGACTGCCCGGAATGTTTCCCGCCTGGAAGGTGCACGGCTTAATGCAGTCCCTTGCGTCGGTACCGAAACTCCACTGGTACCAGCAAATTCCATCCTTGCCATGTGTGCGCTTCCTCGATCGAGATCCGGAACGGCTCCGAGGACGTGAACGGGATCGAGGCTCCCTATCTCTCCGCGAGGTACGATCGCTCGTCATTTCTTGACGAAGCGCCGCTATTTCTTCTCGTAGCGACAGAGCGAGCTGCGACATTTTCAATTGCAATAAAGCCTCGAGGGACCTACCTGCGTCGATTTCCTGCGGCGCCGGGGGTGACGCTCCGGCAATTTGATGGCGATGAGGCCTGGTATCGGTGATAGCGTCCGCCAGCTCGGCCACTTTGTCCAGTTCCGTGTCCTTCTGCGTGGCTAAAATTACCTGCGTGCTCGTCGGTAACCTCCCTAGCCAAAGGGTTCGCAATAAGGCGTCTGATACTTGCGTCCCGACTAGGCTGCGCAGATGCCTCAAAAATTGCGAAGGTTTTCGATCACCGATTTCCTCATGCTCCAGGAGGCGTCGCGTCTTCTGCTCTTGAGACACGCTCAAACGTCGGATCAGCTCGGTTTTTAATTTTTCATACTGACCGGTCGCTGGCGGGTTCATTATTATGTCTCGAACCTCTGTGGCGTAGCGTGGATCCAGGGCACTCAGGATATAGCCGAACCTGGTGCTGTCGGTGGTCACTCCGGATACCTCAAAACTCCTTTCCACCATGCTGAACCACATTTCCGGATCGCTAGGGCAAAAATCCGGTATACGAACGGCGACTCTTTCTATCGACGCTCTGCTCGTGGAGGCGTTGGCAGGGATATCCACGTTCATGGCTGTATTGCTGCTTCAGCGGAGAGATCACTTACACTTTTAGCAGTTCTGCACGAATTACACTGTTGTATGAAAAGTTCACGGAAGTCTTTAAAGAAATACGGTCGATGGAGAGAAAAAAAAATTGTCTTGTCACGATCACGATCACGATCACTTCACGATCACGTCGCGATCACGTCGGGGTCACCAATAATTGAGGTGAATGTGTGCGTAATGGATAACTCCGATTTGCGTTACACGCTCAATTTATTTACAATTAATATCACAGAATGAGAAACAGGTAATTGTCTGCGTCACGCGGTCGTACACGTGGTGAGTCGCAAGAGGTTCTGCCTCGTGTTCTCGTATGGCGACCGCGGCGCGCGGTCAGAAAACAACAGAAAAAACTCGTCGCGCAATCGGCAACGGTCGTCCGTTGCCGGTCTACGACGCGCCTGTGCCCGTACACTTTTGAAGAAAGATAGACCGGAAGCATTTAAAGAAAAGAAAGTTGGCGAGGGTAATATTTCGATCTTTCACTGCAGGGATGTGGTAGCAGTGCCGTAACTGCTACACAGATATTCATGTTAGTTAATACTATTCATACTAATTAACTATTAACAACAAAGGCACAGTAAAAGAAAAATTTACTACTGAGCCTAATAACACTGTTGCCGTGATTCTGAAGAAAATAAAAATGATTATTTCTGTTTTGAGCGTCTTATGTTTTAAAAATAACAATAGACATATAGCCATACAACATCACGTGACTGAATGTAGTTCACATCAGCACTTTATAAAATTCCGATTTGATAAGGGTGATACTGGGACCGAGTTCGAAACCCGGTTCGAAATCCTTTTTCGGCCTGGCACTACATCGCGATCATATAATAATTTATTTTATTTTATTATTATATTTTAGACGCATAAATATAGACTGCAGTACCAAAGCGAATAAAAAGTGAAATAATTTTTGAAACCGCTATTCAGTTATTCACATCAATCTTTATCAACCTATTGTTAGAATAAGAGATATTCAGGTTCAAATTAGTAGCGCCGCCCGATGGAGAAAAGTACAAATAATAGAGCCGCCCGATGATGCTGCATACGAATTACAGCGCCGCCGTGAACGTGTTAAAAACGCTACATCCATTAACTTAATGAGTTTACACCTGCATTTCAGTATGGTTATTGCCCTTTATTTAATGAAACTGACCAAAACCTGCCTTTGTTAATTTTGCAAGTATGTGCAAAATTGTGTATAATTGCATTTATTAGTTAGAATTAAGAAAAGAAAGTATATTACTCAGGTTGTGTTATTTATTCTTATAAATCATTTTATTTTTTTTACTTTTTTTTTCATTAATCATCATAAGGCACATATTATTAGTAAACACTTCAAAATGCAATTCATTAAGTTTTTCTCTAAATCGCATATGTTCCTTTCCTGAGGCCTAGAAACGAATCTGGCTGTGTGTAATTACTATGATCTGCTAAAAAAGTGCACAATTATGTAAAACATAGTTCCTAGTTACAAAATAAGAGTACAACTTATAATTAAAGGTGCCTGTCCTGCAGGCCATTAAGTTTAATGTATACTTTGAGAGAATTACATATTATTAAGAATTATATATTTTTGTAAAGAAAAATTGCAATAAGCGAATTTAAAAGGAAACGTTAGCTGTCGCCCGATCGTCGAAGTTAAGATGCTCTGAGTACGGTCAGTGCTAAGATGGGTGACCGTCTTCAGCGCTTGTGTGGTGCTGTTGACAGAGGATGGTTCAGAACCCACCTAAAGCTGTAGATTCTTTGGTTAAATGATCATAGCAGTCGATGCTGGATGACATAGGAAGAGGAAGAGGAATCGAAACGGAAATATTCTAATGAATATTTTAAAAATTCATGTATTTATACTAACACGTATCGTCACATTTGCAAAAATCCTAAACCAATATTTCATAGACATTTTTTTTAACTTTCTGCATTTTATTCGGTCATTTTATAACGAGAAAGCGGTTAATATTATTCCGTTGAAGAAACAGCCGTTTCTAGAAATTTGAAGGAAAGTGTTTCTTGATTTTCAAATTAATGCATACATTCCTGAGTATATTGGATAGAAAAATAGATTTTACTCGATCAATATCTCTCCATAGTAAACTATATACATCTACGAAGCATCCGCGTAAATATTCCATTCAGAACGCTTTCGTTTCCATTGAATGGTCAAATACGTCACGAACAGCTGTTCACGAAGCGCTGATAACTTATGCACAACACTTTGGGATAAGACGTGTCTCCAAAAGGGGAAATCGATAAAATACAGGACCAGAAATATTTCTCTCCTTCGACGGTTCGCCAAAGGAAATAAGTATACGCGTGCCATGTCCGTTTTCGTATCCCCACATAAATTCCCCCATTCAAAAAGCGTATTCAATCGTATTTTCATGGTTCTGTGCTTCTGCCTTTAAAGTTTTCGTTAAAAGACAGATTTCATAACGCGTTTTCGAGCTATATTGTGAATTATCTGTCATGTTTCTCTGTTAATATTATAAAAATTACAAAATTGTATAAGACCTTCTATTTACCATTGAACATGTCATTAATTTGAAAATTATACGATTGAAAACTTATTTAATTGCAAAGTTTTGATTTTGATAATTAAAATATTGATCACTAAAACGTCTTTGCACTAGAACATGAAACTTCGCACCATTTCTTTTCGCTATTTTGTATTTAGTTTTATTTGTAAAAACGTATTCATGTAAATTAAAAGTTTTAAATTTAATTTCACTTGACAATGTTCTAGCAAGTTCTATTTGCATTTATGTGTTTTTCTACGATAATTGATTAACCTTGAATTAGTAAAAATATTCCATATTTTCGTCAAGAAATATCATCAGACTATTATAGTTTTTAAATATAAATATACTAATGTATAAACATGCTTTCTTGTATAAACATCTGTAGTATATTGTTTATTATAAATTTACTTATTTACAATGTGTTAGAAAAGCAACATTATTGCAAATTGAAAATGCTACATATTAAGTTGTTTATTAGAGATAATGAGACAGGTCTTTGGGTAAGCACTTTATCATCTTTCTCCCTTCGGGCTAGATCGTACTCTGAATTTCTCAAGTATCTCTAATTATGAAGGCGACGTCGGATCCCTTACCTAACACTCAACATCAGTAACCATTCCTTTAGATCATGCTGTGAATCATCCTGTGATCCATTTGTAGAAAACTGTCTAAGTTAACACAAGTATATAAACGTAACCACTAAGACATGTTACTGAACTTTAATTACTTTTACAGTACTTCACGAATACTCATGAGATTTTACTACTCTCAAATAGAGTTTCCTTTACGTTCAGTTACATTCCACTAAACTCATGCTGGGATGCATAGAAGGAAAAAGAACTCGTGTGCTTTACCAAAAGCATTGTTATACTAACTTGCAAGAAATAAGACACTAATATCGCCTATAGTATCTTACTTCAACACTAACGAGTCATACGCGTGACATATAATATGATCAATTCACTACAGCACCCTTGACTTTTAGAGGATTGTTAATAGCACATCATGTGTGCTGACAGAAGCTGTTCATTCATCCGGACATTCGAAGGTTGAAATAGCAAACTTTACCGTATGATATCGTTAGAAAAATCGCGAAGGAAGAGGTTAATAACACACCTACCAACAGAGAAGATATTCAAAACAATGTTTTCAAATGTCTGTATACAGATACTAGCATGCCCAGAACGTGGCTTTACCCGCGATTTTTCTGCGTATACAATTCTCAATGCTATGTTTCTTTCCATGTATCTTGTAGCCGAGAGAATTCTCTTTCGAGTGCGCGGTCCCGAGTTTTGCCACCTAGCGGCTGTGCGTGAACTATGCCCCCATGGACGGCTCCCTAGCACGCCGACAAAAAATAGCCCCATGTTTTTTATCTCAAGATATTATGTATTTCGCGATAAAATGTAACCTATGACACTCCGGAAAATGTAAAGAAGCTATTGTGAAAGTTTCATAACAATCGATTTAGTAGTTTTTGAGATTTTTTCAAATATACAAACAAACTCTGTCTCTTTATTATAATAGCAACATAAGGGCGAGTGACTAGGAACAGAATATCTAAATACATATCTTCGTTGCACTGTTAATGAGGGCAATTGGTATACTATAAATTGTTCCTCAAGAACACCAAATAAGTCAAGTTATGATTATTGATGCTTTTCTAAGTGGAATCATATATTTTGTCTTTAATGATGTTATAAACAGTGTTAAGATGAATTCAATGACTTATTACATAATGACATAAAACTGAACATTTGTTGAAACACACAACAACCAACTGCAATGTTTTTCAATTATTTTCGAATAAAGACATGTATATGCTCTTGTAACTCGTCCTCTTATATGAGTGAGCGTTTGATGTGTTATTATGAGTGATAATTAAAGACTAATTACGATTCTAATTCCCACAGGTCCAGAAAATATGGGAGAAAAAATTACCGGAGCACGTGCTTTCATTTTCTTAGAAATAATTGAAAGAACTTCACGAGCAGTTATTTTTCATTTTAATAATTTCATCAAGATTCAAGGGCACGATTTTGAATATTTGATGTAATCCAAGTAAAACAGGTTTGCACGCAAAAGTTTCAGTTATTTGACTTCGAATTTCTGAACTCAAAGTCCTTTTAAGGTTATGATATGATAGGACATTGAACTCCGCTGGAGGCTGGATATAATATTATTAAGTAAAAGTTACATGACTCCACTTGAACAAACAGCAATGACCTTGACGTGATCTACACACTTATCACGAGAAAGAATTTTTATACCATCGTATTTGCTCCCCATGTCAGTGTAATATTTATCTTCAACATTTTTTTCTGTCTCCAAATCTAACGGAAATGTTTAGGTGTTCTGCTTCTCGTGACTCATCCCGTATACAGATCAGTATTAATTAAAATAATTACAAGTATTTTAATGAGGAAACAATATTATATAGGAACATAATATAATATAAACTGGAATTCGTTGTTAGCAAAGTGTATGTATACTTGATAAATACAGCATGTACAGTAGCGCCCGGTTAATGTTCGCGAATTGTGCCCGGTTATTGTTCGTGGTGTCGCCTCTACCAATCCCCACCAGGGCATTTCTTTCGGGCTACATACTTAAAAGTAGCATTTAATTCTATCTCATTCTGTCCAATGTGCTTCACTCTCGTCCTTGTCTCACCCAAAGTAGAACGACTCGGAGAGGGACAATTTCCAGAACACCTACCTGCCCGGATAATATTCGCGATAAGATCCGAGGCGTGCGAAGATTAACCGGGCACTACTGTATTGGATATGGTAATATAGCCGAAAATTAATTGATTCTTCATGCAAACGTAAGTCGAAAATGTTTCTGGAGAAAATCCAATTCGAATATGTATACGCGTTTACTTAAATTATCATAGAAACACCGAAAGCATGTTCTTCGAGGTGGTTTCGTGCTGTTAATTTTAAGGCTTCTAAACTAGCTGTTATTTTTCGTCCTACCGCACATAATTCTTTACTCTTGCTTCCATGCCTACCATTCATTCAATTTACCTTGTAATCACTTTTGCCTATGTTTAATGTCTAACAATAAGTCACAATCACTGATGGTCACCGGAGCTGCGGCCTTCCCCTACTCTAGGTCTATTCGCCTCATATAGTCTGTGATCTGATAACTTGTGTTTGTCACTTGTGAGATGACGACAGACCGAGGGGAAATGAGGAGCGATCTAGAGGGAACTGAAACGAAGGGAATGGACCTAGAGTGGGGAAGGGCCGCAGTTCTGGTGGACATCACTGATTTAACTAAACAAGAAACGACCTTGAACAATCTCGTTTAGGTACAGTTTTTCTCACAAAAGAATTCGAACGCTTACATTTATAAATTTTTATCAATGAAATATATATGTTAAACAGAACTGTTTAAACCAGTATGATGTCTATAAAAATAAGGAAATAATTCGAAGACATATACAGTGCTTACAGTGTATTTATTGCAAACACGCGCCATCAGTGGGTATGCCCTTGAATTACTTTTAAATTTCACTTACATAATTTTAACACGTTGAACGCCGTGGCGGTCACCGGTGACCGACACCTCAAATTTAATTTAATTAATTAATTATTGATTGTCGCAAAATTCGGAGCAAACTTCATACTGAAACAATAATGTAGGAACAGAAGAACACGACTGAGTACTCGAATCTTTTTTTTCTTTACGATTTATATAAAGAATAGTAAATTATATCGTGTCTGATTGGGTATGGCCGTTTTCACTGTGGCGTTAAGCACGTTAAGATTTCTCCCTTCTTATAGACATCATACTATTTTAAATAATTCGATTTAATGTACACTTTTCATTTATTAATATTCATAAATATAAGCGTTTGAATACTTTCGTGAGCCGCTGCATTTTTACAATATAATATCCACCTTTGTATAGAACTCAAAAGTTTAGCATAGTTCGAAGGAATACAATGCGTTTCGACCAGGAATTTACTTTGTAACTTCTTATATTATTAAAAATATCGTTCTTATCGTTATATACTATACATTTTATATTCTAAACATTTAAAATTAGTAGTTTATTGTAAATAACACGTATCCACGCAACATTTGTAGTTTACGGTCGTATTTCATTTTACATGTTCGTACTCATTGTCAGTGAAGTCAGTCTTTGGCAAAGTTCCTTGACTAAAAAAAGTGCCTGTCAAGACTGCCCTACATTTGTGCTCTTTTCCACCAAGCGAAAATTCTCTGCACAAATTAAACTACGAGCTAAAACTTTATTGAGATATTGTTACAGTTCGTTACATACATTAATTTCAATTCCATGACTAGTTTGACCTCCTTTAATGGAGGAATAAAACGTATCAGAATTGGACCATACTGCTTACAGTCTTCTGTTTTTTAATAACCATACTATAAAAATTTGTATAATACGTGCTGAAGTTGATTTGCAGAAGCTTTCATCATTAACACCTCTTGCATGTATTGTAAATTTACTTAAAGTTTTATAGGAGCCAATGATTTTGAATACATAAGTGAATAAGTAGACAGATATTAAAGAATTTTGATGAATTCATAGTTTTAATATCTGTCTGTCATTCTGACTTATACGAAAAGAATCTCCGTCTTTATATGGTATGCTCGTTAACAACCCTTTTACATTTTATTTCAAAAGTTATTTGTTTCAGCATAGCAATATAAATTAAACATAAAGTTCTAAAATTATAATTTCAATCCAAATGTTTAATTTCATTTCTGTTTCAAATAGAAAAATGTACATTTCCTGAGGAATGAACAATCCTTTATTAGTTGTTAAGAAGTTTCTAAATACAAAAGACTTACTGTTTTGTGTAACAAAATCATCTTTATCACACCACATATAAAATTTTGTACATACATAAAATCTAATTGCGTGACGATTAAAATTATATATTTCTTGTACGTAGATTTTAAGCACAGTACAGAAAATAACAGGCTTTGTAAAATATAGTACATATTTTTCTTCTTACAATTAGTAAATGCGAGTATGGCAACCATACACGATGAAAAAAGTGACTTTATTTTTCAAAACGTACACAATTGAATAAAGTTAGCTTTTTCCTTATTTACACTACACAGGAAATATTTAAAACAAGTAAGAAGTATTTCGAATATTTTGTTCTCATAGCAATTTGCCAGGATGAAATTCCGTTTACTGCATTTATCATCCGTAAGACGTTTAATCTCTTCGAAGTACTGGGGTAACTTTCAAGCTGATTGTCTGCCTTTCCCGCTTCTGAACAGAAGTGTACTCGATGCAGAAAGTAGCTACAAAATGTCAATGAGCCTACTTTATCGATAGATCTTCGCTGCTGTCAGCAACAAAGAGTCGCTATCGCTGCATGGGGTAGAATCAATAATACGGGAACCTCTGAGAACAAACGTGACTTGCAGAAGCTTACAAAAGTACAGAAACCGGTAATTCAGCTCCTGCATATCGTTATACCTGATACTATAAATAGTACTGCAACCTGAAAGTTCGTAGTTTTAATGACATCTAATTTAAAATGATGAAAGCAGAACAGAAATGTAAAATAAAATTGTTCTATGTAACCCTCATTTGTCCCTCATTTTCTCAACTTAATTTGTCACTTGATATCAAATTGATGCAATAGTAAAAAATGAATACAATGAAAACATAAATAGTTAAATTTACAGATTGTTTTACTGAAAACAAAAAAAATAAATTTCTGTGCATTCAAGCATAAGATTGTTTGCATTCTTCATAAACACTAAAACAAAATAATGCGATGTGCAAAGCATACTGCTTTTTTATATTTATCGCACGTTTCTAAGAAAAAAGTGTCAAATTGACACAAGGGACGGATGAGAGTTAAGAACATTGATTTTAACATGCATCAAGAGCGGGTGCATGTAATTGAATTTCAACTTGATGAACCTTTTTTTTATTGAGGCAATTTGAATCTGCATAAGGAGATTATTTTATAATACAACGTACAATATACAATACAAAATACACATAACGCAAGACAACTTTAAGGTGCATCATTTTCTTATATTGTAAAGTTATAATTTTTCAGAAACGTATAGATGAGGTTATATGTCGCTAAAGTAGGTTCGGAGAGTAATACGTTACATGACAACGGGAAAAAACATTAAGTTTCTGTAGTGTTTTTATAAACTTTGATCTCTGCTCTTCAAATATATGACATTGCCATAGTATGTGGTCAATGTCTTGCAGTTCGTAGCCGTATTGACATTGTAAATCATTTTACAAAGCCACCCACCGTGTACGGTCGACGCCTATAGGCGTTCGGTGCAATGGCTCACTCACGTATCACTGCAGCTCGGCTGCACGCAGCGTTCGCCTCGTCTCCAAGTAGCTCGCAGTCAAAGGCTTAACCCTTTCCGATCGGCACATTTCTGTGGTGGCACTACCAACTAGTCGAAGCAAGTTTATATTTAAAATTATTTTTGCATGTCATAATACATGTTACGTCCCGCACACCGCAATTCACTGTTGAATTTCGCGGGGTCGTAAATCCCGCTTATGCTCGATCGCGACGATGATGTTGGGCGTGGCTGGTATAAAATTAATTATAGTGAGCCTAGATCAGGATAAAAATAGGTTGGCGCTCGTTGTGATGTAAACTGTATTCAAACTGGACAAGAAGTGTAATGATGATGCAGTGTTGAATTGTGTGTGTACGGTCGCGGCTTGGTTGAATGTTCTCTCGTCTGCTAAAGCTGCGGGTTTTTATACTAGTTTTGGTAGCTTGGTGCAACCAATCAGCGTGCAGTGCATCGCCGATCGCCCAGGTCACACTCGTATACCTGAGGGTGTGGTAGCCGGGCGGAAAAACCCAAAGGGTCGCGCCGGTAGGTACATGGCGCCTAATATAAATTTAGCTCGGCAGCCGCGTGCTCGAAAGAGAATTCGTCCGGCTACAAGATACAAGAGAAAAAAAAAAGATAATATTCTGAATTCTATGTGCAGAAAGATCACGGGCGAAGCCACGTCCAGGGCATGCTAGTAAAAAATAAATGATAAAATAAGAGGCGTAGCAGTCTAGTTATGATCTTAATTCACGGAGCTTCATTGCTCAAGTGTACGGATGCTTAAGAAATTTTCGAAATGAGTTTTCTCGAAAGGGAAGCTCAGAACAAAATTGCATTTTAAATTTTGAATTTGTTTTCTCAGATGGAATTACATTCTCTTTGTTTTTATCTAACATAAAAATGTATTTTGTATCACAAAGAGATTCATGTAAAAATTCACATACTCGTTTAAGTTTTCATTATTTGGAATAATTATGTGTAAGAACCATAAACTGTGTTTAAATAAATTAAGTTATAAATTACAATGAAAACAATTCACATTATAATGCAGTAGATTCTCTAATGGTGCTTTACTATTCGTATACTTCACTATACGAATGTTTTATTACTCGAATATTATATTTCCTTTCTTTTCCATATGCTTATTAACATTATGTTTACTTATTTTTATGGCAATTACACTGAATTGTGTAAACTAAGCATCAAACTCCATAAAAACGATACACGATATAAATGCACATACTTTTGTTAATAATATTTTAAATTCTGAAGTATCAGAAGAATTCAGTTAATGTGACAATGAAGTTTCCTTAATATCTTGAAACATCTGTAACATTGAAACAAAGACGTTAATACGCCAATGAATTAGTACAATTTTATAGCTAAAAACATGTGGATCTTCTAAGTTTAAAAACTGATGTCTTTATATCATGTTTTCATTACTGTTATAAATAATTGCATTTTTTCTTGAAATATAGAATAATCAACCCATATAAGGTGAATATTCTATTAGTTCATCTTTTCTTCTCTGAACAATTAAGTTCCTTAATAATGTGAATATCGTAGGTTCTACTGTATTAAAATTTAAAAATTCAGTTGTTATTACGTGTTCTGCAAAAAACGCCTAACAATAGATGAGACATAGCTTTTATCCTTCTTCCTTTTACACTTTAGTTCTTCACTTTGTGAATCATATCTTGTCACGCCTCACTGCACCTATTGATGTGTACAATACTTTGAAAAATTTCGAGTTCCTACGATGTACAGGACTCCTTTATAGGATGACTTTAATAATCACATTTTCTATCTTTTGTTATATAAGAAATAAATAAAAATAAATGTTGACAAATATATTAATAGCATTTTATTTAAATCTCTTTGTATTCAATCATTTTATAATTTAAAAACATTTAAATCTCTAGAAAAAGTTTAATATAAAAGTTAAGATTTTACCATACTGCATTATTATTTGGACGAATTATTGTATATTTAATAATATGACATAATTGACACAATAATGATACAAAAGACATTCGTTACTGGTCATTTTCAGTTTATAAAATTAAATTTATATTTATATAAATGAAATTCGACAAATTAGTTGTCGTGATAAATTAACGACAACCAAGGCCACAAATTTAATTTAATCAAATTATTAAGAACTCTTATACAAATGTAAATAATACTGGTATTACCGTAACAAGCATGCGATTCTATGAAGACCATACATACATACATACGTATTTAATAATTTTGTTTTGCCCTTTAAGTTCATTTACTTACTACGATATAACTTGACGACCTTTTGCACACTAACGTCTGTTTACAGCTGTGTTTAAAATACGCTAACCGCACTGCAGATGATTTTACGGTATCTTTGCATGTTAAGAAATGTATAGTCAACGGGAGAAATATAGTACAGTCATAAACACACAAACTGGGCTGCACAAGATCATTTTCCTGTTTACAGTACAACTTGTTCGTTTTTAATTTCAAAAGTACAAAAGGAAATAGATGACTGATACAGAAATACGAATAACAGATAGCGCTATGAGATTAAAATTTAATATTAAAGCGTTGTAATGCTTCCCAACAATTCCCCTATCTCTGGAAGATGGGTCACCGCACAAAAGAATACTCTATTGCGTTAATTCAAATAGAATCTATTCATTAGTATTTTATGAAAAGATACGTGTGTTCCAAACACCCACAGTATAATTTTTACAATAGCACAACAAACGTTCGCTCAATGAAAAGAGTTTATCCCCACCAGTTCGTGGAATCTCTCGAAGCCAGCGATCGCCTCGCCATTCGCAGCTAACAGATACCAACGGGTGACGATGAATTATACATTGTTACGAGTCACCTACTAACAAAAAGTTAAATTTTCTTAGCCTTCATTAATCGAAATGACAGTGCTTTTAATGGACTAATGAAGTTTTCTGCTAGATTGCCGAAACGTTACACTGTGCACCGTTTAGAATGCTTTGAGCGTGTATTTTATCATCGACATCAGATCACCAAACTCGAAGCACCGAGTTCGACTAAAAGGGTCAAAATTTGTATTCCTTATTGCCCCCCGGAATGTACCATGTTAAAAATGCCGGAACCCCCCAAGATAAACCAGCCACATGATGTAACGGTTCACGGGAACCGTGGAAATGATGCAAACTTTAGGGAAATTAAAGCCTGGTGATTCCAGAAACGCATCCACTACTACCGCCCTCCTAATGTACCACGTGGAAGAGCTTCTGCAATTAGTTGGAAAAGTCAGAAGTTCAAGTTTCACGGGTAGGAACGAGTGGAAGCATTTTGTACTTCAGTTAGCTAAGCGGGTTCAAGGAACACGCTGCTTCAAGTATTATAAATGACGAAAAGCACTTCTGGCCTCGTTGTAATAATTCGTTTTGAAAAGCAAAGCTCTAAAGTTCTACTTTAAATATCATAAGTATTGGGAAGCACATATTGCATTAGTAATTAACCAATAACCTTGTTTGTATTCACATACACATTGGTCCTAAATTATTTGGTCGTTTCTTCGAAATCATTCGGTGCACATTTACGTGCTATAAGCAAGCCCGTGGACGTACCCCAAGAATAGTCGGCGACGTCCCGATCAGACTTTATATTACTACTTTATATTGTGTTTTACGGTATAGTTGTGTATACAGTGGTAGAACTTTGTCCACAGCACGCCCAGGACAGTCATAGCCAAAGGTTGAACCCAGTTTCGCGATTTAACCAGAATTTACCAATTGTTATTTCTTCTTGTACTTCTCTTTAAAGAGATTTTTTTTGTTCTAGAAAGTGTATCCAAGATATGCGATAAAAGTGTTCAGAGAACGTTCCCGTAAAAGGCAGACGTTAGAAGAATATCTAATATGTTCCTTCGAAGTACATTTAGTACTTAAAATTATAATGTATCTTATATTAATACCAAATTATAGCATATAATAGTTAGTCCTAGCCCTAGGGAGGGAACGCAACATAGAGATCTTGCCCCGTCACCGCGTAACGACCCGTGATAGGAGGCATACCGAGGAAGGGGCGGAGGTAAGATGCAAAAAAAAGAAAGGCGTTTTGTCTCGGGATCAGCAGCTAGACCCATGAGTAGGATTTGTACACGTGACCCCTGTCCTAAACGCTTGGGGTATAGGATTCTCGAAATTGTTCAGTACATATAGAAATGAATTTGTGATCGAGCGCTTGCGAGAAGAGTAAAGGTTACGAAGACATCTGGCGGCTGCCGAACAAAACCGTCCAATGTATTGAGAATTGAATGGAAACCTCGAATAAGGGTCTAAAGCACATTTAGCACATTTTGGGAAAAAGTGGCTTTTAAGTTACACTGTACTCGAGAAGTTGTGATGAATTTCTTCTGTGCCTTAAACCCTTACTCCATTAAAACAACCAACAGAACCTGACTGAACCAGAAGCTGATCAGAAGGATCAACTCGAAGTTTTCGTCGTCTATCTTTCGTCATTTTCTATAGACCCTTATTCTAGGTTTCCATTAAACTGTAGAGACGCTCGTCCCGGACCCAATATGACAGGGAAACGTCATATAATACAGCTTCGTGTCACAATGCTCTGGGCATTCTCGAACGAGAAGTATACAAATATGGATTTTTTATTTATGGTTCCTGTAAGAAGAAATGCTCTAACTTCTATAAGAAAATATCAGTAAAGATTCCCAACTAGAATTTTCGGTCTGTTCGTACAATTGCAAATTGTGGACTGTAAAATGAAAACTTAATCCGGTGTTAACACCAGCGGCGGGCTTGGTTTATGGCACGGCCAAATCTTTTTATGTGCTTCAGGACATCGGTGAAGTCCACATCTGGTCGCCAAAGGCTAGGCAAAATTAATTTGCAGGGCGGCCAGAAAAGACTAATTTTCGGAGCATTTGAATGCCGAAGTGCCGTGTCATAAACGCAGCCACCCGAAGGGTAACGGTAGGCCCGTTCGGGACAGTTCAACGGAACTTGCGAGCGGGCCCGCGCTCAGAGGAACATCCCTGCTGTGGCCAAACTTCCATCCACCGACAACAACCCCTCCCTCGCTTTACGGTCCCCTCCATTCCACGAAAATGTCATTGGAAAGGAGGGAGGAACCTTCATCGTGGATTTTTGTAAAATCTCAAAGTATAGTTGTTTAGAACGCTCTGAGGGGCACATAGAACGCTCTCAGCAGCACTGAATGCTCTGAGCAGCACATTAGATCATTGTACTTGGAACGCTCTGAGGAGCACATTAGACTTTGTAATAGAACGCTCTCAGCAGCACACGGCACGCTCTGAGCAGCACATTAGATTTTGTAGAATCGTAGCTTCCACACAATTACTAGAGCATAGTTTAGCCGAGCACCCCGCTCGCACCTTTTGTAAAGTAAAAATACACGTTTGTTTAGTATAAACTTTGCATTTTGTCCTTCCGCTACAAGGAAGGTGATCCTTCGAGTTAGTTCGGAAATAATTACTTAGTCGGCACATCACGTGCAAACGCCAACAAGGTCCGAACGATTTTTAATCAACCACGGGCGTTAACATCCGGCCTCCGAAATAATACTCGAATAAACGCCTTACTTTTGTTCTGACGCTATAATACAGCGTTTGCTGACTTATATGTGTACAACATTTTTTCTTACCACTACTTGTGAAATATGTTTGCAAAATTGCAACACCCTGGAACGCCATGCATAACTACGTTACAAATAATTTCTATCATTCGAATTTGAAAACCAAAATTTGGTACCGTGATCCTCCGAGTCTTCTTATTCTGACAATGCCGCCACTTATAATATGTTCCACATGACATCTATGTAGCTTACAACAAAAACCAATTGAAAAAGCTGGCCAAGGACAGTTTTTTGCTTGGGGTTTTTCCGTACGTTATTAATAAACACCATTCTTCACTCTAATCACTTCTGCGCCACTGACTTTTGCCGTATTATTTTCTTATGCCATTCGTCTTGTGCGCAGCAAACCCATTTCGTATTTCTCTGTCATATCCATTGCCCTCACACGCTTTTCTCGCCGTCAGTCTCCTACTTACTACCATCATTTTCTTTATTATCAAACTCTCTCCCTCTTACACTGTGAATATTATGATTTCTGAGAAAGTATTATTACTGGACATCCTATTAAATTTACTGTTTGTAATTGTAGCATAACAAGTATTCAGAATTTACACTTGTAACATACAGATATAAATTTAACGTAACATAACATAAATAACATAAGTTTTTAAATTAACAGGGAATATATTAACATTAAGATTTTAAAATTATGTTTTATGGGTGATAAAATAATAGTATATACAAAAATGATAATATTCATGTTATATAGGAGACACTGCACGGAAGAAAGGCAGAAACAAAGTAACCAACCGAGTTGCCGACGAAGTTGTAATTTAATTGGGGAATGGTGCTTATTGTTATTTATCACACAAAATACGCCAGCGAAAAACCCTCCTCTTCTCATCTTCCAACTATACAACACTTAAAACTAAGGAATTGAAACTGAAATTCAACTGTGTATTTCGGTTTGAATTTCGATTTTAATCGAAATTCATCTGTGATTTACTTAAATGAATGGAATGATTCTTTAATTAAATAAGAATTATTTAAATAAATTAAATTATTTTTCAACGAAATGAGAATTATTTTAAAAAATGGAATTGATTTTTAATAAAACAGGATAAGGTTCACTTATCTTAGATAGACACTTTATTAAAACACAGCCTGCCGGCCAAGTGAGTGAGGTTGGTTTACAATGATCATACCATAGAAAACAGTTTACAAAGACAAATAACATTTACATAAAATATTTTATCTATTCATCTTTTTCATTCCCCTCTTCCACGTTGTTAGTGTCCCTTTTTTTCTGCAACCCATTGTGAATCTTTCTCAGCCATTCGATAGCACTTTTGTTCCCTTTATCACTTAAAACGTATTCTAAAGACACATTTGACTCAATTTTATTACACTTTCTTCTCGGGTGCTCTAAACTTCCTGTCCCACTGTCACATAGTTTACCCTTTCTTTGTTTTTCCTCTAGCCAGTACTTGTTGCCATTGTCCGTCTGTGTATGTAAATATATTTATTAGACTTAAGTATTCCAATGTACTTAAGCAGAGATGGGGTGAAGGATAGTCAAAAAATATTAGGTAGAGCTAGATGTGGTAACCCGGATAATGGCAACAAGTATATATATTGCTCTTTGAGTTTCTCAACCTACAAAATTGACTTTATCTCTGAACTTTTCTGTCTCTTTCTTTGGTTACTTATACTAAGTTTAATCCCCAGTTCCTACATTCTTCCAGTCCTTCATGACTAATTGTAAGTCCTTCTCCTCTGAGATATTGTTCCCTTTCAGTTTTACTTCTTCCTGTAAATCTTTCATTTCCTTCTTCCTCATAGCACACCTTTAGTAATTTATTATTCTCGTTTTCTCTTATTTTTTCCTTATATTTGAACGCTCTGTTTCCTAATCTAATATACAAGTTATCTCTGTTTGTTTCGGCTAGTGCTATACAGTCAAGTGTTGTTTTATCTAAGCCTAAAGACCATTTTATAAATCTGGTTTGCACACTTTCTATTTCCGTGTGTTTAACCCATCCCCACATCTCTGCGCCACATGCCAAGATGCTGCATACTAGATAGTCAAACGGTATCATTCTTCTCTTATAACTTCCAAAAAACCTTCTTTCCCCTGTCCTCTATGTCTCTTTCATTAGTTCGAAGTTCGCTTTTTTAATTAGTTGATGGATGTGGTTATCATATTATCCATTCATTTGAAACGTGAAACCCAAGTATTTGAAATATTTGACCGTCTCTATTTTTTCCCTTTCCCAGATCCATTCTACTTTTCTTTGTTTTCTTCCTCCTCTTTTGAACTGTAGAATTTTCGATTTTTCTGTGTTCAGAGCCAGTCCCTTACCACCCAGGTATCTTTTTAGACACTTCATCATATCCTTCATTTCTCTGGCTGTATTTGCTAACAGAACTATATCTTCGGCGTCAGCCAGTGACCAGATTTTCTCATTGCCCACGACCATTCCTTCCTCCTGATTTCTTCTTAACGTATTTCCCAAATCCGTTATGTATAGGGTAAAGAGTGTTGGGCTTAACACACAGCCCTGGCTCTGTCCAAAACTTATCAGATATCGTTACATTTGCTTTTACTGCGTTGCATGTTTCTTTATAGATATCTTCAATTCTCCTCAGTAGACTTATTTTTGTCTACTTTTACCAGTATCTTTCACAGTTTTGTTCTGTTCACCCTATCGAAGGCCACTTTTATATCTACGAAAAAGGTGAAGCATTTTCCTCCTTTCTCGTTTAGACTTTTCTCTATCAGATGGTTTAACATGTATATATTGTCTATGGTGCTTTTTCCTATTCTAACTCCAGCTTGATTGTCAGGTAATAATCCTTTATCATTTATATCTTTAACTAACCCATTGTCTAAAATGGCAACATATATTTTTTATAACTGGAGTTTAAAAGCGTGATCCCCCTATAGTTTGCCACATCCTGTATATCTCCCTTTTTTCAAATTGCAGTAGTTATTCCTTGTCCCCATTCCTTTAGGATTACACCTTCTCTCCAAATCTTTTTTAAAACTTTCTTAAGGCTATCTATTCCTCTTCCTCCTATATCAATCCATGCCTCGTGGAGGATGCTGTCCTCTCCTGCTGCCTTTCTTTTTTTTAATTTTCTAATTTGCATCTCAATTTCTTCATCCTCCAACGTCTTTTCTTCTTCTTCTTCATCCACTGCCAAACTTTCTATCCTGGTTTCTACTGTATGTTCTTTTCCATACAGAATTGTCATAAAATGTCTCTATTCATCCATGCTAATCTTCTGGCTTATTGTGATTTTCTTTCTTGTATCTTTTCTTATACATTTCCAAATTTCTGTCTCTGACTTTAATTTTTTATTTCCCGCAGCTCTTCCATTCTAATTTCTTCCACTTTTTCTTTGCATGTATTCTTGAGGCGTTTCTTCTCTTCTAAATACTTTTGTCTTTCTCCTTTTCCTTTTTTCCTGTTCTTGTATGCCATTGTTTACCGCTCTTTTGACTTTTCTTTTGACCAATCACTTATCTTAAAATTACAATATAATAACGAAAGCGGCGAATTGCAAATTGCAGTTTCTATTTCGGTTTCGACTCCTTGTTTTCAGACCGTATTGTCTGGAGACCGAAATTCCAATCAATATTCGATTCCGTCAAAATTATGATTTCCTGTAAGACACCAAAATTCAAACAGTGAGAATTACGGTCGTCTCTTACAAGAAACCAAAATGTAACTCGTTCTGAATTACGGTGTTGACTTCTTGCACAAAACAGAATTATCGTCGGAAACAACTTCCGTCGCAAATTTCTGTCCTACCACGCACCGTCATTGTAGGACAGAAAAACCATTGTATGCGTCATAATGCGCACAGCGCCACTCGTACGCACAGGATCAATTACGCAACGTTTAGTGTAGATCTTACGTGTAGTGCGATCGATACATGCTTCATTTATAATTTGTCAATTCATTAAATAAAACTACATGTAGGAAATCGTGAAAAATAGAAGAACCGCGGCACCGGGACTCGAACCGGGGTCTCTGCGTTGGTAGCCAGTCACCTTACCCTCTACCCCACTGTCAGTTAGTCCGCTGGTATCTTTTATGTCCAGTATTCCTCTTATTATTGGGTCTGGAGGTACCGATCCCACATAGATATTTGTATAAAGCCTGAGTTAATCTGTCCCAATCGAATTTAACGAAAGAATCTCAAACATAATTACAATGTAGCTAGTAGTTAGTTGGCAGTAGTCAACGTTCCTATACCATTGTTGTCTGGGCGAGAAGCCAAATATAAAAACTGAAGTCTCGACTCGCTCGAATATACATAAATTAATGTGTACAAGCTCATTTGGAAAAATGACAAGGTTGTACTTGTAACTAAACTTGTGGTGTAATTATGATGGTAAATATTCACAAAAAGGGAGCCACCTCCAATTTCGGTGATTATTTAATATGTTATCAAGGTCATCGCCCTGAGTAGTGCTGTGGATGTTTTAGTTGGCGGTTGCCGTTTATTAGAAAGTTATTACCAAAAAAAATTGAGACAAAAGTACATAATTTTCTGGGTACTATTTACATTCAATAGAGTGTGAATAACCGAGACCTGTTTTTTTAGGTAACCCTGGTAACCCAGGCCTATCCAGATCTAACCCAAACTCATTTCTGATTAAATTAAAAGTAGATTTGGGGTAGGTCAGGTTGGATTTTTTCCCCTGCCCACGCTTTTACTTATTAATATTACTGTATCAATATACAAAATAATGTCACAAGACATTTTTTTCAATTTGTTTATTCAATTTACGTTTTCAGTTATGGAATATGTAACTGCCATTATTTGGTAGAGAACATCTAAACAATCGTCAAAATCAAAAGTTTTTTTAAATATAAATTCCGACAAATAATGCTTATGTAGCAGCTACGGCACTGCTACCACATCCCTGCCGTGAAAGATCGAGATATTACCCTCGCTAACTTTCTTTTCTTTAAATGCTTACGGTCTATCTTTCTTTAAAAGTGTACGGACACAGGCGCGTCGTAGACCGGCAACGGACGACGGTTGCCGATTGCGCGACGAGTTTTTTCTGTTGTTTTCTGACCGCGCGCCGCGGTCACCATACGAGAACACGAGGCAGAACCTCTTACGACTCACCACGTGTACGACCGTGCGACGCAGACAATACCTGTTCTTATTCTGTTATATTAATTGTAAATAAATTGAGCGTGTAACGCAAATCGGAGTTATCCATTACGCACACATTCACCTCACTTAAAATGATATTCTCTCTGACCATATGTAGGAATATTTCCGCGAATATCTCTGTATAGTTTTTCAAAGTTCTGAGTGTGGATGCCCGTGACTGGATCGACAAAATTTTGCGAATGATTTAGTACGCGATGTTGATACATATTTTTATCAATTTCTCCATATGCTTTCTAACAATCGCTATGGATTATTGTCCCAGAAGCAATTTTTCTTGAAATAATGGGCAGTAAGATTTCTGCACTGCGGGACGCAATTGGTATTGTAAAGGTCTTTTTTGTATCTCGTTCTATAACACCGAAAATCCATTGACCCGTGATAAGTCGTCCACGATTATACTTTCGACGTCCAAATTTCGCTTCATCGATTTCCACAAAAACTACATTTCCGTCAATGTGTATTTCGTTATTCATCAACCATTCGTGCATAAGCTAAATGATTAATGAATCGAATAAGTCCTTAAAACAAAACTAGATAAATATTCACAAAAAGGGTGGGTTGGGTTTTTGTTGGGTGCCGCGAGGACGGCCGAGCTGCAGGGGAGATACCGCGAAGCACGCGGTGCCCTGCGGCTCACCATCGGAAAGGCCGAGACCCAAGCGTGGGGAGAACTCCTCGCCACTTTTGACCGGGACCCATGGGGGCGCCCGTACCATATGGCACTGGGCAAGCTTAAGCCATGGTCACGGAGAGCATGAACCCTCAACTGCTGAGGGAGGTCGTTGACACCGTCTTCCCTATTACGGAAGAAGTCCGACGAACCCCGCAGGCTCCGGCGGACCCGAACAGCTGGTCCGCCGAGCTGAGTGTCACTGCCGAGGAGCTGGCCTGGGCCGTCAGGAGACTCGGTGCGAAGAACACCGCACCGGGTACTGACGGGATCCCGGGCCGAGTATGAGTCTTGGCCGCGGACGTCCTGGGGACCAGACTCAGGCGGCTTTTTAATGGTTGCCTCGAGTCTGGTCAGATCCCCCCGGGGTGGAAGCGGGGGAGGCTGGTCCTCCTCCGCAAGCCGGGAAGGCCGGCGGACTCCCCGTCGGCTTACAGGCCAATCTGCCTGCTCGACGAGGTGGCGAAGCTCTTCGAGAGGGTGATAGCTCGCCGCCTCGCCAGGCACCTGGCTGAGATGGGCCCCGATCTGGCCCAATGCCAGTTCGGCTTCCGGGTGGGACGCTCGACGATCGATGCGATCGGTCGTATAAGGTCCCCCTCGGACGCGGCCGTGTCCCGCGGCAGGGTGGCGTTGGCGATAAGTCTTGATATCGTCAACGCCTTTAACTCCCTGCCCTGGGACAGGATAGGCGAGGCGCTCTAATATCATCGAGTGCTTCCCTATCTGCGGCGCGTGATCGGGGCCTACCTGAGCGATAGGTGGGTAGATTGGCCGGCCCAATACGGGGTAAGCCGAGGGAGGAGAGTGTATTGCGGGGTTCCGCAGAGATCGGTGCTAGGATCGATCCTGTGGAACCTCGCATACGATGCGGTTCTCTGTGTGCCGCTCCCCCGAGGCGTCAGCAGCACATGTTATGCAGACGACACGTTGGTGCTGGCCGAAGGGTAGGATTGGGGGAGGACCGCCCGCCTCGCAGACGCCGGGGTGGCCCGCGTGGTGGCGGCGATTGAGCGGCTGGGGCTGAAGGTGGCCCCACATAAGGCGGAAGCCAAATGGTATTATGGCCCCCGTCGACGTGGGAGGCCGGCCCAGTCGCTCATACGGGTAGGTGGCGGCTGCGTCCAGGTGGGAACCGAGATGAAGTATTTCGGCCTCACGCTGAACCGCGCCTGGTCCTTTGGCCGGCACTTCCACCGTCTGACACCCCGGGTTGAGGTAGGGGCGGCCATGTTAGGCCGTTTGCTCCCCAACCTCGGGGGACCGGAGGAAAAGGTTCGCCGCTTATTCGCAGGAGTGGTGCGGATGATGGCCCTTTACGGGGCCCCGGTTTCGGCGGACGACCTGATGGCCAGCAAGCGCAGCAGAATGTTGCTGCGCCGCGTACATCGCAAGCTGGCCATCGGAGTCGTCCGCGGATACCGCACCGTCTCCTGCGCGGCGGCGAGCGCGCTGTCGGGGCTGATACACTTCGAGGTAATGGCGGTGGAGAGCACGGAGTCATATAAACGTCTCCGCGAGCTCCGTAACCTCGGGGTGGCAGCGCCCGACCAGCGGACGGTCGCGGCCATTAAGGACCAAGCGAGACGGCTCTCCCTGATCGAGTGGCAGAGCTGGCTGTCAGAGCCAGCCAATGCCGCTCGGAGGGCCGTCGAGGCCGTTCTGCCGGTACTCCCGGAGTGGAGAGGCAGAACAGCGGGCAGGCTCACCTACCGCATGACGCATGTTTTCACCGGGCATGGTTGCTTCAGTGAATTCCTGCGTCGAATCGGAAGGGTAGCCACCGCGCGGTATCGCCACTGCGAGGCGGTGACGGAGGACATCGCAGGCGGAAGAGGGTGGAGGCCCGTCCGCCGGCATGAGCGATCCCGAGGTGGAGGCGGTGTTGCTGGGTGCCCGAATCCCACACTACCCGTGATCCCCCCCCCCCCCCCCCCAGGGTCCGGGGTACCCTTTGAAGGTTTCCTCCACGTAAAAGAAAAGGGTTTTTGTTGGGTACTTTTGCCTAAACTTTTTTTGTTAATAACTTTTTAATAAACGGCGATCACCAATTAAAACTTTCACAACACTACTCAAGGTGATGACCTTGACAACATATTAAAAAATCATCGAAATCGGAGGTGGAAATTTACAAAGGGTATAGCCGGAGAAGGGAGTCAAATGTGCCCTTAGACCAAATTTAGTTTTGCGATGGACCATTCGGTAGCTTAGGAAATCAGTATATAACTTAATGTTAAAGAAATAAAATTGTCTCGATACATTGAAACTGTGCCCCGTGCTTTATATTTCAAATTATTTACCACGTTTTCAAGAGCGTTGTTGGCGCAGCGGTTGTGTGTCCGACTGTGGAACTGATATAAACCCTTCGGACGCAGGTTCGATCCCCCCAGACTTATTATTTTATTTTATTTATATGTTAAAGAAATAATAGTGTATTCTCTTAACACGTTCTATGCCGCGTGGGTCGTATGCGCCCCACGCACCAAATTCGATTATTCTAAATAAATGGTAATATTCTTTATGTCCCAATTAAACGAACGCCACAATAATAGTACCAAATGAATGGTATATCATAAGACAATTCAATGTTTGTATTTTTAACGTTATGTATTTATAGTAACTTATTTTCACGCGTCTAACTAGTTATGGAATTTTTCACTATGGCATGGAACGTGTTAACCGAAAAAATACGTCAATGGTTGTAATAAACGTAGGAAAATGGAGGAACACCGCCCCTGTCCACCGGTCATCCTCAGGTAATAAAGTCATAAAGCTTGCTGTGTCCTGAAAAACATGCAAAATTCTTGGAAACGTTTCCGTAAGACTTAATACCCATCTGGCAAATAGCTGCAGGGGGCAACTGCTGACCGTTCGAACTTTCTCTATAAATTCTAATTAGACCTGATGGCTTTGTGAACTTATTATTGCGCTGCAACAATCATGGAATTGAGGATGCAGTAGCAGAAATTTCACTCCAGGAACAGCAATTAAGTAGATTTGGTTTAAAATTAAAAGCAAGCAATTACGGTTTTAGAAGTCAATTAATTGCCGTACAAACTGATCATATTTCTGGAGGTTATGCGCATTTATGTAATGAATTATTTTTGGTATGTAGAATATGTGAAGTATTGTTTCACTAACTCTAATTGTTAAGTTTGTATATAGAAAGATCTGTTTAGTTTTCGGACTTTTAAAATGCACAACTACTTGAGAGTTGTCCTTTCTTTTGGTCAAATTGCACTTTCTGTCACAACCAGAATATACAGGATAATAAAAAAGGGTCTAAGGCTTTGGGACCTTATAGTATACTCAGAGAGAGAAGTAAAAAAAGTCTAATCAACATGGATCCTAAAATCAATCACTTCAATAAAAAAATACAAAAGATTGTTTTGACAATTTGTTAAACATGTTCGATACGTCTTTCTGCCATGTCAATTCTATCCTCACATCTACGGATCATAGATCGACGTACATTTTCAAATATTCCTTTCGTGTCTCGTATTGTACAACATGTATTTTCTATCCACCCTGGCAAGTCCACCACATTATTTATTCTTTGTTTAGGTTTACTTGCGATATCGGGCGCTCGTAAATATAAAAATTGATGTTACTTCAAAACGATTGATTTCCAGACCCATGTTGATTGGATATTTTTTACTCCTCTCGGTGAGCACTATAAGCCCCTAAAGCCTTAGAGTCTTTGCTTTTATCGCCCTGTACAGGGTGTCCGATTTTGATATATAAATGCGAATTACTGGTAAACTACCTGTTATATGTATAAAAAATGATTCTGTAGCGGCACTTCCCGACCTCGCCAGCAGAGGGATCAGCGGCGCATAGACTTTCCCGCAAGTCCACGACCATCCTGCGCTCTGTATATATACACCTACGACCTGACCCTCACTATCCCGCGTCTAAGGCACGGGCCTGCTAGATAACCTTACTGATGAATCCACTAGCAGGCCCCGGACGAAACGCTCTATCCTCTTTCCTCCTTCCTTTCTTTTCTGAAATCCCTGCACAGCACCACCGCTACAGTTCAAATGGGAAGTGAATGGTTTCGAGGGGGTCATAATCTGGTGTAATTAGTTTTTCTGTAGATGAACGCGTAGAGGTCATATGAAGGTGACATACGTTTTCTTAGATGGAATCGTATAATTTTTAATTCATTTCCTACAAAATTTTATGAAGCTATTTATGTCGAAAAATCATTAGTTTAGGAGATATTTTAATCACAATATTGCGGAGTTATACGAGTACACCTACCTGCACCAAATTCTCTGAATTGACAGTGGGTAGGTGCAGATAGGTGTACTATTACTGATTTGCAATATTGAGACTAAAATATTTCCTAAACTAATGATTTTTGGACATAAATACCTCAATACTTTTTGTAGGAAATAAACAGCTGCATCGACTAATGCATTTGAATTCGTATGATTCCATTTAAGAAAACATATGTCACCTTCATATAACCTCTACGCGTCCATCTACAGAAAAACTAGCAACACCAAATTATGACCCCCTCGAAACCATTCACTCTCTATCTGAACCATTTTTTGTACAATGGGTAGTTTACCAAGTAATTCGCATTTGTAGCCTGAAATTGGACACCCTGTACATTGCTCTGTACAAGCAATAATATATTTTTTAGTTTTCTCCATATAGGCGATTTTTCTCTTTCTAACAATAAGGCATGTACAACTGCAATTTCCTTAGAGATGAGACGTTTCTTAGACGCGAAAGGCTACTTTGCAGGGTCAGCAATTGTTATTGCAATAATTCTGTTCTTCCAAAATTTAACAAATCAACAATTTTCGTTCGACCATTATATTTCGCACTTTTCCTTTCTTACACTTCAGTGGTGATAGATGTCTCATAAACCTATGGCGCGGTACACATAGTCAGTGACCCTGATGTAACGATTACATTGAGGTTTTTCAGTCCAAGCTTCTTGCGTCATTCCGTACGATCAACTTGAAGGTCAAATGAAACAAGATAAGCAGGAGTGGTAAATGTAAAATAAGCATAAATTATAAGCTAAAAAGTGCTACATTTCAAATCAGAAGTTAATTAAACAAACAGTGAAGTACACAAGGAATTAGAAAATCATTTCGTAATATTGTATTTAGTAGTATGACTTATTGATAAGGTTACATATCGTGTTCAATGAGACTGCTATTGTGTCGCTGTTGACTGTCGGAGCTTTTGTATAACTTTGAAGGTCATTGTATACCACATGGTTGAATTCGTCTTGATAGTCGCTATCATACCATGTAAATCAATATGTAGCATTCTATTTAAAAGATTGAAGATCGCCTTCGTTTCTCGAAAAATTTTGTAAACATAAAAAATTTACATACGCCATTATGTTGGTTATAGAAAACAGTAAAACTTTTTCCTGTTTCATTTTTTGCATATACTTACCATTTACGAGAAAAACACTGTCTAGTAACTGCGTGAACATCCTGTATACACATTAGATCATTCCATAAGTAATACGGCTTTTCTGAAGATCGTGCAACAAAGTTATAAAACTATAAGCGATGGACAACTATCCTTTTGGAATAACTGTTAGTGTAAGGGCAGATCTTCCTTCAATATTATACAGAAAATGACAGGTTTAGACCGAATATTTCAGATATTTTAGAAATTTAAATTGAAAGCGACAAAGAAGCATATTCGTCAGTGGCAAGAAATATTAGTGATGTGTACAAGTTTAGCCCTTTTTTCAAGCTTTTGCTTTACTTTTACATCATATATCAAGTAAAATTTAATCGTCAAAGGATTTGCACTTATTTGCTATGACCTTCTGCCATCTCTCAGGTAATTTTTGGATACCCTCGCAAAAAACTGACATCGGCTTGGAGACAATGAAATTATCAATTCATTTTCGGATTTCAGCCACATCTCGACAGCGCTGTCCAGCTAAAGCGTGCTACATTGAACAGAATAAATAATAGTCCGAAGACACCAAGTCGGGTGAATACGCCGCGTACGGAAGAACTTCCCAACCAAGGTTGAAGATCGTTTGCTGTGTGATATGGGCTTCCTTGCCCAGTAAATAGGTTTCTTTGTTCCATTTCTGTGGCTAAATCATTTAATTGATGACTATACCGTTCGGTAGTAATACTTTCACCCGGGTGGAGGAGGTCGTAAAACAGCACACCTTTCATGTCTCACCAGATGCATAGAAGGACTTTTTTGGCACGGATGTTCGGTTTTGCCATTAACGTTGACGGCTGTCCTGGGTCTATCCATGAATGCTTGCGTTTAGGTATAAAACTATACTAGTTTTCCATAAAAATTCCTCCTTATGTTGCCTGGAAAGGAACGAGATGCAGGTGTTCAACCGGCGGACAATGCTATTTTCTGAGCATTCATGCGGTACCCACTTTCTGAGCTTCTGAACTCTTCCCATCTTATGCAATCGTCTCGAAACTGTTGCCTGGTCAACTCCTAGCTTTTTCCCAAGTTCCTCTTGCGTCTGCGACGCATTTTCACTCAATGATGTTTCTAAATCATCGGCCTCCAATTTCCGCGGTGTTCAAGAGCGTAGTCGGTGACTAACGTCAAAATCACTGGCTTTAAAACCTCGGATTCAATATATACAAGTATTAAGGAACACAACTCCTTTGACAAGAACAAAACAAATTGACGCGCATGCTTTAGCGGCGTTTTTCCCTTATTGGAATTCGTACCTAATGCAGTGTCGAATATACAGTTTTTGGTCGCCCATCGTGTTCTTTACTGTTTTGTAAAATTATGTTTATTAGTAAAATGTAACATATGACTAACTACAAACATCGATGCCAACCTTTCAAAAATGCAAAAATGTTGGCATTTATTTAAATTCTAAATACCTGTGCCGGAGCTCTAGAAAAAAAAGACTAAAACTTTTGTATACCCCTTATATACAGTGGTGGACAAAAGAAAGTTATAAATAGACACTTGTATATATTAGTGTTTGTAACTTTTATACTACATGTTTTATATCATGTTGGTAACACTCATCTATTCTGAGGTATCCCTTCACTTTGCATGACATTCCTACATATTCTTTTGTTTATACGACTGTATCCACATGGTACGTAAACAATCCATTCTGTTCGACAAGTGCAGTGAACAGAAACGAGTTTAAAATCTTTTACACAATAATAATATCAAAAAATAATGAACATATGCCGACTGTTTTTTCGTTTCTATGTGCACATTAATTTTAATAATTGTTTGGGACTTTATTTACACAGATGAGCAAGAATAATAGAAAATTTGTGGATATTATGCAGTTAATAGTTGGAGATAGGAAAAACGGATTAACATTTAAAGAAAATGAAAATAAATATGAACATTTTCATGAAATTGTATTTTTGCCGAAAAAAGGATTGAAAAAATGAAGTGACCACCGTAATCGCCAGAACTCAATTCAATTGAGAATCTTTGAAACATTTAAGTGTTCCCACTAATAAAGAAACATTTTGGGACGCTGTACAAGGAAAGTGGTATGCTTTCTCAATAAATACATTAGAAAACTTAGTTAATAGTATTCCAAAGAGGCTATAACCTGCGATAGATAGCAAAGGAGGGCATATAAAATATTAGCAATAGTACATGTGTAAATATAAAAAACATAATCATAGAAACATGTAATTAAACTTACTTTTGTTCAGCTAGTTTCTTCACTTGTTCCATTGTTTTAAATAAAATATATACTTTCTCATTTCAATGTATGGTTTTCTTGTTGTTACTACTTCATATGATATACATATTTATGAAAACTTCATTGCTTTTGTACAATATAGTTTCGTTTTGTAAAATGATGGTGTCTTTTCGTATCGCTTACCTTTCAAACTTTCTTCTGTCCGCCACTGTATGTAAGCTATACCGGGAGAACATAATCAATGCAAGACAGTACCAAAGCTGAATTAAGAAATTTCGATCAGGCAATCGCCGCCTCGAATATGAATCAAACGCCAGAAGGCCTGTAGAACTGCATGATAAGATTTTACGGGCTACTGTTGAATAAAGTCCAATTCTGATTATCGAGGAACTATCTCCGAAATTGAATTCAGCCCATTCAACGATTCACCGTCACTTACGAAAGATTGGAAAGATCTGTTAAGTATGGGCGATGGATATCGCACGAAGTATAGACAGTGAACATTCAGCAAAAGATGAGTCAGCTTTGCTCTCTATAGTAAAGGAAGAATTGTTTTTGAACCGAATTGTTCCAGGTGACGAAAAGTGGATTTCATACATAATTTTAAACGTCGAGGGCAATGGGTACATCTAACACCGCAACCGAAACTACGTTCACATTCGCAGAAAGTTTTATTTTGTACATGGTGGGATAAAGTGAGTTGTTACCTTCCAATCAGGCAATCCATAAAAACAGCAATTATTAAAAAGAAATTTATTGTAAACAACTGCCGTTTGAAGTCGACATTAGAAAAACAGCGACCAATTTTAGTCGCCAAGCGTAAGGTATTGTTTCATCAAAACAACGTAAGCCTGCATGTCGCAAATGAAAGTCTGGAAAAATTGCAAAACTTTAAATAGCAAAGCGTGGATCATTCATCGTATAATCCAAACACTGCCCCGTTAGATTTTCACTTTTTCCATAGTCTAAACAATTATTTAACCCTCTACTGTTCTTATTCGTTAGTGACAAATAAAATTTTATTCGTTACTCTTATGCATTATCTGTTATCCAAATAAAATTTTGCCCAACACTGCTGTATAATGGTAGAATATAATTATACACAGTGACAAATAAACGAAATAACTCTTTAAAAATATGGATCTATAAAAATATAGGTAAGTAACTTTCAAGTCACACGGCGTTATAGAGGATTAAATGGGACGAAAACAAAATCAGTGAGAGGCGTGAAAAATGTACTCGAGAAATTGTTTAAAGTAAAAACCGAGGAATTTTATAAAAAGGGGATCGACAATTTAGTGGAGAAATGAGAAAAGGTTGTAGAAAACGAGGGAAAATATACTCTTGATAAATATAAACAAAATTTATAGAAATAGTTATTCTCTTCACCTCGCCAGAAATGCCGCATTAGGTATGGGATGGCCTACTAGTTGAATTATAATATGAAATGTATATAAAGAGCATAAACTTGGAACTCAAGCTACGGAAGCTATCAGAAATATTTATCGAGCATTCGACGTTAATACTGTGAGTGAACGAACAACACAAAAGTGGCTTAAAAAGTTTAAAAGTAGCGTGGAAACTCGTGAAGGCAAACCATGTGATGGACGGCCAAGTCTCGTGAATAACGATGAATTACAAGGTATTGTTGAAGAGGATCCAACGGCATCCTATAAAACTTCCAGCAGAAGATTCAACGTGTGTCAGGAACAATATGGACACGACTACACAGTCTCGGGAAGATCTAAGTACAGTAGGACCTCGATTATCCGAAATACAATTCGTAACAACATGACACATATTGCAACTGAATTCTGTATAAAAATGGTAAGTTTATTTCAAAATATCAAATATAGAGTAATGCAAAATGAAGTGCACAGTTTTATTAATAATATTTCCAGTTTTTAACTGATATAGAATGACTAATTTCCGGATAATCAGTGTTCGGATAATCGAGATTCTACTGTACACAGTGGGAAAATAGGTACCAGACGAACATACCAGAAACACCATACAATTGCTGCATGCGTTTCGCTTCTTTTTCGCCACAAAAATGAACCAGTTTTAGACCATTTGCTAACCTGTGATGAAAAATGGGTCACATATGAAAATAAAAGGCGACCACATTATTGGTTATCGCTTGGGGATCAGGTCCATTCACATCTAAACAAAAATCTCAGAAAAAAACAAATTTGACTGAGTGTTTAGTGTGCAACTGCTGGAATTGATCATTTTGAGCTGTTACAAAGGGTCCAAACGGTTGCAGCAAACTTAAATTCATCCCAACTCGACAGAGTGCAATCGGAAGGGTGTTTTGTTCCTTTAAGATAAAGCGAGACTACACATCTTCTGCCTTATCTCGAACAAATTACCATTTTTATTTTAATCATTGAAAAATTATTTGACTGATAAAAACTTTCAGTATGATCATAATGTATTACAAAAATTGCCATCACACAGTTTTTCGAATCAAGAGATACGAATTTTGATAAAAAGTGGAATTTACAAGCTTCCATCGCGTTGAGAGAAACTTATAAGAATCCGTCAAAAAAATTTTATTTATCTTCGAAAATCGCACGAACTTTCGAGAGTACCTAATAAATTCAATATTTATTCCATTTGCATATAGTGAAGCTGTAGTTGTTTATAAGCTTTTAGTCGAGAGTTATGATGGACTTGTATGAAAATTTTGTCGAGAGGTTTAATTAAGTTTGTTAATGAACAGAGAGGCTATTTGTACTGAAATCTTCGACTCCATATAATTTGAAATTTCGGCTGAGGCTTTCTACGCTTCGAGAATCGAACTGTTTTGTGCAATGGAACTGAATTTATAGCTTGACAGTAATTGGTTGGATAAAAGTCGGAAGAACTAAGGAGTGCAGAAACTAAAAGATGTCCTAATGCAGTAAGTAAGGATTTCAGTCGCTTGGGACGCAGGGATGTACCGAAACACCATCCTGCACTAATATATTATTTAAGGAGTATTTGGAAGATTACTTTGGCTATTCTGTCTTCGTGCAAAGACATGTCGCGTGCATGCTTTATGACTCGCGAAATTAGATCTTTGATCCAATTGGGATTCATCTTTTGGAGAAATTAATACTGGTTTTCTAATTTACAATATTTATTTATCTTCTGACTCTGTGCATTACAGAGTCCTGTCTATTACTGTATTTAATAAAATTAAGTAAGTCTTAGATTGGGGCGTTTCCAGAAGTTGCAGAAAGGGTGCGCATTGGTTTCCACGATGGATGGAATTTTAACTTTCGCTTTTTCAGGGAAATTCAGAGAAAACTCCATCTCATTAGTCCGTAGATCCATCTCGAAGGGTGACTTTATCATTTTCTTTCGATAAAAACTGAAAACCATTTTAAGACTAAGTAATTGCTGTTGCAGTATATTAACTGATAATAATTCTCGAAGTAAAATTTGAGTTGAGATAAAATAATAATGCAACCTAACACAATACAGTGGCGGACATGTACTTATGAACACGGCATTAGTTAAACTTACAAGATCAATATCATAAAAACCGTATTAGATTTAATAATTTTCATCAAGTACATTGAAAGTGCAATTTATGTAATGCATATCTGGATATTTGTGATTTTTCAAGGTTGACATAACCCGAAATAGTAGAATTTGTTATGTTTATATACGACACCTCAGCGGACACGTACTTACGAACATTTTAATCACACGAACAAAACGACTTTTTTACAACGGAAACCATCCACCTTCAATTTTCGTTGTTCGATGTAAGCGTGCGCATGTGCTGTGCATTATACACTATAAGCTAAAGTTAATTAATATTATTTTAATAGTGAGTAAAAGTACAAATATTACAACCACTGCAACGACTTCAAGTCCAGCTGTTTCGACAGCAAGGTAACACGCATCGAATTATTTCTAATGAATTGATCATATTTGTTGAAACTTATTATGCAGTTGTGAAACATATAAAACTTAATAAAACAGCCGATAAAGTTCCTTGAAAACAGAGACTACGTGAAACGGTTATTCACACTGACTGAATAATTCACCGAATCTCTAAAACTGATCGATTTAAAACTGCTGTACACATACATGATGAAACATCATCGTATTTAGAGCAACCGATAAGTGTAAGAATTGTTCAACGTCGTTTAAACGAATTTAGCTTGATTGGTAGTGCAGCCCGAAAAAACCTCTGATATTCGAAAAGAGTCGATGTACTAAACGTCAATTTGCAGAAGCTCATATTAAGTAGACAGAAGAAGAATGGTTCGAAGTTGTATTCACCGAGGAAAGTACGTATAATCGACTTGGTTCTGGTAGCACATACTGTGTGAGACGCCGGAATGGTGAAGAATGTGATAAAAATTATACAAAATCAACCGTCAAAGGTAGATGCGGATCAGCACTGGTTTGGGTGTGTACGAGCATGAATGGTACCGGCCCGAATCATCGGATTACGGGGATTATGGATCGATTTGTTTCTTTAAACATCATAAAGAATGCTCTGCTTCCAGTTGTTGAAGACAAAACGTCTAAAAATTGGACTTACCAAGCGGATAGCGAACCGAAACAAACGGCACGCGTTGTATAAGCATTTTTAGAAAAAGAAAAATTAAATATTCTGAAGTTTCCTGCTCAGTCATCTGATCTCAATTCTATAGAGATGTTGTGGATTGATGTTGATAACGAAATAAAACATGAAAAACCAAAAAATATCCAGAATTTATTTAGAACTATTGAAGGAGCGTGGAATTATACTCCTGTAGATTGGTGTACAAGTCATTCCACGCCAAATTGATCACTTTTGTCAGCATGTCTTCTGATTTTGATGAAACTGCAATATGTTGTGTATTTGAAATAATGATGAGTTTATGTCATCATTTTGCTGATTTCAAAGTTATTAACAAATTATAACATGTTGAAAATCGCGAAAAAGCGAGTTTTTAGTCAAACATGACTGTATAAACCAATTTTTATCTCTGAAACTGTTACACTTACAGAGAAATTTTTTTTTCATTCGCATCGCGAAAGATGGAACTTTCTGAATATATTTTTAATTCTGTTGTATGCGCCCTCTTTCAATGTGAAAATTGTAAATAAATTTTTATTTTGCAAAAGCGAACCCCTACTCACGTTTGTAAAAATATGAAAATGTACGTTGTTCCTTGAATGTTTCTCGATAAGCATACCAAATTTCATCAGTTTCATTTCATAATTATCGTCAGGATGGAGCTTCAAAGACATCCGGGTGCTGTCCCCATGCGCCGCGCGGTCAGCAAGTACTGACAAAGCTCAGCCGGAAAAAACTGGGACATCTTGTATATTTGCTTTCTTGTTTGACTGACCGCGTTAAAAATGGAAAACACAATTAAATCGGTGAGTTGAAGAATAGTACAAGTCCAAAATTAGCCATTTTAAAAATTTCAAAACTAAATGTAAAAAGTATAGAACTATATGTTGGGACCAAAAACAGGTCAAAAAAAGTTCCCTACACTCGTGTGTCAGTAGTCCCTTCAATTTAATGAATGTAAAAACAGTATCTGTCATGGATTTGTACTGCTTCAACAATCTGTGTAACAATCACTTTTTATTAAATAATTGTTACTTCAGTTATGTTTAAAGCAAGTTAATAAATATGTTTTTTTACTACTGTGTTATTTTTTAAATTTCCTGGCTAAAAAGTGGATTGAGTTGAAAAACAGTACAAGTCCAATGGTTTTATTTTAATTGTTGAAAATTAACGAACAAGGTTTAACCATAGTTAGGCATATATGAACGTTCATCTGCGTTAGCATAACCGTGTTTAAATTGGAATAGAACTATAAAATTAATGGCTTTGATGATACACCTAAACTGATGCTATTGTTTCAAATATCTCAAAATGTAGTGTCTAGACTTGTAGTGTTTTTCCACTCACCGATTCAGTTAATTTTGCACATGATTAATTTGACTAGCAATGAGTGAGTTAGTGTGGGTCAAAAAGTTTTACATACGCAGCTTAAATTGATGTACTCGATCATCTCGAGAACAATGCGACCTCTTTTTATACTTTTGTTACAAAGACGTACGACCTTCTATGACAGTTTAATTAATCGAGTTTTACCCTCATTTCTTACTACCTTTCAGCAAATATATTCTTAAATTTGTACTTCAGTGTTGCTGAATTTTTTTTCGAACTTATCAACTTTTCCAGTGTACAGCGATACCCATTGTCTATATTTGAAATGTTTCTATGAATCTCAAATAGCAGTGCATCAATACTTCCTTTAACACTGACTGCCATGTCGTTCATATGTGGGTGACATTTTCATTCAGTCATTTATTTAATCATGAGTAGCATTAATGAATATATCTAAGCAGGTCTAATGCAACCAATAGAAAAATTAGGAAGGTTACTAATATTGTCGATTAAAAAGCGTATTATTTTGGAATATATTCGTACTGTATCAAAATATAGAGAGTTTGCAATTTTTAGTTGATACAGTGTGGCAGTCAGAATGTTAATGAGTACCTAGTAGACGACCAGAGATTGTATAGGGGGTTGATTTTTTATTGATCAGTTTAATAAATTTTCATTGAATTTCACTATTTCGATTATATCTAGCGTTTGGTACATCTGCACTTATATTTCAGTTTATTCAATGATAATTTATTTAATACTTGTAATTCTAATAATTGAAGTATTTATGGAGCCCTAAGTTTTTCTGGCTAAACTGGGACAGTCTGTTCTGTGAGTAGAAACAAGCAGAAAATGTTACATAATCGTAAGCCACAATTGCATTGTTAAAATATATAACAAAAAATATGAAATATAAATTAGTATAATACAAAATAAAAGAAGTTTGATAACATTTATCTAGTGTATTATAAAACTATACTTAAGAACTGAAATCGTTGTAGACGCTCAATGTATTGTAGCTTTCATACAATCATCTATTATTGCTGTTCCATTACAAAATATCAGCAATGATTGTCAATAGAAGGCTGACGTGTTTGAAAAAGGAAATTTACTATCTTACGAATTTTATGTTGATTCTTTTTCATTTTAACACGTTGAGCGCCGCAGTAGGAAATCCCGCAACTAGTCAGACATGCGAAACTACCTTTTCATTAAAATCTATCGTTGAATGCATAACTATTTATTTCTTTGATAATATACTTCTCATTTTGTACTATCATTATAACACAGATGTAACTCGAAGTTGAGTCGGGGTAATCAGTTATTTGACGAAATTAGAATTGGTACGTGGGTCACCGGTGGTGCACGTGGTGCTCAACGTGTTAATGACTAAAACTTTCCACGATTTCATATAGTTATCACAGTTCTACAAGTACGTTAGACGAATGTCATTGAACCGTTCTTACTTTCTTCCATGCAAGAAAATTATTTGACTGTACATGTTGCAATTAGTTATAATCTTTTTAATAGAGCATGTATAGGCATGTGTTGACGTAATATTTTTTCCTTATTTGTACCCATAAAGCGTACTGTCACAGTTAGACCGGAAAAACTTGGGTCACTGTGTAAAATTCACTTGCATTTGTTGATATTCGACGTAATAAGAAAATCAACGTAAAATGTCATATTAATATTAGTTACAAGTGCACTTACATATAACACTTACTTTACTTTATTTAAATTTTCAAATTTGACCAACTGATTTATATTGATGGACTGTTCGTCTATTTTTGGAAATCCTAGCTTCTAATTGACAAAATTTGGAAATTCTAAGAAAGTAGGAGATATTAAATCTCTTCCGTCAAATAATTCAATTTACGAAATGAAATTTTATATCACGCATAAAAGCCAAGTGCTTTCATTCATAGATGCAAAAAAGGTGGAACGAGAGGATATATGAATTCTGGCGGATGAGAAATTTATGACGTGATACTGTCATATAAAATTTAATTTTTCACCTTTCTAAAAAATTGAATGAATTTTCTAGGATCTAATATAGATAAAAAAAAGATAATATTATACTAATATTCTTACAACAAGAATAATAGTTAATAGTTTGCAAATTAAAATTTTACTAATGTGCATTTATATAGAAATTTCAATCTTATATTTTACGCATCTTTAAACAGAAATTCTATTAAAAAATAAGTAAATTTCTTTATGCACATAATGCACCATTTTATTCAGTAAACTTAAACTTCTTTGAAATAAAAGAAGCTATCAAAATCTTTTTGTCGTTGTATCATGCATATTGAAAAGGGACAATTTTATTATAAAAAATATTTAGATCTGCATGAATATGCAAAAGTCATGTGATTTTCAAGTTCATTTTTTCCTTTCTGTATACCTGTATAATGATCAGTTTTATGTTTATATATTTTAAATAAAAAGATTATACGACCTTCGCTGACCTTGGAGAACTTAGTGTTATAGGCCGCTGAATTCGTCTTCAAAGTGGCTATCATATACAAATAAATAAAATATAGCATTTCATTTAAAAAAAACATAGTTAACCTTCTTATCTCGTTAACCCTTTACAATGGAATAAAACTATTCTTACTATGCACTGGCTCCCCACAAAACTATGCAACTTTCGTAGGAAACATTTTTAAAAAATCTTAATTACAGCGGGAATATTTCAGGTGATAAAGTTAGTGGTACACCCTTTATGTAGAAAGATTCCTAGTCGAAAAATGAGTCGAAAATATACAACGAAGTCTTTTACACGAGACTCTTTCGAAGGTCATCACTTCGAACATTTAGTATAAAAACACTCGACGCATTTTAAAACGCTCTTTTTTGAGGTAAATAAAGTAACTTTAAAGTAATTATATTTAAAAGAAAACGTTCATGTTTATCACAATCACGTTTACGTTTATGATTAATTTCTTTGTAACACTAAAAATAATAACGCCTTCAGTTTACCCATTTAAAATTGATGTTAAGAAATCAGAAGATTATCAACCAATATCAATATGGTCGCAAAAGCGACGCGTAGAAAGTTTAAACATCTAATCACTGGAAAAGTTATATCTGCGTCAAAAACCTGACCCCAGTCATTATCCTTCACAATCGCAATCCTATCATAAATTTGTCTTCACAACCGTTTCATTGTTTCAGTCTTAAGATATTTTACTATATTGTAGAACAAAATTTGTATGAGCATCTCAAACATGTACTGCATGGTCATATTTGGATGATGGTAAATTTGAAAACGTCGACAACTATGGTGGTAGACGACAGCGGGAGGCTGATAATGACAGTCAATTCCTGAAAAACTATTTGCCTGTGTGAATTGTTATAGTATCCATATTACTCACAACCAGTGGCAGAAGTAATTATAAAAGATCGATCCTTTTGAGTAAGTACCATGTAGGAATCAATACCATTTGATATTCACGTATTCTCATATGATTTTGATACAGTGATGCTTCATCATTATGAATCGATATCAACTGAGAAGTGTCTAAATATGAACTGACACTAACAGTATTTTTATACATATAAGTTCGTATAAAAAGTAGGTCGTAGATATTAAAGGTGCCCCGTTTGTGAGAATAGACACAGGTACAAATTTTAAACGTATCTTATGAAAGATACTATTTTTCTCTAGTGAAATTAACAAAGTGCAGTAAGTTTGATTCATTGCAAGATATTTGTTCATCAAGTGTATTACATACCGTTACTGCCAATTAAACGTTACAAGCGGCTCCCCTGACGTTTGCACCACTAACTTCTAATCAGCCCTAGACAAGTAGGGGACGTATAGGACTCCAGGCGTCTTTAGATATTTGGTTACAATAAGTGACAGAAATTTATGTCACATCATTCCGTAATAAAGTAAAGTCTACTGACACAATCGATATCGTATTTTGTTCCGTTCTTGCTATATAACATCTCACCACAATTTGTCAGGCGTGTTTTCAAGATTGGACAATTTAACACACTCGAAACTGACGTATTATTACAAGACTGTCCCCAGAAAACATCAACACTTTTGCAGTTATAAGAAAAACTGAGAAAAATGAAAATGTGTAAGAGTGAAAACAAAGCATGTTTCATACAATTTTTGTTTTAACACACCATGACCCATATGATGAGTCATTGGCTACGCAAAATAATTTTGATATCAGATGGCAGACGAGTGATAATCATATGTATGTACATTTATGCTTAACTTTTGTTACACCAATTGTGTCAACATTATTTGTTAATAAATATTGCTTATGTTGTTCAAAAATAGCATAATAATTGTAAAATAACATAACACACCAACAGAAGCACTATATATGTGAAATATTTCAATGATATCCGCAAACATGTAAGTGTCCGAATACTTTTAGACGGTAGTGTACATCTTTATTGTCAGTTACTAAATAATTTGTATTTATGTTGTCCTGCCAATTAATTTCACTCTCATCATTACGGTACGAAATTATTCTTTGTCTTTTTCTTCGATTATCTTTTAACAGAAAGTTTTGATTCTCTTCAATACTATTTATGTTTTGACAGACTGAAGGTCTTAGCTGTAGATTACCCATTTTTAACTTGGTTTTAAAGTAATACCAATTTTATTTGTTATACACCTTATCCTGCAATTCAACTTTTTTACAATGTTACCTTTCCGATTGCGCTTTAAAAACTGTTTTTTGTAAAACTAATTCAATAACAACACATTCTACGTGATTCTTTTTACATTGACTATTTTACAGTTTCATTTTTAAAGTTCTTGGTTTTCTACTTTTTATCAGTGAAAAGCAGACCGTTGTTTTACCTAATTGTAAGTGTTAGTCAAATGAGTGAAATCGTATGTACACCCCCGTCCATAAGTCACCGGACACTTGACCATTTTCAGCAAAATAATTACTAGAACGCGGATACAATATATTGGCTTGATTGTATTATTTTATGTTGTTATATTTCTATCTATTTTACGTTAATATAATACCTGAATATTACATTAATAATATGCATGTATAGTTTACATGAATATTTGAAAAAGCAAGACTCTACGTGTAAGTGTATTTCTAATGCATTTCTAACTCGGTCAGGCGATCATCTCTACACACTGTCGTTTGTTTTGGAAGTTTTGCCCAAAGTCAAAGAAAGACTTATGGAAGAAGATAGAAGAAGGTTGAAAAGAAATTAGTTCCGAAATATTAAAACCTTTGATCGAAAGAATGCAGCTATTAGTTAAAGTGGTTATATAAGATTGATTACTTATCTTTGGTAAGATTTTTACCATATGATTCGAATTACATATTCTCTACATTATAAACAATCAGTAGATGCTAACTTTATTTCATAACGTAGGTTTCATTTCATGCTGTAAAATCGTTCACCTCCTAATTATAATAATTGTAAGTGTTCGGTGACTTATGGACGGGACTGTATGTGACATCAAAGTGTTAATACACACGTCAGTTTTACGGTGTATTCAAGAGCGAACTGTTGTCGCAGAAGAGTACCTACTTCCAGAATGGCGTCTCCTTTGCCACGCCAATGAAGCATTTATCTCCTTTATAAGTTATAACTTTTTTTCAAAATTAGCTGGAAAAAATATCACCTTCTTTCCTAAAAATGTTTCTTAGCTGTATAATAGTTGGTTTTCTTGTAATTTGTATTTCTAACAAACAAATTCTTCTACTATAATTTACTTTTCCCGCGTAAGTACATACACATAAGATACAAATATTTATTGTTAGGAAGTTGCAATGCAGGAAATGAATTGCTTACAATCTCGTTGTAAGTTGCTCTCTAAGCTACTTGACTTCACACTTTGTACCAGGTCTCAGTGCCGCTGCTAATTGCACTTCATATTCTACACGTGTATGCACTGCAGCTTCGGCTAATAATCCTTCAAAATCTACATTTCCCTTCAGCTGTACTATATCTTGCGAGAACCACTTTAAATTTATCTATTTTCAAGCTAATACTCACGATTTTTACAATAAAGTCATGTATCTTACGCAGATTCATCTATATTTATATAAACGTCACATATTTGAAATAAAATAAATCAGCAACTTTGTTTTGATATTAGATATTTATTAAATATGTAAGCATTTGACAAGCAACAGCTTATAAAAATTATTTTTATATACATATCTCTATAAATTGAAGACTGCTGGACCGAAAAATGACACGCATGTGCTATATTTAATTTTTCAATGGCATGCTTCTGACTTTTTAAACTCAATGATGAGTAAAAACATTACGCCGCAAGAATATATAAATCCTACATGAACAAAACAAACTATGAAATTACAATGGCGAAATGGTAGCACACTTACAATGTACAGGGAGTCCCGAAAGTGTTGTGCACCGTGGAAACTGCGAATTCTCCAAACTGAAACAGATCGGAAGATCCTTTACCATTTTGCAATCTGAAGCTTCACTTTCCAAATATTAGCAATTAAAAGTCAGGAGTCTGAATTCCGGCTACACTATTCAAAATTCATGCGCCTGAGGAAACAGCTGATCGCATAACTACACGGATACTCTCACACACAAGAATATTCATACACACGCGGTCACACAAATGGCACTGTCGATACTAAATGATCTCACATACCACTACAACTTGCGTTCTGTTACTCATTTTAATAATACAACGGATTTTTTAAGTTACTTTAATATGTTGAATACCATAGTGAAAACAGCCATACTTGGCCAAACACGATATAATATACTATTTTTAATATAAATCGTAAAGGAAAAAAATATTCGGGTATTCAGTCGTGTTATTATTTTCTACATTAATGTTACAACGTGAAAATTGCTTAGGATTGTGTAGTAATACACAATTATTTAATTCAATTAAATTTGAAGTGCTGGTCACCGGTAACCCCTGCGGCATCCAACGTGTTAATGATAAAGAGTATTTGTTCACTTTCTTTAATAATACGTCATATTTATGAAATTTATGTTGCTAATATCTTCTGTTTCAATACCATACACATTTTCTGTTTCATGTAATTTTACTCAAAAAATAATGGTTATCATGCTACTAAACTGTAATTTTAACACGCAATCCATGCAGAGTAGATATTTCTTTTGGATCTGACAGAATTCTATACTTTAAATTGGAACTTTAAACTAATTATTATTCACTAACATACAAAATCAAACTTTATATTATTCGCAGTTTCACTCAAATTTTAATTTTATCTTTGTTAGTTAAAGAGTTAAGTAAAAATTCAAACAGAATTTTTTCCAGTCACCATTCATTTCGTTTTGTCTGTAGAAGCAGTGCTGATCTTTCTACATTTTTTTGACATAGTTTCGCAATGTATATTTGTTTTTCTGATAATGCTCAATATGAGTTGCAGCGTTTAAAGCTGTCTATTCAGTACGTCTGTTTTTTACATTCCCTTCTCGCCACTTTGTGACTCTGTTCATTACGTGTCGTACTGCTAAATGGTAACTCTGATCTGAAGAACATGAGGGTAAGTCACCTAACTTTACCATCTGAAATAACTCTTAAATCATCCATTGTATGAAAAAATGTTTCATATAAAAGTTACGTGTTATGGAGGGAGAGATTCGATAAGTGCACCATTTCTTCGCAGCCTTGCATTTTTAGGGAAATATCAATGTCACCTTCAATTTTTTGAATGGAATACCCTACTTTTTATTCCACAGTTCGAAAGTAATAAGTATTGTAGTACATATGGCCTAAAACTAACAGTTGTTGAGAAATTAATGAAATAAGTTTCGTTCTTGTAAAATCATGTTCAATTTCATTGTAGACGCACGAAGGACAGTTGTATTCATCAGATTGATATTTGTCAACACAGCTACATTTATTGGGCTATTGACTAATAATGTTTTAACATATGATTCAGTGATGGCCACGGAAGCTCCAGCCTTGCCTCACTCTAGGTCCATTCCCCTCATATAGGCTGTGATCTGGGACGACAATGGATTGAGGGGAAATGAGGACCGACCTGGAGGGAACTGAAACGAGGGGAATGGACCTAGGGTGGGGAACGGTCGGAGCTCATGTGGCCATCACTGGCATAAACACACTCAAAGATGATCGAAGTGCTGTGCATTAGCGTCGTAGAGTCGGGAACGCCGGGACCAATATGGACGCCCGGCCTGTTTTTCTGCAACCTACGACGATCGGCATGCCGTAACCAACGTAGTAAGCAAGAACTGCTACAGTAACCTCTTCAGGGATACTGACACGTATGTGTACGTTTAGTTTGTTTCTCTAATTCAATGGTTATTGACAAAAATATGACATCTATCGGCCATGTGTGTGTATATTATTTTTCTTACATCTATAAATTTTGTTAATTCTTTATTATTCCTTATTTTGTAAATATGGATTCATATTGAGTAAATATTACTTTTCCTAGCTTTAACAAATTTGTCCCTGAAGAGGTTAAACCAATGAATTCCAATGATTTCAACTATCCAGCGGTAATTGTATTGGCAAACATCAATCCGATAAGCCCAGCTATCGTTAACACATTTATTTTGATAACAAAAATTGAACAAAAATTAATTCATTAATTGCTCAGCAACTCTTACTTATAGGCCATATATAAACCAATACTTTTTTATTCGGAACTTGATAACCTTTCGAACTGTGACCCAAAAGTGTAATATTCCATTTAAAAAATTTAAGGTGACCTTCACATTTCCACGAAAAGAACATGTAACTTTTGTATGACACATTTTTTCACATCATGATTTAAGAGATACTTCAGGTGGTCAAGTTAAGTGACTCACCCTGTATGTGTACTGCGAACCTAGCTCCTTATCCCTTTATAAATATTGTACCGGAGCAACCAAACATGTGTTTCAACTCGTGTCACTGATCATTGTGAGAACCAAGTATAGAAGAGGAATTCTTTCAATCTGTTCTACTTCCCGGAGAGGAATTATTATAATTAGGTGATAACAATGTGTAAAAATTCATGAATGTAGTATAAATGTATATAAATAAGTCCGCAATGTTTTATGAAGATATGCTGTTTAATTTTTTACCAAAAGATTCCTAAAGTATACCCTCAAAACAGGACGAGAAAGGAATATACCCCCTTAAACAATATAAGCATGTCATTGAAAAATTAAAGACAGCACGCGTGTGGTATCTTTTTGTCGAAAGTATATACATATATAGGATGTACAAGTAGGTACTGTTCGCGAATGTTTATAAGCGGAACAGTCACCACTTGCCAAAAAGCAGACTAGGTCAATAACCTAGGCGTATGACTGTTCTGTATGTGTCTATGTGAGTGTGGATAAATATACATGTGTGCGTTTTACGAGGTGCGATGAAGAGGCAGAGTGTATTGCAAGAATAGTAAGGGAGTAAACAGTACGAGTGAAGTGAACCTATGATAGTAAAGTTGTTTATTGTTACTTGAAACATTGTCACAAATAAATAGCATGAAACAAGAAGCGATTTCATGAATGAAATTACCGTCCGCCGGTCTCTTCCTAATTTAAACAAAGGAAATCCTACATACAGGGTGACAAGCTTAAATAGGTGACCAAACTTTGGTAGTGTATTCTACTCCTCCTAAGGATGAAAAGAAGTCATGCAAACATAGGTCCGGAACGCTACCTTTCTGAGATGTAAACACATTTTATTTGCATCGAAATTGAATATTTCATGATATGAATAGCTGGTACGCGTGGAATTAGGAACACTTACAAGGGGAACACCAGGGTGTGGAAATCGCTTTTGGAGCGACAGTAGGCATAACTTGTAGTACACATATCCTGCAGCAAAACCCTAATGGGTTTCCGTAGAATGGGCCTTGGTTTTTGAGATATTTTGGTTCAAAGTTTATAAAATTTTGGTCTTCACTTGTAGTACGATTATAGATGACCAGTGTCGCAACAGAGCGTCGTAGGTACAGCGGTATAGTGACTGCTTAATATACTGAAGGTCCCGGGTTCAAGTCCGCACGGGGTTACAATTATTTATTTTTCTCTATTTTTTCCACACTTTAATAAAATGTTTACCGCGTAAATCATTTTTATTTAATCTTACATTATTTTCAAGATCGAAAATGCATTTTTCATTTTTATATTTTCACACGTACATATGTTCTATTTGTTGCGGCTTCGAGTGACTTTGTGGACATTTACGGCAAAAATATTTTTCATTTTACAGTTACGGCAAAAAAATTCTAAATAATCCAAATAATAATTAAGATTTGTTAATTTACGACTACCATTGATCCTATGGCATCGCTCTTTTATTGTACGGTGTCCGCAGTACACAGCCCTGACAATGAGTGCCGCGACATCAATCGGCACCGCTTCGTGATGCATTTTCGATTTTGAAATTAAAGCCAGATTAAATAAAAATGATTTACACTGCATATATTTGATTAAAGTGAAAAAAAAATACAGAAAAGTAATTGTAATCCCATGCGGACTTGAACCTGGGACCTCCACAGCATAGTAGACAGTCACTCTACCGTTGTACCTATGACGTTATGTTGAAACACTGGTCGTCTATAATCGTACTACAAGTGGAGACCAAAATTTTATAAACTTTGACCCAAAATATCTCAAAAACCAAGGCCCATTCTACGGAAACCCATTAGGGTTTTGTTGCAGGATATGTGTACTACAAGTTATGCCTACTGTCGCTCCAAAAGCGATTTCCACACCCTGGTGTTCCCCTTGTTAGATTTAGAGCAATTATTTAGAATAATTCACCCTGACATTGAAGACAGCGTGTATCGGACTATATCTGTTAGTATGTAAGCATTGATATGTGGTTGCATCGTAAGGAAATACACAAGATTCCAACTTTTAACGGAATCAAAATGAGATACATACCGGTTTTTGCCAAATGTACAATAGTCTATTTGTAAAACAACACAAGCTTAAAATATCGTACTCGCAACGGCAACGGTTCCAACACTAAAGACGCTCTGCCTTGCCCGGAGTAGAGGTACTGTTATCGATAACGTTATCGATAATATCGATAATATTGAAATGTTTCGATAATTCGATATATCCATGATATTGAAATGTTTCGATAATTCGATATATCGATAATATCAAAACGCTATCGGTAATTCGATGTTTCGATAATATTAAGATAGGGATAAATTGAATTTAAGTAGAAGTTCTGTTACAATAGATACAATATGTATATTGTATACTATACATACAATATGTATATTGCATACTATGCATACATATTGTATCTACACTCCGAATGGGGCGTGTTTTGTGTCTAAGAACCCATTTAACTAACAAAACAATAACGACGCACCCATCTTCAGGATTTCATATAATAGAGTTATTTTACTCTGAGAGGCAGAACTTATGTCACAACTATTGTAAGAATGTTAGGTGACAGACAAATTTAGTGCATAATTAATACAATAACTGCTATATCATATAATCAACTATTTGCCAGACTTACATTCTGACTAGACTAAACATTAGATATAGGCTGTGATCTGGGACGACGATGGACCGAGGGGGAACTGCAGGGAACTGAAACGAAGGGAGCGGACCTAGAGTGGAGGAAGGCTGGAGTAGGGCTGCGCTCCGGATGGCCATGACAGCATTAGATTGAAAACTGTCACCTCTTCTTCCACACTTCTATCTTCTACGTTTCAAATATTTCACGTGGTGGAACATAGGAGGTGCTACAAGTTTACCAAGACATTTGAATACGACTGTCAAATACTTATTCATACCAACAACTTCTGTCCCAACTGAACAACTACATATTTTCTAAAGCAGAACAGATTCTTCCTGACAGAAGAACAAGCTTACAGCCAAAATATAGAAACATGTAGTCTGTAACAAGTTCAAACAAGAATAAATAGATTTAAATGATAAAATTGCGCATTACATTCTACTTCAGTCACTCCCATTCGCTTAACGATATCTTAACGATATTATCGATATATCGTTAAGTATCAATAAGTTATCGATAACTTATCGATAATCGGTAGCAGCACCTTTAGCCCGGAGTGCTCTTTTATAGATTTTCGTATCCACAAGTTAGTCCACCAGGGTACGACATTCGACCTAAGGACTCCGGATATCGATGACTCAAAACTGTCAAAAACAGTGTGTCGTGATTTGGCTAGTGCCTGCATACATAACGACGTTTTATAGCTACGACAGTGATATCAGGGTGGTCTATTCTAATATAAAATGGGCACATATTCGTTTCACGTATGGACGAACTAATGGGAATGCCAAGAGAGCTCAGCGTTTTTATCGGGAGACTTTTCCTCCCAGACGATGTCTCGCTGCATACATTGATGCGAAGTGTATATTGTTGTAGGAGGAAATCATTTTCAGCAATTTTTTGAAGTAAGTTTTAAGCACTCCTGCAATGTGCCACCATAAACAGAAAGTGTTTGTATCTCGAAAGAAATACATTTCCAAATCTACAGTGACGAGCATATAAATAGGTACAAATACTTCCGAAAGTTTAACTGAAATTATTTTTTGCTTGTAAATTTGCGAATATTCCCTACCACAACATAATGATATTAATTTAGAAATAAATAGTACATATTTCGCGCAAAGCAAATAAATATATGTACGAGCAAATAAATATGAACAGAACTTAATATTAATGTGTACCTTTTGTTTACACGACAGTGGATGTTATTATTATATTTTACAAGTATATACTATAAAACAAAGTTAGTACTTTGTCGCTTTGCCTTTTTTTTTTTAAATTTCCACACATCTTCGCTGTATGGAGTCTGTAAGTCGTACGCACCGATTAATATTAATGCCATGCCATCCTTTATTAATCACATCGAATAAATCGTTTAGATTAGATGGATTTTGAGCTAAAACTGCCTTTTCCACATCGTTCCACGACATTTCAATTGAATTTAAATCCAGCGATCGAGCGGGCGACTTCATAACATTAACGTTATTGTCTAGCAAAAATTGTTTTGCTTCGCGAGAAGTGTACTTCGCATCATTGTTCGCTTGAAATATCCAATACTCGCAGAAATCATTAATTAAAAAAGTAACAGGATTACATTTCATCAGCTCTAACAATAAATTTTTATTTAAAAAAATAAATTCAGGTAAGATATTCAGAATCTGCGGAGTAACCTCAACTATTGTTTTATAAAGAATGAGTGACAAGCCTTCTACGTAGGGTGGTTTGAAAAAATCATGTCTTTACTCAAAATATTTACATGGTGTCCGGTTTAAGTGTATAATGCATTGTGTTATTTTTTAAATTATTAAAGATATAAAAAAGTGCTTTATATAAAAGCTGCTTGGTTCGAAGGGCGCATATGGTGATATATTGTATACTGCGGATCTCTATGCAATTTCAGGTATGGAAGTTGGTGAATGGTGGACATTTAATAACTTTTTTTAGCAAAATAAAAATTACATATTTCAAACATTTCAAGGAGCAAATGCAGTCTTTTTGAAGATTCATTTATTTAATAGCATTAAAATAGGAAACATGTAAATCTAAAAATGTATATTTCCATAAACATCCGCAGTCTAGTGATATAAATCAATGTATGTATTGTCTGTTTTTAAGAGAATCGTGAAATATCGGACGCTTCCATAAGACAACTAATAACGACGAATTGCACGATCTCTCATGCAACGCAGTGGGTTAGATGCATGAATAATTATTATAATATTTTCTTTCGATCTTAAATACATCAGTATCTTCACATACATATGCATCTGTACACGAATAGATATTCATGGAGCATTTGACATCCTCAATAAAGTTCAATATGTGCTCAACCGGTTTACTTGTTATGACTATAAATAGTTAAATAACTAAGCCCGCTTTGCTGGAAGAAATTTGTTAAAAAAAGCCAATAGTTTAACTGCGGCGGTCTAAAGTTTACTCGTGAATAAATAATTCACTTTATGGATTATCTAATCAATGCATAATCCGTCTATGTTTATATTTCTTACAGTTAGCTTCATATCTAATTCTTGCAAGTTTTTCATGACAATGAGCCGTAAATTTGCGGAAGTAGCTAGTAAGTACCTAGTCTCCTAATATAGCCCTGAATATACTCAATTCTTTGCTGTTTATACATGTCGGCTACTCTTTTCTAACAGTCATGTTTGCCATTGGTACCTAAGAATTTAGACTGAGTAACTTGCTATCTTATACAGTTTGTATTTGAAGTGAAACTCGAAACTGGACATGCGTGCGTAAGCATGGGCCTTACGATCGTATTGTAAATTACGTTCTGTGGAGGCACTTCCCGATCTCGTCAGCAGAGAGATCAATGGCGCACGACTTTCCCGCAAGTCCTCGATTGTTCTATGATTTCTATATATACAACTGCGACCTGACCCTCACAATTAGTATCCCGCATCTAGGGCACGGGCTGCTAGGTAGCCTTATTGACGAGTCCACTAGCAGGCCCCGGACGAAACGCTCTATCCTCTTTCTTCCTTCCTATCTTTCCATAATTTCCTCAGCAACGTACCTGCCGCAGTTTTTATTGTGACTACTCAATTCTGATTTCTTGTTTATCAGGGGATATACAGTCTGTTTGGTCCCAAAGACCGAATTTCGTTAAATTTATATTAGGCGCCATATACCTACCAGCGCGGCCGGACAAATTATTTTATGACCGTCCTGGTCTCAAGACCTGGACATCAGGACGCCACATGCGCCAGGCCAGGTGCCGGGAAAAACCGTTTTTCTACGCAAACACCGTCTTCGGCGACCGAAATCAAAGATAATACCGGGGAATGTCTAAATTAAAATCCCACTCTACAAACTCGCAGACACACCTACAACTCACACTAACCAATAGGAAAACATTAGCATCCACCACGTACACTCATACACAGCCAATCACAGGCAAACCAGCAAAATATAAACGGCGAGCACAGACACGAAAGCGAGATTTTCAACCAAGCCGCGACAGTACACACACATTGCAACATTGCATCATCGAGCACTTCTTGTCAAGTTCGAATACAGTTTAAATTTACATCGATTGTTCAACTATCTACTTATCCTGATCTAGGCTGATTATAATTAATTTTATATCAGCCAACGTCCCAACAACATCATCGCGATCGAGCGTAAGCGGGATTTACAAGGAGATAATACAAGTTACATGCCTAGTAAAAGTTAGTTTCCTGTCTTATACTAGAACCAAATATTTAACAGAATCTAACCCTTCTATAAATATTAGATTTTATTATAGGCTTTCGCTTGGTGAATAATATCGCTTCATTTTTTACAATTAATTCTGATTTTCCACTTATCAAAATATTTACAAATCTATTTGCAGCAGATTGCAATCGTTTACTTATCGTGTCCGTCCTATAAAAAAGACCAAATAGTGTGTCATCTGCAAATAATTTGATTGTAAGTTCTACATGCATGGTTGTCGGTATACATCATACATGCACCATTTATGAACAAGATAAATAGAAATGGCTCTGAGATTGAGCCCTGCGTTACACCAGCTGGTACGCAGTTATTGTTCGACTTACTTCATTTATAAGAAACAAACATTTTCCTAGATGATAGGCAAGAATTTATCAATATTACTGGGTGTGTTGAGACTTGATATTGTATCAGCTTATAAATGATACCATCGTGCCAGACAGTATCAAAGGCTTTTTCGGTATCTAATAGTACAATACCATTGTGAATCTTCTTGTTATAATTTTCCGTGATATAATTTCAATGTTATTGACCAGCCGTGCAAGCTGATCTACTGTACTGTATGCACTTTGAAAACCAAATTGCTCCTCAATAATGATTTGATTTCTGGTTCTTATTAGATCTGCTCTATTTTTAATAACTTTTTCGGGTATTTTACTCATACTTGCGAAAAGGTTAATAGGCCTGAAATTACTTGTTAAAGTCTGATTTCTTTCCGGTTTGGGGATAGGTATAATTTTGCCAATTTCCTATTGTTCAGGAAAGTGGGCTGTAAGCAATACAGCATTTATAATTTTGGTAATCACTATTATACATTTACGGGAAAGATGTTTTAACATTATTCCACAGATTTTATTGTGGGATTCAAAAATATGACACAAAGTGTGAGTCGTGAGTTGAAATAATAAAACTAATATATCTATTAAAATAATAAAAAACAGCACAATATATATCTCATCACAAACAGACTCCACGCAAAACTCTCCACGCAATACTCTCCACGCAATGCTCTCCACGCAAGTTCTCAAACGGTTCTCCTCCGCACTCTGACCCAGAGGTCCCAAAAATCTATACACACACACACACACACATTCCACACGCATTTCCACACCAGATTCATACAGGGGAGATGCATTCCCAGAAAGTCACACGATCCGTTCGATACTTCACTTCTGAGAACGCACGCACCTCTCACACCACGCATCCCATCAATCCTTCCACACTTTTCATTCGTGCACCTAAACAGTTCGCCTATCTAAACTGTCCTCGAGACTAAACAAGAAACTAGTAAGCGCCGAATTTCTCCTCGCCTAAACGCTAGCACAAATACACACAAAAGCATCCACCAACTCCACATTATCTAGACCTGGAGCTTTATTATTTTTTCTCCAGATTTAATTTCTGTGTTTTTGTAAATACCGTTGTACTGTATCTTCAATAGTTTTGGCGAAGTTCGGTATACTCATGTTATTTTGAACGTGCATATTTGCAAAGGATTTCGCAAGGGCATTGATTTTTTCGACATCGCTATAGACGAACTTACAGTCTGCTAGTAACAGGGGGATATTTACTATGTTTCTTCGTTCAAATGCCTTGTCAGTTTCCACAACGTGGACTTTCAATTTGTTGTTTCAGAATTTCGCTTTCGAAATTCGGAGTTTACTCGAAATTAATTTTTCCCAAATAATTAATACCATTTTATTACGTCCAGTTTTGTGTCTTTGATTATTTCTACTGTAGATCTACGTTTGAAATGGCGAGTTACGTAGACAAAGATTTTTATGATAAATTAGTATGAATTTTAACTACAGAATCTATTGAAAGTGGAGGTGTGAGCGTTGAAATGTTTACTGATTGGAAGTCCGGCCGTAACTGAAGTGTCTACGTACAGGGTGTCACCGATTGACGTGTTTTAAATTTGAATTGGCTCGGCCTTTGACGTAGAGTAGAAATATAAACATACTGTCAAAAACGTAGAAATGAGCAAACGGGAAACTTCATTTCGTACAAAATAATTTCGCCAGGGCCGTGACTGTAACGTTGGTCGAGTCAATTCAAATTTAAAACATGTTGCTATTTAAAAATTCGGCGTTTTAAAACATCGCCGCCATATGTACTAAAAATAACCCTCGCATTCACACATGGTGTCTTTCATGAAAATTTAAATTAGTACAATGTTCACCAGGTAGGAGGATATGCCAATATTCGGAGAGTGGTATACGTAGGGTACCAAGAAACAAAGCTTCTTAAGATGTAAAATGGTGTCCTTTGTTCGTTGCAGAATTGTCCAAGCTGTTTTCTAAAGAATATTCTCGAATATTAGCGGCATGTTTTCCAGATGTGCAGCAAACCGCTGGGAAACTAATTTGTAGATAATACACAGTCTGTCCTGGATTTTCACAGTGTAACGACTACATGGGACTTTGGGACAAAAATCATAACTTCGTAACCGTTCAAGATTTTTCCTTCATCTTTTTTTAAAAATGGGGTCATTTCACGGGAAATGAAATATGATGTAGCGTATGTAAAATTAGGAGGCAGGGTTAAGTCACCGTTTTGCTGGTTTCGAATTTGTTTAAAAAATACGGACCTTGAAATGTTGCAATATTTATTTCGGTAGTTTTTTGTCAAATGGAGTTCATTCTTTCATTTTAATCTAGAAGGTTTGACTCATTATAACAATATTTTTCCTAATTGAAAAAATAATTTTGTAATATTTATTTTGTAAATTTGTCCTTGAAGTTCTGGTATTTTAAATTTTAAAAACATGGACATATTCCTTGACATTTTATTTTCAAAATAAGCCCTCGATGAGGATGGAGTCTAAAATTAACGTTGCAATGAGCTGTTAAAGGACCGGTACACCCCCGGTAAAGCGCGCTAATAAATTCAGTTTTCTTCAGTATATGGCGAGTTATGGTATCTCAGTGAACTTTATTTTGAAGCCCAATGTGTTCTGAATAAACATAAAAAGAATCACTGATGTACCTTAATGTACTTTTAAGAAAAGTTCCAAAAACAGTCCACTTTTAAGAGATGTTTCTACGAATTGCTTTGCAGGTTAATATATTTTTTATAACAGCGAAATTAAATATTCCACTTTATCCATATTTTTGGACATGGACTATAGTTTACGTAAACAATGTTTCATAGATCTCGAACAGCAGTTTGCAAGAAAAAAGTGCAAAAATGTATTTCTTAACATATTGTTTAAACAAATCGGATTTGACAATCATCATTTGCATATCTGAATTTAGAATTCAAAAATACACATATTACCAATTTACAGTTTTGTTTTACAACAAATATTTTACAAATATTTCACAGTTTTCTTCTGTTCGTGGTAATATGTGGTTTTCAATTTAACGTTAATCTAAAGTTAATGTTTCCTAAATAAACATAAAAAGAAATCATGGATGTACTTTGATGTACTGTTTTTAAAAGTTTACCCAAAGTTGATAAACTTTCAAATTAACAATTAAAATAGTTTGTTAAAAATATTTGTAAAAAATTTGTTTGCCTATTTTGGAGGTATTATAGTGTTTAATGCAACTTATAAAAATCAAATTAAATACACAAAAACCGTGCGAATGACGTGTTTCAAAAAAAATCATCAGAATTTGCAATAATCTTTTGTTCCGAATTTTGGCAAGGGATTAACATATTTATTAAAATTGAAGGTGATATTAAAATCTTCGTTTCTTTCCGAACATTTTGAGACATAGGACATCTTGGTTTGCACACTTCGGATTTTTTATTTTTGTCCATTGTTCGTTAGACTGTGTTCTGGTGTGACTACTGCCGAGAAAGATATAAGACGTCAATTATTTTATTTCTATTTTTTGTTATTCAGTATACAGTCCTTCCGAGTCAATAAAACGTTCAAAGCAATTGAAAATTTTCCGAAGCATTCACTGTACTCCGTTTTCGGAATCACCTTTAAAACTGCGGTAGAAACCCTTTGGATGACCTGAATGGTGTCGCAACGCTGTTCTTTTATTGTTAACTTGAGTTTTGGAACTGCCAGAAGTTATACGAAGCCAAATCTGGCGAATACAGGCAGTGTTCGAGCGCTATGATGCCTTTTCTAGCCAAGAAATCGCGTACAATCTTGGATTTGTGTGCCGGTGCATTATCATGCAGTTGTTTTTTCAACGAGCGTCAATAAGATACAGTTACATTTCACCTCAAAACTAATAATGCAGATACGCTAGCGCCTTGAAATTTTGGGTGGCTATAACTGGAATGTTAAGCTTCATAGCACTACCATTCATTAAAGGTTAGCGCTGCAGAAAATAAAACAAAAAAGTATCAGTCGTACCAGAGTCTCGACAAATCGTGTAAGTGGTGTTAAAGTGTAACGAGTAATTTTGAATGTTTAAAAAACTTCCCTGTTGATTTGGTCCAGCGTCAACAGTAATGTTCACATTTTTTAATGGAACTATACAATTTTATTTTAACCATTTTATTGGGCGTTATGAGACGAATTCAATGAGCTGAATAACGTGCACTATTTATCAACTGATTTCAAAGTATTTAATTGATTTGATGAAGCAAAAAAACTCGTCTGGATATAATTGTCGAGGGAAAGGTTGTTGGTGATATTAAAGTAACGTGTTGATGCTTCTTGAAACAGATAAGATGGGCTCGCGAAGGGATCATGGAGTCCATTATCAAGAATGTTTTAAATGGAAAGCTCAATCAGTTGCACAAATGATTGTCAAGTTCAGAACCTACTGTGCCATGAAACAGAGGTTATAATCGTAACATCTCAGAATTATTTGACAAAAATTGTTAATTATTGTAGGAAATCGTGAAAAATAGAGACCGCGGCACCGGGACTCGAATCTGGCTCTCTGCGTTGGAAGCCAGCCACCTTACCCACTATGACACGGTCAGTCCGCTAACATCCTTACTTCCACGATTCCTCTTAACACATTGACTGTCATCTCACCCAAATTCGGGTGACGCATAAAGTTCCCAGTGGGCCATATCACCTGAATTTGGGTGACAGGTATATTGGCTGGACACAAATGATCTAAGTAGGTACGTACAGTAAAGCCTCCCGTATCCGAACTAATAGGGAGACAAATGTGGCCGTATAACCGAATTTTCGGATAATAGAACAATCACTCTTTTTATATTAAACTTCAATTATTCAAATAGAAATTAACAAAGTTGACAGTTTGATTCAATATTTAAGGATCCCATATTTTTTTGGCTGCTAAATCACGTAAGTTCTCACGAAACGGCTGTTTGGATAACAGAACATTCGGATAAAAGTACGTTCGGATATTAGGATATTCGGATATTCGGATATTCGGATATTAGGATATTCGGATAATGGAGGTTCGGATACGGGAGGCTCTATTGTATTTGGAAGGATAGTCAACAGGAAGAAGTAAATGAAGTAATAAACCAATATAATAATGTATTATTGTGAACAGTTTAATTGTAAAAGATTATTTCGAATGTAGAACTGTGAAACATGACACACACAATTGGGGTTGATTGCGGCAGGTAAGTAATCAACAAAAGAATCTGACATAATTCTATTTATATTTGTTTTTCTTGGAAACACAAATTCATCGTCATCATCACTTTCTAGATTTTCAAAAACATTGGAACAAGTGTTTTCTTTACTGCTGTCTGATTCACTAACAATTTTCAACTTTTTTTCGACATCGTAACGCCCAGGCAAATTAATTTCCAAAACTCGAAAAATTATAGCACAGTACCCTCTGTGTACTTGGACAATTCACCGGCTAAATATTGAGTGTGTGAGCTTGTTGGATCTAGAAATGTGTGCATTGCATTGTTGCTGTAGCTGCAGGTCTCCATACAAGTGCTGTGATACTACCACCCCTGGGTAGGTATTTTTTCATAACAGCTTTGGCCTGACGGGATTTTCTGAAAATTTTTGTTGACAGTCAACGTGTTAATGGGACTGGAGGTGTCCCACATTATTTATCTCGTTAAAATCATCTTATAATGTACAGTACGATGGCTACAATAGACCAGTATAGATCCATTAAAAAAAATGAACATGATATTGTTATCTCATAAAGTAACAATTCAAACAAAAAATAGGGTAAAACTGACGTTTAGGGGAGGCAGTCCCGATGACCTTGTCCTTGACATATGTTATTAAGGTCATCCTCCTGAATAACTTTCAGAAGGTTTTAGCCGTCGTTCGTTTTTTATTAAAAAGTTATTAACAAAAAAAGTTTGCAAAATGTAGCAGTTATTTTGAGTATTGAAAGGCATAAACGACTAATACGTATGTGGAAATACTACATGTATGAACGAAGAAAAGTCATTTGTAGCAGGAAATCGTTAATGGACTGAGGATTATGATATAAGAAATAGTCGACGAGTATGCGAAATGAGGGTAATGGGTACATAGAATTCATTATTTCAAAGAAAGCCTCAGTGCGTCTTGACATTTTCGCTAACACGGCGTCGAAACCATGAAAAATCACGGGACGGGAGCCCCTCCCCCTGGACCCCGCCCAAAAAAAATCCAACCCACACTTACTCATTTTTTAATTAAATTCAGGATTAGATAGTTTGATTTATCCCAAGGACAGATTAAGTTAGAAGTCCCACCCCCTGCACCCCCACCCCGAAATAAGCTAACTTAACATAACCTAATCTGTCCTTGGAATAAATCAAACCATCCTATCCTGAATTTAATTCAAGAATGAGTTAGGTTGGGTTGGATTTTTTTTTGGATAGGGGTGCAGTGCCCACGCGTTAAAGTTTTGAGCGGGTTTTTCATTCAGTAAGGACAAGTGTTGCGACATGTATCAACTTTATTTTAAAATGGATTTTCTTTCGTGTTCTATATTTAATAATTAATAACTTTGTAAACAATAACATCGGGGCTGCTTCCCCTAAACGTCAGTTTTATCAAAAATAGATTATATTGCCATACGTCCTCGTCAGAATCAAACGACTTTTTTGTATCTTCAGTAGTTTAAGGAATAACTAGGTGTATACTCTTAAATTAGACACAATCGGTATAGGTCGTATTGATTTTAAGGAAATAACGTGACCTTTGCAGCAATGAAATTTGAAACCAAAGTGGCCCCACGCGATGACAGATCTTTATTACAAAATATTTAAGATAACTATCACCAAGTAATTGGTCGGATGCCAAATTAAAAATGAGAGATGGAAGTTCCAGAAATTATTAAGGTTGTAGCTTGTATCTCTGTTAATGTTGGGACGTCTCACTATTTTCATGAATAACCCCTTAAAAATTCCCGTTTTGTTTTAGTCACTACTTTCGTCTTATTAAGTTAAGTATGGTGTCCCTTATTAATTATATAAAATACCATGTAAATTACTGTACGCGTTTACTACATCAAACATAAGTTTTTATAATTGTTGAGTTTTTAATATCTCAACCCTTTTTTTAAAACTATTATACCCTACTAATCATAAGCTTGATGTAACTACTTACGATTTTAGGATGATAGGTTCAAAGATAATCCTATATCAAAGCACAACAAGAACTGAGATTTTAAAAGGTTTATTCAAGAGAACTTTTTCCAACTGGCGTTTTAAGAAACTGTAAGAAGAAACAGATGGAAATCTGAAAGGAGGAATGTAAAAATTCTACGCCATCTCGTATTTAAGAATTAATATAAGCAATCATAAAAAAAAAGAATCCAGCATTCATACTAACAAGAAAACAAATAGTAATAAGAAGACTGAGAATGAGTCACATTAAAATCATACTCTCATTTGTTTTCACATATGTTCTACAGTAGTATTCGAACTATGTGTGACATGCCAAAACTCATTTATCCGCACAACACCATAGTGTGATTGTTTTACATACGAGGGTGCATTGTCGATGCGCAGTTATTGCATATTTTTACATTTATTTTTGTTTATTGTGAGAGTTAGTGTAAGTAAGCACCATGTGTATGTTTTAAAATCCGTTCACCCTACTATGATGCGCAGCTACTGCAAAGTACCTTTATGTATGTTCCTGAACTTCGAAAAATTTCACAGGAAGTAATTTTTTACATGTCAAATATGCTGTACAAATTGTTTTCCTCCAAAATACATTTCCTTATTCACTGTAACCTGGAGGCTGGAGAAACAGGTACGATCCACATAAAATTTTTGAAAAACATGTAAGAGTTCAGAAAAAGTAAAAATTGATCTGGATTTAGCATCCATTAGAGACGCGATGATCAATAAATAAAGAAAAAATTCTTTAAAAAAGTATTCTGGCCATGAAATGGTTAAATAGTATTTTTTCAAAAACCCCACAGCGGCAGCAAGCAAACAATCATTGGAAACTGGTCTAGAGCGAAATAAGAAACTTCTGTCCCTCTGTGAAAGTAAAGCATCAGCGAGATCCAACCGTGCAAGAAAGATGATACGAAGTGCACAGTTACAAAGAGAACAGGTATTGTAGAAATAAAGCTCAACGTATAGTGCACGGAGTTTTAGTCTCTGCTGAAAGTCACTATACATATATATTTTGAAGAAAAACCTAAATCGATTTTCCGAAAAAACTTAATAACCCTGAGAAAATTTAAGTTTTCGGGTTAAAATTGTTTTTATGTGCCACATATTAAAGAGATAAGGGTTTGGATATTTTATATCCATATTATAATTCAGTTCAACGTAAGCACTTACACAAAAATAAATATTTGCAAACTTGTACGAAAAAGTAACTAGTAGGCGATACTCGCACAAATGTGCTCCCTTAAATTAAAAGTACACAAAAAAGAAATTAAAAAAAAATAGGTAAGGGTATATAGATATCAGTATAGATCAGTGATGGCCACGGGAGCTCCGGTCTTCCTTCACTCTGGGACCATTCCCCTCGGTTTAGTTCCCTCTAATTCGCTCTTCGTGCCCCCTTGGTCCATCGTCGTCCCAGAGCATAGCCTTTCTGAGGGGAATGGACCTAGAGTGAGGGAAGGGCGGAGCTTCCGTGGCCATCACTGGTATAGATAGAAGAATCAGTATTATTGCGGCAGGGAAAACCAAACGAACTGTATTCGGGAATACTATCATTCGAAATTTCACTTGAAAAATATATAAAATTAAAATTTGAAACAAATTGTGAGTAACATAGAACATGCAAAAACTTTTGTTCCATAACAATTGTACTACAAGAGTTTGCAAGTGGAAATCTTACAAATATTAGTGGTCTAAATTTAATTAAACTCATAATAATGAGCTTATAACTTAAACGTATGAAACGATCCAATGATTGAAATATACGACATATTAAAGCAGGTGAAAAATGTATTACAAATCTCTATAATAGGACGTCCTGCTAGTAAAAATATTACAATAATAGAAAAACTGTCCGAAAGTATTAAGCAATGCTTGAACGACAAAAAAAATATAAAAGGTATACTAACTTATTCCAAGGCAATTCAAATATTTGAGGGCATAAACTGGTACCTACATAATCGAAGCTATACCAGTAAACAGTTGTAATTTACTTAAGGGGACTAGGCAGTCAAAAAATGCATTTTTTTTATTGTATTTTTCGAAAGTACTATCCTTCTCGCGTATAATGCCGTTTGAATCATGTTAAAATTCGCAAAATTAAGGATTTGACAGCCGAAAAGTTCGATCGCGAGGTATGTAGTAGTTATGGGCTTCCTAAACTTTAAACGCGTATTTCTCGAAATCATATTTTCTCTTCGTTTTGCAGTGATTGTAAAAAAACGGAGGTTCAAATCGACTTGAAAAAAATTGAGGAAATGTAAAACATGTCTAGTTACGGCCTGAACCTACGTATAAGTCTGCAAAAACTGTAGTTTTGTAAAAAAAAAATATAAAATAGCTTCTGTTTTAATGAAAAATCGCGCTTTTTTAACTTTACTGCCGCGATTTTTACAATTTTGATTTTTTTTCGTTTTCAATAGGTTCAGTGCAGATTAGAGGCCTATAGAGTGCCAAATTTTCCAGGATATTTCATAGTTCAATTCTTTATGGCCAGGATCACTGCAAAACCGCAACGACTCCAGAAAAAGCGCCTATATATCAGTCGACTGTAAAACCATCATATATAAGTATATGTTATTTAAAAAAATATGTTTTTACAGTTTATAGTATTAATAAACATTACCTAAAAGTACTAGTCACAATATCTATTCATTTACTTGTAAGTAATTCTCAAAAGAAGTTACATTTTGTCCAAATCTGACTGCCTAGTCCTCTTAAGCCAAAATCAAAACATAATGATTAGGTTATTTCTCCTTAACTCCGTTCAGATGCTTAGTTACTGTTTATATACAAGATTAATTAGTTAATAACTATCGTTAATGCAAGATGAGTAATGTATCTTCACAAATGATAATGTAACAGACAATGTAATAATAAGCTGATGCGACATTAAATAAGTAAATGAAAAAAAATCTCTGTAATGTCGACGGTTCAATATGTGTAAACACGTGTTTTAACGTGTCAGTGATTTAAATAGCACGCCCCACAAGTCGAAAACATAATTTCGAATAGCTTATAAATAGTTCATATTTCAATTTCTATTGACGTGGAGAGTTTACAGTTTTCAAACTGTGTGACATTTTTAGGAAAACCTGCACTATCTATTCCCCACGGGATTTCATAATAACGACAAATAATCACCGTCGCTTGTCTTCGATAATAACCATAATGCAGTTAATTCCTCATTAATTTACGAACTTATAAAAAGTTGTTGGCCCCATCTTGAAATAAATTCTAATTATTTTCAAAGAAAGGATACACAAAAGCATTTACACTACCATACCAATTTCGCTATTCTCGTTGTCATTATATTTTTCGCTGACTGATTCTACAATTTTGTAAGAAACGATTTAACATTTAGTAATTCGTACTAATACAGCAATGTAACAGTTTTACTTCTCTTATTATTTTTCTTGCATATATTAAAACAATATGTTTAGAAGCGCTTAAAAATTAACATGTTGAATGTCGCAGTGAAAATAACCATGTCCAGTCAGACACAAGATGATTTACTGTTTTTAATATAAATCGTAAAGGAAAAGAATATTCGAATATTCAGTCGCGTTTTTGTGTCCCTACATTAATGTTACAGTATGAAAATGGCTCAGAATTGTGTAATAATAAATAGTTGTTTAAGGTGAAGTGCCGGTCATCGGTGACCTCCGCGGCATTCAATGTTTTAATGTAAGAAACAGAAAATTATGTTAAAGCGCGTTTATTATTTTTTATTAATATAAATATTTCGCTACGAAAATGTTTATTTAATTATTTAAATTATGTCGTTAATTTAATATCAGTATTTTTATATCCGATGGAAAACTCAACGAAATCGCTTTTTTTCCAGGTACCACTGATTAACAGTTGAAAACATTTCAGAGACTATTACTTGAAGCTAGAGTGCACGATTCTTTCCAATGAACATTGATAATTCGATTAGGGGCAAGAGTTTCTGCGAAGAACAAGATCAGCTTATTGCGTGTCGAAGTATAAAGGTCGAAGTTATGTTAGATCATACGGAATCACGTCATGTAAACAATCGAACATGATGTTTATTATTTTATAGCGACCGATGGTTCATCGATTGGAAACCTAAAGCACTGTTAGGTACACGACTGCCGGCAAAAATACTTGTGTACGTTAAAAAGTGATTTTAAAAATATGGAAACCTCCGAAATTGAGTCAACACTTGCGCGATTCTTTTAATATAAATGTCATTTTTTATTTTATAAAGTAGCAACTTATTAAGGTATGAACCTAAAAATTTCATTAAAGTATAAATAGGGGAGATCGGGATAAGGTGGTGATACTAAACGAAAATAAGTGTAACTTTTTCATTTCTTATACAAAAAAATAATATTTTACCATAACAATCTTACATGTTTTAGTAACAAAATATATATATATACATAGTTATATGAACAAATTTTATTCTATATTTTCGACATTTTTTCACGTAGAATCGCCCCTTCACGTGTTCACCATGAATATTAGGAAACTCTGTATATTTATAACTCTGAAATATGTACGCACAATTCATAACAACTGTGTTTAATTATTAAAGCCAATAATACAAAAATAACGATGCGGGAATGCTGAAAAATGGAATAAACATTGGGAGGGTGATAAGGCAAGAAGATGCAAAAACTTAGGGAGGGGAAAAGTAAGAGTTGAAAACATAGTCAGCGACACAAGAAGTGAGAAAGCACCAGTATTGAGGCGCAATGGTGACTTTTTACCCCGTAAACTGAGATTTCTGGACAGTCAAATATCACGACATATCAAGGTGTGTAATTTTTATTATTTCAACGACTGTGTCCAGAAATCTCAGTTAAACGCGCCTCAAAAACGTTGCGAGCGGTCACCGCGGCGCGACCCTTTGGGTTTTTCCGCCCAGCTACCACACCCTCAGGTACGCGAGTGCGACCTGGACTATCGGCAATGCACTGCACGCTGATTGGTCGCACCAAGCTACCAAAAATAGTATAAATACCCGCAGCTTTAACATACAACGATTCTCACACCAGCACCACGCCGAGGCAGATCTCCACGCTGCCCAAATTTGTAACCATACCAAGCAGTCTCAAACACGTCAATAAACCATACACCATACAACAACTTTCATCATACTCATCATTCCCCACGTTGAACTAACTCACGCGCCGTTAATTCGGCAAGTGAGTGTACTTGGTACTCTTCCCAATCGCGGCGAAGAACACGGTACGCAACAACCAGAATGATTAACGGAATTAGAGAAAAAAAGAAAAGATAAACGGCGGATAATAGAAAGTGCGATAGTATATGAGAATGACAGATAAGGATTATTTTTGTAAAGCAGGTTCTTTTTCATGGCTGTGAGGCTGAAAATGAATAAAGTTCTATTCTACTTTAATACAAGACAACACTGTTAAACACATGGTTTGAACTATAACATTTAATAGGCGTTACTTTATCAATTTTTGCGCGCTAAATACGAATCTGTAAACCGTTTTTGTTTCATCACCCTCAGTTTTTGAAGAAATCTGTTTAAAAAAATTGCACATTTTCAAGTTCAGAAATGTTTTGTGGTTTAACAGTAATAGCTACCCTTCCGAATAAAATGATATAAATCATTATTACATTATAAACACTTAAACATGTTTAAACATTCATTAAAGTGAAAAGCACAGCCGAAACACGTCAATTTTTATGGATATTTTTCAATTTATTTTAACAACTAAGGACCCAGGAGAAAATCTAAGTACCCCACGCAATAGAGCAACAACTAATTCAAATCATATGTTAAAGATCTTACCAAAAATAAGCGATTAATCTAATATTTTCTTCTCATCAATGTATCGACCTTGTGCGAATATGATCGCTTGAACTAGAAGGGACACTCTCACGACTAAGTGTTTTAATATTTCAGAACTAATTTCTTCTATGGGCAAAACTGCCAAAGCAAACAAAACGTGGATACAAACTATCGTCTGATCGAGCTGGAAATATGTTAGAAACATACTTGCGCATACAGTCTTGTTTTTTAAATAATTATTTAATTTATACGTGCATAGTATTAATATCATTATTAGGTATTACATTAACGGAAAATAGATAAATATAATAACATAAAATAATAAAATCGAACCAAAAAATTGTATCCACGTTGTAATAATATAATCATTTTGCTCAAAATGAATAAGTGTCCGGTGATTTATGGACGGAGACGTGAATGTCTGGAGGCGTTGGAATAAATAATACAATGTATAACTGTAAAGGAGGTGAGTTTAGACAAACAAGCGTATCGAAAATGTAAATTAACTTAATTTTTTAATTTTTTATTAAATTAAAATTTTTCACCATAAAACACTTTTCAAATAAAGACTTCCCATACATCGGCTGTTGCGACGTTATTAATCAATATTTTTTCCTGAAATTTTTACACAAACTTTGGCAAACTCTACCTATTTAAATACAGAAACTTTTGTAAGAAAAATATACACACGTTTTTCCAAACAAAATTTCCAAACATTACTTTTTTTCGACCTACTGACTAGGCATACCCCCTTAAAGATTCGCTAGTTATGTGTTTACCTGATCGAGCTTTGATTCAACGACTATTACTATGAAGTATGATTTCTGTTTGTGTTTGTATTGATAAACAAGGACAGTATCCTATTATGTGCCAATAGTACATTTTTTAATAATTCTAATAATTAACATTTATGTTAATATGCTTATTGTTGAACTGATCGTCACTAGTGTCTCATTGATGTGTCATTAAGGTATTCTAAAGCTTTTCTTATTTGAACGATAGTATAATTTTGTTTTTGAAAAAAGAATCATACAGAATTAATTAAATCTAGTGAAATATCTAATCAACCCTTTGCGATCTGAATTATATTCGATTTCTTTGAAAGGTGGATTCACTTGATAAAACCTCAGTTACCTAAAAATTTTCAATTGTCTTTACGACATTAATTGTTTCACTTATTGTGAGATTAATAGATAGCATTAATCTATATTTTTAATAGACCTGGGTGGTGCATGTGTACCATATGTGACCAACCTCTGTATATGACTTATGCCTGGGAGACACGTTCGGATCGCACAAGGTTAACACGTTGAGTACCACAGTGAAGACAATCATCGTTACTCAGATACACTATAAATTTCTCTTTTCTATATAAATCGTAAAGGAAAAAAATGTTTAAGTATTCAGTATTGTACATTCGTACTTATTGTAATGTTGCAATGTTAAATTTGCACAGAACATAGACAAAATCTTCAATTATTTAATTAAATAAAATTTGAGGCACCGGTTATCGGTGACCTCCACGGCATGCAACGTGTTAATCAATTACTTAACATAATTGACTTCAGAGTCTCACAGACCGACGCGGTCATTAATGTTAAATATTTTAGTTACTGCTGAATATTCAATGCTCAGTTTCACTCTAGCTGATTATTTTAGCCTAAGGAATAATAGTTTTCATCGGCTGACTGGTCGAACCCAATATTTATTTCTTTATTTATATGTCTGGAACACATAGTTGTACTGTGTGAAAATTGCTTTGAAAATGGTTCTACATCAGACTCCACAAATTAGAAAAAAAAACAAAATTGAAAAAATGTATGTTGGTTTGTTTTATTATATTTCAGACTGCTTAAATAAAGACGAAGTTATAAATTAAAAAGAAATGTACATTTATTTGCTTCAAAACATTTTTTTTATTACACTTTTATTACAAACATATATTCTTTAGGTTAACGAGTTATTATTCTATACATTATCTGCTAGAACTAAAATTTCAATATTTTAAACTGAAAAAAGAACTTTTTCCACTTAAACTTCAGTTAAGTAAATAAGCTACGCGCCCACTCTAGGGTTAAGCAAGTGAATACAAGCAATTTAACCAGTTCAGTCCACAGTAGAAAATGCCATAGCTACTCAGACACGCGCAAGTACTTTGCTATAAACATGTATGGTGCAGGATACACTAATCTATTTTATCATACACTACTTATTTCTTATTATTTACTTCTTATTTTATACTATCGTTGTAACATTGATGTTATTTAAAATTTAATGGGTGTTACTTGTTATTTGACGAAATTAAAATTAATGTGTGACTCACCGCGCCACTGAACGTGTTACACACGCATCAAGAGTATTTTTAAACGCATTTGGTCGGTAGCATACCGCAAACTAATAATAGTATTATTGGATACAGATAAATATGAAGCGTACAACGTGATTGAATGTTTGTATACATTCTGCGATCCGTATAGTAACTACAAGAGCGATATCAAAGACGCGAAAGTGTTCGATCGGTCCCTTGAAAAGTAAGTTATTTTCCATCGTAGTTGACTTACAACGACCTTAATTTACCCTGAAACATAGGTAATTGTACGCGCTTTACAGCATCGTATTAGAAGGTAAGTAAGAAAACATATAATTTTGTTTAAAAAAACAAAGTTGACCTTCGTATCTTCTCTGCGCGTCCACCTACAAAAAATCCATTAAGCCTTTGCGGTCATATGTCGAGTGTGACTCAACATCGCATTTCGTCCCAGAAAGACTAAATTGACCATTCCTTACACATTAGATCTCGACGTCATAAAAATACGGGGTGTCCTAGGTTTTTGCCGACAAACTGCGGTGGTTTACTCTTTACCTAAAAATAACAAAGAAACGTTATATAAAGTTCTACAATCAATGTTTTGTTAGAAAATTATAAGCATATAATTATTGTATGCATGAAGTATAGGTAGTAACGGAATTTCCATCGAAGCATATGGAAAGTCGACTGTGTTTATATCTTGCCTGCGTAGTCACATAGTGTTTATTATCGGGTAACGATTCCGTGTCATTGATAGTTAATATCATTAAAAGCAATTACTTAATATTGTCAATTCCTCATTTCAAAATGTCGTCCGCAGACAAGATAAACACAGTCGATTTTCCGTATGCTTCGATGGAAAATTCATAACTACCTATATTTCATGCATACAATATTTATTTGCTTATAACTTTGTAACATCACATTTATTGTAGAACTTTAAATATCGTTTTTTTTTCTTATTTGTAGGTAAAGAATAAAACACCGCAGTTTGCCGGCAAAATCCTGGGACACCCTGTGTTATGCACAAATACTGAAACAAACGCAGACTATAGATACTATCTAATAGCCGAGTTTATACTGCCCGGCTGGAACGAAACAACAAAAATACCTGTGACCGCAAAGGGTTCAGATCAGATTATGTCCCCTTTGAAACCATGTAAGATTGGTCTTATGTATTTTTCTCTATCGTCAAAAACAAGCGAGCTATTCAGGTGGCCTGTTTTAGATACCTCACCCGGTATATAATTTCTTTTATCTGTTCAATACCATTTTGCTTTACACCACTAGTTGGATTCTGAAATCAAGAAGTGCACAATCACTATGTGGCCAATGCAGTAATGCTATGCAAAATATATGCAAAATTTAAGAAGCCGGCCAAAAATTCGAGTTGGCGTTCAAGTAATCCACCTATAGTCTTTGGGTTCAAACATGTTAGAGGAGGAAATAGGAGGAGGTTATACACTTGGCAACGAAATCAAATTTGATAATGAATGAGAAACTCAAAAACTGTATCATCACGGATAAAAATTATTAAAAGAAGTACTATATGGATTCCCTTTATATACTTGTATGTAGTAACGTGATATTCAGGAAACATTTAATTATCATCTTGACCACCATGTCGCCCACATGTGGGCGACACTCGGATTGTATCATTATTTGTTTACTCATGTATAACAGAATAAATATATCTAATAAAATCTAACAGAAACAGTGAAAAATTATGAAAGTTGCTACTATTATTGATGAAAGCGTAAAATTTCAAAATATGTTCAGTGTGTTGGAGAATTTAGAAAGTTTAGCATTTTCAGCTAATACAGTGTGACAGTCAAAGTGTTAAATCGATTGCACCTACAGTATACACGAATATTAATTTATCGCAAACTATTTATGCACATAATTACTGTGCACGTTAAACATATATTTAATAACACATTACACACGTGCTGTATCTATTATTATTAGAACGTTCTTTCATCTGCATCGATGCCCGCATAGAAGAACTGACCCGTGTCTTATCTCCGTCGCAAATAAAAAATTTGGCACTGTCGTACCGAAATGCTCTAAGTTGAGTAATTGGAGAGCTACGAAAGTAGGAAATGTTTCAAAACTGAAATTTATATAGCGTAAAAATTGTTTAAAGAGACCAATTTAAATATAGTAAAACTAACATACAAGCAAAACAGTCTGTATGTATTTTTAATTTGTCATTTGTTTCTACAAGTACTCATTCTTTAGGACTCAGTACATTTCTAATATACAATATAGAGATTATTCTTTCGTACGACATTTCTGAACATTTGAAAAATTATTTTAATTTTATGGGATTCGCATAGTGTATGAATGCTTTTAATGAAAAAAAAAAGAGTTTTCTAGTGTATAACATCCACTAGCGTAGAGCGCGACTGCCCACGCTGCACGTTTTACCAAACTATTTTGTTTCTGTATTGAAAACAAAATAGAACTCGTAGCTTTTCTTGATGCTGCACGCAAATAAAAGGCCTGCTCCACCGCGTGGTGCAGTTAGATTTCTTCCTAAACCAGTGATGGGCACCGGAGTTGTGACCTTCCCCCATTCTAGCTCCATTTCCCTCATACAACCTGTATTCTGGGACCAAGGGGGTACGAGAAGTATGCTAGTGGGAACTAAAACGAGGAGAATGGACCTAGAGTGGGAAAAGGCCGTAACTCCGATGGCCATTACTGTTCTATACCCTCAATTTTGAAAATAAATTGGAAAATATCCGCATCAAATTGGTGCTTTTTCGGTGTCCATTTCACTTTGATCATTGTTTAAATATGTTTCAGTCTTTATAATGTCATAAGAATTGATATCATTTTATTCGGGAGAGTCCAATGAATCATCTCTCGCAAGCAGCGACTGAATAACTAATACATACCGTTAAGGCACAAAACATCTTTGAAGTTGAAAATTTACATTTTTCTCAAAATTCATTCTTTCAAAAATTGAGGGCAGTAGTATTTAGCGCATAAAAATCTATAAGAAACGCCTATTCAATGTTAACACTTTGATTTTGAGCAGTTACCAGTCGGCGTCACATAAACGTGATTTCATTCTGTGGTTAGTCACAACGACTGTTAAACATGACCCAAACGATTTATAGAACTGATTTTCAGCTTACAATACGTTGTAACTGTTTTCTTATTTCTCCCTACTTCCTTATAGCATTTGTCAATTGTCTGAAAACTTTTTCACAGACCTTGCAGAGGCCATTGCAAGTTGAAGTTTCGCTGCGTTTACAAGGTAATAATTACAATGAGCCAATTTTAATCTTTAAAAGTAATGTTCTATATTTGTAAAATAACTCTAGAAATCTCTCAAAACGCTGAAGAAATATATGCAGATCGATTATCAGATATACAGTATACAGTGATAATGAATCGTTAGATGATGGAAGTGATATTGTGGTGAGAAGATTTAGAAATGTACAAAGACCGGTAATTAAGATTATGTGCCAAATTTAAATAATGGAGATGGATTCAATGCATTTTTCTCAAAGAGTGTATCATATTTACACTATGAAAGACTGAGCAAATAGTGCCGGTGGCAGACGGTACGACCTATGCGAGAGTATATCATGAGTTGGACAGGTGTGCACCGTGCGTTTGTTGTTGAGAAATTTATAAAAAATAACGAATCTGTGATCACGACGTAAAGAGCTTTTCGTACTCCCTTTGCGCTGGTCGAAACGCTGCTGTTCCGGTTCGAAAAACCATATTGCTATGGGTTAAATGCTTCAGGACCACAGATTCAGTGTTTAAATGAAAATCATCTGGAAGACCACAGAGTATTCAAACGCCAGATAATGTCTAAGCTGTGGGATTGTCCATTTTGCAATCTCCGAGACAGAAACCGGCTACAACAATGTATCGCGAATGAAGGCCACCTTTTGAACGACATAGTTTTCAAACCGAATGAGACTAAACGGTACTCCATGTACTTTCATATTGTAAAATAAATTTTTTAAAAGCGCACACTATGCCTTTTTTTATTAACCTTCGAAATACGGGAGATTGTTCTGTCGCACCCTGTATAATTTATTAGAACCACAGTAGAGAACGTACAAGACAAGTACATGGTCTTTGTCGTCGCTTTATCAAATCTTTGACCTTCATCACTCACAAGAAACATCACCCAATTGACACACGCCGATTTTTATGAAACATGGCATGTAGGTAAATCATTCGAAAATATTTGACACGTATTTTCTTTATCGGCGGATATTCATGTTTAGGGGGTGAAGCTTCCCTTCAAATTTAGGGGATGAAAACCTTTTGTCCCGACTAACTCGATAACTAACAGACATAGAAAGAAATGATACAGACAAAAATTATTTGAATTTTATTGAGGAATAATGCGACGTAAAATAAATTTGAGTCAAGTTACAGATAACGCCACAGTAGCCACAAAATTTTCTCTGTGTTGAAACCTACAAGTTCTACCTTGAAACAATAAAATCAAAATATCTACAAAATTAAAAAATTTTTAGGAGAAATGCCCTCATACTTTTTACAAAAATAAAAGAACTACGTTGATTAATTTAATACACAAATTTACGGTTCCATTAAAAACAATAGTCTCTGCATTAGGAGCCACTAGTAGAATTTTACAAAATTAAAATCAAAATATTTCGTACACTAATAGTATTTTGACACTAACACTAATATTTTATACAGAATGAAGAACTGCATGGATTAATGTATAGAGAAGTACATGGTTCCTTTTTAAAAGAAAACGAAGTAACCTTCGCATCTCCATTTTGCATCCACTCATAAAGGAACTATACCACATTATGTGCTGCTTGAAAAAATTCAACGTTTGTCTAGAATGTTTTTCGATGTCACTAACACTTTCGAAGATATTCGTGTGGAAATATTAAAATGGAACACTCTCTATATCGTATAATTTTAGAATAGCTTCAAATATACACAAAACTACTAAATCGTTTACATTACTCATGTATTTACTCCCAAAACATACGTATGTAGTTAATATTGCTATGTGTTTACATTTGTAAGAATAATAGAACTCTGTTACAGTAAAAATGGGAAAAGCCACAATCTAAATTACATGAAACTACACATGTAGACATCTAGCTTTAATATCAGAATACACAGTATAGATCATAATTATTCGATCAATATCGAATTTCTTGAACAATTATGAATTTATATCTATGTAGTCAAATTAAAAAATCACATTTACGAATTTTAACATTATAATCGGCTTACAAAAATTATACGTAATAATTAACAATAATTTAAGGTAAATGTACCAGTAGTTGACAGTGTACCAATAGTTAATACTTATTTTCAGTCATGAAAAATAAGCTTTCTACTAAAAAAATGTTTTTGAATGATGCGCTGTTTGAAAGGTTACTCACTCTAGTGTGATAATTTATAACTACTTTCATTGCGATGCATCGTAGGTGTAAATGCCAGGACAATTGCTTTTGTTTATACTCTGCGTGCTGTTGGATGGTTCTTTTCCTTCACAGATTTGTTAAAGAGATTATTCAAGTCAAATGAAAATATCTCCTTTTCTAGCTATTAAATGCAAACATGCACATTCTCAATCCACTATACATAAAAGGAGGATATTCTTTAAAATTTGACTATTATAATCTATGAATTACATACTGTTTGGGGAATGTGAAGCACTGGGTACATAAACATTGACTTGCACTAGTAGTTGACACGAGTGTCGGAACAATTGTTAATAAAGTAATTAGACTTTAATAAATGTGTGCATTAAATTCATTATTTTCCACGGAGTGTAGACAGATTTGATTTTTTTTCGTCAATATATCCAAAATAATTTTCAAACTTTTAAATTCTGTTATATTTGCTGGTTTAATACACACAAAATACCGATTTTCTGAGTCCCTTAATGTAGACTAATAAAAGTAAAACAACATTTTTGTATATTATAGTTTTTAAAATGCTCTGTATGTGTTACGTATGCAATTTTATCGCATTTCATTTCGTTCTATTTCTTGAATCTTGTATTTTGGTTTTCAAATAAACATTGTATTTTATTTTGTCTGGTATCAAGTGCCTTTAAAAATTTGATGTGTCAACTACTCGTGCAGTTTGGAGGGTTCAATTTTTTTGTAATAAAACCTTAATATAGGATTATTTGTGAATACTAATGAATTCAATTCATTTAAAAACAGCTAACGAATCAAGTTATCCATCTACAAAATTGCTTGCTAAATATAGAACTCTGTGATAATAATTACAATGGAAAATGTGTCTTATAGTGTCAACTACTGGTACACTTACCCTACCTGGTGTAATAAATACACTTTATAACTAATTATTCTATATTGTATATTTTAATAATTCCACTCTCAACAGATAAGTTCATTATTGATAAATAATACAGTGAAGAGTAATGTGATAGTGGTGAAAACTTTTTCTAGATTTGAAAATATGCTTAAATGTAATTTACTAAATATAAAAATTAAAAATACATTGCCTGCACTCTCGCCAAAGAACTGAAATATCTCTTTGACTGGAACCTTTTCGTAGGATACTTTTTCCTAATTTAGTTTTGATTTTAGTTACTTTTTTGTAAATTTAGTATTATTGGATGTAGAAAATTTAAAATATGTGTATAAACCGTGTCAAATAGTGGTAAATTATAGAGATCATACAGCACATGAAAACTCTCATTTTTTACTATCCTTCCACGTGAATTCCATCAATCTATTCTTGGCCCATCTATTTTGGACGGTACTATCAGCTCCTCCTCTATCCTGTCCTCTGTGAACCTACGAAAAAATTGGCAGCCCAAGTCGATATCGCCCACATAAATCTGCGAATGTGCAGAATTTGGAAAGTGGTCATCAGGAGACGGGTTTCGTTAAGTTTTAATTAATTCCTTTATGTTATAATAAACTGAATTTTAAACATCTTTTCTTGAATTGAATTTTAAATAAATCTTCCATAATTCATGCAATCTGTGAAAATGATCGTACATATTTAATTAACATGAATAATTTACTGCAATTACTTTTTTGAACTCCAATAATCTTTACAATATATCCTAAAGGGACATTCGGTAAATCGTTATAACGAGGTTTTGTAGGTGTAACACGTAGATGCTTTCTCAGTAGAAAGTATTTGCACAAAAATTTTATGTGTAGCGTTTTACTGTTGAGGAAGGTCGTTAGGGTGCCTGGTGAGTACTCTTCTGCGTAGGTTAGCTGTGTACTTTTCCTTAGTTACATCGTTAGGATGATTGACCAATCTAGTCTTATATAATATTTGCCACACAAACGTATTATTTCTTCTGTTACTGATCTGATTTGTATGCTTTGTGGAGTTCATCATTTCGCACGGACCAGAATGTGTTTACAATGGTCCCAAGTACAATGGATTGTAATGCTTCAAGTTTTACGATATGACTTTTAGCAGCCATGCCCCACAGCTTGATACCATAAGTCCAGATGCGTTCGATAATTGTTTCATAGATTAGGAGTCCGTTGTCTGCACTTAATTTTGAGCGTTTACTGGTAAGTCAATAAATTAGAACAGGCTGCAATTAGTAGCTTTCCTTATCTCAGAATAAATGCAGAAAAATCTTACAAAAATTTTTAAGTTTAAAGAAAACCAGTAGTTGAAGTTAGGGTTAATACGAAACCAGTTTTTAATTACGTCTATGTAAGATTTGTCTACACTTATTCTAAGATAAGGGGAGCTATTAATTGGGAGCTACTTAATTACTTCGTGCATATTTTCTTATGTATAGCGGTTACAATTTTTGGTACAGTCTTCTGGTGAATAGATATTGTATAAGTTTTATTAAGTGTTTTTCGGAATTTAGTATGCTGATCAAGTCTTTAGGGAGGTCTGTGTCGATTCTAGCACGATCATAGTTTTTGCATTCTAATATTATGTGTCTGGTAGTAATAGGGATTTTGCATTGCTCGCATATGGGTGGGTCACGTTTGTTTAAAAGGTATGAATGTGACAGTGATATGTGGCCTATCCTAATTCTGCTAATTAATGTTTGAACTGTGCGATTCGAGAAATTTGTAAATTTTTGCCATTCTATATCTCCCCCCTATGGTTGGTAGAAATTTGTTAACATTCATAAGTGAAAATTAAGTATTTTCGTACGGTGAAACAAAAGGAAGTACCCAGCGGCTTCAATTTTATGTTTTATGAAACTTGACATGTGGGTTACATTCATAAAAATGTAATAAATGGATGTTATGAAATTTCGATTTGCTGATGTAAAACTAGTTTGTTTGTCTAAAACTTTTCAGTACATTTATACTTATTGTAGCATTTTTCCATGAAGATTTTTACGTATTAAATTAAATTCTAAATAGCACAAATGATTTTGAAATACAAATACAGTTTCTGAACTCGAACCTCGGTTCTTCAAAGATAAAAAGCTTACTATTTCATAGCAAGTTCAGCAAAGCCGTGTATTTTTACTCCGACGGCGTCAGTGCTAAGTTACTGTCGAGGTTATCGAAGGATAGCATGAAAGATATTTTCATGGCGCTAAGTTTATGGCGTTATAACTATATTCCACTATAAGTATACGACCATAACTATAGAAATACAGAAGAATGTCAGATGCTTCAACATTTCGTTGTTGGGCTATGCTGTAAACTTGATCGGCTGTTTTACCGTCTTAACAGAAATGCCATAAACAAAATTCGTAAGAAGTAAAAAAGTAGTTGAGAATGCGAAATTTAGAAGTTTTGGTGTTAACATATTTCAAATTTCATAGTTATACAACCTCTGGCAAAAAGTTTTCGATCTAAGGCAATAGTACGAACGTAACTGGAAACAGTAGTCTTTGAAATACAAAATACTATTGTCTATATTTTAAACACATGCTAAAATAATTTTTAGATTAGTCTTATATGAAGTTAATAATGAAGAGATGCAGGAAAATTTGTCTGGTGAAGAGACGATGAAAAATTTCAGCCAGACAGTTTGAATTTTAATAAAAAATATCCACAATCGTACATGGTCTGGAGTTGTATGACACGGAAAGAAGTAGGGAAACTGTGTATACTTTCCCAGAACACTTAACACTAACCGTACCAGGCCCGGTCAAATGACCGGTCTCAAAATTTAAGTTAAAACTGTACATTCATTGTTATTTCTTTTGTTCATCTAACTTTATGTAAATTCTTATATTATCTGATTAATCAATTTCTCAATTTTTGTTCTTTTTGCTACTTTTTTTACTGAGGAAAATTCATCGCCTGGCTTGTTTATGACCGGTTACGGTAAGAATAGGTGTATGTGTAGTGCCGGTACGGTTACTGTTAATTCAGACTGATCCCTTTGACCAATTTCTAACGTTTACAAGTAACAATTACAAAAATCTTAAAGCCTGTCGTTGCATATTTACGTAAAGTGGGATTTCATTCGGTAATTCATTTTAACTGATCTATTGCTCGTAAGAGATTCTTTTTCAGATTATTTACGGAATGTTACAGATACGCAAAGATTTTTAAATAGACTAGGTTTTATAATTAATATACGTAAAAGTCACATAATACTAAAACAAAGAAGCTGCCATTTAGGCTTTATTTATGATTCTACACGGGTGCTAGAAGAACTGCCAGAGGCTAAGAAACTAAATATATGTAGATCGTTTACTTCAGAAATTAAAATAAAATCAGAGAATTAAAATAAGAAGCTTTGCAAAAATTGTAAGTTTTTTGGTATTGTATTATCCAGCAGTAAATTATGGATGGGTTTATAGAAAAGCGTGTGAAAGGGAGAAATACTTAGCCCCTGGATTAAATAATGACAACTATGAACCGTATATGACGATTTCTAAAGAGATAACTGAGGAATTTAAATGATGGAAACCTATAGGCATTAGAACTAAAAATCCAAATGGACTAACTAGATTTGATCTAGAGATTTTCACGGATGCGTCCCTAACATGCTAGAATGTATTTTGCAATGGAAATTGAATACAGCGACACTGGAAAAATAACGAAAAATCTATATGTATCAAGTAGTTAGAATTTTTAGCAGCTCTTTCTGGTCTAAAATGTTTTGCAAAAAATTATGGAGATAATCAGATTCTACTCTATATTGATAATACAACAGCCATTTTTTATGGTAATAGAGGTGTCCAATTTAAAGATCGATAGAGACATATTTGGTTGTTTGCGTCGTACGTATGTACGTATGTAGCTGCTGAGAGAAATGTCGAGGCCGACTTCGAATTGCGTCGCAAAGAGTCAACTGCTGAAAACACATTATCCAATGAAGGTTTTATAAAGACAACTGAGAAATTTAGAAACGCAAACATCGACCTATTCGTCTGCAGGGTAAGTGCTAAATGCAAAAAGTATGCACGTGTCTTGGAAAATCCGTAGTCATTTGCGTTTGACTCTATCACCTTAAATTGGAGAGATGAATGAGAATGGGTATAATAATAGTACCAGCATGGTCATTGATATCCATTGTACCTTTTATTTTGCGAGATGTAATCTTCAGATCTATTAAGAATCAAAGCTAAAAACAACATTTATTTTTCTAACAGGAATACAAACTAATTTTGGAATGAAGTTACCCTGGTGGCCGGAATTTTGTCAGGAGAGCCTTTGAATTGAAAGATATGGCCCAGGCAGCTACAGAAATTATGGTTTCTTCATTACCCAATTCATCATTTAAACAATACGAATCTTGTTTTAAAAAGTGATAGAATTTTTGTTGTAGAAACTTGGATCTCCTTAAAAGTTCAGTTCCGAAGATTTACAAATTTCTAACGGAATTATTTGTGGAAGGTGCAGCTTATGGTTCGATTAACAGTTATAGATCTGCAATCGTGTTACTTGTTGGACGAAAGATAGCTAAAAATCATAGAGTTAGAAGATTTTCTAAAGGTATATCAAACCTAAGACCATCTAACCCCAAATACGATTCTTCTTGGGACCCAAAAAATGGTTTTCACCTTCTTTCATCTTTACCTCATAATGAAGAAATGTCTACAAAGGTTTTAGCTATGAAACTTATATGTTTATTAGTGTTAATTACTGCCCATATAATGCAAATATTTTCTTATACTGAAACTGAAAATATCGAAAAACCAGGAAAAGCATTATATGTCAAGATACCCGATCGGATAATCACGACTAGTCGAATTAGAAACCAGCCTACTTTGGTCTTACCTTACTATTCAAATAATAAACAGCTTTATGCTGCATTCGCATTAGAGTGCTATATTCAAAGAACAAAAAGATGTTTGAAAAGAAATTAAATCACCTTTTATCACTAATAGAAAGCCATTTAACTATAGCTCAGACTTTAAGCCACTGGGAAAAAACGATGTGCTTGCAAAAAGTGGTATAAACACAGATGTATTCTGTGAACACTCAACACGTCGTCGTGCCTCAACATCGGTAGCTAATAGAAAAGGTTTAAATGTTCACGATATGTAGAACCGCAGGTTGGATAAAAAAATCTAGAATGTCTACGAAATTTTAGGATCTGAATATAACAGGGAACAAGGATACCTTTGCTAAAGCAATTTTAGACAGGTAAACCTTCCTGAAGATTTGAGTAAGACACTCTTTAATTAATTAAACCCTATTTTATACTTTTTCATTTTTATAGCAAAAATAATTACTGTAAGAAAGTCAATTGATTATATGTAATAATTAACGTTCTTCTTCCGCCGTAACAGTGTTAAACATCTATAAGTTGATCATGAGGAAGAGGCGCTTCATACAATTATGACAGGACTTCGCTTACAGGTAAATTAGTTTAATCATATAATTATATCTATTTCGTGACTCTTTCTTTCATATGGAACGCAAAATCATGCTTTAGTTACTTATTGTTTTATTATTTCTACACAGGCAAATTAATTTCAATACGCGCCTAAAGAAATTAACAAGTAATGAAATTTTGAAAACTCAATATGTACTGACAAGTAAAAATAAAATTACATTACTATAAAGGGTGTCCCAGATTTTTACCGACAGACTGTACCAGTGTTGCACGGTACATTCATACACGAAATGTACCGTTGCAAACAAATCATAAAACAGGGAAAAAGGGTCCCGCGAGCCCGCATATCTGCGTTGCACCCGCGTCCGAAGGCCTGGGCCGTTCTTCGGCACCGAAGGAGCAGGTTGCCACAAAACAATGGCCGAGCCGAAGCACGTCCAGAGTCAGGAGCGCGAACCTGGTGACTTCTTGAAAATTAGGCAAGGGGTCACAGGTCTACGCGCCTCCACGTGCAACGCAGATACCTACTTTCCCCGTTCGGGAAAAACCCACCGTGCTCAGGGCTGTACTTCTAGTCAGAGTTGCCCCGAACCATCGGACAACTCTGATTGGTTGTGCAGCCCTCCTACTACATAGCATTTTAACACTCAGAGTCTTCGTTAAACCAACACAAAGCATCAATCACCAGTCGGTCACAACATTTTCAACCAGTCGAGTCTTGCACGACATTTTACACTGTCATACACTCGCAAACATTCACAAACACTCACAATCTCTGACTAATATCTGTTTCAAATATACATTCTCACTGTTATCCTTATATCCATTTTCAACTTACCATCCCCAGCACGATAATTCGTCCTAGGGAATCTCATGCGATTCGTGGCGTCGATATAAATCGAGACGGAGATTTACAACCTCCGTTGACTTGGCACACCGCGGCCCTGTCTCCCCGCGATCGCGAGAAACAACCAGTATGTTCTTCGAATAGAAACAAGTAACAAATGTTATACAAACGTAGGCTGATAAATGCTTTGTTAAAAACGTATAAGAAAAGTATGTGATATAATAATAGTATGTTACAATGTGGGGGTAGTTCGATAAAATTTGTCTAATTTATTTATAAAGCTATGTTTAATAATTGAAATTAACGTAGATAATCGGTATCATTTTTGTTAATCCTTAGATTACAGATGTTGTGCAAATATTGCAAAAACTTATTTCCTCTGTCACCTGCTTTATGAAATGTACATTTGCCACGTGTGTTTGTGTGTTGAACTACAGAAATATCGATAGTCTATTAATACGCTGTTACTATTGTTCCATTTCAAAATATCGACTATTTTGATCAATACAAATACATTTACTATCATACGAGTTTCATCTTGTTTCTGTTTCATTATATTAAATACATTTTTAATTCTGTGATTAGACCTTTATTCCATATTTTATATTGTTGGTATAATTCCTTTACAAAGCATTTATCGGCATTTATTTATATAACATTTTTTGCTTACTTGTTCTCGTACAATATATTGACATAGCTTAATCGAAAAAACCTGGGACACCCTGAATATAAACCATTACTCTGCAATTCGCGTGCAAATTCCTCAATTCTCCAAATTCCAATTTAAGAAATGCTATACTGATAACTGTTCCGTTTGCATTGAAAACGCTTGCCCGTGAAAATAATTTCTGCGACATGCGTCTGGGATAAGACGAAGAAATACGTTTAAAACAAGGAGACTATTTTACCGCACGTCCAAGCTACTTAAAATCGTCCATCAATCCTTCCTCCCTCGAGAGCTCTTACCAGACTTACGCTAACATTACTATCTTCGTAGCAGTTTGCAGAATTTTCCGCAGTACAGATATGCTCTGCGGTTGAATGCATAGCGAACACGTGCGTTGAATACGTTCCCAATAAAAGTGCATAGGATAAAACTCATAGACAAAGCATTATCGTCTAGCAGTTCTTTAAGAGTGTATTCTCCTTTCTCCGTCTATTTTGAAGGTAGAATTTCAGAATTTGGTAAATATTCACAAAAAGGAAACCACATCCGATTTCGACGATTTTTTATAATGTTGTTAAGGTCATCACCTTGAGTAGTGTTGTGAAGGTTTTAGTTGGCGGTCGCCGTTTATTAAAAAGTTATTAACAAAAAAAGTTTAGCTAAAAGTGTCTAACAAAAAAAAACTCACCCTTTTTGTGAATATTTACCTAGTTTTGTTTTAAAGACTTATTCCATTCATTAATCGTCTAGCTTATGTACGAATGGTTCATGAATAACGAAACACAAATTGATGGAAATGGTGTTATTGTGGAAATCGATGAAGCGAAATTTGGGCGTCGAAAGTATAATCGTGGACGACTTATCACGAGTGGTGTAGAACGAGATACGAAAAAGATCTTTATTTCATTATTTCAAGAAAGACTGCTTCTGGGACAATAATCCATAGCGATTGTTGGAAAGTATATGGACAAATTGTTAAAAATATATATCAACATCGCATAGTAAATCATTCGCAAAATTTCGTCGATCCAGTTACGGGCGTCCGCACTCAGAACATTGACAAATTTTGAAGAGATATTCGCGGAAATATTCTTACATATGGTCGGAGAGAATATCATTTTAACTATTATTTGGTGGAATTTATTTAGGTCTGTGTTACTTGGGTCACCTAAAAAAAAGTCTTGGTTGTTCACACTCTATTGGATGCAAATAATACCCAGAAAATGATGTACTTTTGTCTAAACTTTCTTTGTTAATAACTTTTTAATAAACGGCGGCCGCCAACTAAAACCTTCACAATATTACTCAGGGTGATGACATTGACAACATATTAAAAAATCATCGAGATCGGAGGTGGTTCCCTTTTTGTGAATATTTCCCCGGAATTTTTTTGAAAAAATTCGACATTATGTTTTTATAAAACTTTGCAGGTTTATTCATATACAGGATGATGCATGTTAATCTATAAATGCTAATATTTCGGAAACAACGTTGTACTGCAAACCCTGTTTTTGGGGAATTAAATGAAATAAGGGGGGACACTATTACGTGCAGGTGTAAACCGCCCTACACACGATGATACTTGTCTCACCGCATGACTGCGACACCAGGTCTCATGTGAGGCGATCTCGCAAGGCATCATGTTGCCTTCTCAAATTTGCTACTCTATCGGTAGCACGCACAGTTTTGAAACAGTGAAATGATGTTATGTTATGTATCTAACTGGAATCGAATTCTTTACTTGCTAAAGAACTTACTTCTTTGCATTGCTCATCCATTGCAGTATTTTTAAAGTGTCTGTCCATGCATGACTTCGACTTTACGTTCCACAAACACTGAAAACTCCTATACAGGACAATGAAATATAATATCGCTAAAATTTTACTGTTTGACTCACGTGCTCCTTTTTTAATATACAGATATCTTCCTGACGAATCCAACAACAATTGCGTCTGTCGGACTCAAACTTATTAATTTTGTTTTCATCTATCTGAATGAGTTTTTCCAGACGTTGAGGGTCTAATTCAGTGATGACCACCGGAGCTGTGGCCTTCCCCCACTTTCGGTCCATTCCCCCGATTCAGTTCCCTCCAGTTCGCTCCTCGTTCCCCCTCGGTCCATCGTTGTTCAGATCATAACCTATTCGAGGGGAATGGACCTAGAGTGGGGGAAGGCCGGCAAATTATATTTGCAACTGAGGAGTTGAAAATGGGATTTATATGTGAGCACCGGAAGCTCCGGATTGCCCTTTTACGAACATAAAATCTCGATTATATCCGTTCCAGAAACCCCTTTCAGGATATCGGCTGATGACAGAATCACAATTTGAGATATGAGAAAAACATGTTATCATATAGGTAACATGGGGGAGGATCAATAATGGTTTGAAGAGCCATTATTTCCAAAGGTGTCATTCATTTGCAAGTCATAAAAGGTGAACAGGATTCAAAAAAGCATTTGGAACTTCTTATATTCGCTAAACTTATAATTAATAATATTATAAAAGACAATGAATGGATTTTTCAACAATACAATACTGCCATTCACATAAGTGAAATATTAGGTTGAGCTACTGATTTTTGCTCCGTGTTTGCAGGTAGTCATCCCTAAAATGTAGACATATTGCAGAAGCAACAATAATGACCCTTTAATAAATTATCAAGAAATGTGAGTAAACAAATCAGGAGTTATTTATAAGTCAACCCAATAATTAAAGACTGGTTCAAAAAATAAAAAATCACCTGTTCGACTGACGAAAATCATCAAACATCAAATATAAATCAAATATTCAAGTTATTAATCAGAATGGCGGATACACAAAATATTAATAAAATCATTTTTGTGACCTTTATATTTTTCTATCATACCAATGTCCCCTTTTTCCTTTAAATCACAATGTGCTTATTTAAATGTACCAAGTACATTCATCATTTTTTGTTTTAGAGTGAATATTTTTAGAATATTTTCGTAACTATTAAGATTGAATGCATAATATTTGTCTACTGGTGGTTGGTTCAAAAAATAGCACGCACATATTTAAATTGTTGATAATTATTATTTGAAAAAAAGTATTAATACGTAAAATCAAATGTCGCAAAGTGTACTACATTAGAACGTTGATGATCAGCAGGTACCTCAACGGGAACGTTGATTATCTGAAAGACCGATTATCGGAACACAGAATGAGTCACATATCTAAACTATGTAATACTGTTGACATTCTGGAAAATGTCCTTTGTGCTTCAAATGCCCAATTGTAGTGTCTTATTTGAGTTCAATGCATATACAGTGACTCGCATTAATATTCGGACACTATGATATACAAGATATTATCGCTGTTATATTTGTTTACAGTAATGTTAACGAGGTAATTGTGGTATCATGCATTAAAGTGAACATCGTAGTTGGAAAAAACATAAATGTTATTTATTTAATACACGTATGTTTTTAAATAATAATGCATAAGTGAAATAATGTACAAATTCCACGTCGCAAAAATATTCGGACACTAACCGGTTATTCGGACCGTAAATTCGGAAAATAAATAAATTATATTAATTTCGTATGAGATATGCTTATTTAAGAGATATTATAGTGAATATTAATACTTCGTTGGATAACCATTTTGCTTAATAACTTCGTATAATCGCTTTGGCATATTACAAATAATTTTTTCTAAATACTTCTGCGTAACACACTTCCATTCTTCTATTAAACGTTGTTTTAATTCTGGTATTGTTCTTATGGGCATTTTTCGAATATTACAATCTAATTGGTCCCATAAATTTTCAATCGGATTTAAGTCCGGTGATTGAGGTGGTGGGTGCAGCGCTTTGGGGCAATTATATAGTAAATACTCTTGTACTATTCTAGATTTATGTTCTGCATCATTGTCTTCATAATATTTAAAACTGTCACGAATATTCATATTAACAGCACTTTTGATTAAATTCTGCTTTAAAATATTCAAATATTTGTATTTGTCTAGAATTCCATCAATGAAAACTAATTCACCTACGCCCAACATCGAAATACAACCCCATACCATCACACTTCCATAACCATGTTTCACTGTCGGTTTCAAATTTTTTATTTGGAATTCCTGATGTCGTTTACGCCAGACTATTTTACGCCCGTCTGATCCGAAAAGATTAAATTTGCTTCCATTACCAACTATTACATTGTTCCACCACGTTTGAACTTTCAAAATAAATTCTTTAGCGAAAGTCAGTCTCTTCTTTCTATTCTTCTTGTTTACGTACGGTTTCTTTCGAGCTACTCTGCCGTTGTACCCATGGTTTTTTAGTACACGACGCACTGTGTCCGGATGCACTTTTTTCCCAGATTCTTCAAATAATTCGTTGGTTAGTTTAAGAGCATTTATTCCAGGATCCTTTTTTATTTTACGAACCATTTTCCTTTCATCTCGTGCATCGAGTAACTTTGGACGTCCCTTTTGTGGAATTGAATCAATGCGGTCCTCAACATTGTATCTTTTTATGATGTCTCCCAGGGTGCTTTTTTTCAAATTTAACAATTTGGCAATCTCACGATACGATTTACCCTTCTCTCGATTATAAATTACCAGTTGACGAATATCAGAAGAGATATTTTTTTGTTTTACGTCCCATTTTAGCTGATATTTAATGTGCTCTCGGCGAAATACCACAAAAAAGCTGAGCTCTTGAGGACGCAGCACAACAATGTTTGTAAACATTGCTGCGTCACCCAAGTGGCGATGAAACCGAGTTATTAAGCGACATACATTATTATTTAAAAGCATATGTGTGTTAAATAAATAACATTAATGTGTTTTCCAATGACGATGTTCACTTTAATGCATGATACCACAATTACCTCGTTAACGTTATTATAAACAAATATAAGAGCGATAATGTCTCGTATATCGTAGTGTCCGAATATTAATGCGAGTCACTGTATGTACATTTTATTTGAAACCGATCATAATGAACTAGAAAATTTGGCACGCAATGTATGTACATGCATATAGTAGTGTAGCATTAGATGGCCGTAGTTCGGGATCATATCATCAGCTATGAAGGAAGGTAGGGTTTGAGAAAATTCCGAATATGTTTCTTCTCCACTGAGTACGAATGAAATACGTTTTACACGACACTACTGTACCTGGATTTTAAAACTGTAATTACGGGAATATTAAGGCATCATTGCAAATAGATCAGAATAATCCAGGATATAAAATTATAAACGATGATAACATTGTTTCAGCCATCCTTGTTGAAAAAAATGATGACACAGATGGACACATGCCGGGATCATATACTATCCCACTACACCATAAAGCTGAAAATGCATTGGGTATTATACTAAGATCAGCGAAAGCACAAAAAGAAATAGATGCAACACAGATATTTAGTTTACAAAACATCCGACTTCGACTAGAAATATATCTAAAAACGATTAATTTACTTCTTATATATCGTTTATCATGTACTTTCTCACGTAAAAACATCCATATTTTAAAGTTGTTTTGTTTCCAGTTGTTTTATGACATATTCGCAAATTTGGTTCTTTTATTCCGATTATCTGAAAAACCGCGTATCGGTATGGGTTTGCCTCCCTATTAGTTTGGATAATCTACGTTTTACTGTATATCAATTGTCTCATTTCTATGTAAATTTACATAAGAAAAAATCTATACTAGAAATATATTTTTATCAGATATTACTGATAAGTACATGTAGCAGTTGATACATTAACTTGTATACACGCATTGCCTCTGACCACGACCGTGCCCTGTGAACGTCATTCGGCAACCATACTTCGCGCGAACGAAAAAATTATCGCATTACAGGTAAAATCCAATAATCCGGCATATTTAGTAATCCGGCAGTGCCGAAGTCCCGAGCATGCCGAATTATCGGAATTTTACTGTATTACGTAATAGTAGTAATAATACCTAACAAGTAAGAAAGTAAATAAAAGTTTAAAAAGAAGAGATCATTTTATAAAATCGTAACTTGCAAGAATTTTTCAACTTATACACATTTAGTATTTTATGTACCATATAGGGTGAGGCGAAATAGATTGTACAACCGAACAAGGGTCGATTCGTTGCGTAAAAAGAAATAGAAAATTTAAAATAACATTTGTTTGTTCATATACATTACAAAGATCACAATAAAAACTTCAAAGAAAAGAAAAGGATCGAATACAGTACAAATCGAGTAGCAAGCAAAAAAGTTTGTCTTTGGACAAATAATTAACAGAATCTGCGTCGTTCTAATACATCATAAGAAACACTGCCAGCTAATAATATCATTTCCAATAATAGAACAGAGAAGTTTTTTGTGGCAAGGGGAATGTCAAATTCACTGATTTCTTCAATAATCCGACAATCACGTAAGGTAACACAAATAAATATTATTATTATAATTGTTCAAATGTATTATCCGTCTTTATTATTCATAATATGTTTAAAATACTAGTGTACAGTAAATATGACTCAATGTTGCATAACAGAGAAGCTGAAAAACGACTGCACGAAACAATTTTGTTTATCACGTTTCGTATTTCTCATAAAAAAAATCGTACGTATATTGTTCTTTTTCATACTGAAAATATTTTATCAGAATCTATTACAACATCATAAGAAATCAATTTTCTATTTATCCTATAAACTGAATAATATTATTCGATCCTTCAAGATATTTAAACTTATATTTAACACTGTTCGTGATCTGGGTGTCCTATTCGATTTATCTGTAAATTACACTGAACATTAGGAACACGCCTGTCAGAATGCTTTAAAATCTCTAGGATTCCTAGAGAAATTCTCTGGAAATAAGTATCTTGCTGCACTTCGAACGCTGTATTTACCTCTCGTCCATCTTCACTCTGAATGTGTGTCGATCATATGGTGTTCTTTTTACGCTGAGCACAGAAATATATGGAAAAATGTTCAACATAAATCCTGGTGATATAACGCATTTGAATCTGAACATCGTATGCCATATAACGATCATAACTGTAATGCCATTTTCACGCAACTTGGAATTCACATTCTAGAAAATAGGAGGATAATTTAAAAGTGATAAGAAATGATATTAAAGGAATGGGGTATTAGACAAATTCAGTTGATATACTCTCTCTCCCTCTCAAACAATCGTAAATTTTTTTCTTTTCAAACCCAGATTACACAGAGTGTCTCAAAATGTTAAAGCAGCCCGAAACGTACAGATTCGCCATGCCAAAAGAAATCGAAAAGTTCTTTGCCATTTAGCAAGCAAAGGACTTGGGAGATATACGCTTTGCGAGAATACTGTAAGAAACCAAATGCAACTATGAAAAACTTTGTTAAAAGAAACAATATCCCCTTTGTCCCTGTGCAGTTTTATTTGTTATTTCGAGTGATAATATCAGTTAGTGATACTTGTTGTGGGTTGAAGCACAACAAAGCAAGCACTGGTCGAGGTTTTGAATATTGGTATATTTTATATATTAAAAGTAATTATAATAACGGTATGCCGCCGGGACAGTACAATCTTAAAGTACGTGCGAAAAACGAATGTCTCACGACGGACTCTATATCCCGGAGACTACGGTTGTGCTCATTTAATTACAGTGTAATTTAATTACATTATACTTCAATTACATAGTAATTCAATTACGTTGCAATTGAATTACATAATTCAAACTTTTCAATTAATTCAATTGCCAATCACTGTAATCATGGGTGTAATTGAATTACAATGTAACGGAAATTCAATACAACTGAATTACAGCTCAGAACCCTGAAGAAGTGAGATAAGTGTTTATATTTATCTTTCATGTCTATACTCGTTACATGTCTATAATAATTTTTTTTTGTTTGAAACCTTTACGTGGCTTTTTCCACCTCTTATTACCTCTGAATTTATAATTCTGATTCAATTACATTGTACTTTGTAATTGTACTTCAATTCCAATTACGAATTGCAGTGTAATTTAATTGAATGAGAGATCTGAATTACGAATTACAATGTCACTCAATACGATGTAATTGAATTACTTTGTAATTATAATTCATGGAGTAATTCAATTGTAATTCTGCACAACTCTGGTGTTTGGGGATCAATGACATTGAAACCATCGATATTCCTTCGATTCATGACAATCTAAATGTGTTAATAACTAGAAATTCAAATCGGCTAACTGATGTAAGTATAATACACACATTTCCATGTTTTAGCAAATTCATTGAAATCCTGAAAAATTGGTATAACATCAAATATTGTGAATGATAAAAAATATATATTTTGTACGATAAAAATAATAATAATGTAGAGCCCCCTAATATCGATGTCACAAACATGGATGTTTTACTACCGATATATCTATGACCATCAATGGTAATAGGCCAATGGCAGTTATATCGATGCATCGATGTATTTTCTCGTTTTCTGCCTTCCCTAACTAGCATGCCCTTGATGCGGCTTCGTCCACGTTTTTTTTGCGTATAGAATTCGAAATATTATGTTTCTTTTCTTTACATCTTGTAGCCAGACGCATTCTCTTTCAAGCGCGCGGACGGCGAACCTTGCCACCTAGCGGCTGTACGTAAACTATGCCCCCGTGGATGGCTCGCCGGCAAGCCGACGAAAAGTACTCCCTTGTTTTTTTCTCGATATATTATTTATTTCGCGATGAAATATAGCCTATAACACTCCGGAATATGTAGTGAAGTTAATGTCAAAATTTCTTAACAATCGGTTTAGTAGTTTTTGAGATTTTTGCGAACATACAAACAAATTCTGTCTCTTTATTATAATAGTTAGATCATAATATTATTAATAGAATTCGATCGAGTTATGAATTTAAATGCCTCGAAGTAAAAGTTTGATATAACTGAAATTTAAATAACTAATGGTTCGAAGGATGAAGCGAATTAATTTGGAACATTTCAGAAATAATTAGAGGAAATCGGTATGTTATTTAAAATTAGCTGAAACATAAATGTTGTTAACGAATTATCATAAAGAAGCAGATCTGGACTTTGCCGAACAACAATTTTACTGGTAAAACAATGGAGAATAATTATCCGTTCTGACGAAAAGTATTACAGCTTACAATTCGATAGCGCAGAATGAAATTATTGGAGCAGAAGGGAGTCGTTTTCAGCCTGCCAGAAACTATCCCTATCGGAATATGCAAAATATTTTTCACGGGCGACGGAAAATAGAGTGTGCGCGTCAAAAAAATCGATCCGTGTGAATTTGCAAATGAATCAAATTATAGTTATACTTCTAATCGAAGTCGTCCATTCTTTAAATTTGTCACAATGAGATTTTGAGAAACATGCAGTACTTATTCATTGAATTCGTGATTCCTTGGAATTAATGACATGTTAATCACTATTGTAGGGGATTTTCAGTGAATAGAGATATTTCGCTTTAGGAAAACAATAATATTTAATAAAAATGTCAATTTGCTCTTTACAGTCTGCACGCTCTCTCAATGTCTTTCTCTCACAATGTCTCACGTAAAACTCTCGCTCTGCCATCCACTCGACATCCGAAACTAACTCTTGACACATACACACATTCACACAGATAACACGCATGCACTCTCTAGGCCCTAAGAACACTTCGATGAATCCGTCGCACGCATCGGTCCACATTTGCTTATAACCAAGCCCTACACTATTAAAAGTCTGAAAATTGTTCTTCTTTTGCTTTGACCAATAGAAGTTTAAGGTGGAAGAAACTGTTTAAACATTATTTCAATACAGAATTATAATTAAAATTACTTTTAAAAGCAAATATGATATAGTGAAAAGTTCTTTTTCAAAGTCACTTTTTCTAAATTATTAAGGACATTAACATTTTTCTTAAATGAAATGATATTTTTCATAAGCAAACAGTAAATTGCTTCAAGATGAACACCACACCATGTACAGGTAACCCTCGTATAACACGTTTTCACTCTAACACGGTTTGAGAATTAGAGAAGTCCCCGAACAACACAAGAACTTTAACAGAGAGAACGTCACAAGTGCTTAACACCATATAACAAAATTTATAAAGATCTCTCAGCTAAAAGCAAACAATCTAAAATAACAGACTTTTTACAAAAAGTACAAAATAGAAGTCAAGATAATGCTGAAAAAAGTTCAGAGGATGAAGATATCTTGTCAAAAAGAAAACGCCTTCGGTTAATGGTGCTTAGTAGTGATGATGAAGAAAACATTATTTAATACATATTAATATGTTATACTTTTGGTGAAAATTGCTTTAATAAAGATATGACACTTAATTATAAAAATATAATAGTATGCTTTTTAATTTTTGGAACCTAACCCCCTTTTTTGTACTAGTTCTTTGTTTCGTATAACACGGATTCGCATAACACGGCATTTTTTAGGAACCTAACAACCGTTTTATACGGAGGTTACTTGTATACATTAATATTTTTTTAAAACTGTCGTATATAATGGCTAATAGGGCGAACATAAAGAGTATCTTCAGTTCAAATGTGTATGTTATTATCTTGTTTGTTGTGTACCGTGTTCTTCAAGATAAGTAAATTATGAAGAACTCACGGGTACCTCGCACTCAAAGTTAACGCCGTATAAACAGTTCTAGGATGAGTTGTTAGAACCTAAAGTTGTTTGCGACGTTCTCCATTTATTTCAAAAGAACGAAATTATGCAAATGTACACTGCTTGTTTCAGTTTCCTCGAATAGAAAAAAATGCTCTGCGCGTATAAACTTTTTCAATGCTTTTAAAGCATTTTTTGTTAGCATCGACCAGCAACTCCAACATACTTTTGCAGTGTAAATTTTTGGAAACCATAAGTTTTGATTTGAAAAGAAAAAATAATAAATGTTTATGAATTTATTTACATTGATTTTGACAGAATTCTGAAGTACCTTTAGAAGCAATTTTCAATGTGCATATTCTTGACATTCTGGGCTGTGGTGCAAATTACGAATGTCCCCATAGCAGAGCCAATGGAGTTATGGAATATGTTATGAGTGTCCCCGTAGCGGAGCCAATGGAGTGCAAAAGGTTAATACTCGTCTATCCGGAACACGATGACCTAGGTTGTGAAGAGTCGAATTGGTGCTGGGCCCAAGGGTTCCTCAATCTCTGTCGTTGCGCCTGATTTGCGCTCCAAAGATGACCCTTTCTAAGTGTCTGAAGTGTATTCTGCGTGATTTGTTGCAGCAGTTTAAATGGATCGTGTAGAGCGTCGGGTATTTCGGACACTCTAGTAGTATAATTGTTATCTAACAACTGTAGTATCACTAATACAAATGAACATGCCAGAGGAATAGTACGTGGAAGAGATATAGCGCGCTCGTAACTTAAGTACTCGAGCGACGGCGGTCTTCGACGCAATGACACCCAGGACCGCATGTAGCATGCTATTGTAGAATCAACGCAAAAAGAAAGGTTAGTACTTAGTGAATACTTAGGTCACATTTCTAGATGAGCGGCCCTAAGCGAAGCCCGAGTCATTTAACTGCTGATACATGTGTCAATGCGCTTGTTCCGACGCCCGAAACGTGTAAAAACTTAAGGGCTACCGATTTTACGAGCGCGCTATATCTCTTCCATCTACTATACGTTAAAATTTTGAGTTACGTAGACAAAAATATCAGTTGAACTGTGGTAGACTGGTTTTATTTTACTATTGAAAGTAAGAAAAACGTGAGTAGAAGTGTTGTGATATTTATATGTTAGAGATTCGGACGTGACTGCAGTTTCTAGATACGTGCGAGAAAATCTTCACCTTGGTAGGTGGTATTTTCATACAAAATTTAAAATTAATAAATCCATCCTCGCCCAAAAGTCTTAGGACACATGCAGCTTTAAGGAATAAAGAAACGTGGCGGATACTTAGATGAAAAAAAAATATAACTTCTTACTTTTTGGTAAGATTTTTAATGTCATTCCTTCTAATCATTCAATGATTACTTCATTTTCTTCAAACTTGAATGCAATTATTATTATTATTTCGCGGGTAAGTGCCGAATAAGATACAGTGATAATTACACAATTTGTTAGGATGTGTTTCTGTTTTTATTACGCAAGGACTTACACAGAATATTTTTAAATAAAGATATGTGTCCGGAGAAAAAATCAACATTATCTACATGTAGATTAGCTAATATTGTAATCCTATTCAATGGATCTCGGGCACCATAACGTGAATGGGTTGGCAATGGTAAGAATGTCGAACTTTTTCTTATGTATTTAGATGATGCATGAAAGTTCATTTGTTCTAAGAGAGCTGGGCAGTTAATGTTATTATTCTTAATTTCGCATATGAACAAAAGATCTAATATAGTCTTGCTGTTTTCCAGTATTTCTAAATGAATATTTTCAAGTATAAGAGAATAATTGTAATCCAAGTGTGTCATCCTGACTCCCATTTATCACAAGTGTCCTAAGATTTTTGAGCCGGGGTGAGTATATACTATCGAAAAATATGCTCTCTGCATAGATGAGTAGCAAATTTCTTGAAACCTGAATTGTACATAATAAACAGTGTCAATAATTAACAGGTAATTTTTATCATTCTGAAAGTTTCCTTGTCGAAATGTGCGATTTTCCATACACCCTTAGGGTGTTGCGGGAGCACGGGATGGTTGGAGTTACTAACGCGAAAATTCTGGCTGCCTTTGGGGTGTATTACGCAAAAGGAGTGCGAAAAATTAATTAAACCGCTCGCAAACCGAACATTTTACGTGTACAGTATTTGTGTGTATGATCTTTTGTTTGTCGATGATAAAAGTAGAGATTAACAGCCAGTCAGGAACACAATCTCGCGATTTCATACTTAACGCTTGCATTTTAGGCGTAACTACTGATCCTGTGACATGTTCGTCTGTCAAAGAGGCAAATCGGTTTACTTTAAACAAATGATAAATTTAAAAAATATATTATTTAAGAAATAATTGCGGTTCTATGTTTCCAATGCGAAAAATACCAACGAATGCTATCGCGCTTCAGATTTTCTCGTGGCAGTAGATTTCTTCAAACATTGTAACTAATGAGGAATTAGTGAACGATATAGTATTTATACTGTTCTTCTATCTACTTTGTGTGCACGTTAAAAATCAAGAATTAATTTTATGTGACAACAAAATCCTCAACATTATAGTACAAATTAAGTGTGTGTACACTGAGAATGCAGACTAGAATGACACTTTTGGCATATGTTTTCATAGAACACCACTCAAAGATTAAATAGTTGAATTATTAGAAAAATTCATTTTTCATTATAATTTTAGGATTATTAAGCTGATACCAAAATTTATGAAACTTCTCCCATCAATATTGTATTACATATTGATATTTTATACTATTTTTTGGTAATTACTACTATTCAGTTCTTTAACTTTTAAATTTTACTAGAATACAATATATTTCGGTTATTGCATAAAAGTTGTATTATAGGAAACTTTAATATTATAATACTGTATTATTATGTTTGTAATAGAGTTATATATTACAGTAGAGTATATTATGTATAATATACTACATTTACAGTTGAATATTTTAATTGATTGCCGCTGTTAGTCTTCCTCATTTTGAATTACACGCGTCGTGTTTTCCCTTTTCGGTAATTAATATTGTGTTAAATTTTTATGTAAAATTCATATCGAGCAGTCGAGGCTGTTACAAAAATGAATTTATTGGTAGAGTTTAAATGTTAGCAACGAATCGGGTCTCGCAATAGAGCCTCACAATTATCAAATTCGTTAAAAGTTTTGAAAGACATTGTTATATTTACTATATGTGTACGAATAGAACATTAGTACGTGTTACGAAGGTTTCCACACTTTTATCGGAATTCTTAAAAGCAGTTCACTTTTTATCCTTCACGGTTCGCCTGGGTCACGCAATACACTTCCAACTTGATTTAATTTAGAGCTATATTGCGTGTACGAGGTAAAGTATTACAGATTACAAAATAATATACGGGTTGGACAGAAATCCGTGGTACAAACGAAAAAAAATTGCTTTGACGCGTCAGAATAAATAAAAATGATACAATAAACGTTTCATAACTGCAGGTTTGTTTACAAAAAAATTTCATTGGTCGACAGCGCACATTTACTAGAATTCAGTGCTATGAATTTTGTAATAATCCGCTTTTATGCTCTTTGCAACGCGGCTACTCGTGATGCGATATTGGGTCTTGTTGACTATCAAAATTAATTATCTGTTAACCTTTACAATGAAATAGATGAATAAATTAATTATCTCAACTCACCCCTTCTTGGTTGTGTCCTGAACTTTAATCCACGCAATATTATGTATTTTAGGACTATATTTATATAGCTAAAAATCTGTTTCATCTGCAAGATTTTTTTAAAAAGTGGTCCAAAACTTTGCAACGTATTTACTAAACTGACAAAGAAATGATTTTGACAGCATATGGCTAGAGAAACGGACAGGTAAGTTATAGTACTAACACCTGATGCCGTATTGTTACGTCAATTTTCTAAGATACAGCTGATAATTGTGTCGTCTTTCCGTTGGTTACAGCAATTAAGTATTAAGGTAACACTACGTTCTTCATTGTGTCATAACACTTATATCTCTTTTTACGCGCCCATTTTATTTTTAGCCTACAGATAAATTAGGAATAAAGTGTTGAAACAAATTTTTCGATATTTACACAAAAACTATTCAGTTATTACGCAACATACTCTACCAGTAAAGTGTTAAAACAACAAATCATTGTTTATTTTCAAGATTTTAACATGTTGACTACCACAGTGAAAACACCCATACCTGGTCAGACATACTATAATATCCCATTTCAAACACAAATCACGAAAGAAACGATATGTAACTGTCCAATTGCACAGTCTTGACTTTCAATTCTTATTACAATATTAATTCTGTTCAAAATGTCAACGAAATTAGTAATTATTGAATTAAATAAAATTTGATGCGCCGGTTACCGGTGACCCCCGCGGCAGTCAACGTGTTAATCGTTGAATTTACGTTAACAAAACATGTTTGATTTAAGTTAATGGGTATCAGGGACCTAGAAAGCATTGGACCATCCTTTGAAACTACCCTAAATGTTGATTACGATAAAAGGTTCTATTACAGGTGATAGAGTAAAAAAATCAATAGCGACAATACTACAGCAGAGCAGGTAACGCTCGAGCGATTCACCGTAGTAAGGAGGCCGTAATTAAAAATGCAATCGAATGAAAATAAACGTTCACGCGAAATGTCCTTACGTTTGTAAAAGTGTGGTAGTCCCAAAAACGAATGATTTTTACATTGGATTCCAGAGTCATTCGTGTTGTAAACTAATGGCAGTGCATCTCAAGGAAAAAGCACTAACTACGAAATCTATTCTTTATAATCACCACAATAATTATCAAAAAAGTGTGTACAGCACAAGTGTGCTTGACACCACGAGCATTTTAGTGCGACGACTGCTATGCACATTGAACAAGTTATATTTTCTAATTGATTAAAATCAAAATGACCGGGGTTTTCCGGGGGACAGGAAACCAAGAATATCTGAATAAGTTTTTATACCTAGGTGATGAAAATTGGTTGTAGATGAGTGACTGCAGTTTTATTATTGCGTCCCCCGAGTGCAAATTAATTTGCAAATCCTTACACTGTACTAAATGGGAGAGCTTCCTCCGAAAACATAGTTGACGAATATACGGTCTAGCAAGGGAACACCGCGAACGCTGACTCGCGGATTAGAATGAAGCTTTGTGTGTTTATAGAGTGATCCAGTACAAGAATAACGGTATGTTTCATTCGTGCCCAATTGCCCTTTAAGGGTGTGAAAACTATCCTCAAAGTCAAATAAGCATTCCCACTTTTTCGCGTATAACTCTTAAAGTACAAGAGGTAGAAAAAATGTTTCGAACAGAAGTTTAATGATACAATAAGCGCTATAAACTGGCGTTAACAAAATTTTGAAAAAAGTTTTTTTCCTTAAGCAAAATGCCTGAGAATTGCTCTCTCAGTATTTATTGACGAATATTTAAACCTGTTAATTGGAGAAGACAATTTAGTGTGTCATTTGAAAATGTCTCTGCAATGGACATGACAATTTACCTTATTTTTATTGATTTTTAATTACAAACGGTAGGTGCTCATGTACAATGACCCAGTTAACAGGTTAAAAGAAAACTTTTACCTTACTTTTCAATGAAAAAACGAATGAAACGTACCGTTATTCTTGTCTTGGATCACTCTATAAAACCATAAAGTTTCATTCCAATCCGCTAGTCAGCGTTGGCGGTGTTCCCTTGTAAATACATTTCGCATGTAATTATATTTATTACAAGGTTCAAATAAAAAATTCCAATTGATCCGTGTTTTTAAAATAAAAAATAAATGTTGTAACATTTAAAGCAGGAAATATAATTTTATCATAGTTTCATTTCGATAACTACATTAAAATAAATAATATTGAAGTCTTAAAATGTATGTTTTCATGAACATCCGTAGTCTACTTATAATATTAACTGATTGTGAGTAGTAGTAAATACACGGAATTGAATTTCTTTAGAATGCAAACTGAACAAACGACATCTTAAAGTGTAATTCTGCTTATCTAACAAAGAGTGTTAAGCGGATTGTAGAAGACCTACTTTGCTTATTGTTAGAGCACTAGCTACGGATTCTTTATTCGATTTTCTAATTTAAGTTCTTCTATTACACGATATCTCTGAAGTATTTATATGTGTGCTTAAAAAATGTTTTATCTTTATTTAATGTTTAATGTGTCCGGTTTAAGCACATACACAATTCAGATTACATATTACTTTAAGAGATATAAAGATTATGTTGGATTTTTCAAACGAAACCATGTATCTTCATTACAACCATTTTATTGTTCGTTATAATACAAATTCAGCCAGATTTATAATACAAAACAATAAAACAAAATCTTAAAAACTTTTCATCACGTTCCATTATCTTTTTAGGCCTTCCACGTCGTTTCTTGTCGTCAACAGATCCAGTTTCATTAATCTTCGTTATTGTTAATAAACATAAGCATGTTTACAGATAGAAGGTTCATAATTTAAACCAGGGACTGAAAGCTGTTATAATAATAGTTCATGTTCTTGAACTAGTTATAAAGAGCTGATATGATGAATAACAATTACACGGAATGGAACTGTACTTTTTACCAATTAACGCTGAGATACTACGACTATAACTTCATTTACCAAACGTTGCAAAAAAGTGCCTTTAATAATTTTATAGACAACGATTACGATTTAACACTAGAACTACCAAGGCAGTCAAAATGACTGATTTGAAATTTTACTATGCATTATTTATTTTCGACGACTATTATGTTTATTTTTAATTGACGCTGAATAAAGCTAAAAAATAATATAAGTAAACATTATTTCCTTGAATTATGTATTTTTTGTAAAACGTGTCATTTTTATTGCTTCGATGAAATAGGTGCACGTTAATCGTAGGTAGATCTAGTGTTAACACGTTTGCCGTGGTTGTCACCTGTAATTGGCGCTATTGACTTAATTTTATTGAATAACTGTTATTGCTTATAAAATTCTGGAAAAAAGTCGAGATAATAATAAAAATAAACCATACGTTTGCATGGATAAAAGGTCTTTTGCATCACGATTTATATTCAAAACAACAAATCGTGAACTGTCTGACTAGGTATGGCAGTTTTCACTGCAGCACTCAACGTGTTAAGTAAACGTAACTGCTGAAGAGCAAAATCGATTCTACGCAGAATAAAGTCCAGGTTAGAAATTATAATGAATGAAAGGTCCACTTAAGCGATTTCTGGTTTACAAAATTTCTTGATGCATATTGTATGTAGCAATGTATGTTGCTTGTTAGAAGAAAGTTTTGGTGAGTACTTTAATTTTGTATTGGTGTGAGTGTTTCTCCTTATCTAGCCCCTCTGCCACTTAATTTTAAAATTTAATTTATTTGGGATTTACAAGTTTGGCAGTTATAAAAATTACTTTATTAGTAGTATATCAATTCTTCCGATGAATCCGTTAAAATCTCAAAAAAATTATAGAAATGCATACACTTAGAATCTACGCAACGAGTGTCAAAACATTTTATGAATCAACATACGTTGAATCTTTGTTGTTTCTTTTTCTTGTGTATACAGAGTGTGTTCGAAGTCCTGTAAAAAATCTTAGAGGCGCATTCTACAAGTCACAATGAACAAAAAAGATTGAATAAACATGGGTCTTATAATTATTTATTTTTGAGATACATGCAAATGAAGTTTCTGACGAGGTTCCTCCATATTCATTATTACACTGGGTGTTTCGTATTTGGTGGTACAATTCAGAAACAATGTACATAATTTTGCATGAAAAAAATACATCGAGAGTATAGAATTAAATTTATGTATACGATGTTTTGTTATAAAAAATTACTTTAAAAATCCATTAGATACATACGTATGTGATTATATTCAGACCTAACACAAGAATTACCAAGGTCATTTTTCTCGAAAACGAAAGACCGTGTGAACAAATATTACTGTACATTTCCGATGTATTTTTTTACGTAGAGTTAACTTTTTCTCAGTTGTACCACTAATTACGAAGCACCTTTTATAAGAGTGAGTATTAATGAATCTTGTCAGAAACTTCATTTGTATGTACATCAAATACAAATGAATTAGTGAGTTGAAGAACAGTACAAGTCCGAAAACCGCATTTTGAGATATTTGAAAAAATAGTATTAGTTGTCGTGTATAATCAGTTCCATTGATTTTATAGTGCCGTTTCTATTTAAACACAGTTATTCTATCCCAGATGAATGTTAATATGTGTCTAACTATGGTTAAAGTTTTTTCATACATTTTCAGTAGTTAAAATAAAAAACCATAGGACTTGTATTGTACTTCAACTCATGCCACTTTTTAGTTAGGAAATTTACAAAATAACACAGCAGTAAAAGACATATTTATAAACTTGCTTGAAACATAATTGAAGTAGAAATTATGTAATAGGAAGTAATTATTAAACTAAATTCAGTATGGTACTAAAAAAATTAGTCATTGCCTTGTTGGTCAGTAATAGTCTTCCAAGAACAAATTTCTTGATAGAATTAATTCAAATTTGTTAAAACAGTACAAATCTATTGCAGATACTGCTTTTGTATTCATTAAACTGAAGGGACTACTTGAAATATGGCTATAGGGTACTTATTTTGCACTGTTCTTGGTTCCAACATGTATTATAGTTCTATGCATTTTACATTTAGTTTCGATATAGTTTGAAAATAGCTAATTTTTAACTTGTACTGTTCTTCAACTCATCGATTCAAATAATATTGAGACGTTCGTTAGAACTTTTTCTTCATTTTCGTCTGTAGAATATACCTATATACAGGGTGTCCCGTAACTGGTGGTACAAGCGAGCAGAGGGTGATTCTACGTGAAAAACTGAATCGAAAATGTATAATAAAATTTTTTCATATGAACCTTTCTTTTTGAGAAAAATAAGTTTGAAAATTTGTGGAGTACGTGTGCACTTGATCCACTTTCAGCTCGACGGATTTCACTATCTTACTCTCGGATATTTCGGAGAGCATTTCTGCGCTTCTTGATATGTTCACAAACATTGTCAATATGATGATATCTCTTGTATCGGTTGTACTTTTGTTCCGGAACAGGAATAGAGGTAATCCACAGTGAAATTCATCGAGCTGAAACTGGATCAAGTGCACGTGTACTCCAGAAATTTTCAAACTTATTTTTCTCGAAAACAAAGCTTCATATGAAAAAATTTTGTTCTACATTTTCGATTCAGTTTTTCACGTAGAATCACCCCCTGCTCGCATGTACCACCAGTTACGGGACACCCTGTATAAGAACATCGACTATTATGTTTACTTACAATTAGACGAGGAACCTACAATTTTCGGTGAATTTGAAACCACCATTATCTGTTTTTGCGCTTTCGAGAATTATATGCTGCATAAGTTCTGAATCAACGATAATTGAAACCACATGCATCATCGCGAATTGCGGATTAAATGTACAACTAAATAAACCAGTGTCAATCCTATTCCTCGCTTGGTGTTCGAATGTATTAGTGTCCAGGAAGCTGAATGAACTCTTGGACGCACGGTATAAAGAAAACCTACGTAGAGAGACAAATATACAGAATATCTTTGTGCTGTATAAAATTCTGTATGTAGAACTTATCTCATCACCATCCAGCACAAAAGGACTCGGTTATTAGCTCTCCTATAAGAAGAGCAATGGACATCTTGGAAAGAAAAGCAGTTTTTTCAGAAGGAATATAAACACGAAAAATATACTTTAATATGCAACGGATATTGGTGGCGCCTACGTGTTTAGAAAGCCGAATGTTTGGAAAATTCCAAAATTTGGACTCACAGAAGAATATTTATTATTTGAAATGACCGACGTATTACAACATCGTCACCAACTTACTCAAGTATAATTGAACAACTACTTATTTCCGAAATGTCTAAATCCCAATACATTCTTCCGTTTGACTACACAGCCAAGGTCTTTGGGTCAAAAATAACCTGAATGTGTGGAATTCATATTTTCAAGTTTATAATATAATGAGAGAACTAAGGAAACATTAGAAACAACCAGTCGCATGTATTATAATAGCTTTAATTATAGAAAAACAGCATATTATGCCGAAATTATTTATTTATAATAGATTTCACATAATGTATAAAAGGTCCTACACTGAACATACGCATAGAGTGAAACGAAGTTCTGCATGGTGTCTGAATTTGTATACCAACAATAATAATCCGTTTTCTTTTTGATATTACTAAAAGTATGCTAGCCATTTTGTATTATTTACACCCCTTTTCTCCACATTACTTTCCCACATTACTTTATAGGGCTTAAGTATAATTAATTTCTGTCATTCTATAATGTTCGTTTATGCTGGGTCAAGAAAAACCCGTGGAGCTTATGTGAAACAATTTTTATTAATTGTTAACAATTTCCATATAATGTTAAAGAAAGAAAAACAAACACAATAATAACAACTTGATTGTAGTTTTCTCATAATTGCGAAAGTTTTTTAAATAAATGAAGACGCGATTAGTCAATAAAGACCCGAAGACCGCACTAGGGTTAAATTAATATTCTATGAAAAAATACAAATGCAAAGAAGTCTTATTTTCCAAATGCCATATCCAATTTGATAACACATACTCCTTTCCCTGGATTTATGAGAAGTTCAAATGTTTTGCTTACAGGTGTAAACAAATTGAAACACTGCTGTTACACTAGAAATGTTAGGTAAAAAAGCAAGTAAATTTAATATCACGATAGACCACATATTTAAAATACATAAATATAATTACTTAACCGTTGATCAGTCATTTGGAAGAATAGAACAAACCTTACGAAAAACAGTCTCTTGCCGGAAGATTATCATAAAATTTATGAAAATTTCGGGAACGTAAAAGTTTTAGGAATAGATTGACTCTTGTAGTACTTCCGCAGTATTTTACAAACTTAAAATTAAAATATTACCAAAATTAACCATTTTTCGACACAAGTAAGTTTTTGTACAAATTAAAGAACTGTCTAGAGTAATGCATTAAAAATAGATAGTTCCATTTAAAAAAAGGAAGATTACTTTCATATTTCCGTTATGCATGAACCTATGTATAAACGAATCATACAACTTTCATCTGAAATGTTTTTCGATATCACTGATAGTTTCAAAGATATGCGCATGGAAAGATTAAAGTAGGACACTCTGTACATAAAGTACAATGTTCATGCAGAAAAGTGCACTCTCGAGGAACGGGAAGGAACGTGTGCACGTGACTCGCGTGAGAACCTGGGAATATAACCAAACTACAATACGTATAATCAGTACCATATGACGATAGACGGTAAAATATTATTTGGTGAAATAATGATCATAAAGAAAACATCTGGTTTTTAAAACGTCCGATCAATATCAAATCGAGATGCAGACTATCAACGTAACAAAATTTAAGTAACCTTTCTTTCAAGATATAATTCAATGACTGACTTTTGTAAGCACATAACTAATAAAATGCTAATAACAGATACGTATGAACCGGTCCAGCACAGTACAGGTCCCTATTTCATGAAATATGTGAGAGGTATGCAGACTTTATACCAATATACACTGGTGCATCCAATTGCGAACAAAAAACAAGTGTGTGACACAGTAGTGACACCATCTGTAACTATCAACACTAGTACTCCACATGTATTTAGCATATTCACGGCTGAATGCTATGCAATCCTAAGAGCTCTACAACATTTTTTTTATATATGCTTTATTTTAAACTTTACAATTTGCCCAGCTGTACATTTGGTAAATTTTTGTAACGTTTATCTGAAATATCACACGGATGACTATCCCCAGCGAGATATCATCTTATAATCGTGGTATTCTGATATGGTTCAGTCAATGGAATGTTTCCTTTTAGTTTTCGTTTTATGTAGGTATCGTACGCATCTACAGCTAGCTGGTTTGAGTGTGTTGTAAGTTTTCCTCTATAGAGAGATACTTTATTAAAACACAGCCTGCGGGCCAACTGAGAGCGTTTGGTTTACAATGATCCTACCATAGAAGACACTTTACAAAGACAAATAACATTTATATTGAGGTGATGGGTGCGTAATGGTCAACTCCGTTTTTGCGTTACGCGCACAATTTATTTACAATTATTATAACAAAATAAGCAGCAAGTGATTAACAATGTCGCACGGTCGTCTACGTGGAGTGTCGCAAGAGGTTCTGCCCGTGCCGAAAGGTGGCTGGTCTTTTTATGGTGTTCGAGAGAAAGAAAATAGAAAAGGAAAAACGGAAAAAGAAGAGAGATAGAAAATGGAAAGAAAATGGGAAAGTTCGCGCGCGGGTCCGCCCGGGTCTGGTCGCCAAATGTGCAACGTTGACGCTGATCAGTCGCGAGCGGGCCTTGAGAAAAAAGTTAAAGAAAGGATAGGCCGGAAGCATTTAGAGAAGAGAAAGTTAGAGAGGGTAATATTTCGAGTTTTCACGACAGGGATGTGGTGCAGTGCCGTAACTACTACAATATAAAATATTTAATCTATTCATCTATTTCATTCTCCTTTACCACGTTGTTAGTATTCCTTATATATATAACTAATATAACTAAGTCCTACTCTTCTGAGATATTGTTCCCTTTCAGTTTTACTTCTTCCTGTAAATCTTTCTTTTCCTTTTTCCCCATAGCACGCCTTTAGTAATTTATTATTTTCGTTTCCTCTTACTTTTTTTTTCATATTTTAACGCTCTGTTTCCAAATGTCAGATACAAGTTATCTCTGTTTGTTTCGGATACAGCTATATAGTCAGGTGTTATTTTGTATAAGCCTAAAACCATTTTATAAATCTGATTTGCACACTTTCTATTTCCTTGTGTTTAACCCACCCATATATCTCTGCACCATACGCCAGGATGCTGCATACTAGATAGTCAAACGGCATCATTCTTTTCTTATTACTTTCAAAAAACTTTCTTTCCCGTATCCCCCATGCCTTGTTCATTACGAAGTTCGCTTTTTTGACTAGTTGGTTGACGTGGTTATCATATTTTCCATTCCTTTGAAACGTGAATCCCAAGTGTCTGCAATATTTTACCGTCTATTTTTTTTCCCTTTTCAAATCCATTCTACTTTTCTTTGCTCTCTTCCTCCTCTTTTGAACACTAGAATTTTCGATTTTTATGTGTTCAGAGCCAGTCCCTTACCACCCAGGTATTTTTTTAGACACTTCATCATATCCTTCATTTCTCTGGCTGTATTTGCTAACAAAACCATATCATCGGCGTAAGCCAGTCACCAGATTTTCTCATTGCCCACGACCATTCCTCCCTCCTGATTTCTTCTTAATGTATTTTTCAATCCGCTACGTATAGGGTAAAGAGTGTTGGGCTTAACACACAGCCCTGTCATTGTCCAAAACTTATCAGATATCGTTCCATTTATTTTTACTGCGTTGCGCGTTTCTTTATAGATGTTTTTAATTCTCCTCAGTAGACTTCTTTTTATATCTAGTTCTTCCAGTATCTTCCACAATTTTGTTCTGTTCACCTTATCGAAGGCCGCTTTTACATCTACGAAAAAGGCGAAGAGTTTTCCTCCTTTCTCTTTTAGACTTTTCTCTATCAGATGGTTTAACATGTATATATTGTCTATGGTGCTCTTTCCTTTTCTAAATCCGGCTTGATTGTCTCATAATAATCCTTTATCATTTATATCTTTAACTAACCTATTGTTTAAAATGGCAGTATATATTTTATGACTGGAGTTTAAAAGCGTGATCCCCGTATAGTTTGCCACATCCTCTATATCTCCCTTTTTCCAAATTGGTGTAATTATTCCCTGTCCCCATTCCTTTGGGATTACATCTTCTCTCCAAATCTTTTTTAAAACTTTCTTAAAGCTATCTCTTCCTCTTCCTTCTATAAAAAATCCATGCCTCGTTGAGTATGCTGTCTTCTCCTGCTGTCTTTCTTTTTTTTAATTTTGAAAGATGCATCTCAATTTCTTCATCCTCCAACGTCTTTTCTTCTTCTTCTTCATACATTGGCAAATTTTCTATCCTGGTTTCTACTGTATGTTCTTTTCCACCTAGAATTTTCATAAATTGTTGTCTCCATTCATCCATGCTGATCTTCTGGCTTATTGTGATTTTCTTTCTTATGTCTTTTCTTATACATTTCCAAATTTCTGTCTCTGACTTTCAGTTGTTTATTTCCCTCAGCACTTCCATTTTCATTCTTTCCTCTTTTTCTTTGCATATACTCTTGAGGCTTTTCTTTTCTTCTCAGTACTTTTGTCTTTCTTCTTTTCCTTTTTTCCATTTCTTGTATGCTTTTTTTACCGCCCTTTTGACTATTGCGCATTGCCTGTCCCACTATTTCTTGTGCCAATTTTTACTTTGTGTTTCTTAATTCCTTTCTTCTGCATGCTGTTTTTCACCAGCTCTGCCACTTCTCTTCTATTTTTTACTGTGCTTTCTTCTTCTTTCTATTCTCCTCTAATCAGTCTTTTATACATTTCAATGCTTTCTTTGTTCCAAATTATTATTTCTGTCTCTTCTTCCTTTTCCACTTCGTTGTGTCTCCTATAATTTCTATTTGAATATAGTTTCACTGTCAAGGGTAGATGATCTGAGTCTATTCTCTCCTATATCTGAAATTCTTCAATCCAGTCCATACTTCTCCTGTTTACAATTACATAGTCTATAACTGATGCCTCCCTTATTCGAATACATGTAAAGTTTCCTTCTTCATTTCCTCTCCAATTTCCATTGAGAATGTGCCATCCTTCGTTTTCAATCCACTCCTTCATTTCCTTTCCTTGTTCATTTATTATTTTATCTTTAGAACATCTTCTATTTTCTGCTTCTTCTGGTCCTGCTATGATACTACCTTCTTCCCCTAACCTGGCGTTAAAATTACCCCCGAGTATAAGATGTTCCTCTTCGTGTTCTTGTTCTTGCAACATTTCTTCCAGGCTGTCCTTCATTTTTGCTATGTCTTTAGAGTAAACTGTAGCTACATTCCATTTTCTATCTTCAATTTTCAGTTTTGTTAACATAAAGTCGTTTGTTTGTTTCACACCCAGCACTTTTATATTATCTGCTATTCTAATCACTATTCCTCCTATCGCTCTTCCGTTTCTATTCTCTCTTCTTGCATATTGGAACGTCCATTTGTAATTTTTTAGGAGTATATTTATCAGCTTATTCCACATTTTCACATCCATCCAAGTCTCTGTCAATCCTATCTAGTCAAAATTTTTCAGATATTTCCGGAAGTCCAAGTCTTTCTTCTTTAAATCTGCCACATTCCAAAATAATATTTGTAGTCTCCTAAATTTGCTTGTGTTTTCGTTTTTCTTTATTTCTGAACCCACTAGCCGGCTTATTTAAAAATTTATTTTATTCGCTGTAATTCCTATTAGTCTTACATCTTCTGTTTGACTGAGTTCCAGCCAGCTTTTCCATTCCTCTTGCAACCTAAGTTCTTGGAAATCAATTATAACATCCTTATTATAGTCTCTTTCTTTCTTCGCTATTTGGATTATTCTCTTTTGTATATATCTTTCCTTTTTTGTCATTACCCTGTCTATATAAATTCTTTTTTGTCCTTGTTTTCTTTTGTTTTGTAGTATCTCTATTTTCTCTTCATAGTTTCTTACTTCAGCTACTATCAGATCCTTGAACTTGTTTTTAATTTGCTTTACTTTCACCACTGTAGCAGCGCATTGAAGCTCCTTTTCTATAAATTCATTTACTTCCTTTATCTTGTCCTCTGTTTTTAATTGTAATCCGCTTATGGTGATATTGCTCTTTATTTCTTCTTTCTTCTTTCTTTCCATTGCATTTTGTATATCATCCGATAACTTCTTCATGTGTTTCAGCTCTGCTTTCGGCTCCGTTATCTTTCTCTGCATTTCTTCCTTTTCATCTATCCACTTCTTCTCCATCTTCTTTAATTCCTTTTTTATCTCTTCATTCTGCTCTTCAAAAATTTCTTTTATTTCTTTTATATCCCCCTTATGAATCTCTAAAATACCTTTAACTTTTGTTTTAAATTCTTTCAGTTTCTCTAATACTATTAGAGCTATGTTGCTTCCTGTATTGCTCACATCTTCTTCTACACTTGCCTGTCGCATAATAACTCCTATCTCCTCTTCTATACTTTCACTTTACTCGCTGCTTAACCAATATCCAAGTTTCATCCTTTCTTCAAATTCTTTACTTCCTTTACCAAGAGATTCTGCTTTGGTAGGTTCGCCTCTTTTCGTCCTATATCTGTTTCTTTGTTTTTTTTGCATTATTTCTTTTGTTCCTTTTTATATACACGCTGACACAAATTTTTAAATAACACGGTTATTTAACCCCTTCGTTGTGGCCCAAGTTTTCTTCTATATTTTTCTGCATATCTGTCAATTTCTTCCTTAACTGTTGGGATTTTTAGATCTTTACGTAGATCCTCATTTTTTATGTACCATGCGGCTTTAATAACTGTTCTGAGTATTTGTGATTGAATTGTCTCTGATTTAGCTGTGTGGATCATTGCCGAAATTCCCCATAGTGGTAATCCGTACGTCCTTATAGGTTCTATGATCGTTTTGTAAATCTTTAATTTGTTTTCTATACTCAGTTTGGATTTTCTATTGGCTAACCAGTACATCTGTCTTCTTCTTATCCTTATATTAATACATATTACCTACAAGATATTAAACATAAACAATATAGAAAGTGTATCGTTTTCAGCAACTCACTAAATACAGTAAAAGCGACACAAAAGATACCAACCACTAATGGAATAATGAGAAACATACAAGCTACGTGACTTACTACACAGAGGAATATCAATGTAAATTATATGGACACCTTCCCATCAAGAAATATTGGATATCGAAAAAGCAGATACTGCTGCCAAAGAAGCACAAGTTTTACAATATATTAAAACAATCTCAGTTGTATACCAAGACTTTTTGAACCTCTTAAATAATTGCATTAAACACAAATGGAAGGAAAAATGGAAAAAAGGTACACCCTGTAATGCATGATATTTTGTTTTTCTTTCTGTATGTACTATTAGCTACAATCTAATATTCTTTCGAGATTAATCAGCAGTTTCTTTGTGTGTGGTTGGCGAGAGTGAGGTTGCTTCCCACTGGAAGCTCCTCATTAGAATCTGATATGTCGGAATGAGGTCTTGAGGTTTTCTTCTTTTCAATCTACGGTGGTCCATATTCTGTATTAGTTGTGCTGCTTCCTCATTAGGGTGTTATTGTATGCGTGTCCTGTGCTTTATGGCGTATTTTTTGACTTCGTTTCTGATTTCTTTTATTCGTAGATCTCGATGGATGTAATCGTTTCCTTCATACCATCGTGCATTTGCAATTATTCGTAGTATTTTATTTTTAAATTTTTGTAGTATTTTAAGGTTTGATTTGCTTGTACAACCCCATAATTACATACCATATGTCCATATGGGTTTTCACAGTCCAATTCAGCGAAAAAGAACAAATAATACTCAGCAAAGTAATAACTGGACACACTAAGGCTAGATATAACTATATTCTAAACAAAACAAACCCACCATACTGTGAACCCTGCCAACAACAGTTAACTATCAAACACATTTTACTGTAGTGCAAGAACACAGAAGACACCAGAAACCAGCTCCAAATACCTAACAGTATGTGTTAACGCCCGTGATCGATTAAAGAATCGTTCGGGCCTTGGCGTTTGCACGTGGTGTGCCGACTAAGTATTATTTTGAACTAACTCGAAGGACCACCTTCCTTGTGGCGGAAGGACAAAATGTAAAGTTTTTACTAAAGAAACGTGTATTGTACTTTACAAAGATGTGAGCGGGGTGCTCGTTCAAACTATGTTCTAGAGCTTGCGTGGAAGCTACGGTTACACAAAGTCTAGAGTGCTGCTCAGAGCGTTCCGTGTGCTGCTGAGAGCGTTTCAAGTGCTGCTGAGAGCGTTCTAAGTGCTGCTGAGAGCGTTCTATGTTACTAACTAATGTGCTCCTCGGAGCGTGCTAAACAACTAATGTGCTCCTCGGAGCGTTCTAATCAACTATGTGTGCTCCTCGGAGCTTTCTAAACAACTATATTTTGAGATATACAAGGATCAACGACGAAGGCTCTTCCCTCCCTTTCAATAACATTTTCATGGAGTGGAGGGGACCGTAGAGCGTGGGAGGGGTTGTCGTCGGTGGATGGAAGTTTGGCAACAGCGGGGTTTTCCCCTGAGCGCGGGCTCGCTCGCGAGTCCCGTTGAACTGTCCCGAGCGGGCCTACCGTTACCCTTCGGGTGGTTGCATTTATGACACGGCACTTCGGCATTCAAATGCACCGAAAATTAGTTTTTCCTGGCCGCCCTGCAAATTAATTTTGCCTAGCCTTTGGCGACCAGATGTGGACTTCACGGATGTCCTGAAGCACATAAAAAGATTTGGCCGTGCCATAAACCAAGCCCGCCGCTGGCGTTAACAGTATGAAAGAAATATTTGAAATAACAGAAAACCTGAAGAAAGCCACCAAACTTATTCGTAGAACAAACCTTTATTATGAAATATAAAATAAGCATCAACTGTGGTCGTTAATAACCAAGATGTTGATACAATCTTAAATTATGTATACAAAAAAATACATATGGTTGCCGCAGATAAAAGCAATGCTGTCTAAAAACATCGAAATTTGAAAGCCGAAATCGTGTAAAGTTCGTTTAAGGGGGTACATAGATATTATACAGATAAAATGAACGGTTTCTTTTAGCTTGGATTGAAGAACGACTAATGTTGCGTCGCGAGAGGGCCTCGCGGATTAAAATTCCTCCTCAAGGTTGTAAATCTCGAGTTCACCTATCTGGTACACGGTCTTCGCGTCGCGTTGTCCGCTAAATAAATTTTGAACAACTGTTTCAATATCTGAGCGCTGAATGGACTGGATTTGGTTCCGAATGATGAACCTGATTCAATAGATTGATTCGTTGAATTTGCCGAACGATATGTAATTGAGTGATGTTTGTTTCACGACTGGTGGTTGCGAATGAACGATATTTCACGACTGATGGTTGCGAATGAACGATTTCGCATGAACGATGTTTCACAGCTAAATGATGGTCACGACTGACTGATCATGCACGACTGTTCGCTTTTGAATTAATGTAGAGTGTCCGAAATGTGACGCTGTGTACGCTAAAGGAGCGCGCTGATTGGTCTACGTCCGAAATATTTGAATTTTCCAATTAGCGTGCCCCTTGAGTGTCACATCCACCCTTCCATGCACCCGTAGCGCGCCATTTTCTTGGAGAGGGGTGGGGTGAACCTTGCAAGGACGTGAGGACGTCGAAGGTTTGGCAACGCCGCGGTTTTTCCTCCAGGTAAAACGCTCGAACACGTGTACCGTCTTGATGTAGCGTTTTTAATTTACCCTTCGTAATCGCCGAGCTTTATGACCTGGATTGGCTATTGAGGATGCGACGGAACAGAAATTCTAAGTCCTTTGTTAGGAAAAAGTTAATTTGTATTGTCGGCAATACGCTAAAACGTCTTTACTCAAAAATAGCCTTTTCGTCGCGAACCTGTCATAAATGTACCAAATGGAATACTCACATCCTTTTTGTTCCGTCGGACGGAACAACTAATAACTCACACCATTTGCACTTTTTACAGTTCGTTATGATGGATATAATACGTATTTTAAAACCAAAAAACCTCCAGAATATTAAAAATTAAGTAAAATAAGAAACGCCGAAGTGAGCGCTGCGCAATACACACGTCCAAGTGGTGAACATGATTCCAGTTCAATGACTATTTTGAAAGAAAAATCGTTGTAAATGAGTATTCTCTGACTCAAATCTACATCGTGGAACTTTATGGAAAAATTTTAATTAAAATTTGTGAAGTTCTACAACAAATATCAACTTTGTAAATTTTTCCTGGAATAATTATCTAAACATACTTAATAAAATTTTTCAGAGTTCTGCGATCTTAATGAGCGAGTTCCACCTTATGGAGAATAGTATTGTGTAGGTTCAGTTAAAAGTTCAACTAAAAATATAAGTCCTTCCTCGATTTTTGTTGTTCACCGTCTTGAAAGACATAGCTTTGGGAAAAACGGTTTTAGACTTTTGAATATACATTTTTCTGGTACAACTTCGATTCTGTTGAAAAAAAAACATTTTCCAGGTCTATACACGGCTACTTTGACTGCGAGATTATCTTCTTCTTTTTGTTTCTTCCTTCTCCTCTAATCACAATCTTTCGTGGCTGTGACCGTTGGAATGCTCGTCGCCAATAGTCGGCTCTCGTTTTCTTCATCGCACATTTTCTTGCATTATGGCCAACTGGAATTTCTAGCTGTTCCATGACTAACAAGAGAGCATTGTTTCCGCCGTTGAATGTTGCCACGACAATATTTGTGGCGATTACAACAATGTCAACGCCACCGAAAGATATTTGATGAGACTATTTGTAAGGTGACTTAGTAAGAATGTATAATTCTCGTCTCCAAATTTTATTGTGTAACAACACTTATTAGAGTGACTGTCGTGACGAAGTGTCAAGGTGAGAATGTTCAAAGGTTCTGCGATTTTTAAATTCTGCTTACAAGGGAATATATCCAACCCGCAAACGCCGATTTTTATGAAATTTATATGCAAGATAGTTTGCAGGAAAATATTGGACACGTATTCTTTTTTATCGGCAATTGTCCACTTATACCTGCGGTACGTCTTCTGGCTATTGAAGGAACAGCTTCCAACATACATAGGTATAACACAGTATCAATGTTCAAAACATTGTAAAAGTTTATGACACTTTCTACAAAACAAGCCCGAATACTTCTTTTCGCACAAAGTGGAAGATAACTATACATCTTATAATTATTGTTAAATGACAAAAAACAAAAAATTCCAAAAACGCGTGTCCTCTATTTCGGTTCATAGTTCACACACACATAAATTTACACTAAAGTGGATTAACATTTTGCAAGAAAAATCTATTAAAACATTTCAATTTTTTATATACTATTGAAACAAATGATTTTTTTTAAATTTTTTTATGCGACTAACTTCCCCACTCAAAAACACACAATTTAAAAAAAATTATTTTCCTAGACCCTTAGTTTTCGAGATATTCCAAAAAATACGTTTTCAACCCTCAATTTTGAGGGCTGATATCACCCCTTCAACCTGGACGATTGCCGCTAAAAAAAATACGTGTCCAATATTTTTCTGCAAACTATCTCCCACATAAATTTCAGCAAAATCGGCGTGTGCGGGTTGGATATGTTCCCTTGTTAGATTCTTACCGAATTTCTCCTGGTGACTTTTTTATGAGTTTGTTATTTCCTTCACCTGGACCTCGGATAGTTCGTGAGGATGGAGAATGCGTCAATAGTCGAAACTTATTGGGTTTACATTTTGACTCTCCACCTTCTGAGATGTCTAGGAAAGGGCAATGGAAGACGTCCTGGAGTATTTGAAGACCACTAAGGTTCAAAATGCGCGTCAGGGCTGAGATGGAACGCGCGCTGAAATTTGAGGTTTCTAGACACCAAGGCATCAGATTGTAATAAATAACTAAAAACAACTTTAGGTTCCCGATGCTCAGGATGCTTGGCGTCGTCCCATGTGGCCCAGACAGATGGCCCTCAGACCCGTCCTGAAAAGCCTTAATATTTGGAATTTCAAACAATATTATTGGCGTGATTTTCCTGATTTTTGCGTTCAGACATTCGTTACTATTTTGCGTGTAACCGCCGACGCACCTCTCGAAAGGCTCGTCACTGTTTAATCTCTCATAAATTTAAAAAATTGCGTTCTGTACTGCAAGTTGTAATGCAGGTTTGTGTTGACATTTGTCCAAGGTATTCTGCGCTTTACTTCTTTGACAGCAGCACCAACTTGCTTTTCCAACGGGACAGCACTCGTGTTGAGGTTTCAGATCAGTCGAACATTCATGAAAATATGGAGCCCTAATGACCTGTCTCATGGCTTCCACAAAGTGATTAAAACTTCTAATGGCGTTTCCGTAACATAAACTGAGTTCGATCAGTGTCGCGGTCAGTCCCCCGTTGCCTCTGAGACCTTTTACGGTTTATTTCAATTTTCAAACAGCCATACCGATTCCTTTTTGGGCATGTTCAACGCATATTCCTTTACGAATCGAAACATTGTACGGGCCAGATTCTACTATAACTTTGTAGGTTTTACTATCGTTGTCTCCAATGTACTTGATGTATTTTACAAAATTCCATGGATCGTCCAAAAATTTCAACTATCACACTTACTTCCAACTTGCCCGCGCTGTCTTCATGGTTTGCTTTACACTCGTTTACATGACTGCCCAACCATTCCGTCTATTCTACAGTCCTACTTTTGTTGTCCCAGACCTCGCAGCTTTTGCAATGCGTGGTCTTCACAGTAACATCGATGACTTTACCAGTCGGGAGTTCAATTTCCGTGGCGACGGCAAAAAGTGAAGAAAAGTCTCTTTTTCGCCATGTTCCTTCGACAGAAACAGTTATTTCTTCAGTGATTTTTGTGCCATCGCCCGTTGTCATCGCAATTTCCTCTTGCGCAGCGCATAGCATTGATCCTTTTGCAACAATTTCTGTTGTACCTCTGGTATACTTCACGATAGTATCGTATACACTCTGATAAACTGGCCTCGGGAGATATGGAGCATCGTCATACTCCTCATCACGTATACTGTATCGTTATGGAAAAAAATTGTTCTTGCACAGAAAACAGTATAGGTGACCTTGAAATTAAAAAAGCTACTGTCTCTTGAAAAAAATGTAAAATGTTACATATCGTGGATCCGTCCAAACCGGAAAAGCTCAGGGAAAAAGTTATTGCGACGTAGATTGGGATTCGATATTTCCCTTACAGGATCGTTCCGCTGCTCTCACGGGAAATTAATATCTTGCGGAGGAGTTTGAGGATATAAATCGATTGTATTTTTATGCATGTTTTGCACATACTGCTTTACAATTTATACAAGTTATACGACGTACAAACTGTATTCTGCAACATGCTTTCCTTGGTGGTTGATCGAGTTCTGACTAGATTGTGTTCGATTGTTTTTTATGTGATTTGTGTATCAGTGGAAGTGGAAAACATATGAACTAAGTAGAAGTCTTGATAGGAGCGGTTGTGAGCCTATGGGAGTAGATCAGTTTTCTATCTAGAAGTAAACGTCTTTGTAGGATTCCAAGCATCAGCTGATGTCGATGTTCAGGTAGTAGGGACCAGCAGTCTGATCCCTATGCACATCCTATTTAACTGTCCATGAACTCCAAGTTTATGATGGTACGTACGATAAGCGATAGTAAGGCAGTCGGGGGCATGTAATATTTCAAGTGACTCTTACTCTATAAATTGTCACACCTCAATAATTGGTTGCTATATATCCGTCAACCATACAGAGAAAAGATGAGGTTTATGTCGTGCTGAAGGAGTTAGTACGTATTCGTGACATGTGCTATTACGTAAGGACATTCAAGGTGGACCCGGAGATCTTCCGGCTCAGCGTATGCCATCTATAACAAAAACTACAGAATGTGCAACTCACTGTAATAACGCAAAAATGTTCAAAGTTGAATCCAGGTCATGCCCCAGGGCAGCAGTTTAACACGTCGCTGAAAGAAATATTAGTCACGAGCGTAATAGTCGAGCTCATCGCTAGGTGGCACAGAGCGCCGATACGTCACCCGCTATAACAATAACCACAACCTAAAACCAAATAGAGCACAGCCACGAGCAATCGGGCGAGTTGGGCAACTCGATATGTTTGGTTAGTAGATGTTCTTCGTAAACATCTACTGGAATGTTTACAACACTATTCGTTGTTTAATCCCGGAAGTATATAACATCCACCGATGGTGCCACATTTTATCACAGCTAACACAGAAGTGTCTTCAAGAGACTTACATCGATGAGCGCTTAATGTGTCTTAACTCTTCTCTTTTTTCCCCAATCCGCGCCCATTTTACGACCGTTGCAGTGGTGACACGAATGCCACGTTTAGCTGGACAAAATTAATTTCTCAAAAGCTGTTATAGGTAAAGACGAAATTCTTTTTGAATACTTTATGGTTTGATGATGCGTTCTTTATGACATATTGTGTACTCCTTCAGACACTCGGAGGTTGAAGGGGGTGCGCACCCACTATTTTTTTATCGAAATAATATAGAATATTTTATATCATTAAATATGTTTAATAAAAAATAATGTCAGAAACATTTTTTCATATTTTGCATAATTACAAAAATATTCTTTTGTTAACACATACTACATTCCGCGGCAACTTACAGTTCTTCGATTAATTACACTTCGCAATTGTATGTGCAATCTTTTTTCAACAATGGAATGTTAAGTCAAAGGTAAGTGATTTCCAGATGTATAAACACATTTTTTTAACACCATGACTAAATAATTGATGAGAAAGTCGCAACAAAATATCAATTTTGGTTTCCTCTCTACAAGTTTTCGTAGACAAATTTTTTACTGTACCCGCCTTAATTCTTTGCAAATTAAGTAGTTAGTTTGTCCTAGTATCTGAAAATCTTTCTCTTGAACTGCATAACGTAGTACAACTATAATTTTGTTATTATAAAAATACCAGTTTAGCCATTTCAAGAATTGAGTTTATTGAGAAATGGTTAAATCAGCCTAAGAATGACAAAATTCTCTTCGTGCACATTATGGTGAGATGAGGCCTTCACGTTAGGCCTAACACATGTTTATATGAACTTTTTTCACTGTTTTTATGTCTCCTGCCCACTCCAGAAGTGGGTCTCACATGTTATGATACATCCTGTACATACAGAAGGAGGTGAAGTGCAATCGCTTATTACTTTATTAAAAGTAACCTTTGACTTAATAACAAAACTCTATAATACATTCCTTTACATTAAAATTAATATACACTAAAGTTAAATTTCATGCCTGTCATTACTCTGTTACTTTGATAAGATAGAGTATAATTCATTAGAGCTCAGATAACAAACCTAGGTTGCTTTTTTGTCCTCATCCTCCGCACATATGCCAGAACAATGCCATACCCAATTCTGACAACCTTTTTTAATTCTACATAGTCTAACCATTGAGAAGATAAAAGATTTTAAAGAAAACTACATACCGCAAATGACCTATCCTGTCATAACAAATTGTTGAGGTTTTTACGGATATTAGACGCTTCTCATTTACAGTACAGATGTTTCCTAAACCTCGAATGCTACGAGGTAATAAGAAACTGTGCTATAAAGAACCTCTATGCGCAACAAATACTCCTTTCAATATCGTACAGAGGATGTTATGAAGCTGTCGAGCGTCAAAAACAAGAAGCTATAAAGTAAACGGGCGTTGGTGTCATACAAGCGTCGAAAGGAGGAAGCCAGAACATGACTGTTCCCCATTTTGCATTAGTGCATCATTGTAAAGAAGCAAAAGAATTAAATTCGAAGAAAGAATGATTCTATCAACCAATACCTATTACACACACGCGACAACGGCTTCTATGAAATACATCCTTTCTTACAAATTGCGTTACATGTTAAACATGAAGCTCATAAGTATTATCCTCTGTTTAGAATTAGATTCAGAACCCACGAAGTAGAAACCCTTTGTGACGGTAGTGGAGATAGAATGGAATGAATGTCCAAGATGTAGAAGTAATACCCAAGTAGTCTTCTCTTTAACCAAATTAAAGAATACACAATAACATTTTTGAAACACTTGTCAGTTATCTATTTTTGATAATTATAGTGTACATCTTTAGAAAAATATTTTTCAAGTACCATATTCTCCGAGAACGCAGAAAAAATTCATTTTTTCACCCACCTTCATGTGCCCCTGAAGTCTAACGTCAAATTCATTCAACTTGTAATTATGTTTGAAATCGATGAACTTCTAAAATGTAGTATTTATTGCAATGTGTGCGTTGTAAAGTTGTTCATTTCCTATCGAAGCATGCCCGATGTGTTGTATCGAATGTTTGCTTGTCCCAGAATATGTATTTTCTTAAATATGCAACACCCTTGAAGAGGCATTGACATAACTGAGGATTCAGTGACCGCAGTGTTTGCCTTTGAACAGGTTCTCCATTTTGTAACTTCCATCCACCTCGCCGCATGTAAATTACAAGTTTCACAGAAAGTTACAGGAAAGCCAAACTCAGAGGTGGTGTATTGTGTATTTTGAGGGTCACTGGTTTCGTGTTCTGTGTTGTGAGTTTATAATAATACCTACAATCGAGCGCACGTAAAATTCATTAAAATAGAAATAAGTAAAATCAAATTAAAAAAATACCCAGTCCCGTTAACGAAAAAAAGGATGTGTAACTCAAATGTGATCTTAAGAGGGATACCGCGGAATGTTATTTCATTAAGAGACTATTTAACCTAACAAGGGACATTACCCAAGTGTCAATCGCCGTTCATAATGAAATTTTTGTGGGTAGTAGTTCTCAAAAAAATATTTGACACATATTTTTTTATATCGGCAACCGTCCATATCTAGGGGGTGAAAACAGCCCTTGAAGTTGGGGTAAAAAAACATATTTGACGGTATATCTCAGAAACTATTGATCTTAGAAAAAAAGTTTAAATGTACCGTATGCCTATTTTTCAATGCTGAATTGAACTGTATAAATAGTTTTTCGAAAAAGTTATTTGTTTAAAAAATATGTTAATAACTCACATGTTTTTTCAAGTTTTTCTGGTAAAATCTTAATCTATTTTCAGGAATTTTTGTATACTTATACTATGGACCTTGCCCAAAAATACGGATAAAACATCATTTTCAACTTCACTCTCGTAAGAGATATTATTACATGTAAAAAGACTGGGGTGGCAGAAATCTTTCTCCAATATCTCGAAAATTGTTCGATGTAGACAAAAATATTTTAGATAAAAGTTGTGTATTTTTTTACAATAAATTTAATTGCGTAAAGAAATTCCTAAAATATTACAGGTCAATTAAGCATTAAAAAATAGGCATACCGTACATTTAAACTTTTTTGCTAGGACCAACAGTTTCTTAGATATACCGTCAAATATGTTTTTTGACCCCAACTTCAAGGGCTGTTTTCACCCCCTAGATATGGACGATTGCCGATAAAAAAAAATATGGGTCAAATATTTTTTTGAAAACTACTACCCACAAAAATTTCATTATGAACGGCGATTGACACTTGGGTAATGTCCCTTGTAAGTTTAAAAACTGATATAGTGCAGTTCTTAATATTGGAAATACCTTATGGGATCAAATCCTGAAAACAACAAAACAATTAATCCTCTCATTATGAGATGCGACTAGTGAAAGTTGTCCGTTGTGTGTGAGACGATAAACTTTGTGAAAATAACTATTGATTTCCTTCATTCATTCCTACCATTATTCTATGCTCTTTTATCGTAGTAAACCTTTTTCTTAATACATACAAATAAATAATAGCTTCTATAAATTGTAACTTGATATTAGTACGACAATTTCGCGGTATTTCTACCGAAATGCGCTTGAAGTGGCGCATTTCAGCATGCATTGACGAAAAGTGCTACCTTATTGTACTTCCACCGAAATATCAACGATTTCACATGAAAAGTGCTAGACTTCATACATTGCAATTTGTGTCGGTGACTAAATCGAAGAAAATTGCTATTTCATGCTATTTCAACAGAAATGCCGACCATGTTACCGCTCGCTCAAGCTGCGCAAATCGCTGCACCGTTCAGCTAACATGGTAATTTATTTTAGGACGGCTGGACAGGATATGGCCAAAATTTTGAGATATTCATACACAAAGTAAATAGGAATCCTGCTACGGATAAAGTAGCAACTGTTGGCTAGTCAAGAAACGTCATCCTAGATGCACCCGAGTAGCACCCCCGCAATACCTCTTATGGGCACCCTGCAGAACTCCACTTCTCGAATTTTTGGAAAATCCTTCCAGCCAATCAATAAATAGCATCCAGTTTTAGCTGAAGAAACTCCATAACCAACTACGATTTCACCAGACCAAAGAATAGACAGTTACTAAAATATACTACGTCTGTAACAGTTATTAAAATACAGTTGGACCTCGATTAACCGGCTTAAACGGGAGACAAACAGCCCGGATAAATCGAGGCGGAATGGATAATCGAGGCCCGTGGGAAATTAAAAAAAGACACATTTTCTATACCAAAATAAGCTCTTTATTCTTAGGAAATGTGTATTCTTTTATAATATAATCATAACTAAATGTATAACTGCTTAAATTTCATTAATTTTTTTAATTTTGCACTTATAAGTGCTTTATTACGCCCACTTTTCATCATCGCGAAATTTGCTGTTAGGTTAGGCATAAACAGAAGAGACCTGTAAGATATGTACAAGCTTTGTTATTAGTAAACAGGAGACTCTGGATAACTGAGACCCCCGATAAGCGAGACCTCGGTTGATCCAGACCACAGATAATCGCGATCCGGTTAATCGAGATCCTACTGTAAATGCTAAACCCGAACTCATACAGTTTACCGCGTAATTCAGAATTGGACGAACTTGATTCTGGTACGTTAAATTAGACCAAAGATAGTATAATCGCCAAACCCGATTGTACATACTATGAAGAGTAACGAAGCCTATTTTCAAATTTCAAGAAACAATTTCATACAAAATCCACTAGACTTTATGCTACACTAAATCGATGAAAAACACTACTTCACGCTATTTCTATTGAAATACTAACGATTTCGCATGAAATTCGTGCATTTCAAATTGAATCGACGAAAATTGCAATTTCGCGCTATTTCTATCGAAATGTCAATGATTTCGAGGGGAATGTGCTAGGATTCAAGCATGCCAGCGTGAATCAGTGACTGAATCAATGAAATCTACTACATCATGCCATTTTTGCCGAAATATTAAGGATTTAGCGTGATATAGACTAGAAATCACACATTTGAGCATGAATCGGTGACTAAACCGATGAAAATTGCAATTTCTATTAACATTCTAGTGATTTCGCATCAAATACACTAAAATTCATACATTTTAGCGCAAATCATTGAAAACTTCTATTTCGCGCAATTTCTATCGAAATATCAGCACAGGTAACCTTTACTTTAAAAAAAAAGACCAGTGTCCACCCATGTATAAAGTAACACCGAAATAGGTGGCTAAATTCTGGTACCATACTCTACTGTTTCTAAGGATGAAAAAAGGTCATATAAACATAGGTCCGTAAACTCTTCTTTTCCGAGACAGACATTGAATAAGTATAAGTGTCTGGTCTTCAACTTCAACTACACGATTTCTCAATCTGTATTGATGCAATTACGACAAAATTTAGCAGATATCTTTGTTATTACATTCTTTGAGCATTAACGAATTGGTTTTTGGCAAATTTTATTTTTTGTGGGATTTATAAGCAAATTAGTGACAAATTTTTTGCAAAAATCGGTATTTCCCTTTCAATACGCTGGTATTCAGTAGATTTTCAAAAAATTAAAGAATGGAACCGTTAATGCTTAGGCATTACAATATAATTCATGGAAAAATGTCGTTTTTTCGTTTCAAATAATCCAAAATTCAATTAGGAGGTATACCGTTTTACCCTCCGCAAAAAAGGACCTTCAGCTCAGAACCATCTTATGACGTACATATATATCTTTATTGAACTTGCAAAAGTGTTTTTAACACTTCATAATATGCCAAAATAAAATGCCAAACCGCAACTTAATTGGATGTTTCGTATTTCTTATAATTTGCATCAGAAGATCATCTATTACTTGGGGTCGCCACAGTAGTGTAACCCCTTAATTGTAGTAGGCGAAAAAGATCTAGTTTCTCTAAGCCTACAATGCACCGAAGCAAAGTACTTTTAACAGGACATCGTCTCGAAGGAAAAGTCTACTGATAGAGACGCTGAGCTTTTCTGGCGTTCCCATTAGCTCGTCCATATATAAAATGAATATCTGCCCACTCGATATTAGAATACATCATTCTGATAGCACTGTTTTCACTATAAAACGTTTAGATACACACTGATTTACTATGAAACACGCTGCCTTCAATGTAAACATAACTTGCTCTAACATATTATTTAGTTCTAGCAAAAGAAATGATAACAGTGCTTAAAATTCTACGTCTGACAGTTATTCTAGTAAATATTCGATGTAAGCAAAAAGTGTCTATATCTCGGAAAGGAAGAATTTTCGGACCTATGTTTATATGACATTTTTTCATCCTTAAACCCAGTAGAATACAGTACCAAAGTTAGGCCACTTATTTACGTGTCACCCTGTATATTAATAAAACGGAAATACCATAGTCTGCGAAAGCAACATATTTAGGTCTCCATTTGGACAATAAACTGACCTGGAAGGAACATATAGTAAACAAACGGAAACAGATAGATCATAAAATAAAAGAAATGTACTGGCTACTTGGACGAAAGTCCCTACTATCCTTAGAGAATAAAATACTATGGTATAAGACTGTTATTAAACCTATATAGACCTACGAAGTGGAACTATGGGAATGTGCCAGCAGATCCAACATTGCAATAATACAAAGAGTACGATAAAAAATCTTAAGAATGATTACAGATGCTCCTTGGTACATATCAAATCAAACCTTGTATAATGACCTAAATATCCCCTTTGTCAAAGAAGTAATTCAGAAAAGCAGCATAAAACGTCATGAAAAATTAGAAAATCATAGCAGCACCTTATTACGCCCACTACTGGAACAGCACAATGTAAGAAAAAGAAGAAGACTAAAGCGACATTGGCCAGCGAATTAGCTTATAGGATTGTATTCTAATTGATAATACAATAAAAAGAAAAAAATATCAAGGATTTCGAATGAAATACGCTGGTATTCAAGCATTCCAGCATGAATCTATGACTAGATCTACAAAAACTCCAGTTCCGCGCGAAATAGTCGCGGAAATTTTCGTACATAATTTACAAGTAACGAATGGTTCTAGAGGCCACTGTACTGGCCATTCGCATACGCAGGACTACATTTTCGGAGCGTACATACACAGCCATTGTAACAACAGTACTCATACGCAAATATGCGAGATATAAGCACATCTGTAAATTATAACTGCAAATACTGGAAATGAGATATGTAGCCAGTTGAAACATGACAGTACGATAGCAAATGGTAAGCATTAGTGTGGCTCTTATTTACACTTCATGAAAATTTTTTTAATCATTTTTTTCGCGGCACCCCCCCCCCCCCCCCCAGAATAGTTCGAATTAATAAAAAAATAATCTGTGAAAAATTTGAGCTCGATCGGATAACGAGAAAACGTGCCCCCCGTCCCTTAAACATTAAAATAATTAAATGCTCATAAAATCGTTTTTTTTCGATTATGTTCTAAATTATTAATTATATAAAAAAAAATGATTATATCAGAAAAAATGAAAAAAAATCCAGAAAAAACTAAAAATTTTCTTTCTATTTTGAAAATTGAAGTGCATTTTGATTATTTTTTTATGCCATAAGCTATTGTGAACATTTCATAACAATCGGTTTAGTAGTTTTTGAGATTTTTGCGAACATACAAACAAACTCTGTCTCTTTATTATAATAGTAAGATCAATATGATACTATCTGATTCAAATTTGCTCCATTGAATCATGTAACACACCTGAGGTCTGTTCGTTCAACTACTCTGTTCTGTAAAAGTTATTTCACTTTATTATTGCCCTGTAAATATTTTGTAAGTTTCAAGCGAAAATTCATTCTGTGCGTGTACTTTTGAGGTTTGCAATGTGCATCACGTGATGCAGTGCTTCATAACGAGTTTCGAGGAATTGCACACGGCACGTAATACTTCTTCGCCATTCTTTTCCATTGTTATGCTATCAATAATGGCCTTGCGAGTTCCTGCAGTGCTTTTCAGAGCGCATCGCGTGCATCCGGGTAATCGAAATATTCGTTATAAAAATTTATGTTTAATCGATCTACAAGGGGCGACGTGCTAATATTATGTGTTTGTTATTTTAACTTCAAAGTTTTGCTTTAAGAAAAATGGCTGCTCTTCTCTTTAGTCAGTGTCGCAACAATGGCAGCTGCGTTATTCCACTTGGGATATTCAATAAGTAATAAGAATTTTATTATAAAATTTGTATCATTTGTCGATACTTAAATGTTACGTTTTTAACGTATGAGCCTTCTGTATCCATGCATTTATTCCACTTATAAAGAAACTTTCTAATTCCAGTCTCAAAGAACTGGGCAGGAGTTTTTTAATCCATATACTTTACAGCGCTTATTTTGCCTACGATGAGGAGCAAAACTATTTTAAGTTTTAACACCATAATACTTTACTTCTTTAATAATTGAATTCGACATGTACATGATTTGATATCTATTTCAGTTCAAGAAACAATAAATTTTTTAATTGTATTGCATTCACTTTGCGAGATGTAGAGTTTTACTTAAGTTCTACGTCGTGCTTCGAAGAAGTTGACTTTAAAGCTACAATAAAACATTAACAGTAGCAAGCTCATTTTGTATTTGTAAAAGTTTTGTAGAAAACACTGAATAGAACACTTCAAAGAATAAAAACGTATTACGAATATTACTAACAGTAAAGTAATTATTTTACTAAAAAGCGAATTGTCAACATGTAAAGTGGCTGAGAAGTGTGCAATACCGCGATCAAGTGTGGAAAAACTGCAAAAGAGTATTCGAATCTTCCAGTGGTTTCTAAAAGTAGGCAAACAATTGTAAATGACGAAACAAGTCAAAGACGAGACTAGTCTGCTATATTTAAAGAAAGAAGGCAAAATCAGAACCAGTGGCAGCTAAGATGCTAAAAGAAGACTTAAGAATAAGATGTAGTAAACGAATAGTACAAGTAAATCTTCGTGACACGAATTCTAAAACTACTATAAGAAAAAGGAACCTCTACTAACAAAGAAAAGTATAAAGACTCGTATGGCTATTACAAAGAACTATAAAAATTAGACCAGTGGTGGCCACCGGAACTGCGGCCTTCCCCCACTCTAGGACCATTCCTCTCTTATGGGCTGTGGCCTGGGACAACGATGGACCGAGAGGTGACGAGGAGTGAACTGGAGGGAACTGAAATGAGGGGACTGGACCTAAAGCGGGAGAAGGCCACGGCTCCAGTGGCCGTCACTGAATTAGACTCTCAACTAGTGGAAAAACTTATTCAGATAGATGAAAACAAAATGAAGTAGTTTGTGTTCGCAGTTTGTTGGATTCGTTAGGAAGATATATTAAAATCATACAGTAAAATTTTAGCGATGGATCGCTTATAATATGGTGTTGCTTCACGTAGTATGACGTAGGATTGCTGTGCCATGTTGAAGGACACATAAACCAAAAGTCTTACCGAGAAATATTGCAAAACCAATTGCGAGAAACGATCGAAAGTATGCAGATAAAAAGAACCATTATTATGTTTCAACACCAGCGAAATTATGGGTAAATATTCACAAAAAGTGAGTCACCTCCGATTTCGATGATTTTTTAATATATTATCAAGGTCATCACCCTGAGTAGCGTTGTGAAGGTTTTAGTTGACGGTCGCCGTTTATTAAAAAGTTATTAACAAAAAAAGTTTAGCTAAAAGTACCTAACAAAAAAAACCTCACCCTTTTTGTGAATATTTACCTAGTTTTGTTTTAAAGACTTATTCCATTCATTAATCGTTCAGCTTATGTACGAATGGTTGATGAATAACGAAACACAAATTGATGGAAATGGAGTTATTGTGGAAATCAATGAAGCGAAATTTGGGCGTCGAAAGTATAATCATGAACGACTTATCACGGGTCAATGGATTTTCGGTGGTATAGAACAAGATACAAGTTTCAAAAAAGATTGCTTCTTGCTCAATAATCCATAGCGATTGTTGGAAAGCATATGGACAAGTTGATAGAAATATATATCATAGTAAATCATTCGTAAAATTTCGTCGATCCAGTCATGGGCATCCACACTTAGAACATTGAAAGATTATGGAGAGATATTCGCGGAAATATTCCTACGTATGGTCGGACAGAATATCATTTTAACCATTATTTGGCGGAATTTATATTTAAAAAACTTTTGATTTTGACGAACGATTAGATGTTTTCTACCAAATAATGACAGTTACATATTCCATAACTGAACACATAAATTAAATAAACAAATTGAAAAAAATGTCTTGTGAAATTATTTTGTATTTTGATACAGTAGTATTAATAAGTAAAAGCGTGGGCAGGGGAGAAAAATCCAACCTGACCTACCCCAAATCTACTTTTAATTTAATCATAAATGAGTTTAGGTTAGGTCTGGGTAGGTCTGGGTTATCTGGGTTACCTAAAAAAACATCTCGGTTATTCACATTCTATTGAATGTTATGTATCCAGAAAATTATGTACTTTTGTCTAAACTTTTTTTGGTAATAACTTTTTAATAAACGGCGACCGCCAACTAAAACCTCCACAGCAGTACTCAGGGTGATGACCTTGACAACATTAAAAATCACCGAAATCGGAGGTGGCTCCCTTTTTGTGAATATTTACCAAATTATGCTATAAACATACAGTGAATATATTAGGTCTGCCGAAAAGTTCTGTCCGTTTATCGCACATTTATGTTAAGCAAGTGCAAAACTTTTTGTAATGCAGGTTATAACTTATTTGTTTTACCTGTAGTTCTTACCCTTGATGACCTACAAAAGGGACCAAAATGCACTGTTTTGTCATCAATCTTTACCGAAGTCTATTAAAGGAAAGGATGAGGTCTACATGGTGGGATATGAAAGGACCAATTTATTATGACCTGCTAAAACCAGTAGAAACGATTCATTCTGAAAAATATTGTCAACAATTGGAGAATTTAAACATAGAACTTACAAAAAGACGCCCGGTTCAGTTTAATTGGAAGCAAGTTATCCTGCAGCATGGCAACGCAAGGCCACACGTTTCTTTATCAACGCAGAAAAAAAATAACGGAGCTTGATTTGGAAGTTCTAAGTCACCCACCATATTCTACAAATTTAACCCCATCCGGCTACCATTTATTTCTGGCTCTGCAAAATTTTTTAAATGGAAAATAGTTTCATAAAGATGGAGATGTCAAAAAAGCATTGCATGAGTTTATAGCTTCCAAGGACGAGTCCTTTTACCGCAGAGGAATACACAAACTGCCATTAAGATGGGAAGAAGTTGTAAAGAATAATGGCAATTATATTGTAACTTAAATATTAATAAGCATTATAAAAAAATATTATTTGCTTTTATTTAAAAAATGGACAGAACTTTGCGGCACACCTAATAGTACCGGAATTGTTAAATTTCCAGGTATTTCAACTTCTACACTGGCCGGCACAAAGCCCCGATTTAAAGCCAACAGAAAAGTTATGAGCTCTTTTCCAAAGGCAATTAAATAAAGAATATGACCCTTCGCCGTCCTCACTGACTTAATTATGGGAACGGGTGGAAGAACAATGGAAATCAATATCTCAAGAATAATGTAGAAATTTAATAGAGGGTATGCCAAGACGACTAGCAGCCGTCAGAAAAGTCAGAGGTTTCTACACGAAGTATTAAGTATATTTACAAATATTTATAGGGCTTTGTACTGTTGTAAAACTCTGACATAGCAAACTGAACGTCATAAAAGTGAAACATTAATTGTGTTTTAAACGATTGTATGGTGTAAAATCATACACATGTTGAATTTGCTTGTTGTTTCCTATTAATATATAAATGAATCATAGTTTTCTGGAAAAATGATTTTGTTCGTTCAATTTTGTTCTCTACTGTATCGAAAATTGAAAGTATGCCCTTCTAGGAGCTTCTTCAATTCTAGAAGTCTATACATAATTTCCATAGACTATATTTTAGTTGCAGTGGGAACTACTTACAAGAATAAGTTCAATTGGGCATTAAAAAGTTTATTTGTCTGCAAAACCTGTGCACACATTTGGAAGAAACATTGTATAAAAAATGTAGCACTGTGAACGAGAAGTTGTAATTTGACAATAATATTCTTATTACTTACTGAATACTAAACGTATTTTTCATTGAGATAACTTTTCTATTATATGAATGCTGTTATGGTTAACAGTCAAAATAGCTACGAAATTTACAACATATTAGTATCTAAATTTAGTTTATATAATTATTCAGATGTTTAAGATTTAGATTCTGATTTTGTGAATAGAAACTCATTTAATATAATTCATTACTCTTAAAAATATAAGTATGCTCTTTTAAAAAATATGTACCTACATGTACATTATGTATAAAACATACAGTACATTGAGTTTAATTTTTTATGTTAACATCAAAAGAATTTGCTGCATCAATTACGTTCTTATTTAGTACTTGAGGTCTATGAAACAAAAAATTTCTGTAAGTTTCTATGTATAGTTGGTTAAATTGGTGTTGTGAATTATAGTATAAATTCCAGGGAAATTATAAGTCAAACCAGCTGACAAACGGAATATGATATTTATGTGATAAAATCATGACAGCTAAACGTTACCCTTGATTCAGAAAATAAGACTACACTGATATACTACAAGGACATGCAAGATATCCCCACAAAAACTATAAACAAGTAGTGAAACAATCACAGAAACTATTCAGAATCGTGAATGGATAAAATTCGAAATAATATATGTATTCAAAAAAAAGCGTAGCACTTTAACTAGACAGAAAGAACCAAAATTGTTTTGACGAAGTTTAGGGCTAGCCATACATTCTTCACACAATTATGCTGAATTAAAGAAGAGGACGCGTCCGTTTGTATTTGTTACACTAATATTTAATTGAACGTATCAAGTATTTAAACAATAGGAATCATGCTAAAACCCTGCGGATTTAAACCAATTATATCAATAAATAACATCAACTTGCAAAAAAAGGGCTCTCGTATTTCTGAAATACATTATTTAATTTAATGTGAACCAATAAAGTAGCATTGTCGTTGCTATTTAATAACCTGTGTAACAGCTGATATAATTCTAAAAATAAAATTTAAAAAAAGAAAGAAAGTGGTGACTAAAATTAACGATTAGGTAGTAAAGCAAAGTCAGTCGATGATTTCATATCAAACAATTAAATTACTATTTTCCAGAATTTTCTTCCGAAATTTTATGTACTGAAAAACCTTACAAATATATTTCACAAGAAAATCAGTAGGAGCTAATTCAGAAATAAGTTGCTTTATATGGCCCTGGAGGGATCTTAGTCCTTATTTTTTATTTCTCCTTTATCTTCCCTTATTCCGATGCTCGTGCATGTGCACGTATTGCTTCAACACTGCCTAATCTACGATTTCACTTCCACCGACCATGCGACTTTCCACACCAATAATTATTTTTAATTTAATGAAAAAATATCGAATCTCGATTCAATAGCCCATGCAAAACATTTGAGCAGAATCCGTGGTATAACGTAGAGAAGTTCTGATAATCTAATGACATAGTTACTATATAGGGTATTTGACATGTTTCCGTACAAATATGGTCAAAGTACATATCTAAAAATAGGACGAAAACGTTCTATATATGTAGGGTAGACAGTAACAATTTGACTTTGGAATATGATTTCACAAGAACTATTACAGTTACATGAAAACTCTTTTTACCACAACCTTATATACGTATCTATCTGACATTATTAAGTCATAACAGTTTAGCTTTATGATAAATAATATCAAAGTTATCAATCAAAAATGGAAACGAGAGAAAATTTTAGAACCGACCCCTACCCCAGGGTAGTAACGCTGTATGTGGTCGATAGTAACATAATTTTAATTTAAAAAAATCAAAATATTTATTCAACTAAATTATAATAAATGAAAGAAAAGTAAAATATTGGTGTTTATAAATAATAAAAAATAAAAATAAGTCAAATTATTTAAAAATTATCACAATTGTGGCAAATGTATATTGTTTCGGTGCAGTTTTCATGTGACTTATCCTTACACTCTATGCATTGCACACATTTTTGCTTCGTCTACTTGTACTGTATGGCTGCAGGCACACAAAACAATAATATTCCTTATCTTCTTCATCACTATATTCATTCCCGTTCTTGTTCGTTGCGTTATCTTTTTTATAAGAATTGTTTCGTTTTAATTTCGGGTTAAGTGTATTTCTCTTCGCCTGTTTCACTGTTTTTCTTAATATTCGGCTCTAATCTTTTCTTTTTCAAAACTATCAGTACATGGCAGATTTTCTCTTCTCGTTGCCTCCATTTAAACCTTTTCGAGGTGGAGCTTTACGGAGACATTTTACAGATTCTGCTGTGAACTCCTTATGAGGATTATTCTGTTCATGTTGTGTTGATTGAGTTTTATTGTTTCTTTTTTTATAACTTGCAACAGCTGGGGTCGGCTGTAACGTTACATTCGACCCCGACCAATGGTGTTACAATTGTCCCTCACCATATTTTTAACCTTTGATTAGAAATTTTCACTGATGAGGTGTTTAAAAGTGCTCACAATAAATAACGATAATTGTGTTCGTCACCGAAAAAACATAAAACGCGAATAGATGTCGAAAATCCATAAAACTCCTGAGGTGTCACGTAGTGACTATAAACTCATCAAGCCAGCAGATGTAGTAAACGGCTTAGAGTCAATAGGTAATCAATTTATGACGGCATACTAATTTCCTTGCAAGCATGGTCAGCAGATCTACAGGCTTTATGACTTTATTACCCCCGTGGACACCAAAACGAACTCTTCCAGCCCAAACCTCCCCTATCCCAAAATATATTACTTAGATCTCCCTCCACCCTCTCCTCCTAAAATCTTGCTCCTACGCCGACAAATTGACAACTCTCCTGACCTATCAGAAATATTCTACAAAACACACCCTCCAGACACACCTCCTCGCCATCCGAAATAAATAGACACCATCCGCAAGAAATAGTCAGTAAAAAATCAAGCATCTTCTCACGCAATGCACATTTCTGTTATCTGTTATTAAATTTGTTATATATTATATATTAGTATCAGAATACATCGTTGAAACAGCTTAAATCGCACATTCTAATAACCAGTTCGGTTCATTAAGGTGGAACGGACACCACCGTCTGCAAGTTACCGCTGTAGCGTAAACGAGATTTACGACCTCACAAAATTCGAGTGAGAATTGCAACGGGTAGACGATACAAATCGTCAAACTCAAAAAGACTAAATTAAACATTTAAAAAAAAGAAAGATCTCACACTTGCACAGGTTATGTTTATATTACAATTTTAAAGCACTAAAAAAAGAAAACTTTACGGCCGAAAAGTTGCTTTGTTCACTGCATATGTCTACCGTGTACCTAAACTGCTGGAGTATTGATGTGTGTATTTCAATTGTAATTTTTCATCATGTAACCAACACTTGCGTTAATAGCTATGATACATTTTAAAATATTTAATTCATTACTTTCGCCCCGTGTTACTTTCAACCCCGGTCTACCCTACTACGAAAGATGATGCGTAAAAAAATTACAGCAGAAATGTAACGTATAAGGGAAACACTATTCCCATTTTGTGTTGTGTATTGTACATTGAATTCGTTAAATTTTGTTAAATTTAATATTAATTCTGTCAATTTATTTTATATTTTTCTGGACTGACAATTCACTCTTTTACAATTTTCGCAGATAAAACTCAAAGGTGTGAGATCTGGTGACTTAGAATATCATAAAGTTAGATCCATTTAACCTGCTAACTGGAGAAGACGAGTTAACATGTCATTAGAAATGTCTATGTAATGAACAAGACAATTTACTTCACTTTTATTCATTCTTACCCCGCTATAACGCCATATGACTTGGAAATTACATACCTACATATCTGTATATCTATATTTTTTAAGTCTTATTTCGTTTATTAATCACTGTGTACAGTTATATTCTACGGCTGTACTGCCACCGACTAATCTATTCGTTTATTATTATGTTTATATCCCGTGATACGAAGTTTATCATTTATCTTTATTATTTACCTGGTTTATCATTCTCGTCATACGCAAAAAAAAATCGGGTTACAGAGGGTTAATTACAAACAGTAGGTGATCCTAGACAAAGAATAACCCACTTAACAGGTTAATAAACCTATCTTTGAGGATGGTATTCATATAATCAATTTCTTGTTCGTCATATATAATTTGCTGGGCGGCGAATAATATTATAATAATTATAATAATTCCTTCATAATAATTTCTTCTTTTCGCTATAACTTTTTAACAAAGCATTTTTTTTAAGTACGTATATGTAACATTATCGATTTATCTTAGCCAATATACATGTATGAGTAAAATACACCTGCTGCAGTTTTTATTACCCACAAAACTTCACGAAAAGTTAGACAGATGAAGGATTTCTTTAATTCATTTGCGCTGTTGTACCTTATATTTTTATACGCCATAGAAAAGTCTTTCTTGAACCGTGAATCGATACTAATTTGGCTCTGATTTTTCGTATAGTGTTCGCAACTAATGACCACTTCTCGAGGCGACTATGTACAAGTATTGGTCGTTTGCATACGAAAGGCTACTTCCGCGGGGCAAATAACAGGATGCCCCATTTTCATCTTTCCATGCGAATATCGAGAAACATGTCGGACAAGAATTTAAAAATTTTGAAGCGGGCATAATGTGGTGTAAGTAATTTTTCTGTAAGTGGAGGCGCAGAGGAGATATAAAGGCCACTTTTATTTTGTTAAATAGGGCTACATACTTTTTTATACAGTAATCGATGCAGCTCTATTCATCTTCCCGTGCCGTCTATACATGGTTATTCAAAAATATTAATACGTATATGAGGGGGTAAAAGCCATAGTGGTGTTAATCAAGTTTTTAAGGTTGACTTTCGCGCATAGATAAAATCTACGGGTGATTCACGCAACTGTAGCAAGCTATATCTATTTTTTGGTTGAAGGTAGAAAAAAATGTTAAAGGAAAGAGATGAATGGTTCAAGGTGGACTACATATTCACGATCATATTCTTTTCGAAAGTGCAACAATGCATGTGCATTTTGCAGTTGCACTATTTTTCTAAATGGAAACCTTCCCATTTTTTTGCATACGTCGAATCCTCTCGTTATTCTACGTAAAGGAGTATTAGAGTAGCATGATCGGAAAATGATTAGTTCGCGAAGTATTTTGAACAAATATCTTTGTTAAAGGTGATGCTCAAACGCTTCATTGTAAGGCTATGTAAACACTTCTCAACAAGTGCTCGAAAGAGAATTCATCTAGCTACAAGGTATAGGGAAAAAAACATAATATTCGGAATTCTGTACGCAGGAAAAATTGCGGACGGAACGTATTTTGTCTGCGAAAAATCCTCACTTGCTTACCATCATCGTCAACATATTCTTAGAATCACCCTCAGGTGGTCTCCAAAGCCCTGAAGCACATTTCTTTGGACATCGTTGCAATTATCTTTGCAATTTACTGTCGGAGATCTAGCACATTACGTGGCTTCGTGATATAAAGGCGTTCTTTTATCATACCCCATAGCCAGACATCACACGGCATGAGGTCTGGTGAACGTGCTGAATTTCTCCGTCTGAATTTCTGCTTAAGGTATACATACTACAGCATAAATTCTCTGTACAGAATTGTCCAAATTCTCTATATACATCCCCGTTCATAAGTGCAGTAGAACCTCGATTATCCGAACTAATTGTGCTCGGGATGATCGGATTATCGAATTTTTCGGATAATCGAACTCACAGTATAACTACATTTCACATGAAAAATTATAATTTATTACATATTACACATACTGCATACATATGTTTTAAACATCTTTGTTCTCCCAATCTTTCTGAGCTGCTAAATTGCATATTTTTCTTAACGTTAGTAATTCCGCGGAAGTACTTTCTTTCTGTGCTTCATACCATTTCATAACTATCTCTGATGTTATGAATGATTTAGAATGCGTGGAAATGTCACTTGAGGATATATCATCTTCGTCATTGCTTCCTTCGTTATAGATCCCTTTAACCATTTCAATAATTTCGTCATCGTTTATATTGTTCATTTTATCATTTTCGAGCCATTCTGTTACATCGCTTTCATCACAATTTGTACATCCTGGTATATTATTTAAACTTAAATAAGCGTTTCGCTTACGTTTCGTTGACATGTTGGTATACAGTGAAAAGATCAACTGATAATGGTATGCTAACGATATTCTAGCTTGTGTCTGACAGACATATATTCACAATATTTACCCGGGCAACCAATGTTCGGTTAATTGAACGTTCGGATAACCTATGTACGATAATCGTGATTCTACTGTATTTGAACACTTATGAAAAATTGCATAAGTCTGAAATATTATTAGTTAACTACTAAAATCTTTAAGAATTATTATGTGGTTTGATACCTTAGGCCTTAGACTATAAAGAATTCGTACATTCAATATTACAACAGATCTCACCAGTTATGTGTAACAAAATTAAACTTTCTTCTCGCAGATACAATATACATGCCGGGTGTCTCGATCACTGCCTTAATCAATTTTAGCATTCGTTTTAATAGTTTTTCTATTGTATCAGTTGTTTTCTGGTCCATGCGTGTTGCAAATGATTCCACAAGTCAGATTCAGATTTTGTGCTAACTTCTTCCATTTTTAATAAGTCACATGCAATAAATGAAAAAATTAATTATATGAGTAGTAAATATGTGTACCTGAATATATGTTTTTGCTAGTATTATTTTATAAAACTACGGAAGTTCTATAATCTGGATCAAATACACCTTTATGTGAGATCAGCAGGTGTCCTAATACCTATGGACGGGTGTGTACGTGTTAACATTTTGCTGGAGCACCCTATATACTAAGAAATTATTTGTCAAATACTAGACATAATTAACAATATTAAGCTAACTAGGAATCTTACATATTAACACAAATATAATGAATTAATGATTCTGTATATATTATGTATCTATTCTTAGTAATAATTTATTGTAGTTCTTTTTCACTGTGAAAATCCATTGACACATAAATTTTATCTTTAGTATAACATTCTTCATTTTTACATGAACATTTATCCTACGAAATTTTTAAAAAACTATTATCAGTGGCAGATATATAAATATGTATGTACATAATTATAGAAGAATATGGTAGTTTATAATTTCTTCATTGTTTCATGTTTCACAGCAAGCTGCACATGTGCAATGTAAGCTGTGAACTGAATTAATAAGTTCACCAGTGCAGACGAAAAGAGCATTTAAAAATGTGTTGTTCTGATGAACGTTGTTAAGTGTATCCTTGATTTATTAACAATGTCGAAGTTATGAATAACTTTGCATGTTACAAAAATTAACACGTTTAATCTCCACTTGTTACGTGTATATATAAACGAGGGGATAAAAGCATGTTACAACAAACAAGCAACTTTTCTTAAGGCTGTTACAATATTATGCAACATTTATGAAAGAGTGGTGCCGCTCGCCAGCGGTGCAGTCCAAACAAACTTTGCGGTAGAGTGATTCAAAGAATCAAGATAAGGTGCGCGACTAATAAGTAAGGGTAGAAGATGGCGTGTCGAAGGTCGGGAATCGAAGTTCGGGAATCGAAGTTCGAGAGTCGTCAGTCGTTAGTCGTGAGTCGTACATCGTATGTCGAAAGTTGCAAATCAATTTAATGGTTCTACTTTTTTTCCTACCATTTTTATATGTATAGTTTTATTTTTATTATTGAACCTCATTATCATTCACAGAAGAGCGTCTTCTGAAATTATTCGTCATCCTCGATCAATCCTGATCTTACATTCATTCATTATGTTTTTCTTTATAATAGATTTTTATACTATTCTTTTATATTTACTTACTATTCATGTAATCAACGAATGAATCAAAATTAAAGTAATTGACACGTGATTCGTGGGAGATTGATCGTGTTAAACATTGCAATGTTTGTACTGTATTCTAGCAGAAAACTGAAAATGTTTATAATTTCTCACCTGGCACAATAATTTTGATGCAACTTTGAACTATGGAAGCAATTAAACATCAATTAGAAACACGAAATACCACATGGAGCAACGAAAATCAATAAATTTATGTTCATACCGGTCAGGCTGGATGAGAATTCCCACACGGTCACCAACGAACAATTTATTGCTGGAACTGAACAGAAAATCGGCGAATCTACAATATTGCGACGTATCGTTAGGCCATAAATACCAGATTGTCTTCTAGTAACAATGAATCAGTCAGATTTATTGTTAAAAAAAACCCAGCTGAAAAATCTGACCAATTACTCGTACAAACAGCTTTGTTGACGAATCGTAGCACGTTTACCCATCTAAAAAGTTCAATATACATATGCGTATTTGATTTATACGATTGTGCTATTTCGTTTGTTTGATATTTATTTTGCATTAATTTCATACCTTTGTACTTGAATTGCTATTGCATTTATTTTCGTGTAATATAGAAACGAAATCTTATTTAATAGACAAATGCTGATTACAAGTAATTTGTTTAGCTTAAAAAGGGGTAAATTCTATTTTAAGTGTTTTTTTTGGGATTATTACCAAAAAATGAGCATAAATTTCATGGAAAAGTACAATTTTGATTTCAAATAGTTGCGATTTCATTCAAATGCAAAATTTCTAAAATCCTGTTCGCAGCTATCTATACATTCTTTAAGAAACAATTTGACTTTTCTGTGTCAATAAATTGGTCTGAACATAATTACAACCACTATAAAGTATAAACCTCTACATCGAAAAATATAACTTTGCGCGGACGTCTGTATCTTCTGCATTTTCTAATATTTTTTCTTGAAAACGCTACGTGGTTTTTAATGTGCATAACTTAGGAAAAAACCATATATCAATAGAACTAATAGATCTTCCTAAAAATGGAGGGGTCCGGTGGAACACAGACACATGCTTCAATATTATAAATTTACAGGAAAACAAGTTTTGGGAAAAATAATCTTCTTATGAATTTCGGTACTGAATTGTATTTATTTTAACTGGTAATTGAAATAGATGGTAAATTGCAATTACGATCAAATCTTGGCTTAAAAATTCATGTTATTTGACACCTTTTATTACATCTTACTTTAAATAAACCACTGATTCATCACCTTCTGTATAGATATTTTGAATTGATTTGCAGTATTATATTAATTTAGAAATTAATATTGCCACGTATGCTTGGTAAATAACAAAGAAATACATGAAATAACAATAATAATGTGTACAACAAATTTTTGTTTAATGTAACTCTTCATCGATATGATCAAGTTCTTCTCTCTCTTTACTTTCATCGCACCTAAATAATAAAAAAAATGAAACATATACAGGCGGTATAAACTGCCTGAGACTGTGAAAGTCCTTAAATTTAAAAAGTTTTAGGTTAGGAGGGTAGCCACGACATTTTTTAAGATTAACAATAATTGTCACACGTTCATCAGTTTGATTATGAGTACCTACCCATACTTTATGCTTATAGAATGTTGTCCGCTTACTAGTCGCAGAACCATTGGTCTTCTTTGCTGAAATTTAGTTACAAGTTCTCTCAGAAGACAGAACAAAGTTCTCTTTTCCGCTGAGCCCCTCAATTATTAAAAATACGCCATACTTTTGGCCGTTTAGATGTACGTATTCATTAAATTCATCCTGTATCAGATGTGAAATTTTCAATTATAATTTTTTTTTAAATTTGTATACATTTTTAAATATTTTATATGGATGTATGTTTACAATTTTCAAAAATATAGGATTAAAATGAAATATCGGGACCTAAGGGCATAAGAAGGTATTCGTTTGAATAAATTTACTAATAACTTCATATCCCGTTCACATTTTTAATGAATATTTAAATAGCTTCAATTTAATATATAGTAACAGTAATAATTATTGGTAAATAAATTAGTGGTACGTGTATTCATTCAATTAACAATATTATACTGATATTATTGTACAAATGCATTATTATCATTTCAAATCGTAATACATAAATTCGAGTTTTGATCATATTACCTATAATATTATCAATTAACTAATATTAAGTAATATTATACATTAACCGAACATGATAATATAATAAACTGAAAAAGTAGATGTTAGATTTTATTTAAAGAAACAGATAATACGTAGTAGAAAGTATACGTGTCCAGTGGTTAATAAAGATATTAAAAAGAAAATAATAAAATGTATATTGCACTGCGGAAGAAAGAAGAAACTATATAAACTATATTGAATTGTGAATGAACTGTACAAAAGTCTGCATATGTATATCTCGCGTGTCTTGTGGCTACGACTGTGCGCTATAGACACTTTGCTCGTACTGATACAGCCATAATTATAATTATATCATATTGTGCAGGGCCAACTTTAATGAAATCCCGAAGTTAGTTAAGCGTGTTCTATTCTTCAGAGAGAAAATAGTCATTTAACCCTCTATACATGGAATTTTGTTGCGTATAACGAAAATGATACATCCAGTAAATGATAAAGATAAATGATAAAGTTTAATATAGTTGTAGAATATAATTTTCCACGGTGATAAATAAACCAAATAAAACTTAAAAGATATACATATAATAATATAGATATATAGGTATATAACTTCCAAGACACATGGCATTATAGACGGTTAAATTTTGCGAGACGTGTTGCTACTGGAAACTTGTTTCTAACACAGCGTTAATGATGATTAATGTTCCTCTATCATGGAAACGGAGGCAGTGCAGGATTTTTTCTTCTTTTTCTTTCTGTCATCCAGTAGGGACCACTATAGTCATTTAACTGGGGATCTACAGTTTTATGTGGGTTCCAAATTACTGTATGTCAATAGCAATACAGAAACACTGTAGACGGTCACCTATCTTACAATATTGCTGACCGTGCTCACCGTAGCGTAACTTCGGTAAATGGGGGTTTCTTCTTGGCCGCATGAACTCTACGTACACAAGTTTTTTTTTGTCTATAAAGTCACTAAATCATCCTGTATATGCAGAATATCTATGAGAGCGGATTCAAAATATCTGTTAACGTAAGTTCAGAGCTCGGTTTATGGCACAATCGAGATGAAGAAAAAACCTATTGGTAGATCCTACGAGTTTAGAGAGCCGAATATTTAACAAATTCCAAAAATTTGCAATCACACAGAATATTTATTAGTAATTAAAATTACTTGTGTAACACAGTAATATTTCGTGTAACTGCAAAGCAGCATAAAAATGAAATATAATTTTCTTAGCGCTTGCCACAATTGCGTATGGTTCGTTTGGCGATTGAAAGGCAACGGAAGTTACTCCATGGATCTCGTTATGCAGTCTATCTCGTGAAGTTTAACCAAAGAGGATCGTTGGTAAGGCAACCGTCAAGAATTTGGTGGTCCGATGTAGTATCTTTAAACCCATTCCATGTCGAAAAGTATTCAGAAATGGAAAGATTCACTGTTTTTAACACGTATCTTATTATCAGCATCTAGTCGCAAACTCGGGGCACTGAACTTGGCCAAAAGTGACAGTTAACAGAATTTTGATTCCTTATTTCGCCTCAGGAAATTTTCACTTCTGTACAGGGATTGAAAACAGTTATGATATCGGTTTCGGTTCTTGAAACTGTTATAAGAACCGAAATAATGTTATAACTATTACGGATAACGATTGTGGCCTATATCGGTTTCGGTTTCGGTTCTACAGAACCGATATTATATCGGTTCCATATCGGTTACATAACTGTTATTTTTCGGTTCTATATCGGTTCCAAAACGGTTCTGGAATCGATACTCATATCGACTTTGTAGTTACTGAAAACCTTAGATATTACTGTTGCAAATTATGTACAAGCTTGTAACTTTACAATTTTACAATTTTACAATTTTACAAAGTTTACATATTACAATATTCTAATGTTTATTTTTTTTTAATTTAAAGTAATCTGTTTTTTATTTCGTTTAACCAAAAATTAAAGAAACACTTATCTTACTATAATAGATAAGTAATATATTTAACGTGGCAATATAATACATAATATAAATACGTCCGCACCGAACAAAACTTTGGAAACGATTTTATTTGATTTAGAAGTCTCGAACTGAAAACCGTTATAATAAATATCTAAGGTTTTCAGTAACTGCAAAATCGATACGAGTATCTTTTCCAGAACCGTTCTGGAACCGATATATCTAGAACCGACAAATAACAGTTATGGAACCGATATAATATCAGTTCTGAAGAACCGAAACCGATATGAGCAAGAACCGTTATATCCATAACGGTTATAACATTGTTCCGGTTCTCATAACTGTTTCAGTCAGAACCGATATATAACAGTTTGAAATAGTTATTTTCGGAACCGTTTCAACCCCTGCTTCTGTACCATAAACGCCGAAACTTCTTGTACTGGTTTACAAAATCTCTGGAAGTGACGTAGATTTTGTTGAAATTTTGCGCTGTTGCCGAAATTCCGTCCACCATTCGATCCAAAAAGCAACCCCTACTACAGTACCCTGCCACTGCATTATGGGCGCCCAATATTTTCTACAAATTTCAAATTTAGGAGTTTATTTATAGATATTACTTGTAGAAAATGTAACGATATGGTTATCAATAAAAACCCCGAAATCTCTGTGTTACGAACTCACTGCCCCTTTCCACGCAGATGAATCCGTACAGCAATTATAGTACGATAGTATTGTTGTATAAGATTATCACCATTACTACTACAATTACCACCTATGCTACTATTACCAACATTTCCGTTCTGACAACTATTATTACTATTATAATTGTTATTATTATTATCATACTCATTATTATTATTATTATTATTATCATACCCATTATTATTATTAGTATTATCATACTCATTATTATTATCATTATTCCAACCGTTATTGTTATCACCATAAAAATTGTTATCATGGATATTATTGTAATTACGCACATCATCATCACCGTTGACGTTACACGCGTCAGAAGGACCCAGGTCAGTCCTAAGACCCTTTTCTCCCACCATGCGACCATAGCTACCCCACCCTTCCACTCCGACCTTTCATAATTAATGCTTCCCGAAAAATCAACACTTCTACTCGAGCAACTAAATTGCCTAGAAATAAAAAGCAACAGTAAACACTCTTAAATATTCATTTTGAAACCCGAGACTTTGACAATCTCGAATCGTTACGGCCCATTCCGTAACACTCTGTTTTCCAATTTTATTAAAGCAATATGACAGTTTCTAATATTTTGTGTGACCTCCGTGGCTATTGGTAGTGGCCTCAGTTCTTGAGGTCATATTTCAAACGCAGCGATCTATGCACTCCTTTATTTCCGGTGCACCATGCCTCACTTCCTGTATATTTTGCATAAGATCATGTTTAGTGGGATTGTATCTTATAAACTAGACGTTTTAGGGATGAACCATATGTTTTTAATTAGGTTTAAGTCAAGAGAATTGTCGAGTCATGATAAGACAGGGATACTTTGTTTCAGCACACAGAATTCAACAATGAAATGATTTCACGCACCCAAAACTTACTCCACGTTGTTAGCAACATTCGAAAAAACTTAACGGTGAAAAACTTATACCTACCAAGCTTGACATATTCCTAATATTTTGCTGAGAATGCAACAAATGTTTAAAATTGAGGGTGCTTCATAATACAGTACAGGGTACTGGGAGGGAAGGGATTACAGGGTACTCTACTTCCTCCTAATTTGGAAACTTCCCGAGGAAGTTTTTAAAATTAGTTGAAAAAGGCAGAAGTTCAAGTTCCACGGGAGAAGAATGACAGCAAGCACTTCTTGCTTTATTGAATTTGATCAAGAAGCAGTTCTTGCTTCAATTAGTCGGTCTGGTTCGAGAAGTACTCTTTACTTTAAATGTTTTAAGTGACTGCAAGCACTTCTTCCTATCCTTTATGGAGGTATTTCGGAAATCACTCTTTCTTTGAGATATCATAAGGGTTGTGAAGCACACTATGATTGAATAATGAAGTAATAAACTTATGCGTATTCCAATTACATGAGTCCCAAATTATTTGAATGGTCCTTCGAAACGTCTATCGAAACACGCGAATACTCTTAGATAATAGTACATACAAGTTGTCCATTTTAATCAATCCACACAATTATCTCCCAACCTATTCGTTGTTCGAAAATATGTTTTGAACTGAACTTACTCTATTTTGCGGGGGACACCTTGTTATGGACATACAGTGAGTCACAGGAGTATTCGTACCCCCCATTGCCGACTTTAAACGATTGATATTTGTTTACAATGCAAGTTCCGAAATTCTTATCAACGAGAATGTATGTTGGGATTACTAAGCTTTATAACTGATATAAACTTTATCGCAAAAGAACATTTCAATATAACAAAAATATAATTTTACGTAAACCATCACAAAATTGGTCTCACAAGAGTATTCGTACCGTAAAAATTCTTGATGTGTAAAATCAAAATATTTACGTATCATTAGTACACAGTATCGCATTGCCACAATTAGTTACTGGTGAAAATTAGCCGAGAAAGTAGTGTAGTTTATAAATGGCATATTGAAGGTAAAAGTTACCTACAAATTGCAAAATTAATAAATAGAAGTAAGTCGACGGTACTGTATTTAATAAATAATATTAAATCAAGTGGAGATGTAATCAATAAACAACGCAAAGGAGGTCCGAGAAGGCTAACTATGTACTCGGAAAGAAAGAACAGTTGTTAGAGAAATAAAAAAGGATTCAACAAAAAGTGGTCTAAAGTTGGCAGCGTTTGTTTTAAAATGCTTTAAATAATAAGTGACTGTAGATACCTGTAGAAGAATTTTAAGGGGGGAAGGTTTTTAATGGCAGAGTAGCCAGGAAAAAGCCATTTATTAATAAGAGAAATCGGATGAAGCGATTAGAATTCGCAAAGAAATACCCTGTTAAGGATATTAACTTCTGGGAACGAGTAATATTCTCAGACGAGAGTAAATTTCACTTGTTTAATTCAGATGGACGAACCGTGATATGGAGAAAACCAAACACCGAGTATAAACTGAAAAATTTAAAAGGAACAGTGAAACACGGAGGGGGTTCCGTCATGGTATGGGGCTGTATGTCCGCTAATGGCGTCGGTGATTTGGTTTTTATAGGAGGGATTATGAACAGGACGCACTATTTAAATATTTTACGGGTTCATTTGTCATCAAGTGTAACTAAATTGCAATTGGAAAATAATTACTATTTCCAACATGACAACGACCCGAAGGACACAGCTCGTATTGTGAAGCAGTAGGTCCTGTAAAACACACCACATGTCTTAGAAACTCCGCCCCAAAGTCCTGATATAAACCCCATTGAGCATCTATGGGCAGAGATGGAAAAAAACGCTAAGAAATTTCGAAATTATAAATAAAGAAACATTAAACAAAAACTTATGGATGTTTGGAGCAATATTGAAGCAGAGTGTACAAAAAAATTAGTTCACAGTATGCCTGATCGTCTCAAAGTATTATAAAATGCAAAGGAGGACCAACCAAAAACATTAATTGTATTTTTATTATAACTTGTATAGGTACGAATACTCTTGTCAGGCCAATTTTGTTATAGTTTACATAAAATTATATTTTTGTTGTATTGAAATGTTCTTTTGCAATAAAGTTTATATCAGTTTGAAAGCTTAGTAATCCCAACATACATTCCCGTTGATAAGAATTTCGAAACTTGCATTGTAAACAAATCTTAATCATTTAAAGTCGGCACTTGGGGGGGTACGAATACTCCTGTGACTCACTGTAAGTCTTGTTTAGGCGGAGGTGTGCCTCCAAGATTTCCAGATGACCTTTGCTTTTTTAAATAGAACTATACATTTTTTTCAGTCAGGCTTCCAGCCTATTCCGAGACGAATTCATTGACATATAATATGTTGGTTTTTCAAAATCGGTCAAGGCCATTTACCATCATTTAAATTCTCTCTTCGCTGAACCATGCCGACAAATCTACGGCACGCCGCAGCAAGGAAATTCTTGTAGCCGTTCAACGGAGAACTTAAACGGAGGTGAATGAAAGACCAACATATTATAGGTCCATGAATTTGTCTCGGAATGAGCTACGCGCCTAACTAAACGAAAGTATAGAGGGAGATTCTGCTAAGTGTGCCACCTAAATTGCTTGTGAACTGTTTGTTATATATGAAAAAATGTTCCAAACAAAAGTCGTATGGCATCGAAAGGGCTATACGGTGTAACAATTAGTTTGTTGCTGTTTCGTTTTTTTACTGAGATACGAAAGTCACCTTGAGTTTTTTCATCGCAATGGGTAAGATTTGACTGTGCAGTTGGAAAGAGTGTTGGATTTTGAGTAAAAAACTATTAAGGTGTATGAGTCCAAAAATAAATAGTTACTGAGATATTATTCTTTAAACGATTTTTTTTGTCGTTCGTGAATACCATTGATAACATTGACCTTGCCTAATTGTTTACATTGTATCATTGGAAGCGTATCTTAATTTATGCGACAATCGTTAGATATTCAGCTCAAAGTTACTACTACGTGAATTAACTGGTAAGTGCTGTACGGATTTTACACTTACGAAAGTTTATCATCATTCACTCAAGAATATTTCAGTTATTATTAGTTTTTAGACCCGCACACCCTCATAAACTTTTACTCAGCATTCAACACCCGTTCTAATGGCAGGGTCAAATACCCGTTACAACAAAAAAACTCAAGGTGACCTTCATATCTCAGTAAGAAAAGGAAATAGCAACAAACTAATTGTTACATCGTATAGCCCTTTCGATACCATACAACTTTTGTTTGAAACATTTTTTCCTATAACAAACCGTTCACAAGCAATTTAGGTGGCACACTTAGCAAAATCATCCTGTATAATTCTATTTAAAAAAACAAAGGTCTCCTTGGAATTTCAGAGGCACCTCCACGTAGCCAAGACTTGTGTCCATAATAAGATGTCCCCCTCGAAACAGAGTAAGCCCTGTTTAAAATATTTTTCGAACAACGAATATGGTCGGGAGGTAATTGCGTGAATTGATTAAAATGAGACACCCTGTATATTTTAAATGTATGTACTAGCTGGAATGCGAGCGTCGCATACGAGGTTCATTACATGAATCTTGCGCCGCTGTCCAAAATCCTTGGCTTACGACGCATCTGTCGGGGGCACCCCCAATGGCAATGACAGATGACGCTCTCCAGACAACCTGAACGGCGTATATTCTTACAATACGGTACATATTTACGTGCTATAAGCAAGTCTGTGGACCTGACGTTGAAACAGAAATCAGAGAAGTCAACAATTTGTATTATTCCACTGTATATAATTGTTTGACGGATCCAATCTAGAATCCTTATTAATCCTTTGCACTCCAAACATTTTTTCATACGATCGACCAGCAACTCCAACATACTTTTGTAGTGTAAATTTCTGAAAACCATAAGTTTTGATTTGAACAGAAAAAATGACAAATGTTTATGAATTTATTTACATTGATTTTGATAGAATTCTATAGTACCTGTAGAAGCAATTTCCAATGTGCATTCTTGACATGCTTGGCTGTGATGCAAATTACGAATATCCCTATAGCGGAGCCATTGGAGTTATGGAATATATTATAGGTGTCCCCGTAGCGGAGCCAACGGAGTGCAAAGGGTTAATAATTATGTTACGCATTAAGTAATTTAAAGTTCGATAAAAAATGGTTTTTAATAAACTTAAATAGATGGAGCCATTTCTGGGTCATCAGTTGGTGGAATGACATACGCATAGAACATAGTAACAATAATAAGACATTTAACAAAGGCTGAACTTAACTACTACAATAAGAAGATGTCTGCACTTGACTGCAGTGCTGACAAGAGTTCGTCCAGGATCGCTGGGCGTCCCACATTGAGATTAACAAAAGACCATTATCTGAGGATGATGAACAACAGAAGGTCAGACGCTATATTAGAATGGTTCCCCAACACGCTTAATTCAAAGGATTTTAGGCAGGATTCACTAGACACGTTTCCAGTAAATGATTCCCCTTAAGGCTTAGCACACGTCAGAAATTTGTCTGTTTATGCGCAGTGTGGTATGCTTAAATCTAAAACAGCATTGATATACCAAGACATTAAGTCGCTTGCTAGCTCGTGTTTACAGATTTGCTTGTTCACGTGCACTTCGAAGATCTTGCTGCTATTGGACAGAAAGTTAATCGATCTATAGATAGAAGTATGGGCGGGGTCTTTACCCTTCTAGGAATCGCAACGACTTTCGATGGTTAGTTTGACCGCTTGCCGTGTTATTCAGATTCAGTAATTAAGAATTATGATATTATGGGCTAATTCACGTCCGCTTAAAAAATCTGACTGGTTTGAGCATTCATCAAATGCAACTACCATAGTATGGCCATAAGGTTTGTACACAGTTTGTAATCGGTACCATTAACCTGTTAGCTGTGTATGACGAGTATAGTTGTCATAAAGAAATGGCAATTTTTGTGTTATGACGGGTATATTCGTCATCCGAAAAATGTTATTATCTACCAGTTGCTATTTAAATTAACCCTTTCAGGCCTGAATTTTCTTTTAAGAGTAAAAATAATATTTGATTACACATTTTAACTCAGTCGACTGTTTAGATGATATTTTGTGTTACGTATGAAGAATATTTTTCCGTTCGCTTTCTTTAAATTTCTCAAGCTCCCGCTCGAGGAAGGAAAACGCCCTAAACCCCCTTCATGTTTATCTCGCGAGTAATGAAGGGGAGCATGAGCAGCATTTCCACGGATAGCAACCAGAAGCAAAAGCCTGATTCATCTAGGACCACGAAATATCTCCTTGTATGGAAATCTTAATGGATCCCCACCCATTTTTCTGAGTATATAAACCCTCAAATTTTAACCCTCTCGGGCAGAACTGAAAAGTCATTCGTAACGTCACGACGCATTACGTTCGCTAAAGAGTTGGTTGCATCCAGTGAGATCGGGCTCAAGTTCCCTTACGAATCAACGGTTAACCTTATAGAATCCGCGAGTTCGGTAGAAAATCTATTTGGCATTTTTCTTAAACCGCTCTTCTGTCCCCGCATTGCCAGTGCGTCAACACCGAGCATCTATCGCATAGGTAATAGAAACATTAAACTATTCGCGATACACACACATATACACTCGTCACCAAAACTGACTTCTTGAATATACATCTATTGTTCATTTATAAATTATATAATCTCGTTCAAAACCCATCAATTATACCAGCAATCCTTATAACAGTAGTTGAACGTTCCCACACGATATAGCTTTACCGCTCGAGTTATATCTACTTTTAATTTATAGTTTCGAGGCTTAACTAACATTTCCTGCGATTCCCTGATTTCGCATTAGGTTCGTTCGCACAACATATTTATCCAAAAGAGATTTCTCTAACCCAGTGGCTCCCCAATTTCGCATTGGGTTCGTCCGCGAAATCTAACCCATCCTACGGCTCCCTGGTTTCGCACCAGGTTCGTCCGCGTACCACACTAACAAACTAATAAACCATATTCCTTGCAAAATACCCTTCCGCGACCTCACGCGTTGCTCACGGCCCTGGCTCGTAACATTTGTTTAAAAAAAATGTTTATATGTCCCATAGTTTTGTAGATATTAAATGTAGACACATGTATACATTAGGACTCAACAAGTATCGCACGACACCTGAGAGAGCACAAATGAGGACAGAAACATACACAGCACTTTATAGCATTTAATAATAATGTATTAACACTTGAAACTGGAGAAGATATGTGGAAAATTGTACTGCTTTCAGGTTCCTACTATTAGTTGTCACTGCACGGTATGTAATCAATGTTAGTCAATTCTGAATTCACTAGACCTACTAAAAACATTCAGAACATGTAAAAATTCAAATTTATAAGAAAAATATGATCACGAATGTGTACAAACGGTTTGAATTTCCGAAACATTCATCCTCACCGAAATATCAGCGTAGAAACTTCATGTACACAAATGTGACTACCAGGTTTGAAAGGGTTAAAATTTTAGTGAAAACTAAAACATATTCGTAAATTTCAGACATTTTAGAATATTTTGAGACAAGAACGAAATAAGAAAACACAAAATCATTTTTTCCATGTATTTGATTTTCCTTGTTTTTTTTTAATAATAAATGTTTAAGTTTTGTGAATAATATCAATGAATTTGAGCAATAAAGTACTCATTTTTAAAAAAAACCAAGTGCCGTTTCGTGATGATTTAATTCAATTTGACGAGTATACTCGTCATCTCTTCATTTTTGCGCACAACGTAGGTACACAGTTTTAAAATAGGGCTACACAGCTAACAGGTTAATATTGATTTTATCTGCAAATAATATTATACCAGGACATTCAATTAATGTAAATGTCAATTATGACGCTGCGTTTATAGAACACATATTTGCACACATATTTATTTGAACACATATTGAAAATAATTTTATACGTACGGTAGCACGTCCGTACACACAGCAAATACCCGATTTTCAGTCGCTTATATTTCGAAAATGAAGCCGCAGATTGAAAAAGGCTAAAGACTTTTCAATTTGCATTGGTTTGGAGAATCTGTAGTTTTCGAGTTGCTGAACCTTTCTATATCACTCTATATAATAGTATATTCCGCTCTTAAATATAATTACTCTTACGTTTATGTTTTCATGGAATATTTGTATTTCTTTAATAAATATGCTCCATGAATATCATACATTCCTAAAAAATTTTAATATTTCAATAGCCGCATGTTTAGCGCGATAACCTTTGCCTACCAGAAATCATTCACGTGAAATTACTGAAATAGTGAAAAATTCCAAACTACTAATTACTTTGAGACTATTACTATATAAGTTTTAATTACGTTTACTTATTTATGTACTTATGTTATATTTATATTCAGTAAACGAGGGAAATTACATACACTGCCGTTGATAAGTATTAAGACACTTCTCGAGATAAACCTTAAAACGTTATGAACTCTTTACTGGATTCGAATACTCACTGTTTTCTTCTATATTTTAGACCACCAAGATCATGTACTTATAGATACTATTATATCATAATATTCAGTATAAAAAGTAATTAAAAATCATATTCTATCTTTGTTGATACACCCCTCTCGGTCTATGATTACTGCTTGCTAGCTATTAGTGTATCTATAGTTAAAAAAAATATTTCTAGAAGTCTAACAAACAGAAATCGAGACAAAAACTGTTCAGCTATAGTGCATTAAAAAATATCAAGCCCTAAAAAGTAGCGGTACTGGCACATTCAATGCCAACAAAATAATCTTCTTTACAGTTTTAATTAATTTGAGCTGCTCACTGCTAATCTACCCGTTTATATAACAAATTAATAAAGCTAAGAGTGTGCTCAGTATAATACAAAACAACAGAAGTATACAAATTTGGCAAAATATCACATATTCGACAGGAGTTGCGTTTTAATATTTGTAGACAGCAGCGTACTTACGTACTGCCTACAAAGTTTTGTCGTTTTAACAGTAGTAGAGTGGATAACAAAAGTAGGTAAACATGTAGCTCGTACTACATAAGAGTACCACTGTGACAAAAACGAACGAAGGAATTCTGTTGATGTTTACGTATATTCAAGGTTGCGACTTTCCTGTATATTGTAACTATTTAGTCTTGCTAAGTTCGTTTAAGTGTCGGCGTTAAACGCGTTCATTCTGTGGCGACATCTTAATAAGCATTACAAAAGTATGTTAACAGTTACAGTTTTTTAAGTATTCGTTGTATGTAATGCATTATTTTTCGTGTACATTCATAAAATATTACTAACATTATTGTATGTAAACATTTAAAAGCAAGGTATGTGTGAAAATTTATATTTATATGTATTTTATTGTATATTTAAAATCATGGGTATGTTTGTCTCATTTTTATTATATTTATTTAATTTTATGATAGAAAAATGACAAAATTCTGAAAATGAAAAATAGCAACATTTTTTTAAGAAGCAGGAACTGCTGTTTTCAAAATCGTAATTGCTTATAAAAAGGACAGACGAGTTTCAGTATTATGTAGATCAGGACTCCCAAAAGTTACTACAAATCGTATCTAAGGTGTTCACGCTATTACTAGCCAGCGTTCTTCTTGCAAGTAGTAAATATTAGAAAAAAATGAAAGAGGAAAAAATAGTACTGTTTTTTGTTAACAACGTAATGGCATATGTAATTTTTTTGTGTTTGCACTATATTTTTAGAAATGAAGGTGACCTTCAATTTTTTAAATGGAATGCTATATATTTTTGTATATCATATGAATGTGTGTCAAGACGAATTCATTCGTATACAACACAATGACCTTCAAGGTCATACAAGGTCAAAAATGGTTTTGTGTGTGACGTGGAATATCGCTAAACGGTTTACGAAGTAAGACTGAAATTGTCTCGTCATAGTGAAAACAGAAGTAAATACTCTGATAGTGAATGACATCATCTAATTCGTATCAATAAGAAATACTTGTACTGTTCGTCCGCGAGAAGAAGGCGAGGTAAAGTGTTTGCATTCTCACTCTAACATATTGGTACGAAATATTCAAAATGTTTCTTCCATTTCTGGCCTTTGTTGCTTGCAAGAAACAGTACTACTTTTTCCTCTTTCATTTTTTTCTAATATTTACTATTTGCAAGAAAAACGCTGGCTAGTGGTAGTGTGAACACCCTGTAAATAAGAGGATTATAAATATTTCGATGCCCTTTCCGCGCTTAGCAGCACTAAAGATACAAGTAAAATTAATACAAGAAGGTAAAAGTGTGCCGTCTACACAAACTACATATTATAAGAAAGTTACACGAAACGGGAAGACATGGTCCCGTTGTAAGAAAACTTCCATATTTAAATAAAGTAAATTTGAAAAAACATATGCAATTTTATGAAACGTATGTGTTAAAATCAGTTGACTTTTGGAAAATAATATTATGGACTGACGAACCAATGATTCATATGAGACACATTCATGGTAGGATATATGTGTGGAGGAAACGTAACGATGCATCATCGTATGATTGTATAAAACCATCATTAAAATCTATGGATCAAGGTATAACAGTCTGATTATGCTTTTCGGTATGTGGCGTTGCAAACATTATTCCATTATCTGGCAGAATAAATTCAAAAGTTTACTTAAAAGTATTACAAGAAGTCATAATACCGGAAGGAAAGCGTTTAATAGGGGACGATTTCATTCTCCACCATGATAATGCACCCATTCACAAGCCAAAATTGTCATGAATTATATAAAAGATAACAATATTAATCTATTGGATTGATCGCCCCAAAGTCCCGACCTGACATCAATAGAAAATATGTGGGCTTTACTCAAATTAAAAATAGCCGAGAAGAAACTAAAAAATATTGACGAACTGAAAGTTTTTATAATGGAAATTCTATGTTTCACATAGAATTTCTAAAATGTCACAAAGAAAAGGCTACCATTGTGCATATTAAACTGCGTATTTACTTACTTTTCTACTGTGTAATTTTGCACACAAGTTATGCAGATATCAATATTTTGTTTACATTTTCAACTACTGCAGATAATACAATTACTTTGGTCCCTAAATAATTTTTAGTTATGTTAATAAATTATTTATTTGAAAAAATGTATAAATCTGATTGTTATCGCCATTTTAGTCCTGACAATTTGAGTGTTTACTTACTTTTGTTATCCACTGTAATTCTAGGTGTTTCAATTTTAATAATAGTTATAATGGCTACCGGTGTGCCTACTAATGATGATGCATTCACCACAAAATGATGTAGTCACAAGAACATGCTAAACCATTACACAATGTCAGTACTCTATGTACAGGTCAACTGTGTTAAAAGAATACGACCGACCACCCAAGATTTCTCAGAAAGTACATACCAAAAGATAATAAATGCAAGCCTTACGCTTGAAGAAACTAATAAGACGTTACCGACTTAACTGCAGTTACAGAGGAGTGTGACTTTGGTGTGTAATTTCCAAAAAATTCTTAAGAGTTGAACTCTATATTTTTATTACAATAATCTCTGTATGGAGTACTATCATTCTGTGAAATGTGATAAAATTCCGAGATCTCAAGAACTCGTAGTCTCCTTGTTCGTCGACGGAATATGAAAATGCAGCCCAGGCGTAGTTGGTCAGCTGCAGCGCTGTTCGCGCATTTACGTTTAACGACTGCCGCAGTAAAAGTTATAGGTGAACATATAAATTACACCGCAATAGATGAATCTATAGTTCCGCGCGTAACTTGTAAACTAAAAAAAATAGAAAAAAGAACTGGCTTGCGGAAATATTCGAATACTTGGAACAAAAGTTTGATACATGTAATTACACACGTTATACTAAAGTTACGGAAATACTGTTAGCAAATTGTATTATTAATATTTGGAATAAATTTGGGAAGACACAAAGAATGTAAACCATTTAGTATAAACATGAGTTTTCGTATGTAACGACAAAAAAATGTATTTCATCAACTACGTGTCTTATGAATGTCTCTGTGAGTAATAATGGAGACCATTATAAACACTCCTTGTGATTATTTTTGCAATTATGGTAAAATATACTGCCTGCGACACTTGATTTAACGCAATAATGTGTTTCCTATATTATTCTCTACTCAGACTCAAATCAATAAATTCTATTTTTCTAAGACAATTAATCGTATTTAATGGAAGTACACACATTTGTTTTGAGAAATCACTTATGTAGTGTAAAAATATTCATGCTTTGTGGAAAAAGATACGAATACTCTTGCATCGCCTGAGTAATCGCATCTCATTTCGTTACTGTTTCTGTCTAACTATGCACGCTGTTCTTTTGTTAATCTGTTGCTTACAATTAGTAACAGATATAACACACAGAAGTTTACATCGTAAGAAGTCCTGTCAAAGAATTGTCTATAAAAACTTACCGTTTAATGTGCTATCATAAGTTGGACAGGTGTGCACCGTGCGCCTCTTGTTGAGGAATTTATAAAAAACAACAAATCTGTGATCACGACGCAGAGAGCCTTTCATACTCACTTTGCGCTTGGTCGAAACGCCGCTGTTCCGGATCGAAACACCATATTGATATGGGTTAAAAACTTCAATGCCACGGGTTCGGCGTTAAACCGAAAACCATCTGGAAGACCACGGACTGTTAGGGCGCCAGAGAATGTCGAAGCTGTGAGAGAGTCCATTTTGCAATCTCCGTGACGGAAATGACCGCCGGAGTGATGCAAAACTTCCGAAATCGGCTACAACAGTGGAGCGCAAATGAAGGTCACCATTTGAACGACTTAATTTTCAAAACCAAATGAAACTAAACGGTATGCCATATACTTTCATACTGTGAAATAAAATATTTTAAAGCGCACACCATACCTTTTTTATTAACCTTCAAAATCCGGGAGATTGTTCTGCTGCACCCTGTACAAGGTGATGCATTTTAAACAGAATACCCAAATAACTTTTTAAATTTCTGCAATAGAAAAAGTGCTTCAGGTGAAAGTTGCTTAGTTTCGAGTAGGAAAATATGTAGAATAATTGAATCGGTGAGTTGAAAAACATTACAAGTCCAAAAACCACATACTGAGATATTTGAAAAAATAGTGTCACTTTTCGTGTATCATCAACACCATTGATTTTATAGTGCTGTTGCAATTTAATCACGGTTATGCTAACGCAGATGAACGTCCGTGTATGTCTAACTATTGTTAAACATTGTTCATTAATTTTGAATAATTAAAATAAAACCATTGGACTTGTACTGTTTTTCAACTCAAGCTACTGTTTAGACAGGAAATTTAAACAATGACACAGTACTAAAAAAAAACATTTACTAACTTGCTTTAAACATAATTGAAGTAGAAATTATTCCATGAAAAGTGATTGTTAAACAGATTGTCGAAACAGTACAAATCCATGACAGAGACTGCTTTTACACTCATTAAATTGAAGGGACTACTGAAACACGAGTACAGGGAACTTCTTTTGCACTGTTTTTGGTCCCAACATATAGTTCTATACAGTTTACATTTTGTTTTGAGTACTTGTACTGTTTTTCAACTCATCGATTCAATTATTTTCGTTAAATTTTTGAAGGTTAAGGTCTCGTCAATAACGTCAGCATTTTTTAAATGGAATATTATATATTTTTTCTATATTTAATAGAGTGTCTTAACACAAAAACAATGCTCTAGATACAAGGGCATTCGAGGTAATGCAAAGTCAATTACGAAGAAAACGATAAGAGAAGATTGCGACTGTCAAATGTAGCAGATGTAACAGGGTATATGACTTACAAGGAACATCACCCAATTGACACATGCCGATTTTTATGAAACTTGGCATATAGATAAAGCATTCGAAAATGTTTGACACGTATTTTTTTCTTGGCGGATATTCATGTTTAGGGAGTAAAACTTCCCTTCAAAGTTGAGAGATGAAAACCTCTTGAGGCTAATAACTCAAAAACTAACGAACATAGAAAAATATTGTACAGACAAACGTTACTTGAATTTTTATAAAAAATAATCTGACTTAAGAGAAATTTGTACGGAGTTATAGGTGTCACCACAGTAGCCAAGAAACAATCCTAGATGTATGCATCAAATTCCCCGGGAGTCTGTATAGGATACCGTGTTCGCGTTTAGCAGAAATGTCATTCTTCTTACTTTTCACGACATTTTCTAAAATTGGGGAAAAACATATGTATTAGGTGGATCTTGTTGTTTACATTGACACATTTTCCTTAAAAATACTATACTGTGCGAAAACTATTGACAAGAAATGTGATTTTTTGGCTACTGTCGCGCCACCTATCACTTTGTTCAAATTTCTCATACGTCATATTATTCCACATAAAAATTCAAGTAATTTTGTCTGTATCCTTTTTTTCTATGTTTGTTAGTTTTTGAGTTATTCGGCTCAAAACATTCTTATACTCCAACTTTGAAGCGAAGTTTCACCCTCTAAACATGAATATCCGACGATAAAAAAAAACGTGTAAAATATTTTCGAATGCTTTACCCATGTACCAAGTTTCATCAAAATGGCCGAATGTGAATTGAATAATGTTCTTTGTTAGATATGAATTCTCCACTAACTCAAATGTTTAAACTTTCTGCACAACGCTTCTGCGACTAGTTTACTATTGGTTGATGGTGTTTTGATTGCTTGAAGTTAATTTCAAATATACTCACTGAAAGATTTCATTATTTTCGTGATTCCACAAAGTGAATCATTATGAAAATTTTAATACTGTGATAATTAAAACACAACCCTTGGCCATGTCAAAACAAGCTATAAAACGGATTGCTTACTCAAAAACGGCTCTTTTTTATTCCGATTTGTAAGGCATATTTGCAGTATTTATAACAGTTTATGCATCTAGAGAAAATGTTACCAACATTCTCACGCAGTGCCCTTGTAACAATCATATCTGCATTTAAAACCTGATCCCAGTCGCTGTCATTGATAGTTGCAACGCTATTATATTGTTTTCTTGTTAACCGACCTCGTATTACATTGAATGACCTTGTACAATAGATCGTTTTTTGTCTTAAGACACTATATTATAATACAGAAAAAATACATAACATTCTATTTTAAAAAAATGCTTATGACCTTAAGCTTCCGACATACAACGAAAACAATTGAATCGATGAGTTGAAGAACAGTACAAGTCCAATGGTTTTATTTTAATTGTTGAAAATTAATGAACAAAGTTTAACCATAGTTAGGCATGTATGAACGTTCATCTGGGTTAGTATAACCGTATTAAATTGGAATAGCACTATAAAATTAATGACTTTGATGATACACGAAAACTGATGCTATTTTTTCAAATATCTCAAAATGTGGTTTTTGGACTTGTACTGTTTTTTAACTCACCGATTCAGTTACACTACATAATCTTCGCCTTAGAAACCAAGTAACTTTCATCTGAAACATTTTTTCCTAAAAAGGAAAATTAAAAGTTATTTTCGTGATCTGTTTTAAATGCCTCAGCTTGTATAGTGTGATAATAAAAAGAAACGACTTCAATGATGTATTGCAGTATAACCTTCAATTAATCCTTGAGGTGAATATTTCAGGCAAAAATCCGAAGAGAAACAGTGATACCTTGATATGAGTAAGAGACAAAGATGGGTGGTACACAGAGCGGCAGTAGAGTATCACTGGCTGTACTTACATTAGCTACTTACTTCTCTTTCGCCAACTTTACAATACATATTAACCCTTTGCACTCCAAGCAATTAGGTTATACGTTGGTACTCAACTCCAAGGACTTTTTTAAGTTAGACAAAAAACTTAAATTTCTTAAATTTCAAAAAACTTAGATTTCTAAGTTAGACAAAATGACCACGATAAAATCTTGGCAATTTGTTAGATTATACGACTTCCTTTGAAACTTTAAATTTGTATTAACCAAACATAATCATACATAAATTAATAATTAAATTAATGATAAAATGTGGACAGTAACACTGGCCGTAGGAGTAGAACGTCTCTAAGTGCCCGGACCGGTACTGCTGGCCTTAGAAGTGTAAAAGGTTAAATGTGTTTTTTCTTATCTACAATGTATACTGTTGTCACATTATTGTTGCACATTCCTAATCAGGTCAAGAACAACTGCAATTTTTATAAGTTCAAATTGTCGACTTAATAATTGTTATTACCGTCTAAACTCTTTTATTAGCTATGCCACATCTGGAGAGGATATCACCAACAAGAATTCGTAAACGTCACACTTGGCAGCACCTTGGACATAGCGATCCTTTATCATAATCCAGGAAGCTCGTTCCTAGAATCATCAATTTACGAGAGGGGACACCCCTTCCACATCATCACACTTACTCCACCCCCGAATCTGGGTACATCCTTCAAAACAATAAATCATTTTTGCAACGCACAAACGTCGTTGGTTTGAGAAATTTCGTTCAGGTGATATATAGTCTGTCACAGAAATATTCGGGCACTATGATACTCTTATCCAGTTTGGTTTCTATTTTAAGTAAATATAAGAATAATTTTAAAAGTATTTAATGATATGTTAACTTCTAATCTGCAGTTAATATAAATATTATATTTGTTTACTTACCGTTAAATACTTTTTCAATTATTCTTATATTTACTTAAAATAGAGAGCAAAAGAGTTACGAGTATCATAGTGTCCGAATATGCCTGTGACAGACTGTATGTATACCTCTCAAATCAAGAAGACCGAGGATGCAAACCAACAGTAGATAGAAGTGTTTTGAAAACAATAAATTGAGGGAAGTCCAAGAAAATCATCCCGTAAGTATGCACTGGAACTCGGGGTAGATCATACAACTATTCTTGACCGCTTAAAAGGTATGGGGAAAGTAAAGAAGTAGAGTTTATGTAAATTATTGTTTCGTGAAAAGTTTTGGCTAAAGAAATAATAAAATGCAGTTAAAGTTAGTTTCAAATACGATGTCTTTTATAAACGAACGAAACTAATTTTTCAAGAAGTATAAATTTCTACATGTACATACATAAAATAGAAGTTAAGTTTGATGTTTAGGAAAAACCAAATTTTTTATGCCAATCTTTACATATATAAAAGTCAAGTCTTGTATGTATGTATGTTCCGCAAAGACTTCTATACCGTTCAACGTATGCGCACTACATTTGGTAGGAATATTCATCGACACCCTAGAAGAAATACTGTAGAGGTCCCCACCCCACAACCACCACCACTTAGCTAAAGTACCCAAAGGGTTCTATACCCTTCAACGTATCTGCACCCAATTAGGCATGAAAATTCTTCGACAACCTAGAAAAAATACTGTGGGGGTCCCCACCCCACAACCATCCCATAGCCCACCCCCTCTTAACTTAAGAACCCGACGGGTTCTATACCGTTCAACGTATCTGCACCAAATTTGGCATAAATATTCTTCGACACCCTAGAAAAAAAAGGGGGCTCCACCCCCCAACCACCTCTACAGCCCACCCCCTATTAACTTAAGAACCCGAAGGGTTCTATACCGTTCAACGTATCTGCACCAAATTTGGCATAAATATTCTTCGACACCGTAGAAAAAAAAGGGGGGCCTCCACCACCAAAACCACCTCCCAACCACCCCTACAGCCCACCCCCTATTAACTTAAGAACCCAAAGGGTTCTATACCGTTCAACATATCCGCACCAAATTTAGCATGAATATTCTTCGACTCCCTAGAAAAAATACTGTGGGGGTCCTCACCCCCCAATATTCACCTAGAGCCCACCCCCTCAAAAGCCCGAGCAACGTCCAGCTCAAGCAGCTAGTATTAAATATTAAACACTATTGAAATGAATTTCTATTTGGTGAATTGTTGATATACCTTATGGTATACTTGATGAAAGAACTTGACTTTCGCTCATTTAATTTTACAATACAAATGTACTGGCATTTTGCAAACTTTACAAGGAACGATTTAGTAATATGTATAACAAAAGAGAATTATAATAGAGTTACTTCAATTAATCGCTATTCACGGTCGCATATGACTGCAAATTAAATTAATTCAACACATTTTTAACTGAAGTGCAAATAAACATTCTTACTAAACATTTCTGATAATCAACGCATGTATACAAAATATAGCATCTATGGTATAGGAATTTAAAATTTGTTATCTCATATTCATGAAACGTAACACTATAAGGTTATAAAATCTTAAACAAACTAAATCTTATTAAGAATAATATAGAGAACGTGCCTTATATATTTTTTGAAAAATGCACTTTGTGGAAGTATTGAAAATCAGCATGGTTATGAAGGAAATGTTTTGAAACTAATAAACGAGCATTTCTATTGTTTTATTTTAAGTGCGGAGAATCGAGGAACTTCAAACTACGATTTACGGATTAGTTTATCCCGCCCTTCAAGTATTAATACTCCTTTATCGAATTTCGTTTTCTTGTTGTTCCTGGAAGCATAGGTAATGCCATCCAAACAGCCCCTTTGTAAGTCAACTGCGCACAGGGTATTCAAACTCTCGCAAACATGTCAGAATCTACTGAAGCTAATTAAATTCGGCGATTCTAAAGCATAAGGACCATTAATTGAATGGCAATTACGTAAACAAATTAACAGGTTATCCGCACACAAAGAAAAATTATACATTTGCATACAACTTCATTTTACAAAACAATCAGCAAAAGTTATCGATGACATTGAAATTGTGTGTATAAAATATTCGATCTTTATCTTTGGCATAATAAAGAATACAATAACACCATGGTAATCTAGTGCATTCAGAATTATCTTGAAAGACTGTTACAAGGACACAGTGATTCAGAATCTGAAAATCCCGGTCAAAATCCTTAAATACGAAATTTCCTTTAGAGTTCTTACTCATTTTATATTGAATTCTACTAGTTGAGGAGTAGTAAACGCTTATGTGCACATGGTTATGTTTATTTGCTTGCCCACCTCGTTTTAATTTCCATGGTTTCAAATTTCGTTGATTTCAATAATATAATTTGTAAGGATGCAGTTTCTGCACAACATTGTTATCTCAAAGAGCCGATTCCGTGTCTTATTTTGTTTATCATGGACAATTCACCAAAAAGTAAGTTATTTTTAAAATATTATGTTCAAGTATGCAGGAACCAATAAAACTCAGTTCCAACTGTTTGTATAGAAATTATTTGGCTATCCGATAAGGTGCAACTTTCATTATTGTATAAAATTTTAGTCTCAAATGACCTTAACACGTTGTAAATAAATTAACTGCTACTACCTGCTACTTAATTTTTAATGAATTTTTAAGTCATAGGAGTCCAAATTTACTGGATATTATGTCGATGCCAGACATTTCAATTTTCACACTTATTTTTATTTTTCTTAAGGTTTGCATCAATCTGTCATTCACTTTAAAAGAAGAGAGCTTTTTGAACTTATGAAAAAGGAAAGTTCTTAATAGAATTGTTAATAGAAATTAAGAAAGAAGTTCAGGTGAAAATAATGATAGAGATAAAGACTTTTCATTTGTAAGAATGAAAATATTCTACGTATTTTGAGTCTAAAATAGTTTAACTTGGTAATTCTTTACAAAGCGGACGATCCCACCGATTTCAATGACCTTCAAATATATTGTCAAGGTCAACATTCTGAACAACTTTTCCCTATACACATAACCGCCGCTCGGCTTTAGTTTCCGAGATATCAGCAAAAATATATCCCTTACTATATCCTATTTTGCTTCTGACAGGAGGTGTTTCAGGATACACACACACAGTTCTAGTATTGTTTACGTGCGTGTTATCGTATGTATATTATGACAAGTTGTTAGATTTCATGGAAAGATGAAACAGAAGGTTCCATCCTAGGTCGTAGATTATCTTTCACTGAATTGGTGTTGGTTGGGCCGGACTAAATTGGGGCCGCCGCACAGTGGAACGAATGGCACATTTAGCTAGACAAAATTAATAACTCAAAAACTATTACAAATATTGACACGATTCTTTCTGCGCACTTTATGGTTCGATGATGCCCTCTTTATGCCACATTGTGCAACCTTCCAGGCACTGGGGGGGTGGTAGGGAGTGCGCACCCCCAATTTTTTTAACGATATACTATAGAAAGTTTGGTGGTGTTGAATAGCTTGAATAAAAATAAATAAACATTGTCTGAAACATTTTTTTCATATTTTGCATAATTAAGAAAATATTAAAGATTTACGTTTCTTGGAAGCACCCGTTGTTCGTGCGTAGTACATTTCGCGATAACTTACGGTGCTTCGATTCAATACTCTTCACAATTATATGTGCCATCATCTTTTTTAAAATGGAATGTTAAATCGAAGGTAAGTGATTTCCAGTAGGAATAAACACATCATTTCAACACCACGCCTAAATAATTAATAGGAATGTTGCCGAGAAATATCAATTGTGTTTTCCTTTTTATATGTTTTCGGAGACGAACTTCTCAGTTCACGGGCTTGTACACTCCATACTTCTTTCAAAATTAACTAGTTACTTTATCCTAGTTTTTAAACATCTTTGTCTCAAAGCGCAACTCCGAGTACAACCATATGTTTTTGATTGTTAAAGATGTATATTGTATACAGATGTTTGATGTTGGACCTTAAACCAATAATATAAAAAAATATGAAAAAATATAACATATGAAAAAATGTTTCAGACAATGTTTATTTCTTTTTATTCAATCTATTCAACGCCACCAAACTTTCTATACTTTTTCGTTAAAAAAATTTGGGGTGCGCACCCCCTGCCACCCCCCGTGTGCCTGAAGGGGTGCACAATGGGTCATAAAGAGGGCATCATCGAACCATAAAGTGCGCAGAAAGAATCGTGTCGATATCTGTAATAGTTTTTGAGTTATTAACTTTGTCTAGCTAAATGTGCCATTCGTTCCACTGTGCGTCTGTGCCCAGACCAAACAGAGAAATCTGATAACTTGTCATAATTATTCAACGTGTTTATAACCCAACCCAACCCAACCTTACGATGTATGACTCGCACGTAAACAATGCTAGAGCTGTGTGGTGTGTACCGTAGAATACCTCAGACCAATAACATACATAGTGTAAACAGCAAAATACCACATATAGTGTCGAATATATTTTTGCGAATATTTCGGAAACTTAAACCGAGCGAAGGTTATACATATGTATAGGGAAAAGTTGTTTAGAATGTTGACCTTGACAACATATTTCAATTTCATAAGAGTCGGTGAGGTCGTCCGCTTTGTAAATAATTACCTTTAACTTAGTATTTCAGTATAAATGAAATGTGTTTTATATATTTTATTCTGAACGTTATGAAAAATCTAATGAAAGAGAAAATCGAATTTTTTTAACTTCTTTGAGTCGTTTATCGAAATACGCTACGTATTAAATTTTGAAAAATAACTATATACCGAATGTTTAAAGAACTTGTAGATTTCTAATGTCTTTTAGCACCTTTTGGCCAGGATTTTTAATTTTTGAACCACTGCACAGTGGGCTAGGAACCCCGAAAAAGTGGCCAGAATTCAAAATTTCATTGAGACTTGCTGAAAGTTGGTAATCAAGGATTTTTAAGGTAGCTGATAACGAATCTGACACCAAAAATTTAAAATTCAAGATGGCAGATTAAATACTCTGCACAGTGGCCTAGAAACGGTATTTATATCGTTTTTTTAACACAAATCAAGTTTTTCTTATAGACTTCGATAAAATATATTTGAACTGTTTTAACATCATCTTTTTCAGTAGACTGACAAGGAGAGGTTATTAGATGTCCGCCTCCAATTGCTTTGGTTTTCGGATATGTTTATGAGGACCATAAAATAACAAATATGTTTCTTCATTTTGGGCCGTTTGCATATTTAGGGGGTGAAACCACCTCTCACAGTTCATAAGAAGAGGTACACAAGCTATAACATTGTGTTGAATAAAACTTGATATCAATTTAATTTGCGTTAAAAATTGCTGTACAGATAATGTTCTTCTCGTCAGTCATAAATTAGAGCCAATATCTAGTGTTTATAAGAGTTAATACTAACAATAGATATGGTTCACGCAATGAAAACATCTGACTCAATCCGCTTTTTCCAAATCTATCTAGTCACAGAATCATCTGAAAGGAGAAATATGTGTGGATTTTGAAGCTCTGGAGGGTTGTCAGTTCATAGAAAAAAAAAATGCTTTTAAATTACAGTTGAGAAATTCGATTTTGGCCACGAATTACCGCTTTCCAGTCCACTGTGCAATGTGCGACTTGTTAAATTCAGAAAACGAATTCTGTATGGCAACTGACCTTGAAGCAGACAGTAAATTCTATGTATTGATTCAAAACAAACATCTTTTTACATTCCAATATCCATTATTTCGATGTATACAATCACTTTCTTTCCCCTGGCGCTAAAATTTCAAATGTCTGTGTTGGTTTACAGCAGTCAATGTTCGCGAACGCCTGTTCGCGACACAATCCACGGAAAATTCAATCAGACGAAGAAAATAAAAGTGAAATGTCGAAGGGTCGTGACCGCGAAAAAAAGATAGGTAGTCTTTGTGTATTGATATTATTCCTCCTTGGCAAACCGCGCCTTTCGTTGGATGACAAAAGTCCTTTTCTCACTTCTTGTTAGTCCTACATTAATTAATACTATGTATACACAATAGAATTTATATATTTTAAGTCGTGCGATCTTTCAAACTATTTGCCGTTTTAACACGTTGAGCGCCTCGTCTGCCACCCACGTACCAATTTTAATTGCGTCAAATAACTGATTATCCCAACAAAATTTTGAGTTACATCTATGTTACAATGATAGCACAAAATAAGAAGTATATTATGAAAAAAAATAAATATTTATATATTCAACGATACATGTTAACACTTTGACTGGCACGCTGTATTAGCTGAAAGTGACAAACTTTCTAAATTTTTATACAAAATGAATACAAACCCAAATTACACCCTTTATAATCAATAATATTATTAAGTTCCGCAGTTTTTGTACTGGTTTTATTAGACCTTATTACATATATTTTTTAATAGTACACATGACCAAATAAATAATGACTGAATCTAAGTGTCGCCCAATAATGGGTGACGTAGCAGTCAAAGTGTTAACAAAAAGGTATTTTCGTATGTTTGACTAATTGCAGGATTTTCCACTGCGTCGCTCAACGTATTAAAATGGTAAAACATTGCTCTGCGAATGATGAATTAATTCTTCCAATCATTAACCCTCATACGCTAATCAGTCGAAAATTCATGTATTTTCAGTTTCTAGATACCGTAAATTGTTTGATTTCTCTGATTGCGTTGCAATTTTATATATTTGTCAAAAATTTGAAATTATGAGTAAAACGCGATTTGTTGACATTTTCTCTAAGATATTAATATAATAAATAAGAATGTAATGTAAAAGTCCCTCAGTGGAAATTTTACCCGAATACAGTATGCATTAGTGGATGAAATAATATTGATGCGTGCACAGGACTTTTGGTATCAGCAGGAGTGTACCGATCACATGGCGAATCAATTGATAACTTACGAAACGATACAAAAAGTTAATCAATTTTTGCAGTTGCGACGTCGAAAAGAAATAGTAAAAAAAGACAAGTCGGCTCATTCGATTTGGCGGTAACAATGATTGGACAGAACGTCGAGATCAAGATAAACTGATTAAAGATCTATGGGGGTAAATGGATCAGTAATATACCACTATTATACAGGGTGGACCAATAACTTTGACCGCCTGAAATATCTCTGTCATTTTTAATAATATAAGAGAATATTACTTACATAAGTTGTATAGTACATACAACACAGTCTTTGTCTGGTTGCAGATGGAGGAGATATTTCAAGATCATCTCTACTTTTTTTAAATGAGATGCTGTATCTTTTTTATGGCAGTGTGATAGCCGGTGTTAAGGCTATTTCAGCAAGCCCGACTTAACAACGCTCGACTTATTTCTTTGGCAAACATTGCAAAATATTGTGTACTAAGGAAAGCTGACAACGCCAGAAGAATGAAGCGAAGGATCATTGCAGCATGTGATGAAGTCAATCCGGAAGTGATAAGAAGTATACGGATTTCAGTAGTTCGACGATTGCAGTGTTGCATCGATGCAAATGGAAACCACTTCAAGCACCTCTAATGACATAAGAATCGTCATTTTACTCTTACTTAACACTGAATGTTGAAATCGTCTAAACATATGCTATTTTCCTAAGCCCAAAAAAGTATAGCACGCCATTTAAAAAAAATAGACCTGACCTTGAAATCTCCGAAGACAAGATATACAGTCCACTTTACACAAATATACAAAGTCTTCCGTTTGAATACGTGTTCATTCATCTATTTTTCAACTTGGTGCGATCATATCGCGTTTTATTTTCAATTCAAACATCGAACAACTTTACGCACATTACGATACAGCAGTCATTAGCCATGCTATAAAATGTAGACATCACTGTCAACCACTCGGACGTAAATGTTGCGCTAGTGTTGCGTTAAATGGATAGTATTTATGCTTTCTTATAATTGTGTGTACATTTCTCGCGGATATGTGCATTTCTGTCGCAACGGAACGAACAAAAGTATGCGAATTCTTTTAAAAATGGACTACTATCGCTGCGGCATTATCGTCATTTGTTACTAGCTGTACACGACTGCAACGTTTTGCGTCTGATAATTTTCCACATATTCGTAAACCATGCTCAATATTATAAAACGTTTTTGCAGAGGGATAATGTCTATCCGGATATCGTTGTCTTTATACGACCACTGCTTTGAATACACGTTTTCTGCACTGCCATTACAGATGGGATCAAATTTAATATGTATTCACGAATCCAAGTCAATTCCAATACAAAAGTTTCACTCTATGGGATTCGAATACTACTCATAAGTAGTGGTGCTTTACTTGATGTATTTGGAAAGTACTCGGATTATACACATTGGTTTCGAACCCCACGATGAGTACCTGAAGGTTTCGAGAATGTACTTGTAAGTATTTTGTACTTCGAAAAACTCGAATCTTTTAAAAGTAGTACTCGAACACTGAAAATAAAAAAACTGCGGACATCATGTATATACATACAATACAACGTACATGCACTGCGATTTCACCCGAATTGAATATTGTAAACAGAAAACTATCGTAGGTGAATCATGTGATATAATTTTTACAGAAAATAAATGACACAATTGTACGGAATAGAAAATTTCTGGTTAGAGTACTTATAAATGGTTCGAATCTACTTGGTCAAGATTCGATTATACTTCAAAGTAGCGCTTACAGTTCTCAATGAACTTATAAAAAGTTCGAACCTATCTCGACTAGATTCGAGTCTACTCAAAAGTATTGCTCCTCTTTTTCAAAGTATTCATGAACTGTTCGAAACTATTCAGTCAGATCCGAACCTACTTGTAACATACTTAGATCCTATCTCTACTTCCCATACACCAACGACATATCAACCATTTCGGAATTCGAGGAATGATTGTGTACAATGAACATGTACAATGAACAAATACTACAACGAACAGTTTTTGTCAATAAAATTAGAATGCTGTAACAAACTAAGATGCTATAACGAACATACTCCCACTCCGCTTTCGTTACCATAGTACCTCTCCTACGTGATTCTTTACGATTTCATGACTTCCACTAAGAAAACATTCTTTATGTTTCTCAAATTTACATAGTGTATAAAAGTTGAATACATCAATTTTCTATTATTGAATATATAATACCATTTTATGTATTATTTTCAGACTCATGTTCTTCATTCTGTATTAAATTTTTTCAGTTTAAATTGTTGCATCGGGTGGTAACTTTACATTAAACTGTGGGCCTGGAACAAATTATCCCTAAGTACATACACTTCAGTGTACCCTAGAACAAAGAGATGCTATAACGAACGAGGTTTAGAGCCAATTATGTACGTTCTTTCCAGTATACCCCACTGTACTCCTTGTCTAATCGCTACATGCACTAGACTGAGAAGTTCAGAAAAGATTTAGGAATATGTAATCTGATTGCGTACCACGGACAAGAGATCGAATTTATGACAAGTTTCTTTACTGTTTACATTCAGTGATAGAGCATTCGTGAATAACGTTAATGTTTGACTTACGCGTTCCTAAGGACCCTCGTTACGCTAACCCTCATCCGTCCCTCGCGAGGCCTCGTGTCAATTTGACACATTTATCTCACAAAAATGCGATAAATGTAAAAAAACAGTATATCTTGCACATCACATCATTCTTTTTGAACGATGTGAACAATTTTATGCCTGAATGTGCAGAATGTACAGAAATTTAATTTTTTTATTTTGAATAATAGAATTTGCAAATTTAACTCTTTATCTTTTCATTATATTGATTTTTTTACTGCTGTGTCAATTTAATATCGATGGACAAATCCCGTTGGGAAAATAAGGAACAAATGAGGGTTAAAAATGATTTTCTCAACAAGTTATTGAACAAAAGTGCCTTCGTCCTATATCATTGAATTTGTCACATTGTCACCTACAATACCGCGTAGAAAAAATTATATGGTGCCATTTATAAAAGTGAAGGTGTCTTCGATTTCCTATTGAAAAAAAAGTATTTTTGCAGTTTGTTGATGATCGAGCGCTGATTAAATTTTGTTTATAACATTTTGTTGTCAGACTACCAGAAGTGTCTCAAAAATCTTGGCGACCGTTACACTGAATACCCTTGATTGAATTACATTTGAAGCGTCTTCCCATAATTTAATTCGAACGAAAGGTAATTGTGAAGGCAGAGTGAAAACTTTATACGCTACGTGAAATGTAATTTTAAACTTCACTTTTTTTTCTTATGGATTTATTTCTCTTCGGTAAAACAGTCACATATAACGAACAAGTTCTTTTTTACTTCCAGTCTCGGACGTAGTTCTGCACAAAGGTTTCTACTTTGCCGTTGCTCATACCTCATATGTATTTCCTCGTTTTTCCAGAGTAGATCGTGCTGAAACACGATACCAATATAAGTATAATAAAAACGTCTCTAAGTAGAACATTTCCGGTGATTACGATCTTCGAAGCTACCGCGAATATAAAATGCAGCAGGAATGAAAACAGAAATGTTTTCAGAAGCAACGAAATATAAAAACCTCTCTGTTCATCATTCTTTTCTTCACAATGGCTTGTGCAGGTTCTAAACGTCATAAACACGTCCTTTTGTTCACAATAAGGACAAGAAACATAAATGGAAACAGTTTCAACTTTGGATAAATTAATTTTTGACATAGAACAAACAACTCAATGAATGAGAACTTACTTAACGTATGAAAGGCTGCGGAAAACTTGTAATATTTACTAACATACGAACTAAAATTGATCTTCGACCCTTGATTATAAACAAGTATGATACTTCATTTGAAAATACTTAACCCTAGGACGCTTAAGGGAGGGTCCAAAAAGGTCTACAGAATTCGAAACGTTAATTTTTTTCAAAGAGGAATTTATGTAGGGGCTTTGTACGACAGGTATATTTAAGTTAAATGTTCTTTTGTTTCAACGTTAGTTTTCATATTTGTGATATTTTATTTTTTCAATAAGAACTACCTAGATGTTTTATATTACTTAACTATATAAATAAAGATACTTCGAACAAAAAAATAAAATTTTTAACACTTTCGCTTATGTGGACACAAAATGACTCTCCCTTAAGCTGACCTGAAACCTTCTAGAACCTTGAACGTCCTAGGGTTGATTATAAAAATACTGTGTCGTGTCACAGCATTATAACAAGTTTAAATTAATATTCTTTGATTTTAAATGGTTCCATTGTCATATTGCTTGAAACTAGTGCTGACAATACAACTTTGTTAAATTATATCATTATTTTCGGGTAAAATACTTTATACAAGAATTAAAAAATAATACAGACATTTACCTCGATTGCAGATACTACGTTATTCAAATAAGTAATCCGTTAACACCTTGAGCATCACAGTGAAAACAGCCATACCTAATCAGACACAACATAATTTGCTATTTTTTGTATACATCGTAAAGAAAAAAAAGATTTAAGTACTTAATCGTGTTTTTCCGTTCCTCCATTATTGCTTCAGTACGAAGTTTGCTCAGAATTTTGTGACAATCAATAATTATGTAATTAAATTAAATGTAAAGTGTCGCACAGTGGGACAAATGGCCTATCTAGGTGAACGAAACCCTTTAAATGAATGAACTCAGAATTTCATCATTTTTAGAGAATAAATATGTTAATTAATAATAGATTAAAAAAGGTATACAAATATTTAATTTCATAAATGTAACCAAAGATATTGATCTTCAAACTTGTATTAATAAGACGCGTGTTAGTTTCATCCATTTCGCCCGCAACCTTCTTTTCTGTGTATACTAATCAAAGACAAAAAGTGGAAAGGTATTATGTTTTTATTAGAACCTAGATCCAACAATGAACCAGGAAAATAAGTTCCGCAGAGGTAATTCTATTATTTCCGTTGCAAATAACAGTATTTCGAAGGGCTTTTCTTTAAGTAAAAATGGTTTCTTTTCTAAAGTACCAATTTTGAGATTCGGTTGGATTCGCTTTAATTTCTTAAAACAACTACAGAAAAATAGTTTCTTAGTAAACACTAAAAAATCCAAGTGCCAAGAGCTGCCACAACAGTAAAAAATTGATCTGCGAATGCTTATGAAGAGGAAAACAGAATTGATATTTTAAGGCAGCTTTCCTATCTATTATTTAGCTATGATGTCGGAAAGATGTGTTTATTATTACTGGAAATCACTTATATATCTTTAACTTAACATTCAATTGTTGAAAAAAGATGGCACATATAATTGTGTAGTGTACTGAATCGAAGCACCGTAACAAGAGACCCTCTCAAGAAATGTACGTCTTGAATATTTTCTTAATTAAACAAAATGTGAAAAAGTGTTTAAGAGAAAGTTTATTTCTGTTTAATAAAGCTATTAAATGTTACAAAACTTTCTATATTATTTCGTAAAAAAGGTATGAGCTGTGCACCCTCTGCAACCTCCAAGTGTCTGAAGGAGTACACAATGTGTCATGAAGAAGGCCACATCGAACCATAACGTGCGTAAAAAGAATTTTGTCTTTACTTATAATAGTTTTTGAGAAATTAATTTTATCCACTATGTGTCGGTCACTGGTGGCCCCCTCGGCATTCAACGTATTAAAAAACAAAATAATAACCATAATTAAAGATAAAATGTATTTATTAGGCATTTTTTTATTGGAAATACAACAAAATTAAAAGCTTCGAAACGATTCTCATCAATAAAAAAGCAATAGAGATTTTATGTTTCGCGATATAAATGAAGTTTGTAAACTTTTATTACTCACTACTATTATTCCTTATGTAGAACACTTTATACATTTACCTGGTCTGGTAAATTGACTGAAAAACATTTAGACTCTCATAAACGTAAAGATATTTGAACGGATCCTAGTGTAACTTTTAACTTTAGTTTCAATTCTGCCATGCAAGAAGATTCTTGTTTTTCACCGTTTTTATAATTATACATACCATTTTATAATACAAATTGTACGTATTATATATGTGAGGTAATACGTAACAAATATTTAACTGTTACTGTAGTATTATTGTACTGTAGTATTACTGACAAAAGACATTGCCAGAAGTTATGCTGTAATTAATAATGTATTTAATTTGTTTTGAACTGTAGGTTCCAATTTAACCGGATATCTCAATTTTATTGCATATGTGATACATGTGTAAGCATGAGAGTATAGAAACATATTTTTCGTTTCAATATCAGATACAAGTAAACTTCTGAAAAATTATTAACTATTCACCTTATATATTTGTATCAAATAAATATAGTTTGACACTCATTAATAGACTGCGGATATATATGCAAATGTAAATTTTTGGAGTTCAATATTGTTTTAATTAATGCAGTTATAGTAGTAACGCTTTGACAAAACTGTATTTTCTTCTGTGAATGTTTACAAAATATACTTTTTATTTTTTCACGGTGTTAAATCTGCGTTTTCCAGATATTTGAGTATATTAAATTGTGTAAACATCCGCAGTCTACTCATTAACACATTGGCAGCTGCCAACGTAATCCTACGTCATTTTAAAATCTGTAGCTGGTTGCCGCCGACGTAATTTTACGTTATTTTAAAAGGTTACCATCTAACGTAATTTTATATTTACAGCGAGTTATGTGCATGTTATTAGTTGTTTAAGTTTTAAATAACAAGTGATTACAAGCATGATATTATTAAACAATATTTTTCATTTACACTCTCATTTTAATGCCAGAATCTTACGGCATTCAGCTATCAATTTTTGGAAATTATACGCAATATCGAGCTAGGGCTCTCGAGTCAGAACCGCCGCACAATGGGGTATTTGCACGTAAAAGCCGGACAAAGCTATTTTAAAATTTGCTCAATCTTCAAACTCCCATAACATTGCTAAAATTCATCCAAAGTTGATGAAACAAAAACCATTTTAAAGCTTGAGCTTTCTACTTTTTATTTCTTTAAACCACTGGTATCTAAAGTGGTGTCCAGGGGGTAAAATCTGCCCTTAATGAGGAGTGTGCCAAACTGTAAAAGTTTCTAGATGTTTGTCAAGTGCTACGGCGTACGAACAACATTTTTTGTAATTTTTATGTATACTATCGGAAAGTATGGACATTTACCTTGAGGATAAGTCAAACCTCATCGAAAACGGATGTTTTTTAACAAAGATACAGCAATTTGAAAAAAGCCTGCATTTTCGGGTGCCACGGATACAATCGGACATACAGTTCTGCTGAATCCGCGGCATATGTTACAAACTTTTCTGTATCGGTCTTGCAACCACTTGATATTGTTTTTAATATTACCTTAAATCTATATATTAATTGGATGTCAACCCCTGTTATTTCAGCTGACAATTCGTGATTTAAAAAAAAACGGCGATTGCGAACATACGGGCGTACGTGAAACGCTGCAACTCTCGATAGTCATTTCTAACTAAATTAGCTATAAAACTTCGATCCGGATGAATCCGGAACCAATTCCTTTTGCACTGTGATCACAAACCTTTATGACATGTAATGACACTAGGAAGAGCATCGGGACTCACCCGGAAGTATAACAAAATCGTTAATGAAATTTTATAATCGTAAAGAAAATTACTGAATTATTGATTACTTTCAAATATTAATAACTATACAAACATATATGATAAAAAAGTAGAAACTGTGCGGAAGAGCAGCATGTACCTACCTGAAAAGGTTCCATAATGCAAGAATTTACACAATTTCCTTACAACATTTAAAAATCCCTAATAAGCGAACGTTGTTTCAGAGAATGGTTAAGAAAGAAAACAGTGGCATAAAATCTCTTCACTTTGGATGAAGCATGCTGCTTCATGAGTGCACAAGTAAAAAAAAAATACTGATGCATTGTTCCTCATATATTCAACTATCTCGGGTAACAAAAATTGTACAGCTTACGCAAAATTTTTTAAATCGACTTTTGTCCGGCTTTTCGGTGTAAATATCCCACTGTGCGCCGGCTGCGAAAGTGTTAATATATTTTTCTGGTTTCTATTATTATTAATATTTTAAAATCACATTTTAGTGTAATCTACTTCCACACGTGTCTAACAATTACTTATTTACGAGAGTGGTATAAGTCCACTTACGATCAACGAAAACATTCTTTTACTTAGCAATCTCATAAAAATAGTCCCAAAAAAAATTGCACATGTCTAGGATCTTAAAAATCTGAAACAAGCGTGTTAGCATTTAATAATATTTTTAAATAGAATAAAATGCGAAACATTAAATATCTCGAAACAAGAAAAAATGGATCTTTACCGCTTTTAAAAAACAGCGGTTCCTAAATTGAAATTAAACGATATCAATTGAAGATCTGATAGTAATTCTAATACAGTATCGACAAAAAGATTGTCTAACAATAGCTTCATCTAACGGAAACAGGATATGTAACAACAGAAAACTAATGCTCACTGCAATACATAAGTGAACAAAATTTGATTAAACAAAAAGTTATGAGAGTTTTGCAACTGAAACTGGATATAGACTTAAGTACAGATCAATTAATTAATTATTTTCGATCATGGGCGACGTTTTATTAGACTACCAACCCAATAGACGATAAACTTTCGGTTTACATAAAAATAACCCTGAAAATATTTAATAACACCTTGGAATGCGATATCAGCAAACCATTTTCGGAAATTATAAGAAAAAATACCAAACACCTATCGGACAGTATTTTATTAAAGAAATTATTATTCTTAAAACAATACAAATAGGAAAATATTAATGTGTAGAACTACTATATCTTATATGCATTTCTACTATCATCTGTACATTATTGCTTTCAAACAAAATTGATGCAGAAAGTCCATAAAAAAGTGCTACTGCTTTCAAACTTTTATCGATAGCATAAGTCACAAACACAGGATGTTAACCTACTAACTGGGGTAATCTTCGACTAGCAGCACCTAGTGTTTATAGTTACAAATGAATAAAAAAAGAACAAATTGTTTTGTCCATCGCGGAAAGATTTGTAAATACCATGTTGAATCGTCTTCTCTCAGGTTTAAAAATTCGTCAAGAAATACTATTGAAACGATTAATAGGCACTTCGCTAACAGCGGAAAAATTTTCACAGGACGAGTTAACTCGTCTTCCCCAGTTAATGGGTTAAAGAAACGTTAATAGGTTTGTATTATTTCTTACTTATCGCAAAATCTTCACTAAGTCCGTCGATTTCACAATGTTTCCCCTTTTTGTTGAACTGGCCTGGTCGTGTCACTGAACATAACACTTAAAAATGCGAAACCGATGGAAAAGGGAAAACAGAAGGGACGAACCGAAGCCGCGGAAGTTCTCCACGTGACTGCTAGAAGTTGCCGTATCTCGTCGACCAGCAAACCAAACAGAAAGCTCCGCAACGCGCAAGCCCCATCGCCTCGAATCAACTATATACTTACCTGTCTCTGCTGTATGTGTGCACTTGAAACCTGCCAAAACACTTTCTTCTCCCTTTCTTCGTTTCCCCCATTCGAATTACTCGACGAAAATAGACGAAGATAAATACCCGTACTACCTTAACGCCTAAAGGACGGAGTGCTGCCTCGTATACGTAGTTAGCCGGAAGGAAATACAATAGTAAAACATCAAATTAAGACGTTGGCAGCCGATGGAGTAAACTTACGCTTTATGCCGATTGGCGTTATTTATTATTATTTAGCCTACAGGGTAAAATTATGTTTGAGACTTATTAGATGAATTCGGTTTTGGTTTCATCTACTGACACGAAATTGTTAAAAATAAAATTTTAGAAAATACGTACACTCCACAACAAAACTATAAGAGATCAATGATTTTGGTGAATATTATTATAGAAATAGATGATTTTGTAGAATTACTAAAGTAAAATTGAACTACTTCAGTAAACATGTATATTCTGATAAAAATATTTGTCCCAATTTCAGTTTGAATAGAGATTATTTACAATTGCAGCTTTTTCAATGAAGGACAATGTGACAAAACTATAAGAGAGGGAATACTTTTTTGTAAAATAAATAAAAACAATATATAAAAAATAATTTTTATTTACTTATTAATAGTGTGTACTACCACCTTCGTTTCCTATAACTTAGATCATTCTCTTTGGTAATGATTCTTGTGATTGTTTTATAACATTTTGATCTAATGATTCCCATTCATTTGAAATACTTTTTTAACTTTTATTTAATTTAATTTTTTAACTATTAACTACTTAACTACTTAACTTAATTTTTTAACTCTTCTATAGCGTTGAATTGTCTGCCGTTTGCATAAACTTGTCGTGCAAGCATCCCCCAACAGTTTTCAATAATGTTCAGATCCGGACATCTGGCGGGCCGTGATAATATGTACTTCAGTATTTTCTGTTTCCCGAAAATTTTTAACGTACTTTGCTGTGTGCACACTTCAATTATCGTATTGGAAAATAAAATTTTGTGAAGAGATTTAACAGGCATGTTTTGCTAACTGTTCTGGGATTGTTTGAACATATATTCTACTATTCATTTTATTGGAAATAAACTTGATATTCCTTTTACCAGCGTAACCTACAGCCGCCCATACCATAATACCTCCTCCATCCATTTGTCTTTCCTGTTTAATAAGTTTTTCTTTTCTCAAGTCATGAAAACAATAATGAATTACATCGGGACCATCTAAATTAAAGCGTTTTTCACCTGAAAACATTCTTTCCTCCATGTTTTGTTTCATTGCACTTTTTCCTCCATGAAATCTAATCGTGCTCTTTAGGCCTCTCAGTTACTGGTGGTTTCTTCAGAAGTTTCAGTCGCTTCAAGTAGCGTGTTGCTTGAATAATTTCTTGTACATTTCTTGTATTTGCATTGACGCTAATTTCTGTCGCAATTTGTTGTGCTGTGAGAGCTGAATTCAATGCCACCCTTAAAATGGTACGTCTTTCTCGAGCAGTTGTAACTTTTGGACGTCCATCAGGATGCTTTTTCAAATACTTTTCTTTATTTTTTAGATAGTTACGTATAGCACAGCGACTTCTTTTTAATATGTGTGATTTTTCTGCTAGTGAAACCCTTTTTTTCTTGATCAGTTTTATTTCTGCTTCACTCAATTTGCTTCCACGGGGCATTTTACTGTATATTTAATATTAGAACTAACAATTTTCATAGGATATCGCACCAAATAACACAAAACTAGTTACTGTAGTGAAAACCACACGAATAACTTCTTACTACCTTCTGATTTCGTTAGCAAATAACGACTGTTTTATAGTCTTGTCGCGGAGCGTAAGTAGGGTAAATGCACCAGTAGTTGACACTACAAGACTCATTTCCCATTGTACTTATTATCACAGAGTTTCATTTTTAGTAAGCAATTTTGTGGGTGGGTAATTGGATTCGTCAGCTGTTTTTAATTTAATTGAATTCATTAGTATTAAGGAATAATCCTCTAACAAAGCTTTATTAAAAAAAGAATTGAACCCTCCAAACTGTGACAACACTAGTAGTTGACACATCAAATTTCTAAAGGCATTAATACTTGACAGGTTCATGGACCAGTAATTGGCATCAGACAAAATAAAATACAATGTTTATTTGAAAACAAAAATACAAAATTCAAGAAATAGAACGAACCGAAATGCGATAAGATTACATACGTAGCACATACAGAGCATTTTAAAAACAATAACATACAAAAATGTTGCTTCATACAAAAAAATATGTACATATACATATATAGAATGAAAGAGGTTTTGAATTACATTATGAATTCACAATACCTTTATTAGTCTACATCAAGGGACTCAGAAAATCAGTATTTTGTGCCTATTATACCACCAAATATAACAGGATATGAAAGTTTGGAAATTATTTTGGATATATTGACGAAAAAAATGAAATCTACTTGCACTCTGTGGAAAATAGTGAATTTAATGCACACATTTATTAAAGCCTATTACTTTCGTTCAGTATTTTCAAACTTGTTCTTTATTCGCGCTTTTTCACCAGTTTGCCATGCGCTACCTGAGTCTGGGTCCCGGGTAAGTTCCTTAAGTGGTTTGACCCAAAAAGGGGAGAAAAATACGGTTCGTGACACGTTTGGTTGCATAACTATTAAATTCCAACACTCATCCAGCAACCAGCAACCTAAACGTAACCTAAATCGTGAGCATAACAGTACACTTTCTCATAGGACATGTTTGCTGATCAACTTTCCAGAAGAAATTACTATTTCGAAAATACTGCGGGGCTTTTATATTACCCACAATTCGACAATCATAATGAGTTCACATATGAACTAACTGCGACTCGTGGAGATTCCGAAAAGGGTCGTAAACATTCAGTTGGAAACTGATGACAGCACTTCCCGATCAGCCTAATAAATAGATTATAAAACTAATGTCTTAGGGTAAATATACTAGTAGTTGACAGTGTACCAATAGTAGACATTTTTATTTTCAGTCATGAAAAATAAGCTTTCTACTAAAAAAATGTTTTTTTAATAGTGCGCCGTTTCAAAAGTTATTCACTCTAGTGTGAAAATTTATAACTACTTTCATTGCAATGCATCGTGGGTGTAAATTCCAAAACAATTGCTTTTGTTTGTACTCTGCATGCTGTAGGATGGTTCTTCTTCACAGATTTGTTAAGGAGGTTAGTCGAGTGACAGAAAAATATCTCCTTTTCTAGCTATTAAGTGCAAACATGCACATAATGTTTGGAGAATGTCAAGCACTGGGTACAGAAATATTATCTTGCACTAGTAGTTGACACTCGTGTCAACTACCGGAACAATTGATAATAAAATAATAGGCTTTAATAAATGTGTGCATTAAATTCATTATTTTCCGCAGAGTGCAAGTAGATTTCATTTTTTTCGTCAATATGTCCAAAATAATTTCCAATGTTTCAAATCCTGTTATATTTGATGGTATAATAGGCACAAAATATTGATTTTCTGAGTCCCGTAATGTAGACTAATAAAAGTATTGTCAATTCATAATGTAATTCAAAACCTTTTTCATTCTATATATCTATATGTATATATTTTTTGTATGTTACAGTTTTTTTAAAATGCTCCGTACGTGTTAACTATGTAATTGTATCGCATTTCATTTCGTCCTACATCTTGAATCTTGTATTTTTTTTCTCAAATAAACATTATATTTTATCTTGTCTGGTGTCAATTACAGATTCATGAACCTATCAACTACTACTGGCCTTAGAAGTTTGATATGTCAACTACGCGTGCAGTTTGGAGGGTTCAATTTTTTTTAATAAAACTTTATAATAGGATTATTTGCCGAAACTAATGAATTAAAATCATTTAAAAACAGCTGACGAATCAAATTATCCTCCTTCAAAATTTCTTACTAAAAATAAACCTATGTGATAGTAATTACAACGAGAAATGAATCTTATAGTGACAACTACTGGTACATTTACCCTATGTGTCCCCTTAACATTAACCTTCTCTTATTTTGATATTGGTTATGAGAGTGTATGGTGGAAGTGGATATGTGTTTTCCTGATTGGTGTATTTCGGGAGGTGCTGAAGAGAGGAATTTGCATTTTTCCTGCCAGACGTTGTTCTGGTATTTCTGGAAACGATTTTTCCAGGATGAATGTTTCACGGATGTAACTTTTGCGGTCCTTCTGCCATACGGTGACCGGCTGTCTTGCAATCCTACGTTACAATGCTATTTATTGCGGGGGATAGGTTGCGCCTGGGTTCGCAACTTTCGCCACATTTCTTATTTATGCTTTAGAAATCCTAACAGCCCCCGAACGATGTCTGTTACAGATGTGACAACACCTTCGTCATTGCATTTTGTACGAGTTCCAAATTGGGAAATTTGCAACAGAGGCTACTGGAAATCTGTGTCGTGTTTCTGGTGCCAATACTGTGTTTACGCGCACTGAGCAACGATGGTTCTTATAATTCCGAGTAAAAGATTTCAACTATTGTTAGGGTTTGGTCGAGCCCTGTTTATTGCACTGCGTGCCGTCTAATTTCTGCGATGAAGGACCACCCAAGTTGAACGGCTTGGGACCGTATATTGAAGTGACACGTTTGCGTTTGAATCTGTTTAATCTATTTTGTGTGTGTGTGTGTGTGTGTGTGTGTGTGTGCAGGTTGTAGTCACAAGACTCTCTTTTAGAATTTAACTGTTTCTGTCTAGCTATAACTGTTTATACTCTGTCTAGATGTAACTATCTTTACTCTCTAGATGTAACTGTCTCTACTCTGCCTCTACTCTCTCTACTCTCTTTTTACTGTGTCTATTTTGTACTCTCTTCTTACTCTGTCTATTTTGTACTCTATTCTTACTCTGTCATTTTGTACTCTATTCTTACTCTGTCTATGTTGTACTCTCTCGATTTTGCCCTGTTTGCCAGTTTTAAAAACTCGTGTTCTCCCTTCCATTACGCCCTTAGCGTGGTACATGGAGGAGGGGAACAGAGTCTCCCGCGCGGTGGGCCTGAGGGTGGACGGCAACTTGGCAACTCTGGGGTATTTCCCAAAATTGCCACGTGGTGACTCGCTGCCGCTAAAACCGTTAAAGAGGTTTCGAGGCCGAGTCACCCCTTGGGACCAAATAGCTTTACGACGGGGCCTTGTTGCAGAGGTGACGTTGTAACTGGTGACCGTGCTAATCTGTAAACTTTCCTACGTGTCACGTAGCTGTAAAAATATTCTGCACAGTGCCCCGCCGTAGAGTTTCTCTTAATTGACTCTGTAACAACTATGAAGCTGAACCACGCAACGAGAGACCAACTACTGTAGATGATAACGTTGTTCGGGTGAAATTGGAGGAGAATCCTTGCATAACAACTCGAGAACTCGCAGAAGAACTCGGCATGGTACAGTCAACGATATTGAAGCATATTTGTCGGCTTGGATTCATCATGAAGCTCTCTACATGGGTACCGCATGACCTCACAGATTAGAACTCGGCAGATCGGATTACAATTTCATCGTCACTGCTTCCTCGTCATCGTACACAGCTTTCCTTGGGCAAATTTCTAACTGGTGACGAGAAATGGATAACATATAATAACATAAAAAGGAAACAAGCATACTGTTGACCCGGTCAACAAGCCCCTTCTGTCTCCAAACCACTCCTTTAGCAGCAGAAGAGAATGCTCTGTATTTGGTAGGATATTGAAGCACCAATATGTGATCCGTTATTTTTTAAGTAAAATAAGTCCAACTTTGGAAAAAAATGAGTTAGAGCTACTTTCAGTTACAGATGGATATCCCTTTTTTATATTTATGATGACAAAGACAATACAGTACGGTAGCCTCATGAATTAGTCAAAAGAAGTTTGGTTGTTAAATGGAATTGCATAAATGTCTTTCTTGAAACTGGTATAAACCCATCTGCACCAATGGATCAATTTATTAAAAAGAAAAAGAAAATACTGACGGAGAAATTATAAATTGAGTAAAGATTTGCTGGATGAGATTCAAAAGGGATGAGTCGTATAAAATGTTGTACAAAACATGACTAGAAGAAAATGCAAAAGATGAAGTTCTTCATTTATTTCTAAAACGAGAAAGGCTAAACAATTTCACCAAATAACATTATTGCCATTATATTATAACAATTCAAGACGTATAGCAGCAGCTAAATATGATAATGTGATGAGTTCAGTGCCTCATATGTAAGTACCTCCTTTTCACCAAGAATATTTTAGGGCACTTTGTACGAAGACAACTAAAAATTAAAATATGAATAAAAGTTATTAATATCATCTTTCACGATGTACTCTCATTGTTTCAAAGTTGTTTTTTGTATTAAACTTATTATAATAATATTATAAAAATGTTTATGAGATGAATAAATTTTTACGTTCAATAATATACCTTTTCTACTTCAATCGAACTATAAATCTAAATTGGATATTATTCACGATTTTGACAATTTATTATTTTTGAAAGTGGTATACATCCATTTGCAGTTCAGAAAAGCACTGTGTTACTTTAAGAATATTTACAAAAATGGTCACATAGTAAAATTAAACATGTCTGGAATCTTAAAAGCATAAAACAAGCTTATTAGCGTTTAGCAATACTTTTAAATCTGTTGATTTAAAATAAAATTTTTTACTGAATGTAAAACATTAAATATCTCGAAATAAATAAAAGTGGACTTACACGACTTTCAATAAAAAGGGTTCATATTATGTGCTGCTGCAACCTAGTGAAACAATTACGGTTGAGAAGTACTGTGATCAACTGAACAGACTTCATGAAAAATTTAAAGAAAAGCGATCAGTAATGATGGACATTTCATGCAAGGTTAAATAATAGAAGTATGAATTAAAAGAATTGACTCGTTTCCCTTCGAAAAAAAAAAACGACAGTAAATTCTAATCAACCTAATATATCTGTCTATTTATGTGTATATTGGATGTTCTATACTTATTCATTACCTGAAAATTCGATTGTCGAAATAGTTTCGTTGGTAGTATTTTACATACTCAATATACTGTCATAATTCATAAATCTGCATCTATGTTTCTTTTGTTTCTTTCTATTATATTGTGTGGTCAGCATATTTATTATATCAAATCATTCCATAAGTAATATCCTTTCTTACTGTGCTTACGTGAAGAAACGCATCTTGTTTATATTGTAACTTTTTATAAATTCTCTAGTACGTGTCCTGTATGGACCAGTTTCATTCAGTTTAAATTCAACCTTGAAACTTTTCTTGAACAATGCTGTGTACTTTCAAAAAATTATTGAAATGAACGTTGACAGAACTCATTTACGGTATTGTGTGTTGTGCGGTTACAAACAAAAGGAACAACACCACGGCTGTTGGTAAAAACATTTGTGAAGTATACGAAGAAGGCATTTAAGTACCACAAAACGTTAATGTTGGTTTTTGAAATTCCGTGGGGATGATTTTAACCGATCGGAAGAATTACATTCCAGGTGACCAATAGAATATTACAGTGAAGATCTGAAGCCCTTAGTTAAAGCAGAACCACATTTAACAATAAAAGAGATCGGAGAAAGGTTTAATTTATCTGTAAATACAGCTCATAGTCACTTACAAAAAAATAGACAGATATCGAAATTTGAGAACAAATTCCACACGAGTTGTTCATGACGGATAGTGTTCAACGGATGAACATCTGTATTACACTAACAAGGAAAGGTAGTGTACTGTCGCTTCCCAATTTTGATGAAACGTTGCAGGTTTGTAAAATAGCCAAGAATAAGAGACATGTTTTTTTTTTAGCTGCGGATACCAAAATTTAAGGGACGCAATCACCCTCTTAAAAATGTACACCCTCGTAAACTATTAACGATGAAAATATACTTTAAACAGCAAAGTTGTATAATTTTTTATGTACAATAATTTAGTGAAAATGATTTTCTAAAAAATTTAGAAATTTCGAAAATAGCGGAGATAGCTTCCCTTATATTAAAGTTTACCCCTTTGATAATAATAACTAAAAATGATGTATATTTGATTCTGAATTCAACAATTTTCTGGAAGATATACGTTCCATTTATAGAATTTGAGATATTACAACTTTGCAATTTAAAGTATATCTTTATCTTTAATAGTTTTCGGTATAGCCTCGAGGGAGCCAATTTTCGTTGGGTGACTTCATCCTTTAAATTTGGGTATCCGCAGCTAAAAAATATACGTGTTTCTTATTTTTGGCAGCTCTACAAACCTGTGAAGCTTCATCAAAATCGGAAAGGAACGGTCCAATGCCCTTCCTTGTAAGAGAAAGAGAAATTATCAGCTCATTTTTTAACCTAATCGTCAGTGGATACGAAAAGTGGCTCCCATATAATAATCCAAAATACTAATCCTAGCTCCTTCAGCCTAAAAAGATTTTATTATGCGTTGAGCGGAGTGTAAGAGAAATAGTGCATTTCAGATTTCTAGTACAAACCAAACCACAATGGTAGAAAATTACAATCAGCAGTTAATAGACTATATGCACCATTGAAACAGACACGTTCTTCCTTAACACGTTAAGTGCCGTGGGGATTATCGGTGACCAGCACTTCAAATTTTCTTTTATTAAATAACTAATAATTTTTATAAAGTTTTGGAATAATATTAATATTCTAATAACAGTACAAGGTGATACCTATGCGTTCAAAAGATGAAGTATTCTTTTCCTTCACGATTTCTGTTTCAAATAGGGCATTATATCGTGTCTGACCAGGTATGGCAGTTTCCACTGTGGTATCCATTAATGAATTAGAAAAGAGTTTTCAACACCTCTTTGGTGTTGAAAAAATCAAACAATTCAAATGAGAACTAATACCTCATCGTCCTTATTACCCATTTTTATTATCTACTTATTTTCATTTATTTCAGTCACTACAAACTTTATAAACAATTCAAAACACCAGATGTCTTGCAGGAAGCAGTAAGCCAATGTTTTCAATAAAAACCGAAACAATTTTTAAAGGTTGGAATTGAAAAATTGCCAGATAGGTGGAATACAGTCGTAAAAAATAGTGCCCAATATATTCTTGATTAATAAGCAAGGTATGATAATTTTTTTTATGGATTAAAGCTACGTCTGAAAACGACAGTACTTATGGTATGACCTGATGAAAGTGGTAGAATAAGAAAAGAATGTTGATGTTCATGTAAAAATGAATCGAAAATATACATATTAGGTCGTTAACTAAATTTTGCGGATTTTTTACCTTAAAATATTTATTAAAATAATATGATTACGATTTTATTTTTAATTGAAATAATGGTCGCCAGCTTGTATGATCTTTTCCCAGTTCTCTGGCAACAGTTGGATTCCGCGACGGAAAAATGCTGGTTCCTTGGAGGCAAAGTATTATATAATACAATTTGGCTGATTTATCTATTCATTATTCACTGTTTCTACTTGTGTTAACACGTTGACCGTCACAATGAAAACTTCCATACCTGGTCAGACATACTATAATATTCCATTTCAAACACAAATCATGAAGAAAAATAATATGTAACTGTTTAAATGCTAAGTGTTCTATTCATATTACAATATTAGTTCTATTCAAAATTTGAATAAAACCGGTCATTATTTAATTAAATAAAATTCCGTGCATCGGTCACTGGTGACCACCACGGCAGTGAATGCGTTAATATTTACAATTATTGGCGGTAACACGACTCGATTAAAACGATAGATGTTTATGTTTTATTTAAATATGTTATCACATCATTTCAGATGCTACGTAAGAAGAGGGCGGACGGAAAAGATTGAAAAAATATATGAAGAGACAAGAACTGTGATAAGAAGAGGAAGTAAGGAAGGAAGTGTAAGATCCTTATGTTATATGTTCGTTATGTTTGTATTTCCTTAGTCCTATTTTTTTATTTATGTTTGTAACGTAAGTATGAATGTGTATGAAGTATGCATGTATTGACCGTGAGAGTTGAGCACGAAAGCGATGGAAGACGATTTTGTTTTGAATCACTAGGAAGTCGAGCGTGTTGGAAAAGAGAGCTGCTTTTGAGAAACGGAACGAGCAGAAACGTATTTTTTATCAGGTAGAAACGTTGTGGAAGTAATAGTTAATAGTCGTGTTAAAAGTTGCGCCTGGAATATTATTATAAATAAATAATTTGTTAAAGAAAAGCGTGTAACGCGCAGTGTTTCCTTAAACAAGAGAATTCTGAACGGAAGATGATTTAACCCTCAAACGGGTAATTACTCGCTGGTCATTCGGTCAAATTTTTAAAGCGTTTTAATAAAATGGAAGATATCAATTTTTTATATTTATGTTATATCTAATTTGCTAATAAAAATAATAACACAAATAAAGAATATTACAAATTTTTAACTGTATAGAACAGTTTAAAATATTATTCAAAACAAAATTCCACTTCACAATCTGGATATCAGTAAATTGTCTGCGTTATTTTATTGTGTTTGGTACACACAACACATCTGCGTTGAGGGTTTGCTTTTTCACCTATTGGAGGTATTTTTTCAACCGATTTGATGCATTCATTTTGTGAGAAACAATAAGTTTTTATTGTTTTGTATTTTATGGTATGGTTTTTCAAAGAATAGTGTTTTTCTTATTAAATAGATCTTAAATAAGTTTTACGCAGCACATGTAACACAATGCATACAATTTAAAATTTAACATATTTCAAATAAATATGAAAAACGAAATTCTATCGAAAAACGTACACGTGTACGTCGAACCGCCACAAGGAATGAGTTTATGTTGATGTACACCTGTACGTTGACCCGGATGGGGGAGTTAAGACAAGGATGCCTGTTGAAGCCAACACTATTCGCGGTACTCAGAGCAGATCTGGAGGAAGAGTTGAAGAAATGACAGACTGGAGGAGTTATAGAAGGCAAAGAAAAGTTCTGGTTGCCAGCGTACGCAGACGATGTGATGTTAATGGCGACAGAAAAGGGGGGTCTGAAATAAAGAGTAGAAGGCTATAAAAATATCTAGATAGAAAAGAATTAAGAGTAAATGTACAGAAGACAAAAATAATGATATTCAAGGAAGGCAGGGATGGAGAAAGAAAATCATTATGCAAATGGAAAGGAGGAGATTTGGAAGTGATTAAGAACTTCACATATTTTGGAGTTTTAGTACGGAGGAGTGGAAGTATGAATGGGCATGTGAGAAAAAGAGTGAAAAGAGCGAATGAAGTGTTAAATCAGGTATGGAGTATAGGAGAACGAAAATTTAGTGATAATTTTAAGTGTAGAATGTATATACACATACAACATACTGATACTAGGAGTGCTAATATATGGGGTCGACTATGGGGATGGAAAGAGAAAGCGGGGGTGGAGAGGATACAGACAACACACATATACAAAATGTGTCTTGAGACTTGGTAGATGTAGCCCTGAATATATATATAAAGTTAGAGGAGACAAAAAGAGGAAAAATTACGATTAGGGTAAAGGGCAGTTAGATATGACAAAATACAGTAAGGAAGGGAGATGGATACGTGCAAACAGCTACTACCAAATAGAGAGGAAGTTATTTACGTAGAAACGGGTGAAGTTTGTGTAGGGTAAACCAAAAGAAGAGGAAAGAAAGGGATATAGCAAAAATGTTGGGTCATAGAGATAATGATGTACAAAGACAGGTACAACATAATAGAACAGCAGAGTCTAAGTATAACCGTAGACATAAAGAAGTAATAACCAAGGAAGTCGCTGAATATTTCAGAAAGGAAGGAGAAGGAGAGAATCAGAAGCTGATGGCAGGAGCAAGATGTGGTAATTTGAAAAGAGAGAATAGGTACTGATTGTGAGATGACGAAAGAGCAAGAAGATGCGATTTGTGCGGGATGAGAGAGGGAACGTTAGAACACCTGATGAGGAAATGCAGAGAGGTAGGGAAAGGAGAAGTGGAAATAGAAGAAGTTTTAAGCAGCGGAAGAAATGAGAGGGCCTAAGAGTCGTTGAAAAAGATAGAAAGGAAAAGGAAAGAAATCAGTCAGAAGAAAAAAAACGAACTGGATGAAAGAGTGAGTGGGATGATGAAAACGTGGCTTAAATCAGATGTCTTGTAAGCCAAGTACATTACATAGCAGGTGAGGCTGAAATAAAAAAAAAATAATAAAATAATAAAAATATATAATACATATTTTTGCTATTATGATATTATCATTTCTTAATTTCCTAAATTGTTTACAGTAATAAGAATAAATGTACAGGTAGCAAAAATGATATTACTACCAACAATGTTGAAACACTTAATGCGAGCAAAAATAGTAAATAATAAGATTAGACAAATTAGACAAAATATACACAACAGTCTAAGCCGATTTTCATGAAAACGAGGCTTCGTATAAAAAATTTTATTGAATATTTTCGAATTATTACCCTGGGATGAACCCCTTCCTTTTTGATTCTATCGTAACTTACAGTCTACTCTATATTTTGATCACTATCAGAAATAAACTGAAAATAACAAACTCTAAACCGTTAGAAAGACTGAATATAACCTAAAATTACACACTTTTAAATCAATCATATTAGAAAGTTTCATCATTTTTTACTGATCCTATTGGATTTTATTAGATTATTTACTATTATTCCAGATTAAATAAATATGAAATCGATTGTAAATGTCACCCATATATAGTTGTGACCGCTTGGAATGTTTCCTGAGTGCTTAGATACAAATATATTTTCATTCTTTAACACTCTTATGTTTGTAAAATATAATTGATTTTACAAGAAAAATTGACAAGAACGTATACATTTTTAATATATTTTTTAAACAAACGGATTTTTGGGAGATCTGCCTTCGTGAACCAATTCGTTATTAAAAAGTACACAATTTTCATACATAAGTTTTTTTTCAACACCCAATAATTTCCGAGATATTTGATAAAATAGGTTTTCCAAAACCAACTTTGAGTGTTGTTTTCAACCTTTCATTGTGGATGGTGATCGATAAAAATATATATGTCAAATACTTTTTTAGATAGTACAATCAAACTTCGCTAACTCGAACCTCTATAGAACTACAATTTTGTTTATTCCCTTTCGCTACGCTGTGAAAACTTCTGCAAATCGAAATATAAACTCACTTCTCGAATTATTTCCCACATGTTTAGATGCGTTATTTTAGCTCTGTAACTCGAATTCAGAGAAGCCCGACCTCTGTAAGTTAAAGTTTTCCTATATAAGTCAAAGTTTTATTACCGCTGCGTCTACAACTCGAAGTGATAGGTATGTACGCTACCGCTCAAAAGTTTGCAGCATTTTATGATTTCAAAAGAAACAATGTCTTCCTTAACTAAATACACGTTTCATTCCAAATATTACCTTTCTATAGTCAAGAAATTGTTCGTAATTATAATTAAAAGTAAGCGTTATAGTTATAATGTTCTTATTTTGTAGAAAAACAATATAAATTTATGAAAGTGTTTTTTCACAAAAGAATCCTCCTTTTTTCTTTATTATTGCTTGACATAATTTCGGCATTCTGGCAATTAATTTTCCAATTGTTTCCGGTTTAATATTGACCCAAGTCTCTTGTTAATATTTCCAAAGATCATTTTTAGGTATTGGGCATTTTTTTCTCATGTTTCTGTCCAATTTATCCCACAAGAGCTCAATCGGATTTAAATCCGGAGACTGCGGTGGTCATTGCATACTTTTAAGAACGCCTTCGTCTTCCTTCATTTCTAAATATGTTTTGCAGAGCTTTTACGCATGTTTTGGATCGTTATCTTGTTGCATAACGAATCCTTTGCCTATTAATCACAAACCGGACGAAATTGCATTTTCTCATCAAATTTGTCGCTTTATTGTTGGTATCATGCAATGTGGAAGCTTTTTTTTGCACATTGAATCAAATTGAGAAACATAATACTTTTCTTTATGTTTTCTTGAGGAAGCATATTTTGAACTAGCCGTTCCGAGGTTCGACTGTCCATCATACCAAAATTTCATCAAAATCTATGCGTGTCAGTCGAGTGATATCCCTTGTTAGTAGCTAGAGGGTTAATCCCTGAAGTCTCGATCTCGATTCTAAATGACGTCTACCAAAAAATATAGAAAGTGATATTCTGTTTCATTTAAAATCATGGAAGGTTAATATCTGCAGTGTAACTGGTCCAGTAGGAATCCCTAAAACATTCCGTACCGCAGGGGAAAATCCCATAACTACCCAGACGCAAGGAAATGCGTTTCTATAAACACACAATGTTAAGAATACAAACATTGAATTCTCTTATGGTATACTTTCTACTTTGTACTATCGTTGTGGTGTTCGGTTTAATTGAAATATAAAAAATATTTTAGGATAGATGTGGGTGAATGTAGTAAACGCCGTAATAACAATAATAATAATATATTTAACAAATAACAATAACAGTACACTAAGTAAAAAGGTAATAAACTAACTATTGTATAAAATGCGCGTAACTATAATGGATGCTAATGGCTCGAAAGTCGTGAAGGTTCTGCTCTTTTGAGCCCTTGACTCCAGCCAAGAAAATGCTCGTGACCCCCCACGCCCAGGGTAGATTTTCCCTGATTCTGGGAACGGTCACTCGCTAGGTCCTTGAAATGCCAGATGTTTGTTTTCGCTTCGGCTCGACAATTCAACGGCCGAAGCTAGCTAAATGCATCCACTACAATATTAACATTTATTCAGAATAATCGAATTGTATTAACAAATTGAATGCTGTGGGAGTCATCGGTGACTACAAATTTAATTTGATTAAGTAATTCTTAATTGTAACAAAATTCTGAGCAAATTTCATACTGAAACAATAATGCAGAAGCAGAAAAACACGATAGAGTACTCAAATCCCTTTTTTCTTTACGATTTATATAAAAAATAGTAAATTATATCGTGTCTGATTATGTATGGCTGTTCTCACTGATACATTCAACGTGTTAATCAACATGTGACATAAGATCAAAATTTAAAAAACGATTTTATAGTAGACTAGCTGCTTGAGTCCGGCGTTGCTCGGGTTTTTGAGGGAGTGGGTTTTAGGTGAATATTAGGGTTGGGGACCCCCCACAGTATTTTTTCAATGGTGTCTAAGAATATTCATGCCACATTTGGTGCGGATACGTTGAACTGTATAAAACCCTTTGGATACTTCAGCTAACCGGGTAGTTGGGGGTGGGCTATAGGGGTGGTAGGGAGTGGGTACCCACCCAGTATTTTTTCTAAGGAATCGAAGAATATTCACGCCAAATTTGGTGCGGATACGTTGAACGGTATAGAACCCTTTGGGTTCTTAACCCTTTGACTACTGTTGGTGCCTATAGGCGCTTGACCAAGCCGTTCACCGCGTACTGTCGACGCTCATGGGCGTTAAGTAGAATAGCTTACTATGTAGTGCTGTTACTCGATCGCACGCAGCGTTCGCTTCGTCACCAAGTAGTCCGTAGTCAAAGGGTTAAGTTAATAGGGGGTGGGCTGTAGGAGTGGTTGGGGGATGGAGCCCCCCCCTTTTTTTTTTCTAGGGTGTTGAAGACATACAAGATTTGACTTTTATATATGTAGAGATATATCGAATATTAAGAATAATTTTTCATTACCTACAGAGATTGTCTCTGTAAACGCGGTATCCAGAAGGAATTCTTTGTATAAAAATAAATCGAAAGTACAGATTAAAGGTCTTTGGTACGTTGCTGCGTTTCTGAGAAAATCAACTTTGAATATTAACGAGAACATGCGCACTTAATTAACAATAAGTTGATTTTCCGTACTGTATTCAGTATTCGTATAATATTATCTCTAAAATAGAAATGCTTTTAATTATTTTTAGCATAAATAATCGCTCTAATATGATCGCATAAATAAAAATCATATGAGATGATATTTGGCAGTATGTCTGGATAGGCGGAGAAATTAAGAAGACTTTCAAAATTTCAAGGTCATTACTATTTTTTAAATGGAACGACATATTTCTGTTACTACAGTATTGTAGTTACAAAAAAAAGAAAAATTCTACCATATCAGTTATGTTTACCCTTACACAGTTCTGAAGAGTTATTTTTAAAAAATCATACTGTGATGTAAAAAATGAACTATGCATTTACCTTACGCCAGTCGACTTTTAATTAACAACAAAATATCGCTGGCATAGTGATTTACGCAGAAATAACTGACAATCAATATTCATACATTTAGTATTTTTTTAATTTGTAGAAATAAAATATTAAGAGATCGGTTGGAAGTAATGACCCTTAATATCTACACATTTTTGTTATCGCTTTGATAGAGAAAATACTATAAGTGGATGAATATTTGTTGCTAGTTATTTCTACCCAAAAGACTGTGACCACGATATTCTGATGTTTATTAAACACGGATGGATCAATGCAAGCGTACACTATGCTTTAGCATAAATTTAGCATAAATTCCTCCTGGAAATGTTAAATCAAGATCCTGAAAATTAACATACTTTACATGATAGGATTTGTCTCTTTTCAGGCGCAACACTATAATTGCGAAAATATGTTGTTCCACTTAAAAAGAAATCGATAAATTTGAGATTTCTATAAATCTGACTTTGAGAAAAAATCAACTACTTTCTTCTTCATAAGTTTTCTAAAGGAGCAACAAAAACAACAAAGGCATTTTAATTTCTAATCTTCAATGACTCACCGTGTATAACACGATAAATCGGATTATACTGATTTTCTTGAATGCCCTGTTTGTGTTATTATATGCATATAATTACACTGTATTATGTTTTGCTGAAATGCATTATACTTTTCCTGAACCCTTTGACTCCGTTAGGCGCCTAGAGGTGCTCGACGAAGCTGCCAAGTAGCCCACAGTCAGAGTTAATGAAAACACAAAGCTTTTGTAACTTAATCATACAACTAATGATCACCAACATATAATATCATATTATTATTTCTGTATGCGTATTGGCAAAGAAGATTAGCCCAAAGATACAAAAAATAATTCATTATGAAAATGACATACGTTAAGAGCAATTGTTTATTTGTTGATAAGGAAAAATGAATTTGGAAACAAAGCAACATTTTGCCATTTTTTTTTACAAAATGTGTCAAGAACATTCATTTTTCATAAAACTATGAAACGGAGCTTGTTAATTACACCACGTATTATTTTAAAAATCTCTATTGTCTCAGAGCGTAAGAAAATTGTCTCAAGACGTATGTATATTATAATTCAGTGCAATAGTGGCATGTTAAGCAACACGTTAAAATAAAGTCGGTTACCACTAAAAAATATTGTTTCATCTTTTACGACCGGTTAATATAACATTTAATCTTTTATCTCTGAATTAATATAACACTCATACTTTTGTAAAAAGCTTTACTCAAAAGTCTACTTTTTTAGGAAGGAAAAATAACGACTCAAGGAATCAAATTTACAAGTACAGCTCTAAAAAAATATGTATTTATTTACTTTTACACGTTTTGCAAAATAAGGCTTGTAACTAGTTCATGCAAGACATCCTGCATTTTCAAGTGCTTCTCAAAAAGAGTAAATTAACCACAAGATGTATGATCTTTTCAATTATTTTCAATTACAACTAATCGTGAGTTTTTGCAGAGATTTTTAACTTTTAATTAAATTGTCAGCGCTATATCTACATTCTGGCATGTACTTGAAAACATGTTTACTATTTCTCTAACGAGAAACACCCAAGTCCATTTCTCTGTTCAAGAAAACTTTACGGAACTGACGCCGCAAAGTCCACATAGTTCTGCGGGATAAAATGTTTTAACTGTGTCTAAACAGATCAACTTTTTTATACCAATGGAACGGAATAAAAGCTCTTTCGTACTTTTAAACATGTATAATGGAAAAAGAAAACAAAGAAATATCTTATGGCTTTTTGCCTGCTGACCGCATTATTTTGGGAATTCTTCATCCATAGTCGAATATACACAGGTAAAAATAAAAGTACGTGATACTTCTGAATAAAAATACGGAGAAAAGTACGTAAACTTCTGAATAATGTAAACTTTATCAAAAGAATAACAAATTAATATTATATTAACCCAAAGTAACGAACACTATCATTATTTTAATAATGCCTACCTACTTGGAGGGCTTTAAAATATGATAGCAATATACAGATATGTTGGAACACCCTAAACCTTAAACTATATATCACGTACTCCTCACTTCGATTATGGTTCAAATTTTTATAAGCTTGTTTTAAACATTTACTTTCTACGTATTGATAACTGGAATCATGTCACTGATAAAGAAACAAGGCCTCTTTTTAAATAGCTTAATTATTAAACGCTACTCTTTAAAATTATTTCTTAGTTGTCTGCGTTCATTTCATTATCAGAGCTGTTTGTAAGAAACATTGTTAATTTTTAACTACGTTCCCTCTTCCCGAAATGATTTTACGGTGTAATTAAACGTGTTCACTTAAATTACACATACTAAACATATATAATTCTGAACGCATTGAAAGTCTAAAGGTGCAAATCCGCAATAAGATATTTCATGAGTTTTCCTCTCATGAGACAAAAATCTTTACATATACATATGTATATACACAGTTACTTACAAAATTGAGCGTTCACACAATACAGAAATGTTATTTGTTCAATAAACAAAAGACAAAAAGTTTTTTCATTAATCAAATTTGTCGTAGGATACAATATGCATTTTTAATAAATAATGAAGCATTTGATAGGAATTTAAACAATATATTCATTTCACTTTATTAATAAAATAAGGAGCTATGTACATTTCGGCATCACAAAATTGAGCGTACATACAACAAAATTATATAAAACTAGGCATAGACTCGACTAGCTTTTTGGTAGTGGGACTTGAGATGTTTTCCCATATTTCTTTAATTTTAGATTTTGCATCCGTTTTGTTTGTAATTTGAAAATTGCTTAATTTCGTTTTCACTTCTTTCCACAAATGCTCAATCGAATTTAAGTCTAGCGACTGTGGTGGTGTATGTAATAATTTTGGGGTATTATACAATAACCATTCCTTGACAACGTGCGCCGTATGCTTCGGGTCGTTATCATGCTGAAAGTAATATACGGCGGGCATTCCTAATTTTTCAGCCGAAGGCTTTAAATTTGTCTGTAAAATATTCAGATATTTCTTCATGTCCATTGTCGTTTCAATAAATTCGAAATTGCCAACACCATTGGCTGCCATACAGCCCCAGAACATTACGGAGCCTCCTCCATGCTTCACCGTGGGGATTACATTATTTTTACCAAACTCAGTAGTCGGTTTTCTCCACACGATGCCTTTCCCATCCGAATTAAATAAATTAACTTTAACTTTGTCGGAAAATATTACACTGTTCCAGAAGTGTGGATCATAATTTACATATTCTTTCGCGAAATTTAAACGCTTCAATCTGTTTACTTTAGAACTTTAGGGTTTCTTTCGCGTTACCCTACCATTATAACCCTTGTTATGTAACACTTGGCGAACAATTTCTGTCGGTATAACTTGCTTAATCCTTGACGAAATTTCAGCTGTTAATTTCGGGACAATTGTCCTAGAATTAATTTTAACTTGTCTGAAGTTTTTTCCTTCCTCGTTCTGCTTTATTCAACAATGAACCCGTGTACTTATAATTATTTACTATTTTTTGTACAGTAGAATGGGGCCTACTTATTATTTTTCCAGTTTCTCTTAAAGATTTACCTTGGCAGTGCAACTTTATGACTAACTTTCTTATAGAAATATTAGTCCCTGTTCTTTTCGAAGCCATGATGTAAATTGTTACCAATAAACAGTGTAAAATGACAGAAAGCAAGGTTTACATTATTGAAAGAATTCCAAAGAGTAATATCGTAAAATGTGTGTTTAAAAAACATAATTTTCAGGCAACTAACTATCTGTACGCTCAATTTTGTGACGCCGAAATGTACATATCTTCTTATTTTTGTTAATAAAGTGACATAAATGTATTCCTTACATTTTTATTAAATGCGTTATTATTTGCTAGAAATGCATATTGTACCGTGTGACAAATTTGATTAATGAAAAAATCGTTTATTTTTCGTTTATTGAACAAATAAGATTTCGGTATTGTGTGTACGCTCAATTTTGTGAGTAACTGTATTTACATTCAGTTGTTGCTGAGATTTTTGTCTCATGGGAGGAAAATTTCAAGAAATATCTCATTGAGAATCTCCACCTTAACCTCTTAGCTGTGAATGACGAGTATACTCGTCATGCGAGAAAAGTAATTACCATTTGTTATTTAAATATAAATAAACTTAAACAATCAAATTATTGATTTTTCAAAAGAAAACAAGTGCCATTTCCTTATAATTTAATTCAATTTTACAGTAGCTGTACATACTCTGTGTTTGACAACGTAGATACATACACACTTTTAAAAAGCGGCACCACAGCTAAGAGGTTAAGGAAACTATTCGTACAAAAGTAGTTTGGTTTGGAATCTACTTCGATACACTTTTACTATGTTCGCCTTATATTGCATTCCATTGTATGTATGTATTTTAAAACAAATACAATGAACCAAATAACATGCATTTCTGATTAGACCATGACGAGACAATTGCAAAAGTAGCTACTATTTTTTTGCAAGAACTAATTTTGAATCATTATTTACAAGTAGTACGATTTTTAGTAAAACGTAATCGTATTACACTACATAAGAAGAATCTTGAAAATAAAATTTGAAAGAGAATCAAACTTGTTTTTTGTTTTGTTACATATTACTACATTTATTTTACTTCTTTACATTAAAATTTGTTAGACTAATTACAGATAATTATGTAGGAATCCGCTACGCGTGTTTTGAATGTGTGTGAGATACCCGAGCGTACATGTATGTGTAGTATGTGCGAGGCGCGAACAGTTGAAAAACGATGGTGTGATCGTGGAACGAGTGCGAGAGGACAGTGTGATGTAATACTGTGAGCGAATAGGATGTTTGATCGTTGTACAGTTATGTGTTTGAGTCATTTTGTTATTCATAAATTCATTAATTATTAAATGGTTTTCTTGGTGTAGTCGCTTGCTTTGAACAGCCTAACCAGTTGCATCGGTCTCACAAAGTATTTCCCTACAATTGTAACAAATTTTATTGTATTTTATTTTCCTTTTTAATTTTAATAATCCTGATACAATAATTTGCCTCCTCAATATGCACAGTATTTAAAAGTATTATTTGAAGTAGTTCAAATATTATGTTAAATAGTAGATGCTTGAGTAAATACTAATAAAACTGTATTTCAGATATTACATAAAAATGTATTAAGCACTGTAGTAAATTTGAGAAATTTAGTCCGGGGTCCTTCGGAAGCTACGGATAAAATGGAATTTGTAGTTCCGCCCATAGAATAAATATTATTACCTAAAAAATACGCGAATTTTACACTCAATAACTGTCTTTGGAATTGTATGATTTAAAAAAATGTAAACTTGTATGATGTTCCAAGTAATTGCATTATGTTACATGATATTAATTGTATTTAGACTGGTAAAAAGTAATATAGCAGGTAAAATCCCGCTGCAGTAATTCCCGTGATAAAAAAGGTGCGGCAGACTTAAGTAGCGTAACTTTTATTAAAGCCATTGACACTCACAAAAAGACAGTAATTAAAAACACAACAATAAGTTAAGGGGGTAGACTACCTTGGAGGCCTAAGGAAATAGGTAAATTAAATCTTTGCAGATAATTATTAAGTAAAATATCGGAATTTTTGTAGGGAATGTTAGGCAGCATTTCAACTTTATTTTCATACATATTTATTATTTAAAATTATAAAATTGCCGAGTTATACAACACTGTTTACGGCCATGCTGTTCATAATTAGCGATACAGAGAAAGCGCAGAAATTCAACTAATCACGCTAAGGCTCATATTTTATTTCACCTCTCCCGCATTTCAGCGTCGCACGATCTGAAATACCAACATCGCTGAAAACCAGTGACATGTAGCGCACTCTACGTTTAAGCACAGACGCAGACGAGATATATAAATAGACCAATCATGCAATGTATTTTTTCGGCCCGAATTCCTGGGGCACTAGTGCCCCATTACCATTTCCGTGTCACTCGCAACGTTACCAACAGAATGCAGAAACAGATTGTTGCGCTTACTGTGGTAAAAATTATAAATTCCTTGGCAGGTCACACGAACGACACGCTCTTTAAAATAATATAACCTGGAAATCACTGACAATCTATTCATACATATGTGTGCTTTTTTTATGCGTGCGATGGCGAAATAAACTATTATATCGCATGGAGAGTTTTAGACTGCTCATATTTATGCAAAATCATATTTTTATCAAATTCTTCGTTTTTACATTTCGTACATTTCTGAATACTCAACATACTGTGCACGTTTGTGTATGTTTGTACGTATCATAAACGCATAAACAATTTCTAAGAAAATGTTTGTAGGTGCGTGCTAGGCTATACTTCTAATATATTTGTACATACTTGCGTTTCTTTTAAATTTTAACCTTTTCAGGGTTTTCCAAATTGACTTTTATTTTACTTTTCATTTTACTTTTACCTTTTATATTTTCTTAAACAGATCATAATAGTTGAATCTCATCGTCAGACGTAACTACTAAACTTTAAAAAGGTTAAAGTTGAGACTGTATGTATGTATGTATACATACATATCTTTATGTAAATATAATTGCATATGAATACGTATATTTATTTTGAATACATGCAAGGTTAGAATTTTTGCATGGGGTTGTGGGATAATATAAGGATGCTGTTGGGTGTTTGCTCTTTAGTAAACCAATGTTCTTATTTATACAATTAGCGTATGGATTATAACTGTAGAAACATTGAGTATATTCCGGGATTGTTAAGTCCTTCTTTCATGCCTTCACGTGGCCAATCTTGTTAACATTACCCAATATATTGGTATACTATTTACCGCACAGTCAAGAGCGTTGTCAGGGTAGCTGGTGTGTGTCTGACTGTGGAGTCGTTACAAACTTTTTTGACGCAGGTTCGATCCCCGCCCAAACATATAAATTTTTATTTTTTTATGTTACAAAAAAATAATGTATACTCCTAACCGTAATTAAGAGGATATATAACTAGAGAAATGATTCAACGAAGAGTGCTTCAAAATTATTTTTGTGAATATTTTAGTATAAAGTATGCTTAACATATATTTAAAATGTTTTTATATAAATATTATTTTCATTTTATGTAGTTAGAAATGCAAAAAAACATAATTGATGTATTAAAAAGAAATAATTAATGTACTAAAAAGAAATAAGTCCGGGCGGGAATCGAACCTGTGTCAAAAAGTTCGTCCCCACTTTCACTGGCGGACACACATCCGCTGTACTAAACGCACTTTTGAAATTGTATTAAATAGTTTAGAAAACAACGCACGCGGCACAGTTTCAACGGATCGAGTCAATTTTATTTCTTTAACAATAAGTTATATACTGTTTTTCTGAAGATAGCAATGTTTAATATCGCATAATATATCCACAGAATAAAGAAAGTATAAAAATTCAAAGAAAAAGGTACTTTTTCGTGCGAAATACCTGGAAAAAATCGGTTTTTAATTTTTTCAGCTACGACGCACCTTACCGAAAAATCTGAAAAAATTTGAGGATCATAGCTATGATAAGATGTCCTTACCAAAAAAATATAAATGTGCTGTCTTTGAAACTGCAATAAGAAATCAGCATTTTTTGCATTTTTTTAATGTTTTTAATTTTTTACAACTAGAATCTGCAACGAAAAAATCGGAAAAAATTCCCTAATATATGCCACCATATCCGGAATATGCTACATTTTTTTCAGAATTTTCGCATGCGACTAAATAGGGAAAATAGTGCAAAACCGGATATTCCGAATTTTCCCTGTTACTACCTCCCGGTCGAGATAGAGGCTTGAAAATTTGTGTAAAATGGTTTCTTTTGGTAAACTGGTCAATCGCAAATCAAATTTAGTTTAAGGGCACATTTGCCCCCTTATCCGGTTATACCCTTTCTGGCTGCACTCAATTTAATACATAATCAACTTTGTCCGCCGCGAGCCTGCATGGCGTCGCCGCAGCTTTGCTCGCTCGTCTATTTCTTTATATGTGTGCGTCTGTATTTAATGTTCACACATCCATACTAATAAAGCACCCGACAAGCTCGCGCGCCACAAATAGTCGCTGCGAGTCGACAATTACCTATCAAACGTCTCCCCTCTCTTCAGGCTCACACGCATTTACACATGAGTGCTGCTTGGCTCTTACTAACACTTCTTTAATGAATACTTTAACAAGTGGCCGTCGTTGATGAGTAGAGGACGCTAAAATCAGTGTCGGAATTTCTAAGTCGGTATGGCAGTCACGTTGGGCCACGAAAGTCTATAAGGTGATTGGTCTATTCTTATATCTCGTCTGTGTCTATAGCCCCAGGAATTCGGGCCGAAAAAATATATTGCATGATTGGTTTATTCTTATATCTCGTCTGTGGTGACACCCACTTTAAAATGATAAAAATCTGTGAAATAATTGACAATCTACATATGTATGTAGTCTCTTGTATATGCAGTCTCTTTTTCAATTTAATTTTACTTTCAGTGTTAGGCTTAGTTTTAGCTTTTTAGATTTTTTCGTTTGTAGTATTTTTCTGTGCGTGAGTAAAGTAATCTCGCATTCGTGGGTAAAGTAATCGCAATGCGTACGTGTGTGATTAAGCGGACACTCGCGAACGGGACAATCGCTTGGCGTGTGTTTTCAGGTGCAAAGTATTGTGCATGCTTTGAACATTTCTTTGTGGACACTCGTGAACGGAACAATCATAGTGCGTGTAATTCTCATGGCACCTGCGAATGAAATAATCGCGATGCGTGTGTGTGATGAAATGGACAATCGTGGTGCGTGTACACATGAACACTTGCAAATACAATAATCGCGGTGCGTGTGTAAGCGCGTGTGGGTGATTTTTTTGGACAAAATTGTCAATTAGAATTTGCATTCACCCTCTCTACCTGAGAATCTCGTGAAGCGGGTTTTGATATGCCCTTGTGGATTTTTTCAAGTAGGCAGGTTTAATGCCGTCAACGAAAGGTGTGTGCTTCTTCCTAAATTGTTGAAAGAATGTTGAGTCTTATCGCATCGTATGGTAGGTCATAGTTTCTGTTACGTCGGTAAGCGAGCACTGTGTACGGGAAACTGGGCGCGCGATGACAGACACTGCGCGTGTATGGAGTGCTGCCGCTGGACAGGCGTTTCTAGACCGTTTTTTACACATCGATAACTAAAAAATGAAGCCTCGGACGCAATTTTGTTATTCTTAATTTTTGTTTTATTATGGCTTGTAAAATCACCCCTTAAAATGTTTGACAGGGGTGGTGAAACATCCTATATTACGTCGCCCGCATACGAAGTGTTAGGAACAGCCAGAATCATCACTATTGGAGTATCTACGAGCGGCAGTAAATTATGAGAGACACGTCACGGATATTTACCCTGCATCTGACTATGAAATTAAAGCACATTGGAAATAAAGTAGCTGTAAGAATTATTGGAATTTTAACATCATTTTTAAAGAGAACAGTTGAGTTGCGACCCATGGTTTCTTTCACACTTTTTGTTCTCATGCCGAGTAGAATACGCTACCATTAAAAACAAATTTGACCTTGAATTTCAAGGTCAAGGTCAATTTTGCGGCAACTTTTTTTAACAAATGTCCACCGATTCAAATCTGTAGAATCGCGCTATGATGGTCGTGACATACAAATTTCACGCACCCTGTACACCTTTTTGTTCATTCTATATACTTACAAAATTTCATGTTAATATGCCTTTCTTCCTAATACAATATAATTATTCGCGTCAATACTTGAAAGGATAACATCCTGCTCAAAACTTCGAAACCACGTATAATATAGCTTTGGCGAATCAACGTATATAACAAACCTTTAGTGAAATGTTTATAATGTTAATATGTTAAGTATATAATAACTCTTAGAAAAGATATTGTAGAAACTACGCTTCATATGGAATAATTTAAAGAAATAGGGTAAATATTCACAAAAAGGGAGCCACCTTCGTTTTCGATGATTTTTTAATATGTTGTCAAGGTCATCACCCTGATTGTGAGTAGTGTTGTGAAGGTTTTAGTTGGCAGTCGCCGTTTATTAAAAAATTATTAACCAAAAAGGCTTACACAAAAGTACCCAACAAAAACTCTTTTTTTTTTACGTGGAGAAAACCTTCAAAAGGCACCCCGGACCCTGGGGGGTAGTGTGGGATACTTACCCACTAAAACCTCCACGGTGACCGAACCTCTGGCGTGTAAGGGAGGGCTCCGGGAACCCCATAAGGACACGACTCGGAGCCCTCCCAACGCCGAGGCGCAAAATGCGCCCCACCCTCGGGGGTTCAGACGGACCCCCCTTCATACCTCCAGGCGGCGTTCCAGCGGTCACACTGCAACGCCGCCTCCACATCGGGATCGCTCACGCCGGCGGACGGTCCTCCACCCTCTTCCGCCTGCGATCCCCTGCGATCGTGACGTGGAAACACAATGTTCCGCGCCACGATCGCTCTGCCATTGGCCGCAGCCAACCGGCCGGCTTCGCTTGGGGGGGAATAAAACTCTCCGCCCGAGCGCCGCCGTCTCACCTACACATGGGGAGGCTGGCGACGGGGCCTTACAACGCCCCGCCTGCCCCTCCCCGTCCCCGGCGGGCGGGGTCGGAAGCACGTTCCCGATCCCGCTCCGCGGCCTCCTTCTGCTGCATCACTTGCTCGCAAGAAGAAGGCCATCGCGTTCCACGTGCTGATGCTGCCGACCATCTTTCTCGCGATGGTCGGCAGCGACAGTTCCCCCCCGATTTCATTCACGAGGACACGGCGCTCCTCGGCCCAAGACGGGCACACCTCGAGGGTGTGTTGCGCCGTGTCCTCACTTTCCGCCTCGCAGTGGCGACACCGCGCGGTGGCCTCCCTCCCGATTCGACGCAGGAATTCACCGAAGCAACCATGCCCGGTGAAAACCTGCGTCAATCGGTAGGTGAGCCTGCCCGCCGCTCTGCATCTCCACTCCGGGAGCACCGGCAGAACGGCCTCGACGGCTCTCCGAGCGGCATTGGCTGGCTCTGATAGCCAGCTCTGCCACTCGCTCAGGGAGAGCCGTCTCGCCCGGTCGTTGATAGCCGCGACCGTCCGCTGATCGGACGCCACCACCCGAGGTCATGGAGCTCGCGGAGACGTTTATACGTCTCCGTGCTCTCCACCGCGATTACCTCGAAGGGTAGCACCCCCGACAGCGCGCTCGCCGCCGCGCAGGGGGCAGTGCGGTATCCGCGGACGACTCTGATGGGCAGCTTGCGATGTACGCGGCGCAGCAACATTCTGCTGCGCTTGCTCGCCATCAGGTCGTCCGCCTAAACCGGGGCCCCGTAAAGGGCCATCATCCGCACCACTCCCATGAATAAGCGGCGAACCTTCTCCTCCGGTCCCGCGAGGTTGGGGAGCAGACGGCCTAACATGGCTGCCGCTACCTCAACACGGGGGCCAGGCGGTCGAAATTCCGGCCAAAGGACCAGGCGCGGTCCAGCGTGAGGCCGACATACTTCATCTCGGTCCCCACCTGGACGCAGGCGCCACCTACCCGAATGAGCGACTGGGCCGGCCTGCCACGTCGACGGGGGCCATAAAACCATATGGCCTCCGTCTTTTGTCGGGCCACCTTCAGCCCCAGCCGCTCAATCGCCGCCACCACGCGGGCCACACCGGCCTCTGCGAGGCGGGCGGTCCTCCCCCAATCCTCCCCCTCGGCCAGCACCAACGTGTCGTCTGCGTAACACGTGGTGCTGACCCCTCGGGGGATCGGCACGCGGAGGACCGCATCGTATGCGAGGTTCCACAGGATCGGTCCTAGCACCGATCCCTGTGGAACCCCGCAATACACCCTTCTCCCCCGGCTTATCCCATATTGGGCCGTCCAATCCACAAACCTATCGCTGAGGTAGGCTCCGATCACGCGCCGCAGGTAGGAAGGCACTCGATGATGTTCGAGCGCCTCGCCTATCCTGTCCCAGGGCAAGGAGTTAAAGGCGTTGACGATATCAAGACTTCCCACCAACGCCACCCTGCCCCGGGACACGGCCGCGTCCGAGAGGGACCTCATACGACCGATCGCATCGATCGTGGAGCGTCCCACCCGGAAGCCGAACTGGCATTCGTCCAGATCGGGGCTCACCCCAGCCAGGTGACCGGCGAGGCGGCGAGCTATTACCCTCTCGAAAAGCTTCGCCACCTCGTCCAGCAGGCAGATTGGCCTATAAGCCGACGGGGAGTCCGCCGGCCTTCCCGGCTTGCGGAGGAGGACCAGCCTCCCCCGCTTCCACTCCGGGGGGATCTGACCAGACTCGAGGCAGCCATCGAAAAGCCACCTGAGTCTGGTCCCCAGCACGTCCGCGGCCAAGACCCACACTCGGCCCGGGATCCCGTCGGGACCCGGTGCGGTATTCTTCGCACCGAGCCTCCTGACGGCCCAGGCCAGCTCCTCGGCAGTGACCCTCAACTCGGCGGACCAGATGTTCGGGTCCGCCGGAGCCTGCGGGGGACGTCGGACCTCTTCCGTAACAGGGAAGAGGGTGTCGACGACCTCCCTCAGCAGTTGAGGGCGCATGCTCTCCGTGACCGGGGGAGCCCATGGCTTGAGCTTGCCCACGGGGCACGGGCGCCCCCATGGGTCCCGGTCAAGGGTGGCGAGGAGCTCTCCGCACGCCTGAGTCTTGGCCTTACCGATGGCGAACCACAGGGCACCGAGTGCTTCGCGGTATATCCCCTGCAGCTCGGCCGTTCTCGCGGCGTCGCGTTGCCTCCTGCGGCGTGAGCGGGTGTAGAAGCGGCGCGCGCGGATGCAGGCTGAGCGAAGCTCTGCAATCTCGTGCGACCACCAATATACCGCCCGCCGAGGCACGGTACTGGCCCGGGGCATAGCGACGTCGCAAGCCGACGTCATCGCCCTCCGGAGCCAGTCCGCTTCCTCCGCGACGCCTCTCCAAGCCGGTGCTTCCGGCCAGGAGATGGCGAGGACAGCCGCCATCAAGACGTCCTGGTCCAGGCGCCGTAGCGCCCATCGCGGCGGCGGGCTACCGTCTCGTCTGCGAGGTCCGGCGCAAGGGGGGGCGGCGGATATATCCACAATGATGTGGAGGTGGTCCGATAGGGTTTCCACCCCCTCCGCCACCCTCCAGCCGGAAACACGGCGCGCAGCGGTTGCCGTGGCCCAGGTGAGGTCCGAAATGGACCCCCCCTGCCACCGCACGCACGTGTTCACGGAACCCTGGTTCAATAGCCAGAGTCCCTGCCCCGCAGACCATTCCGCCAACGTCTCGCCCCTCACATCTGTCCTGGGGTTCCCCCACGCCATGGACTTGGCGTTGAGGTCCCCCAGGACGAGTACAGGACGGGGTGAACACCGGGTGATACATCTCCCGACCCCGTCCAGAAACTCCTCGAACGCGTCGAGGCCGACGTTGGGCGAGACGTAGCAGCCCACCACCGCGAGATCCCCCCATCTTACTGCCGCGAATCCTCTTCCGCTCTCTAGTGGTTACAACGGCGGAGAACCCCCCCCCCACGCGATCGCCACGGTTCCGCACTCGTCCCCCACCCAACCAGGATGATCTGGGACGACGTACGGTTCCGCGACGGCCGCCAGCTCAACCTCCCACTCCGCCATTGTTTGGAGTAACAGGTCCTGTGCCCTGGCGGAGTGTTTGAGGTTTGTTTGGAGGAGGCGTGGCGACGCGAATTTTAGGCCGTCGCCACGGCCTCCGCCCGGCCACCCTCTCGTTGGGCCGGCGAACTCGCCGACCCGCTTCCCTGTCCCGCGGCTGGGGGCACCTGTGCCCCCTTACCCTTACGTCCTTTCCGGGAGGGTGGCGCGCATCCTTTCCCGCCAAGCCTGTGCTCGACCGGCCTCCCCATGTCCGTGCACAACGGACATTTTGGGGCGGCCGAGCACTGGCTGGCACGGTGCGCGGAGTCTCCGCAGACGTAGCATCGGTTGCTACGATCTACGGCGCTCGTGCACCGCTGCCTTACGTGCCCGGTTTCCAGGCAGCGGTAGCACTGGAGTTGGCGGGCCTCCAGAGCCTCAACACGGGCCAAGGACCAGCCCACTCTCACCCTCCCGGACGCTACAACCTTGCGGACGGCCGTAAGGGGGCATTGCACCCATATGGTGCCGAGGCCGGAGGGCGAGGATCGGATCTGCCCAGTCCTCACTTCCTCCGCCCCGCAGCCCCCAGCCGCCGCCACCGCGGACACCACGACAGCCGGAGTGACCGAGTCATCCAATCCCCTAAGGCGCATATCGGCGCGCTTAGTGGGGACGGCGACTCGGACCTCCGACTGGGCGCACACAGCCGAGAGTCGGCCCGCCAAAGCTTGGGCCTTTTCTCGGCTCTCCTGCCCGGACACCTCCAATATGAGGCCACCCGTCACGGCCCTCTTCAGCCTTACGGCATCTATGCCGAGATCCGGCAGCTGAACCTTCTCCTTGGCAGCTGTCATGACCTCGGCATAGGTCTTTTGGACCCCTCCGGCAGCGTCAGGGTCACGGCCGCGGACCTTGGCGAGCGTTCCGGCCCCTTCTTGGCCGCCCTCTTGTTGCTCTGCTGCTGACGCGGCGGGGCAGACGCAGTGGCGGCTGGCTGGGCAGCAGCCGCCGCAGTCTTATTCGCGGCCCTCTGGGCCTTCCTGCCCACCACCTTGGCCCACGTTGCCTCGCCGGTGGCGGAGGCTGGCGCAGGCCGGGACGGGGTCCTGCTGCTTGACGCCTCTCGCTGTGGCGCCTGTGCAGGAGGGGCGACAGCGCGGGCCGTTCCCCCCGGTGCCGTCCTGCTGATTTTCCCCCTGATTTCAGGGGGGGCCCTTTTCGTCGGGACGCCCGTGCTCGGTGAAGGGCCGCTGGGCCGCACCGGGAGGATCTCCCTCCTGAAGACGGCCAGCTTGGCCTCCACGAGCGCCCCGATACGCTCGATAAGAGCGTCCTCGTGCCGCCTGCCGCCGGCGGTCGCTCCAGGGTCTCCTGTCGTACCTGTCGCCGGCGGCAACAGTCGCACTGTTGCTCCGCTCCTCCGTGCCCGCGGGTCCGCTGTCGCCCTAACCGCAGGCGACGGTTCTCCACCACCCGCCGCCGGTGGAGAAGGGCTTCTGGCGGGGGGCTGCCTGCGCAATAGCGGGCTATTGGCGAGCTCAAGGCTGAGGTCCGGCGTCCTCTCCGCCATTTCCGCCGCGGCAGACACAGACGCCTGCGCGGAAGCCTTGAGGACCTTTATATATGTCCCCTTTATATTTTTAACCATCAGGTCTTCGACCTTTCGCTCCAGGGTCGTCGTAGGTAGAGCCTTCATAAACTCCGACGCCCTGTCCCGGATTATCTCCCCCTTTCGGAAGAATTCCGGGGGGATGAGCTTATTTAGCTCCTCTGTTTCGTCGGCCTCGGAGTCCAAAGGAGTAGCCAGCTTCTTGCTGGCGACCTGCTCGTCGCCCTCCTCTGAGGCCGGCTGCGGAGTCCGCTTTCTTTTGCGTTTGCCGCGTTTTGAGGCGGTGGAGCGAGTACCGGAGACCTCCGACTCCGTGTCTCTCCAACGCGACGCCTGCGAGTAGCTGGCTGTCTCGTCCAGGCAGCTAACGCTGGACTGGACGGATCGGGCTGGCGAGACCACCCGACTACTCGCTGCAGAGCTCCGCGTGACTCTGCCGGCCGGCTCAGCAAACGCGCCGGACGTCGATGGCGTGGGCGCCCTTTCGACATCGTGCGCAGCGACCGCCTCGTCTTCGGTGCCCACCACCGACTCGAAAGAGCCGGTGAGGTCACCCGCCTCCTCTTCTTTCCCCCCCTTCCCGAAAGTTTTTATGTTTTTAGAATACATTTTGGCAGATATATAAAGTAGATTACGCGCTTCGGGCATCATGCCACCCCTACCGCGGTAGGGGATCTGTCCACGCTTAGTAATGTTCCTATTTATGGGTACCGAAACCGAGAAGCGGTTTGTCAGGTGGTCAACCCGATCGGTACCAAGAATCGATGAATAAAGTTACGGGGTAGGCCCGCTCCATAATGATGCTAAAGGTTTAACGTCACCCCTATCGAATGAGCGACACCCGGTTCGTCCGGATGCCTGACTCACACGTCGGGCTAGACGCGCCGGGGTACCCCCCCCCCCCCCCCCCCCGACAGGGTTATGAGGAAATACTGACCAGGTAATCATCCATTCCCCCGCCCAAACGCTGCGACTTCAACCCCTGCAGGGACTCCAGTCAGCCGATCCGCTTCCGTCTTCGCCAGTCGCGACGGGTCAGGCCGTCTTCGCCTCACAGCCTTTCGGCCGCGAAGGTCGCGTCTCCACCGCGACGAGGGGGGACTAATGCCCCGCCTGTCACGAGGGAGGCGCGCCCTCCGTGTAGGACTTACGCACCGGCGTCTTTCCCGCCATGACCGACTCCGGTTGGGGGGCTACTACTCCACCCCGTAGTTAGTCTGCCGGGAATATCCATCGCAGGTTGACCGTGGCCCATTCACACACACATACATTCACACAATCGCCGCCCCCCGTTAGTACAGAGTCTCCGGTACAGTTTGGCACGTCACCTTTTCAGGTGGCCATGCGAAACCGACATCAGAGTCTCCGCCCAGCAAGCACCACGTGGAGGTGGGGGTACGACTTGAGCGACCATTTCAGGCCGCCCCAGTGCGTCCACCATCGACCAGGGGAGTGAGGTCGAAGGGCTTGCGCCCCCTGCTCTCATCCTCGGGCAGATAGCTTACGCGCCTGCCATCCAACAAAAAAAAAAAAAACCCAAACCAACTCACCCTTTTTGTGAATATTTACCTAGGTTTGTTTTAAAGACTTATTTCATTCATCACTCGTTTAGCTTATGTACGAATGGTTGATGAATAACGAAACACAAATTAGTGGAAATGGAGTTACTGTGGAAATCGATGAAGCGAAATTTGGGCGTCGAAAGTATAATCGTGGACGACTTATCACGGGTCAATGGATTCTCGGTGTTATAGAACGAGATAGAAAAAAGATCTTTACAATACCAATTGCATCCCGCAGTGCAGTTGTCTTACTGTCCATTGTTTCAAGAAAGATTGTTTCTGGGACAATAATCCATAGCGATTGATGAAAAGCATATGAACAAATTGATAAAAATATGTATAAACATCGTATAGTAAATGATTCGCAAAATTTCGTCGATTCAGTTACGGGCGTCCACACACAGAACACTGAAAGATTTTACAGAGATATTCGCGGAAATATTTCTACATATGGTCGGAGAGAATATCATTTTAACCATTATTTGGTGTAATTTATATTTAAAAAAACTTTCGATTTGACGAACGATTAGATGTTTTCTTCCAAATAATGGCAGTTACATATCCCATAACAGAAAATGTAAATTGAATAAACAAATTCAAGAAAATGTCTTGTGAAATTATTTTGTATTTTGATATAGTACTATTAATAAATAAAAGCGTGGGCGGGGCTATACCCCCTCCCCGAGAAAAATCCAACCTGACCTACCCCAAATCTAATTTTAATTTATTCAGAAATGAGTTTGGGATAGGTCTGGATAGGTTTGGGTTACCTAAAAAGAAAGGTCTCGGTTATTCACAGTCTATTGAATGTAAATAGTGCCCAGAAAATTATGTACTTTTGTCTAAACATTTTTTTGTTAGTAACTTTTTAATAAACTGCAACCGCCAACTAAAACCTTCACTACATTACTCAGGAATATGACCTTGACAACATATTAAAAAATCATCGAGATCGGAAGTGGCTCCCTTTTTGTGAATATTCACCAGAAATAGAAAAAACGGTAGAATAGAAAAGGAAAGAAAGTGATTAGAGAGAGAGGGTAAAACTGACGTTTAGGGGAGGCAGCCCCGATGACCTTGATCTTGACATATGTTATCAAAGTTATTCTCCTAAGTAACTTTCAGAAAGTTTTAGCCGTCGCTCGTTTTTTATTAAAAAGTTATTAACAAAAAAAGTTTGCAAAATGTAGCAGTTATTTTGAGTATTGAAAGGCATAAACGACTAATACGTATGTGGAAATACTACATGTATGAACGAAGAAAAGTCATTTGAAGCAGGAAATCGTTAATGGACATAAGATTATCCTATAAGAAATAGTTGACGAGTATGCGAAATGAGAATTTTAATCAGTATTTAAACGATCTAATGGGTACATAGTACTCATTATTTCATAGGAAGCCACAATGCGTCTTGGTGTTTTTGCTAACACGGCATCGAAACTATGAAAAATCACGGGATGGGAGCCCCTCCCCCTGTACCCCCACCCCAAAAAAAATTCAACCCAACCTAACTCAGTATTGAATTATATCAGGATAGGATAGTTTGATTTATTTCAAGGACAGAGTAAGTTAGGGGGGGTCCGCCCTTCCCTCTGCACCCCTACCCGAAATGATCTAGCCAAACCTGACCTAATCTGTCCTTGGGATAAATCAAACTATCCTATCCTGAATTTAATTCAAGAATGAGTTAGGTTGGGTTGGATTTTTTTTTAATGGAGGTGCAGGAGGAGGGGCGGAGCCCGTGTGTTGAAGTTTTGAGCGGATTTTTCATTCATTAATGGCCAAGTGTTGCGACATGTATCAACTTTGTTGCAAAATGGATCTTCTTTCGTGTTCTATACTTAATAATTAATAACTTTGTAAACAATAACGAGCGACGGCTAAAACCTCTTGAGCGTTACTGAAGAAGGTGTCCTTGATAACATGCAGGGTGTTTCACCACCTCTGTCAAAAATTTTAAGGGGTGATTCTACAAGCCAAAATAAGACGAAAATCAAAAATAAAAAAATCGCATCCGAGGCTTCATTTTTGAGTTATCGATGTGTAAAAAACGGGCTAAAAACACCTGTCCATCGGCAGCACTCCATACACGCGCAGTGTCTGCCATCGCGCGCCAAATTCTCCGTATAGAGTGCTCGCTTACCGATGTAACAGAAACTATGACATACCATAGAATGCGATAAGACACTACATTCTTGCGACAATTTATGAAGAAGCACACACCTTTCGTTGACGGCATTGAACCTGCCTACTTGAAAAAATCCACAAGGGCATATCAAAACCCGCCTCACGGGATTCTCAAGCAGAGACGGTGAATGCAATTTCTAATTGACGATTTTGTCCAAAAAAATCACCCACACGCGCTTACACACGCACCGCGATTATTGTATTCGCAAGTGTTCATGTGTGCACGCACCACGATCGTCCATTTCATCACACACACGCATCGCGATTATTTCATTCGCAAGTGTCCATGAGAATTACACGCACTATGATTGTCCCCTCCGCGAATGTCCACAAAAAAATATTCAAAGCATGCACAAAATTTCGCACCTGAAAACACGCCAGGCGATTGTCCCGTTCGCGAGTGTCCTCTTAATCACACACATACGCACTGCGATTACTTTACCCACGAATGCGAGATTACTTTACTCTCGCACAGAAAAATACTACAAACGAAAAAAATCTAAAAAACTAAAACTAAGCCTAATACTGAAACTAAAATTAAATTGAAAAAGAGACTGCTTTCTACGCGAGAAATATTTCCTGCCGATTGCAGCTGTTCGAGAGGCCGAGGTCAACGACCGAAAGATGAGACAATGTAAGCGCATTGGCATGTAAACAGAAAAGCGTTGATATTTGCCGGCATGAATGCAGTGTTGGGCAAAATTTTATTCAGATAACAGATAATGAATAAGAGTAATAAATAAAATTTTATTCGTCACTAACGAATTAGAATTTGTTCAAATAAGAATTTATCCGAATAAGAATTTATTCGTAGAAGAATTTATTCGAATAGGAACTTATTTGTAGTAGAATTTATTCGGATAAAAATTGATTGATTTTTTCTTTTGATTTAAAACAATCAACAAATATTCGTATTATTGTTCGAATAATTTATCAGTCGTTATTCGAATAGATTATTCGAATACATTTGCACTCGGTATTCGAATAAATTACTGAGATACTTATTTGAGATAAACATTTATTCGAAATAATTCGAATAATGCCCAACTCTGCAGGAACGCACACATGTTCTACACTAACACATTTGGGTAACATTTTTAGTCTCGCGTGAAATTTAACCAACGTCTCCTCTGTAAGGAAAATTTGTCAATAGCGTGCTCATCGTTCTATCATCTCTGTAAAAAGTGATCTTTCCGACGCGTGCAACTGCGCACTTCACTGAAACACACACACCGCGATTATTTGACTTGGTTCTGTCCATATGAATTACACACACTAGAGTCTGCGGATAAATGAAATTTACGCATCTGAGGCCGTTGTCGTCGAACGATGACACGAGATCAGCTGCAGGTTCTGCGTTCAAATTACTGATCGCACGCACAACACGTTGTCGCTGTTCAACGGTGGACCGTCACGACGGAAGAAACTTCAGCATCGGTGCTAAGAATTCTAATTCTTCAGACATTTTATTTTTATACTTTTTATAACATAAACGGCACAGTATCAGACACGAACACTTCTTTCTACCTCGAAGTTTGGAAGAATACTGCATCGTTGGAAAGAAATGAAAGCGATCGGTTAACGACATTCGTCGCGGTACTACAAAGTATAAACAGTTTCGACTGTCGGAATCGAGTTACCGCTGCCTGGATCTCGAGCGTGCAAGGGATAAATAAGGACACACCGATTAATAACAAAGCATCGACACAGTTTTTAGTCTCTCGAATGGAATTTGTCCAAGGTCTCCTCAGTTTGGTGGCTATTGCGAACGAGAAAACAGCTGTAATCTGCAGGAAATATTTCTCGCGTAGAAAGCAGTCTCTTTTTCAATTTAATTTTACTTTCAGTGTTAGGCCTAGTTTTAGTTTTTTAGATTTTTTTCGTTTGTAGTATTTTTCTGTGCGAGAGTAAAGTAATCTCGCATTCGTGGGTAAAGTAATCGCAGTGCGTACGTGTGTGATTAAGTGGACACTCGCGAACGGGACAATCGCCTGGCGTGCGTTTTCAGGTGCAAAATTTTGTGCATGCTTTGAACATTTTTTTGCGAACATTCGCGGACGGGACAATCATAGTGCGTGTAATTCTCATGGACACTTGCGAATGAAATAATCGCGATGCGTGTGTGTGATGAAATGGACAATCGTGGTGCGTGTACACATAAACACTTGCGAATACAATAATCGCGGTGCGTGTGTAAGCGCGTGTGGGTGATTTTTTTGAACAAAATCGTCAATTAGAAATTGCATTCACCCTCTGTATTTGAGAATCCCGTGAGGTGGATTTTGATATGCCCTTGTGGATTTTTTCAAGTAGGCAGGTGCAATGCCATCAACGAAAGGTGTGTGCTTCTTCATCAGTTGTCGCAAGAATGTAGTGTCTTGTCGCATCGTATGGTATGTCATAGTTTCTGTTACATCGGTAAGCGAGCACTCTGTACGAGGAACTTGGCGCGCGATGGCAGGCACTGCGCGTGTATGGAGTACTGCCGTTTTTTACACATCGATAACTCAAAAATGAAGCCTCGGACGCGATTTTTTTATTCTTGATTTTCGTCTTATTTTGGCTTGTAGAATCACCCCTTAAAATTTTTGACAAGGGTGGTGAAATACCCTGTATATCAAGTTCAAGGTCATCGGGGCTGTCTCCCCTAAACGTCAGTTTTACCAGAGAGAGAGAGAGACACATAGACGCATCGCGCACGACATAATTAACCAATCACAGACCTCCGTACGCAATGACTCGACACTTGATTCGGCATTGCAGCAAAAGCGGTGTTGCGTTTTCGGACTAGCCCCACTCTGGCACCTTCCGAAATCGCGTAGCAGCGACACTCCGCTTACAATCCTGAGGTACGTGTCGGGAGCCCGTGTGGTGTTTTGAGACAGAGTTTAATTGCGTTAGCAACGTGTTGGTGAAAGTGATTAAAGGACTCAATCTTCACGTTAAACCGTAAATGCTATAACGAGTATAATTATTCAATTTTCATGGTAAACCTCAATTCAAATCATTCATTAATTTGTTAACTTCAGTTTATTAATATCTTATTAATCGTAGTATTATTGTACAGAGAATAGTCGTAGAATCGTATCGTTCATCTACCATAGTTAATGCGTGCGTGTGCGTGTTTCCTTCTCTATCCACAGGTTGATCAGATATCTAGATAGAGGGAAAATCAGATGATAGAGACGAAGTCAAACTAATTGAGACGACCAAACATAACGATATTAACTTTCATTAAGGTTTATATAAATGTAGGTAAACAATTTTCATTTTCATTCTCATACAAGCAACAATTTTCATAATTTTCATTGTTCTTGGCAATTATTCGGAATCAGGTGCACCTCACCGATTTTCATGACCTTGAAATATGTTATCAAGGTCATCATTCTGAACAACTTTTCCCTATACATGTTACCGCCGCTCAGCCTTAATTTCCGAGATATTCACAAAAAACTTCAATTAAATTTACCTACACCTAAACCTAATCTAAACTTAACGCATTGATGCTAATCATCTTTAATATAAATAAAGAAGGATAAATCAATGGGTTATAGGTTGCGTTAGGTTCGGGGGGGATTGGGGGCTGGGAACTTGCATATGGAGGACATGTATATATATCTGCTGATATTTCTAATTATTAATATGTACGTGACGAACACACAGATAAGATTTACTTAATTCATTTAAAATTTAAAGTGTACAAATCGCTACAGTATTACCAAATTGAATTGCAATGACGTTATATGAATTTTCATATATATGTAACAATTATGAAAAATTAATAGATTTCTTAATTAGCCGAAAAGTAGTTCATAGCACTACGAATTGCATTAAATGCAATAAAGATATAAAATTCGATAGAAATAATTTCATGTTTAGATATCGTAGTAGGTCTATATTATGTGAGAAACTGAAATAAAAAACGCGTAAAAAGAGCGTTATATAAAAATTCGTGCTTACAAGGACACTTGGTTTCATAACATACATCTTCCAATATAAACGACATTACGTTCGTTATATTTCAGAATTTTTATTTCGTCGCCGATATAATTTTAATAATCGAATAACTGCATTTTTCGACATACAGTAATGTCTCCCCTACTGTCCCTCAGCTGGGAATCGAATTGGGACAGTAGGAGAACACCCAGACTACATTTCCAGCTGCGCAGCTCGCCTTTGTAGTTCGCTTGAACAAAGAAAAGGACAGCGAATAAAAGAGAAGAATGGAATGAGAGTCGAGGCAACCGAGAGATTTAAAAACCGCGTACTAAATGTTATAATAAATACGACACTTAAACTTTTTTATTTTTAACTTTTTCTGTATGAAAAATTTTATAACATATTGATGAGATTGTTCTGATGAAAATGAGACCAAACATGATATTATGGATCACATTTACTTATTAATACTTATTGAGTAACTCATTTCATTATGGCTTCGAATGAATTACAAAAACGGATTGCTAGCAAAATACATGAAATATCTCTACACATTGCCTGGGACAGTGTGTAACAGCCTACATTTGTCGGACAGTACGAGGAAACAGCCTACATTTTACGGCGGAGTCTGTTTTATGTACTTTTCCGGCATCACGTTTTTGTAATTTATCAGAAGCTTGTAGCGAAGATTACATATGTGTCGAATAATAATTACATGTTTCAGCTCAGCAAAATTTTGGGAAAAATTTAAAAAATTGTTTCAATGTTTTTTTTCATTTTTCACAACTTTTGTACTATTTTTTAGCAAAATGACTTTGCGATAATGGAGCTAAATGGAGTAAAATGAGTTATACAATAAGTATGAAATAACTAAATGTGGTCCAAATTATATCATGTTTGATGTCATTTTAATCGGAAAAGTCTCACGAATATATTAAAAACGTTTTCAGATATAAAACGTAACATTAAAAAAGTTATGTTATTATATTATGAACTGTCAAGCCGCGGACTCTCATCAAAAGAACCGCCGCCGAGTATCGCATTACAAACATCACACGCTTGACTGACTCCGGCATAGGCGTAGGAACAACACATAGGACAGTACGAGGGAACAACCAGTTGGGACACTAGGGGAGACATTACTGTAATGGCAGGAATGTTTCCAGTTACATAATATTGATTGTAATATATAGCAATAAATTTAGTAATTATAAGTTGTAATATACTTATTTCTTACTAATTAGCCCTAATTTAAGTGAAAATCTTAACAGATACATAGTACAAAAAGTACATGGTGATAAAAATATTTTTGCGTATATCTCGGAAACTGAGGCCGAGCGGCGGTAACATGTATAGGGAGAAGTTGTTCAGATTTATGACCTTGACAACATATTTCAAGATCATCAAAATCGGTGAGGTGCACCTGATTCCGAATAATTACCATATTCATGTTTAACACAACCAGCGGATTCCAATAGTCAAATTTACTTTGGGATTTCCCTAACTGTGACCCGTTGGATTGACCTTGCATAGTAAAAATTCCGACATTTATCGTATATAAATATAGAATGTTTTAACACTTAAGCACCCGGTCACGCGTTAATGCGTGTTTTTGTTTATTGCGTCTAATACCCGGGCACGCGTTAGTGCGTGTTTTTTCCTGTGAAGTCAAACACTAGATTACAAAGCAATGTACAGTTACAAAATCCAACACTTAATGCCATGATGTTTCTCAGTTGAAGTCTGAACTTGTTAGGAAACGGTTAACCTTGTGTATTGTATGATTTAATTTTTTTTTAAGAAGAACTATTGATTTAATGGATTTATATTTATGCCTATTTCAAAATAATGTTTTCTTAATTTACGTGCCATGAAATAAAGTAACATTAATGTAATAACCATAAAATTGTGTATACTTTTTAAATCGATTTGTTTTCAGCGAATCAAAAAAGAATTAATTTTCACGGAATGATTCCAGAAAACGTGCGGTATTTGGCGTATTTCATACCCCAAACTGCCGGATGCTTAAGTGTTAATATACTGAAACAACTCAGAAGCGAGACTTGTGCGTAATAACGAATTAAAGATCGATTGTATAATATCCAAAATTCATTTTAAACTTGTATCAATTTGATCTAACCTTTTGTACTAGCAACATACTATGTTGGATATAATATATATATATTTTGTGTTATTATCATTTCATTAAAGTACATCTTTCATTTTGATAAGAAAAGCCACCCATTTCCTGAAGCGATCGAATGAATGAGGCCCGTATGGACTAGAGCATCTCCGAACTCACAAAAATTATTTAAGTTCTTTATCTCGATAGTTGATTAACAATAGCTATTAACGGTAAAGAATTATTCATCCTTCCACTGTACGGTGCGCGCTTGATTCATCTTCAAAACCAGGAGCTATTCGACCACACACTATCAACCGTATTACGCTCGTTAATACGAGAGCAAACTGGGGAATCGCGCGCGTCACGTAACATCGGTGTCTTTACAATATATACAAACTTGTTATTAATAATAGCAACTGTGACTTCTGAAGCTTCAATAATTTCGGCGAAATTACTTTCTTCTAACGAAAGTAGCATTCGTTCATTGGTACTGCCTTGAATGTTTCTCAAACTTTCCATGAAATGCGAAGGGGACAATATTTGTAGATGAATTATGGCTGTTTTACCATAATTTATAACGTTAACTAGATTATTTACATCTTCACTAAGTTCTGATATAATCACTGAAAGGGTCGTTAATCCATGGAATTGACCCTGTTGGTGCTATGCACACACTGACCCTATGCTATTCCTACGCCTATGGTACAGTCAGTCAAGCGTGTGATTTGTGTAATATGATACGCGGCTGTAGTTCTTGTGACGACAGGTCACGGCTTGGCAGTTCATAATACAATAACATAACTTTTTTAATTTTACTTTTTTTTTATCTCAACATTTGTTTACCATATTGGCGAGATTTTTCCGATTAAAATGACATCAAACACGATATAATTTGGACCACATTTACTTATTTCATACTTAATGTATAACTCATTTTACGCCATTATCGCCTTGATTACATTAAAAAATGGGTTGTCAGTCACGTTTGAAATAATAATAGCGTAATATTTCTAATACACTATGAATTACAGAACTGTAAAGTAGAAAAATATTTTATATTAAATAATCTTTACAATGAGATGATATGTATATAAATATGTAATCGACTTCACACACAAAAAGTTTTGGATCATTTAAAGTGGCTGAAAAATTTGTCGAATTTCAAATAGCCCGTGATTTAGGAGGGGTTTAAGTCAACATTTTGCTGCTTTCGAATTTGTTTAAAAAATACAGACCTATGAATTTTGCAATTTTTGCCTATTATCGCGAAAACAGGCTAATATATTTGAATTAAAAAATTAATTTTGTAATATTAAAAATTATAAACAAATTCTCGAAGGATCGGTATCATTTTTCTTTAACACGTATGACTTAACTTCCTTGCACTTGGCACGTGCAGCCAAAGGACAATGTTAAAAATACGCATGTTTTGGTACTTGTCACCAAAGAAAAATTAATTCACAATATGATTCTACCCGTTCCAAGGAATCAAAAAGTCATTTTGTCAAAAATAATAGAAAAGTTGTGAGAAATGAAAAAAAATGAAAAAATTTTTAAAACTTTTCCGAAAATTTTGCTGAGTTGAAAAATGTAATTGTTATTCGGTACATATGTAGTCTTAAACAGGCTGTACCTCCACATCCGTCAAACGTAGGCTGTTCCCCCACATTATCCAGGCACAGCTTACATTCGACGGACAATGTGTACAGATATTTCATGTATTCTGCTAGCAATCCGTTTTTGTAATACATTCGAAGAGATAATGAATTGAGTGACTCGATCAGTATTAATAAGTAAATGTGATCCAAATTATATCATGTTGGGTCTCATTTTGATCAGAACAATCTCATCAATATGTTATAAACTTTTTCACACAGAAAAAATTAAAAATAAAAGATTTTAAGTGTCGTCTTTATTATAACATTTGGTACGCGGGTTTTTAAATCTCTCGGTTGCCTCGACTATCATTCCATCCTTCTCTTTTATTCGCTGTCCTTTTCTTTGTTCGGCGAACTTCAAAGGCGAGCTGCGCAGCTGGAAATGTAGTCTCGGTGTTCTCCTACTGTCCCAATTCGATTCCGAGCTGAGGGACAGTACGCGAGACATTACTGTAATACGTTAAATACAGTTACACACTGCGCATGTCCCTCTAGCGGAGTTATCGAAGTTATGAAATATACACCTAGGACTCTTTTTACACGGTAGATGCGTAACCGTGTACAAAAAAATCGTGTAAAAAAAGTCGTGAAACAATTAATTTGCAACAAAGTATAAAACTTGTGTTAAACTAAAGCGAACAATAGAAAAGGCAATTTAAAATATAGAACTGCATTCGACAATAATATTTTATTCAATAAACACATAAAAGAAAAGGTGGTGTTGGAAAAACAAAAAAAATTTTTCTCAAAAATCGTCATTTCATTCATCGTCACTCTATTATATTACAACGAATGCGTTTTCTTATTACTGGAAAAAAATCACTTTCATCGCTTGAAATATACCGTGTAAAAGTGAATCGTGTAAAAAAAGTACCGTGTAAAAAGAGTCCCAGGTGTATTATGAATGTCCCCATAGCGGAGCCAACGGAGTGCAAAGGGTTAATATTATGAATACAGATTTCTAGAGTCGCTAACAGTGATCCTAACACTGGCAGTGATAGTAAGGTTTGTCAAGTGTCCATTTATCCTTTTATATTCGAAGTCTTTTGTACCTAAAAGTATGCACGACGTTTTGAGGCCTCTTTACTTTAGGTCTATCAATAGCGGTCCATGGCAGTCAAGTGGTCAAATTCCTCCAATTCAGTCACGGAATTGGGTCAATTATGTACAAATACAGAATATCAGAAATTAAATCTCTCATGACCCAAGTTTCCTTAATACTTCGGATTCACATAACTGAATCACTTGGGCAGTCGTTAACACGTTGTGGGGTCATTCCACGCCAAATCGATCACTTTTTGACGTCGATATTAGGGATTTTGTTCAGAATTAAATATGATGTAATACCTGTGAAATGGGGGGGGGGGGGGGGGGGGGGGGTAAGTCATCATTTTGTTGTTTCGAATTTGTTTAAAAAATACAGACCATTGAATTTTACAATTTTTTATGATTCGCCGAAAAGAAAACGTGATTCTTCCGAAAACCTCGCAACGATGTCTCTCGCAGCCATTTTCTGTTCTCTCCTGCTGGTGTGCTTCGGACAGTGCTTGCCATCTTCGAGCACTCCGGTGATCGAAACGAACAAAGGACCCGTGGTTGGTAAGGTACTGACCACGGTATGGAATTCGGTGGAGTACTCCGCCTTCAAGGGCATCCCCTTCGCGAAACCACCCTTGGGATCGCTCAGATTTAAGGTAAACCTTTTCTTCATATCATGTTCACCCTTGCCAGAGGGCGTAACGAGTTACGCTAGCGGTTTCTGCTTGATGACTATATCGGGTTGGTAACTGAATTCGCGACCCTTAAAATTGTTAGAGTGAAAACGTTTATAGAAACATTCTAGAAATAAATTTGTAGTCAAGTCATGTATATTTAAATGTACTATGTTTTTTCGTCATAGTTCAGGTAATTTTTTTACTCCGTGGTAACAAAGTTGAGGGACTCTCGAGGTGAAAAATTCGACAGATCGCGTAATAAATGTATAAATCGTAGAATATCAGAGATTTCAGACAGGGAACTGACATTCATATGAAAACTGTAATCACCATTTCGAACACTTGTAAAGTAGTTATTAAATTTGTAAATTATCGAAGTAGTGGACCTGTTCGATGAACAAAATTATTTTTCATTGTAATTGATATTCAACAATCTTAAATCATCTTCGACTATACTCTATTAGAAGGTAAGTGAAAAAACATATGATTTTGTTTAAAAAAATAAAGTTCATTCTCGTACGTCTTTTACGTCTCACCTACAAAAAGACTATTGACATCAGATTATGTCCCCTTGAAGTGAAACAACATTTATGCGAAGCATTTTATTCTATCACTAGAAGTAGATGAGCTACTCAGGTATAGTTTTTTCAACTGTTGGAGTAAAACTGGGCCTGAAGAAAAAGACTACTCTTTTCTATAATAGTCATCTATCTTTGTGTTACATGTCTTATAATATAGTCATGTAGTGTATTTCGTTTTTGAACAGAAGCCGTAATTCTGTGTTTTCGAGACACTCAATTTGCGTGTTCACTTAGGTTTTATTGAATTTATAATTCTTTATATTTTTGCGCCTATAGCCCCCTGTTGAACCGGAACCGTGGCTGTTAACAAAGAGTACCGTTAATGAGGCACCTATATGTCTTCAACCTGGAGAGAGTGGGACTTTTGGAAACGAAGATTGCCTGTACTTGAACGTGTACACACCAGAGGTAAGCATTATTACTACTAAATTATTTATATGTTTTAATCGTCATCTTACTTTACACATTCTGTCGATTGTTGTTACGATTACATGAATGGTAAGAACATTTCGACTAGGCCATTCAAGGTAATATCATTTTGAACACGATTTCTAGTTAGAAACATGTGGTGTCCGTGGTAAGCGTGGACAGCCCATTATTTCTTAACGTATTGGAGGTACAACAGAATTGTTTCTAAACAAATTGCATGGTACAAGGAGGCAGATTTTTTAACGAAGACGAACTTTTTTTACATTACTATTTTCCGAGATACGAAGGTCAAGTTTGATTTTTTAAATACATGTTCTTAGAATGTTAAATAGTAGAAAATGGTACTCTACCATGTATGAAGAAATCACATTGATCAGCCTAAACTGTGAACCTGTACTGGAGGATGTACAGTAAAAGCTGGATAAATGCAAGAAAAGATTGGCTGGATATATGCAAGGTGACTATCCCCTCCACGTGGGGGGATCCCCCTTGGCGAGCCATGACGCTCGACGAGGGATCGGTGCAATATGATCCGAACTGGAATATCGGTGTGACTAATACTAATTTAACGATGAAACGTTTTTATTTCTGACTTTTTCTTAATGAAACTTTTATTAACGTACTTGTGAGATTTTTCTGATTAAAATGAGACCAAACACGATATAGTTTGAATTATATTTACTTGTTGATACTGATTAACCCCTTAACGCAGTTTTTTTGAAAAAAACCGGCCAAGAAAAATCAATTTTTTTTTATGTAAAAAAACACAATTTAGGACATTGTCTTGGCAAAAAAATTAAAAAAATACAAAAATAATCAAAGTTTTTATTTTAATTTTGGACTTTGATCCACATTGCAGAAAATAGCCAAATATTGCAATGTTACACGTACATCGACTTTTTTATCTTTCTTTTCGAATTGCTATTATTATTGTTGTTGTTGTTGTTGTTATTATTATTATTATGTTTTATTTTACATTATATTTTAGTAAAACATATATTGAAAAATGAGCGAATCAGAATCTGAATATGAATACGCTGTCGGAAAGCGGCTCAGAAGAAAGTGATAAGTATAGTAGTGATTCTGAAGATAGTTCAGAAGAAGATATAGCCGTTGATTGGAAGTAGATAAGCAATATCCAGCCAAATCCACATCCTCAAAGGTTTCCATTTGTTACCGCCCCTGATTCAACTTTTCTTTTGCTGGAGAATTTTGATATACTGCGCTTTTGTTCCATGGAAAAAGGCTATATTTGATTCTTGAATAAATAAGTGTTATAGCTTACAATCCCATGTAAATGATAAATATCAATAAAACGATTTTTTTTCTTTGCTTTCACATTGTTATTTTCAATTCTCGATTATATTTGAGTGTGAAAAATTATAGCAGCATAAAGTACAACGCCGCTCGAATTATCTCGAGTGTGCACAGTTTGGCCTGTTTAGCGCGCTCGAATTAACTCGAGAGTACAAGTTAAGGGGTTAAAGACAGCCGGGGACAAAAATAAGTGGACAGGTAGTGGAAATAGGTATCAATGAAGTTTAATGGAACTAGTACTAGTGTTATATACTTAAGTTTTATTTATTATATATCCTTGTCATGCATAGATTATTTAGTAAAGAATTAAAATTAATGTTTAGATTTTTGTATAAACAAGCCATATTTAACGAAATAGTAAGCCATTTGTCGAGGGACAAAAATAAGTGGACACTTGGTTACAATGTTATTGTGAGGCAAGAAATGTATACAAACATCAGGCACAGGTCACTCTTACACGCAGTATTGCCAAATAAAGTTTTTAGTACCAATTCAAACTTTGTAAAAGTAAGATCGTTTGTGAAATAATTGCAGAATGTCAAAATTAGAGGAAATTTCATATCAAATTTGCCGTTTAATTGTTTCGGATTATCGTAATAAATTAAGTTACCGTATGATAGCTCGGAAGTACAATATATCTAAAAGTGCGGTAGAAAAAATTCATAAAAACTATCTACTATATAATACTGTGGAAAATTTAAGAGGTCGTGGACGCAAACGTTGTACCACCGTACAAGAAGACCGTCGAATTGTTCGCAAATATCGACAGGATCCAACGATCGCATCGAGAAATATTTCAGAAACTTTAGAATTAAAAATTTCAACAAAAACAATAAAACGAAGATTGCACGAAGCTGGATTAAAATGTTGCAAGGCGCGACGTAAGCCACATATTAATAAAACACATATGATAAAACGTTTAGCTTTTGCTAAAAAATATTTGAATATGGCACTATCATTCTGGAAAAATATAATATGGAGTCATGAAAGCAAATTTGATTTGCGGCAATTAAAAAAGAAGCACCAAGTCTGGAGAAAAAGAAATGAAACGTATAAGAAAGCGTTTATTACGCCAACGGTTAAATTTGGCGGCGGATGGTTGATAGTGTGGGAGTGCTTTTCATAGAATGGAATTGGTACTTTAGTACAAATTGACGGAATCATGAATGCAGATAAGTATATTGATATACTAAATGACCATTTAGAAGAGGCAGTATTAAAAATGGGTCTCGTTGAAGGATTTATCTTCCAACAGGACAATGACCCTAAACACAATGCCAAGAAAAGTAAGAATTTTTTTGATGATTCAAGTATTAAATTACTTGAATGGCCGGCACAGAGCCCCGACTTCAATCCTATAGAGAACTTATGGAGTTTATTGGACGCAAAAGTTGCATTGGACAAGCGAAATAACAAGATCGATTGTTTCAAAAGTGTACAGTCAGCATTCGAAAATATTAGTGAAGATTATATTGAAAATCTAATAAACAGTATTCCACGACGTTTGGAAGCAGTAATTCAAGCAAAAGGCGGCAATACCAAGTATTAATGTTATTATGTATTTTATTTATTACGTCTTTTATTATATGTCCACTTATTTTTGTCTCTCGACAAATAGCTTACTATTTCGTTAAATATGGCTTGTTTATACAAAAATGTAAATATTAATCTCAATTGTTTACTAAATAATCTATGACAAGGATATATAATAAATAAAACTTAAGTATATAACACTAGTGCTAGTTCCATTAAACTTCATTGATACCTATTTCCACTACCTGTCCACTTATTTTTGTCCCCGACTGTACATACCGCAAAGTACACAAACACGTGGCTCTTATTAAAATACGTAAAAGCTGGATAGATGCAAGAAAGATTCGGATCCAAACATTGCATATAACCAGCCGAGGTGTCGATTCTATGTTTACAGTAAGAGCTGGATAGATGCAAGAGAGATTGGGATCCAAACATTGCATATAACCAGCCGAGGTGTCGATTCTATGTTTACATGCGGCTCCAGCCGAGCGTGATAAAAATTCAAATTGTATCGTGTTTATTTCAATGTATTATTATATTTATTATAATGTACTTTATTATTTTACATTATCCTTTTATTATTATTTTAATAAGAGCAACGTGTTTTTGTACTTTGTGGTACGTATTTAATCAGTATCAACAAGTAAATATAATTCAAACTATATCGTGCTTGGTCTCATTTTAATCAGAAAAATCTCACAAATACATTGGTAAAAGTTACATTTAGAAAAATTAATAAATAAAAAAGTTTTATTGTTGCATTAGCTTGTCTCACCGATACGTTTCGGCCCCTCGCTTTGTTTCCTTGGACCTCTCTCTCTCCTCCACTGTCTGTCCCTTTCTACGTTCACGCTCGGTTGGAGCCGCATGTAAACATAGAATCGACACCTCGCCTGATATATGCAATGTTTGGGTCCCAATCTCTCTTGCATTTATCCAGCTTTTACTGTACCTAAAAATAATTTAACAGCCGAAGTATACGAATTCTTCGTGACAGAAGCAGTAGAAGTCTTTACCATTTTACAAAGTGATTGCAAACTAGTAAAAAACATTTCGATGTGTTTTGTCATGAAGATTATGCGCTTTTCGTCTTGTAAATCATTTTTGGGACACCTTGTGTAGCTAAACGTTGCTCAAAATGACGTCCACAGCATTGAAACGTATAATTATATCGCATTTCTCAAGAATTGGATTTCGATTCTTATGTTCCCTGTGTAACTTGCTACAGACGAAATTCTCGACTGACATGAAACTTAGGCCAGTCATGGTTTGGATATACGGCGGCGGCTTCCTCTCAGGATACAGCATATCGGCTGTCTATGGACCTGACTTCTTCTTGGAAGATGACGTTGTTTTTGTCAGTCTTAACTATCGTCTCGGTCCGCTCGGTAAGTAGCATCTTCGATTTTACAATACTGCAGAACAGTGATGCCCATCGGAGCTGAGGCCTTCCCCCACTCTAGGCCCATGCCCCTACTTACACTTCCCTCCAGTCGCTCCTCGTGTCTCCACGATCCATCGTCGTCCGAGATTACAGCCTATATGAGGAGAATGGACCTAGAGTGGGGGAAAGCCTCAGCTTCGGTGGTCATGACTGCCACAGAACATTTTGAATAAATTTCCTAAAATCGAAGATTTATCATGAAAATATAGAGGAATGCCATTAGTTCGGAATATTGTAATTTATTATTCTCTTACTGAAAATGAACAATAGTGAGAAATACGCAATCTCAGGTGTAACTAAATTTTATAATTCTGATAGCACAAATATTTCTACAAAATCTACTCGAAACCTTCCGACAATAGACTTTCAAGCAATCGACGTTCCACCGTACATAATCCCTCACATTGTTTTATGAAAATAAATTCAAGAGACAATGATTGTTAGGTTTCCTGTCACTGAACCACTCGGACGCTCTCGGCAATGCCGGTCTGAAAGATCAGAACATGGTTCTGAGATGGGTACAGAAGAACATTGCTGCCTTCGGTGGTGATCCAAACCAAGTCACCATCTTCGGGGAAAGTGCTGGAAGTGCTTCGGTGGGCTTCCACCTCTTGTCTGAGCAATCAAAAGGTATGTAAAATTGAATATACTATGCATACTCAATAAAAGGGGCCTAGAAACGTATACCCTGTCGTCTGTAAGTCACAGAACACTTGCCACTTCTGTTGGAAACGCGATTTTCTGCCTGGATTACCGCAAAGATCTGCAAAACTTATTTAGTGTCGTTGTAAGAGAATATTAAAACAAAAATCATGCCACTGGAATCTGATTGAACAATTATGAGGTGTACCAGACCGAAATATACGACACATCTGTCCACGTGTCCTAATATGTTTGAACGACAGTGTACGTCAGAGTTGAGTAAAATTTTATTTGAATTTGCAAACTTTTATTCGTAACAGACAATAAGTTTATAATTGAATATAGCGATGAATATTTTTCATTTGAAAAGCCGTATCCAGTTTACCTACTAACAAGGAGAGTGCACGACCTTCGTCTCGCCGATTTAGTTGAGACTTCGCACACTGGTAGATTTCGTCACCCTGTTTACGAAAATGCCCCATTATAGGGGCAGATACTCAATATTTTTTGAGATATTCATGATTACAGTTTTTATACAGTCTTGAAACCTACTTAAACTGTACAGTTGAAGCAAAGAAGCAACTGTGGTGTGGTGCGAAGATAGCGTGCCGAACTAGTACTTCGGAGGTCTAGGGTTCGATTCCCTGCAGATGGCAGTCTTTTTTTCAATATTTTTTCTTTTTTTTCGTTCTACTCGGTTATCTATACATAATAGTTTCGCACGCAAAAACATATGGTACATGTTAAATAAATTTTATTATACATATATTTTCATTTATTATTATGGTTTTAAATTTATTTACTGTATATAAAAATAATATTTATCATTATGTAAAAGAATGCTACTTATTATAAGAACGGGGAAAGCATAATACAGATAAATATTTTTGTGTTTGTATATATAGTAAATAAGTTCGAAACCATAATAGTAAATGAAAAGATTTTCATGAAAATGTATGTATAATAAAATTTATTTAACATGTACCATATGTTTTTACGTGCGAAACTATTATGTATAGATAATCGAGTGGAACGAAAAAACATTAAAAAAAATTGAAAAAACATTTGCATCTGCAGGGAATCGAACCCTAGACCTCCGAAGTACTAGTTCGGCATGCTACCTTCGCACCACGCCACAGTTGTTCCTTTGCTTCAACTGTGAAGTTCAAGTGTGCTTCAAGACGAAAAGTATTTTCGTAAACAGGGTGACGAAATCTACCAGCGTGCGAAGTCTCAACTAAATCGGTGAGACGAAGGTCGTGCACTCTCCTTGTAAGACCCCTCCTCATGTAGATCCTCTTTTGACACTTCTTCTGGGGTCAACTCCCAAGCTATGCCACCGGCTACTACTTACAATAGTTGTCTTGAATGTGGCCCACCATGTATAACACATAATTTACCTACGTTGAGAGCGGAACAAGTTTTTCACTAATTTCTGTAATTCATTTCTGTGGTGCAGGTTTATTCCATCAAGCCATCAGCCAGAGTGGATCGCCATTGTGCACATGGGCCTTCCATACACCCGAGGAAGTCGCCAAACGCGCATACGACCTTGCAGGTCTGCTTGGATTCAAGCCTGCCAACAACGATGAACTTTTGAAGCTTCTCCTCGCAACTCCTGCCACTAAATTGGTAGAAGCAGCCTCTGTTCTAGAGAACTTGCACATTCAAGTAAGTGTTCGATATAACTTCCATCAGAACTGAGCGCCTTTTATTTGAAATAACAATAACAAATAACATGAGCAATCATTTAAGTCAGTGATGGCTACCGGAGCTGCGGCCTTCCCCCACTCTAGGTCTGACCCTCGTATTTTTCACTCGTTGAACGCCACATTGTAAATGGTCATACCTAATCAGACACGTTACAATTTACTATTTCTTTTATAAATCGTAAAGAAAAAAAAAGATTTGAGTACTCAGTCGTGTTCTTCTTTACCTACGTTATTGTTTCAGTATGAAGTTTGCTCAGAATTTTGCGACAGTCAATAATTATTTGATTAAATTAAATTTGAGGTGTTGGTCACCGGCGATCGCCACGGCGTTCAACTTGTTAAGTTATTGTTGTAGCTGCTTGAAGAAAAAGAGTCATCTATTTACTTGTCTTTCAACTCTTTTTAAAATTTTTAGATCCAGTTGTCGTTCGTTCCAACACTCGAAAATCCTTCGTTGGCGCCACCGGAGGACATATTCCTGACGGAATGTCCTCTGAAAAAATACCAAACCGGAAACTACAACAAGGTGCCTATGATCATGGGCTTCAACAAGGACGAAGGAATCCTGTTCACATTACGTAAGCTGTTCGTCTCCTTTTTTAATAATAACTATCTTGTCTTTTTCGCACCATACTTTGGAGTTACGGTGAATTAAAACAACAGAACAGAAACATAAATACAATGACTTGCGAAAATTCCAGGATAGCAAATTTTGTGATCTCACATTGAAATAGGTTGATTAAAATGGATTTTGAACGAAATCAAACTGAAAAATAATTTAAAGACAGGGTTCAATTGTTGTATACGATCCTTCTCCGTATATTTAATGATATTCATGAATTCGACTTGATTACGAATTTTTTAAAGAACAATTGCAAATGTAGCATCCGGAAAATTTAACACGTCATTGAGTTGTAATTACGTATTCAATTATATTATTAGCAGCCATATCTAATCTGACACGATATAATTTACTACTTTTCATATAAATCGTAAAGAACAAAAAGATTTGAGTACTTAGTCGTGTACCTCTGTTCCTACATTATTGTTTCAGTATGGAGTTTGCTCAGAATTTTTTGACTACCAATAATTAAATAACTATTTGTTATTACACAATTATGAGCAGTTTTCGTATTGTAACATTAATTTATAAACATAAAAACGTGACTGAGTACCCGAATACTTTTTCCTTTATGATTTATATTAAAAACAGTAAATTATATTATGCCTGACTATATATGGCTGTTTTCACTGCGGCATTCAACGTGTTGACGATTATGCAGGGTGTCCGCGCCAAAGTGATACAGGCCCGTAATTTCTCAAGTATTAAAGATACAAAAAAATTGTTTATATAAAAATTGCATGGTACAAGGGAGCAAATTTTTTAACGAAGACGAACACTTTTTTACATTATTAGTTTAAGAGATATAATGGTCAAGTTCGTTTTTTTAAATGGAACTATGTACTTTTGTTCAGATCATTCGATAGTGCTTTTCAAGACGAATTCACTGACCTTTAATGTATACACCCGATTTTTAGTGATTTTCGAGATATTGCGTCTACAAATTTACCGATTTTCAACGGAAGAAACCCGGCCGAATAGGAGATACCAGTAGTGGTCTTGTTCGCGCTTTAAGCTCCACGTGTTAGACATTGCCTCTTGAAACAGATACGAAGGGTCTGCATCAGAAACGGCAGACCCAAACTCTGGACAATAGTTTTCCATTGTAAAGTATCAACGATACCTTTCCCGACACTGTAAATGCTACATCTGTGGCCAGAAAACAATTGTCCAGATTTGGGCCTGCCGTTCCTGGCACAGACCCTTGGTATTTGTTTCAAGAGGCAATGTCTAACACGTGGCACTTCAGGCGCGGACAAAACTACCACCGGTATTTCCAGTTCGGCCGGGTTTCTTCCGTTGAATATCGATAAATTTGTAAGCGCAATATCTCGGAAACCACTAAAAATCGGGTATATACATTAAAGGTCAGTGAATTCGTCTTGAAAAGCGCTTTCGAATGATCTGATCCAAAATACACAGTTCCGTTAAAAAAAAACGAACTTGACCATCATATCTCTTAAACTAATAATGTAAAAAAGTGTTCGTCTTCGTTAAAAAATTTGCTCCCTTGTACCATGCAATTTTTATATAAACAATTTTTTTGTATCTTTAATACTTGAGAAATTACGGGCCTGTATCACTTTGGCGCGGACACACTGCATGATTAACAATGACTGCAATTATAATGAAGCGGAGAGGTTCAGCATGCATTGTTGTCATGACGCCTGGCACTAATTAGGGGATAAGAAAATCTATGGTATTACTCTGAAGAATCGTTGACTAGGATTTTTTTCGTTTTACAGCCACAAACATTTCTGAGGGACTAGTGGCCCAGGTGTTGGCCGGAATAACTAAGGAGAGTCAACTGTCCAACGATTCCATAAACCAATTGAACGGTGATGCACAAACTGGCCTCCAGAACACAATAGCGGTAATGGATACAAAGCTTGAATCAGATGATAGTTGAATTTCTACATAAGATTTTATAGTTGCTAACCCGTTGGTTGTCGTGGGGGTTATCGGCGAACGGAGCCTCAAATTTTATTCAATTGAATTACTTGCGATTTTTATAAAATTTCGAACACCATTAATATTTGCTGTTTGCTAAAATATTTGCTTCCTTCGCGTATGAACGTCTAAAAAGGACACTACAGGATGTTCCATTTTAATATTTTCGCGCAAATATCTCCGAGACTAGTAGTGATGCCGACAGTCTTTCAGACACAAACCAAATGATTTCGAGCGAAGCATAATGTAGAGTTACGATTTTCTTTATGGGTAGAGACGCTGCGGGGATGTGATTCTTCATTACGTGCAACATGGGAATATCAAAAACGAACATCCTCCTCAAAATCATTCAGCATTTTCCTGAAATGTTTCTCAATGTTACTAATAGTTTCGAAGCCAGTCGCGTGGAAATATTAAAATCGGACACCGTATATGTGTCATATCTGCCCAGGCACAATATAATGCCTGTTTCAAATACAAATCGGTAAGGAAAAAGATACTTAAATATTCGATCATGCAGTCGTTGCCTTGCTTTATTTTGACAATATTAATTCCATCAAAATTTTATTAAAATTAGTAGTTACTTAACACGTTCACTGCGGCACCTTTTTTTGTGGACTTTTCTATTTAGTACTACGGGACAAATATACCCCCTACTGGACTTTCCTATTTGGCGGTACAGGACAACTTGAAAATAACGGACAAATAACGCAAATATGAAAAATAAGCCGTACAAGACGAAGGTACGATACGAGACCTATATGCCCCGTACCGCAATGAAAGTGTTAATTAAAGAAAGCTTGTGGCGAGACATCAATATCACGGCAATTGTTGATGCGCTACGCATCCAATCCGAAATTCTTCTTGATCGTTTGCTTGGCATTTGGTAATTTGCACAGTGGTGCCTTTGTTACTTTGTACATACTTACGTTTATTAGAATTACAATTGACAAGAGAGAGATATGTAGGCGATTTTCAGTGAATAGAGATATTTCGCTTTAGGAAAACAATAATATTTAATAAAAATGTCAATTTGCTCTTTACAGTCTGCACGCTCTCTCAATGTCTTTCTCTCACAATGTCTCACATAAAACTCTCGCTCTGCCATCCACTCGACATCCGAAACTAACTCTTGACATACACACATTCACACAGATAACACGCATACACTCTCTAGGGCCTAAGAACACTTCGATGAATCCGTCGCACGCATCGGTCCGCATTTGTTTATAACCAAGCCCTACAGATATGGTTGTCAGAGTGATTGTTCATAGAGAGTGTCTACCAGAGTGTGTTAAATACTTAACGGCCTAAAGGAGGCATCACTAGTTGGACGAATCAATGACCCTGACAACACAGACTAGATCAATTCAAAATTTTAAAAAATCGTCATTGACTGTAGTCTTATAATTAGCATATGTTTATAATGTGTCTAGTCGTACGGACAAATTCGTACCAACAAATCTTCATTTGCCCTTACTTCTTGATCCTCGGTGACAATGTTACCTCTATTGCTATATTATGCTAAAATTCAGATTACCTACAAACATAGCGACCTTCTGGCGATGTGTCATAAACGCAAGCCTTCGAATGCCTTAACAGCCGTCAACGTGTTCAGAATATAATTTGGTGCACATTTTCTCTTTGTTTGCAGAATATTACAAATACAGACTTCGTCGCACCCATTGATCTCACTCAGAAATTTATGGTTCAATCTAATGGGGACATTCCCATTTACTATTACAATCTGACGTACGAATCACAGTACCAGGTGCACAAAATATTCGACCCCAAGATAAACGGTAATTTGTTGCATCCAGCGACGCAAGATTATTCTTCGTCGCTTACTGTTCACGGCGCGCCGTTTCGAAGATCGCAAGCTATTTCGGCTACATCGAGTCTAATCGTTTCAGGAACATCTCATGGCGACGACTGCGGATACTTGTTCAACGCGTTAGTGTTGATGGCTCCCACGAATCCAGAACATCCATTCAACCAATTTCGCAGAAGCATGGTGTCCTTGTGGACGAACTTTGTGAAATACGGGTACGTAGAATTTAATAAAAATTGAAGTTTCAATTGAGTCAGTGACTCGAAGAACAGTATAAGTCCAAAAACCACATGCTGAGATATTTGAGAAAATGGTGTCACTTTTCGTGTATCATCAACACCATTGATTTTATAGTGCTGTTCCAATTTAAACATGGTTATATACTGTTGACGCCCGCTAAAGCCGCGTCAATGGCCTGCACCCTAAAGTTTAAATCTTTAATTATCAGTCAAACCCTATGCGACACATCTGGTGAGCATGCCGCTAGTATTCGAGGATATTTACGAATTGGCCCTCTAACAATAACCTGGAAAGTCCTACGATGGACAAAGGAGACCGTCTCACCGTCCAGGAGGACTCGGCCAGGAGACAACGCAGGTATTAGCGCCGCGACGCCCCCTTCCTAGGACCCTGTGCACCCTCCTCCTCGTATATCGGCGCATGCCACCAGCCAATCAAAATACATTTATATCTGAATCTTAGTCTTTCCGCCACCTACGAAGGTGACGACTAATTTGTACGTATCGACGAACGTCAGTTACGTCCGAACCACCTAATAGCAACAGTCAAATAGCATTATACAACTAGTCATTCACCACTTTCCAATAAGTCAGTTTTCCATATCTAAACACAATTCCTTTGCCTACGTGACTCATCTCAAAGCGGCTCTAACACATTAAGTTGTGTTAGAGATAGTACGACCGTCTTACAAACGCGAGTACTACGGGAGTGCTCAGCCATATATCCTGCGATCAGGATCGGCGCTCAACATATACTAACGCAGATGAATGTTCATACATGTCTAACTATGGTTAAACTTTGTTCATTAACTTTCAATAATTAAAATAAAACCATTGGACTTGTACTGTTTTTCAACTCAAGTCACTGTTTAATCAGGAAATTTAAAAAATAACACAGTATGAAAAAAAAAACATTTATTAACTTGCTTTAAACGTAATTGAAGTAGAAATTATTTCATGAAAAGTGATTATTAAACAGATTGTTGAAACAATACAAATCCATGACAAATACTGTTTTTACACACATTATATCATTTTACACTACTGAAACACGAGTAAGGGGTACTTTTTTTAACCGTTCTTGGTCCCTATATATAGTTCTATACATTTTACATTTAGTTTTGAGATTGTTTGAAAATGGATAATTTTGGACTTGTACTGTTCTTCAACTACCGATTCAATTTAATTTCAAGGTTCCCTGTTTTTAAAAATTTGACATTTTCCCTCTTTGGATTTGTAACAGGTAAATTTCTTTCAATCTCAAACAACAAGCAGTTACAACCATAAGATTGTAAGACATTTTATCATGTTCATTCTTATTTCAATGATGCCGGAATATTTAAAGTATTTTTCCATTTATTCGCTAAGCATTACACTGCGCATGTTTATGCAAATATACACGTATCGATAGCAGAATTTTTTGTTCCTAATGTGCATAAGTGGAAAAATTAAATTCGACAGCACTGTATTGTATTCTATGCATTAAATTTTACAACACGTATTTCTTATCTCACTTGTCAGTCCATTCAAAAATACGCATGTCTAATGTTTTTAAATATGTTAAATTGCATAAATATCCGCAGTCTACTTATCATAAATAATGGCATTCAGCGAATCGTTTGACAAAACACCCAGTTTCTCATGAATATTCTTTGACTCATTACCCGAGTTATCTGCTGGCATAGTAAACATGTGTTTTCTTTAGAATAATTGCGCACACGCGGTTTCCTTAAGGTTAGATAGTTTGAAAAGGTTATAAACGTTCTGTACGTTGATACACCTCGTGCGGAGAACGCCTGCGGGCGTTCGAATGATATAAACTACCGTCCAAAAGTATCCGGACGCTTACATGTTTGCGGGTATCACTGATATATTTTACAAATATAGTTTTTTTGTTGGCTTGTTAAATTATTTTACAACTATTATGCTATTATTGAACAACATAAGCAATATTTATTGACAAATAATGTTGACAAAATCGCTATAACGAAAGTTAAGCAAGAACGTACATACACATAAAAGTGTATGAAGGGATGCAATTTTAGACGACTCTATCTCCCGTTTGTTCCTTCTCGACATCGAAGTGTATTTAACCCTTTGAGCGCTGAAAATTTCGAGAAAAAGCGTGCACTACGTGCTGAAGTTTTCCACGGTAGAACACGTGTTAAACAGAATATTTCGTTATAATAATATGGTTAGTATTGATTATTCAATTGTTTTAACGCTCCAAAACTGCGAAATATCTAACGAAACAAATACATTTTAATAATACAAGCTGAGATGATCATTTATCCGCAGACATAGGTTTATAACACACAATGAACGGCTGGGCCTGGATCAGTGCGGTGACTTGTAGCGCACGGTGAACGATGTTTCGGAACGCATATATGGGTTCATAGTGCTGAAAGGGTTAATGGCACTAGGCAGTCGAAAAATCGATTTTTTTTTATTGAATTTTTCAAAACTGTTGTTTCCTGAGTAAAATGCCGTTTGGTTTATGTCGAAATTTGCAAAATTACGAATTTGGCAGCCGTAAAGGTCAAGTAGCGCATGAACTCGTGTTCGCCTGAACGCACGAAGTCGAAGGGAACTTCCTAGAGGTTTCATACTTGAAACAAAGTGTACTAAATTCAAGCGATTATTAAATATTGTGTTATAAACACACTTAAGGTTTTTTACAAGCGTGCTAACCGTACTTTGCTGCTAGAAATCATTAGGCGAGGTACGTATCGATTATCATACTTTAAATTCTTTTAAAAGTTTAAATGCGTTTTCTCTGTTTTCTATTTTCGCTTCGTTTTGCAGTGATAACTCAAAAACGAAGATTCCAATCGACTCAATTCAAATTCGAGCATGTTCACAAAATGTGTAGTTTCGGTCTGAACGTAAATAGAAGTCAATAAAAACTCTCATTTTTTATAAAAAAGAAACTAAAGCTCATTTTTTTAACGAAAAACACTTCTCTGAAAAATCGTCATTTTGTAACCGTGATTTCCATAATTTTGCTTCTTTTATAAGTTCAATGCGGAACCAGAGGTATTCTAAACAAGAGTTTACAAGCAAGTCGCTGGATTTCGTTTCGTTTAGTCAATACCACTGCAAAATAAAAGAAATTTTTTTAAAAAGGCTTTTCGATGATCCATTTGTAGCGCCATCTATAATGGTTTTTTTTATTAAACAAAAATATTTTTTTAAAGTTGATAATAAATATATGATAATAAACATTGTTTCAAAGAACAAGTCTCAGATTTAATTACTTTCTTTGTAATTAATTAAAGAAAGAGTGCTTTATTTTCGGTAAAAACGACTGCCTAGTACCCTTAATATGATTATTTCTGACCAGAGTTGGATATTTGTATACATTTGAACGAGTCTCAACCACTTAAGATTGACAAAACTGAGACCAGGACGATGCAGGCTTTCGGTTGATTTTGGTTTCAGTTTAACGATACTAACGATCACAACCATGAGTTCAGGAAAAGAATTATCCACAGAAAAGCGTGTTGCTATTATAGTATTGGCCAAAGAATGCTATTCCATTAGATAAATAGTCGCGGGAACCGAAATATTAATAAACATATTACTGTAGCATTAATACGCTATTTCTCTGAATTTCCTAGGTGTCCGGATACTCATGGACGGTAGTGTACTTATTAAGTTACTTCACTGAACCCCCGCACGTTGTCTATGATTACCGCAAAAACTTCTGCATCGAATAAAGTTTCCTAGTAAACTACCAATAATCGCACCTCGGTAGAACCTCATTGGTTACGATATCGCCACTGCGCAAAGCTAGAAGATTGGACATTGAGCATGGAATGCATATTCATGTGCGTAACTGAGTGACGAGTACTATTCAACAAATTACAGTAAATTGAACATCACAGAAACAGCAGTTGCAAACGAGGAGTACCCGAGAAGTAGAAACTAGGTCATCACTACAAAAATTGGATCTCGATAGCCCGCATTCTATCAAAATATATTAAGGAAATTAAGCACGTGCTAAGTGAGGTTAGGTTGACCAAGAATCACATCAAAATGAGCACAAACAAAATTAATAGTGTAAGCAAAACAACTAGAGGCCGAATGGCAAAAAACATAAAGTTAACCAAACTAGCAATTGCAGACAGAAAACAGACTACAGTTAATATCTCAGGTGCAGAGAAAGATTTTCAGGAGGAACCGGAAATCGAAGGTAAAATTGCTGTAGACTTCCTTGACAAACTCATTAATAAAATTGATTGCATAGCAGCTGAAATGAAAGACATAAAAGAAGAGTTGAAGGAAGTGAGGAAGGAAAATAAAGAAATAAAAATGATAGTAAATGAGCTCACGCTTATTGAAGAAAAAATGACAGAGGATGATGAACGATGGAACGAAGAAAAACTTATATTAAGCAATACAATAAAGCAGCTGGAAAAAGCAGAAGAACGCAGAAACAGGGCTGAAAGGAGAAACAACATAATAGTAAAAGGGCTCAGTATACAGGACAACATAAAAAAAGAAATGGAAAAATTCTTCCAAGACAAGTTAAAATCAGAGGCAAAAATAGAACATGTAAATGTAATAAAAACCAAAAATAACAACAGTATGTTCCTAGTAAAAATGGAAAGTTGGAAGAATAAAATGGACATCAAGGAAGGGAGAAAATGATTAAAAGATACGAAAATCTATATTGATAATGATATGACTAAGGAGGAATTAGCGGTACAGAGGGAAATCACTCAAATAGCTAAGCAAGAAAGAGAAAAAGGGTAGAAAGCACATGTAGGCTACAGAAAAGTTTTCATAGACAATGGCAGATACATATGGAAAGACGAAACTGGCTTAACCGATACTAATACATTTCGCACAACAGAAAACTAATAACAACTTAAGTCACAGCAATCATGAAGCAATAAAATAAGGAGTCACTAGATACGACTTTTTGGAATGTTTATGGTCTATCTAACTTACAAAATTTAACAAAAGAAGATTACGAAGAAACTTTAAGTAACTCTGCAATATTATGCCTAAGACTTAGGCCCTAAGTGAAACATGGTCAATGGTAGAACACCACCCCCTACCCAATTACATAAATAATTTTAAAACGGTATTCAGCCCAGCAACCAAAGAAAGAAGCAAGGGGAGGGCAATTGGCGGACTAATTATTAATTATAACCAAAATATAGTTAGTAATTTCATAGAAGTCAGTAAGTGTGATACATGGATTTGCGCGAAAGTTACCATAAAAAAGAAAGACTTTACTATATGTAGCGTATATATAAGAGATACGAATGCAGAATACAGGATCGAAACACTCTTCAATTTTTTAGACAGAATATTGGAAAAATATTCCTACCCAGTTGTTACAGTCGGGGACTTTAATGCCAGAATAGGTGAACTAAACCAATTAGACGAGGAAGTCACACAGGGAACTCCTTTCACGGGTAGAAGAAGCTCCATGGACGAGACCATAGATAAAAAGGGTAGAATACTAAGTGAAGGTTTGGAGGACAGGGGTTTTATAGTACTCAACGGAAGAAGCCTAGCAGACTTCACCGGTCACTATACTCATATAGATAAAAGAGGAGCAAGTGTCATAGATCAAATATGGACACAAGGAAAGCATCTAAATGAATTCAACAATTTTGAAATAGCCGAAATGGGCACTTCCGATCACCTGTCGGTAAAAATAGGCTTATGCGAAATTGAAAACAATAAAAGACAGAAAGTAAACAAAATCTGGAAGGAAAAGAAACTTGTGTGGAACGATGAAAAAACAAGTGATTGCAAAGAGCATATGGATCTGCAAGTCCCTAAAATTATTAACGACACAGAAGACCTATGCAACCACTTAATGAAAAGGATAAAGACGACAGTGAAATGCCTGGGTATGCTAGCACCAAGTAAACCTTTTCCACAACATGGCAAAAAGAACAAACCCTGGTTCGATAAAGAATGTTATGCACTTAGAAAAGCCGTAAAAGAGTCTGTAAACAATTGGAAACACGAAACGAATCCCGAAAATAGGCAATCCTACCGAACATCTAAAGCTGACTACAAGAGGTTACTAAAAACCGAAAAGATAGAGCACACAAGAAGTCTTCAAGTTAGTCTCAGTGAGGTGAAAGACACGAAAAGTTTCTACCTTGCGGTAAAAAAACTGCTCTACAAACAAACAGAAGAATGCAAAATAAAAAAACAAGAATGGGAAATATATTTCAACAAAATGTATGAAAATAGAGTTCTGTGGAATACTGTTTTCTACGGTGCTAGACAGCCATATCTCGACAACGACATCGAACTAGCTGAACTGAACGTAATATTAAAGAAACTAAAAGACGGAAAGTCTCTCAGGCCAGATAGAATAACTATCCCTTTCTTCAAGCACCTGCCAATTGACGCAAAATTAACCTTATTAAAGATATTAAATGCATCCCTACAGAGGGGCGGGGTCCCGGACGGTTGGTGCAACTCCTATGTCGTGACGCTATACAAAAAAGGTAATCCTGCAGATTCTAACAACTATAGAGGTATTGCTCTTATGAACACCATAACTAAAATCTTCACGGCAATCTTAGCTAAGCGTATAAACTGTTGGTGTGAGAGTGAGGATGTGCTGCCAGAAGGTCAAGCGGGCTTTAGGAGTTGAAGATTCTGCGTTGACGACATATTCATCCTTCAAGCCAAAATAGCTACCGCCTTAGCCAAGCCCGGAGGAAAATTGTACATCATGTTTGTAGACTTTAAGAAAGCGTTTTATTCCGTGCATCACCCCCTTCTTTGGCATAAACTTTACAAAGCCGGGATTTGCTCAAAAATAATAAAAACAATAGCCGACTTATACCAGAAAGCGACGATGCAAACCAAAGGGGTGCTGCAGGGCGATTCATTGAGTCCTACGCTGTTCTCACTGAGGCTTTATGATATAGATAGATTCTTCATGATGAGCGACTTTAAAAAAATAAACAAAAAATGGAAGTTCTCTTGTTCGCGGATGACCTAGTAGTGATGACTGACGATGTGGTGGATCTACAGGAAAAAGCGAATACACTCCACAACTACTGTCAACTCAACAAGCTAGGAGTAAACACCAATAAAACCAGGATATTGGTTTGTAAAAAGTCAGGCAGATGGAGGAATATAAAAGAAATTAAATATGGTGAGTCCACAATTAAGAGGGTGAAGGCATACACATACCTTGGAGTACCGTTTACGCAATCGGGGACATTTCACGAAGCCGCGTCGTATTTTGTCAACAGAGCAAAGATTACAATAGGAACAATCTGGAAACCGCTAGTATGAGCCAAAAACAACAGCTGGGATGCCCAAATCAAACTGTTTCAATCAACAACACTAGCTACATTGATGTACTGTGCAGGTATTTGGGGGTTAAAACAGGGAAAAGAAATAGAAAGGATCCACACGAACTTCCTGAAGAGAATACTGGGTGTCCCAAGATATACACCAGGCTATACTATCAGACTAGAAACAGGTAGAACAAGCTTTGAAAATGAAATACTAAAAAGGGCGTTAAATTATTGGCGGAAAATTCTGGCCATGAGAGAGAGCCGTTTCCGAGACATTGCTACAAAATGTTGTTAGAGTTGGATGGGGTCAATCCAGATCCAAAAAGAAACTAGTACTCGCAATTGAGCGGGGCTCTCACCCATTTTGGCTACGAGGGTTTAGTACGGGGCAATGTAAATATAGGAATACTCGAGACTAAACAGAATCAAATCATTGAGAGATTTAAAGAAAACTGCTTCAGGGAAGACATAGACAGCACAAAGGACTCCACACATGTATAATGCCCAGTACAAGCATCTTAAATACCTAGCCTCAAGAGAGAAAGCAAAATATATAGACTTAAACATACCCTTAGCTTACAAAAGAATTCTATCCCAACTAAGACTTTAGGGTTGCCGGGAATAAGTATCGAATGACATATGTATGAACTTTATTTGCGTTCGAAGCGCTGACAAGATAAATCGACGTTTCGACTCGTCGCCAGATGCAGACTGCCCGGACCATGCTCAACCTTTTGTTCCTCAGCGAACTCCTTCCTCACCCTCCGCTCGGAACGCGAAAGATATCTATTACAGTTCCGAGAAAGGCGATCGCGATGTCCCGTCAAAACAAACGGAGGGCAAGGAAGTGCCGAAGAAACAAACGTGCGTTCGTTCTCACGAATCTGTGATGGCGTGGTCCGGCAAACGAGTCACCACAAAGACTGTCGGGCAAAATAGGATGACAGTAAAAGTTAAGGGGATCGCGTATTTTATTGACAATGATTTAATTTACAAAATGTGTAACAGGAACGAACTGGAAACAATGGAACATATACTAGTGAAGTGCCCTCTATGTAGGCAATGTAGACCAACATCCCTAAGAGAGATGGATCTTATAAGTATCCTCTCTTCTCAGGAAGAAAAACAAATAAAAGAGATATACATATACATAAAATCTTGAATGAAACTAAGATCCCTATGCTTGGAGGAATGAAAAGGAAAATAAGTCAAGTACTACACCAGGAGTAAGCGAAAAAACTGAAATTGTCGAACCAGCCAACAGCAAGAGACCGCCACCTTAATAAAAAGAGTATACACGTATAGGTTAATATAGAACCAAGATTGTACTGGCGTAAGCCTTATACAATAAATAAAGACTAACAAGGGACATCACTTAAGTGTAAACCGCCGATTTTAATGAAATTTATATATGAGGTAGTGTTTAAAAGAATATTTGACACATATTTTTTTATCTGCAATCATGCATATTTAGAGAGTGAAAACAGCCCTCAAAGTTGGGGATGAAAAACATATTTTTCTCAATATTTCGAAAACTATTCACTTCGGAAAATAATTGTTTAAGCAAAAATTGTACACTTTTTAATGACAAATTTAATTGCGTAAACGGTTTTTCAAAATATTAATTTGTTTAAAAAATATATTAAAAATTAATCATTTTTTTCATGTTTTTCTTACAAATTGTTATTCCATGTTTGTGAAAATTTGTTAGCATAAACTACAGACCGATACGAAAAATGCGTATACATTGAAATTTTTAATTACATACATCCAAACAAATTGTAGTTGTGATGGTAAGACAATCTGCGAGGAAAGGGTACTTTAGCGACATGCTACTCAAAAATTTGTAAAATTACATGATATTTCGACTAATTATAGTATGTTCAATGTTCTTAATTATTCGTTGGATGTCAAAAATTCTCACCGCAGATAAGCGGTATGAAAGGTTTTTACGCCCATGTGACTCGAAATCATTAGACCTCGGGACACAATTGCCTGCAATTATTGCCAGATATTCTTTAAGTTTTCCTCGTTTTTAAAGCCTTTATATCTCCTGGCATCGAAAACATAAGGAAACCCCAAAAAACGTCGGATCATCTGTAGTTTCAGCAAATGCCAATTGTTGCTCCGTTTCTACGACTGCATATCCAGCCAATTTGTAACTATCTATTAAATCAATAATGCTTTGTGCCAAATCAATTTCTTTAGCATTTCTATTACTTTGGCTGTTACTTTTATAATTATATGTCTCCATTAAGATATTTATAATACAGTAAAAGCTGGATAAATGCAAAAAAAGATTAGGACCCAAACATTGCAAATATCCAGCCGAGGTGTCGATTCTATGTTTACATGCGGCTCCAGCCGAGCGTGAACGTAGAAAGGGACAGACAGTGGAGGAGAGAGAGAGGTCCAAGGAAACAAAGCGAGAGGCCGAAACGTATCGGTGAGACAACGCTAATGCAACAATAAAACTATTTTATTTATTAATTTTTCTAAATGTAACTTTTACCAATGTATTTGTGAGATTTTTCTGATTAAAATGAGACCAAGCACGATATAGTTTGAATTATATTTACTTGTTGATACTGATTAAATACGTACCACAAAGTACAAAAACACGTTGCTCTTATTAAAATAATAATAAAAGGATAATGTAAAATAATAAAGTACATTATAATAAATATAATAATACATTGAAATAAACACGATACAATTTGAATTTTATTCACGCTCGGCTGGAGCCGCATGTAAACATAGAATCGACACCTCGGCTGGTTATATGCAATGTTTGGGTCCCAATCTCTCTTGCATCTATCTAGCTCTTACTGTAAACATAGAATCGACACCTCGGCTGGTTATATGCAATGTTTGGATCCCAATCTTTCTTGCATCTATCCAGCTTTTACGTATTTTAGTAAGAGCAACGTGTTTGTGTACTTTGCGGTATGTATTTAATCAGTATCAACAAGTAAATATTATTCAAACTATATCGTGTTTGGTCTCATTTAAATCAGAAAAATCTCACAAGTACGTTAATAAAAGTTTCATTAAGAAAAAGTCAGAAATAAAAAAGTTTCATCGTTAAATTAGTATTAGTCACACCAATATTCCAGTTCGGATCATATTGCACCGATCCCTCGTCGAGCGTCAAGGCTCGCCAAGGGGGATCCCCCCACGTGGAGGGGATAGTCACCTTGCATATATCCAGCCAATCTTTTCTTGCATTTATCCAGCTTTTACTGTATATATGTTTCATCATATGAAACACTTTTATTAGGTTGAGTCATAAATAACTTTCGATTTGTCTTTCTAAATTTATTGATGATTTATCAAAAGAAGATTCTTGTTGTCCTTGCAGCATGTCTACGATTTAAGGGTGCCTACCTGCAATATGAAGCAAAAATCAGTGTCCCAGATAAATTGACTTTTTAGAAAGAAAAGAATCTGTTATATGTTAGAAGTTATTTATGAGTGAACCCAATAAGTGTCGACACTGTTTCAAGGGTTAATTTTCATTCGTATGTTGATTAGACATTTCTTATTTCTCATTGCATGTATTGTATGCTCTCAAACTCCTGAATCCATCCTTTTTTACACTCTGCATAAAGGGAATATATGGTAAAAAATGTAGCATCTCGGATGGGGAACGAAAATTTTCTAATCAAATTTTCTGTACTCATTGAACACTCTAAGGAACTCTCTATTTCTCACATAACATGCTGTTTGTTTCTATGTACAGAAACCCAACTCCAGCTGGGAAAACCGATTCCCTCGTCAACGTGGAATGGGTGCCCTCCGGACCCGATCAGTTGCAACTGAACATCAACGTGCCATATTCGATCACTACCCCATTACTCAGCAAAGACACCATGGCTTTCGAAAAGTGGCTGCAAGCTGATTCGAAAAATAAGTGCAATGCATCCTAAGTTTCATCCTACCACTAAAAGTCACATAAAATTTGAAGTTGTCGTCGGAAATTAATGAAACTTTTTTCTTCATACTCACCATTATCAGCAATTTAAATTTATTGGCATCATCACATAAAAAAGTTTTAATTCAACTTGGACGCGTCAAATTGTGCTGACTCACAGAAAACGCACCAACGAAGTAAAAACTGAATTTTCCGTTGGCCGCAGATAAACGTTGTAAAAGTAAACACGTACAAGATATTACGTCGCCCGCATACAAAGTGTTAGCAACAGACAGAATCATCACTATTGGAGTATCTACGAGCGGCAGTAAATTATGAGAGACACGACACGAATATTTACCCTGTATCTGAGTATGAAATAAAAGCACATTGGAAATAAAGTAGCTGTAAGAATTATTGGAACTTTAACATCATTTTTCAAGATAATGGTTGAGTTGCGACCCATGGTTGCTTTCACACTTTTTGTCCTCGCGACGAGTAGAATACGATAGAATTAAACAAAAATTTGACCTTCAATTTCAAGGTCAAGGTCAATTTTGCGGTAACTTTTTTCAACAACTCTCCACCGATCCAAAGGTGTAGAATCACGCTATGATGGACGTGACATATAATTTTCACGCACCCTGTATATCCTATACTTCGTTGATGGTGTGACGCCCCTCTGGCGTCTTGGGTCCAAGACGAGCACCTCTACAATTTTCATACACTAGATACACTTAGGCCCTAAGTGAAGGAAATGGATCTAGAGTGGGGGAAGGCCGCAGCTCCGGTATCCATCACTGAGATAAATTAGTGATCACCTTATGAGACTTATGTCACACTGTCTAAAATACCGCCATAGCTCAAAACCAGTGGTTTTCAACTACATCTGGCAAAAGTATCGATGTTAATTAGGTAGTAAATGCGGGAAATTAGCGTTACATACGAGATTATGCGTGTGGTATTGTTACCGTGTTGTCAATACATCCACGGACCCCGAAACGCGAACGCGAGTTACTGAAACCATTCTGATTCACATTAAGATTTTATATTGTTTCGGATTAGATGTCAGGTTATAATTTTTTATTCGTTGTCATTATGTTATATTATATTGATAATTATTTTGAACAAGTATTGTCAATAAATATGGAAAACATAGGAAAACACATTTGCAAATTACACTGTTCAACACGTGTTTTGACTTGTAACATTCACTGACAATGAGCGTTTTTTACAGATTTTTGTGCGATGAGTACTGAATATGTAAAGCATTTTGCCCATCTCTCTCAGTTTTTATAAAAATTAGTTTAAATCAGTTTATTTCGCGTAAGAAGCAACTGAGTAACTATTACTGTTAAAGCACAGAACATCTTTGAAGTTGAAAACTCTTTAATTTGATGTTTACAAAAAACGGAGGGCAATCGGAAGGGTTGTATAAACCAAAACTGTCGATTCTCCGTACCAAAACGAATCTTTTACTAATTTGCAATCAGCGATTTCGATTTCGGTTTCAGTTTCGGTTTCGTTTTCGAAGTATACACGATTGAAAATTGAGATTCGAATGCCAGTGCGAGTGGTGGAAACAGGAAACGGTTGACAATGAGTGGATACCTCACTGTATATTGAGGCACGCACTCACCTATTGGAACACATGTAGATACGCGTTCGCATTAGGGCTATTGATTTGAACCGGGTATCTGTGATATCCGGCGATTTGGAAGCCAATCGTCTTTCAGTCATTTTCGTCTAATATCGGTGAACTAAAATTGGTTCACATGGTCACGTCATTTGTTTGCGTTTTTCTCATTCTTATTAACCCTGCTACGGTCTTCGATTAAACTACATACTTAAGGTCTTTAAGACAAAAATGACCCGAATATGTGAAATTCATATTTTTAATTTGTGTATTTTGAATCACACTCAAAATCAGACACATGATCCTCGATTTGAGATACTTCAACATCTGATAAGAAATCGAATTCTTCCGAATCCGACATTATGAACAACTACCTAATTACAGAAACGTAACTACAGAAATTCTTTTACGAGCGCACGATAACTTTCTTCTTCCACAGCTGACTTTACACTCTGAGTTCGATTGCACCTTCTCAAAGTATACGAATGTTTAGATTTCAATCACGACTCCCTGTTGTATGGCTTTGAGGAAGTAGACAGAAACAAACGGAAAGATATATCTATACAGTTCTAGAAAGTCTTACATTACATTACACGATGAGAAAAAAGATTTGTACGTTGTAGCAAAATTCGGGTCTTACCAAATAATAATTCACATTATGGACAATAATAAGACTATCTTAGTTATTTTATACTATTTATCGTTCCATTCGACTTTACTATCAGTAATTTCGAAATATTTCACTTTGATGACTGATTTACATCATTTAATTGTGTCTTAATTGCTTAGGGACAAAAAAGACCCGAAGGCCTTACATGTAACCATTTTTGTTACTAACATACCATTTGACCAGGGACAATAGGACTTTAATATAATGTCAAGGGAACAGAAACGAGCATATTCGTAACAATTTCGATACATGTTCGTTGGGAACAGTAAAGTTCTTAAATAAATAAGAACGTCTTGGGCCAAAAAAGACCCGAAGACCGTAGCAGGGTTAAAAGACATTCGAATATAATCGTAATGCGCAGTAGCATATTCCAATTGTTTACAGTTTATTCCGTTTACTTCCGATGTTGGTCGAAAATGTACGAAAGACGATCGGCTTCCATATCGAGTTTCACGACTATTTCATATATTCGGGTATCTTATGGATACCCGGGTAATTTTTGTCCACCCGGGTATCTCACGAGTACCCAGGTAACCGGGTATCTCATAAAGGAACAGCTCTAGTTCCCACACATAGCAAGCATTATCAAGCAGTAAAAGGACATCCATTCTTGGCCCTTCTCGTGGCGAAGACCAATACTCAGTTTCAAGTATAACGAATACTTCCAGGAATATTTTGTAGGTTATTGTTTCTAACAATATAATGTTTACAGCGTTCCGGATATGGTAGAGTTTTACATCTGTATTTATTTTCGGTGGTTCCTTTTTCATTGCCAACATAAAGCTTATAAAAATCGAGTAATACTCGTTTTATACGAAACTCATATATCTATGTGTTTAGAGAATGTAATTTATTTCGTGTTGAGGAAAAAGAAATTTAAGTAAAAAAGATAATGTTTCCGCCCGGGATCGAACCGGGGACCTTCCGCGTGTTAGGCGGATGTGATAACCACTACACCACGGAAACCGATGAATTTAGACATTCTAGTCCAACTTTATGAGTGTAGCGATTCAATTAACAATTCAGTGACTGCATCGAGTTCAGAAGTTCGGAAAAATCTAAGTGTCGAGACTCGAGGCCATTCCCGAAAAGCACAATGCGACCGCTTACAGTGGGACACAGTGAAACTCGTCCAACACATTTATTTTCTTAATTTTGGCTAAAAAATGTACTATATGAACATGACACTTTTGTAATGAACATCATAATAGTCCATCTGTATTGTTGCTTGCTTGCATGTAAAAAAAACCTAAATTTTTTCAAATACATAATACAAAATGAATATATGTAATGATATCTATGAAACGTGGCTCACACTAAAAATTGTCCATCTGTAATATTCGGGGATTTCACTAACTAAAACGTATGAATTCAGTTGGTTTTAACCTTTTAAGCATTAGGTGAGCATAGTTTTATCATATTGTTTTATTAATTTATCAATTTGGAAAAATGAAATCTCAAAGAAAACAAACAACAATGGAAATACGAAAATTAGTCATTTTCAATTATAATGAAGGCAAATCTCAATATGAACATACAGGAATTATAAATAAAAGTCGTACTACAGTGCAATATATTCTTAAAAGATATAAAAGTGAAAATCGTATATCAAATCAAATAAAAAAAAAAAGAAGATTTTGAACGATCACGATGAGCGATATGTTTTACGACAAATTAATAATTTTAAATAGATACAAGCGCGTCTTTCCTCAACAGGATGTCGCTTGTTTATCTGCTTTTCTTTTTTCTTCTGTTATCACGACAACCTTATACACACTAAAATAAGTAAAAAGCGTATTATAAACCTACGTCCTACATACCTTACAAGGGACATTACCCAAGTGTCAATTGCCGATCTTAATGAAATTGTTTTGGGTAGTAGTTCTCAAAAAAATATTTCACCCATATTTTTTTATATCGGCAATCGTCAAAATCTAGGGGATGACAACAGCCCTTGAAGTTGGGGTCGAATAACATATTTGACGGTATACCTCAGAAACTATTGATCCTAGAAAAAAAGTTTAAACGTACGGTATACCTATTTTTGAATGCTAAATTGACCTGTATAATTATTTTTTCGAAAATCTAATTTGTTTGAAAAATATTTTAAAAATAAACGTTTTTTTCAAATTTTTCTGGTAAAATATTAATCAATTTGCATGAATTTTAGTGTACTTACACTATGGACCTTGCCCAAAAATACGGATAAAACAGGATTTTCAATTTCACTCTCGTAAGAGATATTATTGCATGTAAAAAATTGGCGTGAGAGAAATGTTTTCTCCAATATCTTGAAAACTATTCGGTGTAGACAAAAATGTTTTAGATAAAAGTTGTGTATTTTTTTACAATAAATTTAATAACATAAAAAAAATTTGTAAAATATTAATTTGTTTAAATTGTTATATTAAAAAGTATTAACTTTTTGCTCGTTTTTTGTACAAAATGTTGATCCATTTTCGTATTAATGTGTTAACATAAATTGTGGATCCTTATACAAGATGTGGATACTTTGAAATTAGTAGATTCAACCTTTCGAAGAAAATTAGACTCACTGTACTAAACACATAATGTTTCGGGCCGCGACCTCTTCGTCCATAGCACTGAAATAGCTATAAAGGTTTACGATATTTTTGTCAATTGTATTGTGTACTATTTTCTTAATTACTCGTTACGAGGAAGTACTACCGCGGCAGGTAGAGAAGGACTGCGAGGGAGATCCTCCTGGCCAGTCGTGTAAAAGATGTGCGCGCTCCAATTACACGGGACCATAAAAAAATTCCAAAACACATTTAGGTAAAAACTCTCCATAATGTTTATTAGGCAGAACTCGAAGTTTCCCACATTTGTAAAAATGTGGTAGCTCTCAGAAGTGCTGATTGTTTTTTCGATTCCGAACCGTTAATTGCGAGGGCCAGAGTTTCCTCACGTTTTTGTATATTACTTGCGAAGACATTGGTCGGTTCGTTTACCTAAAGAGGGAATATGACACTACAGCTACGTTTAAGAAGCTAATATATAAATTTGGTGCATGCATATTTGTATACACTTTGCTCTTTGGTGTTAAAAGTGATCACTTCCTGATGGAAACTATCATCGTAGCGACCTATTCGACGATGATCATTCGATAAATACTTGTGGACTTGTGAGTTGCAACTGCTGTTGGGACAGGAAGAAGCTATCATCATAGTGGAACAGTTTGGTGACATCCCACCGTTTCCAATTTAATTCCTATCATTTCATATGCAGTTTTAAATTTTTTCAGGATCTAGTATCTGATTTTTGTAATATTGTGTACTACGTTTGCGGGGTTAGCAACTTAAACATGAAAGTAAATCCAATCAATATTATAAATATCCTGGTGGGTGTGTATGATTATGAAAACGCCAAAAATGTAAAGGCTACCAATGCCAAGGAAATTGAATTTGCTGAAACTTTTATAGATATAATTGATGGTTATAAACAGGCAAGTCGGGCAGACATAGAAGCGGAGCAAGAATTGGTATTTGATAAGACAACAGATGAACCGGAGTATACAGTTATTGATATTAAAAATGAAGAAGGACTTGCAGAATTAAGCAACTTATCATCATCACACATTAATACGAAAATGGATCAACACTTTGTACAAAAAAACGAGCAAAAAGTTAATACTTTTTAATATAACAATTTAAACAAATTAATATTTTTCAAGTTTCGGCGTAGGTGAACTCGTTTTTATCAACGGTGTTCTTGATTAAAGTAAATATTTAAACATTTTAAACAACAATTTAAAAAAAAGTATTTCCAATATGGGGATTGCGGAGAATTTTAAGTTGTACCAGGATAACGATCCGAAGCACAATGCACGGATTGTTCAGGAATTCCTCCTCTATAATTGCCCAAGTGTTTTACAACCACCTCCGCAATTACCTGATCTTAATCCTATTGAACACATGTGGGACGAATTAGATCGCAGCATTCGTAAACCATCAATTAGACCATTAGAAGAACTAAAAAACGTCTGGAAGAAGAGAGAAAAAAAATCAGCGTTGATTATTTAAAAAAATTTATTTCCACTATGCCAAAACGTTTACACCATGTTTTCAAACATATGGAATACCCAACTAAATATTAAACTTTCCAAGAACAATCATTATTATAGTTTTATGTGTATAAATAGTAAAGTGTCCGAAACTTTTTGTGACATCACAATTCGCTCTTCTTCAGTGTTTCTTTTAATATTTGGACAACAATAGATAATAACTTAAAAGTTTTTTTCTACTGTTACCTATATAGTGGAATGTAACATAATGTAATACATTTTTGTTGCTCCTTGTACATTTACTGAAAATATAGAGTTTAGAAATTAAACTTGTATCAGTGTCCGAATCTTTTTGTGACCGATTGTATGTTCATAAGATGTTGTTTTATTTATTTTAGTGTGTAGATTCGCCCTCTGAAGTATGGATATGCATTTATGAATCATCCTGTATTCTTCCTTATTTTAATATATTTTATAGATTCTAGTCTATGTAAAATAATTCGGAGTAACAGAAAAGGGAATAATAAACGCAAGCTACCTGATAATGAATTGGAAGAGTCTTTGGAAGCAATACAATTTCATTTAAATCGTAGAAGGTTTCGCAGAATTACATCGAGTACCTCAGAGTCAGAAAACGAAAGCCCAATAGAAACGGAAGTAAATAGTTTATCAGATATTAATTACACCACAACAATTTTCGAATATTTTAAATTGTTTTTCTCTGAACAATTCGTAGTTTATTACTAAAAAAAAAAAATAATTATTGGCAACATTTAAATAGTAGTAATCATCTACAAAATTCTGAAGGCACTTCTCCGGCAGAAATGTACTGCTTTTTCGTAGTAAAATTATTAATGGCACGCAATAAGAAATTATCTTACTTTGAGTACTGCAGTACTGACAAGATGTTGAGAAGTAACAAATAATGAGTAGGAACAGGTTCTTATTTTTGCTGCAAAACTTACATTTTAGTGACAATGACGAAAAAGCAAGTAGTGACCGTCTGTATAAAATTCGTAAAATTTGTGACATGCTGCGAGAAACTTTTAACAACTCATTTTATCCTTTTCAAATTGTACGTATTGATGAAAACTTATTATTGTATAAAGGCAGGTTGCCTTTCAAGCAATACATCCCATCGAAAAGGAATAGATTCGGAGTCACATCGTTTGTTTTATGCCACTGTAAAACAGGATTTATCCAAGATTTAATTATTTATGACGGATATATTCGTGATGTAGATGTTACATGTAAAAATATGGATAAATCGGGGCATATTATTGTACAGCTATTGAATTCATGTTTCAAAAAGGGACACACTGTTTGTCGCGTTAATTGGTATACAAGTCCAGCACTTTTTACATATCTATAGAATAATTGTACGAATGCATGTAGATTGCATAGTCAATATCAAAAGTCCAAAAAGAAGTAAAAATTCGTTGAACAGTGTTATCATTTCAAAAATAAATAGCTTTAGGGGAGCGGCAACGCTTGCGGAAACGCATTAAACTCCGTATGTTTATATTTTCGTTTCTATTGTTTTTTTTCTGTAATTTTAATTTTTTTTTAATAAATACAATTGAAAATAATCTGTTGCTCTTTAAAGATATAATACAAATTTTCTTTTTTTATGTAGGATAATTAATTAAATATGTTTATATACAGTGTAAAAAATTTTCAATTGTTTGTGTTTAACACTAGATTTACGGACATTTCTTATATACCTATCTCTACGGACACGCGTCAAATTGACGCATAAACGAAACAGCACATTTTCTTTAAAAAACAACTTATTTTATTTAAAAACAATATATTATACACTATTAACTTATAAATGAAACTATGTGACATTATATATTTATATAAAATTTATAATATTTAACATTATGCAACATTACATTTATTCCGCACATTTGTGAAATTCGAAATGCGTCAAAATAACGCGTCCCGTAAACCTAGTGTTAAAAGAATTGCACATCTGCTGTTCCCATACTCGAAAACAAACCCTGGCTTCATGTGGTTCCCATTTGCTTTTGGAAAAATGTGATCCTTTTCTTTTGCTTCTTCCATCTCCGAGTTGCAATTTATGTCACTGCGGGTTTTATATTATCGTAAAGTGGCAACCCTGGACTTTGCACAAATGTGGGAACGCAGCTATAAATACTAATGTAATACAATATAAGTTGCCTTTTATTACGAACGTTAGCCAGACGTTTCTTACCGCTTCTTGCCCGTTCAGTGATCCCCTAAACGTCTGCTTCTTATTTGCTGACGTCTGCTATTTGTTCACTTCTTACCCGCTTTTTGTCCGACGAGTCCGCTTTTCGTTCACCAACGTCCGTTGCTTGCTCCCCAACAAGAAGCACAAAAGAGATTCAATGGAAAAGCATGCTTCCATTTTCCTATAAGCGTTTCTCAGCTGTTGCGGAAACGAATGAATTTAGTAGTCATAAATAAATGTGTGGAGAAAAATATGAAATAAATTGAAAAGAACAAGTAAAATATCCTTTACTTATATTTATGTTCGTAAATATAACACGATAATGTACTAAATGAATACGTCACACGCATATGTATTAGAAGTGAGCTGCGCGCGGACGGACGCTGCATCTAGCCAAAAGCGTCTGATGCTAATATAAAATCCCACCATTAACCTGTTAGCTGTGTAGCCCTATTTTAAAAGAGTGTACCTACGTTGTGTCGTCAAAATGAAGAAATGACGAGTATACTCGTTAAACATAGAGTATATGCAGCTGCTGTAAAATTGAATTAAATTATAACGAAATGGCAGTCGGTTTTTTTTTAAAAATGGATGATTTATTGCTCAAATTCATTGATATTATTGACAAAACTTAAACATTCATTATTAAAAATCAAATACATGGAAACAATTTTTTTTTTCTATTTTCGTTCTAGTTTCAAAATATTTTTGTCTGAAAGTTGCGAATACGTTTTAGTTTTCACTAAAATTTTAATTAAAATAACAAATGGTAATAACTTTTTTCGCATGACGAGTATACTCGTCATAACACAAAAAATTGCCGTTTCTTCTTGACGTGTATACTCGTCATACAAAGCTAACAGGTTAAACTGTTCCAAAATCCAGTATCCTAACGCTTCTCACACGTTGTTTTTTGTTTCGAATCCTTTTATGTCCGCGTCACATCCGCTTTTCGTCTTCTCGGATTTTCGCCAGATCAGTACGATACAACATTTTGTATCTCCAATACGTTAGGAAACAACGGACTGTAACATCTTAGCGCGGACACCCTGTATAATTATAAAATTGTTGCGGAAAAAAAGCAGATTTTAAACTCTTTGTAGTAGCTTTCACGAATATATTTAAGGGGGATTTCTGGTTTAAAACACTGTTTTTAAGCGCACGATTAGTATTTTTTTCTGGGGAAATGGAATAAATATTTTAAAGTGCCGTTTTTTGCTTTTTATTATTTAAGGTTCGGTCTTTAATTTAATATTTTTTTTATGTAAAAAATATGAAAATTGTTTAAGACAGATGTCGTTAACTAGAATTATTTATTTACCGTTAAAAGAAACGGAATGGGAATGGTTTAAACAAAAGTATTCAATTTTTACCATAATTTTTTACTGTTTTCTAGCCTTAAAAGATATAAAAATGCCAATACAAAATGCAATAGTGTAAATCTTTTTCTGATTATTAAAGATACCTATAAATAATATAAAACAATATTAAAAGTATTAAAATTAATGTTTTTTAATGTTCTTTTCGTGTTGCAAAAGTAGCACGTTTCAAAAAAGATGTCTTGCCGGCGCAGGTGATTTGAGCTCGTAGCCTTATCTGAAACGAAAAATTCGGAAAGATTCTTAATTAGTATGAGTTTCACTATCGCTGGTACGAAAAAAAAACAATTTGTGTTTAAAATTAACAAAATAGCGCGTGTTAAGAGTGTATATATCGGAATTTCACCCGTTTTTTCAACAATTATGCAATGTATAAAGTATGATAAACTCAACAGAAAATCGTAATTCTGGTACCGACCAGAGCCATTGGTATATAGAATAATCTGTAAACATTTCAGAGCAATCGGTTCACTATTTTTTAGATTTCACCTGCGCTAGATGAAATAAAAACTTTTCAAGAAAAACGCGTTTAAAAGTTTCAGAATATAATTATCATAGGAAACACACACTTGCAACTAATCGGCAATCCCAGTTTCATATTCAGTTGTATTTTCTTGACCTTTCCATGTTTCACAAGCTTTACAGGTGCTTGACTTCACTACGATGTCCAAAATTTTATTACTATATTTACCTATTAACGAAAACACCAGGAAGCGAAGAAAATTCTCGTTTCGCACGTTTTGCATTTCCCACTAGAAGCAGCATTAGAAGCCAAAATACTTAGAGTTTCTTTACCAAAATTAAACAATACATTCTTGAATACATACACTTTCGAAAGCAATAAAAAAAAGAAATGGAACTTTTGAAAGTGTCTCATTGGAATGGACCCTTAACAATAGAATTATTGTTGGAGAATGTAAGACTGAATTTAAGATTGTTAAAGCCTCTAAAGTATCGTGGAAGTTTTTAATTTTAATTGCTACTAAAGGTCAGTAAAGTTTGTGCATACATGACAGCATATATATATAATGCAATATATAATTTTCTTTTTTTGTAGACATAATTTATAAATTACTTATTTTTTAGTGATCTCCAATTTTGAGTTGGATGTATTTTACAATATACGGTCATAGGTTGTAGCGTGCTTTACTTATGCGTAAATCTAATTCTAAAACAAGGATGGATAATTGGGGATTTAAAATTGTGTTGAAAACGTTTTTCTTTAAATATAAAACTGTTGTATTTATTTACACCATATACAACAATGACCCGTTAAACTGTTAAAAATTTCCATAACAATCTAAGAATCACAGCGACAAAAATTGCCAGAATGGCTGCTATCCTATATTTCGATGGTTTCATTTCCATTGGTAGCCCAGAAACAGTTCCTTTTGGTAAACACGGTTTTAACGACGGAGAAAAGCCTTCATTTATCGGTTCTCCCTTCATAGAATATTTCGTCGTTTCCACGATTTTCACCTTAATCATTTTTCCGAAGTAATCCTCCTTCATGGGCACTAAAACCTGCTCGTATGATTTATTGTGTCCAACATAGTGCTTTTTGTCGTGGGAAACCTCTGTAACCAGTACATCCTGAACGAGTCCGATTCTACTATTATCGTATGGAGAATAAGATTGAAAGAATTCTGACAATCTTTTTGTTCTCTTTTTCACATCTTGTGTGGGAATTTTCGGCATTCGGGCAGCAGGTGTGCCCGGCCTAGGGAAGAACTGATTGATGAACAAACTTGGAAACTTATATTTTTCGCAGAGGTTCATCGTCTCCTCGAAATCAACATCAGTTTCTGTTGGGAAACCGCAAATAATGTCTGTAGCCACAGTCAGTCCAGGAACACGTTCGCGTAGAAAGTTTACAACTTGTTCGAAGTCGGCGGACGTGTACTCCCGTTTCATGTCTGCCAAAACCTGATCGCTTCCAGACTGTACTGGAATATGAAGAAAGCTGTAAACTCTCGGGTGTTTCAGAATTTTACTCATTTCCTCAAGGTGCTCCAGAATATACGGGGGATTGGTCATTCCAACACGGATCATGCAGCCGTCGGGCACGATTTCGACAAGTTTCCACAATAATTCCGGCAAGCTGCTGCCAATATCCCTGCCATAAGTGCCCGTATCCTCGGACGTTAACCAGAGCTCGCAAACACCTTCGTTGAACGCTTGCTTTGCTCTCTCCACGATTTCTTCGGGAGGATAACTTCCCAGTTCTCCCCTCGCATGTTTCGTCTTACAGTAAGTGCACTGATTCAAGCACCCTGTATTTATGGCAATGATCTCGATCAACGGATTCCTTCGAACTTTTGGCAAACTTAGGGAGGCACCACCAATTTTTTTACCGGCTTCCTTTTTCGGTTGCAGGAATCGGACTGTGTTTCCTTTGAGAGTTTCTTCGACCACTTCCACGACACGATCGATTTGTTGCACGCCAATCATGCTTAATTCGTTCAGAAAAGATGACTTCGGAGCACCTTGCGGCACGCATCTGAAAAAATGTAATTTCATTGTCGTTTGTTTATTTCTTTGATTGGGTTTATACGCTTCTGGGACAAAAGGAAAATTCTTCAAAAAGGGTATTAAAAGAATTTATTAAACTAGCCTAAACTAATTTTCAATCATAAAGATCTCTAAGTTTTAAACATGTTTAATAGTCTATACTATTTTTTAAAAATATTTTAACTGTTGCTTGTTCCAATAGGAATCAGATAAGTTATATAAAATTTTTTTAATGAATTTAAAAGCTTATACGTTGAAAACTTATATTCTGGTCGTTACATGAATTGATTTAGTCTGTAGCTGAAAAAAGGAAACACAAGTAAGAAAATTAAAGGTACCATACATTGTGCGAGCATAAAACATTATAGCACTTTATGTGGCTTTCCCTATGTAATATTACATAAAATGTTTATTGTAACATTTATCTAAAGAAGAGACCTCAAGATGGTAAGAAGAGATCACTAACACACTAAACAAATATAAGGGAATATATCATTTACGAGATAAACACAGAAAGAATAAAAAGAAGGAATCTTTTGTCACGTAATGTAAATATCTCATAAAAGAAAAATGTCAATTACAAAATACAAATAAGTTTTCATACCCAGCTACTACAACAGCTTTTCCCATTTTCTTTCCAGCTTCGATTTCATTTCGAAAATGGTCCTCCGCTGGACTCTTAACTGTACAGGAGTTTAACAGCCATAAATCTGCCTCATGCTTATTGTCTGTTAATTTATATCCATAGGCAGCAAGTTGACCTGCCATATATTCACTGTCTGAATTGTTATGAGTACATCCCCAGGTTTTTAGATAAATTGTCTGGGTGCCTGGTACAACACTATCAAAGATAGGAGGTTCTGGGAATTCTTCTGTCAATTGTTTACGTTTCGAACGTACAGTGATATTTTTTCTTGTACTGTATCGTTCTTTGGGTGTAATATCTTGAGACGATATTAGATCTTCTATGTCTTCGATGATATCTTCATACATGCCTGGCATCCTTCATAGAAATTAAATCGCAAAAGGATATATATTACTTCTAAACTCGGTGGAGTTCTTCAATGAGATTGTTTAAACTATTTTACCTTCTATTCACTGAATGAGTTGTTAATGGAACATGAGAAAACACATTAAAAATAAATCTACAACCTACTTTATAGGTTATGTTATTTAATACTTTGACAACATGTGCCAACCCTGGAGCTTCATGAGCGGCATCTATGGTACCATCGTAAAATGTTGTCAAATAGTACTATCATCGACAGCTTGTACCTCTGTCTGCAGGATGGCGCGACATGTACACTTGGGTGTACACTAACTTTCCTCGGTCGAAGTAGAAGGCTACCCCGTGTTCTCACACGTAAGAAATAAGAGCTACAGTAAAAGTTGGATAACTGCCCGCAAATCGAAATCACAGGCGGGCAGTTGTGCAGTAGGAGAATCGATTCTAATTATAGGCACGGCTCGAGCCGAGGTTCGGTTTGTTGAAAAACGTAGAGAAGGACAGCGAGTGAAAGAGAAAGAGAAAACTACGTATTGGTGAGACAATACTAATACAAACATAAAACTTTTTTAATTTTGATTTTTTTTAAATTAAACTTTTACTAACGTATTTGTGAGGTTTTTCTGGTTAAAATAAGACCAAACACGATATAATTTGAAGCATATTTGGTTTATAATTTAAACCTACAACGTGGCACACTCAATCAATATCAATATGTAAATATAATTCAAATTATATCGTGTTTGGTCTTATTTTAACCAGAAAAACCTCACAAATACGTTAGTAAAAGTTTAATTTAAGAAAAAATAAAAATTACAAAAGTTTTATATTTGCATTAGTATTGCCTCACTGACATTCGAGGTAAGATCAGGTTACATTATTCGTCCGTCGAACTTCTGGGTGGATCAAGGGGACCCCCCCCCCCCCCCCGTGGTGGGGATGACTTGCGGGCACTTACGCAGTAGATCGATGCGGGCAGTTATCCAACTTTTACTGTAGTCAGATGAGTGATGGCTGGCTCCTTCCCCTACATCTAGGGGAAACTACCATTAGTGTTGCAGCTGATACAACATTGATACTATTAATACCAGTCTGCGAATTTCGATCTGGTATCAAGTAGTATCAAAGACGTAGATATGAAAAAGGATCGATCCTACTTCGATACTTGTACGAAAGTATCGATTCCTGTTTGATACTTCTACGAAAGTGTTGGTACCGATTTGATACTTCTTTTCGAGACTGATGTTTATGTTCCAAAGATTGCTGCTCCAACGTTCGAGACTTATCGCAGAGTGCAATTTAAACCATTCCGCTTGTTTACAGAGTGCTTTGAAAACTTCCACTCTTGAACAACACGACGATGTCAATTCACTTGTTCATGGTATCAATACCTAAATACTTGATCGCCATAGGATTGGTATTGATTGGTATCGTGCCAAGAGGCATCGGTATTGAAAATTGATTCCGAGTATCCGAGATTTCGATACCTATAGATACTTCCCACTGAGTATTTAGGTATCGAATTGTTTGAGTATCATCAATGGGTATTGTATCAATCCCATCACCCGCTTCCCGCGAAAATTAAGGATCCTTGGACGTCCTTGCCGTTGCTTCGAAGTAATCGTCCCAGTTGGAAGATAATTTTCAACAACTCGTTGCACGGTAGAATGCGACTTTCCAACAATAGTTCCAATTTCGCGGAATGTTTTGCCTTCATATCGCAATTTAACAATTAATTTTCGTACGTCAATTGTAAGTTCACAGCCTTTTCTATCCGTAACTACGGTTTCGCTAATGCGGATTTAAATCTTTTGGACGCTGGTATGAAATGTGCACGGCTGTTTTAAAACTAACTAATTGTAAGAACTGAAGAATCATCCAACGGTGTTTTATCAATGGAACCATGGATAAGTATGGATATTTAAATATTTTAAAAAATAATTTACGCCAGAGTGCGGCAAAATGGGGTTCGAAGATGACTACGCGTTTCAACAGGGTAACGACCCTGAACATTGTTCGTAACTGGTGAAGGAATGGTTGTTATATAACGTAAAAACACAACTGCGCACACCTCCCCAATCTCCGGATTTAAATCCCATAGAACATTTATGGGAATTATTAGAAAGAGGCATAAAGAAACATAACATAACACCCAAAGTGGCGCTACAAAGAAAATTGCAAGCAGAGTGCAATAAAATATCAATAGAGGATACGAAAAAATTAGTAAATTTCATGCACAACCGTTTGCAGGATGTTATAAAAAACAAAGGCTGTGCAACAAAGAATTAATTTAGTTGTTCTTACTGCGTTAGGTACATATTATTATACAAGAGAATCTTTGTACGTAGACTTTTTTGGCGCGAATTTCTGTCACGACATGCTATTCAGTTGCATAACTTTTGTATAGAATAATTTAAGTTGTTGTAGTTTAAGATAAGCATAAGATAAAGTTCGTATTCTGTATTTCATGATAAATAAACCGCTATTTTTCATTTTTTAAAGATTTTTCACGTTCTTTTTGGAGTTGCGCGTGTTTGTACGCAGACTTTTTTTACCCACTGTATGTATGTATTGTATCAGTCCCATCACTATCGTGCATCCAAATACACAATCACGAATATCATATATCATAAACTTGGTTTTACCCATTTACCTTTTAGGACCGAATGTTGCACAAATTAATTTCGCATTTTATGCCAAAAGTGCACATCAATTTTCGGATCTACATAAATTATTTAATTATTTTTACTTTTCTTTGAGGATACAGAACGCCCCTAAAACCTGTACTCTTCTTTTTATCTCCTTGTACATATGTATACAAAGGCTCGTCCAGGCTTACAGCAACTGTCCGCACACAGTTTGCAACATTGTCCGCGGACAATCTGTAGATAACGGGAGACAAAACACAAATCCGGAGACAATCTGCGGATAAGTCTTGGCCTGTCTTTTGTCTTCTGTTGCAGTGGAAGACAAAAAACAGTGTCTATGGACAAAGTCTGGACGGGGCATGCAAAAGGATAACACGCAACGATTTTAACTCACGAGGGAACATACCAAAGTGTCCGCCTCCGATTCTGATGAAACTTCGCAGACTTTTTACGCAGATGAAAATAAAAGACACGTACTTTTTTATCGGTTGAGCTGCAACTTTAAGGGGTGATTTCACGCAAGTGAAAATACGTGTTGCTTATACCTGCTTAACCCTCATCCGTCCCTCGTGTCAATTTGACACATTGTTCTCACAGAAATGCAATAAATGTAAAAATGAGGTCTTGCACATCCCATAATTGTTTCTAAACGATGTGAACAATATTATGCTTGAATGTACTGAATGTACAGATTTCATTTTTTTTACTTTTAATACAAGAATTTTAAAATTTAAGTATGTACCTTTTTATTAAAGTAATTTTTTTACCGTTGTGTCAATTCGACACCAAGGGATAAATTAAGTTGGGTAAATGAGGGACGGATGAGGGTTAATAAGTCAACGAAGTTTCATCAAAATCGGAGGCGGACACTTCAGTATGATCTCTTGTCAGTTTATTCACAATCTATGCGCAGTCTACAAACGGTTTTCATACAGTTGTCTGTCAGTCAGTCTTTATACATCAAAGATGTGGACAAAGGGTCTAGCCGAATACGGTGGTCAAAAGTGTCCCTAAACCAAATTCGATTTGCGAGTGGCCATTCGATAACTTATTAAAAAAGACCAATTTATGCCAAGTTTCAACTTTGTATCTCGACTTAGCGGGTAGTAAGGAGTAAAAATGAAAATCACGTTTTTGCCCTATTTCTCCTATACTATTGCATGACAAATTTTGAAAAAAATCAGAGACGTTTCAGATATCGAGGCACACAGTACAGGATTTTTTCAAATTTCTAAATTGAAAATCCGTTGTAAAAAATAAAAAACGGAGAAAAATGCAGAAAAATGCCTGTTGTTTACTGAAGCAGGCGCGGAATTAGATTTATATTTTTACTGTAAGTACATATTATTGTTACTATTATCCTGAATTTTTTTCAGATTTTTCGATTTGGTGCGCCGTAGTTAAAAAAATTAAAAACCGATTTTTTCGTCGTTTCTTACGTGTCAGAGCAACTTATACGCCAAACTTTCGCACGTTCCTTTTCAGATAAGTGTTTTATGCAATCTTCAATGTTTGTACATATAGCAAAACAGCATAGAAATTAAATAAACTAAATAAATCCATCCAGAATGAAATTATGACGTGTCCATTTAACTCTAAAATCTAAAGAATCTACCACATTCTCAACAGCATCGGTGAAGTTTCGAACTGCTGAATCTCTACAAACATTTTGAACGTAGATTCGAGCCCCCTTCGGACTAATTTTTTTTACATTAATATAAATTTTTTAAATTCTTAACTATAAATAATAATAACGTTCTGAACTATTTTGGAGTGCATAAGAAGCACCACATCATCCTTTTTATGTATATTTCGGGATAAAATATTTTTAAAATATTCCTAAAACATTTGTAAATACATTTTGATCATTGTCATACAATTGGGGAAGTTATTATTACTTGTGGTTAGGAATTAAAAAATATGTAATTAATGTAAAAAAAAGTAAGTTAAACGTTTCAGTGGATAATTTTGGATTAAAGTTTTTATCCGGGAATTAAAGGGAGTAGTGTGGTGTAGGGTAATTTAAGGCTGTATTTGAAATAGGATACATAACGGCTAAATAAGCAAAACAACAATAAATAATTCATTAACTATATTTCAATTGACAAAATAGAGGAACCTGCCCTGAATGGGCTTACAAGTATTTCATTGAAACGCGACAAATACATTAATAATAAAGGTTTCATTCGAACAATGTACAAAAGATAATTTAACTTATTTAACGCATTCAAAACTAATACTCAATCGCACAACTCATATGCTAATCTTAAAGGAAACTATAATAATACAAAAGGAAACGAAAAAGAGAGTATTGAGCATTTTTTTTAAATTATGTGTATAAAAAGAAAAAGAGAATACGTACTGAATACTAAATTAGAATATTCGCTAAAATACAAACCTCTTATATAATTGCATTAACGTCGCACGTTTATTTGGTATTACCCTCCTCAATGCTAAGGATTTGCTTTCTCTAAAGTTAGCTTAGTCTAAAAACATATGTAATTCCTGCCGAAGTATGTCCTGAGTATTAAAATGCACGGGTGAATAAAATATGTAATACTTGCAAAGTGAAAAAAAAAATTCTAAAAATGCAGATGGTATTCTAAAACAGAGGTACCATGCTTCATAAATAACTAGCTATGCATTTTGGAGCCTTGATATTAGCACCCTACATTCAAGCAAATTGATTGAAACGAATGTCCGCTAAAAGTTGACTATTCATTCTTGTACGATTTTACATGGAAAGTATAATACAAATTAAGTTTTAACATACACTTCTGCGATAGATTTATAAAGAAGATGTAAACACATATTTTACAGTACCTTCTGTTAATACGTTTTTGAAATGCAAAACAGTTATTTTGATTTCTTTTTTCGTTTCAATCGGTCTATGTATCATGGTGTCCCTTTACTGTCACGTCTACTGACTTTTTTCATTCTATTATTGTTTGAATTTTTTAAACAATAAACAAAACACTTTGATGTTGTGTATATTGTAGTGACAAAAACAGTAAAATTATGCTATAAACGAATACAATTTATTATTCTTCCTCGGTTACCTCTTTACGCTATCAATTTGAACTGAGATGTTAAATGAATTACAAAAAATACTCTTCTATTTTTTGTTCATTAGTGATGAACAAACGTAATAGTATAAGCTGGCACTTTAAGTATTTTGGATCCTGGTAACATGTGAATATTCGACAGGACTGATATAAAAATACACCCGTTTCCGAACGAATAAAAAAATACTATCCTTTTGCGCGTGTATATATTATGTTGATATATAAGAGAGCAAATGTTTCACTTTTTGAAGGACGACTGGAATGAAACTTTCAATTATTTACAACCTCATATCTTCACACCGTGTTTCATGTTTCTCTTTTTATCATATTCCTCTTTCACTCGACATTTTCTCCATCTAACTCAAAACATCAAAATAATTCAAGTTGACAATTACATTTCTCATGAGGTATCATACGATTGCAACTTAGGTTTCCGCAGTTTCTAAGGCACTTCATGGTTTTTTTGCTCCAGATAAAGGATCGTATCGATCCTCCAAAAAGTCAGATATTTAACATCTATGTATATACTTTATAGAAGGCACGTGTTTTCCTGGTATTAATTACACACGATGGCTAATCACTTAATCGCTAACCTTAATTTAATTATATACCTTAAACGTAACCGCGCAGTAAGTAAAAAAGTATTGTCCAGGCTACCACGTTACGCAATGTTGATACCTTTCTGATTGTTTTATGTAACAAGAAATATTGAACGTGTCTGTTACAGAAACACTTCTCTGGATTCAGAAATAGCCTTGTAATTCCGTTCGCAAAGATTTCGTGATTTTCCTAGACGTTTTTTAGGGCACTGAACCTTTTCTTCGAAATCAACCTCCCTTAACATTTCGAGACGACAGTGCGCAATACTATTTAATAATTAAAATATAATTTCCGTTGCTTCATCTAAATGACACGCAAAAGTATGTACAAACGTTTTGATTAACTCTTTGAGCATAATGATCGTCTAATGCTTATTTAAAACACTACGTACACTGGAATGATATTGTCCCATATCACAGAAATGTCGCGTGTGCTCGTTGCAACTACGCTGCTTTCACACGAACTGATATAATTAAGTTACAAGGGAATCACCATGTTAATTATGCTGGTAAAGTGTTGTTCATAATAAACAGGCGAGGGATTAACTTTTCACCTTTTTTTTTGTTAAAACTTGTGCCGTGAATTATTTAAATCTTAAATTACTAGTGATTTTATTTTGTATGTACAATTTTTCTCAGAAGAATTTTCCGCGACAACTGCTAAAATAGTGCTGATTTCAATTTAAAAGCATTTCTTCACAGGATATTCCCACAAAGAAAATTTGAGTAAACATAAACGTAAAAACGGATTAAAAAACTTTAAAAAATTTTAAATATCTGGAGGACAAGCAAATGAGTGTCTGCAACATAGTGATCGCTTCTTTTAAACATTGCTTTTTACTGCCTTTTCATTCATTTGCTATTTTCTATGTTTTTCTTCATATAGAATGTAAATTAGCTTTAATTTGAAGCCTTTGATAACCCTTCGAAGGATCATACTCGTAAGATACATAAAGAATCATAAATATGTATTTAAATTTTAATATTAATACTAGTATTAAAATATAAATATATATTTCGTAAAGGATTCTAGCTAGAAATTTTTCTAGAATGCAATTCAATAATTTGTAAATTAATTTTAAAAATTCTTTCTCTTCTTAAAGCTATTTCTATCGTGCGAAAAATCTATGATTTCACTTGTTTTACAAATTCACTGAATAATTTGTTTAAAAATCCAAATGAATTCGACGTGTTCAATATATCCGCTAAATTGAAGCATTCTTCGCTGCATCCTTGTATACCGAGTTCTACAAATTCATGGCACAAAGTTTTAAATAACAAGCAGAAATAAATATAGGACGCATACACAAACGAAACAGTATAAAACTGGCCTAACGTGTGGAAATAACGAAACACAAATCTTGTCACGACATTTCATAGAAAGTATTTGGATTACCGCTTAGAGAGACGCGTTAATACACCTTCGAACTTCTTCCCGTCTTTACAAGATAAAAATTTCGTGATCGACATTCGAGTTCTCACATACACGTGTACTCTTCAAAAAGTTACCATATAATATCCGTTACTACTTAAATATTTCAGAAAGTCTTCTACAGGGGATTTTGAATGTTTGTTCTGTTGATATTAACTTTTAACCCAAATAGACTGTACGGAGAATTTATAAATATTGAAATAGAACATAAAATGTTAAAATTACATTTTAAGAAGACCAGTGTATCGAAATGTACATCAAACATGAACGTCAATCACAAAATTCATTCCGCATTCAAATATATTACTATGCGCTGGTTATTTACATGCAGTCTTTTGCTATCCAGCATACACCACCGGTACAAAAATAATGTTCGAACGAGAAAAAAAAAATAAAGAAATAAACATTTCATCGAACTCTTAAAACGAACGCACAAAGAATCGAAATGGTGTATTAAAATACTAAAAGAACATAGAAAATAAAATAAAGTATGGCTCCCAAGAAGGGCGACGCAAAAGATAATACAGGCTCCGTTTCGTTGCTTTCTGTAGCAACGCGACCCTTCTCTTTTACGTGAACGTTAAAACAAAATACATTATGGCAATCCTTATGGCGTAAATTATACAATGGCACAAAAGTGTATTTTCTTTTTGTACCGGTTCAATTCTTGACGACTCGAACGAAATATCGGCAAAAACTTGTTCAGGAAAGAAACTGTACATGGTACAAGTGAAATTTTGCACCAAAATTGGTGATTAATTAATTTTACAACCAAGTACAGAACCATAATGTAACGTCAAAAATAGTAAAAGAAGTATACTGATTTTTCGTAAATATTTGATGAGTTGTTTTTCGAGAGACATTTAAACGCTAAACAAATACTATTTGAGCAATGCCAAGTTTTAACGATCTGCTTAATGGCGCCAGATGTATGTACACTGGCTTGTTACCATTAAACATAACCGTTGAAATACATGAGATTAAATTTTGGAAAAGAAAGCTACAAGCTTGCAGACAATGACAGGGTAGCGAAAGTTCAAGGCTTTCTTTCCACGCTGAAGTTTTCGTCGTTACCGCTGGTTCGTGCCTCCCGATACATTTCTTATTCTCTAATTTCTGGCACTGCACATTTCTCGCACACTTATTCCCTTAGCTTATAGTTCTTACAGCTACGCATACTTCAATAATACTTTTTGAGCGACTCTGTCACGAGTCATGGCATTCCTTCTTTTTGATCTCGTATTTTATGAGACTAGGAGCAATACGTACACGCGAGACAAAACATTCTCTTTGTTCCCTTTGGAGAGAGTCGCATCTTAAGAGATGAAGAAGAGAGGAGAAGAGAATACATTGAGATTACGATTCAACGAACGGTAAGGTATCATTGGATTAAATTGCAAAAACATTTTGCTTATGCGTATATCCTTTATGCTATCACGACTAACTCTTTGCGATAGGGTTTGGTACGCGTTACAATGTAATGCGGTGAGCTATAGAACGTCGAGGCGAATAAAATCAGTCGTTACCTAACGTCGTGCCTAAGAAACTGAATCTTTCGAAATAACGTTATCGAATAAATTTTAAAATACTGTTCAAATATGTAAAATACTTCGATCTAAAATTTGTGAAAATTGAAATTACACCGATCATAACTAACGAGAGTTACTTAACATTTAAGTGGATTATTGGAGCTGTAGCGGCCCTGTGCAATTTCAAACTAATAATTGTTTAACATGTGTTGATATAATTATTTGAAGATTTATGTAATCCTCTATTATTTCATTATGCTTCTAATGATGTAAGGAAAATTGATTTTTATTGATCTATTCGGTAAAAATTAAACAATTATTAGTTTGAAGTTGCACAGGGCCGCTACGGTCCCAATAATCCACTTAAGGGTTAAAAAGGTAAACGGTAACGTTGTTGCCTTTGTACTTATTATTCACTCTATGACGTCCATAGACGACTACTTAACACTTTGAATGCCACGCTGCATTAGCTGAAAATGACAAAATTTCTAAATTTTTATACAAAATGAATACAATCATAAATTCTACTTTTTTAATCAATAATATTAGTAACTCTTGTCATTTTTTTTCCTGCTTTTATTAGACTTTATTATGTACGTTTATTAATACTATATGCATTCAAATAAATAATGATTAAATCTATGTCACCCAGATATGGGTGGAATGACACTCAAAGTGTTTATAAAATTTGGTAATACTCCTTCTTTCTATTGTTACACATACAAAAAGTTACATTCCACTTGTGAGAAAGTAACCGCAAGTTAAGTACATGGCAATTTTAACCGTAAAAAGTGAAAATTTAGAAACTGCTGATAAGATGCTGCTCAATTATACTACAGTAAAGATTTCAATAAATAATTAAAATATATTGCAAATGTTAATTACTTGTAATTAAAATTATAGGTAGCAAGTTAACCAGCTGTAGAGAGGTTACTCCGCAGGATAATAGGCACATGACCAATTAATCAGAGTACTTATTGAGAAATTAAACGCTCAACGTATAGCATCACGCCTGAACATGTTGTCGGACAGTTCTATAATTTTACGAGACAATCTTTTCGCGTCAAAAAAGATGCGTTTGCATATTCGGGGCTGGTAGCCGCCTTTCCTGTAGCTTCATTAGGTTCTGATGCACGATCACTTTGAGGGAGAGAGCAAGTAAAAAGTGGTCAATGCAAAGTGTCGGACCAAACCCTTAAAGGTTTTACGAGTCGGCTTTTATGGCTTCTCATATTCTCTCCTCCTCTCTCCGCTTTCTTATTCGAACTCTGAATCAGCAAACTCTGGCCTGTTCTCTTCTTCGTTCGCCAAAGACCAGCAGAAAATGCTGAAACTCGGATGCACGGATTCAATTAAATATTTAACAGGTACATAAAAGTCCTATTAATCGTGCGATCCACTGAACTAGGTTGTTAGGCAAACTTGCACGCTTTTAAACAGCCGTTCAATTTGCAACGAACATATTTACAGGCTCCAGCTTAAGAGAATGATATAGTGCTTTCCTCAGAGTTCTTAAACCGCCTGCTAACTACTAGACTGTAAATTAAGAATCCATTTTAAGCACATATTTTGAACGGTTTTTAGTGTGGATGGAGCGACAACCTTCATCGAGATTTCACTTTCTCTACAGGATGCTCCCCTCTTCGCTCGGTTGTCCATATGAATGGACGTTACAAGGGGTTCAGAACTGAAAGGAACTTCAAGGCGAACGTAACTCGATCCGCAAGGTGTTTGATTTGCAACGATTGACTCGAAACTGTAAGGGACTAATTTATTCTGTGTGTCGTTATTAACTCTTGTGTTAGGTGAAGAACACAATTGACGAAGCTTCGTTCGTTTGGTCCATTACAATTCCAAATCATATCGATATCACGCGTTACAGTAGTTCATACAGAGTCCAATACCGATTTTTGTTGTTTGATGCAGTTCGTTTCAGTGCCAAGCCACTCGAATGAGAATGCTTTTCTTGCTCTCGAATAACGTTGCGTTTCGCGAGAATTAAATTAATTCCAAAAAATATTTCTTACGGTTCGATATACTATATAGTAATAAAATATAATTTAAGTTTCCTTGAGAAAGGTGACAGCATTTGAGATATCATTTGCGGTAGGATTTTCTCGAGAATAAAGTATTCTTATAATCTCCTGAGGTTCCGTTTGCTCTGTCTCGAGCCGACGACCAGACGTTTGTTCCTCTTGGTCGGTGTGGCTAAGAGGGGTGTTTTACAAGGTCCGGTGTGCGGCCTCGACGAACACGAGGTGCAAAATTCCATTGAGCAACCTTGTCTCGAACATGTTCCCACGTTTTTCTCGCCGTCCACGTGACAAGGAAATGAACACTTCGGACAGGGTAACAAATGTTCCCAGGGTGCAAGTGTACGACTAGCCTGTGAACAAGAAAGAAAAAACAAAAATTAATTCTACATACATACAAATTATTAATTCTATATTTTGTATCAGTTAACCCCCGAGTTCACGTACACTCCCATCCATAAGTCATGGGACACCTTACCATTATTTAATAAATCTGGATTACGATACAGAGTTGGTTACTTATTTTGATATGAACAATTCTTTTACATTCATGTTTACACTATATACTTTTAATGATATCGTTAGTATTCTGTTATAATTAATATAAAAAAACCTGAGATAATTATAGCACCGTTCAAGACCAATTTTTCAATGTATCAAATTTAGGCGACCCTTGTTTCGACTTTCTGATCAGGGCGCAAACATATATTGATGAAAAAATTCAAAACTTTATATGTAAATTTTCAATATATTTTAACATTTCAAAATTGTATTCGGTATAAATAATCAGTCAATAATCGGTTGATTTAATATTGCGGATGATTAATATTTTTTATTTAAATGTAAAGCTGAAATTAGTAACTGTTCCATAACTTATGAATGGGGGTGTACACCTGTATTTCTATAAATTTCCTTAACCCTTTGATTTCGAGCTACTTGGAAAAGAGTCGAAATCTGCGTGCGGCCGAGCTACAGTAGCACATAATGAGTCATTGCGTTAATCGCCTATGGGAGTTGGCAGTACACGGTGGACGAATTTGTCAAGCACCTGTAGGCGCTGTTAGCAGTCAAAGGGTTAATACCTGCACTGAATGTTCGCGGATATTCAATTACTGTAACAAGTTTTTGTACACCAGGTAACATTGGTGAATATAACTGAATATCATTAAATAATGGTACACGCATCAATATGTGCGAAGAGTAGAAAAGTCTGCAGATTAAACAGTGTAGTAAGTGAGGTCAATAATTTAGTCAGTTTGTTTAAGAAAAAAGTAAAGTTAGCTTATTATATCAACGGAATTTCGTTAAGTTAAATCATAATCTACAAATAAATCATATTTTAAAATTTGAATAATAGTAAATTATACTTAGATCATGAATTTTAGTTCACTTCAATCATTAGCGGATAGAAAACTGCGTTAAAAATTCTAATTTCTATTTACTCTAAAATATTTTTAATTGTTTATTCTTAGCTGCTTCGTTTATGAACGTGCAATGTAAAATTTGAACTACATGTACCTTTATTTGTATGAATTTTAACAAATCGTATAGTTCTTTTAATAACTACACTATATTGTATAAAATAAATTATACAACTCCTTAGAATAATTAAGATTTACAATATTCATGAAAACTATGTATAATCACACTATTAAATATTACATAAATAATCTTATATTAAATTTTAATTTAAGTATTAAATTAATACACCTGTTTTTACGTGCTTCAACCGGTAATATGTTCTGTAGATAATTTTCAAAAGAAAACAAATCCGTTCACAATCGGTACATATAAATTATCGAATGGTCAGTCGGAATAGTAGATTCATTCCTTACCGACTGCCGAAAACATCAAGAAGCTATGACGTTGCAGTCGCATTTCTGCTCTAAATTTAAGTCACAGGTTACCAAAATTGCTACAATTAAAAAACTCAATGAAACTGCAATGCAACAAATTTCATTTACTCCTACAATGGTCTATGTACTATAATTTTTTAATTATTCCAATTGTATTTAAAATTTGTCCATCAAGCTTATAATTTCAAAGAAGAATGTTCTTAGAAGGTGAAAATTTGCAAACACAGTATAAAGAAACTGTATGTAACATTTACACAAATCCACGTAACTTTGTCCGCTAAAATAAACACACATTCGATTGTAATAAAAACAATATGAAAATACTATTGCGGTGTGTTGAGTAGAGATAAATTTCTGTCTTTACCCTAGAATTGTCAACAGCGATCACTAAATTAAGAGGCGTTACATTTAATTACGGAAATAACTAGAAGGATAGACGTCGGTGTGAAGGAACTCATTAGTGCGATGCCATAGTTTTCTTATCGCAGACCACGCATATCTGCTTCCAGATAATTTAACTAGTCGCACTCTTATTTGCCTTCATTGACAAAAATGTAAAGCGATCAGTGGGTAAGCCGAAGTTGACACTTTGTCGTCCCTTTTCTGAGGGTCACTAATTAATCGGATTAGTTGCGTCAGGTTGCACCTGTTCGCGTCAGGATGACTTATTGCAGTAACGCAAGGTGAAAGGCGCGGCGACCTGAACACTAACGCGAGGATTTCAGAGGAATTCACTTACACACTAACATTTTCAGGTGCAGTAACTCAACCATAGAGATAAAAACAAATTTTCAAAATACAAAATTTGGCGGGTAGGACATTTACCATCTTCAGAGATAAATTTGTTGAAGCTAGAAAAAGTAATATTTACTTCACTTAAATTCGTATTTATAAAATAAGGAATAAAGAATTAATAAAATTTAAAGATCTGTAAGAAAAGTAATATACACATTGCCGTTACATGTTATATTTTTGTCTATAACCACTGAATTCGAAAAACAAACTAAACGTACACATACGTGTCAGTATCCTTGAAGACGTTAACATGCTAAATCTAATGCACGTGGGACATTTTAAATCGAAAAGTTTTTAATTTTGGTTTTATAGTGAAATAACATTATTGAAAAATATTGAACGATTTGATATGAATTTAACAACTAAAAATCAGCCTTCTCTATCTGTCTAAATAACAGAAATTGTATTATCGATCTTGCACGTTTCTCGAACTTGTTGCTGTTAATAGCGTTCATCTCTCTCGAAATCAGGAAACTTCATCATAAAGCAACTATGTATGCAACACAGGTTATCTCCCGAAAACTTTTCATTTGCGTTAATTATTCATTGATAGAACTATTCGTCTGATATATGATTATTCGAATGGTTCTTGAAAAACAATTCGACTAAATCATAGTGAAACTCGGATAATGTAGATAAAATAATTATTATCTAAATAAATAATGTGAGTAACACATTCAGAAAATTATTTAACATAAATAATATATAATCAGGTGAGCAGCTGTGGCGAAGGAGCAACCGAAAATAACCGTGCAAACAAACTGCGTGCTGCAACGATGCAACATAGCGTCACGAACGCAAGGTGTAACGATGTCGAAGCAAGCCAACGAACATCTGTCGTGCATTGCCAATTAGCTTGGCAGAAAATGCGTGAGAATATTTGAACGATCGTGTATGCGAGGTGAAATCGCGGGTTATCAAAAATGTCTCCTCTCGTCGCTCGATGCAGTAAAAAAATCGCGCGCTTTCGGCCAGGAGACAAATTTACGGCTTTGTCATTCGAATATTCCCGTGCCTAGCAACTGAGTGGATTCCAGCGAACGAATCCGAAAGAAACGCCGAAACTGGCGCCAGAATTTCTGGCGGGAAAGGAGTGGACCATACGGGTTAGACCATTGATCACCATATCCGATGTTATCTCCTCTTATTTCACTACACAAAGCTGATCCGAAGTGATTGATTTGATTATCCACGAATTTCTACTATTATTAAACAATGCTCGATTGCAAACGTAGAACAAAAAGCAAATGAATACACGGTGAACTGAACAAGTGAAAATATTGTTATCGAAAAGCAGTGATATTTTAACTCCGCGACTGCGAATGGCGCCTACAGGCAAGTGACAAAGCCGCTCACCGTATACTGGCGACGCCCATAGGCGTTCAAGCGCAATGGCTCACTGTGTACTACTGTAACTGGGCCGCACGCAGCGTTCGCCACATCTACAAGTACCCTACATTTACAGAGTTAAGTCGGTGTAAATTTTTCCGTATTTCAGAACTGAAATCGAAAGTAATATTGCACAGTATCGAATAAATTCGTATTAATAAAGAAAATTGAAATTCAGTCACGATTCATAAGGAAATTAGTTACATTTAATGCAAGAAAATCACGACGTGATATCTCTTCCAAAACTGAGAATTGATAATGTTATTTGAACAGCAACTTTACAGAAAAACGATATATCTTTTGCGCCGACCTAACGGTATAAAATGTCTACTAATTCGCCCTGCAGCGGCGGCTTACGTTGTAACGCAACGCTCGTCAGGTTGAGCCCTCCAATCGTCTCGGGTCTCAAAATAAGGGTGGTCCATCTCATTCGGGGTCCTACTCGAGAACTCACAGAGCATAGTCGTAATTCTTACGTTTCAATAACAGATAATCAGAGTTCTGGGAACGGGAATGAAATCTACTATAAAAACTTCTCGTCCGAAAAACTGAGTATCGATGGATACTTTGATGCTTTCTTTCTACAAATAACGTCGAAGTATTCGTGACGATTTCAAGTGTATCCTATTAAGATAATACTAGAAATAAAAGTATAGAGTGAATAATGTACTGAAGTACTTAATTGAAGCGAAGAGTTCATTTTAAGATTTTCGTTCACTCACTCGATAACAACGTACATATCGCGAGGCGTCCTGCGCTTATTTTGTAGCTAAGTTTTCCAATTTATATTGAAAATGCTCAAACGTAACCTATTAACCTCACTTTTCCCGGTTTTTTAACACGCACTTCCTTCTACTCAGTTTTTAATTGATTCTTTTGTGTATTATATATAAATCAATTTTTATATAAACGTTTAAATCTGGAAAAAGATGGAGGAAGCCATATGTGTTTAATAAATACGAAAAAATAATGATTTAGAACGTATCACGTGGTAATAAGCCACGGAGCCCAATCTAACCCCTTAAGTTTTCCAATTAAATTTTAAGTGAAAGCGTTATGTTCATGTAACAAATTGCAGCGCAAGAAACGACATTTTTGGTAGTACTATGATTTCGTTAAAAGCTTTCGTTTTCGTACATTGTATACCGACAGCAAAAGCAAAAGAAGAAAATTGTAGCTGTTATTATAGTTAAACTAAAGGAATATGTAGTAATAAACGTTAGTCTACAATTACATGCAATTACAATTTCTTATTGTGACATTACAGCATTTTTTTAATGCAGCACTATACTGTCGTAAGATTAACATATTCTTTGTCACTGATACACTTTGGAGTACATTGTGCCTACAATTTTACAATAAATCTAATAAATCAAATTTCGATAGAAGAATTGTATTGTAAGTATTATAGTTCTTTCAACAGAACTACTGCAGAAGAAAAGTAAGTACAATATTATACAAATTTGGATAACGGTAAAATTCGAACAGTAATTATCGGACGAGAATGAAACCGGAAAGCGTGGATATATTTTCTAAAGCAGCCGATCTTTTGAAATGTATGCCGCCCATAGCAACCATGTTCAGAAATGTAGAAAATGATGGTAGGGTCCTAACGACCGCCCTTTTCTCACAATGTAGCAGAGCCGGCTGAGGCAACATTGTACGCCGCACACATCTACAAAAACCGATGTCGTAACAGACCCTAAATATCCCGAACTACAGTCCGTTAGGAGAATGAAAATTTTTCTACTCAGTTTCCACGAAGAGAACAAAGGAGGAACTGTGGAGTTTCAAAATTTATAATTGTGACTGTGTCTAGGCAAAAACCTTGTTAAGGAGGGATCCAAATTATGGAAGAACGATGTAGAACTAGTAATGCGAGGACCATACAAATTTCAGTGCTTAAAAAGAGTTTCCAAATAATAGTAAAGTAATTTTGTAAGTATTTCTTATCAATCGCTATGAAATATCTTATAAAGGGTCTATAAATTATCTTTATAGAAAACGCCGAATTTGTTACAAAATTTTCGGTTTATTTATTATAAATTAATGTTGAACATATGAAAATTATGTATCAAGAACAATATCTGATACATACCCACTACGAGATTTTTTACATGCAATCATTCTTTTATCAAAATTTTCTATAACATTTTCGCATGATTACAACTCGACCTCTCATCTAGCCCCAAAACCTCACCAAATTCTTTGTGGATGCAATGGTTGTTCCTGAATAATTCTGGGATGTCCCTCCCCCAGATGCGACAATTTTGTTTATTAACATATCCGTTTAAGTTAAAATGTGCCTCATCACTGATGATTTTTTTTTGATAGTTCATGTTCTAAGATTCATTCGAAGAACATTGACGTTGATTATGAGCGGCAGGCTTCAGCTCTTGGGTCATTTGGATGTATACGTTTTTAAAAACAAATCCATCCTCAACATTCCCCATGTGGTGGTCTCTGAAAGACATAATTGCTGTGAACGTCGTGAAATTGACGTTGTCGGATCTGCTGCTACACTTTCGCGAACTTACGCGACGTTTTCTGAACAACGACTTGGACGAAGACGTTTTTGTGTTGAAGTGATTACCACAGAACCACATGACTCGACTGTTCACTACATTGCAAATTAAATATTCACTAGGCCGTTTGTGTCGACGATAAAAATCATGATGTTTACGAAAAGTACTTTTTATCGAACGAGGATTTTCATAAAAAACTGCACTATTTGCATACGTTGTTCCGTTGTGTACAATTTCATTACTAAATTTGCCAATGTTTACCGATGAGAGATTTCAAATACAATACAACATTCAGTTTAACAATCGAAAGATATAATCTCACATAAAATTCCCGCTTTGACTCAACACCATTTAGTAACGTTCTGCGAAAAAAACTCAATATCCAAATTGTTTTTCAACGATTTCAGTTGATGAACAAACTGCTACAGAAAATAAAAATCGTGTTTCTAATTTTACGCATACCGTAGCTGCTAGAAAGAAATGATTCATATGCCTCGAAATCTCACCGTCAGGTATGCATAACTACAATGTTGTAACTCAATATTTTGAAATGGTAGCCCTTTTCATTAGTTCGTTTCGTTTAATGACCAAACGAGGCCCAAAACTTTCAGCCTGTATCAGAGATCTTCCACCACGTTGGCATCTATGAAAAAACGATACATGAAAACAAACCCACACACAGTCAGGGAGAGTGCCGCCCAAAAACTTCGGGGAACGAAGATAAAACTTCTTGCCCACATAGAATCTGGCACAATGTTGAGCCTGGGATCAAAAGTGTCGTTGTATTCGGGCACAACTGTACGTGTTGGTTTTCCGTCGAAACTTGATGTATGCTTTTCTACGATACTGTGATACATTCATCAACTTTTCGATAGTGGCGAACAACAAAGTAGGTAGACACCGATACCAATTCGATAGGAAAGAAGACGCAATGTAGAAAGTAGATAAAATGCCAGATACAGAAAATATTTCTTTCCTCATTACTAACAAAGGTAAAAAGTCTAATATTTATATACACTTTATTCGTGTTTATTAAATTTACTAATTTTACGGATATATTCGAATCCACCGACATTCGAATAGTATATTTACTTCTAAAACACATGAATATATTTATATAATTAACAGAAATATGTTCAATTCTAAATTACTAAATATAGCAATCATGACAATCTCTGAATATTTAAAAGGATCATTAAAACAAAGATATAGATAGTTTGAAGTATAAAAATTATGATATCTTTTGCAATTGAATACGCTACAAACTTGTACAATATAATAATTAAAAAAATAGAATTTTCTAATTAAACAAGAAAATAGTTCATATTATCTTCTCAGTTTTTTATTGATACTTTTTATGTATCCTTAAATATGTTCCATTATCTGAACTTGCTTCTTTTCAGTCTTCATATTAATTCAGACATTACAAGTTTTAGAAAATAAAGTTTCCAAAGAGTTAACTTTTAATTACTATCATTGTAGTAAAAATGTAAGAAAAAACACACATTCATTTATTTGATGTTCCAACAATAAACACTTCCAAATGCACTGACTCTTTTATAAACTATATCCCAGATTAAAGTATAAATGACAAACAACTTTTAAATTGATATTTAATATTACTTTTCTCAAATTCAAGTGTTTTAACTTAGTATTTTATTTTTAGGTTGATTTCCGTCCTTAATTAACTGATTATTCTACATATTCATGAAATACGAGAGAATTTTGTAGCTCATATCGTTGAGACCGGAAGTTTCATGTTTTGATAACGTTTTTCAGTTTTCAATTAGAATCATTAAATCGTTACATTAAAAATACAGTATGTTGTGTTGAAAATATAAACAATTTTCTGCTTATTACATTAATAATAATAATAATAATATCATTCAAGAAAAACTTAAGAATAGTCTAACTTTTTTAGCTACGCATTTAGATGCCAGTGTACATATTAAATTAGTATGATACATTTGAATGTCACCTCTGCATTTACACATTAAACGCTTCTGAACAAAAGACTGTCTACATATTTGCATAAAACCAGCTATTCTAAAATAGTTTTCGATTAACTATTCCTTCCTTCAATTCCAATTGCTATTCAAACGTTTTGTCAAACTTCTTATCGTTTTACTGTCCGGATCTATGAGAACTGCAAAATTGATTATTAATAGAGACGTCAAGATAACATCTAAAAGATACTGACAGTAAAAGAAGAGGACTCCTGAAAAATCGAAGACAGAAAATTAATGTTCCAAGTGCGCAATCGAGTAGCAGGTTTTGATAAACGAGATTGATTCATATGCTAATAATTTCGTTCAGAAATTGATTAAGATGTATTAAATAAATTAATAAACTATAAATGCCTACATAATGTAGTTTTCGACTTTGTAGTTGAAAGTTGTGCCACTTCTTCCGAAATACAAAAAATTAATATTTAACCTTCCATAGTTCATCGCAAAAATTTTCAATGCTATGCAACTAACAAAATAAATCGATCTTTTTAACTCATTTCAAGGGTAATTATTTATTGCGCAGTAACAAGACTGAATGCAAATGTACATTTCAAGTATTTTATGCATGCAAATTGTAATATTTCGTAAGGTACATTAAACGTGAATTGATTTCATAATCTTAAGGAAATAATAATAAAACACAAGATTAAACATTACAGCTTGAGAGAGTCATAACAATTAAAAATACTATTAAATTTGTAATAAATAAACTGAACAAGGAAATAAATTAAGTCGCAAAATGAGTGCAAGGAGCAGTGCAATCTACTGTGAACATTTAGTAATTAAAACATCGATGATTCTAAATTGTTAATTTAAAGGAATACTTTAGATAATGTTCAGTTACTCATTTAAGGCTCAATTTAATGTTTATTTTGTGTTATGTAATGTTTTATTTAAGTGTAATTCATATTTGTTATTTATTTTTATACATTTATATTTTTATATTTGTATAGAAGTAATTAGCTTATGTGTCCCACATATATAAATTCAACTACGTGCAGTGTAAGTAGATTTAAGGATGTACTAAATGAAAGCCCCACAAGATCCGAAAGGACAAATGCGGTATCAATAAATAAATAAATAATAATAAACACTATTAAATTTGTCGAAAATAAGTATGAATAGAAAATAATATAACAAGCACCATTCAACTCAAGAAACATTAAATTTTATAAACATTATAGAGAAAAAAATTGTTAAGCGTAAGTAGTACTAAAAATTGTATTTATTTTATGGATTCAATTTGTTATGGCTTTGTTTAATGAAGAATTACACAAAATATATTCATAATAAGTAATAAATGGTATTATACCCGTAAAAGGACGTTATTCGCACAAGTAGTGTGTTCCTAAATTTAGATATTATGTTTATGGAATTTCATGGCAAGTGCGTATCGTCACAAGTAAGTGTTTACATACAATGTATACAACAGTACATAAAGTCTGGACTTAGCCTTCGAATGAACCTATAACGTATTTTTACACGCGAGTAGACCTTTTCATACATGTAATTACAATTATTCAAAAATGTAGTCGAAATACATACATCTGTGTACGTAAGAAATATAATGTGCACAAAATAATCAGTAGACTGCGAATCTTTGGGCAAATGCATATTTTTACAAAATATAGGTCAAGTAATTGGACCTAGACAAAAATTTGTTTTGTGATTAGATGGTGCTAAAAATATATTGTTTTAAAAATATTTTTTGCATATTGTGTGAGCCATAAAACAATTGACAAATAAGTTATTAATAGCTTTCTCGTGTTTCTTTTTGGTCTTCCAAGTTACACATACTCATGCATTTTTTGTAAATACTATCTCACTGAAAAAAAAGATTTATCAGTGAAGATTGCAGATATTTTGCATACTTTGATATATTATACTTGCATAAACATCCACAGTCTAATAATCAAGATTTAGAAAGCAAAGAAACGTTTCAATTGCATTTATAAGAAACCGATCAACGATCTTCCAAAGAATTTGTCTACGTATCTAGGAATGCCTATAGTGCGTCTCCTGGCAGAACCGGAGGCTTTGAAAAATTCAGACCATTTATCTCAGTTTTTTCGCCTATCGCATCGAATTAAGGTGTACCCGGTAATTCAATATCTCCATTAAACGTACTAGGTTAGTATCAAATTTCGGACCCTGATTCCATCAAATTAGATCTCAGTTCAGTTAATCCTATCAACATGCACGCAGGTTTCCCCGTTTACGGTTGTCCGAAATTCTGTTTCTTACCTTTGTTCCCTTTCTCTTAAATTTAACCAAATCAACCTCTTCACTGAATCTCGATTTTTATCTCACGTCTGTTACTACTGTATCGGATTTCTTATTATCTCAGGATGCCTTCCCTAGTTTTTCATCATTCTAGGCGCTTAAACATTTACTCTGACACATCAAAATCATAATACAAATAAGTCGCACTTCCTAGCACAGCTTTCTGATTTTAATCTCAATTTTATATTTTATATACCTTGTTAGTCTGTTACTTTATTACTTGTGATTTAAGTTTTTTTTTCCGTCATTCTCCTGTCACTATTTGAACATTTTTTTAGGACATATCATTTTTCTGGTTTTAAAATTAGCAAAAAGCGGTGCTAATAAGGCCTTGTAGGCATCAATCCAAATAGTATTAAGTTTCATGTGTAATTTTTGCTCTGATTTTCATATGAAATGAGATTCAACGGGATCAAGTTTTCACAAGTGACATTTAAACAAAGGAAGCGAATATTCTCTTCATTCGAAGTAAGAAATTGTGCAAAAGTAGTGCGTCATTCTTTGCAGCTGAAATAAGTAGTTAATTTCTGCACAAACGCTTTTATAATATTACCTCAATCATCTGATTGTATCTTCAATTTTCCTAATCCCTAAATTATGAAAATATAAAAAGGGATCTTATGAAGACTATGTACGTATTTACAAAGTACAAAAATTACAAACATAACATTAACGTATTTTTTGTAATCAATTTTAAAGATATAATTACATTATTTTCTAAAGAAGTACTTTTTATTGCTAATATTAATATTTTTTATTATCTTATTAGACCTATAATAATATTAATTTTTTCTTTTTACCACTACTGGGACTGTTTTTGAAAGAAATCCTTTACGTTAAAGAAATATGCCGTTGTTAATCAAACAGCACAAAGGAATGCAAATGCATTAAATCTGCATACACCTTTAAAAAGTAACGACCCCTTTTAATGTGAGTTCCGCCTACCAGATGTTCCTAATGCCAGCAACAGAATACTTCATTTTTCATTGGAAAAGTATAGTGAGGGCTTGAATATCGATTGTTTCGATTATGCGCCTGAACGAATTATAACCGACGAGAATCTTTTCTGTTAAATAATTGTTGGATTCATGTCATACAACGTGTAATTATGTGCACAGAGACCGTACAATGCCACGTGCTTCACAATGAAAAACAAAGCTAAGTGAAAGTAATTGCACGTGTTTCTCAATGGAAGGTACAATCCACGTGGAACACAGCACGTCACGCATATTTTTGTTTATTGCGTTTCTTATTGCTGCCGGGATTTCCGTACAATTTGTCAATATTTCAGTATATTCGTCAAAGTTTATGCAATTTAATATTTCGAACTTGGTGAATGATGAATGTTAAATAAATGACTTTGCAAAATAAAAATTTCGTACTTTAACCCTCTGACTGCCAACAATGCCTTTTGGTGCTCGACATAGCCGCTCATCACGTTCTGCCGACGCACATGGGTGTTCGGTTCACTGGCCACTGTGTACTACTGCAGCTCAGCCGTACGCAGCATTCGTCTTGTTTCGAAGTATCCGCAGTCAAAGGGGTAAACATTTCAAGGAGCAAATGCAGTCTTGCTGACGTTTCATTTATTGAACTGCATTAACCCTCTGAACTCATATTTTTTTTTTAATTTTCTTTTCAATAACTCCCTATTATTTTAAGTGTTTTATTTGAAATGTACTTCAAAAGACAGTCAGTTGATATGAACCAATTTAAACAATTTTTGTTACTAATTATATTGAAAATAGCATTTGAACTTTGCTAAGATTCGATATTTGTGGTAAACAAAATATTGTGAAATATAATACATATTTAAACTGGCAATTTAAGAATGTCGAATTTAACTCGATATAGAAGTACCTGTGAATAAAATCGATGTTGAGTCACACTCGACAAAGGAGTTCAAAGGGATAATATAGGAAATGTAGAAGTCTGAAAATTAATATTTGCATAAACATCCGCAGTCTAGTAATAACATAAAACTTCCGTCTTGTCGGTTGTTCATATTCCTCCTTCATTTTTTAACAAAGCATGCTATTCAGCATGTTATTCGCTTTGTTTTTTTTTTTTCTAAAACTATCATTTTAGCAATGCAAATCACAAAATATAATACTTTAGAAGATATTTTGTTTCTGATTAAAACTTATGCCGGAAGAAACGTATTACGAGCAACGTATAACTTTTCTATCTTGAATCATGCAATATTGTCACATTACAGAAGGCGATAAGCGCAAATAGATATGCACTGAAGGCAAACAGGTGCTGCGAGTTCGTTCCCCGGCGAACACTATCTTTTATAATTAGTTAATCGATTCACCCAGATACCGAAGACATCAAGGTCGTTCAAAGGAACGCCCAATGTCAGCGAGTGACGACCGTTTAACGAGCCTTCTCATGAAGCATGAACCTTATGATCTCAAATCCCAAGAAATCTGTCAACATATCTTTTCGAATTATATCTGTATATACCTGCATAATCTTTGTACATTTACTTATTATCATTTAATTACTCCTATTTGAACAATTTGCACTACGAACGATGCGGCTAATCTTATGTAATGGTTATTAACCCTTTGCGAACGACAGACGCATATATGCGTTCAAAAAGATCGTTCACCGTGTGCTACGGCTCACCGCACTGGCCTAGGCACACGCGCTTACTGTACGCTTTCAACCTATATATTTAGACGAATTATCATCTTTGCTTATTTCATTAAAATATATATGTCTCGTTACATATTTTGCAATTTTCAAGGACTAAAACAACTGAGCAATCGACATCAAATATATAATTATAATTAATTATTAAATTAAACACGTGTTCTACCACGGAAAATTTCAGCACATAGTGCACGATTTTTCCCGAAGCTTTCTGGCCTGAAAGGGTTAAACCAATAAAAAAACTATACTGTTAAAAAGTAGCGAGTATGAAAGATCTAAAGGTATTCCAATTAAAATAAATTTTGTTAAAGTTTATTGTCATACTGTTGCAAAATTTGTGTAGCCTCACAGATTTAAATTTTGAATCATGTTTTTCCAAATAATAAATTCTTTTAACACTAAATTTACCGACAATTAACATGCACCTATTGCATCGAAGCGATCAAAATGACATGTTTTAGAAAAAAATACGTGGTTCAAGGAAACAATGTTTATTTATATGTTTCTTTAACTTTATTCATCGCCAATTCAAAGTAAACATAACAGTTGTAAAAAAATAAATCGTACATAGTAAAATTGCAAACCAGTCATTTTGACTGTCTTGATAGTTTTAGTGTTAATGGACTCATCAGATTCCATGAGAAAAGAGATATTCATCGAATGCCTGTACAAAATTAAAAGGAATACACGCTGATTAAAACTCCATTACTCTAATGAAAAGGAGATTAATAAAAATTGTTTATCAATCCTAATGAATTATACATTCCGGTTCCCGCCTAAAGTGACAGTCGAAATTTAAGAGATTGACTCGAGGTCGCGTCGAGCGGGTCATTCGAAACGGGCGCGCCTAGTAACCAAACAAGCTATATCATTTCACTCTAGTTCTAGTATACAATTGCCTTTTATTCTTCCCTTCTCTTAACTACGTCTTATTTGCTTTAAATATAATTGAAGCATCGGAAACAGTAGTGTACATGACTTTTTAACACATTGACTGCCACACTGAATTAGCTGAAAATAGCAAACTTTCTAAATTCTTATACAATATGAATATAACAACAAAGTATAGTCTTTTTATGATTCTTTGTGATACATTCTTCGGTAACTTTATTAACCTCTTGACTGCGGCACACTTGCAATAAAAACCGTTCGCTGTGTGCGCGATAATAATTGCTGAACAAACACGATTGATTTATTTTATTCAGTTGTTTTATTATGTTTTGTTCTTTCAGCGTTTCATTTATTATTCATTCATTATCTTATTTACTCGTTTATTATTCCCATTTATTTTTTAACTCAACTTTGAATTTTCCTACATTACTCAAAACTGACAACCTGTTCTCAAAGCCATTATAGTGGCCTTTCGCACATAAGACAATACTTTTCCAAGACGTATATACACGTTTTCGCAGCCAAAGGGTTAAAATTATACAAGATCAAATTAGTGATGACTGAATCTATGTGTCACCCACATATGAGTGACATTGCAGTTAAAGTGAGCAAAAAAAGTAGATATTTTTAATATCAAGAAACTATATGTATAAAATGAAACGTATTAATTAACTCTTTGTTAAATTAAAAATATAATTTTGGGTCTTTATGAAATTGAAATTCAATATTTATCGTTACATGTTAATCATTGTAATTATTTACAATTTATTACTCTGTCTGGCATTGAAACCTTTCGAGCCCACGAACAAGTAAATGGCATTTGGTGACAAAACGGTAATTACTAGAATAAGAAAATGGTAACGCGACTGGTAACGCGCTCCACTTTGTTATTCCGGCGAGTGCACGATTTCTATCAGCCAAAAGAAACTTTTTTCCGAACCAATCGGCGCTTTGTCTACCGTGAGGACGGGGTTTGCGTTCCGGGACCAAAAGGCTTAAGGTACAACCAAGGTGGACACAGGTATACACCCGTCATCGAGTTTGTACGTTCAGGTAGAAATGTACATGCGAGAACTCAAAAGAAATCCAGGAATATTTTTTCTTTGAAAATCAAGGATACAGAAATTTTGGAGGACTGGATGCTAAGGCTCTTAAGGAGATACACAGCCATTCAAACAGGTCTGTAGACGTTCATTAAGTTTACAATAGTGCAGAAAATTTGTATAATTTTACTTTAATTATAAGCAATGAACAGTAAATTCACAAACTTTGTAGCGTCGTTCACAACAATTTCGCTGGATTTGAAAGTTTCTTAAATTGAGCTGTAAAATCAAGATTTGTTAATTATAAATTGCATATATGTACAGTGAAATACTTACACTTTTTCAAAGACTTAGTTCTTGCGTGTATTATAAGGATCATGCATATTCAAATTACATCAAAATCTTTTAGATGAAATTCACGGGGCTTAAAACGAATCATGTAGTGTGCAATGTCGCGAAACAAAAATTATTAATTTTTATGATACGGTAACTTATATTGTTGGTCACCTGAACTTAAAAATATTTTCGATAAAATAACATTGATTAAATTCATTGGAAGAACATTTGAATCAGTGAAAATGTACAAAATAAAGATGTTTCAATTACAAATAAACATGATATTTTTACTTAGACACAATTTATTTTCAATATCCCTCAAGATCGTTACTACTGGGTCACTAGAAGTTTAAGTACAAACCGAAACTATAAATATAATTATTTTGAAAGTAGCGAAAGTAGACTTTGCAAAAATTTTATTTTAGATAGATGTTATGATGTTATGTAGTAGAATTTTGGTACGTGAAAAAGTATGACACAAAAGGAGATGATGAATTTGTTTCCATACATACCCCCAGTTTACCACAATTGTTTTGGAAATTTGAAACAAATTGAAATATCCGAAGATTTGATAAGTCCCATTTCTGATGATAATGAATAACCTTGAATATTAAGAGTGTTATATAAATTACTTATATCATTTACTTATGAATTTATAAAGTATACGTTATTTAAATCAGTATAAGTCTTTAGTTTTAATAAAATGTTAATTTAGAAAATGACATAAGTCACTTTACTAGTACGATAAAAGGTTGATTTATTAACATTTCTAGAAAACCAATTATAAGTACTCAGAAACAACAAACACAAAATAAATTTTGTTTGAAACATTAAAACATAAATATCTCAAAATACTAAACAAACTGCCTACGCCATTCTCAAAATAAAAGTCATATATATATGGCAGCAGCCATCAGTGCTTACATTGTTCGAGTTCAGCCAATTAATTTCGGAGTACATCATTTTGTACTCAACTTTGTCAGTCATGAACCCAACGATATCAGTCGTTACCAACTGTATTTAGTTTACAAAAATTTCAGTTGTTGACTATTCGCTTGAAAGAAATGTGAAATACATTTTTAGCCTCAAAATGATACATATTTGTTGAAAATGGGATCAAACAACCATGAAAGTATATACAGTGGCGAACGAAAGTATTCGTACAGTGAAGATATTATAAAAGAGATAATTGTAATTTGTAAATGAATAACTTTATTTCAATGAATTTCTACAACATTTAAAATAATATTCAACATAAACATATATAAAGAAATAAAGTTTATACTCCTTAATTTAGTAACTAATTTTAACAAGTTATAATTATCACTTTTATAATTTTCTCATTGTATGAATACTTTCGTCCGCCACTGTAATAGTATAGGGCCACTGAAATTAATGGATAGTTATTCAATAATTTTCAAATCATTGCAATTATCAATTTATTTGCGACTGAAGTTTAGCGGAAAAACGACATTGCTTATGGGACGTCCTAATAGGAAGAGCAGTTGAAGTTCGGGAATATTGTGAAGGGTTCCCTGGAGAGCGTCGCGCCAAAAGTTGGCGGCTTGAATTTCCAGACGCGGGTATTGCGTGGCGGGTAAGAGGGCTTTGCGCGGCACACACTTACACATATGGCCGTGTACATATATGCACGGGCACGGGATCGTCGGGTTCGAAGTGGGCCAGATGCCCGCCGGCAACGCACGTCAGATGTATCATTATCTCGGCCTCACTGTTGCTATGCAATTAGAGTCCGTTAATCGGGATCCCCACTATATGACGCCAACGCGCCTTTCGTGACGCCAGCCAAAAGGGTGGGGAGGCAGACAGAGAGCTGGAGAACGAAAGGAGACGGGAGAACGGAAAAGGAAACGTCCGACGAAGGAGGATAGAAAAACATCTACGAGAAAGAAACCGAGACATGGTCGGATGTAGAAAGGGATAGCATCGACAAGCAGACCGGAGACGAAGACGGCAACAACAACAATAACAACAGCAGCACGTGGACGTGAGAGCGCACCAAATTCTGTCTTCGGCTTAGCTCTCTCTCTGTGTCCGACTCTCTTCCTCCCCTTCCTTTTTTCTCCGGAGAAGATTTCGCGGTTTTCTTTTTTTGGAGGCGTTCCTTATTTTGTCCGTCTCTCTCACTCTCTCGGGCCTCTCTGGACCGTAACGAAGAAGAAATTTTCGCACGCAGGAACGATATTTCCGCGGGCGAAATTTCAAACTTAATGGCCATTTCTTTCTGTTACCTCCGTTTTTCATTCGAAACTAATTTTCAAGAGGTGCGAAGAGTAATGGTTTATAAGCCAACAGACTTTTCTGTTTCGCAATATGATTGAATGGTTTGGTAATTTCTTTTGGTATTTTAAATATTCATATCTTCTCAGTAATGTATTCGAGTAACTAAACGATGCATGTAAAAGTAAGAATTACAATTGTTTGTGGAACTATATACTCATGTCAGGAATGTTACGTTTTAGGGTTTTTCTTTTATATATAAATTGAAAATATGTTTGAAGTAATTTTTTCATGTGCATGGCCTTCGTCCTTGACCGAACAAAGGCAAGGCAGACTACCAATGAGACATTTCTTTACTGTTCATTAAGATCTGCCTGGCCTTGAAGGCAGTTCCAAGGAAGATGCGCGCGCATTCACGCGGGAAAACTGTAGGTCCACGCGGTTTCGTTCATTCAGATACAAGCCTTTGTATGATTCGCACTTGCCTGGGAAAAATTCTTTTGTTGCCATAACCAAATATTTAATAATTTACAAAGATTTCGCTGCGTTAGAGTACAAAAATTAAAAGATCTTAATATGTGTATAATATAAAAGATTATATTTTTATATGGGTGTTAACATCATAAAAAATGAAAAATAAAAATTATAGTATTTTCTTACATACTATCTTTACAGTATTCTATTTTCTTCTGAGGTATACGCGAATAGCATTATAAAAAAAAGAAGTTTTGAAAATATATGCTTGGAATCATTTGATAATAGATTTTTCTATTAAAGTGCAAGCACGTTAATATTCCCATAATTCATCTAAAATATTAAACTTCTCCCCAGCTCTTGCAATTAAAGATTCTAGATCCTGCTAGCACTGAATTCGCATGCATACGTTCTTTTTCATTTTATACTGCTGATTAAATCTCCCGTCATTTCCGTAAAAGGATCAAACCTTGATGAACGAATTTGCATATCTATTTTTGCAGTGAGTGATAAACACGTTTCTCTGAACTTTTCATTACCAAGTAAGTGAATTCTTTCAATAAGGTCAAGTAATAAACAGTAAATTCACGTAACTTTGTGGTATCGTTTACAATTTCGCGGAATCTGGAAATTTGTTAAGCAGAACAGTTATTAATTACAAACTACACGAATGTACTCTGTTATTCAGAAACTTATCATCGCAATGTCTACGCTCTGAAAAGAATGAAAGACTTATCGAATATCTGCACTTTCGCAAGTTCTTTGACCTTGCGTGTATTGTAATGACCATGCATATGCAAAATACCTAAAAATCTTCTAGACAAAATTGACGGGGTTTGCAACAAATCATGGAGTTTGCAATGTCGAGTAATGATGAAAGACGTACGCAGACAGATAAAATTATTATTTAATTTGGTTAAGGAACCACTGGTTAGGAAATCGCCAAAAGAGAATGTAAGGATCGACAGGAGCGACACCGGCGGCAGGATTCGCGAACAGCGAATCTACGCAGTTAGCTGGATCAATCGAGCAACAGGACAAGGTCCAGGATGTAGGATATCTGACCGATGACGCGACACGTTCAAGGTCACTGTTCACCGCGCAATCAGAGGCCACGCGGTTGAAAGGTGTCTGATAGTGTCAAAATCGTTGCTAGCCAGGGCCGCGAGTCTATTATATGTACATACATTATTCAACGCAATCACGAAAAAGTCTCGTTGCGAATTCAGCACGATGCACCGTAACCGCGTAGCAACAGGGGCCCGGCAACAGGACCTGTCTCAGCCTCTCTCTTTCGGTTATCGTCTGTTCCATTCTAGCTCTCGGTAATATCACTCTTGTCCTCTCTCTTTATTCCTGGCTGTCTTTGTTTTTTGTACAGTTCTTCGACGGGCACGTTCGTCGCTTTCTCGTTGCTCGTTAACGACGCGATGGGGAGAAGTCGGTGCCCAAGTGACTTCTCTTTCTTGTCGCTACCTTTTCGGCAATCCAGACTGCCGAACTCCAGGGAGTGCTGGCTAATGGAATGTGTATCGCCATGGTCAACGAACTTTTGATGAAAAGAGTGCAGTTATGTGCAAGTTCCTGTTCCTTACACAGTTAAATATATGAAACTTTGTGAAGTTCGCACAAGCGTACCTGTTCGGGGTATCCGGTTATCCCATGTATAATGTGGTTTTTTATTGTATATGAAGTATAATAAACACGAATATATTATTCCATTTTATTCGATACAGATTTGACTACGCTCATGGTGGAATGTACGAGAGTGCATTGAGAATCTTTTTATGAGAATTGAACTACCAGAGCAAAAATTTACAGGCAAGAATTTTCAATACGATGAAGTTTTGGTAGAAAGACATCATCATAATGTTCGTAACGTAATCACGACGTTCTTGGGCACTTGCGGCTACGAAGTTATTTATTCAAACATTTCAACAATTTTGTAGTCGAGAATAAAATCCTGTGATACTGATCAGTTAAAATAAGTTTAAAATCAATTTTCGACTGAAAAAGACGAAAACTTTTAAAGAAAAGATCAAAAAACTATTTTAATAATCGACCAAGACCATAAAAAAATGATCGTCAGTATCTTCAGAATTAAAAGTAATTGTAATTCTTAATTCATGCTCGAGGTTAGCTTTCAAAACAACATTACTTAAGAAATGATCTAATACTAATTACTCGTTCATGTATAAACATAATTTTATGTGCATAAGATTATGCAACGTAGATGTAACACAGATTTTCGTACGGATACATACATATCATAGTGCTCGAAAACAATAGTATTCTAAAAGTAGCGTTGTAAAACAAAAGAGTATGTGATTAGCAACTTGCGCTCACCAATTTTGATCAAACTTTACAGAATGGTAGTATTTCGCATAAATATTATTATATTCGAATTACAGGATTAGTCTTTTTAGAAGACTTTTTAAAAAATTTAGTTTCAAATTTGAGTCACTGGTAAATGCAATACAATTACGCAAAGAACACCTCAAGCGCAGATTTATCGTAGGTGTTAAGTTTTAACATGAGATTTCTCGTACATTTTTGAAAAGATTCCCATAATTTTAATATAATAATTTGTATAGTGAGTACTATTATCACAAAAATTTCTTCGAATTCTGTAACCTTGAGAACTCGTTGTCTCGTTGTAATTACATAGGGGATGATTTTACAAACACCATGACAATGTATTGATCACTGGACCGAAATGATGCTTATAATTAAAATAAACATTTTCTAGTTTGAACATTCAATTTAATTGCATCTAACGATCACGCCATTTTCAATAGCATTTATCAACGAAAGTGAGTAGCCGATGCATTCATGAAAACAGTTCCCAAAAACAACAGCTTTCTGAACGCTAGGAAAGAGGAAAAAGCTCTGATACAAAAACAAGCATCTGATAGTGGTACTTTCGCGTGTTCTGGGAAAGGTCCAACGGGTATTAATATTCAAATTGGTTACACTTCTATTTGTACTCTCATGCCAGTCACCTACCTGTCTTCCTTTGGCTCCGCGTCGGTCGGTATCCTTCAAACGCGAATGTTTGAAACGCTTTCACAGTCGTACAATTAGACACACACGAATATAAATACAAACTTTAGGAACCTGCGATTGTGTTGTATATTTGAGGTGTAACATTTTTTCCCAGAAACGTTTGCAAATGACATGTATACTTTATGGCTCTAATGTTCACACGTTCGTTGAAAGTCTTCTCTTCCGGTTTACTTAATATTCAGTACGATCAGTCAAATTTCAGCGTATTTGCCTCTTCACTTTGACATTCATTTGAATAATATTCTGTGTAAATAAACATTTCTTTCGCGCTTATACCAGTTTCTGACAGCATGTAACTTGTTCTACATCAATGCGACGGAATGTTCGTGACGTAGCATTCAATGTTCGAACAAATATTTCATAATGTATGTTGACATCAAACTTTGCCATTTCAATTTTCCTGTGACGAAGACGTTTGGACATGAACTTATGATACAACATAACAGTATCGCGCAAGCTCGTAACCACCCTTTCGTTCAATCTGCGGTTAAGATTATAAATTAATTAATAATAAAAAAATGTGACAAACATAAATATAATGTCACGAGAGAGTACATGGTACACACATTGGAAGTTAATGACCTTAAGCAAACACATAGTTAACGTTTTTCTAAAGTGATTATAAGAAACAAAATGTGAAAAAATTGCCTAACATGAACGTGTTACAGAACAATGTGAGTAAAAATTCAAAGCAACTCTTCCCAAAACAATTTAGTAGTTCCTGGTACGCACTAAGGTTCACTTTTGCTTGTCCGAACCTGCGAAATACGAATAGAAGTGTTAGCGCGAGAAAACGTTTCCTCGGTACGAAACAACCAGTAAACCCGTACCGAACACGTTTTACGACGGTAAATTGCTAATCCATAGACCTCGAACGGCACTCACAGAAACCCTGACAGAAAAAGGGCCGCACAGAAGAAGAATTTACAACGCCTGCCGTGTCCTTCACTGCTACAATATGCTGCACCTAAATTAACGTGAATATTCGAAGTCTGGACAAAAGGTGAATAACAAGTCAAAGTGTTCCTTGAAATAACCTTAGACCTTGAGCATTGTTTTAGCTTTACCCTGATATGACATATTATTATTATTTTTATATTAAATTCTACACTATTTTACCTCTATTGCAGCTTCTCTGCATTTCTTAAATTATTACTACATACTGGTTAGAATAATATTTATAAGAACAATCTGTTACTTATTTTCAATGATGTATAAATAAATAAATATTCGCAAATCCCGTATCTGTTAACGCTGAATACGAAGGAAAAACGTGAGTAGCAGATCAGAAATATTAATTCAGGCGTTGAAAAGATATAACAAATATTTCGTTTGATAGTTTGTACTCAGTTCTAACCTCAATGTACACAGGGTGCCTCCAAATTAAACAATTTATTAAAATAGTTTAGTGAAAAAGTTATGGTAAAAATATTCACTGACAGTTAATTCTTCGTTTCAAAATATACAGCTGGAAACTATTTTAAAGAATTTGTTTAAAATATAGATATTGTATCATATGACAATCTTTTATTAGAGAGATCTTTGCTGACATCCTCTGATAGCAGCTCAAGAATTCCCATTCCAGAATTCGTAAACAGAATGTACATTGCTACACTTGTCATTCAAGATTGATCATGACATTTCTATTTGAGGATGCACAATGTACTGACAGCTGTCGATACCGACGATGAGACATGTTTATCACCTTCAAGGATTACAAATAGTAAAATTCTCGAACAGAAATGAAATAAATCTTTATTACTTTTTCTATATTTAAATCTTGTAATATAAACATAGCACACCAGTTATTGGATTCATCACTTCCAACATTTTGTTAGAAATTTGGAATAAAGCTGTTTGTGACCTACATATGTTTATGCATCACTGCAATCTTCTTATAATTTGTATTCATAGAATGCACAGACAAAATTTGCTTGTTAAACTCAGGGACACTTGGTATAAATTACAGCAACCCTCAGAATTCTGAATTTTTATTCACCAGCAATCTGTATCCGCATTGGGTTTTACCTGAAGTCGTTGTAAGTAACAATTAATTACACATGTATGAATACTTTGTACTGGTAAAACCAGTTGAATAATTCAATCTGATGTTTTTGCACGAACTTGTTCGGCATATCTTTTTATGCAATTCCCTACTCTGGAACAATTCGAAAGCAGAGACAAAATCCCGTTTCACCAAGTTAACGGCTCATACCTGCGCCACCTTGTACTCTGCAACAACGTGCCCCTTCGGCCTTTGTTGCAGGGGTAATCTCTACCCTTAGTGCGAGGTATGGCCTCCCGAACCTGAAGGAACACCCACCTCAACCTTATCTCTAGCTCATTATCGGATCGTCGTTAGCCGTGAACTCTGGCCTCGTACCTGTTAGCAGATCGGGCCATCTTCGCTTTCATTACCTACAACGAAGTAGAAGGTCCGGCCAGCTTTTGGGCACCACTAATTACATCCTTTTCGATAAGCGTGAAATATTTCTTGCACAGCTCGCTCAATCGAAACATAGACTTCATGCGTTTCAAATTCGAGCTGCAAGTAATGGATACACTTAACTGTAATTTCTGTAAACTTTGATCATCAACACGTTGCCTGACTAGCAACTTTCTTCAGTTGTTTTTAGCGTGCCATATGAAGTTACAGATTTTGATATTTTTCAAAATACGTTTAACCCTTTGCATTCGGATTTTTTCCCGAATAAATACCCGACAGCAACCCGACTTCATTTATCATGTTACGCGTAAGTAATAAATGTGTAACTTGAAAGGAAAAATTATGAATAAGAGCTTTGTCAATGTTATTTTAGTATTTATTATATAGTGCATTCTTCCGATCAGAGGCTCGCCTAAATACTGATTTGCTTGAGGAACACATTTCAAATACAACATTAAACGTGGTCTGTACCTGAGGGAGTGTAGAGATTTAAAGAGTGTCCCATACAATTTTCTAACCGAGCTGTTTTCTTTATACTACATGCAAATATTTAATAGCAAAAATGTATTAAATTACTTTCTCCTTGTATGTTTTAGAATGGATTCACCCACTAAGAACGTCATGCAAGAAGCTTTTCTTACAATTTCTTGATCGGCTAAATTGACTCAACTCTTATATTATATAACACTCGTAATAGAGGGTGAAAGAATAAGCGTGCATTGCTGTGAATTAAATCGCGATTATTTTACATTACGGTTATTTACGCAAATCTTGATCAACACTGTCAATCTGCACGCGTGCAAGATCACGCTTTAACGAGCTATTAAATTCTGTTGCGCATACAGTATGCATTATCTTGTTAGCCTACCGCAATCAATAGGGGGATGGGGAATACGTTGACCGACTTACCTACGTACACTAACAGCTAGACGCTCCATTGAGAGAACAAGCGATGAATGAACGAACAAACCGGATGTCGAAGGAGCCGCACTCAGGTAAAAGTTATCGTGCACTGGTCGCGATTAAGCTCGGCCGGTTTTATCTGACACTAGCACCAAGTCCACCATTACTCGATAGTTATGCGCTACAAATGTAGCCATTATCTCTCGCATAGCGTTCAATTACCGTTGTTAACCACAGTTGTGGTTTTCTCAATGAAGTTACGGAAATCTTACCACAGGACTTAAAAGTGTGTTTTCTCTTTGCACTCAAACATAGTAACGGTTGATCAAAATGCAGTTACTTCATTCACAACTATTGCAGTTATTCCGATCACGATATTAAGATTGTTATGAATGTATAGTAGAATAAAAAATAACAGTGCCGTTTAACCAATGAACTGTCACCTTTTTTCCCGAAAACCTTTATGTAATTACAGATTTTAGTTGTCTTTCAACGGATTTAATAATTTTAAATACGCGGGATTCCTAAATGGGGCTCATGGCATGAATGGGTTAGAACATTCTACGAAATTAAATTTTATTTAACCCTTTGCACAAGAAGTCTTCAAAAATGTAATATACATAACTCAGAAACGCAAGCAAAAATAACTTTAATAAGAGGGAGTATTCTATTGTAACTGCACTTGGTTCAGTAGTAGAATTCTTGTAAAATGTTTACATCGTAGAATTTATGCATCTTAACAGAATTTTTAGACATTTATACAAAATAGAAAATTCAAAAGGTAAATATCATGGTGCCTCAAAGGCGCCATTCGAGTGCAAAGGGTTAAATATTAACCCTTTGTGTGGTTAGAGCATGATATATGGATGCATACATTCGTTTGACACATTTTTTTGGCTTATATTTTCGACGCTAATAAAATCGTCCATCTTGCTGCTACATATGTGCACTTATGATCCTGTGATTCCCATTATCAATAGTCAAGATTCTACGTGTCTATTTTATTTTGGTTTTGTTTTTAAATTAATTCAAAAAGTCCAAAACACAATATGGTGCACAGTATGACAAAAAATAATCGGTCCACAGAAAATATTTTGCTCCGACGTATTCCATACTCAAAGTCTTAGACGTATAATTTGTATTCTGCAACATGAGATGAGGGAACATTTTTGTAATACGTATCTTACGATACAAGACTCGATCAAGTGAAACGCGAACCTTGTTTACCAGTTATATGCTCGTTTGAAAATTTCTAACACGCTTTAACCCGAGCTCCGGCCTTGAACGTCTTCATGCCATGCAAGGACGTTCATTGATCGATAAAACGACAAACAGTTTCTGTATATCTCATCTTATTGCTAATTTCGTTTACATTTTCTTTCAATTTATGTAGTGCCGCATATTTTACCAAATTCATAAATTTTTATGCGCTAAGAAAACCGTTTGACACTTTGCAAAAAACAAATTATTCCTAAATCTTAGTATTCTTCTTAAATTTCTTGGAAATTAAATTCACTAGCTGTGTTACAGGTAAATTTGTTGAAAAATTCGAGGGAACGTTTCCTTAGACACACGTTTCCACCAAAAATTTGTAACAATCATACTATTTCTTTGCTTGAAGTAACTCAAAATTATTTATGGATCGTAAGGGCATATTTATGCAAATACTGATTGGTTCCGTTTCTCACCAGCAGGCAGAAAAGATCTCGTGTAAGGACAAGAGGAAACAATTCGTGTAACCGAGGCATGAACTCGTACAACACTATTATCTCCGAACGGTGCCCCGTCGCCTTATAATTGCACAACAGTAAAGTGCGCCGTAACACTTTTATGGGGTCTCGATTCGTAAAGCGAATAATTTAACTACTTTAATAAGCGACCCAGTGTATCGCAGTTCATTCACGTTCATTAATCGCGTTAAACGCATGCACGATATTATCGTTAATTCTGCCTTTAGGGTTTGCAATGAGCGTACAAATTACAAACAAGAAAATCGCTTGAAGATTAAAAGGTTCGGCAATACAGTTGCTAAGATTAATATTTCCTACGTGTATAAGTAAACATCAACCCCATCGTTGAAAATAAATTATAAAAATTCTTTATTTCCTCCGTTTTGGTAATAGTTCTTCGCCAAGAAATGAATTTTCCGCTATTCAAATTTTTTCTTACCCAAACAGTTAGCTTTCTCTAATAGGCCAAACATCGAAGATTCTACTGTATAATATTAGCAGATCAATGTAAACATCAATACACATAAACAGATTTTTCAATATATCAAACGCATAGTTTTGATCATACAAACAATTTTATGCTACAGAGTCATTAGTTAGAGATTACGACAATTCACGTATAATCCGTAACACGGTATTCATAGTAGAAGAGATTTAAAAAGGTGTACTTCCTTTTCGCATGAGCTCCTACGACAAAAACAGGTTTAAATGCCTCGTGCAAGTGAATTAATGAAAAACTGTAACGGAAAACGAGGTAACAAGGCCGTTGCAACGGTGCATCCGTTGCACATCGGTTTACCGAAGCGGAGAGAAGAGTCAAGGACGTTCAAAGCACATTCTATCCTATATTGAGTCGGTTACCGCGTGTTGTCTAGGTCGTGCAAGTCCGAAGGCGTAGAGGAGGCGGCGTTAGGAATCCGAGAGACGCGAACAGCCGAGTAGAGGACCGTGAGAAATCAGTTTATAGACTCACGGACGCCTGCTGGCACGTTAATCGGTCCCGTGAAAACGATAATGCCCATTTTCATAGAACCAGTCACGTTTTAACGCAATTGTAGCGTTCTAAAGGGACAATTGTACGTGTGCAGCAGCAAAAAATTCTATGCACAGTCTGACACGTGGAAATAAATCTTTATAAATACATAATGTTGAAAATACAAACATTGAATTATGATATACTGTTTATTTTGAAATATAAACAATATAAGCATTTATTTATAATAATTGAGTTTGATGCGTGGGACGCATATGACCCACGCGGCACGGAAAATGTTAATATTAATGAGCGAAGTTTATGTAACCCACTGTTGTACAGATTTGGTCTAAGTTAAGATACTTAATAAATAGAATCGGAATTTCTTTTTCGATGCAAGCGTGCATGATAAACTTTCACTTTTGGAAACGGCTGCTTTTTATAGCAACTTTCGTCAGCGCAAAAACGCGTTCCAATGTCAAACGTCTAAAATAGTTGAAGATTTTAACACTAGAACTACCAAAAGCAGTCAAAACGACTGATTTGCAATTTTACTATGTACGATCTATTTTTTACGACTATTGTGTTTATTTTGAATTGACACTGAATAAAGCTAAAGAAAAATATAAATAAACATCGTTTCCTTGAATTACGTATTTTTTTTCTAAAACGTCATTTTGATCGTTTCGATGAAATAGGTGCACGTTAATCGTCGGTAGATCTAGTGTTAAGTATATTATGATGTAGTCTTATGTTTTGTACAGTACAAAGATGTAAAATAAATATGAAAAACGTAAAAAGAATTACTAATTTAAATTAATGTGTTTTTATGGTTTATACTTTTTATCAATTAAACAACAAAATTGAACCCTTCTTGTTCTACAGCCCCAATGAATGAGATTCAGTGACTCACGAAATTGATCACATGATTATGTTACTTCAACATTCTTCTATGTAACACTTTTTTAAAAAAGTGTTATTTGAAGCAAAGATATATCTCTAATAACTAACATTCCAAATGCGCTTGAAAAATTTGCAGTTAGTTGGTTGCACTAGTATTAACCTTTTAACTGGGGAAGACGAGTTAACTCGTCCTGTGAAAATTACTCCGTCATAAGTAAGACGCCTGTTAATTGTTCTCACAGTATTTGCTGACAGATATTTAAACCAGTTGATGCAAGAAGACGCTTTAACTTGTTATTTCAAAGTGTCTCTGTCATGGACAAGACAATTTACCTCATATTTATTCGTTTTTAATTACAAACAATAGACACTCCTCATCAAAGAACGACCCAGTTAAAAGGTTAAGGGAGAAAAGTAATTATGAAAATATTTGAACAACTTCGTGAGTCACTGTATATACTATTTAAGGTGATCAATAGTGGTCCATTGGGAAGTGTTTTTCAAATCGATCAGAAGGCACGCGTTGAACTCTCCCATTCCGCAACTCCTATCTCTTTTTGCTCCTGTATCATCCTCGTATCTTGGACCCACGGATGGCGACCTGTTGCCAAGGGAAGCCTTAAAAGTAAACAACGTTACGTCATCAGAGCCGCTGGTGTCTAGGCTGGTGGTGTGCTAACTCAAAGCTGGTCCTGTTCCTTCTATCTTTATCTCTCTATCGCCAAGATCGAAGCGTATTGTCGAGGAACATATGTGTATGCATACACGTACACACGAGAAGAGCGATCATCCCGATACGTTTGGACTTCAGATATTACCTTTCGCAATATGAAAAATGTCGTATACCATTCTTTAGGATCATAAGGACCCTTGTGATAATATTTTCTGAAGTTGTCTTTATTCCCTTGGTAACTTGATATCTGTTTTTGTAAACAAATTTCTAAAGGGTATGCATTGCTAAGCAACAATTTAGTCGATTAAACGACTGGCTATTGAAGAAGAGAAGAATGATAGTATAAGCTCAACCAATTATTTAAGAATTATTTTATTTTTGAAAAGAACTGACCAGTTATTATATAAATTTATAAAAGTATGATTAGTAAATTTGCAGATGTCGGTGTAGTCTTACTTATAACCATGAAATTTAATGTATGTACACAGTAGTACAGAGAAGCAAGAATTGCAATGATGCGATAAAAATAGGGCTTCCATTTTTTATAAAAATAAACACGCAGAAAGGAAACCACTCATAAACCGAATACACAATATTCAATCATATTTCCCTGAAAAGTCGTTGTCAGTTCTCAAGCAGTTTGCCAATGTTCATTGAATTGTAATTCGCATAAGCAACGCCAAAAGAAAATTTTACTTTTCTGCTAATCAACAGGTGCTGAAGGATGATTGTAACAACGAAATCAATTCGACCAACAGTTTCTACAAACTATTCAGTTGAGGGAAAAACGGCTGCAGACGGGTGATGAAATATGGATTCGATTTTTGCAAGTTTGTATGCTCTAAACACGCACACACTGCTAAGAGATAATCGAACGATAGAGGAGAAAAGAGGAGGGAGAAAACAGAGGCTTGGAGAGAGAATGAGGGGGAGTAAAAAGGTCGGCGAGCAGCAACGAGCAGGCTGAAAAGCACGCGGCTTCTTCCCCGGAGGGCCGCACTGGTTATTCGGCCTGCGAATAATAATCATAGCGGTCGCCCTCCTTGGTCGTTTCGGTTTGGCTGATCCTCTCTCTCTTTCGCTCTCGTGGATCTCCCTGTCGGTCGCTGCATAGCAACAAGGACCGTTTTCTCTTTCGCTCTTGCGAGCTGCTCGAGGCCTGTCCACGCGAGACCGGAGAGGACGGAAGGCATGCCGACGAAAGAGAGAGGACGAACAGTCCCAACTGAACGGCCCGAATGCTGAGGGACAGAGACAGATGGCGACGAGGGGAGAGTCTCGTCTGAAGAGGAAAGAAGAGAGATGTATAAACGGACGCAGAAACAGCGGCTGACAGAATCTCTCGGAAGAAGAGGATACGGGAAAAGAATAACGACAGAAGAACAGAAGAATAAAAGTACAAAGGACTTCAGAAGAAACTGAGAAAAGCTGGAAGGAGAAACGACAATGGCCCAGGAGAAAAAAAAACAAAAGGAGAATGAAAGTGAACGTGAATATAAACGGATGCTGAAGAGACACGTTTGCTCTGTCTTCATACAAAAAATAAGATACGTATATGTATGGTTGTTAATAATAAATAGTACAATTACGAAATTCGAATAAGAGAAGCGGGTGAAGAAAATTTCGAATTCGTTTAGGTTATTTTTATCTTTTTCTGAGTGTTTCATATTTGTCATTTGTAATGTCGTAATACAAATTTTTACTACTTATGATTTCATGTTATTTTTTACGCATGCTGATTTATGATTAACGACTGCGATAACAATAAGTTAAATTAGAATTAAACAGTACTGTTATATATAGGCATAAATGTTGAACAATTAGTATAACACTTATTTAACATTATTTTCAAGTATCGTTTTCCAATTTTAAGGTACTAATTTCTCATGTAAACTGATTATGAACATAACACAATATGTAAAAATTGCACAATAAAAATATTACCAAATACAAAATATAATATTCTTCGTGTGACTGTTTCATTTCTTAGTTTACACACTACTAAAAATTATGGATCACACATTTACCACGATATTGAATGAAAAGGCAGGACAAATATTTCATTCACGTCATGAATGAAACTTACTGTATTTACAGAGGGCATGATCGTTACGTCTGATAGTCGGAAGTATCTTCTGATATACTTATGTTTCCTGTCTTTTTATGTGTTAAATCATTTTCTGTTTTACTCCATTTAGTATACAAATTTATTAAATAATCTTTTTGAATATTTATAGAAGTAGGATGACAAAAATAGATCATTGCTGTTATTTATTACATTCGTTACACGAACAAAGAAATTATTGAATATTTATTATGGCCCAATAAACCAAAAAGAATAAGTATTTGATTAACACAGGTTTTTTGTTCATTAAGAAATACATCGACACTTCAGGTAATGGGAAATTTGCATATGTTCCTTCAACGGTACTATTTCCTTAGGTCAAATAGGATCTATTCTATTCAAAAATTTGTACCTTTTCTCGTAATTCATAAACCTGACCTGAAGTGTAATTTATACATCTTTTTGATGTGACCGAAACCATAAAACCAAAAAATTCAAAGAAATTTATCTTGCAAACTGTGTGCCAATAATTTATCATAGTACCACTATACTTAATCGTACACGTTCCTTGAATACTAAACAATTCTATTAAATGTTTTGATAATAATAGGGCATGATAAAAAAAACACAGAATGCAAAAAATGTGCAAAAAATTTGATAATTAGGAATATAAAAAAGGTATAAATACAAGGCATAAGTAGAAAAGGTATCACTTCCTCTAATAAGCCGAAGGGTTAGGAAATGAACCGTGAATCAAATTCTTGGCTGGCACAAGATGCAAAGGGCTCCTAGAACCATATGACTCAGCAATCATATGGTTTGTGACGTCAGAGACCAACAAAATTAATCGAACTAGTAAAAGCAAGGACCGGCTAGGCGATGCATATGTGTAGTCATCCCCGGATGCTGATCCGGTCGTGCCCTCGCTCGTACCAATTTTTTTCTACCTGTTGGATCGGATAGAAATTTTCGTGATGATCTTGCCTTTTCTCGGAAGAGAAACGCGGGATTTTGCATGATGTAGCAACGAAATAGTTCCTCGCCGCCAAAATTCAAACGACGGTCACGACTCATGATATTATCGAAATACTTTTTCTGTTGTCAAAACAACGAACCCAGTTTTCCCTACGATATTGAAATAAAACAAGGAAACCATTAAATTTTACTGCAACAAATTGAATACAATCAGCTGCTTACTGTAATTCAATGTTGCAACGCACAGTTTTTATTAATTTTGAAACGTGCTTCATATGAGAAAGTATGTTTTGAAACAAAATTAGTTGTCTCTTACTTGCCACTGCCAAGCAGCATTTTATATAAACATCGAAATTTATTTTGTTTGTGACTTGAAACAAAACTTTCAATGACAAATACTTATTGAAAGATGTAAAATAAAATTATGTAACTCCACTATCGAGGTGGTTTGTGTATAGCAAATGACAACCTTTTTAAAAATAAATTAGTACGTCTCGATTTTTTTGTCTTTTATGTTTTCATTATTAGGTTTAAAAAATTGGTTAATACGTTGAATTAAGATAAATCTTTCCAATACTATTTGTAACAGCCTCATTATACCTTTCAATGCATTCTTTTTGTTAGAAGATATACGTATCTCTATCATTATCAGATTTATCACTCAGGGTATTGTCATCGTTATCGCTTTAATACTCACGGTTGTGGTGTAGACACTGTTTCCACAGTATACTAAGAACATACAGTGTATCAGTTTCTAATATTTGACAATTCTAAAGATACAATATGGATGAACGGAATGTCAATGAACCCTTTCTTCGACTTTTTAAAGATAGAAAATGCATACGAAATTCAGTGATTCGAATCAGACGGCTGTGTATGCGTTAAACAAATGACACGCTTCGTGCGTTATCAAAAAGCAAATATGTTGGGTTAACATAGGTCAGAAATTAGAAACTAAATATCGAAAAAACTTACAAAATTTGGTTGTACAAACATGTGTTTTTTTCTACAAATACGTGTGTCTAATAATACGATGCTAATTTCATTTTGAATTGCTCGTCATCTGTTTGGTATTTCCGCCATTTAGCACGCAGCAGAAGAAACGTGTTTGCACAAACACGTGTGAAGCCTAAGCAAAATAAAACGCGACCAAGTGTCTGCATAGTTTAAATTCATTAAACGAGATGCATTCGGGAATAGTACAATAATACAGGATATGCAAAATATCATGCACAAATCAAACATAATTCGCATAGTAACCGAAGTAATTAACTACTTGTAACTGAACTATAAAGTGTTGAACAAATGCAGATGTGTGAAAAGACATTCTATAACATTTTTATTGAATAATAGAAAAACAAAATATCAGTATAATAACATAATTCACCTGACAAAATTTATTGATGAAATAATAAGAATCAATGTATCAATAACATTACAATAGGAAATCAAAAAATGAGATTTATTGCAGTTCATTCTAACTGAATTTTAGTCAATATTAACACTTGACCTGGTTATATAAATAAAAAGACTTTACGACGTTGTAGAATGTGTATCGCATTAACAAATTCGTTTTTTTATCGCGATTCAGTTTACAAAAGGGGGTCATGAGCCAGGCGAGCCCATTTTGAACAGAACAAACTGGAATATTAACATCATTTGCATTTTTATACAAAACAACCTTAAATTTGTTATACCAAAGTTGTCCATAAGTAACATAAACTTCGAACAGGAATTATCTACAAGACTTTTGGTTTCATTTATTATAAACTATCAGTTCAAAACAATTGACTCGATTCAGCGGCTTCGAAATTTTTGTGTTTAAATATTTAACGAATGACTAGCCTATTCAGTTTGTTTATACTTATCTGCCCCTACGATTTGAACCCGGCCCCGTTCAAAACTCGTTCGTCCGCGTCGTGATCTCTCCTTGTTGGATTAAATAAAGGATTTAGCCTGTTTTCAGATAAGACCAAATTTGTCAAAAGGGCGGCGCCAATGCAAAAAAAAATGAAAGAAAGAGAACGCGAACAAAAACGTTTTCTGAGCACAGCTGCCGGGTCCACAGGCGAAGTTTATCATTCTAAGCAGGAGAGGTTTCTCCCTTAACGTTCTCTTTCATGCTTTTCTAGATTTTATTCCCTCACCCTCTCTCTTTCTCCCTTCTGTCATTGCATTTTTCCTACCACCACTTTACTCCAGCGCTAGGCTATTTCCATTCAGTGGAATAAATAATAAACAACGAACACATAAATCATTGAATGACTTCCAAATGCACTTACATTTAAACAAACATGAAGAAACTATATTACTTACCGACTGCTTTATTCAGAAAGATTTTACTTAAAAATAAAAATACTAGTAACTATAAATTCGTATTTACTGTAACTCAAATTTTACCAAAACTGGATTATTTTAATATTCGTACAATATAAATTTGAAACGTCCTAACGAAATATTACTTCCAAAATTGTATGCAACGAAATTAATTTTGCGCATTTGTTCTTTTGCATTAAATGTTTAATTTAGTTTATTACTTTAACTTTCCTCAAACTAATATCATAAAGTGGAAGAAAATTTGCATTCAAAGTATCAGAATCAAATAATTCTTGCTGGAATTTGGAGAAAAAACTAGGTCGAACAATTCGAGCATTTTGGTACACGATGATAACTTGTCTGATGTACAAATACGTAAACAGCAAAGGTGCAATTCAGACGATAGCACGCGTGACGCGGTCAAATACCTTTCAATAGTACCGGTTGATGCAGCAGAGGGCAGATGCAAGATAAAAATTTTAGTTGTATAATAATCGGCGTAAAATTTATTTAAATACGCTTCAGCTGCGCTCTTCTTTCTCACTCCCTCACAGCATATTGGGTTACTATCTTTCGTTAGACGCCGTCGCCGGGGTTTCAAAAGCAAACCCATGGGGATAGGGGCAGCTGTTGTACATTCCTGCGTCCATATCTTTTCCCCGTTCCGCCCTTTTTCCCCCTAAGTACCACTGCCCTCTATGCTTTTCTCTTTCTTTCCTCTCTTTCGTTAATACATTTCCTTCTCCTCTCTTGGATTCTCTTGAACGCTGTCACGAGTAATCAATGGCAAGGGATCATCCGCCGAGAGGAAAGCTATGGGAAAAGCTGGTCCTGGACCAGGCAGGCTATATTTTAACCATGGAAAACAAGCCGTTTTCGATACACTTCGAACGCTTTTATGCTATTAACGTATTTTACCGATCCTATTCAATACTTTTTAACTAACACACAAATGCCATTATCAGGGTATTATCCTTTCAATTTTCGAAAATATATTCATAAATGTTATTACTAGACTGCGGATGTTTATGCATATATACAATTTTACGTATCAATATTTTTTATTTGAATGTAGTTGAAGGAATAGAACTTCAAGAAAATTGTATTGTATGCTTTAAATGTTATAAAATGTATTTTTTATTTTACTTACTTTGTGACATGTACATATTGCACATAATTGAATATGCTAAATTGCATAAAGATCCGCAGTCTAATTATTGCTAATGGCGTCATTATAACGGTTGCGCATCAAAAAATGGATTGTGATTTGAAGTATATTAAACATTAGTTAATTGTGTTACATTCCTTTTGTATTAGAGTCTTATAAAAATCAAAGGTCTATCAATTTTTGTATACAAGTATATCGGGATTTATGACAGCAATGTATTTTTGATGCCATGGCAACATATTTCCCCGCCTGTAATTCGTTTCGAAACGGAAAAGAATTTTTGTAGAACATTGTAGCAAGATACTTCGTTCGAATTCAAAGCACATGCTACAAAGATCTATCTTAGCGTCGGTCCCCTCCTATCTTTCTCTTTCTTTCATATTATCTCCTCTTGTCCATTCTTGAATGGTCTCTGCTTGCCACGTCAAGAATAATCAACGGAAGCCAGCCAGGCAGTCTTCGGAAAAACTCTACGTTGTATGCATTAAAAATTCTACTCTTTGAAAATGCAGGTACCTGTCATCTTACTTCTGCAGTTTTATATAAAAATCAAAATACGAAATGCAAAAGAGTGATGTGTTCTGGAGAAGAATTAATATTAAAAAAAAGGATAGTGAAGTAAATCTAATAATATAAATTTTGTTTAGCATTTTCTGATACGGCGACGATTTGTTTATGCTTTTCAAAATTAATTTGTAATTTGTTGAAAATTAATATGTCTTAATATTCAATAAGTTTATCAATATACGGGGGTGGAGTGGAGCTCGCTTTTGTACAGGAATTCTCAACGAAATTTGCATTCATCTGCCCTTGTGAAAGATTACAGAACTATCTGTGTAGCAGAAAATGTAAAGAAAGGGTTTGCCGTGAAGGGATGTTTGCGCAGCCATGCAATAAATTTATGCACGTTACGTTGCGCCGAGTTATCCTGACGGTGCAGTTCGCGTTATCTATTCACAGAAGGGTTAAAGGGTTTCAGCAGCATGTGCGATCTCTGTCTGTTACTACGCGAGATAAAATCCTCGGAGATTAGAGGAGAGACTCAATTCGTATCTCCGCCGGAAGTAGTCGACCCTTAGGCAGTCTGCGCCTCTCGTTCAGACGTTTTCTCGCTTGTCATTGCCACACTTGTTGCATAATCGATACACATCATTCACGATCTTGTTGAACACCAAAATGTTGCACCGATTATTGCCATTATACAGGTTGAGACACCTAACTCGATCACTTTCAAGTACATGTAAACTGTTTGTTATATGAGAAAATGTTCCAACCAAAAATTGTATGATATCAAGAGACGTACGGTATAATAATTAGTTTTTTGCTATTTTCCTTTTCTATCGAGATATGAAGTTCACCTTGAGTTTTTTAAATGGAACGTGTAACATTTGAGCCTACAATTCATGTTGTCATGTATTGATTGTAATGGGCAATATTTTGAGCGTTATTTAGATTAAAAATTGTTCAACCTATTAGCTGTGTATGATGAGTATACTCGTCACTAAGAAATGGCAATTTTTTCTGTCATGACGAGTATACTTGTCATGCGGAAAAAGTAAGTACCATTTGCTATTTAAATTAAAATTTTAGTGAAAATTAAAACGTATTCGTAAATTTCAGTCAGTTTAGAATATTTTGAGACAAGAACGAAATAAGAAAAAAAAATTTGTTCTCCATGTATTTGATTTTCCTTGTTTGTTTAACAATGAATGTTTAAGTTTTGTCAATAATATCGATGAATTTAAGCAATAAATTATTCATTTTTAAAAAAACCAACTGCCATTTCGTTATAATTTAATTCAATTTTTCGTATACTCGTTATCTCTTCATTTTTGCGTCACACACACTTTTAAAATATGGCTACACAGCTAAGAGGTTAAAGAATATCGCAGTCATTACTGGTTTTTGAGCCCTTAACCGTTTTTTACTCAGCATTTAATACTCTTTGGAATTGCAGAGTCGATTGTTACACATTCCATTTAAAAAACTCAAGGTGACCTACAGATCTCGACAAAAAGAAAAATAACAAAAAATTAATTATTATACCGTACGTCCCCTTTGGTATCATATATCTTTTGTCTGGAACATTTTCTCTTGTAACAAACAGTTTACAAGTAATTTAAGGTGGTCGAGTTAGGTGAATCATCCTGTACACTTTTCTGACAAAATCGTTTATAATTTTAAACAATAACATTCAATTTTGGGCGTTGATAAATTGCAAAGGACAATTAGAATTGTAAATGATTTCAGAATTAAGTGTATACGATTGACGTGACTATTTTACCTCCGGCATATTTGTCTTATCAGTCACGTATGCAAATATTTGAAGTTACATTGAGAAACATTGTACGCCAATTCAATTACACGTTACACTGATTATACTCAATTATATCCTTATCTTGTAGGCTCTTTATAAAATTTTAGCAATAAACAGATAGCGAAACGAGTGTATACATTAATTTGAACTATTTACATTAGTCCCCAAAACTTATCAACAGAGTTTTGTAATTAAATTAGAGTCTTTCAACTACGTTGTTTGGAATACAGGATAGTCTGCATCAAGTATTGCGGTGAAATATCTTTTAAGCGAAATAGAATATTTTAAAATAGATTCCTAATGTTTGAATAGTCTAAGGGGGCAGACTTTTTGTACTCTTTTGAATATGTTCATTGTTTGTATTACAAATTGACTTTATTTTTCTTATACGGTATGTTAGACTTTCATTAGCGTAATTTTGTAGAGAATTTAATGACGAATGCAACGATAATATTTGTATTGCAACTTTGAAACAAGTTCTAAACGGCTTATTATACATTATCGAGAAGATGGTTCTATAGTCCTTAAGGTGAAGATCCACGATGAGATATTTCACGAGATTCCCCTTTCATAAGACGAAAATCTCAGGAACAACTAAATGTAAATATACAGGATGATCGGTAACTGGTGGTACAACCGGAAAGGGGTTGATTCTACATGAAAAAAATAAGTCGAAAATATAGAATAAAATTTTCATATGAAGCTTGTTTTTCGAGTAAATCGACTTTAAATATTCGTCCGTTCGGAAAACGCCCATGGGCGTCCAGAGATCGTACTCAGTAAATATGCTTGTAGATTCTCCGCACGGAACGTAAAGAAGTATTCATTAAACTTTTAAACTTAATTTTCTCGAAAACAAAGCCTGATATGAAAAAATTTTATTCTATATTTTCGACTTATTTTTTCATGTAGAATCACCTCTTCTCCAGTTGTACCATCATAATTACATGTATATATGTATATGTAAAGATTTATGTCTCATGAGAGGAAAACCTCATGAAATATGTAATCATGGATCTCTACCTTTATAATTACTTCGATAATATTACGTTCTGAAATCGAATGCACTTCGATTGAAAAGCCGAAAATACGGACACAGTTTTATGGCCACTCTCAATTAAAAAGGTAAAGATAACACAGATGAAACCGGAAAGAGAAAGGTCGTGGTTGGCTGCCGAAGAGTAAGAAGAATACCTGGAGTTACCCAAAAAGGATAACCGAAGTGAACAGAGAACCATGTGGCGGTAACATCTGCACCTAACAACTCCCAAAATGCACCATGTGATTTTCTACGTCATTTTTATAATCATTTTTCTTCTTAGTTATTGCAGTATCTTTTTTATTCTTTTGTGGATGTATGATCATATATTTTTTCTTACCAAATGCTTCATAATTCAAATTTATGTATTGATGTTAATGAGTTACTGAATCTGAGTACTATAAATATTCAGAATATACTATAAGGTAAAATAGAGTGTGAAATAAGGGTTTGAAATTTCAAGATATCAGAGTAGATAACAGGAAATTTATATTCGATGTTCATACGATGGTACGTAAAGTTGGCAAAAGCATTATATTGACAACAGTTATAGATCAAAAGGTACGCTAAAACTTTCATTTAAGCAATATGAATATCCTAGTTGACACTAGTTTGGAGTAGAATTACTTCTACAGTTTCCCGAAATTTCTCAAAATTTATTATAAACTTATAATGTAAAACACTTTCACACCGATATGATTTAATCCTATAAAAATATATTACTAGTTTATAATAAGTAGACTGCGGAGGTTTATGCAAATATACATTTTCATACTTCCATATTTACTACATGGATGCAGTTAAATAAATGAAACTTCCACAAGACTGTATTTGCTGCTTGAAATGTTTAAAATATGTACTTATTTTTGTTCAATTATTAAATGTGTATCATTCCCCAATTTGGATATATTAAATTGCATAAACATCCGTAGTCTAATAATAAAAGCGACGAGCGATACACAAAAAGCCTTAGCAATCGTAAGAAATATTCCTTTAGGGACAAGAATATAATACAAAAGTATCAAGAGGAGAGAAAGAAGCGTAATAAAATGTATGAAACCGCGGTGATACTCTGTAATAGGATCAAAGCACTGCACAGCGTAAATAGCATTCCTTGCATCGCGAACAAAGATACGCAGAGCACAATGGAGGAAATTCATTTGTATGAGGACAAGCGAATAACGGCTGCATGTGACAATGTAATTCGACACAGAGAACGAAGCGTACATCACGCAATCCATTATGTTCGCTGCATCTGAAGAGATCGAAAAGACTCATCTGGACCACGCATATAAAAGATGCACCGCAAACGAAAGACGATTAAATGTTTACTCAGTCACTTTGAATCAAGCGTAATATAATAGTGGCGCATTGCATTTATTGCTTCAATTCTGTACACTTAACACTTTGACAGCCGCAGATGTTTTGGGAAAATCTGTTGCCGCTGTTCATTTTTGCAAGGCTTCAGTTAAGCAACACAACATCCTACATTATTCATCCTGTATCGATTACTTTACAATTCGTATTTTTTTGAGTATTTGATTATTCATTTTTGATCAGTGATAGGTATGCTTATTTATTTGTTTTACGTGTTTCTTATTAAAACGAATGAAGTCGCATATTTATGACAGCGGCCATCAGTGATAAGAGTCATAGAAGATTATGGTTCAAAATAAATGTTCGATATCTGAATATCGTTCTGCACTAAATAAATTTCAAGTTATCAAAACAAATGACGTAGCTAAACAGTTGAAACTAATATTCTAAAGTTTTACAGCTTGAATAGGAACACCGAATACTTCAGATTAGGGTAATTAGAAGATAGCCCGTTGACTTCCATACACATGTGCAATCTGTTAACTAAGGACAAAAATTGTACACTTTTCTTGCAATCTATAGTTTCGTTTTAATTTTAAAAGAAAGTTTATTGTAAATTACCAACGACAGCAGAGGATATCAAAAACCGAATTGTTGAAACCTGTGCAACATTTATTACAGAGACAATTGAACCTGTAGTGTTATCATTAGTTAAAAGATTGCACAGGTGTGTGGAAGTCGAGTATCACTTTGAGCACCTGGTGTAACTAAAGTAAGTACTGAGTCCATGAACAACGTTTTTGCAAATACCTCACTAATTATTAGGTTTAGGACAAACAAAGCTTAATACTTTCTTATAGAAAATACACTGCTTTTTTAAATTTTGAAACAAGCAGGTCAGCTTAATATCTCGTAAACAAATAGGTTATTCATAAAAACCTTAGCATCATATGTTTCCTTCGATACCGTGCAATTTCTATATAAAACACTTTTTTGTAGAACACATATTTTAGAAGTTATCCGGGATGGACAAATCATATGACTTACCCTCCTGTATATGGAATTCATAAATTGGGGATACATTTTTGTATTATTATTCTCTTTATCTCGAATCGATATTTTCAGCATTTTTCTTAAAATATAGAAAGATTAACACAGACAAAATTTAATTTGTCTCGCTATTAGTTCGAATATTTAGACATTGTATTGCATTTCAAATATTTTAACGCAGACGCTGTTCTGTATGTATTTATTTTACTGCCCCTGTAGCTTCGTTCCCGGGATTTTCCCAGTTCAAGGGTCTGCCAGACGTGTACCCTTACCCTCCCTGTCCGTTAGATTTTCACTAAACTGAATTGCAGAGGCCCCCAGAAAGTGGTCGAACCACACCGCGACGGAGGTAAGAATTCTAAATTCAAAGAAATGGTTCAAACACAACTATTGTTTGCCGTAGCGGTACGTTAACAACTTGTGAGAGAATAATTATCAACCCTTCGCATTATCAAAAATATTTACGTAGGGTCCTACAGTAACTATTGAGAATTGTTATTGAAGTTTTGTAAAATAATGGTATATCTTTTAACATATGCTCCTCCCAGACCTGAACATTTATTCTGCCTGTAAATAAAACTCCTTAATGTTCAGCTTTATTGATTGTTATCGTGTCGCCAAAGTGATTTCAATTATATTTAGAAAACGATATTTTACAATTTTTTAATAATACACAGCATTTATCCTTTTTTGGCAAACAAATAATAACGTTTAGTTTTCAAATAATCAAAGTAAGTTGCATGAAATTAGATTAAAAAAACATCTGCTCAATTCTTTGAGAAAGAAATTAAGAAGCTTATTTATAGGTAAAAAAAACGTATAAATATAGAATCATGGATTCAATAATATTTTTGATGAAGAATAAAAATTATATAATAAAATTCCCTTAATAATTGAACACCCTACGTACAAAAGTGGAGATACTCACTTTAACTTAAAAACTCTACTTTAGTTACAAATATATTAATCTTAATGATACTGAAACGTCCTATAAATTTGTGAGATACCTTTTACTCTATACCATAAATACTGTATACAGTACATCCTGTCACAAAAACATAATACTATAATAAGGAAAAAATAGCTCTCTTCCTCTTACGTGGGACCGTTGGGATCCTTAGAGGGAGTTCGATTTTTTCGTTTCCTCCCCTTGCGGTCTTGGTGGCGTGCAGCCTGACCACTTCTCTGAAACGCCACGGTAGGATGAACACCCTCTCCCACCCCTTTTTCGACATCTTGAACGGATACAGGTCAAATTTTCAGCCTTCCAGATGTTTCACATTTTCCGACCTTGGAAAATTTTGTAGCGTACGAACATTTGCGTTGTCACCGAGAGTTATTGGCGGGAAAATAGTTATTTCACTGAAAATAATTATATTTCTGCACAAATAGCAAGGTGTCTCATGAGTTATGGACGGGAGTGTAAGTGAATTTGTACATGAAATTGTTACAGACGCATTTTCAATCGCGTCTGATATTGGTACCGTCGACAGAACTGAATTGTTTAATTTCCTTTTTGATTTTTCCTTTGCAGTTGACGCGCAACTAATGAAATCAACTGCAACATTTTGCAGTAATCAAAATACAGAATGTTTTAAACAATCTTACTCGGCGCAGGATAACCTGAATGTTTTGGAAGAACCAGTACCTGTGCATTTAAGTATTCCAATGGTCAGAAATCCTAGGAAAGACCTTTTAGAATCGCTACCTGCATATCCTTGCAGATTGAGGGAACAAAGAAGATGCTCAGTTTTCGTACACCTGCGCATAACTTTAAGACGAGAATTTTTTTACATGTCGCGATATTTTAAGTGCTGCAATTCTATTAATTTTAATCGTTACTGTGGAAACGTATAAGCGTATTTACGGTACTCTTAATGTGTAAACGTGGGTTTTTCATGTCCGATGGGTTTTTCAGAGGATAATAGTTTTTAAAAAAAATCTTAAAAAATTCATTAGCACCTTTAAACATTCCAAATTCGGATTATGACAAAAATTTTGACAAATAATTTTATTTTATTTTCTATTTTGAGTTTGCGAGAAACCATACCAATCGAACTAGCCCCGACACGAAAGACTCGTTTACACGTTAAGGGTTAATTTTGCTTGAAAATAAATTGCAAAATTTAATTGTGAATCAATGACAATTGATAATTTATTAATATTTAAGAAACTATGTGTAGGTAAATAAGATTAAAATATTCCCTGTGAACAACGTTCTTCGACTGTGGAAAAATTACTACTTGGCATAGGTGTAATAAATTTCTGTATTACTACATAATTGCGACGGAAATGATATATAAACGTAACGTTGGAGTTTAAAAATTATGCGGCATTATACTTTACCGAGTGACGTGAGCTGCTTTCTAACGTCTGTGGCATTACAATTTATCACCGGCAGGTGCTGCATTGTAATATTTTTTCTGACGTGATTACGTGTAGACACCGAAACATCTGTCGTCCCGACATCAAGATTGCGGCAAATGCATTTATAAATCGTCTACAGTTTCAATCATTCGACTAACAACCTATCTAAACTATCGATACTGTCGGAACTATTTTTACTTGCGTCTATGAAGCAGTAGCGAAAGTTATCTAAAAATTGTTGACATTTTCTAACAAGATGACATGCAAGGTACTAAAAATAATATTTCATACGATACAGAAGTAACTAAATAGTTTCACTTGAACAATAACTAATTAAGATATAAATTACTGCAAAATTATATTTCTATGAGCAAATTTATGAAATATTCATTTGAAAAATGTTCCAAGGTATTGCCTGTTGATTACACCGTCGATTATGTTATTACGTATTTTATATTAACGTTTTACAAAAATTTGTTAAAAAATGTGTAACGGTTAATATTACTCAGTGTTGCGTAATGTTAAATTGCTACTGTTACAAGTCTAATGCAGGCTAGTACAGAGACACGATAAAAGAAATACAAGGTGTCACGCAATAAATAAGTAGTACAACCGAGTAAGAACGTAATTCTACATAGGGTAACAATTTTTTTGTTTAAGGCTTTCTTTGCAAGACAAATAATTTTTAAACTTTATGAAGTACAGGCGTACCGTTTCAATATGTTTTTGCATTTCGTGCATTTAGATGTTAAAATACTACATGCCCTTGAAGATTATACATTACTTACACCCCCTGAATAAGTAACAAATGTAATGATCTCATTAATAAAAATTTGGGATGTTAAATTCGATCATAACTGATTCAATTTTAACAGCATCCGTCACATAAAAACTAAAAAGCAAATAAAATAAGTAATAATCCTGCGAATGTTTACGAACACTAACAGAAGAAAATTAATGTTTTCGAAAGTAGCAAGCCAAATTATATAAAAACTTATTCCATATATTTTAATTGTTTCTTCATATAGAATCACTTCCTGTACAGTTGTACTATTCATTGCGGAACATCCTGTATAATCGGAAAAATTAATCTGGTATTACGACCATCGAATCTATGTTTTAGCATTTTACAAAAATACGTTATGATTTTAGTATATATTTCAAAGTGTTGCACAAAATCGTGAAATTACAATCGATAACAAACATAATTAATTATTTGTAAGTGGCGTATGTTTATATCTTAAAATTTGGATGCAATTTTTGTTTAAATTCATGTATCTTCTTGTATATCATGTTTATATGAAAAGCTAGTTAATACTGAGTATTTTTTATCTCATAAAAACGGCATGTTTATAAATTCCTCACCCCACGCGAGTTTATGACCGACAGGAGGCCGAAGCAATCAACTGCAGGTGCCTTCTCGTGCAATTTAGTGCGTTTATCGAAGCCCAGACGTGTTCTTTTTTCCGAAATTTGTTCTCGGAACCCCGAAACCACAAGAAAGGTCGGTGCACTGTAATTACTCGTTGCAACGGGTACAACCCACAGGTTCGAGCGTGAAACTGAGCGTACGCTCTTTTGCTTTTACTCAGCATTAACATAATAATAATTACATTTCTCCTTAAATCATGAACAGATAATATTTCCTTATTGAACAAAACAGAAAACAAAACAATTTCGCACATAAATACACGGATCGTTTTCCGAAAGCTAACCTAAACCCTGATAAAATATGCGCAGAGAATGAAGATAACCAAAGCACAGCTCACTTTTTAATCTGTTACTTGGGGAAGACGACTCAAACTCGACCCGTGAAAACTGCGTCGCCATAAACAAGGCATCTGTTAATTATATTAATTTTAAACTACAAACGATGGGTGCTCCTAGTCAAAGAATGATCCAGTTAACAGGTTAAACAAATAAAATAAATAAATGAGGAGTAGCTGTTCAAGGGATAGAAAGTTCTTAGAAACAGACTCCAGGGAACCCGAGTTCGTAACATATGGCAAGAGCTTCGAACGTTTCTGAAAATTTTCGGGTGGGGGTCACAACGGTAGGGATGCCTTTAACGGAAATTCGTTTTGAACAATAAAGGGGGGTTGGAAGGTCCGAAAGAAGCGTGCAGCGTCGGCTCCCCACGCGATTTAATGCGTTTATCGAGGTATCGAGGCATTCCTGCTCTTTTTGCGCAAGTCTCGACCCAGGAATCGTGGGACCAGAGCTCGCCGCTGCTGCAGCTCGTTACACGCATACCAGCATCCCCAAGCCAGCCTGCACCCTTATGTTCGCGATCCTCCTGGCCCTGTGTGCACACACGTACACGCCAGCCGAAGAAACGACTAGCCAATCGAAACAAAACAGGTCGAGATTACAATGGCGATAACGATCGATCTTTCGACACTACCAACAGGAACAGTAGCTCAATGGGTACCAATTCGAATGTTTAATTGACAGATTTGGTGAAATCGGTGCTGAATGATTCCACGTTCACGATATTGCAAACTCGATTACAACTTGTTGCGTTTCGAACATTCATATTGCGTAGCGACGAAAACTTTGCTCGTGTAACCCTAGTGCGGCTTTCGGGTCTTTTTCGACCCACCTCTTTCTTATTTTTATTAAAACTTTTGCTGTTATCGAAGAAATGCAATGAAATTAGTATCGATATGTTTGTTTCTGTTCCCTTGGCATTATATTAAAAGTTTATTGTCTGGGTTCATATGGCGTGTTGATAATAAAAATTGTTAAGCATGAGGTCTTTGGGTCTTTTTTGGCCCACAGTAAACGAGGCACAATCAAATAACACAAATCAATCATGGGCAAATCTTACACACAAGTGGGTGATAGTAAAGAAAATATATAAATAGCATAAAATGACCAGAATAGTTTTAATAATGCTAAGAAAAAATGAATTATTGTATGGTGGGATCCGATTGGGGGAAATTCATATGCAAACAGCACTGTTACCAACTATGTAAAACCTGTCATCAATAAACAATTTAGGCAAAATATGCTGTTTTTCTATAATTAAAAGTATTAAAGTAGATTCGACTGGATGATCCTATGCTCCCTTCGTCCTCAAATTGTATTATAAAGCTGAAAATATGAGTTCCATACATTTGGGACATTTTTCACGCAAAGACCTTGAGTGCATAGTCGAACGGAAGAACACATTAGGGTTAATTACTTCGATGAGATTCGAAGTGATTTTTTCTCAAATTTTGTCACTTTCTATCAAATCATCCCACAAGTAACGTTGTTTCTAAATGTATCTTCAAGCGTAAATAATTCAACGATTGTTCTCATTTTTCATTATCGATACAGTGAACATTAATTTTGGTTCCCTTGTATCACTACTTTAATAGTTCTTCAACTGAATTTTTCAACAAATTTCTATAGTATTAAAACAGTTTATTTTAACTCTGTTGCGACCGATTAGTGTCACTGAATTGTTTGTCAATTAAAAAATTTCCAAGCCACCTGAACAGATAACATCTGATACGTCGTACGTTCTCAGTGTGGTAATGTTAGTCAAGTGCCAACATGCCATTTTTCATCAAAAAATTGCGTTTAACTTAAAAAATTTTTGGCTACAGATCTTTGGTGTGATTGCGTAAATTTTTATTGGAAAATTCAAAATAATCTACGTTTCTTATTAGATAAAATCGAATGATGTATTCATACTTGTGCCATTTAATGCAAAACTGGTGTACGTCAATTTTTTGCCTATTTGATTTAACCATGTATTTGTATTTAACCATGTATTTTGATTATCTTAAGGTATGACTTTACAGTGGCTTACGTAAAAGAGATGTAACATTCTTTGATATTATTGCATTTTTCAGAACTTCTCTTCATCCCTCATTATCCAGTAATCAACTTTTTTTACTTACACCACTTTTGCATTCCACGGCTCACTTGTATAAAGTAGGATGTCCTGGTATTTTCTTTTCAAAGGAATTCTATTTCGGGGCATTCTACCTTGTATAAACACTTAATGATTTAAACAACGTTTAATATGATAACGGGGAATGAGCCAATTCGTAATTTGAAAATGCTTCTGCGTGGAATCTAAAAAAGTCATTATTCACTTTTAAATACAAATAAGAAATATTTATAGACAAGACATTGTCCAGTTAACATGTTAAATTGCATTTCAAATTCTATTTCATTAAAAAGAAATTTATAAACCGTGTTGTCGCATTCTAGAATTTGAAATATCAGTTCCGAGTTTACAAACGTAAACTGGCAACGGCTTCCCGTTGTCGGTTAGAAAACGGTTATCGAATTGCGGATGTACATTGTAAATCTCCCCTGATATGTCCTGAAGGGATATCTTATAGGTTCCGCGAAATTCTTGCGAATCGTTGAACGTTGCCTATCCTTTTTGTAAACGATGGAAGTTTCATTGGATTGCAGGAGCGACGCCGCGTGTCGACCGGTGCTTACGTCTCGCTTACAAATGTGCATCTTTCTTGACTTTCATGAATGCATAATTATTTCTTTGTATCGCTCCTTCCTTACTCGCAACGAAGAAATTTGTGCGAATTTTATACAATTAATTTCTCTAAATCCCTTAAACACTCTTTATCTTATGAATGCAACTAAAAATGTAATAAAATATTCTAACGAAAATAATATATTGCTGATTATAAAAGCATGCGGTTTGAAGCGTTAAGAACATTTTGTGCAAAACTGCAATCTATTAAATCAAACGATCATTCAGGGCCTATTTTGAAAGCATTATCAGTTTAAATAAAAGAAATTTGGAACAACTAACAGAAGAAGAAGTTGACGAAAGTATCTGTTCGTTTGATGTGTTTCAAATTAATATAAGAAAAATAGGTTTTACTTTGAATTCGTTTCTATTAATTTTGAGAATTTTATAAAATGATTGTTTAAACGTTTATAGTTGAATTTTATTTTATCATTTCAATTCATTTATCTCGTTGTATCTAAAATTTAGTGGTATAAAGTTATTTTATCATTTCCATTCATTTATCTTGCTGCGTCTTAAATTTAATGGTACAAATTTATTTTATCATTTCAATTCATTTATTTTGTTGCATCTCAAAGTTAGTGGTACTAAAACGATTATTTTAATCAAAATTCAGTAAGGACCAACATGTAACTTCAACAACAATGTTACTGTTCACGAAAGGGTAAATACATTGCAAAAAGATATCTACGAAGCAAATCATCACTTTCTACTAACCATTGTCAATCAGTTAATTGAATTGATTCGCAACGTCGCGCCTAGAAGATAAACTTTAATTAATACGGCAATTATCGTACGAACGGCTGCTCGGACGTTTATAATTGAAACAGATCGTGTCTCGAGCAAATTGAAACGAACGTCTCGAGAATTTTCATGAAGTAATCGGTAGAAGCAAACACGTGTAATCAGAGTAAAATATTTCCCGTGCAAACTGTTTGCTCGGCCGCGAAATTCATTCAAGACGTCTATTTTATTCGCTCTCGCATACGTAGAGAAAGATCTCTCTCCCCAACCGTTACCAGACCACTTTATGCTCCATGAAGCAGCGAGGAGCGAAGCGTGCACCTGGCCAGGTGCTCCATACCACTGGGTCAATATGCGCACGTGATAATGCTGCTGCACCGTTGCCGCCGCACAGGAAACGAACAACTCAGGTAAACAACAAACGGTTTCACCAAATGCCCCTAACATTTCGTTTACTTTTATATGCCATCCATTGGCATCCCTATCTTCCCTAACGTGGAATAATGTGCACCTTAGCAATGAGTTGGCGGGCGATTTTTGAAAAATCGCTAAACTATAAAGTTAAAAATTCAAATGAATTTTAGAAGTAATTATAACTTATTACGTTGTATAATGTTGCTCTTGCAAGTCTTTGGCTGCATATACACTGTACGGTCTTAACACATTGACGGTTGGAAATATTTTATGAAAACTGGTTGCCTTTGACATTTTTTCCAGACTTCAGTTAACACTTTGACGGCCGCTGTCATGTACACGTGATTTCTATTAATTTGAAGAAAACCCTGGTAAAATAAATAAATAAACATATCTATCACTGATGACGAATAAATATTTAAGTACTAATAAAGTGGAAATTACAGAAGTCAATATAAAGCGGATCATGTAAAATGTTTTGTTATTTCAGGATTCTTGCAAAAATGCTTGAAGATAATTGGTATTTGCAACATTTTCCCGGCCGTCAAAGTGTTAAGTCAAAAATTCTATGTTAGTCGATTTATATCGATTAGTTTACAATTTCAACTTTATAAGTGCCTGACTTTTCTTAGTAATAGGTGGTACATTTAATTATTTTACATACATATTATCAGATCATCTCATAACTAATGTCAGTCCCTATCTTATAACACATATATTAAATAAATATATAAGTGCATTATCCGATTTTGTTTTGTATACATTGTACTGTGCATGTGATGGAATATAAGGGTTCTATTTTGTTTAGAATTCTTCAATAAAAATTTGAATTACCTTGGTAAAGACCTATCGTTAACAATTTTGTGAATAAGATGCAAATTGCAAAAACTACTACTCAATTTGGTAGTTCAGCAACTTTTTAGCTGATAAGAAATTTAATGTAGTTAATTGGTTGAAATCAACTTGAAACGAATTGTCTTAAAACAATAAAAATTAGTAGAAGACAGATTCAAATAAGTTTTGAAATAGAAGAACAAGGGCACTCAAAATTAATATTCAATATCTTGATAATTAAAAACAACTGCATTTGTTAATTTGTTTACGTTGAATGGCGTCATATTTAAAAACGACATTACTGATGGATTGAACTATAATATTCAAATGAACTGAATCACGTATACACTACTGTTCACGGAAATACGGACATTCCATTAATCTGTTAGCTGTGTATGATGAGTATACTCGTCATGCGAAAAAAGTAATTACCATTTGCTATTTACATTAAAATTTTAGTGGAAACTAAAACATATTCGTAAATTTCAGACATTTCAGAATATTTCGAGATAAGAACGAAAGAAAAAAAATTTCCATGTATTTGATTTTCCTTGTTTTTTTTTTTTAATAATGAATGTTTAAGTCTTGTCAACAACATCAATGAATTTGAGCAATAAATTATTCATTTAAAAAAAACCAACTGCCATTTCGTTATAATTTAATTCAATTTTACAGTAGCTGCATATACTCGGTGTTTGACTAGTATACTCGTCATCTCTTTATGTTTGCGACACAACATAGATACATATTTTTAAAATAGGGCTACACAGGTAACAGGTTAAAAAGTTTTAGAATTCAGATTTGAAAGCTCCTAATTTGTTTTTCTTAATATTATTTAATTATTTTGCGCATAATTCGTTAACTTTATGTTTATAAAATGTAAAACTGACTGGAAATAAAATTATTTTGTGTTAAGCAATTTATGTGTTTATTCTTTCTATAATTCTCAAATGTCCATACTTCTATGAGCGATAGTGTGTGTGACAACGGTCATCAAAGGGAAGTTTCAAGAAACTCAATCTTCAAGGAATCAAAATTTTAGACGTTAACTTTTTTTTATTATGGTGCCGATAAAATGGTCTAAAAGAAACGAGATCCGGTGAGACCGTATTTAACCGTGTCACCGGTTAGTTCCCGAGCACCCACCGGAAAAGGAACCTGGAACTTCCTTGAGACAGGAAATTACCCGCACCAACTGTCAGCTTGCACGGCCACTCAACGGCCGTTGCTAATTATGGAACAATTCCTTCTTCCTTCCTTTTCTGGAAACTGCCTTTTATCCTCGCACGACTCCGAAGGAAACCATTATTTCAAGCTGCTACGCTATCTCGAGACCATGGATTTTGAATCGACCGGAGAACAATTATTTAATTGCAAGCTCTCCGTTGCGAATGCGACGTACGGTTCGTTTTAAAAAGAAATAACAAACCGTTTGTTTGTTCGAGAAGAGAGGAGAAAGACGATGGAGTAGGATTCGTTGAAGGGGCTGCAACAAATTTTCTCAAGTATAGATTTACACCCGACCGTGCAAAACTCTCACGATGTTCCAGTTATAAGGTAATGAATCCTTATGGGAAAACGAGAAAAAAGTACGCGGACCCTTCCCTCTCGTCAAGGGAACGATGTCTTGATTTCTCACCACGAACGGAACTTTCTACGGCATCCTACAAGGTTGTCTGAGGTTGAAGAGACTGAAATAATTCAAGGAATTCATAAAGGAGCATTGAGGCAAAAGCGACGAAGGTTGTACGACCTTCGATTCAGCCAGTTGCAGTTCTTCCTGTTTTGGCACAGTACATTCGCGAAAGAGCTTATATTGATAATAACAAGTGACCTCTTACTGAAAAAGAGTATCGTACAAATATCAACGATCCTAGAACTGATTGTGATTTTTAAATTCTTCATTGTCTTTATATTTTCTTTAAGTGTAAAGATAATACTATTGGGTTGGCCAATAAGTAATGTCGGATTTTTCTCTCGTGTGGTATAACGCGGATTATTTTCAATTAGATTGAAAATTTGATCGTTATCAATCACGATAGGTCTGCCAGAACGTTTATCATTGGTAAGACTAAAATCTCCATCACAAAACTTTTTGAACCATCTTTGCACCATTCTTTCATTCACAGCACCATCACCATACCTACTATGCACATCAGAAATCTTTTTTGCTATTTGTACCGCATTTTTACCTTTGTGAGAATAAAAAAGCATAATTGCACGAAAACACATCTTCTCGTTGTTCACCTTCAAATCAAAATAAGCACTAAAAAAATTTAACCAAATACAATGAACTTTTTTTTAAATTACACGTTAAAATCTCAGCTTTCAGACTATACATACGTTTTATAGGTTACGAATAGTCTTTTGTTTTAAAAACAGCAGAAATGATCTCTTACGGGAAAATCCGACATTACTTATTGGCCAACCCAATTATTTGCAGAATGAAAAATTAGGAGGAACCCGAATTCTACCATTTGATCTAGTTAAGTTACATATCGCAAGCCAGCAGTTTACTGTACAAGAAAACAAATCTTTTTACGCAATCATTTTCGGTAGGATTTTCGTGGAAGAGCATTCGGTTAGCCACGGGTGGTTTTAGTGTGTCGCAGCTCGGTGCAACTCTCATGAAAGACAAAAAAAAGGGACAGTTCAGCTCTTTGTTTTAGCATCGAATACTGTAATATATTCGCATTGTTCTCTGCGGCCGGTTTTTGCCTGAAGGTTGGCGGCGGCTTGCCCTCCAAAGATGAAGATTCGTTGCATCGATGATGCAGAAGGAAAAGAGGTTCTCCCGTGCCATGATATATCGACCCCTTGACTCAGTTTATTGGGGAACATTAAACAACGCCGTGTATATCCGTATGAAAACGTTAACACGCGCTACCATCGCCACAGTGCGAATTATATTTATATGCCAGCTCTGGAACAAGATTTCTTCTCGAAATCCCTTGGAAAGGGCTGCGGTAGCTAACCATTTCTTGTCAATTATGTAAAACCGATTGAACTAGCATATAGATTAATGTAATACCTTTTTCGAGTAGATCCACCGCCACAGATTATTATGGGGAGATCTTAATTTTACGTGAGGTATTGAATATTTCGGAACGACTATAAGATACCCAGCGTTCTGTAAAACCGATCAACTGATGCATCGACGTTTTCTAGAATAAAAAAAATGAATAAATCTATCGTTGATCACTGTCAATAAATATACAATAACATAACTTGGTTTATATGTTAATGCTAATGTTCGAAAGTCATTAAACTTAACATTCCCTAGTCATCGTTAACATTAACTGAATCAAGCTGTTAAAGTACGAACAAAGTATTATTTCCACTCAAACCGAACTCAACCCAACCATGTATTCTCTCTTTTTTATAGTAAAAGTGTTTTTTATAATAATAAATAAGACCTGTCTTGTTGATAGCAAATTATATCCCTAAAATATATAACACAACATAAAAGGTATGTACTCCGTAGGTAATTTTTATGTGTTTCAAATGAAACTCAAACTTTATCTACCAATTTTTAGTTAATGTGTACGTTAACTCGTTAGTCGGAACATTATCTAGTTAAAGTATTAAATACATTTTAATTTTCCAACTCTAACGCGAAGGTCCAATTAATGTTGACAATAACTAGCGAATGCTAGCATTAACGATAATTCGCACATTAGCGTTAACGTACACATTATCAATGACGTAAATAAAAGTGAAATGCAACCCGGAAAAATTTGTGCCTGCATTCGAAGGTCTGCTTCTTAATAAATTATAAATTCTTATTTCTTCGTCAATGCACGTTTGAGAATTTGTCGCATATGTAAAGGGTACGGCGAAGGATTGTCGAAACAAAGAAGATGCTGCACATGAAAATTATTTTATTTCTAATAACGTGTGGCGTGTTATCGCAATGACCGAGCGAAATTACGATAAATTAATTCGCGATAAGTTGACGGTAGATTAAGGTAACGTTAATTCGTTTGACAAAGGCATCGACGAATATTTTGTTATCGCGGTGCACACAACAGAAGACCATGAAGTGTATCACATAGCACGTTTCGAGAGCCTTTGTTACGCTTACCGCGATAACAAAGCAGCCGCCCACTCAGTAATCTCACTATCGTAACTTAATGCGGGAAGAAATGGATGGCGATGAAGGCTTAAGGTGCAAACGGCAGGTAGTTGGCATACTCGGACAAGACCGTCTCTCTAGACATATTTTTGTTGTTTAACTTGCTCAGATAAATAGAAACGATAACATAGTTTAAGGGCAAACTTATTATAGGATAAATTAAAAGATGCTTTGATATCTAGGATTTGGAGGTGCTCGTTAAACTAATAACAAAAAATAAAAAATGTTATTTTATGATTTATAAACAGTTGAAGCCATTAATCCTTGAACCATTTTTCCATGCATTTTTTGGCAAGATAATTAACATAAGTATAAAATCTGTAACCTGTGCGAGCAGAGGTTGCCAGACGTTACTAGGGCAATTTTTCACAAGGCAACATTTCGCCTGTAGTCGATGAGCTGCGGCGTTTCAAAGAAGAAACTACGATAAATCAATGTCAAAGTAGCGATCTCAAGAACGAAACAATTATCTTACTTAATTCGAGGAGTCTTGTGCAAATTACGCTGGACCATATACAAACACTAGACTGTTTAAAGAAATCGTAAGCTACCAGGTCGCAGGCGATTACTACCGCGTAATTATTCTACGAATATCTGCTCGTAAAAATTATGAGCACACAGAACAGAGCCAACGAAAAAAAAAAAAAATAAGCAACCTAATTATGGGTTTAGATACGCTTCATGATATTCCAGACAGAAACCTTTATCCTACGACGCTATACTGTTCTCTCGTTAATCGCACACGCGAGAGAACGTAGATCATTATTATTCAATTAAGGAGAAACTGTATTCAGGATCTAAATATTTTTATTTTATTCTGTGCCAATGTTTTTTGCTTGCAAATATAATTAGCTATGTTCGATCCTTTCAGACGTTCTGCTTCAAATTTTCTTTCCTTTCATATTTCCAGTACATACTGCCTATTCTGTAGTAATGAAAGCGGAACAAGAAATATTTTATTTGTGCTGCGTGAATAAATGTTCACAGCATGTACAATAATATGACACAAATATTTGTCGATTTAATGACATTGGACACTTGATGAAACTCGCGTAGAAGTAAATAGAAATCACAGATAAGATGTTTAGCAATAAAAGTACAGTCCTCAGACTTCAGTGACATTGGCAATGTTAGACATGGGAATTCGGCTGCACCATTCGCGTATCTACCGGTGCCGTACGATAACAGGGGAGAACATGACTCCTCGGTGGTGTGTAACGTACATTACTTTCTTTACTGGTATCGAATACGATCCCCTGAGAGAAACTTTGTGTACCGTTTGAATGTGCAATTTTTGCAGCAGATAGGACTTTGTCGCGCTTTCTCACACGTTCATACGAGAAACAGCCATTAAAGAATTCTAACGAACTTCTTCATGTACAACATAGACTAAACATGTTGTTATACATTGAAAAACTGTTTTAATAATTTTTGTAGCAACTGAATTTCTTCTGTATGCCTTTACATTTTATGTAAAGTATTTTTATGATATGTGTTATGACTTCAACATTTGTTATATTTCATGTAACAGTTTGAAATTTCATACAACAGTATGTGGTAACTAAGAACTCATAGAGAACAATTCTATGCTATTTAAATGTATCTAGTACTTGTAAGTTGCATATTCTCCTTACCTTGACGAAGGAGTGGAATTTCACTTTGCTAGGAGAAACAGGTGGACTTCTTGGTGGTCGTTGGTTTCCTTTTACTTGAAGAAGATTCTGTACCTCTAACAAGTAGCCCTTCCTAGCGTACCTGCTCTTGGGACTGCTCTGAATATCTCCTTCCATTTTGGACTTTTTGATCAAGTTCAAGTTTTCCTTAGCATTCTGCCTGAGTATTACATGAGTCAGTCTTCTTGTATTGGCCCTGGAGTCATTGATGCAAATCCTTCTCCATGTTTTAGAAACCATACTGACAGAACACAAGTCTTGCGGTGCAAGGTAGGCCAATATTTTAGAAACTATCCCCCAATGGTTACTTTTATCTCCAAGAAGAGACAGTATATCCGCTGTCTCTCTACCTGTATAATCTGGAGTAGCTCTACTACGGTGTAACGCAACTGACAAGGCACGGTGACTGAAGTCCAACCTCTTTGGCTTGATATCAGCAATAGCAGCAAGATCCGTGATTGAGAGCTTGCTTAGTTTCTGATTGTCTGCTGAACTAATCGCAGGACTAGCTTTTCTATGGGTTGGCGAGATGAGGATACGCGGGGGTGGTGGTGGTGGAGTTTTGCGTCTAGGAGAAACGGTTACCTGAGGTGTGCTCTGAGGCACGATGACTAGTTTCATTTCAACATCATCTTCGATGGGTTCGGAGGCTATGAACGAAGAAGACGGCACCGCCGGTGAGGGCGGCGGAGACAGAAGTTGAAGTCTCGTCGAAGCCGGCGTTATGGGAACGGTTGTTCTCCAGTTTCGTCGATTTCGAACCCGAACACCGGCATCGGATTCTCGGCATACCGTCCCTTGATTCGTTAACCCGGGACTCGACCGCTCGAGAGTCAGGTTCTGATGATCTTCACTCAAACGTGACGGGTGTTCCTGAAGCGAATTCTCCCTGTCGGAATTCTCCAAAACGAGATAATCGGATTCGGAAGCATTCAACAGGTGATTCAGTTTCGATCGGTGCCTCTGAGCTCGTTCCGACTGCAGAGGATCCAATCTGATTCTGTGATGTCTCTTCGACGAAATACACGACGACACCCTGGACCTGCATCCTGAGACTATCGGCGTGTACGCGCCGGAATGAGGTGTAAATGACAAGTAACCGCTGTCGACACTGTCATGGGAACTGCGACTGCTCGAATTAATCGTGCTGTGAGGCGTCTCGCTTATATTTATATTCTCCATTTCGTCCATCTCCGCGTTTTTCGATAGCAAAATCTCTTTCCAAATAGTTGTCAAATTACCTCTGATGTTCGATCACGAGATTTCTCCCCGGTAAGAAACATATTATTTCTCCTTCTGTCGGTTCACCACGGACGAACGACCCGAAATTATTCGTACACGTCTGATCGCGCGTTGACGTTTCGATGACTTACTACGCATCACATCTGTTTTCAAAGTTTAGGTTACGAGTTTCGTTCGTGTCTCTCATCACAACACTCCACTCGCTACACTCACGTGCGTCGCGCGGGAAACTGCCTAGCGGACAGCATCCGCTCGAGAATCCTCGTGGAAGTCACCCCTCCTCTTCGTAAACAAAAGCCGCTATTCGGTGGAAACAAGGGGAAAACGTCGCTGGATGTCTTCTTGTCTTTCACTTGTCACACTTTGTACGAGATGACATCCCGTGTAAAACGTCTGAAATTCTGTAACGAACGATGTCGCATAACACGAAATGTTAATCTTCTCGATGCAAGAATTCGAAGTTAGATTCGCGGGAAACATGCGCACGCGAACATCAACTATGCCTCTGTTGTGATCCTACGATCCGACCACTTCGAAACTTTGAAATTTGTTTATCCGTTGTCCCACCGCGGCTCCCTTGCCGATTGCCCGACCAATCGACTCGCCCGTCTCATCCCGCCGTTCGTTGCCAAGCACTGCCATTGGCTGAACGCTCTGCACCGCGTTGACGACCCTGCTGCCTCTGGCGGCCGCTGCACGATTTACCCGTTTCTGTTGCCGGGGAGACTTTCTTGGTTCCTGGTTTCTCTTTCACAGCGCGCTCACGAAACGCATTGAAATTTCCGATTTTCTGAGCCGTTCCTTTTTCTTACATCCCTATCTGAACTATATATGTTTCATCCGTTAGGAAAAAATAGACATTTTATTTCCTTTAAAACAATATTCGAACATTAAGAAAATTCTTCCTTTGACTGACCATGTAATACATTACATAGCAACATATGTTTATTTTGGTACGTTGCCACTGCAGTCCGACAATCTGTCAAGTTTCAAGTATTCCACAGGAATATCGGAAATACATTTCACCTTGTAATTGTATGTTATCGTGTAAAATTTATACACATATTTAAGGGGAAATATGTAAATATCGAATATTCTGTAAGTTTATTAGTTCTAATCCCTACAATTGCAACAGTTCGCATGTAAACTTTTATAGCGCTATGCAATGAATGTTTCTAATTTGTAACTGAACTTTATAGTTTTTTGTAGCAATTTTTTATTTAAATGAGTAATTTATATGAATTTGATGGACACGATATCCTTAATTCTATTATTTAAAGGAATATTTTTACTAGATTTCTACAATATTGTGTAGTGATTTGACATAAACATCTTAAAAATATTCAAATCATTTGTGAACAAATTAATCTCTAACCTTGTTCGTCATATTGTTATAAATATTTAAATAGTGAAAAGAACTTTTTTAAATTTGTTAAAAACCTGTGAATCTTACTACGGATTTACGTTCTAATATACATTAAGAGTGATGTGTGAGAAATAAACTATCAATAAGGTAATGCGTACAGTTAGAAACAAATGTTAGTTTCAAGTATATTATCATTAAAGTTTAAAGTTTCAATGTATTATATTGTGGTAAAAGATAGTACTAATGTACATAATTATTTATTTTAGCAATTAATTCTTAAAAAGAGGAACAACTATTTACACAGAAATGAAGTTACGCACATGAGTGAAAGAGGGGATTATTTTCTTCGACGCCAGTTAAAACAGAAACAAGAACACTTATTACCATACTGTGGTATAACGAGAACTCTGTGGATAAATTTTGTATTATCCCACAGGTAAAAAAGTACGCAATAGCCAGTCGGTAAGAAAGAATTTTGTACTCTCATTTGACTACCCTGTCATGTTATTTAAAGGTTCAGTTGACTAGTTATGTACTGATTACAGTGTCAAAATTGCACGTTGCTTTGAGAAGTAAACAAGCTTCTTTTCTCGTGGTACGTTAGAAGTATCGTATGATTTTATTTAGAAATTAATCTAACATGGAATCTAGTAAATCAGAATCAACACCGAAACAAGCTATGGTCTATATCTGTGGAGGTATGACGAAAATGCGCATAATCTATTTTTAACCTTTCTGGTTTTCTGCTTCGTATGAAAATGTACAACAGTAATTTTTTTTTCATGACTAATTTATATTTACTTAATAATAGTAGTTAAAATTTCTTTATGTGTGACCATTCTATAAAGTACAATTATGAATTTAATTATGATGTTAATGGAAATTTTTAAATAGTAAATTATAGTAGATTTGTATTATGAAATTTATTATAATAGTTTTGTGTAAAAAAGAACTGTTATCTATTTTTGAAGCCTATTTAGAAATTACAGTTATATAGAATGTCATGGGAAAAACCATCAAGCTGTTATACAGGATGTTAAAAAAATAGGGTCGGATACTTAAATGGCTTATAGTATTCACCGAGATGAGTAAAAAATGTATAATCAACATAGGTCCTAAAAGTAATCCTTTTGATGTAAAATCAACTTTTATTATTTATTAGCATTTGGTATCATAAGCGAATCTAACAAAAAGATAAAATAAAAAAAGCCAAAAATAGAAAAGAAATAAATAATATGGTGGACTTATGATAACGAACAGAAAATGCATGTTGTACAATATGAGACACGGTCAGAATATTTGAAAATGTATGTCGGTTTATGATCCGCAGATGTGAGTTTTGTATTGAAATGCAAGGACATGTCGAATATCTGTAACAAATGTGAAAATACTTCTGTATTTTTCATTGAAAGAATTCATTTTAGAGCCTATGCCTATAAGACATTTTTTACTCCTCTTGGTGAGTACTATAACTCCCTTTAAGTATCGGACCCTTTTTTTTTAACAAACTGTGTATTATATGCTTGTTCTATCCATCATAAATTTCTTGTCTTATAATTTTTTCAATGGCTATCTGATGCTGAAGTTTATTGTTCAAGTGCTATAAGGAGAGATGCAGAAAGAATATTTATGAAAATGTACAATTTGCTATAGATAATTTTTTTAATGTCAAGAATGCTATAATATACAATTTTAATCATTCATATTCCAGTGAAACTCATATTTACAACATACAAACCATAATTTGCAACACGAGTGTGACTCGTTATTATAAGGCAAGGGCTTAAAAAATAAAATCAAGCAAAAGTGTCATCCTAAGCTTAGGATGAAACAATAGTTCTTTTGTTTTTTCTTCTTACATTATATAGGTGTTGTCTAAATGAGGTGCAAAAATAGTTCCAGAGAAAACTGATAGAAAGTGTTATATAAATGTTTGTTTTCAAACTGTTATGAGGAACTGAGGTAATATGATAACTTCTATGGACAAAAAAGGTTCTTGGCTATATCAATTGCAGTTACAGAGTTGATATTATTTGTAATATCAGTTCCAGACAAAATTCCAACATTAGTTCCATAAGCATTATTGCATGGGCACGATATCAGTTTTAGAATTAGTTCCACAAGGATTGAAATATTTGAGACTGTTAAGAATATTATTGTTAAAAATTTCCTAAAAGTCTACCAACAATATAAATAAAAAATATTAAAAGAAGCTGATAGTATGACTTCAACAGAAATTAGACAATTAAGATACTTTTTCAATGTCTTAGAACTGTTTTCAATATAATTTTCATATGTACAACATTTTTCAACAATAATACTTATAACTGTATTTAATCTCTTTAGAACCAATTTTAGAATTGATCTGCAGCCCCTGCAATGATACTTAAGAAACTGATATGGAACCATTGTAATAACTGTTAAGGAACTGAAATTAGAAGTGGTACAGGCACAAATATGTTCATTGGATTTCGGTTTTCTATAATTGTTACTCATCATGTAAGTTCTTTAGAACTATTTTGAAAACTGGAATCGTTATTATAATAGATTTCAATCCCTGGGTTAAACACATTTTTTTGATCTTCATAGTTATTCTTTTTGTAGATAACACATGATGTCAGTTTATATGAATTTTATATAAAGTATACTTTTATAGAAAGTATTCCTCACGTTATAATGGAATATATTGTATGTAATAATTAATTATATCATTGTAAATGATTTAAACTGCATATGTAAAGAAAATATGTGGAATTCTAGTGTTCCCAAAGTTAGATAGAAAACTGCACATACACATATTACATAATCTCTCATACTGTTGCTCACAATTCATGTACAGTGGGGAAAGAAATTAGTTTTTTTCAAAATTATAAACACATTCAAACAAACAGTTATTGATATTCTAGCATGGCAACATTAGTTTCTTTGTTCCACAAAGTATAAATACGTACAATATTGAAATATTTTGAATTAAAAAAAAACTAAACGGTATCATGCTTACTGAATAAAAGTTGATTGAGCAAAATATAAAAATAGACTGAACATTCTTGACAATCTACATCGTCATCAAAAGAAAAACTTTCTTTCTACCTGTGACATCTTCAATGTTCACTATGATATTACAATTACATACCTTTACCATCGATGAATACTTGTTTTATTCATTTTGTTTATTAATATAGATATTCTAAAATAAATTATAATTTTAAACATTTTCATCTATGTAGCGCACCGCCATGAAAAGAATGCATAAATACAGTGCAAATTATTTTTGTTACTATTTATTACATTTGTCATTAAAATTGTTTATTCTGCATCAGAAATATTCAACTCTGATAAACTTACTGATCTAACACATTTAGCCATAAGCTTGCATTCAACTTTGATAGTATTCTATTAGTGACAGGTATTGCAAAGTGGAACGTATTGTGATTCTTGAAAATTTATTTATATTATATTACACTTTATAAAAAGTAGTGAAAGGTTTCCTTCTTCCACTTCTTTGTGCATTTAATCAGTACTTCAGAGTTGTGATAATGTATGCACACTGTATTATTAAAGAAAAAAAATTAAATTTGATGTTAAATACAAAATTATTTTTACAGAATGTCACCATGACAATGAAATTCGTCCCAGAGATCCAATTCGATGCAGAGAATGTGGATACAGAATTATGTACAAGAAACGCACCAAGAGGCGTATCCTTTTATTTAGAAACAATTTTATGAAACGTAATAAATATTTACTTTTCAGACATACACATACATTACGATATCCACAACATATGAACCTAGTTATTTTCCTTAATGAAACATAGTTGTTGTGTTTGATGCCCGATAAATCTTTACTACATTAATACAATATATGATAAGTATAAATCCTGAATGTAATAAAACTGTAAATTAAAACACTGTTTGGATTTAATATAATATTACATCGGTACATGTCTTAATTTTTATGTAAGGGTCATATAATTTTCAAATAAAATAGTACACAATATTATTGTAAATTAAATATTTTTATTCCAGTCCCATATTATTCATAAAATTGTACTTTTATGCTTGTAATAGTACCTTAGAAAATTATAATCATATTAATTCGAATCTATTTAATAACTCTTTATAAACTGTAAATCCAGTACTTTTTTCACACTGTTCACCAAAATCCCCTTGATCATGTATTGACAAAAATCATATAATATAAAACATTTTAAGCAATATATGTTTTTTATTTACAATAAATAAATTACATTTCATCAATAGTTCAACAGAGTCACAGAACTAGGAAGAAAAATGACAGTGACACTAGCAAAATGTTGGCATTTTGTAAAAGCTGATTTTATTACATTTTGCTATATATTTTATAAAACTGTACGCCGGTCCCATTTTCTGATATTTATGAGCAAAAGCTCAATTAGTTTTGGTTGTAGTTATTCCACTGATAAACTTTTCCAACCTGAAATTTTTTATTATGTAGCAAGTCATGATAAAAATGTTTGACACAGTTTGCTTATGATCACAACTTAGGCTACATGCTCAGAAAAATATTTATAAAATCTTAATGTTCTATATTATCTATAATACATGTAAAATACTACGTTGCCAACTATTTGTAAGTGTTACTGTCAACATTTACTATAAAATTTAAACCATTTGTAAAAACGCAAGGGTCGTTTTTAGAAATTTTCCTTGAAACGAAATGATGAAGTTCTTTTGTGTAAAACATAGTTTGATCAAAATTGTGTTATAGACTGTAGGTTCCATCCTGCTTGTTTTTTAAATTTTCTAATACTGAGTTTGGAAGTAGCCAAGCCAACTTTTTCAGAACGATTAAATATGATAATATACAGGATAAAGCATTTTATCACCCATAATAACCCTTTTCTCCCGTTTATTACGAAATAATTATTGAAATAAAAAATTCTGCAATATTGATCTGCTTTCTTTCATACAGTTCTAAAATTTCGTTTCCTTTTAAATTAAAATTACAAAATTTCATGAATTCAAATTTATGGTTTATGAATTATAATTGAAATGAATATAATAACAAAGCTCACTATGCACTAATATGTACTTTTCCTTTTTCGTTTCAAATTTTGCAACTGGAAGACATAATAGAATACAATTTTTTTATTTAGAAGATTTTAAAATATCTAAAATTATAAATATTTTTAATATACATGTAAATATTTAAATAATAATATATTAAGCATACAATGTATTCATTACATGTACCATGTATAAAATTTCTGGGTGCACTACTTTCATTATAGAATACTATAGATTAGGCTTTGGAATTAACTGCTCACGACGGCCGATTTTCGGAAGCAACGCCCACTTTTACCCGCCGCGCGTCTTGGCCCCCGCGACAGCCATGGTGCTCGACACGTCTCAGGCCCGCATCATATGAACCGCACGTGGCGCATTAGGGCGACACAGGATACGAGTGTCGACCTAATGCGCCACATGCGGTTCATATGGTACGGGCCTGAGACGAGTCGAGCACTAGGGCCATCGCGGGGGCCAAGACGCGCGGCGGGAAAAAGTGGGCGTTGCTTCCGAAAATCGGCCGTTGTGAGCAGTTAATTCCAAAGCCTGCTATAGATTATCACCTAGAGTACTAACGGAAGACAATAGTATTTACATTTTATACACGAATTATTTGAAAATTGTAGATTGTATGAATATTTTGTGTAATACTTTTAAACATAAAAACAAATTATGGAAGTATAGTGCTTATTTCATTTCAGAACTAATATTCCATTTGGAAAATCGTTATTGTAGGTGATAAATATTTCTCATATTCCAAAAAATGTTGCATATACCAAGTATCTTTCAACTTTTCTTTTGTTTTGTTTCTGGCATACTTTGCATTATTTTCAAATAACATTTACAATTTTTGTATTAACCAATTACTTAATAAAATGTATAACTCATAAAAATGTTTCCTTTATATTCCAGCAGAAATATTTGTACACAAATATATATGTAAGCTATCTAAAAACATTTTCAAATCACAATCGAGCACTAAAATGTTTAATACATATGTAATGGTTCAAATTAAAGTAGATTTGTTTTTCAATATAATATGACTTTTTCTCATATTGTATTGTTTGCCTACTATAGAGTATAAATGACAAAAAGTGTAGATATTTTTTGTCTCTTAAATCTATATCAATAAATTTGATATGTAACCAATGTTTTATTATGCACGTTCTTGGAAATATGCAATAATTCTATAAAGGACAATTGTGTCGAAAATATATTGAGAATCATGATCTAAAAGAGCTATCTCAGTAATCACATATGACATATTCAAAAGATAATTATTGTGTTGTACAAAATTTGGCTTCAGTTGCATTCCAAAATATTTTTCTATCATGAAATCTTTTCTTTCAATATTCCTCACCTAATATTAATTTCGATGCAAAATTATTTTTTGTTTATCTTAACATTTCTTTCAAAATATAAATATTGTTGGCTTGGCATTGTGGACATACACACGCGTACAGTTTGGAAATTCATACATGGTTTTATAGTTGGAGTTGACGGCATTAGAATGGATATACACCAAATGCTATATTAAACTATATTACAATGATATTGTTTGGCGGCAATCACTTTAACTGGACCTCAGTGTATACGATTGTGCGGTCATTCTATTCATCTATTTTGTCTCAAGCACACCTAGGTACAAATTGTGATAATCGAAATCTGATTATGCAGTAGGAAAGACAAGTCGTGCTTGAGTGAGATGTTAAAAACTGGGCGCTGTATATTAGGTAAATAATTAACTATAAGACAGAGTAGCTGTCGCTCATGGAAGGTATGTTGTTCCTTAAATGTCTTAAGCAAGATCAGAAAATCGGTTACTCAGTTTGAGGCTACATTATTAAACTGTAAGTTCATTATGTTTACTAAAAAGTGTGCTGTTTGATAGCAGTCTTTAAACAGAGTTAGGTATTACCGGAGTGAAATATTATTTAAATAGAGAAAAAGTCATATTGGTTCAGGACAATTTGTCAACTTTTTATTGTGGATATCAGGTCTAAAACTGACAATGAGTAGCAGTAAATTGGTTTCAATCCTGAATAAAATCTATCATGATTCTATCAACAAAAATCTAATCAATGAGAACACCCTAATCAGAAATTTTCTTCTAATAATCGACAGTAGTTCAGATAAACAAGAACTTAGCAGGAGGGACCAAAACTGGAACGCAACTAGAAAGCTGGTCTGCAAGGATGCTTCTCTGTTATGGTTTGTTAAGGTTCTCTTTTTGATGACTGTAAATGAAACTTATAAAAATAAATTTGATAGTTGGACAATACTTTTAAGACATGAACAGGGTATTGAAGAACTGATTATACTTTTTCACTTAACTCATTCACATCAAGATGTAAAATATTCTGTATGTGATATCTAGCTCATATCGCTGAGTGCCGAATAATCCGCAAACATTAATTTATGTATATCACTGAATGCCGAATAATTTACGAGTATTCAGTATCGATTTTGAGAAAGTAACATTTCAGCTATTGAAAGAAATGAGTTAACTTTTGACAGAGGTACAATTTAGCTGGGTGATGAAATATATTAAGAGATTGATCAAAGAAGGTAATAAGTTTCATGAAACAGTAGTGGTATTTATTGAAAAGTTAGATAATAGTAGAATGGGATAGATCCAGTGTAAATAGGAAGATAATTACTGTCTTTTCTTTTTTGTGGAACAACTGTGCCCAACACAACTGACATATGTCATAAAACTAGGTTTTGTTAGAAACAATATGGTGACGCAGAGTCAAAACAATTATATAAAGAGTACAAACTCATTGCCTAATGATATTTTATGGGTATCTGCAATATGAAATACGTGGTTCCTTAGTTACGAGAAAATCCGTTAGTCCCCTTGGCAACTTATTTATGGCCAAAATAAATGAGTATTAAAGCTTGCAAATACAGAATTTAAAAATATAGACTACAACTTAGAAGAGTTACTCACAGAACTGAAATTAATCAAAGCGAAAATTAATTCAGTATGTATGTAAGTTGTCTTTATGGAAAAAGCATCTGTAGAAACTCCACTTATGATGCTTCCATTAAAACTTTAAACAGCAACTCCTAAACAAGGGGCTGAAGATACTCAAACTAGTAAGCCTGGGCTGATCTTTGTCGATTATTAGCTACAATGAGTTAAGAACAAGAATCAATTCACTATTAACACCATACATGTTTTGTTGTTGAAACATCTAGCAGCATAGTTATTAACAAAATTTTAATTATATTCTTCTCGTATTAATGCATTGAATCCTGAATTATTATTAAAACAATCCTGGTTTATTTTTACAATTGCATTTGTCATACTTGTAGTTATTCATACATGTTTATAAAATTAGCAAAGTGAAATAATTTAATTTTTAATTTTATTTGAAATATATATAAATTTCTACAATTTTTCCTGCTTCTGTTACTGGATCTTTCACCCTTTCAATTTTACATGTTGAATAACATTTCAACAAGTTAACAGAATTTAACTTCTGTTAATATAGAACATTTTCTCTGTGTCATAAAACTAGCATTCGTCTAAAAAATATGTCTCTTTGCATATATCAAAATCTTAATAAATGGAATCTTATGGTTTGACGTTTAATTTGAAATTTATAATATTCCACTCAAATAAATAATGCAACTAATGAATGGTAAATTATTTTAACTAATTTACAATTATAATCAATTTATCTAACTCTGTTTCTTAAGATCTTATATACTTATTTGAGTTTAAGAAAGATAAATGAAAAGGTAAAATATATTGTTGAAGGTGACATATTGAAATTAATATTTGTAGCCGATCTGAATAACTGATTCTGTTCCCAATTATGGATTACTTAAAACTATAATAAAGACTAACATGGTTTCATTATATTATACATAAATATATACAAACACATTTTCTCTTATGTCAACAATAATTCTCATAATTGCTCATACCAATATCATACAAATATATGTATATGTTTCATGTTCCAATAATTAGGATATAATATTACTTTGTAATGTTAGAATACTCTTCAACATTGAACGCAACAGTTGCACCTTAAATACAGAATCACATGCTAGTCCATTGCACCTCATGCTGATACAACACTATTGTACATAAATATTTTTCTTACTAAATATGAGAACTATGCTCTTAAACCTTACATTCCACATCACTTTTCGGAGGAAAGTTTCTTAAGTATCAAATCAGAATATTTACCTCATTCTTTCTGTTTTGAAGTAAAATAAAGACAAGAGAAAAAGTCACTGTAACAAATTATTGCAATGATATTTTAGTAAGTTAATATAAACTATAGTTTTGTGTGTCATAAGTAAATAATATTTTCTAATCAGGTTTATCCAAGTAATGTTACATGAGCCACAGAAATAGTAGTCATTACACATCATTACTAATGACAGCATTTTATTCATTTAACTTTCTCGTCATATGTGTACTTTAACTTTAATTATTTTTTGAACATAAATAAAAATTAAATATTAAGGGCTATATAACACTGAAACATCTGTGTACAACTTTTGTGAAAAAAAAACTAGTTTAAAAATTGTGCTCTGTATTACATTTTTCTTCTGGCATTTAAACATATTATTACAAATACATTATGTTACTGTTTATTAAATACTCCTTATTCTAGTATGATACATTATAATGCAATGTAAAAAAAAGAATTTACATATTAAATATATTTGAAAAATTATATGTATACATGTATATGCAATTAAATTAGAAGAAAAATGAAAAATTTACTGAAAATGTTTTTTTCTGTAGAATTCTATATGAATCAGAAAGTAATGATGACAAATGATATTTACTCGTTTCTCAAGGAATATTAATCTTGCCACTGTAAGATATTTTAAGAATATTTATTTAGGTGGACTGTGAGATTTCATCCTGCTGTGGATGATATCGGCTCTAATAATATTAGTGAAGCTGTTTCATGCTGCTAATGGTGTCTTTCAGGTTATAAAAAGGGATGGTTGAATAATTGAGCAAATGATCTAGTAAAAAGAATATAAAGAATTTAAATAAAGTCTGACAGTGGAAGCCATGAACTACAAATGAATGTATTTTAAAAAATGGATAACGATTGTACATACATCTCAACGTGCTATATTTATCAGAGTAGTAAACCCAAAAGGAAAAAATTCCAATCCACAAAACATGTCATCTGTATAAAAGAATTTTGAGTGTCAAGCATCACAACCCAATTTTTCCATTCAGGAAGGTGTACAAAATCTTGTAAAAACGGATCCAATTATAAAAGACCTTATAATAAAATTTAAAAAAACAAATAAATTCTACTACTCTATAGAATCCAGGGTTAAAAATTACCTTTCTGAAAGTATTTTTGAACCCAGTTAAAACCAAGTTCTTGAGTTTGCTGTAATAGCATAAAAGGTTGTAGAACTGTAAGCAACCTGTTAACAATGAAATGTTTTCAAGGTGAAAAAAAGTTGCAGGAGAAATGAGAAAATAACAAAAGAAAATTTCAGAAAAATAGACAGTTTTTTAAAAAAAGTTATTTTTATCATGAATCAGCAGTATACTGTAAAACAAAATTTGTTTAATATGAGTTTCTTAAGTTTTAAAATCTCCTTGTCCATCAATTTGTTTAAGTAATTAATGAAAAGTAGTTGCATTTGATTGACAGGTTTAAATTTATCTAAAAACTAAATTGTGTATATTTCAAATATTTTCAGAAAAGTTTTTCAAACATATATTATTTGAATACATTTGTAGTTCTAAATATGATGAGTAATACCTGTAATGGTATATAAACATGGAAGGTAATTTTGTTACCAAAAATATATGTGTTTGTATGTATATCTATATATATATATATATATATATATATATATATATATATATATATGTATGTATATAAATTCATTTGTCCAAAAATATGAACAATAATAAAAAGATTTTTATCTTGAATATTATAACAATATAAACAATTTGTATGAAGATGGAAGCTTATGCTTTATGTTATCAATGAGTTAGAATATTCGCTTTACTCTATAATTGTATTTACACATATGTTCTAAAAATTTAAAGCAGAAGTTTAATGATCAATCCATTATGTCACTTGAGAAAAAATTCTGTTGCAATGAAATTAGTTAACAACACTGAAACGAATATCCAAATAAATGTTTAAATGTTCACTATGACAAATGGAAAATATATTGTGTACCTCATTTTTTACCCGTAAAATATTTTTTTAATACCTTTTGCCTTTCATAAAAATAAACTATGTAAACTTGTACCTATTACTATTATTTTCTATGTGCTTGTTCTTATTTCGAAAAGGATTAACATGTTTACATTGTAAATCGAAAATAGAAAGAGGCTTTTGTTTGGCACAAAATGTCATATGTAAAATCCCAGGAACATTGTATCACATACATAATCAATATAATAATATAATAAAATTATTTTTGTCATATAAATTTCATTTTAGAAATCAGGATCATTCATTGTGTTAAACTTCTTCCAAGAACGACATTGTAATAAGTCAGTAAACTTCTAATGAATTTTCAATACATTTTACATGAACTACTTGAGTCTATAAATCTTGATTACAAGTCATTTTTACAATACATGTATTACTATTTAGATATACAATTATGTGAAATGCTGTTAATTTAGTTATACTGAGTATAACAAAAAAATACACTTGAATTTAAAATGTACAAATTTCTTGGTTTTAGAAATAACTGATAATTTCTTTATCATTCTGCAATTTGAAGACTAATATCTGCAGGCTGTCTACAAAGGTTGCGGTCACATTCATACGGCACATTTAAAAGATCGAGTAGATCTTTTAGCATCTCAAAGTACTACATTATTTGTCTGTTATTTACTATCTTTACTCTATGATTGATAAGTGATTCTTCATCTACTCAACATGAAATATTTCATTTTTATAATAGTCACACGAGGAGTAATAAAAATTCGTAAGTTAAGTAAAATTCATATGTGCAATGTCAACCTATTATTAAGGAATGAGCAGAAACCATTAACAACCAATTCATAGGATTTTTCAGGATATCACGTACGTTAATAGATAAATTTGATCGTTAAGAAACGGTGAACTTACAACACATTATCGAAGCATTTTTGAACGTAAGTTTATATAAACTTTTTTCATTTGCTCGTCACAGTAAATATGCTGTACAAATTAGGCTGCAACTTTTGTGAGAACCTTGTATAAATATAAGATATATTAATAAAATGCAATTTTTAATTTGTTTTAATAACATATCTATGTAAAATTTTGATATAATCGTATATCAATAGAAAAATTACGATTATATTAAGTGTGTAATGTAATAATGTAATATGCTTTATTCAAATTACGTTAAATTAATGAAAACGAATTTTATTTCGTCAGCATTTTTCTTTTCAAGTTCTTATTTAACCAACTTCTAAATAAAAATCTTAGGGAATTCTTTTCTAAACAGATCTTTCCATCGTTATTATGAAAATAATCGTGACTTTCTTTGTATAATTATATTTGATATTGAAGGGATATTTTTGTTTTTGTTATAATTTATAATGCAATAAAATTCGCTTTCATTTACCTAAAGGTGATTTCTGAAGGCTAATTTTTTTTACTGTAAAATTCTATGAAGAGGAAGAGCAATATTCACATAGTGTCTATTGACAAAGATATAATTTAATGATTTGAACAAAGTACAGTACTGTATGTCAAGTTGTATAACACAACAAATTTTGTGTACTATAGTTGAAAACATGGATGTTTTATGTGGAAAACAATGAGAAAAGTTTAAAAATATATAAAAACCTCAGCTACTACCGACAGTATAATCAAGTTTTAGATTGTAAAATAATAAATTTTTTAATTTCTTAGTTTTTTTTATCAAGAAGCATCCAAAGATGCTAATTATTAGCATGTTTTGGCCTATTGTATCTTTCTTGGAATATATATGTGATTCCAAATTATGAACCATAAATAAAACTAAAAACAAAATTTACGAAGGAAACGTATATTTTCGGTGTAAAGACGACTATTTCTTCTTTTTTTCCCCAGTTGTTCTGACTAGCGAACTATGAACAAAAATTGAAATATATTACCTCTTTTGTTGTAAAATTTAATTTTTTTAAATAATGATCACTAGCGTTTTATTAATTTATAGCCAATTAGGGAAAATACTATTTATTAAATGTGAATACTGAATCAAAATTGAATTTCTTTAATGCCAATGGAAAAATGTAGACTTTAAAAATAGTGTTTCAAAAATAGTATTTCTTTTTAGCGTAGTTATAGTTAGTGTTTAACTTTAATTTTTGAGGTATCAAATATAGAATGTTGGGAATTCCACAAAAAGTAAAATTATATCAAGTTCTTCTGTTACTGTATATGTTTTCAAATAATAAAATTAATAGATTTCCGAAGTGCATGAAAATGATTTTTATCTATTTCGGCTCATGACATAAACATTAGATAAACCTGTTTTTTTATCATTTCTAATGTTTCTTGATAATATTTATATACATTACCACAATGCAGAATTTTCTATAACAGTATTCCTTACAATTAAATTACACCTTTAGGCATTTTTTAAAAAGTGCATTGCAATTATCAGTTGCAATAATCAAGTACACTTGGAAACTAATGATGATATTGTTGAGAAATTTCCTTCGAACTGTGATGACATTATCTTGCTACAATTATTTTATCGATACAGCAACAAATTCATTCAAACAACTTTATCGTTCATTTCCTGGTTCACTGTATTATTTTGGCACTATGTGTCTTCAACTCTTTGTTTATTCTGATCTTCTTTGACTACAGATTCCTCCGTAATTCGTTTTTGAGTATTCTCTTTCTCTCTACATTCGTTCACACCCCTATCCCCGTGGATATTTGTACTAGAATCTGATTCAATATTATGTTCAACAAAACAGTGTACTTGTAACTCATTCATAGTACGCATAGATACTGTGCAGACTTGGCACTTGTATGATTGTATGCTTTCATCCGACCTTGTATCATCTATCATAAACGTAGGTTGATTTGGCCTCTCTTTCATGCTGTAGTCTCGTCTCTGTTGATTAAAGTGAGGATTCCCAAGGCGAACATCGGACTTTGGGTCTTCGTTGGTGATTGGCACATGATATGATTGAGATATATCCGTGTCTGTTGTCACTTTCACAGGGTACGGATGTGTTGCATGCTGTGGTATAGGCTCACCCTCATCTGAGGAAGTCTCACCACCACTGATAATTTGACTCGGTATCGTTTCAGAATCCCACTGTCCTACTTTACTCGGATCTTTTTCACAAAGCCTTTGAGCTAGCATCTATAGTTAAAAGAAATTGATAAATGTTTAGTTTTAGAAAAAATATTTTTTTTACAATTTGTATATGTATTTATAAGTCGTGTATAGAGAATCTTCTTCTAAGGTTATGAAATTACACATAGCGATATAATACTATAGAATAGATTTTTCTCATTTTTTAAATTTCAATTTATTTTCAAAGTGACTTTTGTGTTCAACGTTTGTGTAAATAATTTAATTACCATTCCCATAACAAAATTATTATATGTTCAACAACAATGTATCAACATTTTACAATGAACTTTTCATTAAAATGTTCAATAAAATTAATTTTATGCTATGAAGATCCAAAAATTTTACAGATATAACCTAAATCAATTATCAATATAAAAATTTAATTTTAAGTATATGAAGGAAGATAACGTATGATTTGTAATTTTAATTCAATGGAATACTTTATAAAATAGTATTTAAAATAAGAAATTTTCTGGAAGTGTTTGTATGTGTTACATACCTGAAGACTAGTTAGACTATTATCACAGTCGGTAGTATCAATATCATTTAAATTGACACCAGACCTTTCCATCTCAGCATACGTTCCAAATGGTAATTTACCTAAACATTCTAATTTCATAATATGCATTTTGCTACGAAGATGCTTCGCCAAATGACCATGTATTCTGAATGCTATTTTACAATCTGTACACTTGAACGGTCTAGGATTACTGGTGGTGGCAGCTCCAAATGTGGAGGTCATACTGACCTGTAATATAACATTTAGTTATGGATTCAAAAATCTCCTCAAAATTCAGTTCTTAAATTTAACAATTAAAATGTACTAAATGTATATTTCTACTCAATGTAAACATATATTATGCATACATTGAATCTTATAAATGTTTTAATTCAATTCAAACTAAAATAAAAACTGTTAACTACTCTTGAAAGTTTGTGTAATATATTTTAATATGGCAACATTGCACTTGTTACAACATTTAACTAATTCGTGTGTTAAACTTTTCAGCACAATAAGAAACATTTGTTGAATCATACCTGAATCTATCTATAACTTATCAAACTGTTATATTGATTATCCAGTTAAAGGCTAGCTTTACTGATCAATGATTTTTTATATGTATTACTGAACTTTCATTAGCTATTGCTTATTGAGTAGTAAAACAGTGTTATGAGCAATTTTGTATGTACCACAACTGGTACAGCTGTAAGAACACAAGTTTTTTTGGAAAGTGAGACATAATCATAAATATAAATTACGTTAAGTAAGACAATTTACTGGTAAGTATGCATATCAAAATAAAGTGCATAATTTTTTATGAACATGTATTCTCTTTGTGTATAAAAATTGCACAAACTTTTAAGGATATCCAAACACGAAAATTGAATTAACATTTTATTGAAGAGAACTGTTATTCTTTATAAATTATTTAATGTTTATTTACGTGAAAATGTATTTAATAATTACCTTATTGTGATGAGAAACAGATCTTTCATGTTTTGTTAAATGACCCTTAGTTCGAAAAGAAACTGCGCAGCTTTCGCATCTAAATGGTCTTTCAAAATAATGAATGTTGATATGCAACCGTAACTGACTAGGTTTGCTGAACACCTTGTTACAAATTCCGCAGACACTTCTCCCATCTTCAGTCACACTGTAACTACATTTAGTAGATTCAGTTCTTTCAAGCAATTTGATATTAAAACAAGGTGAAGGTGTTATATGAATCGGTTTGTAAAGAAATCACATTACAACTACTTAATTGTAAAACTAATTAATACTTAAAATCTTTTTTTGAACATTCTCATTTTATAAAATTTATTCTACAGCTTAACTTGAACTAAAAATTTCAGATTCCCTTTTATGATTTATAAGAATTTTATACTGCATTATAGATTTGGTATTATTGAATTGGTCCATCTTTTGTATTAGACATATTTTCATAATTTGTGTCTCAAGGAAATAGAACCCATTGTAAATTAGAATATAAATAAATGAAGAATAGTTTCGAATATTCTTTTAACATTAGTTTATACCCCTTCCAATAAGCAAACGGTAATGTAAGTTATCACAATGAATTATTTAAATAGTATAAATAATAAAGTTATTCATGTATCGAATATAACTCACCTAACATAATTTGGCGCAGGTCCACTAGAAGGTTGTAAGAACTCTGCTTGTGGTTTAGTACTTCCTGCAGTAGGTGAAGGAGATCTGAATCCCGGTCCTCCGACAACCATTTTCCGAGCAACCGTGTGTTTAATGCTTTCCGCTATACTCTGTTTCGTCATTTCAGTGTGTTTCATCTCCACCCGATCCATATTTCTCATGTCAACATTTTGCGATCTTGGGATTTCTTGCACTTTAGAGGGTTCGTGCATCGATAACGGTATCATTTCAAAATTAGATCTTGATTCTTGAGGCTGTGCATGCCTATATTCCGGCAGTAAAATCATGTCTCTGCTTGGAGGTCTGCCGTCCACGTTTGTTTGTCTTAATTCTATGTTATTTGAAGACGTTACATCTTGATTCGGCCGTACATCATGATTCAACGGTTTGAATTCTCGACTAGGAGGCCTCATTTCTTGTCTACACAATTTGTAGTCTTGATTAGGAGGTCGTAATTCTTGCATCTGGCCTCTATACTCCTGGCATGGTGCTCGAATTTCTCTATTGGACGGTCTCATGTCCAAATTCCGTGGACTTTGACTCCGCATTCGGAGATCTGTTGATACGTTCTTCATTTCATGACTGGATGGTCTGATCTCTTGATTAACCGCATGGCATTCACGAGCTCTTTCCAATTCGTTCATTGCCTTCATTGAATTGAATATTGAATTCCTATCTATGTCGACGTTGTTCGAATGTGGTATCGGCACCAGGCGGCTATTAGTACTATCCACGATAAAAGACTTTGGAGAGTGACAATCAACATTCTGCTGTGTACTTCTATTAGGAGACTCTACATGGTAATTTGGTCGTTCCAGACAATTGTTACTTTTGGACAAACTGTATTCTATACCAGTTTTTGAACTAACAGGACTGGTTAAGCTACGTTCGAAGTTATCCCTTTCAGAAATGCTTCGATTTCCTTGTTCCTTATCTCTGTGAATAGACTCAATATCGAACGATCGTCGTTCTACCGCAACGTTGTTCTGATAGATTTTTTCTCTGATGTCCATTTTAATATCATCCGTGCTGTGCTTTGTCGCATGTTTGATCCTGGAATCCATCACATTTTGCTGCATTTTACTGGGGTCAGTGTAAGTTACCGTAGGAATATTACTCGTCTCGATACTTCTAGATTTCGGAGAAGGTTGCTTCAAATAAATATCTCTTTCTTTTGGATGTTTTTCCACTTTCGTATTTCCCACTCGGTACTGTTGCTTAATTTTACTGTCCATAACGTGTCTTTCTGTGAGATATGCTTGCAACATGTGCCCTTCGGCATCCGGTTTCCATTCTCTTCCTTGTATCGGCAACCTTTCCATAGTCTGAACGATTGTTTGCAAGAGAACCGGTTCTGAGACAGGTGTCAAAATGTCTACTGATCTAACTCTTTGTGGTATGGGAGACGACAGTGGCTGTAAAGTAGGCTTTGTGGTAAGATCCATGGGTTGAGACAAATTACTACGGGTGTCCCCGTCGACTTCATCCATTTCTACATCGGAGTTATCCTTCTTTGACGATTGAATCACGGTCGTTCTAGATTCTTCTAGAGTGGTCCTGTTTGACGGAAAGTAATAACGATGCGGCAACTCGTTTCGAACTACAGTGGTTCCCTGCGCACTAACATCTTGGCTACTTAAAGGTGCGTTGCTTATTGTACTCGATACAGTCGTTGATGTAGAGGTTGTTGGGAAAGTTAAAGTGTAAGGATAAGTCGTTGGTCTTCCAGACGGTAGAAGTCCTGGGAATCTATTTGTATTACGCTGTGAGAGACTTAGCAAACTTTGCGCTGCTTCCTGTTCCTCGCTTCCGGACTCTTCGCTTTCTTCCCCTTCGCTATCCTCCTCTTCTTCCGAGGACTCTTCAGTACTGCCGCATGCCGCTAGACGAGCGATGGCTTCTTTATCAATATTTTCATCGCAAACCGACGTGGGTACCGGAACAACGCCCAATTCCACGCATTTCTTGTAATGAGCTTTCGATTTCATATGCTTCGTAAGGTTACCCTTGGTTTTGAAACTGCAAAAAATGAAAAATTTGCATCAATTAAAACCTGTGCAGAAGCCGAAGACAGTAGTATAAAGCACACTCAAGAGTTTAATACGATAGAACTTTTTCTATCCTTCCCGCATATTAATATATAAATATAATAAATTACTACGGGATAAATTAAGACACATTTACAGATTAGAATGAATGTTTTGCTAAATAATTACGACTTTTTATCATTCAAAGTATATGTATGTAATGGATAAAGTTGGTCGTTGAGATTATTGATTTTTCTGCAATGTAATGGCTATCTATGTCGATTACAATAGAAATATTGTCTGTACAGGGTGGTTCACCAGAAATAGACCACCTTAATATCTTTGTTAGTTTAGGAAATATAAAGAAATGTCAGAGACAGAAGTTGTACTGTTTAAAGGAACAAATATTGTAATGTTAGAAATACTCTTACTCAGGGTTATCTACAACATCAGATAATGTATCCCCTGAAACCATTTAACTTTTGTCTGAAACATTTTTTAGTATCATCAACAGTTTCGAAGATCTTCGAGTGGGTCGATTTAAATGGATCACCCTGTATACTTTTGACTTGATAGTTTCATGGCTCGCCTTAAACCGTATTTAATGACTTACAATACCACGGCATTCTCATTACCCATGATGTTAGAAATGTATCGTTGAACAGTAGAAACTTTATAACATGAATTTTGTTTTCTTGAGCCATCAGGAATTACTCGTAACAGTGTAACAACATTAGTAACATAATAATAGCATAGTACAACTAACAGTAGCAGATTTGTACAACTGGGATTATGATATGGATGATATTTTTGGTATTTTGGGTCTAACGAAATTGGTAAACATTGCTATTATTCTAATTTCATTTATTTATCTATGAACTATGAATTTAAGGTGGCCTGTTTCTGGTTTATTACCCTGTATAGTTCTTATTCTATACAGTTGAAAAAATGTACAATAACTTTTAGTAGAAATTTGATGAAGAATTTTGGATAATTAAGTCAATCAAACAACTTAAGTACTCGGGTGTTTATCAATCTGATTTTGGGTATATTAAATTTAAATTTATTGTTTGTCAAATTATCTACAGTTTATGTCAATTAAGATATTTGTGTAGTTAATACTTTTATGTATGCCAACTTGTGGAGTCAAACATTTTAATCGGACGTTTCTATAAACTTCATATCCAACGAAGAAAGTTAAATAAATAAAAAGCGACCGAAGCAACTTACCTAAAAGCGCAATGCTTGCATGTGTATGGCCTTACGTCTGTATGCGTTCTGATATGTTTCTTTAACATAGATGGCTTTTTACAACGAATGCCACATTCCTCGCAAACGTATCGTCCTCGACCTTACATAATAAAGAAATAAAAGCTTTTGTTTATAAAACAGGATGATACGCTGTTTATAAAAAAAATAACTGTAAACATTGTCTTATGTTACATCGGAGATTTTTATAAATATCAAGATAAAACAATTATGCGAAACCGTTAGGTCTGGAAGAATATACACTACTATAATATAACAATACTTATTGTATTTCCTCTACATTTATTGGGTGTAACTCATTTTAATTTTGGGTCTAAATTATTCGTTTCATAACTACAGTGTGCTACTTTCAATAATTTTGTTTTTCACAATTTGCATTTTTATAAGATTGAGTCGTCTATTACATGTGTTAGCTGTTGTAATTGAGATAGAAACTGATATCGGGCATTGTACAGTCAGTGGAAGTGATATAGTGAAATTATAAATCAAAATAAATATTAGAGCGCAATGTGTTATGATTCTTGTGAGAAATAAATATGAAAGAGAATAGAATCTAGCCATTATCCAGGTCATACGAAGTATCAAAATTTCGAACTCTATGCTTGTCTCCTTATATTACTGACTTTGGCTACCATCAGTGATCATCAACTTTTTATCTGTGAAGTAAGTTGCCATATATGGCAGTGGGTTCTTATCTTTCTACGAGTGGCAACGCTCAGAATATGCTCTCCTTTAACGCCTCACCTAATTTTTAATTTCACTATATCTCTCACTCCAGCTGTACCGCATTGTTACATTGGATAAAAGATTACCTGTTTCGTGATATTATGATTATTCCGAATTATGTTCACTCGTGGGGTAAAAATATTAAATACAGAACAAAGTTTCGGTTATCCAGGAGAGATAATATGTACTTTAAACGTCACATGAAAATTATTCGGCATTATAATTATATCTCTTTGAACGGTCATTCGAACTCGTAACGTACAGTGCAGAGAAAAAGATATTATTTCCTCACCTCTGCCCCTAACGTACGTGTAGTCTTCATTGCTCTCGAAGCCGCCATCGAATATTTTAACTCTTTTCGCTTTTTCCTGCATATCGCTGTCCGAAGAACTGTCCAGACTCGTTGGTGTGGTTGGTCTTTGTGAGGAATGAGTCAAGATGTCCTCTTGTTTTTTCCAGGCAGTTGTGTAATTTAGGGGCCTGTGTCTCGAATCGTACTGTGCCATATCAACGTCGGGCGGTGATTCTTTACATATTTTCCAATTCGAGTACATGGATAAACCGTGTTGCTGTGTAACATACATAGGCTGGGGTCTGTTCAGAGTGCAATAAAATACCCTGGTCGAACACTTTAAGCCTAGATACGTATAGGCGTGTCCGTTCAAGTAAAGTTGTCCGTACGATTTCTTCGGTCGCGGCGTTTCTGGACTTATGAGCGGAAGCGTGTTCGCCGTGGGGGTTATTCCGTGATGCTTCTTCGGTGTGAATGTACCCGGCTTCAATGGTAAAGACGTGGGCCTTAGAAACTTGTTCGAATTGGTTTCTTCTTTAGCAGCGTCGCTAGCTTTTGGCGATTTTACCTCAGGTTTATCCGCTTTTACAATTACATCTACGGAAGTTTTGCTTGGCACTTCGGTTCTCGAGGTATCCAAGTTAACGAGTACCATCGACGTTGCAGAATCGGACTTCATTTTCGCGCCATTGAACGTACCGTAATTTTCGATAGACTTTCCTCTGCCCTCGGGAAGATTCGCTTTTAATCGTCCGTTTTCGAGAGGAGCTGGCGGCGGTGAATCGTACTTCGTTACAGGATTGTGCCCAAAAGAATCAGCCGGCGTCCTAGCAGTTTCTAATTCGCTCATGTTCCACGTGGACACTCGCTTCCTACTTTCCGAAGACTCCTTCGGTGAATACCTGAGTTTACTGTAGGTATTTGAGGAAGCGGCGGCCGTGTCGACACCATTCGAATGACTGAAAGTTTTTTCGACTTTAGGACTTCTATCATAGGAGAATTCCCGCCTGTCTCTCGGACTCTCCATACTCTTGAATTTAATAGCCATGCTACTCTTGATATGACGGTCAAGCTCCACCCTCGCGATTTCTGCCGTCGACGGTACTATCCTTCGATACTTGTCTGTGGAAGTCTCAATCTTAACGCTAGGAACTTTTGGACTCGCTGATCCAGGCTTCAGGACATCGTTGCCGGGAGCTTTGAAACCAAGTTTCGAATCCTTCGCTGGGCTGGCGAGATCCAGTGGTTGGCTCATCATCGAGGTGTGTCCACTGGACATCGGCCCTGGGATTCCAGGTACGCTCGGTGTTTGTAGTTTCACCGGACTGGCGAGGTCTAAAGGTTGGGGGACCATGTGAAGGCCAGGTAGGCCTGGTATCACTTTATATCCGGCTTCACCAGTCGCTATACTGGAGGATATGTCTATGGCCGGTGTTAAGGTATGCGGTCCAGGCATGCCAGGAACGTAAGGTATGACTTTACCGCCGTGAAGTATACTCGTGATGCCCGCCTGGGGCAACGTCAGCGGATTGTAGGCAGTGATACTGGTAAGAGGATTTAAGTGAGGTTCCAGATAATTGTAACACGACATGCTGGGTGCTATGTTCGGGGTTGATATGTTTGGCATGATCGGTGCCAGCATTTTCGGCGTGTTGGGTAACGATATGGAGGAACTGGATGTGCTGACCGGCGTGCCAGGCGGTTTATGCATGATGGTGCCTCCCGAATGGAGACCGGACCTGACGACGATCGAAGCAGTCTCCGAAGTGACGCATTTACTGCTCACGATATGCTCGCTCGTCGGAGAATTCGTCTGTCGCGGCTCGATCCTCATCGTTTTGGTTTCACCGGTGTTATCCAGTATCCTGACCTCCCCTCCGAACATTTGCAACGAGTTCGGACGCGGATACTTGCTCAGTTCCTCAAGTGATCGCAACGTAGTGGGTACGGATTCTGATTTTTGTTTCTTCGCGGGTGGTGCGTACGCGTCGACGAGCCTTGTGTTGCCCAAAAGTGGGCCGGGAGATGGTAGAGGTTGCAGCGTGTTGTAATAATCGGAAGACTTTGAATCGAAATCGGACTCCCTCTTTTCAATTTCTAGTTGGTACTCTCTTCGAGGACTCGCGCTGCCTTTACAGTAGTATTTACGGTGAGCGTCGAGGTTATCGATGCTCGTGTAAGGTATGTTGCAAGAGGGACAGAGGTAATTTTCGTTCTCCACCGTACTCTCTTGTCCCAAATTTTGATTTTTAAGAAGCAGGTCCTTGATTATCGAGCCGTCCAAACTGTTTGGACAATCTTTGTTTTCCTGAGTAAAGCTCTCGCTGTAACATCGTTTTCTCGAGAATTCCTCGGCGGAAGAGAGATTCAACGGCTGATCGCACTGTTTCGTTTCGACGAGACTGTGTTGCCTTTGCATTAGCTTGTGAAGTCGTGGATCTACCGCGTCGACGATCGCCTGGTTATCCGTAATAATTTTATCAATATGCTCCTGTACTTGCTCTGGATTAGGTTTCGGAGAAGTAGTAGCAGTCGCTGAGGAAGAACTATTAGTGGAAGATGTGGAGGAAAGGGAAGACGTTTCGGTGTCGTTATTGACGCACTGAAGTGCCGTGTGAAATTTTGGTTTATAAATTTTTCCGGTTTTAATTGTTTTTGCGCTGGGTACCGCCGTTGTGGGCGTTGACGACGGTGGAGGCGGTGGTGTGCCAGTACCATTGCTTGCGCTGTCGGATAAACTTATATCCGAGTCTTCTGACACCTGTAAAAATTATTACTCATTTGTCTGTGAACGTAATATTTCTAACAAGTGAATTTATTTGTGCAGAAACGAATCTCGAGTTGTCTTCCACTTTTATAATTCAATGTAGGAACACCAATTTTGTTACGTGAAATATCAGGATTAGCGAGAATAAATAAATGCTATGATGAAGATACTATATTAATAGAACAATACGTGGAGTGTTCAGTAAGTAATCAGAATATTATACAATTTTTATTCCTCATGGATAATACTACATTTCTGAACATATGATTCTTCAACATTTACACACCTATTTCGCCTACACGCTAGATTCATAATTCCACTCTAAAAGAGCTAGGCAGAAAGTCCTTTAATCAATTTTCAATAGTTTGTTTCACTTATGAAAGGGCTTAAGGTGTTGTTCTTGTAGAAGCTTTTTCTATTCAGAAGGCACACATGCAATTGAAATAGATTATTTACCAAGGAGTCAAACAATAAATACTGCCTAGAACTCGGAACTTCTGAAAGAACCATTGAAGTCAGCTCTTCGTCAGACATGCCTAGAGAAGTTGCAGTAGAAACCACTTTTGCAATAGGGCAGCAGTAAATTAAACTACACGTGAAACAGCTCGGTTATACGTGGGATGCGTGTATGAATGTAAAAGAATCGTATATTACAGAATGTAACATAATTGATAAGAAACAAAAATTGTGGAACAAAATTTTCATTACTAGACTGCGGATTTTTATGCAAATATACATTCTTAGACTTCAATATTTTTTATTTCCACGTAGCTGATAAAATGAAACTATGGGAGAACTGCATTTTGGGGTTGAATACTTTAAAAATACATTTTCCCTTGCACTTACTTTATAAAATGTGCATTCTTCACGAGTTTCAATGTGTTAAATTGCATAAAGATCCGTAGTCTACTCATTACTAACTGAACACCTGACAAGCGTTGTAAGTACGCGATATATTCTCTCTTCTATTATACATTTTTAATATTTGTTGAAAAAACAAATGTTTGTACAAGTAATATTAATGCACTGATCATTGAAAAATAATGTCTCTCAACAGTAAATATTAGGTCGTCCGGAAAGTTCGTGCCGTTTCGGACGTAGTATGTTTATCACCTTTTTACCTGAGTAATAAAACATCGTTTGACCTGGTGGCCATGCACAATCCTTAAAGCACATTTCAAGTGTAGCTTCTGTGCGAGATAGTCATGAATTTCTTGATTTTTGTAAAGGATATAAATGAAAAACCATGAGTGAAAACAGGGTTCATTTCAACCATGTCATGTTATACGAGTTTCGGAAAGGATCTAGTGCAACCGAAACTGCAAAAAACATTTGAAGTGTATATAGAGATGGTGCTGTATCTGATCGTATCTGTAAAAAGTAGTTCGATCGATTTCGACAAGGGAATTATTGCTTGGAAGATGAAGAAAATTTTCGAAGCAGATAAGCCGTCCAGCAACATGTGGAACGATTTTTCAACCAAAAAGATAAACAATTTTACGAAAGTGATATAATGAAGTTACCCGATAAATGGGAAAGAGTTATCGAAGAAGATGGAGACTACGTTTCATTCTAAAAAAAGATGTAAATTGAAAAATATAAACCACGATTGTACGCATGAAAACGACACGAACTTTCCGGACGATCTAATGGAATGATCTCAACAACAAAGTGAGGATACGCGTACCTTGCTGGCATCACCACCCTCCATCTTCAGGGCGTGAGCACGTGACCTGCAATGCTTGTAGAGATTCGACTTGGTCTTAAAGGCGAAACCACAAGGCACGCAAGGATACGGTCTCTCATTGGTGTGAGCTCTAATGTGTTTTTGTAAGACGCTCGGCTTAGCACACGAGAGTCTGCAATAAGGACACACGTAGCCGCTTTTCCTGGACTCCGTCGGTTCTCCATCCGCGGATTCCGGAGAGGCTTCGACCTTGATCGGGTCTTTCGGCGCATCTCTGGAGTCCTTGGCCGTATCCTTCTTTTTAGGAGTCTCTGGAGAACTGTTGTCGGCCGTAGCATCCCTCTTTGGCTCCACCTTCGGCGTAACCTCGGTCGTCGCCATCTTTTTGAACTTTTTGTGCAGGTACTTTGGCTCGCCATCGTTGTTGTTATTGTTGTTGTTGTTATTATTATTATTCGTCAACTGTGGGTCTGTCATCGCCACAGTGTGGGTCTCTGGAAAAAAACAAGAACGAAAGTTAGTTCGCCACTTTCATGCTGGAGTTTCTTTTAAACTTCTTTGAAATTAACCCTTTGGCTACTATGCGCCACTATATTGCCTTCCCGCTAAGCGATCGTTTAGAACGAAACGCCACTAGAGTGGTTCATTTGTTTCACGGATTGCGTTAACTTTCAATAACGCCATGTGACTTGGAAGTTACATACCCATAAATCTATATTTTTTAAGTTTAACTTCCTTTATTTATCGCTGTGTACAATTATATTCTACGACTATACTGTCGCCAAAGAGCGTTATATACCGCGATACAAATTTTATTATTTATCTTTATTATTTACTTGATGTATCATTTTCGTCATACGTAAGAAAATTCCGGCTAAAGAGGGTTAAGAGATTCTGGACAGCTCGTGCTAACCAACAGTTTGTTTAACTTTTTTAATATCGTGCAAAGAGTACTTCTACGATATGGATGGGAACCGTTTCATTACTTTTAATAAAATAGTTTGTATTGTTATTATTTTATTGGATTCTGCGGGGAAGCTGTGAGTACAACGGCAGAACTCTGCGTTTCAAGCAGCCGTAGCCAGTGTTAATATACCTAATGTGTCATCTATGTTGCAAAGGAATATTTCTATGGGTAAACGAATCGCAATATTTGCATTCGTAGAATTTTGAATTTATGTAACGAAAAAATTAAAATGATGCATGAAGTTGATGTGAATGGTAACAGAGCATGTCCGAATGAACGAAGAAACAACGGATGCAATGAAAAATGAAGCCGGAGAAGCCGTGAAATAACGGAATGAAATATTGTTCATCGAAGTGCGTGATTCATAAATAGATCCCAACTGTTTTCTGATATTGCACGCGAATCAACTCGATTGCTCCAAGAACCTCCGCTTCCGAGGAGAACATTATAATGAATCACGCGTGATTAATGACCGGCTAGATGTACTGCGGTTTACGATCGTGAATGAAAAAAGAGAATGAAGAGTCTGCCAGAAAAATATTTCCAGACAGATTGAAGTTACACGCTCAAAGTGTATTCACTAAAGAGTGAAATGATTATATTATATTTGATTTTATTTCGCATAACATTAGAAAATATTTTTATAAACAATTTTTATAATATCCTACTCAGTAAGAAACAAAAGTGTTAAACGAACGGATGTTTTACAGGAACAATCTAATATAATTAATATGTGGAATTAATCAAGAATGAGAATGTCAGACACGAACAACAACTGCTTATAGCTCACTATTTCTTAGTAACGTTCTCATTAAAATATGTCGCAAATATAACGATGAAATAAACAAGTGCATAACGTCATAGACAGACTTCAAACACGATAAGAATATTCATTCGATTATTTCATTGCCGCGTTGTATGCGTCAGATAATAGGAGTATTTTTTACCTAATTTTAAATGAAGTTTTTCTTCCTTATGTAGTTAATTTAAATGTGAGGAATATTTTATTTAGCAACTACATTTAATGTGCAAGAATATTCAGTGCGAGGAAAAGAAATGGTTATTCAGACCGGTTAAAGAAAAAACGTTTATACAATGCGGCACTACTTCCTTCTTACTTTTCTTAGCTCTACCTTATTATAATTTATCACATTAAACCTTTAATTTTCAATATTTTTTCGAATAATATACCAAATTATGCCAGATTTACGATTTCCATAAAATGGAAAGAAGATTAAGTGAAAAAGGGGAAAGAAAATGCAGGGCTTCATATCAAGAAATAATTGAATGTTAAAAAATATTGAGTTGATAGAATAGAAAAGAAAGATTTCATTATTTTGATTAGCAGTCAGTAACGACACAGCCGGAGAATCAGAATGTAGAAACTTCTTTTTTAACCAGAAAAACATAAACCTAAAGAATATCGCTAATGCATTAGTTGTTTTTCGATATTTTCGATTCACAATTTCCTGCCGATTCTGCAGGTTTGTAGGCGATACAAGTAGAACGTGAATATAAGGTGCCTTCAAAGCCTTATGCGACACACTGCTAACTATTGAGTGACGTTTAAACATGACATCGCAGCGATGAAAATGGAAAACGGTAAAGTCGGCCAGGTCTCTAGGAATATTTTGAGACGCAACATGGCAAACAACGTTCCAAATGCAGCGAGAGGGATCGATATCCGAGCGAAAACTTGTGAAATGCGATACACGATCGAGTTCTAATGTCATCAATTTCCATTGAAATTCGAATTCGTACGTCGTGTCGATGGGACAGACGAAAGGCAGGGCGAGCACGTTTGACGCGTAATTACCAGATCGTTTAATATTCAAGGCCTGAAGACTCATTCTTACGGATTTATGCGAGAATTATGTTACGAAAGCGGAAGGAGTTGAGTTCAACAGTTCAGATCACTCGGTCGTCGCTTACGCGCGAATAGAACTTTCCTTCGATTGGATTTCCATTTATAAGTAATGAAGCTCGTTGAACGGTGTTCTCACTCGCTATTAAGTCGATCAGGAATTATTCAGGGCGAACCGAGGACTCTAAACTTTCAAACGATTCCCATGTCGAGCCACAAGTACTGCTGATATTGCCAACTCTATTAATATCTGACACCTACTTCAAATGCCACTATTTCGGTAATCTTTATCAGAGTCATTACTGCTTCTATCGATTCAAAATTAATTTCATTATATCACGCTTCGTTTGCGAACCCGTTCATATTCTATTTTCACAGCAATTCAATTTCTCCTTCCTCGATTCTTTGCAGATTCTTCGCCGTATTGCTTATCCTCTCGTCCTGGAGATCCCACAAACTCTATTGTTCAATGGTGATGTTTCAAACTTTTGTCGTCAATAGCGATGTTTTCATATTACGTAGAATTATATTGTATCTGAGTATCTTTCTTAGAAAAATGTGTAGCTGTTTGCTCACTGGGACGATTTTACAGTGCGTACAAGCACTGCATCATGGAATTTCTTACCATTCAGAGTACGTTCTTTTGAAATTGATAAATTTGTATTTTGTACGACGATGACGCATATTACATACGTTGGAGTTGAAATAATATTCCGAGGAGGTACATTTGTTTGTTGTCATTACCGGTATATGACACGTATTTTTCACTTCGTTTCATTAATTTAAAATTGTTACCAGAAGCAGACAAAGAATGAAATAGAGAACAGAAATTGAATCGGTGAGTTGAAGAACAGTACAAGCTCAAAAACTAAATTCTAAGATATTTGAAAAAATAATGTCACTTTTCGTGTACCGTCAACACCATTGATTTTATAGTGCTGTGCCAATTTAAACACAGTTACGTTAACGCAGATGAACGTTCATGTATGTCTAACTATGATTAAACTTTGTTCATTAATTTTCAATAATTAAAATAAAACCATTGGACTTGTACTGTTCTTCAACTCAAGTCACTGTTTAGTCAGGAAATTTTCAAAATGGCACAGTACTGAAAAGAAACATTTATTAATTTGCTTTAAACATAATTGAAATAGAAATTATTCCATGAAAAGTTATTGCTAAACAGATTGTTGAAACAATACAAATCCATGACAGATATTATTTTTACACGTATTTAACTGAAGGAACTACTGAAACACGAGTATAGGGTACTTTTTTGTACCGTTTTTGGTCCAAACATGTAGTTCTATACATTTTACATTTAGTTCTGAGATTGTTTGAAAATTGCTAATTTTGGACTTGTACTGTTCTTCAACTCACTGATTCAATTGTACTCTCTGCATTAAATGATCAATCAATTTTTGTAAAGGTGCACTGATGTAAAATTGTTAGCAATATTCGTTTTTTCTTTTTTCTTTTTCATTAAGGGTTTTGTCTCTTCCCTAGTGCTACAGCGATTGCTATAGCGACATAACGTTTTCTATCAATTTCATTTTTTTCGTACGTTACAATTTGCTCGTTTTTTATATTTCTTATGATGCACGAATTATATTTTTTATACTTTTCAATACACGAATTATACCTAATCATATCTTTTTAATACACGAATCAATTCTTTTCGCATTGCTACGTAGAAAACTGAACGTAGAAACTCGAAAAAAGAATAGTTTGGAAATATTTTGAATTTTTCCAGCAGTATATTTTTCATTTTAAACATTACACCATTATACGTATAACGAGTATTGCTTTTATGACTGAATTGAATTTGTCACTAGTTATTTTCCAGCAAATTATTTTCTAATCATTTTTAGTAACTTGTTACGCCGTTCAGTATCTTTTGCGAAACAACGTACTAATAGGAATATACAAACCATCTGGACAAAAAATCATTTTTGAAGCGCTTTTTAACCAAAATTTGTGTAAACAGAAGGGTTAAAATAATCGATTTGTATGGAAAATCTGTACAGCCTGATTTAAGGAAAAACTCAAATTGTACTTTGCAGATGAATCGTTACATTGAAAAAAAATTAACAATTACATCATTTAACTTCTTCTGCTGACCGGAAAAGAGATATGACTAGTCTCAGATGAGTGATTCATCCCCTGTTCCAGAGAACAAAAATAAATTCTTCCTACCTTGCAAACTTCCGATCACATTAACACATTATTGACCGTAGACGTATTAACACGTTTTTTGTTACCAGAACGTTATTGACCGTCCCCGTATTCACACGTTTTTAGAGAGTGATACAATTAAACTCACCGTGCGAAGTTGTTTGAGCTTAAAATTGATAAAGTGTTCATTATACAATTTATTATTGTGCTTATCATTCACATTTTGCCGCGTTAGTTTTTTTTTCTGACCTTTTGTATATTATAAACGCAATTTCTTTATCGTAAAATTTTCAAAAATGGTGCATCGCGAATTTTTGAGAGAACTTTTCGGCGAATTTTATTTTTTTTTAATCCACTTTGTCAACTATCAGGTAAAATAAAGGAACATATTCTAGAAGAAATAATATCCATAGAACTAAAGAAAAAATGTCTCCAGGAAGTGTAGAGTCTGCTCCTCAAAAGGAAAGCGCAGTGAAACTCGCTATAATTGCAATAGATGTGTACCCCTGCACACAGGTGCCTGCTATACAGCCTATCACACTCTAAAGAAATATTAGAATGATTTAGTAAGACATGTACAAAGTTTCAAATAAATACGTTACGTGCCAAAAAATTTATTGTTTATTTACTCACACGCGGGTGTTTCAATATTGACTTGTATGAAAAATAGCCGACCACAGGCGTTAGTTTCTGCAAGAATCCTCCGGTCAACAATGTGTTAAGGTCGTTGCATCGCCTGCGATTTTTCTGCGTATAGAATTCGAAATATTGTTTTTTTTTTTCTAATATCTTGTAGCTGGGCGGATTTTCTTTCTGGCGTGTGGAGGCCGAGATTTGCCACTTAGCGGTTTTTTGTGAACTACGCCTTCGTGAACGGCTCGCCGGCACATCGACAAAAATAGTCCCATGTCTTTTTATTTCGATATATTCTTTATTTCGCGATAAAATATAGCCTAAGACATTTTGGAAAATGTAAGGAAACAATTGTAAAAATTTCACAATAATCGTTTTAGTAGTTTTTGAGATTTTTGCGAACATACAAACAAACTCTACCTGTTTATTATAATAATAGACTTTCAAATATTCTGCAATGGTAGAAAATCGTTCAGATCACTTTCAAAAGATTCGAATATTTAGAACGTGCTCATAATTTACTGTAACAGGCTAGTCACTAAAAGTTACGCAAAATAGTTTTAGGTTGACAAGTTTAAAACTAATTAAACCTTTTCTTTTTCACTTTGTAAACGTGTAGTCGGTGTTAATAATTTATTTCGCACATAACTGCAATATTCCCTCACGATTTGAATAAATAAATAAGTAAACATGAAAGGCAAGTAATATTGGAAAATGTTGGTTCTTTAAACTCGAGAAAATGAATGCTTGAAGCAGAAGATCCAAAAATCGAGGGAAAACCTGCACAAAGATACGGTAAACTTTGATCAAGAAGCAGCAGACTCGTTAGAGAGACAAAAGTCGTTTCATGCACTCATCGTACCCATTTTTCTTTGTCATCAATGTTTTTTGAAGCGCATGGCTTTCAAACATAACGGATTCATGAATTTTTCGTGCATTTTTCTACGAAGCATAGATTTGCAATCCATACTTTTAAACTATTCAGTACGAAACAAAAGAAACACTATTGTAGTATTAAAATTTATACAGTAATTTATTTGAACGGGAAAGTTTCATAGAAAGCATTACTTTAAACAAATAACGGTAAGATTTTATTTCCTATTATTTTCATACATCTTTCGACTGTACACATTTAAATATTTAAAATCATACACGATTTGTATTCTGTTTTAGTGCCTAATTAAAGTTAATTTGTGTTTTTCAAATAATTTGATTAAAAGTATCATCTTTACGTACCCGTCAAAATGTATTATTTTCTTGAGAAAACAGTGTTATTTAATAAAAATAAGAATTCAAACACGAATGTTATACATATATTTCGGAGCAGTGTCAATTATTCTGTCGGTGAAATACATTAACACTTTGAACACCACACTGTAACAGCTGAAAATGACAAACTATCGAAATTCTTATGGAAAATAAATATAACATCAAATGATAGTGTTTTTAATTAATTATATTAGTAGCTTTCATAATTTTGTACTGGTTCTGTTAGTCTTTATTAGATATATTTGTTGACATTTTTTATGATCTAATATGTAGTGATTGAATTTAACACGGTCCCTGCCACAGTAGAAAAGCCTGTCGCTAGGTAGACCCACGAAAATAGCTATTTTTTAACACGTTGAATGCTACAGTGGAAACTGCCATACCCATCCAGACACCGCATAATGTCCTATTTCAAACAAATCATGAAGGAAAAAAATATTTTACTTTTTGAACGCATAGGTATCACCTTATACTATTATAGCGATATTAATATTACCCGACAATTGTATAAGAATTATTAATTATTTAATGAAAGAAACTTTGAGGTACCGGTCGCGGGTGACCCACACGGCAGTCAACGTGTTAACAGACGTGGTTGATTGTACAAATATTTGTCTATTTAATATTACACTTTTTATTTCTATTATCATTTTAACGTGAATGTTATTCAAAATTTCGTAAAGGTCAGTAATTATGTAATCAAATTAAAATTGACGCGTGTATCGAAAACGGTACACGTCCCAGGGAACGTATTAATTGTCACTAATATATGGGTGACATGGCAGTCAAAGTTTTAAAGAGTGTATTAAGTTCACAAAATGTATAAATATTATATGTTCCGTACAAAATTTGTAATACCGTAATGGTACATATTTATTTCAGTTGAATTTGAATTTATTAAAAAAATAAGTTACTGTTGACTACTCACAACAAGGTACATTTATTTCCACGGTCACCTACATTTTTACTGGAATTTCATCCAAGCGTCGGTTCAAAGACTCATTCAACACTGTACACTGTTATATTTTGCCGCTATCTAATTAAATCCGCGTTCTAGTCAGTAATAAGTAGAAATACTTGCATCTGGCTCTGCTTCACTTACATATATTTGAACTTACATTTTAACCTACTAAACATTTTAGTATACACTCTACTCTACTTTTAAGTTCTTACCCTTTGTTTCTAAAATTCAAGTACAAACGTTTAGGCATACAAAAATTAGTAGTTGATTGTTGTACAGTTTTACACAAGAGCAGATCATGTGAGATGGTAAGAATTTATAAATAATGTTACTATTATGTACTTACGTTTATTCTTGCGTAAGATTTTTATATGGATCATATACAGGGTGATAACAAGGAGGATATAAGACTTTAGGCGTTTACTATAAGCGTCTCATCGAGAGGAGTAAAAAATGTCTAATCAACATGGATGCTAAAATCAATCCTTTCAATGAAAAATACAAAAGTTTCTTCAATACAAAACGCATATCTATGGATCATAGATCGACGTACATTTTCAAATATTCCATCCGTGTCTCTTATTGTACGACATGCACTTACTATAAGTCCATCTCATTATTTTTTTAATTTTATTTTTCTTATACACACGATATAAAACGCTCGTAAATATAAAGGTTGATTTTACATCGACTGGATTGATTTCAGGAGCTATGTTGATTAGACATATTTTACCCCTCGCGACGTGTACTATAAGCCCATGAAGTCTTAGATCCTTCTTTCTTAATCGCCCTATTCTTTTCGCCATTTGTATAATTTTAATTTTTAATTTAAGCGATAATGTTTGCGCATAATGGTAAAGTTATATTTTGTCATGCGGTAGCTGTTGTTAGCATTAGGATATCATGCTCATAGCCTTTTATCGCCGGTAATATTTTATGTTAAAGTCCCCAATTGTTTATGGATGTGTATAATAATTACCTACTTCTTAATAATTTTGGAACATCTTATGCATTAACTGCATTTGCATGTAGTATATCCATCACTGGTAACTAAAGTGCGGATGTTTATGCACATATACAAATTTAGATATCAATATTTTTTGTGTTAATGTAGTTGACGAAATGGAACTTCGACGAAATTGTATTTTATGCTTTAAATGTTACAAAATGTACTTTTTATTTCACTTACTTTATAACATATACATCTTGCACATATTTAAATATGTTAAATTGCATAAAGATCCGCAGTCTACTGATAACTTTTGTAAATGTTAACATTGAATGTCATCCAACATGCAGAATTCACCAGTTCATAAAAATAGCGAAGTGCACGAGATTGGCCACGAATATGAATTATTTATTAATGAAAATGTCTTTAGCGGTATAAAAAAAAGCAATTCAAAATTGAATGAATTTAATCGTTTGTTTTATAATAACGAGTCACACTCGTGATGCAGACTATGGTCTATATCAGAGATGGCCATCCGGAGCAAGGCCTGGCTCCATCCTACTCTCACTCTGCGACCATTCCCTTCACGTAGGTTGTGGTCTAGGTATGATGTCGAAAATATTGGTAATTGTCGGTAAGTACGGCTTCTCACGAAACAGTGACGTAGTAAGAATAATTATTTTTCTATACAAGAAATGAGTTTTATCTAGAGATTACGTCTTTTCGTTTTTATTACGTGGGGAGAATGGACGCAGAGTAGGTTAGGGCGGAGCCAATTGTCGCTCCGAATGGCCATATCTGGTCTATATGTTCTAAATATGAGTTTCACTAATATGATTTCTTAAAAATTTTGTATTACAGTATCCTTGCATTTTATTACATTCTCCCTGCATTTCGCACTTAGAGTACTTGAATAATAAATTTCAGTGCAGATAGCTGTTGAAGAAATCGTAAAGCAGGGGGTTAATTATAATAATAATAGTGATAACTTTATCTGTATACGTAAATAAATTCAGTACTCTTTCCAAAAATATTACTGTAAGCTACAACTGTGAAACCATGAAAACATCGCATTTTTATGGAAGAAATATGTGGTCACCGATGTTTTTTCGCTCTCCTCTAAAATTACGAAATAGGACTTGGGTTAGTCTGGATCCGAGACACAGAAATGTTATGAGTTTCAAAAATATTACTGTAAACTACAACTCTGTAACCATACAAATATCGCAATTTTATAGAAGAAATATATGATCACTGATGTTTTTTTTGCTCTCCTCTAAAATTACGAAATAGGGCTCGGGTTAGTCTGGCTCCGAGATACAGAAATGTTATGAGTTTCACGTGGAATAGCTGCTATGTACGTCGTGGCAAGTCGAAACGCAGCAGTGAGACTTCTGTTCGACGACGTCGCTTTCTGCGATGCTGTTCACCGAAGTGCCCGGTAATTTTGGATCGCACTATTTATACACGGCAAGAGAGAAGCTGAGAAAAAGGAGTCTAGAAAGAGAAAGAGAACGAGAGAGACCGGGTAGAACACGGGCCAACCTGGTTTCTTGGCGGAAGCATTCGTCGAAGATTCGTTGCGATACAAATGTCTTACGTCGTTTATCTATTTTCTGTCGAATCATCGTCGTTTTGCCTGATCTATGACGGAGATGCAATCATGCATTTAACACGTTGATCGCCGTGGGGATCACCGATGACCAGCACCTCAAATTTTCTTTCATTAAATAACTAATAATTCTTATAGAATTTTGGGGTAATATTAATATCGCTATAATAGTATAAGGTGATACCTATGCGTTCAAAAAATAAAATATTCTTTTCCTATATGATTTGTAATAAAAACAACAATTTATGGAGAGTCTGATTAGGAATGGCTGTTTCCACTGCGGCAGTCAAAGCGTTAATGTACGTCTAGATATTTTCAGTGAATACGTTCTCATAGATTCGGAAAACCCGTTGATAATTATGCTTTTTTAAACATCATTTGTCGTACACGTCTTGAGCAGGATGCGGCGGAATTCATAATACAACCGATGCTTTGTATTCCAGAAAATCGATTTTGAATATCCGGTAAACACGTGCAAGCATTATTAACCCTTCGATTGTGAAAGACATCTACAAGGTGTTCCATTTTAATATCTCCACGTGAATATCTTCGAAGCTGTAGCTGACATCGAAAAACATTTCAGACAAAAGTGGAATGATTCTGAAGTGGTCATAATCTTGTGTCAATAGATTTTTTATACGTGGAGGCGTAGCGAAGATATCAAGGTCATCTTTGTTTTTTACAAATAACACCATATATTCTGTAATACATTAGTATTTGTGCCGAAAAACCATTTGTTAAATTTTCGTTTTGAAAATATTACTCATGGTTTCATATGCAGCTACATTTAAATCAAAGTATCTACTAAAGTAACAGCTTTTCGGCGGAAATACCATAAATACCTTTTATAATAAAGAGACAGAGTTTGTTTGTATGTTCGCAAAAAGCTCAACAACTACTAAACCGATCGTTATGAAATTTTCACAATAGCTTATTTACATTTTTCGGAGTGCCAGAGACTATATTTTAACATAAAATTAACGTTAACCTCTTCAAGAATACTGACAAGTATGAGTACGTTCAGTTTGTTTCTTTAATTCAATGGTTATAGACAAAAATATGACATCTAATGGCCATGTGTGTGCATATTATTTTTCTTGCAGATCTTTAAATTTTGTTAATTCTTTATTCTTTAGTTTGTAAATATGAATTTATATTGAGTAAATATTACTTTTCCTAACTTCAACAAATTTGTCCCTGAAGAGGTTAAAATACGTCCTAAACTAATAGCTTTTCGACTTAAATACTGAGTATATTTTATAGAGAATGAAGTACTGCATTGATTAATGCATCAAAAATTGTTTAATTCCATTTATAAAACGAATAAGTCTTTTAGACGTGCGCTACGACTTTGCCCATAAAGACACTAATGACATGTTATGTACCATGGAAATGATTCAACCTTTGAGAAATATTTTTGGATACAACTACTAATTTCGAAGGTATTCATATGGAAAGATTAAAATGGAACACCCCACAATACGATTTGGAGAACTATCTCCTTATCGGCGGGTAACCATTATAATGGCTTCGAGAACTGGCTGTTAGTTACGAACAATATAGAGCTGAGTTAAATTATAAAAGTAAATAATAAATGAATGAACAGGAGAATAGAAATAACTAATAAATATAGCATTCACGAAGGCAACATAGCAAAGCAAAATAAAGTAAATGAATAAAAAAAATGAGCCGTTGTTGCTCAACCATTATTATTTCTCAGACAGCGAACGATTTTTATTGGAAATGTGCCGCTGTCTAAGGATTAAGATGTGTTTTTTTTTAATAACATTTGGAATGAATATTATACTTGTATACAATGCTTATATAATTTTTCGAGTGACGAAATTCAACAAAATTAGTGCAAACCGTTTTTTATTTTATTAATCCTTTGACTGCGAACTACTTGGAAGCGAATCGAACGCTGCGTGCGGCCGAGCTGCAGTGGTACGAAGTGAGCTATTGAACCGAAAGCCTATGGGCGTCGACAGTACACGGTGAGCCGTTTTGTCAAGAGTCTATAAGCGCCGTTCCCAGTCAAAGTGTTAAAAAAGGAATTACTCAAACTGTCAGCTCTGCTGCTATGTATTATATTAAGTAATTAATAGAGAACTGTGTTCGCTAAATTACAGATACAGTATCTTTGCTAATGTATCTACAAGTTCTTATCTTTTGAACGTTTCGTACATTATTTCCATTCATTCATTGAGAGTTTTGATATTATTCTGTAGACGCGACTATAATATGACGTTATAAATAATACTCAGAAAGAATATAATATACATGGACCAAATTTAGACAATGAGTCATTAATTCTTAATAGATTTTCAAAATTGAATTTCTCCAAAATGAAGCATTGGATTTAAAAAACTATTCTGCATTTTCAACTTACTTTTGCATAAGGAATTATACTTTTCTTTGCAGTGCCACAAATCGTGTCGGACTCTGTATACTACGGCTCATTCATTATAACAGAAGATTTGGATACCTACCTACTTTATTGTTCATGACGAAAAAGAATGCATGATTAATAGAATAAAAGGGGTAAGATGTTTTCGCGAGTTTGATGTGACTGTTAGGTTACTTTCTGATCGTAATATACACGTAAAATGTCTAAATTATTAGGACTATAAATTTCTCATCGTGTAAACGTAAAGTATAATAAAACTAGTGGAAGGGTACGACAACAAAGGGAGAGTATGACACAAAATGAACGAAGATAGCGCAATAAAGAATAGGGAATGTCTTTACTATACATGTCTATACTTCTAGTCGAATGAGAATTAAATATCGTTTCAAATTTGTAAAAATTGGGCATGATGTTTTTGCGAGGATGTAGAGTATGAAATCTCAAGCAACATATGTTTGTTCTCGTTGCGAGCATTTATGAACTATATTTCATCTTGTCCTCCCAGGTATATCATTTTATCCTATTAATGGCGCAGGACGAATCAAAGGACGCGATTTTAGATTATGTTCGTTTGAATATAATAGAATTATATTTCTATTTTTTATAAATTTTCACAGTAATAATAATTAACCAAGGGTTATTTTATTAAAATTTCATTTCCTTAACACTAAGCATTATTGTTTTATTCTGACAATAAGTAATACCGTAAAGGACCCATTTTACCCTACCTTCTCTAATACTGAAAAGCATGAGGTTCCATGAAAGAAAAAATTGCATTTCATATCTGACGAGGGTATGTTACGGTGTTATGTGTCTAATATGTATTAACATAAGAATGCAGGAGCTCATAAAACAATTTGATTTTGCCTTTCAATTGTTTTTTTGTAGGAGTTAATGTTTTGTAGTCTAAATGTACTTAACGGACACAAAAAATTCGCAGAGATATACCTCGAATTTTTCATTAGTACCATCTACAGATCATATTAGCTTTTCTAAGCGAAACAATTAGTGTCTTATTAAAAAAGTAAATATTTTTGTGCAGTTAAGGCGTTTTCAGATGAGTTTATCAAGAAGAAGCAGACAGTAATTTGAACCACAAAGTATTAATATACAATTGAATTCGATTTCACAGTACATTTCATATAATGGTACACAAATTTACAACGCTAAACAGACAAAACCTTCACACCTTTTTTTATTTATCTACAGTCCCATGTACCTCATGGGTTATTAGCGACTACTACATTACACTGTTTACATTACGTTAGATTTATATACAGTACTATACTATGCTTATATACTATAATTTAAACATATGATATATACAATGCACACTGCTATACTATAACATACAGGGTGGGGCATTTAAGTGAGAACACCTAAATATTTCCGTTACTTATGATCGTGTACAAAAACACCTCAGGACAAAGTTACATTATTTTAAGGGGCACAATGGAGGGAAGAAAATTTGTTTCTTAAGGTCATTTTTTTATGAGATTTGAAGGTCATCGATGTTTTTTAAACTGGAACTGTATATTTTTGTTCAGCTAGGCGTATAGCACATTTCGAGACGAATTCATTGGCCTATGATATGTCGGTCTTCTAAGGCCATTCAAGGTCATGTATCATCGTTTAAATTCTCCCTTCGTTGAACGACTACAAGATTTTCTTCACCAAAGAAATTCGTCTGCACGGTCATAAATCATTCAGCAAAATGAAAATTTAAAGCAGCAGTAAACAACCTTGAATGACCTTGAAAGGCCAACATATTGTAGGTCAGTGAATTCGCCTCGAAATGGGCTACACACATAGTTGAACAAAAATATACAGTTCCACCTAAAAAAAACATCGATGACCTTCAAATTCCCTAAAAAAAAATGAACGTAAGAAAAAATTTGTTGTGCCCTCAGATGTGCCACTTAAAGTAGTGTAACTTTGTCCTGAGGTGGTTTTTTATACGATTATAAGTAACATAAATATTTAGGTGTTCCCATTTGAACGCCCCACCCTGTATACCATTAGATACAATGCATTGATTTATACTGTACATTGATTCATAATTGACCATTTATGTATCGCAGCTAGATTAATTGTACAAAATTGGTGTTTTTTAACAACTGTAAGACCCTCATACTTGGTTGATGTTTATGACACAAAGTATTCAGGAAAAGAATGAAGTTAATTCTGTGATGGCTCAAACAATCTTCATTACGGAGATTTTATTGAATACTGGAAACATTATAAAGTTTATAATAAGAAATAACCAAGTTTCTCCACTATGAATCTCTTGTTTTGCTACCTAGTATTCATAACTGTAGAGAGTACGGGCCATGCAAATGGGATTTTAAATTGGAAATTTGTCTCAACCAGATCATTCGGGTCGGTAAGGAAAGCGTTAACAGCTTTCAACTTCTGAATTTTCATGTAAAGGGGGAAAGGATGGTAACTGTCAGAAAATCTGAATATTCTGTGGAATTGCGAGATTGTTTGCCGTATGAATAGGAACATCCTCCGAAGATAAATGAATGTAAATTACAGAACTACGTGTAAAATTAGATTGCTATCTTCTCGAGGGTATGTAATACATGTACAATATTCACCTAAAGTGAAAATAATCAAGGGATTAATATTACAAACTGATTAAAGGACTGTGTAAAGTCTACTACGAAAACAGATCCAGCTGTATATTAACCCTTAAAAAAAAATATTTTTAACTACACTTCTTTATTTATTATAAAGATTCAATATTAAATATAAACGTTTCAAGTACTACATAATTCAATTTTTGTACGTGCAGCTTGCATGGATATTTGTATTATTATTATTTATTTATTATATAATAAATGTCACAAGCATCTTAATTAAGTGATTTTTTCAAGTGTCATCAGATTTTACTAATATATTTGGACATCTTATATGTACTTTTTCTGTTATAGATATTAATCATCGTTGCTGTTATGCTACCAAGTGTTTAGACTTTTCTAACAGCAGAATAATTTTCTCTTTTCTTCTTATTTCTGTCGTTATTTAGTGTTTATTCTAGTGTATGTTAGTGTAAATATTGTTAAGAAAGTGTTTATTAAGACTATTTCTAAGAAACAATATACATGATTTTGAATAAAAAATCGAATACAAAATTTTTAACACGTTAGATGTCACAGTGGAAACTCCCATACCTGGCCAGACATACTATAATATTCCATTTCAAGCACAAATCACGAAGAAAAATATATGTAACCATTGCATTGCATAGCCTTGAACTTCTATTCTGATTACAATATTAATTCTTTTCGACATTTTAATAAAATTAGTGGTTATTTAGTTAAATAAAATTTGATGAGCCAGTCACCGGTGACTTCCACGGCAGTCAACGTGTTAAAGTATGAAAATTATTTTCTTTTCCTCACAAATAGATTGTTTCAAAAATATGAAGTTATATGAAGCATTTTACTTTCATCCAATTTAGTACTGTTCTCGATCATGGGATCTCGACAACATCATGACACTGCTATATGTAACAATTTCTTTTACCCACCAAACATACTATTTCATGTAAAATAGTGTAATAAATTGCCTTGCAAATTCAATATGGTTATTATATTTCACGATTGGTGTTGTCGATGACAAATAAAATATTAAATTGAAATGAAATTCAACTCAAGAAATACTCTGTAACTCGATAGAGTAATATGAAACTGGTCGCGGAAAGCCATATCGTAACAATAAAAAATACGAGAAGCGATGAGGCTAATGCAATTTCGCAATCCATGCGTATAATAGATTCATTGAACATGAGGAAGCCCCTTTGTAAACAGATAGCCGAAGTCTGGCGTTATATGGAACAAACGACGCTCACAACTTCATTTAATCCTCGAACAGGAAATCCAGAGAAATGAATGAAACGTCAGTGACGCCACTCTTCTCTGGATTCATTCTCATAAATTCTATTGTTCCATGAATGCGCGATATCAACGGAGAATTATCACAGGATGCTTATTACTGTTCTATGTGACAGTCTACGTTAAATTTGTCACAATTAAAAGTAATGCTTTGCTTAACCCTTTATGCCCTGACGGTACTTTGCAGTACCACTTATATTAAAATGCTGCTATGAACCAAATATGCTTAAAACTCGGCTAGGGCATACAATTCTGCTTCTTCGGAGCCCTCTGAGATGCTATGAAATTATGCCAGCACTCGTTGTCAGAGACACCATATTTAGTTCGTTTGTTTCTAGGCTGTTACAAATTGTTGTGTTTTTGAAGACTCTTATACCGTTATAATTAAATCGGTGAGTTGAAGAACAGTACAAGTCCAAAAACCACATTCTGGGATATTTGAAAAAATAGTGTCACGGTTATGCTAACGCAGATGAACGTTCATGTACGTCTAACTATGGTTAAACTGTGTTCATTAATTTCCAATAATTAAACTAAAACCAATGGACTTGTACTGTTTTTCAACTCACCGATTTAATTATTTTTTGGAGGATAGTCATTTTTGTATACGTTCTATACAAGATGTTTCACAACAGGTGTTGAATATTTTAAGGGGTGATTGTACAAGCCAAAATAAAAAAAAAATAAAATAAATACTGTAAGAAATATTTATACTTAGAATATGTGCTATTTGAACAGTTTTCAAATATCCAGAATAAAAATTACGGTATAAAAATAACGATAACATAATTCAGGATTTAAAGCGTTAATAGAATTCAAATTCGATCAATGCGGTACAACTATTACTTCATTTATGCGATCAAGCACTGCTGGTACTTATGTGCACGATTCTAAATAAAGTCTTCTTAGGCACTGTTATAAATAAATTTGAGCTATAAAAACTGAACGTGTATAAAAAAAGCTTGTGTTTTGTTGCTTCATTCATTGCGACCTCTCTTTGTACTGTGTTGCTTCAAAATGGTCGATGATGATGTGTCATGCGAATAAATGCAGAGGATACTGGTATAAAAGCGTAAAAATACTTTTGTTTAGCAAATAGTGTGAGTTGCATTACCATAGTCGGTTGACTGCATTTTTAATACCGTACAATGGAAAAATAGTTTCGTTGAACCGTAGACGTTGTAATAAAGTATTATTTGTTGTACAGTTGACCCTTGAACAAGGCGGTTTCGGTTATACGCAGATTTTTTTCTTGAAAAATTTCGAAGTCAGCTATGTGCTTATTTTAAATCAGTCTATTCAGCTTGCCTTTATTTTCTATTGCAGCGAATAAGAGGGCTGAGAAAGAGCGAAGGGCACGGGACATACATAAACCATAAATTACAATCGTCATAGCAGCGGTGTTGTCTATCGAAAAAAAGACGGAATAGGACCTCTCAGTTTCTCTTCTGTATGATTTTTCATTTTATTAGCCGATCAGGGATAAGTTAATTAATTTCATTTTTTATTTCCGAATGAACAACTACTGAAATTTTAAACGCATTTTTCTCAAAATTACTCTTTTTAACACTTTGACTGCCGCGTTATCCATATATGGGTGACATTCGATTTAATAATTACTTATTTGGTCATGTGTAGCACTAATAAATATATCTAAGCACGTATACTCGAACCAATAGAAAGATTGTGAAATTTATGAATATTATTGGTTGAAAGAAATATTATTTTGGGGTGCATTCATTCTGTATAAAAATGTAGAAGCTTGTAATTTTCAGCTAATACAGCGTGGCAGTCAAACTGTTAATTGCGTTGACAGCATATCTGAAAAATCGTGCATCCAATTACTACAACTAAGGACGCATTTCGTTCACAAAACTCATCTCCTTTACCCGCCGTAGGATGTTCTTGATTGGTTATTTCCTTCTATTTTTTTATCGATGAAAGAGCTTTATTTTTTCGCAAATTCTCTACTTTTTTCAGAGGTCCGCCATTTTGCCATTTTTTCATATTTCCATTTTTCCCTGCGTCAGGTAGTAGTCGTCGGTATATAGTTTATAAATATTTTTGGTTTTTTGATTTCAATTGAACTGTATGGTTGAATGCTGTCAACGCGGCCGCCATCTTTTTTTTGGAGCGCTGATTTCCGGGACCTGGACAGCAGATAAATGGGCTACAAATTAATTAAAAAAATTATTTCTTCTTTTTCAAATATCTGATGGAGTGTCCTAAAAGCTACATAAGGATTCATCGTATAGTTTCTTTGAAAGAAATTCCTAAAACCACCTTTACATTTCGGGCGATTACCCTGGTGTCCTCCCTTAATAACACTTTCATTTCTCTAACTTATTTTATTGTAAGAATATAGTAATAACACGTGTAGCATGCAGAATAAGACTTCCGATCAGCAGTAGGCTACTGTAGTTCAGTTTTTGGAGAGTCAAAAATTTTACGTGGGTTTTCGACTATACAGGGAGTCGTCGTGCCGAATCCCAGAGTTGTTCAAGGGTTAACTATAGTGTGTTCACATTCGTGGGGTGAATTGTACCTTTCTGCAACATATAATAAGAGAATGTTTCAATTAACAAACGTAATGAATTTTCAATGTGAAGCTGTTATATAGAAATACTGTAGAACCTCGATTATCCAAACACTGGTCAACCGAAGATTAGTCATCCTATTTCAGCTACGAACTAAAATTCTTTTTAGTGGCACTGTGTACTTAATTTTATACTATTACGTATCTTATATTCTAAAATAAAATGATCATTTTTATGCAAAATATAGTTACAACCTGAGTCATTTTATTACTTGTTATAGTTCGGATAATCGAGGTTCTACTGTGCTTGGATAGTAGTGTACGAAATTAAATTCAAGCTATAGGTTTTTAACAAATTAATTGATAAATATGTCTTGATTAGATCTGTTAAACAAAATTAAATAAATATAGGCTACGTGTGCTATTAACACACAGTATTTTACTGACTGAACTTATGAAAGAAATGTAAAAATCATTTACTGATATCATACAAGAGGATCTGCCAAGATGATTGAGAGGAGAGGTACTAAAACAAGATTCAAGAACATTTCAGGTTAAAAATGAATTAATTTGAATTGTAAATTTAAGAAGTAAAAGTAAGAATACCATCCTTCAATTAATAGTAATTTAACGCAAATTATAAAGATCAATGAGTAAGTGTAGATCAGAATTTCTTACATCAGTACGTGTACATCAGAGTTTTTGCACTTCCAATTTGCATGTAAATTCGGTGGTTATTTCCATATTTACCCGATATGGAAACTGGGTCACGATTTTGTTTTTGTTTAAAACACAGAATTGTTTCAGTTTTAGCAGGCTGTAATTTTCAGCATCGAACATTCAATCGGTTCTGCAGTCAAATTCAGAAATTCGAAGCAAAACCATTCAATTTAACCCTTTGACTGCGATCGGCAACTATAAGCACTTGACACAGCCGCTCACCGTGTACTGTCGACGCCTATAGGCGTTCAGGGCAATAGCTTATTACGTATTATTGCAGCTCGGCCGCATGCAACGTTCGCCTCATTTCCAAGTGGCCCGTAGTCAAAGGGTTAAATGTCAGTTTTATACTATTGCACGAAGTCTTCTAAGTAAATTTTTAGTTTACTTGTCCTTGTTTAAAATTATTAATAGTAATCTGCTTGCAAATAGTTCAGAACATACTACTTCTTCACTACCACTTTATGACATTAAACTTTATTGCTATTTTAATAAACATCATAATAAACACTATTGCCCTGATATCTTTATTTAGCGTGAGCATCTGATCATACTTATTTCAAATTCTTCATCACATTTAATGATATGTCTCCTATGTGAAATAGTTGTTAAAAAGAAGAATTAAAAAACAAAACTTCGATATGCCGCAGATATTGAAAATCGTGCCTTTGGAAAAATATTTTACTAATATTTACTTCTCTCAACAATACCACATTGTTCTTAGATGTTCCGTTACGCAGAGATCCATTTTAAGCGTATGTTTTTATCCTATTATCAAATATATTTTATAGCAAAATTACACAAGTGCTTTACCCTCCTCTCATTAAAAAGCAACGACAATTGCGGTGGTGAAAATTTGAAATTACCAGTTCCACAAATTCTGTCACTTAACACGTTTTATTATTTATACATGTATTATTAACGATAAATATTTTTTACTTTTCTTTCCTCCTATTTTTCTTTGTTCCACTGTTGTAAACATACCAACAGGTAGTACAATTTTGCTATATTTTTAGATGGAAATAGGCACTGAACAAGCTGAAGATAATATGAATTGAAATGTTCTAATGTTTGCTAATATCTGTGACACTGAACGTTGAACTTCGAACTTTTTAGCAGAAATTTTATCTATTCACATTCACATGGTATTTAAGACTTATTTTATTAAGTGGTATAATATGGGCATGTAGTAAATTTTCTCGTGTATTAGTCTTTTATTAATTGCAGTAAAGTGACTCTGAAATGTTACATGTAGACTGTGGACCTTTATGGAATTAAACATGTCCAATGTTTGTATTTTTAAAAATGTATTTTTAAATATTTCAATCCCCAAAATGCTATTCTGCCACAGTTTTATTTCATCAGCTAAATGGAAATAAAAAATACTGAATTCTAAACATGTATCTTTACGTAAAGATCCGCAGTCTAGTCATCACATCTTTAATCAAGACCTACATTTTAAACAGCAAAATGGGTAAAATGACTCAAAGAAGTACACTCGAGTTATGTTATTCGTTTCTTATTCATTAAATTCTCTCAATGGATCTCATATCGAAGTGCTCGGAGACAGAAAATTGACTACAGGAGCAGCTGCCATAAAAGACAAAGAAGCGCATATTCTTGCGATAACTATTTTCCGCTTCGGAGAAGAACAGTGAAAGAACACGTTCATGAATTTACAGAAGAGTTAATTCTGTTTAGCTTTTGAATCGTGCCATTTTGCGACACTCGCAATCAGTCCACCGAATCGCGTAAAGCTCTGCAAGCCCGACTTGTATTTCTTTCATGCATTTGTATTATTGTTTGCTAACTATCGCGATAGCTCGTTCTATGACCTCGTGATCCTCCTTTCCACTCGTCAGACTTTCGAAGACAGCGTCTCCGCAAACATAGCTTCCGCTTCTGTTCGCTCATGTTCCATTACGAAAGGGGGGAGGGGAAAGACAGCTTTAAAAAAATTTCCTGCTTTCTATCTACTGTATCTTCGGGAGCTTTCATCGCGCATGCCTGCCACGTTATTGTTAGATCAATAAAATCGATACCATCCAGAGATCGAATTGACAATCATAAACTGAAAGCTGAAATTTTGTACAAAATTCGGTTCCCTTGTCTTGGAGAACGAAATTCAAACAGGTTGGGTAAATTTCGACTGTTCTTTTTCTTTTATTGGCCATTAGCGACTACACATTGTTACATTATCATTTGTAAAGATGCATTACTCAACTTGCATTAACAATACTTATTAACTAATTGCCTCTATATAAACAGTAACGAGGCATCTGAACAGAGTTAAGGAAAAACAATTATATTATTTACTGATATAGCTTTGATTACGTAGGTATCAGTTTGACAGTTTCCTTTATCTCTTAAACCTATTTGTACATTATATGTCCTCAAATATTTTAATTTCATTGAAATAAGTTATTATTCCGTATATACATTTTTTGTCGTTCAAACAATCCTTAATACTTTCGGGCAGTTTTTCTTTTGTTCTCATATTTTTATTAGCAGGACATTCTGGCGAAATGTGTTTTACGGGTAACATTGAATTGCAGTTTGTGCAGTAAGGTCGGTCAACTTCAGACTGTTCTATTTTGTACGTTTGTTGACACTTTTTGACAATCGAAATAAATCATTCATCGAGTGAAGAATCCTTTACAATTATTTTCTCCGGTTTCATCTATTCGGGTCATTCAGATTTTATAGAACGGGGAAATTAGAAGAGAGACCGATGGCGATAACTTGGCATCGATTTATTCATGCGAGAAGTTAATTTTATGCTTCCTACTCTGGATTATTTTCTTTCTTACGTCTATCAAGACCGACCAAATTGAAGGATAACTTGTTGCATTAATTATCTAATATCCAACATCGAATTAAGTATATCGATTGTATCAGTATTTGTGAAAATCTATTTTATGTTTATATTACAGCAATTCCAGTAGCTTAACAAATTCTGTATGTTACATCGAATATCTTGAATAAAACTAGACACTTTTATGTATAGAATGTAACAAAACTGTAATTAAAAAATGAGTTTGTAATAATCCGATTGTTACTTATGCGGACTGCATGAAGTAAAATTCATAATTAAAAAATATGTACTCGTGCAACCTATAAATAAGCTTCTTATTGTTCAGTTTAATTTATTGTTGTCCGATTGCAAAAGTGGTTCCCACTGCAATTTCTCTTGGCATTTATGATGAAGAACTGGCGGCTATAACCGTTTCTGAAGTTCAGAACAGTACACAGCGTTTACTGTTTGGCGTTTGAGAAAATAATTTATAAAATTAATGTACATATTTTGCGATTTAAGAAACCACCTACAACCACAACGCTATATGAGAATGAGTAAAACAGACTTCTGCCCAATTCTCTGTATTATCGAAGAAAAATAAAAGGTCAACATGGTGGCGTCGAGCCGACTGACATATTTAAAATGGTCATAAATAATTGCAATAAATTCAATACAATTTCGGTCCAACGATCCTCTGCAACTGAATCAATTATAATGGCGTCATCTCCATTTTCAATTGATTGACGGTCGATCCAATACAAATTTGACCCTGCATATGTAATAAAATTTTCATTACTTATTGAACGGTCCACATATTTTCGAATTATTTTCAAGAAAAGAATATTGTCACAGAGGAAACGATTTCATTGCCAGGAATTATTACCGTGCTAACAGGAATATTGGCACGATGTTCGTTTTTCTGTTGATAAGTCAGATGCATCGTAGCTTTAGGTAACATTTTCTTCTCGTATCGATTTCTTGATATAAATAATTCGGCAGCCGTAACAATGAAAACGCGATCAATTAGCGGGGTTCGATTGCTGCATCAATAATAGAGTCGCTCATTGTCGAAGTCATTCAACTTGTAATTATTCTAGTCTAAGAATTCCGGCGGCGAGTGTGGAATCGCTGCTCCAGAATTAGCATGGGACTGATAAGGGAACGAAAAACGTCATCGGGCAGTGAGTAGCGGTGACACACGAAGGCTGCACTCGTGATAATACTCGAGTCCAAGAAATGAAGCGTAACTCGCACGACAAACGATCAATTACGAGCTATGAATAGTCCGTTCAGACTACTGCACATTGTGTGACAAGCCACTAGCCAGGCCTTGTAATTTGTTAATCGTTTTATGCCGGACGTGTTAGGTGGGTTAAACTCTGCTCTACAAAGATCCTCGAACTTTACTTGAAATTTGTTGTAATTACCGTTTTCACTTTGGTTCACTTTCGGACGGCTCCGATTGTGAAAATTAGAAGTCCTATCGCGATGCGTAATCTTGCTATTATAATCTTTATTATAGATTATTTATTCATTATAGACAGAGATTGTTTGCAACTTATAAATTTTTAAAAACTACTAAACCGATTATTACGAAATTTTTACAAGAGCTTCTTTGGATTTTCCGAAGTCTCGTAGGCTATACGTATATTATCGCGAAATAAATAATATATAGAGATAAAAAAAAATGAGACTATTTTTTGTCGGCGAGCCGACCACGGAGGCATAGTTCCTGCACAGCCGCTAGGTGGCAAAGCTCAGCGCCCGTGCACTCGAAAGAAAATTCGCCCGGCTACAAAATATCAGGAAAAATAAACAATATTCCGAATTCTATACGCAGAAAAATGGCGGGCAAAGCCGCATTCAGGGCGTGCTAAAACTCTTATAAAAACAAGAGAAATAGGAAGTGATATGATCAATATTATTCACTGAGTTGACAGTCGATTAAGGGGTTATTGTACTGTGACCAGCCTGAAAAGTGGATGTTCTTTGAGCTTAAAATGCGGAAAAATTAAGTTTGATTCTTTTCACATTTGGCTGTTTATTAAAATATATTAACAATTGAACAATGTAGAGCAATTCTCGTAAAACGTGTCTTTACGTGCACAGGTGGATGGTGTACACGATTTCGCCATTTTGGTTTTCGTAAAATCGAAAAACGAATTTTTTTTTATAAACTCTCCTATACTCCCGCTTTTTCGACGGATGTATGTTTTGTTCCTCTGAAAACTGGCGATAAACAAGTTTTTGAAGTTGTTCACAGTTTTTTACTCCAAAGTTTCTATTATATTTTGATATATTTTCTACGCCGAAAATGTTATCAACAAAATTGTCCGTCAAGAGAAACCTATTGTTTTTCTGATCGTGTGTTTTAAATTTCAAGGTAATCTGTTAATTATAGCATGAGATATCGTGCACACCGTTTTGGGAAATATAGTATCGGGAAATGCGCGTTTGAAGTTTAGCAACGTCTGTCTACGTGTAGGTACACATGTAAGTTCACTCTAAACGCTATATGTATCTCGAAGAATGTTTTAACCCTTTGACTTCGGGTTAATCGGAAACGGAGCGACGCTGCGTGCGGCCGAGCTGTAGTAATACGCAACGAGCCATTGCATCGAATGCCTGTGGGCGTCGACAGTACACGCTGGGCGGCTTCGTTAAGCGCCTATAGACGCTGATAGCAGTCAACGGGTTAAATATCCACACGGGGTCTTTTATGCATTAATTTTAAGACTTCAAACTATTTTTTAAGGTAATAGAAGAATGTTGACTTTTCAAAATTTCACAGTAGGTAACCCCTTAAATTAAATGTGGTTTTCTTTCTAGTCCATACGATTTATCATTCTAAAATGAACCGCTGAATACAACGAAACGATTCGATTCTGTAGCAGCCGAGACACTTTTATAATTAAATATTCAAAGCTCTTCGATTTTTATACTCCATTCATAAAATACTTTTGAAATGACGTTTACGTTTTTCCTATATTGAAAGTGGGCGGAAGTACTTGTTTAACTCGCTGTTTCCATCTGCTATCATTCTTGGTATAATTCTTCGGGAAATCCACCATTAGAATAAACTTTTTCCTTGTTGCAAGAGATGACTAGATGTGAACTCCCTATTGATAAAAATTATTAGAACAGTTTATCAATATCAACTAAATGTTTACTTTATATGGAAGTTAATTTGATATAAGGAGATTTTACAAAAACAAGAACAGTTTTCCTCGTAGAAGTTTCTCGTATAACAAAGAAGAAATATACAAAAATATAGAGCTCCTTTCCAATATTAAATCTGTATCCATAAAATATACACGATAGTGAAGGATCCCTTTGCATTCACTTTCAATCTCCCTGAACAAATTACAGAAAGATACAAAAGTTCCGTGAAATGTTTCATTTTTATTGTGAGCTTTATGCCACTGCCGTCGAGTTTAAATAAAAAAAAGATCGCGATCGTGGCGTTATCTTATCTTTACTTAACTTGAATCATAAATAAAGATTTATCAAAAATCTAGGAGTATTGCGGAGGTAATGATATTTTTACAACAGCTTTTGTTGCAAAAACTCATGTAAGTACATCAACAGAAATATTGTTAATAATGCATTTTTTCATGTACAACTTAGTAATCTGTGAATTAAATATTGAAGTAAGTTAACAGAATTCTGTTCTAAATCTGTAAACGAGTTTAATACATTAATGGCTGTACATAAACTGTACCCAAGAATTCAGTACTACACGAAAACAGTTGTTTAACTTGAATATTGTAAATATTACTTGAGCTTTGCTTTTAATGAAATGATTACAGAGCAGTGGGGGGTATCTCGTGTAAAACTGACTCAAGAATAGAGTAGCGTTGCAATATATGACGCAGCCTTTGAATTACCGCAAGTGGTAGGAGACGTACTTTTATTTGTTAGCAAAAATTAAGTTTTCCATGAGTCGGAGTATAAACGTATTTCGGCGGAAAATTTAAAATTTGCTGGATGAACAAATAAAATATAAAGACACTGGCGTTGAACCAGTATCTTGGCTAGCAAAAAGCATCGGATATTATTTTACTCTAGCCTTATCTGTAGCGTTTAATACATAACCAAATTTCTTATTATAAAATTTGAATTCTTCATTTATAATGCTGCATTCTTTAACATATGATCTTTATACATCTATAGATTTATTCTGCCTGTACATAAGTTGCTTAACCCTTTGACTGCGGGCTACTTGGAAACGAGGTGAAAACAACGTGCGGTTGAGCTGCAGTAGTACATACACTGCCGCTCAAAAGTATGTGAACATTTTTAATGAATCAATGTTATTAATGAATAATTTAATTATTTAAATCTTTTAAATCGTTTAAATAATTAAATGTTTATGCGATGTATACGCTGCATTATATTCTGTTGCGTGCAGTCGGTTTCTAAGGATTTCTTCTTTCATTTCACAATGACTGAATTGCTTTAGTGTGATTCTGTGTCTTCTCTAGACTAATGCGAGAGAACTTCAGGTAAGAGCATAAGGCTGTTCTGTCGTTCTATCGAAATCATTTTTGTTTAAACACTTGCGAGAGCACGATCGGTACAAGAAGAACAGAGTTAAGTATTCAAATGTGTTTTCAAATACTTATGCTATCAAACGAAGGATATTTTGTAAGGGAAATTGCAAGAAAAGTGGAAATTTAAAAATTTAGTGATTAACGATTTCATAAGTTCTTTCAGGTAGTTATTACAGTTAAGAAAATGTCCACATATGTACTTTTGAGCGGCAGTGTATACAGTACGCCATTGCACCGAACGCCCATGGGCGTTGGCAGTACACTGTTGACGGCTTTCTCAAGCTCCTATAGGCGCTGAATGCAGTCAAAGGGTTGATGCAACACACAACGATTTTCACTGCAGCTGCGCTGAGCATTTACGACAGGTACTTATTACTTGTTTTTCGGGTAAATAATCTATAAAAATTGTACGTGTAATTTTTTAACTGAGGAAGTTTATAAAAAGACAACATTTTCAGTAAAAACTCTTCAGCTGCGTGCTTTGAAGACGAAATTAAAAAACGTATTTGTAACTAAATTAAAAAATTTAGTATTATTGGTGTAGAATATAAATTTTATAAGATCTACTTTACTTATTAAACACTTCATGTATTTGTAAAAGTATACTAAATAAATAGTATGTGCTGAAAATGCATATTAGTTAAAAGAGGAGAATTATACAGGCCTTTGAACAGTTAAGCATTCCGTGATGCGTTAGCATTAATTCACGCTTCTCCTAACCGTCACACAAAACTGTGTACGCGGCAATGAGGATAATTTGAAGAATGTGCTAATTGTTGAATACACATATGCATAAATCATTAGAATCATTGATAAATCTGTTATTGGCACTGTGCGTCATGAGTTCGTCTAGTGTCCGTGTACACGAGGAATATTTAAACCAGATTTTTTTTAAAATAGAACTTTGAAAAAAAAATATTGTAAATTTTTTGTGTTATGAATGAGGTAACACCCTTCAGTAGCTGTCCTATTCATCCTGCTTCACCCCGTATTTTGCCATTACTAAACTGTGGAAAAAGCACTCCTTCTTATACAGTAGAATTGAACCCTTTGTGGGCGATGAGCTCATGTATGCGTCCCGAAAAATCGATCACTATGCTGTGGGTCATGTTAATGTTTCCCACACAACTGTTTATTGTACATTTTAAACCTATAAATTCGAATTATCATGTCAGCGTAGCTTATTAAAATATATGTTTTGTTGTACATTTTGCAATTCTAGAACACTGAAACAACTGAACAATTCACATCATACATATCATTACAATTAAAGTATTCAGTTTAACGCATGTTTTACCGCGAAAAATTTCAGCACACGGTGCACGTTTTCCCCCGAAATTTTCAGGGTTTAAAGGGTTAAGTTAGTTTATATCAATGTTTATGTTTGTAAAAGTATGTTTATACAATTATTATGATGTTGTCATAAAATTAACATTTAAGTTTTGATATTCAGATTAAAAGTAATTACATATGTCGGAACGTTGTATCAACGTTGTTGAACCCTTTGGTCACTACGCGCCAGCATAATGGCTTCCCGCTAAGCGATCGTTTAGAACGAAACGCCACTATAGTGGCTCGCCCGCGTCACGGATTGCGTCAAGAGATTGTGGACACCTCGTGCTAACGAATAATTTAACTATTTTAATATCGTTCAAAGAGTACTTGTATGATATGGACGAGAACCGATTCATTATTTTTAATAAAATACTTTGTATTATTATTTTTTTATTGGATTCTGCGGTAGAACTGTGTGTACAACGGTAGAGCTCTGCATCTGAATCAGCCATACCCAAAAGGTTAGGACTTCCTTCATATGTTAATGGATCTTTTAACATACTACCATTTGTATATTCAATGCCATTTTATCAACGATTTTTAAAAAAACATTATTATTTAATTCGAAATAGAATGTTCGTATTAAAAGAGATTCTGTAGTAACGTGAAATAACGTTACTGTAAAATTTGATCATCAATCCTTACCTATAATAGTTTAATTATAATTACCTATAATTTCTATAAATAGACATGTAATTTGAGTATCCAATTTTGATACCTAACAAAAAACATTCAGCAAGTAAAGTTCATAAATTCAACCTGACGATTCATTGTGTTTATCTTTTATCTGAAATCATGTATCACCCGCTGGAAAATATAATATTCCATTAATGAAATGAATTGAGAATGTAAACAAAAGTGTTTTCAAATTTCGAAAAATTCAATGAATACTACATTACAATGAGTTGACGAAGAAAAGAATGATATTTTTTGAAGTGCAGCAAAATTCTTATCACCATAAGTTATATCCCTGTAATCTCGTTCAACGTGTTGATGAAAATCAGAAATGTTATCGGTGTGTCGAGAGATAAACCAATTCGTATGGCGGTTACGAGATTATTACGTATTACACAATGTTAGGTATTCACCGTTTCCCCTAACTCGGTGAATGTTCCACATTTCATTGAAGTAATGAATGAGCAACGTTATCGACCAGTTATGGAAAATCATCATCGATATCTCGAAAAGTTTCAATTCTGAGATTTCAAATTGAACAAATTTTCATTCGTCATTTATTATTTATTTAAATAGCAACTTATTTGCAAACCTGTCAGAAATAACCGCTTTTAAATGGTATATTGAAATTACTATTAACTACTAACGCATCACAATTCTCTTAATATAAACACCCTGATAAATTAGGAAGTGAAGGCGAAAACAACATTGAAAATATATGACCTAGTTGTCGATGCGACGTTAAAGAAAGAAAGAAGAAGAAGAACATTGAAAATATGTTGATTTCATTATCTAATATACTATATACAGGGTGTGTTAGTACGAATAGCACAGCCGAGCATGAAATGATTCTAGATAAAAAAAGAAAACGAAAATGTAGAATAAAATTTTTTGTTTAAGGCTCCGTTTACGAGAAAATTAAATTTAAAAGTTCGCTGGGTACCTTCTTACTTCCTGTGTGGAAGGCCGATGAGCATATTTATTAAGTATGATTTTTGTACGCCCATGGACGTTCTCCGCACAGACCACAGTAATATTATGAACGTGTACTAGACTGTATTCATATTCCATTTCACTTTTTCATTGCATTAATTAATTAATATTGTATCATTCTCTGAATTTAATTGATCCTGTAAAATTCTAATAATTAGCATTTATATTTATGTGCAAGTTGTTGAAAATCTCACTGTCGTAGCATGGAAATTTGTATTCGATTTATAAGAAAATCATAAAATGGCCTTAACCAATCTAAGTATTAACTGCCTGAAGACTTGTGCAATTCCTTTAGCACAAAATCATACAGCATCAACTTAATACAATCAGTAATATGATATTAATACAACAAAGAAATTAATACAATCAATTCAAGTACATGAGTAGTCAGTGAATTTTTAAACTTAGTGAAATCAAATTTTCTCTGAGCGTTACGAGTTTTCTCAAGCGCTCGCAATGATACTGCCATCCGTGCGGAGACCGCCTAGGGGCGTTCAGACAACGTATTTAATAAGAATGGTAACCAATATACCGCACGAGAGATAGGGAAGTATATGTATACTTAGTGACCTTTTAAACTTAATTTTCTCGAAAACGGAGCCTCATACAAAAAGTTTTATCCTACGTTTACGTTTAGTATTTTCATATAGAATCGCCTCCTACTCGTCTCGACACTTCCTGTATATTTAAACACATAGCTCATTCCACAAAAGAATTTCGAGCTCATATCATCAAAATTTTACTCATATTATTAATATGATTGGGAAATTATACATAATAATGCGTAGAAGAAATGTAGATGTTGGAAACAGCCTTTGATAATTTTGTTACGTATTAACCATTTTAAAAAGACTACAGACGTCAAATTCGAACTTCTCAACACGTGTCAGTAATAAAAAGCTGTCAAAATTTTATATAATTTGTTAATTAATCATTATTTTTAAGAACTTTAGTTTGAGCATGTTAGATTTACAGTGATGTTAATTTTATACACGTTCATAACTTGACATTTTCAGAATGAGTATCAAAAGTAATAAATGGAGCATTAGTGAAACTCCATTATGTCAATTGCTTTTTTTATAGTTATGATTAATATCTGAAGCCAAACATGCTGAAAGGGACAAGTTTACAAAATTCTTTTAAGTGTGATGAATTCTCATCCCATAGGAAAAGCCTTGGGGGTAAAAACAGATCTTATACAACGGAAAATAAAAGTGATAATAAACGTCATAACGACAAATGGTTTTCTTATTGTATAACTATGGCGCTATGTACACGTATGAATCACTTGATCGTAAATTCTTGACGCGTGCGATACTTGCGTGGCGTTTTAAGCTTTCCAATTAAAATAAAAATAAATACAGTTTCTTAGTTACATCAGTTTGAATGTATAAACACAAACAAAAGTTGAATAACAGAATTCATCAAAATGCAAATGAATGAATGATTTCATCAAAATTAAAATAACTTCTAAACTAATGATTTTTCGCCATAAGTGGCTTAATACTTTTGTATGGGGAATGACGAGCTGCATCAATTAGTGCATTCAAAAAATATACAATTCCATTTAAGAAAACGTACGTCACCTTCCCATGACCTCTACGCGACCGTCTACAAAAAAATGACACACCAGATTGTGACCCCCTCGAAATCATTCGCTTCTTATCTGAACTATTTTTTTGTACAACACATAGTGTAAGAGTAATTTGCATTTATAGATTAAAACCGGTCACCCTGTATATAAATTATAATGTAAACACTTATCTGATACATATATGAATGTAGTGCGTTCAAAAAGATCGTTCACCGTGTGCTACGGGTCACCGCACTGGCCTAGGCACACGCGTCTACTGTACACTTTAAACCTATGTATTTAGACGAATTATCATCTTTGCTTATTTCATTAAAATATATATGTCTCGTTACATATTTTGCAATTTTAAAGGACTAAAACAACTGAACAACGACAACAAATATATAAATTATAATTAATTATTAAATTAAACACGTATTCTACCACGGAAAATTTCAGCACATGGTGCACGATTTTTCCCGAAACTTTCAGGCCTCAAAGGGTTAATGTCACATCCCCTGTTAAGGTATTAATGACCACAGTTTACACGTAATTTACATGATTAAAAGAATGATACTATTCGTTACATATTTATAGTAGTGTTGTCGGTAGTAGCATTTTTATGTTATACATGTGTTAATATGGTTATTATGGTTTTACACTCGATGTAAGAGATCTATTTCTTTTAAAAAAACTTAAGGTTTTTTTACACTGTGTTTTGTTACTGAGAAGTGACTGATTACTGTTGTATATTTTAAATTTCTTTCTTATGTTTTCGCATTAGCAGAGTATGTGTTCTATGGTGATGTTGTTGTTGCAACAATCGCAAATGTCTGATTCCTGTTTTTTGATGAGGTGAAAATGCATGATATTTGTATGTCCTATCCTGAGTCTGGTTAGTTATACTTGTTCTTTTCTTGTAAATGTTATGGCAGGACTTAAAATGACATATTGTTACTACTACTTACATGCTTCTACAATTTATTACTTATATAATTTGTATAGTCTGTTTTACATTTTTGTTTAGTACTATTACTCAAAGCATTGGCCAGCTTATGAGCTATTGCTAAAAGCAACTGTAAAATGTAATATTTAGCATTTCTAATAAAAAGTATCTTTTCTCAATGAATCTTTTATAAAAGTAAAATGAATCAGTTCATAATCAATATTTCAAATTTTCTATTCCGCGTTTATCGATATCGAGTTACTGAAGAAGTTGTGTATCGACGACTACACAGCGTTACAACAACGAAGTCTCTTCAGTCACCCTCGACGTTGAGATGTTAAAGGGTTAAAGGTTAAAAAACAGGACATATGAATGATATAAATAGGGACGCAGGGACAATGCTGTTAAAAGGTGGAATAGTTCAATGACAATAAAACTATAATTAGAAATGATTCCAGTGTTTCGATTTCGTTTTGTATTCAATATCCGAAATGCCTTTTTAATTATTTTAATCATTTATTGTAGTTGTGTATTGTAACTTAAAAATATATTGTACGTTTAAAAGAAATGTTATATTACTGAACAGATTAACTCTTTGAACCTTGAAAATATTGGGAAAAGGCGTGCATCTTATGCTGAAATTTTCCGCCGTGGAAAACATGTATTAAACTGAATATTTCATTAGAATAATACGTAATGTTGATTGTTCAGTTGTTTTAGTGCTCCAAGACTGCAAAACATGCAAAAAACATATATTTTAATCAAATAAGCTGAGGTGACGATTCATTCGAAGATATAGGTTTGTAACGTAAAATAAAGAACTGCGCTGGACCAGTACGGTGGCTTGTAACACACGGTGACCGATTTAGTGGAACGTATATATGCATCCATTGTCCTCAAAGGGTAAAATATTAAGAAATACTTGGTGTGATATCATATTTGAAATATTAATACTTTACATTATGATAACTGAAACCAAGTTTTTAAATAAACAATAAACTTCATAAATAATTCTATAAGTTCTCCGAAATATTACATATCTAAATTTTTGCAACTATGTAAATTCATGGATAAACAATAACATTAAATTCGAAATAAAATTGTGTAACTATTCAAATTAAATTTCATTCGAAATGATTTCAGTTTCAGATAAAATTTGTTTTCATAACAAGCATTCATATAATTAAGGTAAAAATAAACCTATTATTTTGGATGATGCAAATTATTGCTGTCCACACTGTAATCACTAAAAGGTATTTTTAAATCCACCATTCACGCGACGATAACATTTTTGCTCATGCACATACAAGCATCCTGGTAAAAGAAAAATGTGCAAACTGCTTCAGGCTGCAACTTATTTTTGGACGAAAAGCGTTGTCTTGGAATGTGCCGAACAGGCTACTATTGAGCAAAATGTTGAAGGCTTTAAAACATAAATTGGCATAGGATTTATGCAATTCATGAAAAGCATAAAGCTGCATAAGATTTTCGATACAATAAAACGTGAATGATGTGAAAATTAATTTTTCATACAACCGATTATCAGGATTTCGTGTCGGGTATAAACAATTCACTGTCCTCGCCAAAGATAATGTCCCCCTTTTCAAATATTCAGATACAGTATTTGTATGCAAAATTTTAATGATGAAATACAACAGAAGCCCCGAAAAATCCATATTACACTAAAATGAAAAAAGTCCATCGCTAAAATATAGCGCAAATATATCCACTGGACGGAATAGCGATACTTAATATTTCAGTTTCATATTATTATTCTAATTTTCATAGAAACTACACTTTTTCAGAGTAAACGTATAGTATTTAAAACTTGTTCCACGGTAAAAAAAATTACATGCATGGCCACTAGGTCCCTTTAGATCTACATTTTGTATTGCACTACATAAATAAAAATGCTAATTTTTATAAATATTCGTGGATAACTATTTTGGATGTACTCTAAAATGCACTGAATACTTTATGTACCTTTACTGTTTATTTTAAATTTTATTATTTTCATAAAAGAAAAGAAACTTCAAAATTGCATACTCAGTTTCTACATTCGAAATTTTCTATCGTCACAGAACACAATTTACGTACAACTTGTTTGTATTTGACAATTGGTCAATGAAAGCATTTTCTAAAATATTCCTAGATATCAGGTTTTAATAGACAAAACATCTCTTTCTTCCAAGGTGATATTTTCAATATCTACATAAATCGGTATCATTCTCGAGAATTAGCAGAACTTGTTTTTCTTGTTGTTTTTTACAAAGGCATAAAAAACTAAATACCTAATTACTTAACTAAATATAGAACAATAACAAATTAATTAGTACTAAAATATACTATGCAGAAATCGAAGAGTAAGTAAACTCGAGGAAAGGAGCTGTTTTCAAATCGATGACCCCTTTTCCCGCTATTTTTTTCAAATCTTTTCACATTTGTAGATCTATGTGAGCATTATCGATTCCCGTTGTCAATGTTCCCTTAGGTGAACATGAATTTGCATTCATATGCAGTAAGAAATGAGTGCTTTCATATATGATAATGTGAGATTCCTTTAATGTTTACCATTTATAGCAGTATCTTCAAGTATTTTACTGTGAAACTATAAGTATCGTTATATCGAAAAACGGTAGGAGCCAATGTTTGCAAAAAACTGTTTCAATTATACTCCGAGACACTTTACAGCTTACAAATTATAACATTTTATTCCTACTGCGATACGAAGGACCACCGGAGCGTGCATATCGTTCAAATTGTTTTCACTCGTCAAACGGTTAATTATGAGTTTACGATGTGAAGAATCAAATTTATGAACTGTAAGTCACGTTTACTCTCTAAACTACAGAACGGTCTTAACACTTTAACGGCCACAAATATTTAGCGAAATTTAATTGCTGTTGTTCACTTTAGTAAGGATTTAATTAACCAACAAAACATTCTTCGTTGTTCTTTTTATATCAACTATTTTACCATTCTAATTATATAAATAATCGATTAATTATTTTTTATTGTGCATGTTATTTAAGTGAAGTGTTAAGCATCTCAGTGCTTACGTATTTGAGCCCTCACTTTTCCTGAAAAACTAAGATAGAGGTGCTTCGAATTGCAAACATTTTATTTCAAGTAGATTATATTACATGGTAGAATTTTAATACGTCAAAACGTATTAGATCTATGAAATATGCAGCCAAGTTGGCGACGTCAAAACTAGAGAAAACAATTATTTTAAAAATTTAAAATGAATTGGAGTATTCGAAAATTTAGTAGCTCATATTTTTGATGATGATGAACAGCCCTGAATATTAATTATATGCCATGAATTACCTACATTATATGATAAGAGATTTAGACTAACTAGTAAATAAGTTGGGCATAAAGGATAAGGCATACTATGGGTAATATGATGGTAATATGGACATTAGCGCATGTATGGATAAGGTAGACATTAAGATCGGCAATAAGGTATATAAAGTTGTAAGATAACTTGTAATCCCGTTAGTGGAACAAGAAACATACATACGTACTTAAATGATTAATGTATGAATTTATAAGGTATACGTTGTCTAAATCAGTTTCATTCTTTAGTTTCAATAAAAGGTCAATTTTAAAAATACATGAAGTCAATTTAGTGTTACAAAAAAAGGTTGCTTTGTTAACATCTGTAGAGAAATACTTACAATAGTACAGTGCGGTTTTTTATGCAATTTAACATATTCAAATGGCTGAAAATAGCACATTTAAAACAGTGGAAAAATAAAAAGTACATTTCCTAAACATTCGGAGAACAAAGTATAGTTTTATCAGAGTCTCATTTTTGTAACAACAATAATATGAAAAATATTGAACTTTGAAAATGTATATTTGCATAAACATCCGCAGTCTAGTAATAAACAATACCGCATATAGAAGCATTAAAATGCAAAACCTTAAATATCTTAGGAACGCAAAAAAGTAACTTATACCATTCTCAAAATAAACGGTTCGTTTCTCAGTTCTGTCTTCAATGACGGATTACCCAACAATGAATTTTATGAAACTGTTTCGCTTCCGTATTATTTTAGCGATCCACCGCATCTTCATCAGCTATCGAACGGCAGAGCGAGCGCGTGGAAAGGTATAACAGTCGAGGTCATCATCGGTGAGAATGATTCGTACGGTGCTGCCACCGGCAGAGAAACGGGAGATTCCCGCGACTGCCAAGTGAGTCACGCGTGCGACCGGGCTCGCGCGTCTGACGAAGCGTCCTTTCCTCTCCCCTCGATCTGACGAAGCGCCTCTCTCATCCTCGCTAGTCTGACGCGAGCGCCAACACCCTTCCCTCCCGCGTCTTAGCCGACGCGACGCACACAGAAACGCCTGCCCACTCCGCTGCCCGTGCCTCTGTGAGTCGACTCGCCTCGCCTCGCCAGCCCGTCTCCTCCCCCATCCCCGCCACGCCAGACCAGCCACGAGGAAACCCCGAGTCTCTCCCGTCCCGCTCCGCTCCGCAACACGCAGCGCTCCTACCCCTCCGCGCGTCTTTCCCCTCTCGCCAATCGACAAAGAGAAGCAGTAAACTCGGCGCAGATTCGCGTCGGTCGACTTGCGCCGCTCCGATGGAGCGGTGAACGGGTGATTAGGTCACGCACCCCGTGCATCGTCTACGTGCCCTAGGCCGTTCACGGCCGTGTATCCACGGAATCCCCCGTTGTTTTTGAAAGCCACCGATTCAGAGCCTCGCTGCTTATCATCACGTGTTCCCCGTGTGCCGTCACGGTTTTTAGCCTAACGCAAGTTGGAACGCGCGATTTTCGCAACGAGGTACGAAATACCTTGGGCGTCGTGCATGGAAACTTCTACCGACGTATGCACGCCGACGGCATTTTCACGGAGAACCTTGGAGGATTAAAGAATGAGTTTCGGAGTAAAGAAAGAATGTTCAGAGTACAAGTGTACACAGAACCGAATGTTTTTATCGCTAGTAACGGATATAGATAAGAAGCTAGAAAAAAAATATTGTTTAGAACGTTGTACAATAACGTGGAGTAGTGCAAAATGCACTTTCTTGAATACTCTTTATTAACCCTTGAGTGGATTATTGGGGCCCTGTGCAACTTCAAACTAATAATTGTTTAACATGTGTTAACGTAATTATTTGAAGATTTACGTAATCCTCTATTATCTCATTATGTTTCTAATACTGTAAGGAAAATTGATTTCTCTTTTGTCTATTTGGTAAGAATTAAACAATTATTAGTTTGAAGTTGCACAGAGCCGCTACGGCTCCAATAATCCACTTAAGGGTTAAAAGACATTAAGAATACTCGAAACATATAATATACCTAAAACTGTGCTTTTAAGTATATTTCATTTTTTAACGAAATAATCAATTCTGATCAAATTGGGAATAATTTTTCTCTGTACTCTACCCGTTTCTGTGATGATAGTGCTTCTCATAAATGCAACTATTGTATTGGTAATACAAATAAAATTGTATATTTTGCTATATCTGCTGTTTTATAATATAGAATGTATATTTAAACGTATTGTTCATATGTTAAATTTGAAATTTATAAAGAGGAAAAATGTAAGTAATTCTTGTACTGCTTATAAATGGAGTACAATTCATTATCAATGAATTTCAAGACAAATCGTCGACTTGTTCATGACTTAATAGCATTCAATGCACGGCAATGACGAAATACTACTTGTGAATGGATGATTAGGTCACGAGTCCTGTGCGCAGAATATTGCAGGACATTCACAGCCAAGAATCGCTCATTGTTTACGAACAATTTGCTCGTTATCGTACTTGAAAGCCATCTTCCACCGACGTCCTTTTCTCTTAAATTCGTACGACGACATAATCGCTTTGAATTCGTTGTGCTAAATATCATAAAAATTGAACAGAATTTTCGTTAACAGAACATAGAATAAAATTTGTTTGTTTATAACGATTTTCAACTTGACCCTGTTGCTAACCTAACTTTTGTTATATGTTCACATTAATAGTAAATTTTTGTCTTCTCCATTCTTTCGTTAGCGTTGTACGTACATCAAAGATGAAACGAGCTGAATAATTATCACACTCGTTAAAGTAAATTTTCAAATGGAGCGGTGTTTGTAGTATATTTATTAATGGCTGTTTCGCGCAGATAATTTAATCAGTGGAATTTTGATCGATAATCCGTTTTAGTACAGATATCGTCCATTTCTCAGCTTGAAAGTAATGTTATGGAACTCTAACATTCTACAAGACTATATTAAATATATATTTTTTACTCCAGGTTTTCATATTTATTTGCATTGGAAACTTGAATTACCCTTGCGCGATTGTAAGAATTCATAACAGTTAATCTAATCTGTGTTTGCAACAAAGTACACCATCACGTATCGCGATTCCGATATAGTATAACTGTGCGATTCGTGGATGTCAATTTTCTTTCTTGTTTTCTATCTGGTTATGGAAGTTTCAAAACTCTAATCCAGACACCTTCTAAATTGTTCTTTGAAAGTTAATGTCGCGCTATGAGCAATACGGTTACGTATTACGCTGTACATGCAGAAACGTTTCTAATCAGGTTCTGCTTAGGAGTTTCTCCTGTAAAGAATATTTTATTTACATTTTAGGAAACAAAAGGTCAGCGGAGACAAGCGGAAACTATTTAGTAAAATGGCTCAGTAATACTTTTCCTTGCAATATCTTATCGAGTTTCTTTTTCTAAATAAACATTATTTTTAACTTGAATGAAAAGGAGTAGTTTCTTCGGAGTAGCATAATATAGTTTCTTCATTACGGGATTTTATGCTTTTACTAGGGTAATAAAGTACATGAACTGTTCGATGAGCGCCACAGAGAAATCTTTAGACAGAGGTGAAGAAACTCTGTACGGAATTTCAAAATGCAAGGAGACGGAAACGTTATGAAAATTAAAGAATATTCAACGAAAACTGGAAAACTATTAGAAATATTTTGAAATGTTTTATAATATTGCAAAAGCTTCAATTTTTCACGTAAGAATCTATTTCTTATGATTTTACACATTCAGCAAAAAGACGCAATAATACAAAGTCGCAGTTTTATGTTTAAGTTATCTTAAGTCAGCTTCATCAGGTAATTTTATCTTCTTAAAAATGCCAGTCATTAGCAGTAAAAATATTTCTCTGTAAATAGTCACTACTCGTCTTCAATATTAGAGGTAAGAAACTTAGGATCTCTCGTATACGGACACATTAACATCATATTCATTGGTAGGTAGCGTTATCACTCAGCTATCAGTAATCCTATGTGACGTATATAATAATCGTTTTCGATTAAGATAGTTTAGGGCTGAAACGTAATATTCGCGTTAGAATGAGAAAACGACAGATAAGAATAGAATTCGATAAGTAGATCGAGGAAACTGTAATTCATATTCCAAAACACACAGTTCCTTCGCATTATGTCGTTTACAATTGAAAACCAGTACAAAATGGGAATCGCCATGAAACACTGAAGCCGTCTAACCGTGAAGTTATAAGATTGAAAGTAATTCCAATACGAAAATCGAGTGCATTCGATCCTTTTAAGCGTATTACAAGGCCGTAACCGCTTTATGGTATCACCGAACGAATGTAATGAAGTTCTTTAAATTTACGACAAGGGTCCCTCAGCTGTTGAAGTAAGTTTGAACAGCGGATCAAGTAAAAGAGTATTGTTTTTCTATATTTGTCTATAACAAAACATACAGTAAAATAAATTACAGTTAAATGGATTTGTTTAAAGATATAAATAACTTAATATTATTTATAATTATGTGTCAAATATGCTTAAATTTCAGAAATGATGTCATGCAACTGTTCGAATTTTTAAAAGAAGAATGGACAACTATGTATCTACAATAAACAGATCAAACTTTCACTAAACAAAATTTCAAAAGCAAGTGAAATAACTGAACGCGATATTTTGGAATATATTTAAAACGATACTCTGTTGGAATGAGATTCCTTAAAGTACCAATCATGCATGAAATCATCGCAGAATTCGTATCTGGGCCAACGTTCCACAGCTGTTCCCTCAATTTCTTTGAATTCTTTTTCAAAGCTTCTTCTTAAAAGCACGTCACATGAAAAACAACAGAATTCCATGGAAGTTGCTAACCATTAACGCGAATTCGATCGATTCCACATAACAGAGACAATCATCAAGATAAATTAATCGCATTCCTTTAATAGATCAACCAGAAAAAAGGAACGCGAAGAATTTCACACACTTAACACATACATTCGTGTTGATGAATAAGCTGTCAACAAACAGTTTGGTACGCTGCATTCCTCAAAAGAAATATTAGAATGAATTTTAAATTCACTGTCACGTGTTTTATCGTTTTTCATTTTTCATTCTTGAACACATTCTTGTTCAATTATTACATACTTAATCAAATAACTTGACATAAAATTGAGGAAACCCTCTAATAGATTTTTTTTCAATTTTGTACATTTCTAAATCTAATGTGTGGCCGTCATTAATTGGTGTTTTCAAATTTCTACTAACTATAATTCCACAAGGAAGCGAAGTAAGGGAATATGACAGTGACCTTTCGTGAAAAATTGAGTAACTTCTTAACTTTTCAACGATTAAAGAATGTCAAAAAATAGTGGCTTCAGATGATATACGATTTACGCCACGTGTAGAAAGAGTATTGAACAAAGTATAATTGAGATAATTTTTTATTAAATTGGTTGTTACTTTTTTGCTATAATAATGCATGTGACTCTTTGCAGGTCGAATAAATCGAAAAAAAGACTATAAATTGTGTAAAATACTAGTAAATTATAAAAATCGTATATCATCCAAAAGTTCTATTTTTTGACTATTCTTTTTACGATCCACTAATCTATATTCAATCGTTCAAAAGGTACAAATTTATTTAATTTTTCTTGAAGCAGCATTTTTGTCTCCCCTTACTCCGCTTTTTGCTGAGTTAGCGAAAAATTGAATACGGGAATTGATAAAGTCACACAGACCTAGAAACGTGTGAAATTAAAAAATAAGGTGCATGAGAGAGAGGATTGCGTCGATTTTTAATAAGATTGTTTACAGAATGTGTAAAAAGATTGCTTTATTTCCTAAACCCATGAATACCGATGGTATTTGTTGTCAGAAAATTTGTAACATATGTATCTGCGCCGATGTAACAAAACTTAAGAAAACTACAGTCTCGTTTTGATGTCAAAGATTTATTGTCAGGAGCTTCTCACAGCATGTATTACATAGTTTCCTTTTTTACTGTCAAAAATACAAAAATTAAAAACAAAAGGAATTTCAATGACAAAATGTTGTACGAGCATTATAACTCTACTATACTTACAGTTTTGTAAAGTTTTAAAGAATATCTCTAATACGTAACCACAGTATGAGTTATCATAGAACGAATGACAAAATATACATAACTCGTTGCGTGAATTTATTTCAGTCGAAGAAACTTGAAACTGCGTCTTAAAATTGGAACAACCGAATAATCTTCATACGATTTTTTTGAAAAGCTTGATGCATGTACAAGTGTCATCAGCAAGGACTAGGAATAAACAGAAAATTCACTTTGGAGAATCTGCTTCAAATTTATGGCTGACCCGAAGCTACTATGCATTACATAATACCGACAGAATACGAAAGAACGTACGATGAATCGCACGTTTCAATCATAGCAAGTAATGGTGTAAATTTTTTTACGATATTAAGGACAAGAAAGTTATCACTACGAACTACGTCAGGTACGAGACAAACATACTTCAGATATTGTCCAGATTTAAATATTCTAAATACACATTCAGCATTTCGCAACAATTTAATGTTTAATCAGACATTTTTATTTTGTACATGAGTTCGAATCTCTAAATGATTAGAAACATGCTTGCATTATTTGAATATTGTATTGTCAATTACAAATTTGTCATATTCAATTGTTGTGATTTTTCTGAATTACAGAAACATGTCTTCAAATAACACAATTTTCTTTTAAAATTCCATTTGGTGTATTATAAAAAAACTTGCCAATATATAAAAATCACAACCGAAATGTTACATTAAATTAGCAGGAGAAAGAATTTTCGTGTCACAACCTACTCATTAAGTACTAGGTAAATATCACTGACCTTACCATATGTAGTTTTGTTCAAAAGAAAATACCCTTAACTGAAAACTTCAAATAGATTTACAATGATTAATCTACCTTTAAATCATGATCTAAAAACAGTCTGCTTATCATAGAGCTAAGAAAATGTGACAAAAAAGTTGGCAGAGATGTAGGTTAACGCAAAGTTTCTTGTTCACTCAAGAGCGAGACAAATGGGGAATTCCGAGAATCCCAGTTGGTCGACCCGATCGTCCGATTTCGGCTTTATACGGTCCTCGGAGATCGGCTGTTCGTATCACCTATAAGCACCGTGCAGCGTAGCGCGATACGGCGCGTCGCTAGGTGTCTTTCTGGCGTAGCATGAAAATAGCCAAGCGTACTTGGAATATCGTACGGCCTACGCGTTAGGCATGCTACAACAGCGTTCACCAAGCGCTCGCCAAGCGTGAGCGAGTGCGAGCGAGCGCGAGAGATTACACGATTTCTTCGAGGAGTGGGGAATATGTACGAGGGAAGACCGTTGAGGAAAAAGAAAGAAACGACGCGCTAACGGAGAGAAAGACAGACAACATCGAGAGGGGAAGAAAGGCCGCGAAGCGGAGACAGGTAGATAAATGCGGTTTATGGTGGGAAGGTAAAAGATGGACGACACTGTTGTCGCACCGTATCTCGTGGGTATACGAGGTCAGATACGGGAAGGGGGACAAATGCAAGAATCGTTCGAAGAAAGAGAGAAAGGAAGGTAGGAAGAGACAAAAGAGGAAAGGAGAGGGATTGACTTGAAGAGAGAGCGAAAGAGGGGTTAACGGAGGGAGAATGGAGTGGGAACGAGAGATCGTGCACGAGCGAGACGGTAGTTGAAAGAGAAGAACGAAAAGAGATGGCGAGGAGGAGATTCCAAGAGAGGAAAAGATTGCTACACAAGAGAAAGATGGTAATAGTCGAGAGACAGAAGAGGACAGACTGACAATAAAGAATGACGGCGCGTACGAGAAAAGAAAGGTATAAAGAAAGGGTGCAAGAGAGGGAGAGAGGAGTAGCTTCATGGTTCACCTGTCGTCATGGCAACGCCGCTTCGCCGCTCACTTGTTACTCCATCGGCATAGCTCGGTCCTCGGTCCTCTCGCAGCCTCCGCAGGAATACGAACACGAGTCACGATCCATCGTAGGAGAGACTGAGATACAGGCGCCTCCAGCTTCTCTCTTACGATAATCTGTCGTCTCCGCGGAGATCGAAAGATGTCAGGCTGACAGAGATGGGTGGGGAATCGCCCTTGGCTTCCACCCCTCGTCTCACACACTACCTTATCACAGAACACTCACTACCGGTTTCCCCAATACGATAACCGATCCTCGTCCTTTCGAGATTCGTTTTCATTCGCTGTTTCACTCTATCACATTCTATATGTATCCTAAGTTGCCTTATTTCTCATTAGCTCACGATCACGATCATGATATTCCCGGTATAGAAACGTATCACAGAAGAAGCACAATAATGATTTCGTTGGAAGAAAATCAAAAAGGAGACACCCTCTCCTCTCCGATTACTTTTTATTTGCCCGTCCCCCTGGCGCGTACTTAAGCCGAAGTCACTCTTCTATTTTAAGCTCCACACTTGCCCCGTCGTCTGCGTCTCTTGGCTCTCCTCGCTCTTTCTTCCTTTCTTACAGGCGCACGAGTAACACGAAGAGACATACACGCGCGCTATCTTTGTCTCTTTGGTACGCGCTGGGACCCAGTCGCGACTCCTCTCTCGTTATCCACTTACCAGCGCGTCAATCTGTTTGCTATGCAAATCCCGTCCGACCGGTGCTGACGTAGACGGCAACACCAACGCAGAAACGGGTCCGTCGACGATATCTCCTACTAACACACTTAACGGCGGGCAGTTAGTCATTGCCCGCGAAGCACACACGTAGAAAATATAATTGGCTACCACGACGGACCACGCAGCAATTCCACACGGGTTCTCCTTTAGCCCCACCACTGTTCGCCACACCGATACCGAGAGGCCACTACACGACTCTTACCACCAGCAATACTACTGACAGATATTGCTGTGCTGTGTTGTGTTACTACTACGGATTACTACTGCCAGCAGTAATATCACCAACACACTAACAACATCGTGTCGGTAAACGCACCGCAAACTCCACAGGCGAATTCCCCTTGCGACTTACACGGCTCCACGACTCTTGCCTGACGTCATTGGCGCCTAATCGCGACGTATTTCGCGTACCATTTCTACGTACACTTCTATCGGACGTATACCTCGTGGTACTCTCGAACGATACACCTTTCCTCGATCCTTCCTCTTTTCTTACTTCCTTCTCTCAAACAAATCTCAAGGATAAAGATGTTACGGCACGATTTCAACAGTCGCGCTTCAATAGATATTCCAGTTGTTCTTTTCTTTGCGTAAACTCCAAGTCACGAAAGTTACGGATAAGAAGTGACAGAAATCAGTTTTCTCGATCCAGTGGATTTTTCTCCGAGAACCAACAGAAACGAGACGAGACGAGACGAGGCGAGACGCCGCTACGAACGGACAGCTGGAAGCCACTGTAGCGTTACAATTTCTCATTCATTCTTGATTCAGTCGTAAAAAAGTTGCTTCGATCCTCCGTAAGGTAGGATCTCGAAGCGCGTGCCGCGTATCGAGCGTTCGATCCGTGCCACTCGCTCGGCACAGACTCAAACCGCTTTCCACCGCGTCTACTCCGTTACTACTCATCACTCTTCCTGCAACATAATTCCTGTTCACCAGCACCGCGCATACACTTTCCACGTTACTCCACGATCACGAGTCACCGCTGCTAATCACCAGTAGTCTTTTCCCACCAAAAGAACACGGTCGCAGTGCGTTCACGTTGCGAAACGGATGCGCGCTCTCCTACCGGGTTTTCAACAAGTGATCGCAGCAGCAGCAGCAGCAGTAACGACAGCGGCGACGACGAATCGGTAGCTCGCCGTTCCAGGGTCGTTCGTCGGCGTATAGGTGGCACAGAACGCGCATGCTACACCTCCTGACGGCGTTGTTATTGTTGCGTAACTGGCGGCCCGCTAAGCCGAGTGTGCCGCTGCCAGCAGCCGGAGAGAGAGAGGTCGCGAGAGCGAGGTAACAGCAGCCGTGGGTGAGCCAGTGGGCGAGTATCTCCGACGAGAGAGCAGCAGCGAGCAGTGCGCCGTCTGGCGTGGCTGACGACAGTCTACTGCCTTCCGAGAACCACGAGGCGATTCCGTGTATCGAACGCGCACTGCCGCGCTGCCCCGAGCCACTGAAGGGATGGACGCGGACTGTTTAGGTGGGGGCTCCAGCAGGGACGAGAGGGGACCGATTCGACGCTCAGCCAGCCTAAAGCTCCGTCCACACGCATTTGTTCTTTCGAAATGCTCCCGCCACTATAACGGGTTTTCTCTGATACCTTGATGCACGACATTCTAACTTTCCCGCGAGGATCACTTCGAATTACGATCGAATTTGTATTCGCAGAAGTACTGAATGAAATAGAGAGTTAATTAATCGGAATTAAATGTGGAAAGTCTTTCAAAGCTCCCTTCTGTTGGTTCTCGATGACCCTCTTATCTGTTATGATGAATCGAAAACGAAGAGTCATGGTTAGTGGATTCATTCATATACAATTAGACAGCCCAAAATATTAAATATCATAACAGACTATCGTTGAGATTTTTGGGGGAAAACTGTAAGCATTGTTGGTATACGACTTCTTTTTATTGGAATCTACTTTTTAAGGAGTGCACGTTACAAAATTGAAAAAATATTAAATAATATAGAAAATCGTGAAAATTCAAAGTTGTTCATGTTTATGCTACAACAATGAACGGAAAGTTAAAAAATCTGGCTTATAGCTAACACTATATGATTATATAAAACTACATACGGTTTAAAATAAATCGATTTAGTAGTTTCCGAGAAATTTTGACAACTTGAAAATACAGTGTTAAAAACAAAACGCGTTTAATGTTTTGAATAAGTGCTCCAATGCACGTGACAATAGTTAGCTTAAATTATCATATCTTCTTCAACTTTGAGAGTTGTATCGTAAAATATTAGGAAAACATTCTTGAAGCATCACTTTCTAAAAAGATAAACCAAATCGATTTTTGACTTATATATATGTATGTACGTAGATCACGTTTAACTTCAACCAGCTGTATGTCATTTCAAATTGTGTTCTATATTTAAGAAATATATTAACGTTCTTGTCGATACTTCATTTGCTGACATTAGTTTGGCTAACTTTCTTAGCGGAAGCAATACAATGCACATATTAATAGCTGATTGATAAAAAGAGAGAAAAATAAACATCATTCATATTTCAGTATGATGTCTATGTTTCAGTATAGGTTACTTTTTGTTGTTTTTTTCAATTTACGTAAAAAATGCTATCATTTATACGTTTTATCTTACCTGACAAGCAAAGTTCATGCTATTAAGCGTCGTGAGAGTGTGTGAATGGACTTTAACACTGGCCGGTACGAGAAAGTTCAAGCCCGTGGAAAGACAGAGTTAGCGATACCCTGTTAGGATCATCAGGGACGTACTCCACTACACTCTCTTTCATCTATGTCTCATATTTGAAAACGATAATAAGGCTTTTAACCGTGGCCTTGTGCCGCTGCAGCATGTTAAACGGAAAGTCGAGAAAATACCTTGATTCCCTACCGCAGCTTCTTACGTCAGACAGATTTTCTAATGCGGTATTTGATGGATTTTTCTTCTGCGTCATCGTGCAAACTATGAATGAGATGTACGACGAGTTTGTTACTTTTTGCAATGCCATTCTAAATCCTTTACGATTAAAATTCATTTCTTATTAACAAGTGCCTTTCATGAATCTTTAAAGCTCGGCATATCGTAGAACGTTTTTATAAAATTTCAAACGTGTATTAATTTAAATCAAGTAAGAACCTGATACTAATTTAGCAATTATGTTATATAAAACAAAATTTAAGTTATACTTCATATTTTTCACCTATGTCCCTTTGATGATTATAGAATAGAAGCATTGTAGTTTAAGATGGTTCTTTATAGGCTTAAGGTTAAAAAATCGAAAATATAAAGAGAAAGTGAAAAATTTACCGCGACACTTAGCACAGTTGGCGTGGTGCCCAAATACGTCCTTTTATGAACATATGATACGAAAGTAGGGAGGGTATCAGACAAACAGGAATCCCTCGCGATAATCTGCCTTATCTATGCTGGATCGGTAAAAGCCAAGGGCAGACGTAGTCTTCTGAGGTGTCGCCTCGGCTATGTTTCATCGTCCCTGCTCGAGACTTGTGCAGGGAGACACTGTTATCTGGCAGATACATACAACCTTCTTCTCACGCGTCTGCCAGTCCCGGAAGGACGGCCTTCAGGGAATTGACCTCTGCGAAGCAGCCGTTCCACGGGGGAGACGATCGGAAGAAAATACTAATCATGAAAGTGAACAGGAAATGGAAAGGAGCGATTGCTCGAGGATATCGATGTACCTCTTACTGTGCTTCTTATTACTCATTTGATACCAAGTGAATTTAAGCTATACGCTAAACGAAAGTTAATAATACTCGGGGTGTTCAATAAGCTATGAGAATTTTATTGTCAAATTTTTATTCCTGATTGATATGCTAGATTTTTAATACATGTTCTTTCTATGTACATATTTTTAATTCCGTTCTGAAAAAACAGCTGAAATTTCTTTAATGCATTTCCATACAATTTGCTTCGGAGATCTGATTTACAAGCTCTTACAATTCGGAAATACGGGTATAATTCATGTAGATTGTTTACCAGAGAAAATAAACAATAAATGCAGTGTACTATTTGAAACTTTTGATAGGTGTAGTGAAATATCTTACAGTTCCCTGTCGCAAATACCCACAGCAGCTGCAGTGGGTACCCGTTTTATTATAAGACAACAATGAATTAAATTGGGTATTTAAACGTTTATTTACTGGTAAAATAAATTTGTAAATGTACAAAGATCATATGTTAAAAAATATAGCATTGTGGGTGGCGAATCGAAATTTTAAAATAAGAATATTCATTCCTTTTTTAACGCCTCAAGTAGAATGCAGGAAGGAATAAACAGTGATACACACAATTTTAAAGAATTTGAATAAAGAAGTAAGAAAGAGTTGTATTGATAAAAGTAATAATAATGATCATCTTCGTGTTAGAGATGACGTTTTTTTTTAATAATTCTTATTATGTATCTTGTTATCTGGACGCCAAAACTGATTTAAATAATATCTTGTACGATACAGAGTAAGCTTAAGCCCTTGATTTGGAACGAAGTTACATATATCAAGAATAATCTTTTAATAGAGGTAATTAAACATTTTTGGTTACGAAATAAATTTTTCGTTTTATATTGTTAGTAACGATAAATAAAATACTTAAATGTAACTAAAATGAAACAATACTTACCGTAGGAAGAACATAATCGCTTTAAATTATATTCCTGTGAATTGTTTTGTTCGCATTTATCACTTCATTGTTAGTCAAGTAAGAAGAAAGCCTGCATTAAATTCTTCATATTGATTAACTTCTTCTGTTTGTACAAAGTCGTACCACGAGTTTCATCCTTGAATTCAAGACTTCAGAGAAGTGAGAAACAGTTTAAAAATGGACCAAATCAGACGAATGAAGAATATACACTTATATAAACAATATTTTATGTAGACTTCCGCAAATTCACTTTTTCATTTACAGATTAATTGGTAGGAAATTATTTTTTTTCTTGGAATGCTTTCACACATGAATCGAATTACATAAATACTACAACAACACATTCTACGCTACAGATTTCACTTTGTAGGATTACATATTAACAAATATTTGTTATTCAATAAAAACAACTTCTCCTCACGTGGCAGTTTGTAATTTATTGTGTTTCTAATATTGTTTCTAAAACATATATCTATCTCGGTTGTTTAATTGTATATTCTGCAAGGTGTACCTTCATATGTATTAAGACTTCTAATTTGAGATTTAACGATTTAATATAACATGAAAAATAATTGTAATTATTATAGTTATTCAAAAAAAAATTATAAATAATTTTTAATAAGCAAGTTTATTAAATCTCGAATATTTACTTTTGCAAATAAAAATAATAATTTCATTTAGTAAATAAAATTGAATACATAAATAATGCTGTATTCAGTAAGATTTGGAAAAACTATTTTATGGAAAATATTTTCTCATCATTTTACAGTAATCTTTTAGAAAAGAACCACCGGTTTAGTTCCATTTTTTGATAAAACTGAATACAGTTATAATTATAATTTTCATGAAAGAATTTAAGGAATTTGTTAAGAATAATAATGTTAATAATAGCATTATATACTGTATAAGTCATTTGTTATAAGGAATTCATCTTCCACTTACTAATACTCATTGAGTGTGTGCTTGGAATGTCTATTAACTACAATCTTTAATAATGTTTTCGGATAACATGTAATTTCAGGTTTTAGGACACCAATTCGATGTTGTTGCCTGCGCCATGATATTACTTTATGGCAGACATGTTGAAAACCAGAACCTTGTGTCCAATTAATAATGTTCATTAATGAACCGATTAATAAAATGGAGTAACTTGTTGCGTTTGGAATGATTCCGTGCAGTTGATTGGCCGCGGAATAAGCATGTTAACTGGTGTTGGGTATCAGATACGATCGATAAACGTGCGTAACTGAAAGCTTACCTATGGTCTACGTGGCACAATCGTTAATTATACCTTCGCTTGATTGTCCTTGAATGATAAGCCATGATAATCATAGTATATTAACTACTAATTGCATCGGAGGCCGAGCAGACCCTCGTAATATTTCACTAGAGTTGGAATAATCTTAATCTATCTATGGAGGTGTTTATGTAAACATACATCAGTTATTGACACGTTTAAAATGATAACTAGCATGCAATAAAGTATTCGATATACTCACTCGTACTAATGCAAGTAAATTCTTTATTACTACCTCGGAGAGTCTTTATTGTGTTAATTGTGGTCGCTACTGGAATACGTATTACGTTTATCGCAATTTCGCATGAATGTTAATTACTAACCTGTACACTGTTTCTAATTGTTAATTCTTCTTAATGCTTAAAAAGAGCTTTGACGATTCATCTGGAAATCTGCGATGACTAATAAATACCTTCCGCACTTTACGTCAGCGTTAAGTGAGATTGAATCAGATAGATTGTAGGTACATCCTGAATGTTTGTGAATTTTAATTTTCTAAAACGTATACTTTTCTCATTTCAGCATGTTACCTATTTAACCAAATATTTTGTTGTAACTGCTTTGTTTTTATATATTATTCGTGCAACTTAATTCAAAAATATATATTTAAAGAATTTATAATATTTAACCTTGTATTTTACAATTTTTCAAGACTATATTGTTTAATAAAATGTCAGTAATAAATTAGAGTATATGAAAAATGCGTCAATTAAAAATTGTATTTTCTATGCATTAATCTGTCTTCAATAAATATTATTTGACGAGTTAATTATTTTATTAATAAAAAAGGATTGGAAAGGAAAGAATAGTGAACGATTTCGATAAATATTTATAGTGTTCAAATATGTTCTATGTATTGATCTTTTATTTTAATGCAGTTTGAACATTTTCTTATGAAAAACTATTTTTTGTAAACATTAATCATTCACAACTACTAATGTTCTCTAATTTATGTATACTCATCAGCCCCTACAGTTTTAAGCCGGTTTCATTCAGGAAGTGTTTCTATGAAAGGTGACCTTCTGTTATTCGCTTCAGCGAATACAGTGGATTGTTCAGAAAATGCCAGTTTTACATGTAGATATCTTCATTCGATACTGTATAATACATTCGATGTATTTCACATTCTTCCGCCATCCTTCACACAACCTGATGATTCTCATAACGGTTTTGAAGGAACGTCTTAAATGGTTTATTATGTTCTCCAATGGATTGAAGTTTCTATTCAGAGAATTTTGCAATAATCAATATAGGTGTTAATTACAAGAAGGAATTTGATGAATAGGGTTGGAAAGGTAGCATATTTCACTCAGACTGAAACAACTTTTTTCAAGTAGTAAAGTAGCGATATGATATTAGATGTTGACGCGTTGAAAATACTTTTTTGCAGTACAATGAATCAGTCGATTGTTTAGTAGAAACGCATAAACATAGTTTTTTTGTCAATTCAAATGCTTTCAAGCTACCAACATAGGTAATAATTGGTAAATATAACGCCATCCTGATATTTTTTTACTAAAATTGCATATTATTTACAAAATTGCTAGCAGCAAATTCTAGACAATGTAGATTCCTCACGTTCTATCACATGCACAGTACAATTTTTACATAACAAAATCGGATACTATATTTACATTTATTTAGCATATGTTTTATAAGATAGGAAATGACATTACAAATTGGATAAGCTGATGTATAGAATGGTCTAATATATGCTGAAGTAATCTGTTTTGAATAACACTCAAGTACATATTTTACAATGTTCGACACTATTCGTCGAAATTCCACATGGATTGTTCGGAAAATTCATTAAACATTTTGCTTTTAAATTTAGAACTACCTTGTCCTAACATTCTCTATATACGGTCCTGTAGAAGGAGCAATAAGCGGCATACGTTTGTAGTAGTAGAACACGGAGAGAGGCGCGACCGGCTGTATAGTATTCGTGTGTGTACGCAGAGAATCCGCATGTGACTGCCATGTGACGCGAGAGATCGTGCTCACTTCTTGTAGCGATGGGATTAATTTGCTATCGAGATTTGTATTGACCTAACAGTTTCTCCAATCTTCACGTGTTTAATGGAATTAATTCTTACTCGTATTCACCTGTCGTTACTTTACTGTGCGATATTGAACTCCGTTTAAAACAGATGAATGTTTCTTTGAAAACATTGGATAGTATTATTTGGTTATCCTATTTTGCTGCACGTGCAAGTGATAAATATTTATATTTGCAAAAGCTTACTTTACAGCTCTGAAACATACGAAATATTAGCGCGTTACAGTGTGCAGAGGTCGCATAAAAGGTATCGCCTGCTGTTTGAGAGATTCTGTATCGTTCTGAGTGAACTTTCGTATTTAAATGTAAATGTTGCATTTAATTATTATTTACCGTAATAAACAAGTATTATTCCAATAATATTTGTTAAATGTGTGCGGAAATGAGATTGTATGGATTATACTAGCATATAATTTTGAAACATTTTACAACAATTAGTATGTACACATTCTTTATAAAGAATATTTTTAGTGTGAATATAATATCGCTATTCCGGTTACATTGATTGAATGCTTGAAATCACGTGTAAGTGACATGAAACGGTTAATACGACGATTAATTTCTCCTAAACACTGAGGCATACGATAGTATGCTCAATTTTATTAAATAATTACAAACTGCGTTGATGGACAAGAAAAATATAATGCGACAGATGTATAACAGATGGCTGGTTTAGGGATGACAGGTAAAGAAAGTTGAAACAATAGTGAATCAGTGCCATCGCTAGCCTCGTGAAGTACTCTTTACGGATCTTGGAGGTTGAGGCAACGAGAGACACCCGAGTAGGAAGAGGGGCGGAGGAACAGAGGGGAATAGGGGAAGAGTGCAGGGAGGAGTAGAACGAACGGCAGGGCATTTCGTGGAATGTCCCGCCGTCTCGGGCGAACAACAGTCGGACTCCTCCGGAACTCCGATCGAGCACAGGCTCGAGTCTTCTGGCCTGACTGGTTGCCTGGCTGACTGGTTGGTTACTTGCCTACACGGCTCGCCCGACTTGTACGCTCTACGGTTCAGCTTACGTCGACTCGACAATCAACGGTCGAGGCCTTTCCTCGTTTCCCCTCCGCATCCTATATCTCTTCTATCACGTACAGTTTTTCTTCTTCTCTCTCCTTTCTCTGTCTTTTACATCGTACTTTGCCTTTCCATTTCTCCTGAACATATTTCTTTTTTTTTATACTTTTCTTGATCTCTTTTCTCTTTAGTTTTTTAAACCGATCTGAACTCCTTTACCCTCTTCCTTTGTTTCTCCGTTTCTTCGACAACCTCCCTCTCTGATGATTCTTCAACTTCTTTTTATTCTACTCAATTTCTGGCGAAATTTCGTTCTATTTTTATCCTTTCGCCGGAATTCTTTGTTTTGTTTATGTGCATGTGCGGGGGTGTTTAAAACACGGTGAGGGTTTTATTATATAATTTGTAGTATTGGAAATGTGACGTGTTTTAACACATGATTATAGTTATTCCATGCACAAATAAGCTTTTTAAGTCCGTTCTCAAAGAACTGGGTAGGAGTTTTTTCTAATCCATTTTTATATAGTTCGTATCACTTGTCCAAGGATTCAAATTGTTGTCCTTGTCGAAGTTTTTCTAATTCAAAAGATTCAGGGCTAATTCTGGCAGATTATGTATTCATTAAAGAGGCAAACAATAAATGCTGTATACTGCTCCAAGCTTTTGACAGGTCCATTGAAGGTAGCTCATTGTTGCAAATACACAAAGAAGTGAGGTGAAAGTCACTTTTCTAACAGAACAGCAATAAGGTAAATTCAACATTAACAAGCTACAGACGGAGGATATATGTACACGTATACGAATCGTATTTAAATAGTATAATATTACAGATAAAAAATAAAAATGTAACAAAATTCTAATTACATACTTACTTACACCATGCGATTTTCGGTCTCCGATTGCTATTTACTACGGATTTCTTTACCACCTTCTCTTTCTAGATCTTTGACGTTTTCCTATTACATTTCCCCTTTTTCATTTGTTATTAAAATTTGTTTTGTATTTTCATTTTCTACTTTTTCCTTTCTAAAGTCTATCAGCATTCATATGATTCAGATGGTTATAAATACTGTCATTCTTAATAATTATTCAATATAAGTTTATCAGACTGTTTACTTAATTTCTCGTGTGTTAGCCTTTGGTAATATTTATAGAAATATTACATAATAACCTTTATTGTTTTTTAACAGACTTATAACGGTTGTACATCATTACAATCAACATAATTTTTGGATGATTTGAAAAATTCAGTACGGAAGGATTCAGTTGAAAATCTGATTTCAATACCGAATAAGTTATAACGGTAGCAGTTCTTATATTTTTTTCCTCTTATGAAAAATTTGTCGAATGACATACGACAGAAGTTTTATTGCTTTAAAAAGTTCTACCTGTGTATTTGCAATAAACTACAAAAAGATTGTACATGTTTCATTCGTTATTTAATGATACTATTAATATATATATATATATATATATATATAAATCATTCTCTAAAATAGGGGAATAATTAATTGAATAATTAATTATATTCTTTTCTTTGTATGTTAAAAGTAACTAAAAGGGTAATTTTAACTACAATAATTCTTATGGGCTTTTGATATGTATGTTATTATCGAAAACCTCATTACTCTTGTTTTCCATAACTGTTAAATTATACTCGCCCATTGTGTATATACATCTTTATATAAATTAATTTTGAATATCTACCTACAGCTTGTGTATTTAAATAACTGTAAGATTCGATTTCATATACCTCCTAATAAAGATCTTGGATATTTAAGGGTACGTTGAGATTTCTTACTAATCAGAAACAAATTGTTAATTTTTTAAACATTTAAATGTTCTTTTCCTAGTAAATCTTCTTATGCAGTGCGTATTGGCCTACAATCGCGTTTTGTAGTCATAATTGTCTGAAGGTCTGTTACCAGTATACAGATTACTTATGATTTTCGAAGTTTTTTTTTGTAAAAAAAGAATCTATGTAAGAAAAAAATTTAATGCAACACTTTTGAATTTCTGATTTTTCAGTTCTATTATCCCAGTCTCCATTAGATCTACATATTCCGCACCATTGCGTTGCGGCTTTAATATTTCACTGTGAATTCTATTAACCCCAGATTCTGCAAGTTGTATGCTGTCCGCGCATGACATGAAAATTTCGATCTAAACAGTACCGTCGTCCTTAACGTCACGTTCTGAATACGTAGCATCCTTTTCCGAAATTCTCTGCAGAGCACACTGAAAGCATTCTTGAAAAATTCTGACCTACTGTAGGTGACCTAATGAGTATAGAAGCTGGATGGAATGAAGACATTCACGACATTCCCAGTTTCACAGGAATGTTCTCATTAAGAGTTTGATCTCGATGTCGTGTCCGGACTCACGACTTATATACTTACGTTGGACGTGGCTGAAGATAAGTCGGGTTTTCCTTTCTGATCGTGCGTTTACGTAAGTGCGTGGAAAATACTACGATTATCGCTATTACCGTTTACCAGTTATATCCACGCTAGGCGAAATTGTGCGGCCAACCACCTATCCTCCTCGGTAGGACCTTGGAGCGTGGAAACCGCAGGTGAAACGGATCCTCTGGTGCAACATGCTCCGTACACCTGCTAGCCGTCCCTCCTCGGGAATTCCTTACGTCGACTTGCAAAGTTAGGCTGGACCATGCGATTCAGAGTCCACACAAACATTTTTACGTGCTGTCTCTCGTATATCTATCGTAATTAGATAGATTTCAAATATTTGCTAGTTGATCATTTGGAATTAAATTGAACACAGTTGTATACTTACAATTACGGTTCGGCGCATTCAATATGCCGCTTTGTAGTAATTGATACATCAATTGTGTCCTGTAAACGGTTCTTTGAATTTAATGCTGACATCATTGCGTAAAGTTGGACTGTTTTTCTTTTCTCACTTCTGTGTTTGTTGTTCGCAGTAAACGTTTAGCGTTGTGCGCGTTTATTATATTTGTGATTCTGTGCATTCTTAATCCTTTGACTGCGAACTACATACTTGGAAACGAGGCGAACGCTACGTGCGGCCAAGCTGCAGTAGTACACAGTGAGCCATTGCTCCGAACGCCCACAGGCGTCGACAGTACGCGGTGAGCGGCTTTGTCAAGCGCCTATAGGCGCCGATAGCAGTCAAAGGGTTAATTATACTGTTTGTAATACTTTCATATATTAACGAGGAAACTTCGGTAACTTGAAAATTGTGATTTTTTTTAAAATTCTGCTGGTTAGTAGAGGAGTTTGATTTAATTATCAGATGATTTTTTCGGCCTATATGCAGTTCTCGGAAAAGAAAATTGTATTTTTAATTTACAATTTATATTTAAAAATCACTCCATCCTTGTCTATACAAATTTTGTTGTAAAGGCAAATAATACACAAAATTTGGTTATAAGTATAAATGTAGTGTATGTAAATTATAATATATATGTATTTACATTATATTATATTATATGTGTATATATATATATATTTATTAATGGTATTCGATATTGTAAAACTTGTTCGTTATATTATAGCGGTACATCAGTGTACTCTTATCTGTGTTACAATGTCGTGTGGTATGTGTACATGTAATTATGTAAGTATATATCATGATATTTCGTTTATTGTTTGCTTTTAGAAGAAATAAAAATTTGTGGAGATATGGTTGTAAGTGACTCTTTTTATAAAGACTGTAATTAAAAATACGGTTTTTATGATTTTGATGGAGCATACGAAATCATTGAATCTTTAGTGACATAATCTTGTTGTATTTCTTACAATTGTTTAGATATCCGTGGAAATAGGAAGATACTTGTTGTGTTCTAAGGGATGGTTTCATCGCTAAGAACTGCGTAGGGAGAAAAAAACATCCTTAGATACTTGTTACCAGATTAAACTCCTCTGCAAACCAACACAGTTTTAAAAAAAAGTCTGAATTTTCGAGTTACTGTAGTTTTCTTGTGTAGAAAATAATAAATTTTATGAATGTGTATCCGAAATTTTTGTCCGAAGATGCAATAGCTGTTCTGTTATGCAACGGCAGCTATTCTATACGTATATTAATATATAATAGCATTAATCGTTATACATATATAATACAGTAGACTTTCAATAAATAATGAGAATTTTTCTTGTCAAATTTCTGTTCTTTATCGATAATTCTACAACTTTTAACACATCATCTCCTTACATTCACATATTTATTTTACCTGCCAATAAAGTTTTCAATGTCCAGTTTCATTTACTGTTGATGTATTACAAAATTGGTTTCCGTTTTAACTGTATAAATGAATGACATAGCAAAAAATGTAACAGTATCGATGAAGGGTAAACATTTTTTATTAAAATTCTCATTCCTTCTGAAATACCTCACATACATTTAAAGTTGCCAAATTTAATTCTTTAAGTCACAGCACAACGTTATAGGTGATATACAGTTTTATTGTACTTCTATACTTTTACTTTTATGAATGTTTATAAAATATCTATTTACAAACATAAGAATCTTTTTCAAAAGGAAATTAAATAAGAATTTATTACATAAGGGAAGTATAGATTCCTAACAAGTGGATTTTATCTTTTTATTTATATACAGATGTAATGTACGAAACATTCGTATGAGTCCAAATTATCTTGTCAGCATAACTGGTGCAAAGTAACCTCTTAGTTTTATGTAAATAACTTTCCTTTCATAAAAATGACACAAAAAACTAATTTTCCTTATTACTATAGTAGATGCATTCAGTTTAAGCCATTCAGAATCATAACTCCGCCTGCAAATTTACTTACTATTGTTCAATGCGGTCTTCAATGTTCATTACATCGTACTATGTCTTAATGTTTTTCTTCTCGAGTAACACGTTCATTGGGGCATTCTTAAAATAAAAGAGTAAAAACTGTACCGTAGAAAAGGAAATGAGCTTGAGAGGCCTAATGTGTGTTTCTTCACTACGAAATGAACTACAAGTATTTCATAAATGCTTACAAAATTTGTCTAAAACTAATATTTTTGTGAGCCTTCTCGAACAACTTCATTGAAAATTCTTGAGTATTGTTCATTTTGTTAATTTAGTTCTAAAAATTTGGTTTAGCTAAATACGTTATTTTACGTTTTTTGTTTTAATAATTTGACTGCGTGTGTTTTTACTTCGCTTCAATTTAAATAAGAATTGCGTAAAACTGGGCAGATACGCTCAGCGTGTCTTCTAATTTTCATATCAGTCGTACTATCATCGAAGAACATAATACACCTCTATACTGCATCGTCATTTCTCGGTTATCTTGCGTTGAAATAAAAATTTCCGCGCATTACGCGTTGCTTGGCGATTTTTCAGCGAAAGGAGAAAAGCCTGGCAAGCTGCTCGAAGTATTTTTATTTGCTGTCCGCGTTCACGGAGTCCCGACGGTTTTTGATTATGCGGCCAGTGAATCACGTCTCTCGCATTTTTTTTTTCCTTTCCAATTCAAGTGCCTACGTACCAAATATTTTGCTCGTTCATGTCACCGGTGAGTCACGCAGCAAACACACGCGTCGCGTGAACCAATACTCGCGCGTTGAATTCACAAGAACCTCCGATGCGATACGCCGTATTGCACACGAATCTCACGCCTCTATTATCGAACGAATTCCACGAAAATCAGCCGTTCAACGAGTCTTGCGTGCGAAGTGTTTGCGTTCAACGTTTACCATTCGAATCTTATTCCAACCGCTAAAAATCTCCCATCGGATCGTCTTTGGTGCATCTATCGCATGTTGACGAGTTTTATGGGACGCTATCTTTTTCTATAGAAGGCGTACATATCAAAATTCCAAATATAGGTAAACGCTAATAAATAGACGTTGCGACCAGCTTTCGTCCAATCGCCGAAGTTAATCTACGCAGTCACGGCCAGCGCTAAGATAGGTGATCGTTTTGAGTGCTCTGTGTTGCTGTTGACACACGATGGTTCGAAACTTACCAACATCTGGTAGATCCAATGGCTAAACGACCATATCAGTCGATGCTGGATTACATAGAAAGAAGAAGAGACGTGTTACGTAACACAGTCTGACGAACATGCACGATAATTTTGAATGCGGTATTTACAATGTATACTGTTGTATGCATTATGAACCCTTTATGCCCTGACTTATGCCCTTTATGCCTTTGTAGTACCACTTGCATTCAAGTGCTGTCATGAACCAAATATGCTTAAAATTCGGCTAGGACTTATAAATATTGCTTCTTCGAAATCCTCTGGAATGCTATGAAATGATGCCAGCACTCAGAGACACCATATTTAGTTACACAGAGAGGAAGTTATATATTGTTGTGTTTCTGAAGACATTTACTATCATTTTTCATTTTTGCAGAATAACAATTTTTGTATACGTTCTATACAGAGCATTCCACAACAGGTGATGAATATTTTAGGGGGTGATTCTACAAGCCAAAATACGAAAAATAAGAAAAAAATACAGTAAAAAATATTTATACTTAGAATATGTGTTATTTGATCAGTTTTCAAATATGTAGAATAAAAATTTCGGTAAAAAGATAACGATAACATAATTCAGGACTTAAAGGGTTAAGTGAGATACCGAGTTCAAGAATATCGTTAATTTGAACTTCTTGTTGCATATATAAGACCAAAAATTTCGAATATAGAAATTGATCCAATTTTTTTTGTTCCGAACGGTGTTTGTTTAAAGAAGTAAGCGAACTATAGGATAGAGTGAACATACTTCAAATAAGATAAACGTAACAGAACATGCATTTGCTTTTACACAGAACTAAATTACTTGTCAAATTTGTTAATTTCCTTATACATTTTTTTCATGAGAACTGTTTATGAGGACGTAGTATAGTTTAGGAATTTGAAGTTGTGAATTAAATTCTAACAATGTACTTGTGCTTTTTATGTGTTTTCGCTTTGGAAACGCTGCTCGGCTGTTCCGCTTTGGAAAAGATAATTAATCATAAAAAGGTTTCATTGAAAATAGTTTTTAATCGACAATGTATATACAGGGTGGACCAGTAAAAATTATCACCTTCCAAACTGTAGGAGCTAGAGGAAAAATTGTTAAATAAAAGTTGCACGGTAAGAACACCATATGGCATTAACAAATTTTTTCCAGGTGGAATCGCTTCGGACTTCTGAAGGTCATCTTTGTTATTTTAAACGAAACGTTGTACATATTTCTTTAGTCGCGGTTCAATAGGCGGTTGTTGACAGGAATACAATGGCCTATGGTACAAGGTCATTCAAGGTCATCCAAGATTAGTTATAAGAAAATAATTTTTAATACTCACAGTCACAGGAGGTGTTCGAAATCATCGCTATTGCTACATGTGATCAGTAATAACCATTCTTCAATTGACACTATAATTAGAAGATTACAGTATTGCATTAATGTTGATGGCGATCATGTCGAATACCTTCTGTGACTGTGAGTATTAAATAATTATTTTCGTATAACTTGAATGACCTTGAATGGTCTTGTGCTATAGGTCATTGTGTTTCTCTCAGCAGCCGTCATTGAACTGTGACTAAAGAAATACAGCGTTCCATTAAAATAACAACTTCTTATCGTGCAACTTTTATTTGAAAAATTTTTTCTCTGGCTCCTACAGTTTGGAAAATGTTTAAGGTGGTAATTTTTACTGGTTCATCCTGTATAAAATTGTTCCGAAGTTTATCGCGAGATTTGGGGAACTGCAGTGTGTTGGGGCGGCAAAGAAGATGCACCGGGAGACGCATGAGCATTCGTCATGCAGATGCGTTATCACGTTGCGAAACTCGCAGCGAGACAGAAACTGAGACAGAAATAAGTGTGGAGGAAAAGACATTTGCGATATGTTTGCTCAGCTTCATTTTTCAGTCTTGATTAACTATGGTTTTCATTAGTCGTTTTAAGGGGGAGAAGCATACTTTCTTTCAAGTTAATGTAAAACACTGATGCAATTTTAATGCTTTCCTACTTGTAAGTATTCTTTCGGACAAAGGATTGTACTATAAAGGAAGTTTGTAAAAGACACGGAGGTCACTTTGAAATTTTAATGTGTAAAATCATTTTTTTATAACAAGAACAAAACATTTGCGATTAATATTCTAGAGTTTGATTATACTAACTGGTACATATATTTTAAGTCATACCTTATAAAACATTTAGTAAAACTACATAAGCTACAGAAAATGGAAAATTAACGAGAAAATTGGAGTAGTGAAGTTAAAAGTCAAGTAGATTAACATTTTTTAATATTATTCAAATACTATAGTAAAATTAGAGAATCATAATTAGGTGGCACACAGAGATACGTATGAGAATACTTAATTGTCGTTTTAAAAAACAGTAATTATTGAAGCAAACCTATGAGTCTCGTTCAAGAAAAGCTTTTGTTATCGTAAAGTTGTAGAATTTAAAGTTTACCTGCTTTCAAGTAATTTGTCCTTACCTTCCCTTTTTACTCTTTACAATTTCGTACAATAATTTATTTCTACAGGAAATATTGCATACATGAATCTACTTATAACTAAAAGAGTTTGCTTATAAAAATGAGTAAAATATGTTAACACGTATATGTATAATATATTGTATGCTTCCATTTTAACTTTAAATTCTCTTACGACAAATTTAAAAAATTGTCGTTTCCACCAATCAACCGTAACGCGAGTATAAATAAAGAAACTCAAACTGTTTCGTAAAATCTCGTTCAATATTCTTGTCGATTATTAGATTCATTTACCAAATGATTGTACATTTCCTAACGAAAGAGAAGTATGCTACTTGTAAGTAAATCGTAATTTAATAAGATTTGAATACAGTAATATTTTTAGTTTGTATGTTTGCTATATTAATTGGATATTGACTATGTCTAGTAAAAAGGTCCGGAACTTTAGAAATAGGCGTCCAATGAATCAGACATGAAACAATGAATTTTTAACATTACATTTTCGTTGAGGTTCTTGGGCTGCTTGGGCTTCACAGAAATTGTTACAATTCGAAAACGAAACATTTTCCTAATGCATAAAATATGATTTTGTTTAAATTGTAAGGTCGTGTAAAGTGATTCGTTGATGGATTAGGCTCTTTTTCATAAACTGAATTTTTAGTAAATTTAAGAAAACATTAAAAAATTACAATTGCTTGATATTGTTATACAGAGTGTTGCTGAATTATAAGTACAAACTACACAAATTCGTATAACTTATTCAAAGAAACAGAATGACTAGTAGCTTGCGCTCTATTCAATATTTCAAGCACTTTGGCTAATTATGAAAAAGAGTAAGAGTGTGAGTTTTTGTAGAAACACTTTGATTAAAGGATTTAGAAAATGTTTCCCCATATTTTATAACTTAATAAAGAAAATTGATAAAAAAGCCCACTAACCCTTTGACTGCTAACAGCGCTTACAGGTGCCTGATAAACTCACTCGTCGTGTACTGTCGACGCCCATGGGCGTTCGGTTCAATAGCTCACTGTCTACTACTGCAGCTCGGTCGTACGCAGCGTTCGCCTTGTTTCCAAGGAGCCGCAGTCAAAGGGCTGAAAATAAGCAGAAAAACTTAAGCTAGTTAAGTGCATGTATACTATATACATAAGTACTACATGCCCGGTGAAAAGTTTCGACCACTTTTATATATTCTGACAGGGATGCGTGAATTAATGAAAAGTCGGAACCAAATCTTCACAATTATTCATTTCTAATGGTGGATGAATGTATTTTTCCAAGAAACATGATGGAAAATACTATTTCACGTGTTTATGAATTATAAAAACCTGTGTTCTCGTTCAAAAAATAACTCCTAACGTTTTCCATCTTCTTTTACCAATCGAGACATTTTTCCAATTAATTTCTTAAGTAAACGGTTCTTTTAAAAACATTTATGTTTATACAACATATTTTTAATGATATGGTTAGTATTCTGTTATAATTAATATAAAAAAAACCTGAAATAATTATAGTACGATTCAAGAGCAGTTTTTCAATGCGTTTTTAGGCGACAGTTGTTTCGATTTTGTGATCTGTAGACACAATTGCAGTGATTCTGGACAGAAATCCAAGAAGACACACCAAAAAATAATAACCGCAAGACTGCCAAGGGTATTTCGAGTTATCATCTCGAAATTTTTAACTTGATATAAATAATTTTCAATGTATTTTAACATTTAGAAATTGTATTCAGTGTAAATAATCTGTAAATAATCGTTTGATTCAATATAATGGGTGTTTAATAATTTTAATTTAAACGTAAAGCTGAAATTAGTAAGTGTCCCATGATTTATGGACGGGGGTGTAGATGTGTAATGACTCTTAAGTAAAACACTAATTTAAAAAACTTCATGTAAACACTGCCGTCAGGACAGGAATAGATACTTACTTTTTGTTATTAACCGATAATCTTAACAATAAGACACGCGATTGTGTCACGTTACAGATAAGTATTGTTGCTTGGTCATTCGAAAGATGTCTCGGACTTTTTATTTTGCTCGATATCCAGTACTGTTTGCTGGCACCTCGTTTTCAGTTTCTTTCTTTATTTACTTGAACGGTCTCTACGACAGACAATTCTCTCGCAAGCCGAAGTTCAAAGTCGTCATTCAGTCATTAGCAATCGAGCGTGACGCAAATCGGCGCTCGCCACTGTTTTCTGTTGATCTGTTTTTCTTGGAAGCTTCAGTGTATCTTGATAGCCGGATTAAATCGCTACGCTTGTCAGATATGATTTAATGATCAGCTATACCGATGGGAAATGGGTGCTCTCTGATACGCGGCTATTAAACTTTGTGTTTGGAGCACGATTTATTTTCAGTTTTCACGATCTAGCCATTATTTAACATTTGAAAAGGATTCATTTCGAAACTTGTCATGGTTCCCTATAAAAAGCATAAGAAGTCATTATACAAGGTGTTCGAAAAAAGGGGTCTAAGATTTTAGGTTTTATTTTACTTTTTTTTAGACTCACGACATCGAACGCTCGTAAATATAAAAGCTGATTTTATATCGGAAGGATTGATTTTAAGACCTATGTTGATTAGACATTTTTTATTCTGCTGGGTGAGTACTATAAGCACCTAAAGTCTTATTGTTAAACCCCTTTTTTCTGGACACATTGTACAGCAGATAAATATACAGAAGTTGTAAGTTGCCATGAGTCGTAAAACTGAAAGTAAAAAAAATACAGCTCATTGAGTAACTTCAATTAAATTTGCTGTTGCAATTTATTTTCAGGCAGAACAAAATTGTTTTTGAAAATTAGATTGCTGTGTACATGTGAAATTATATTTACGGAATGTGAGAATATTTGCATTAATACGTGTTAGTATTCATTTTTCTTTGCTCTTCCTAAAATAGATTCTTTATAATAAAGCTGATAAAGAATATACTTGAAAATATTTTTATTTAATTTTTTTCATTATTTGTAGAGTAACTCTTAACGTGAGTATTTCGAGATAATTTATTGTCACTGATAATAAATGCTTTCTTTCTAGCTGTGCCTGAACTATATTCGCACACAGTAAAGAAACTTCAATTTTTATTTGATATAGATTTCTTTGGATAAGCTTAAAAATATTGTTTTTAATTTCAAATTTTAGTCATCTTTTTTGATCGAACCAAAATAAATCGAACAAAGCTGTTTTTATGTTTCCTATTTTTTCATAAGCGGCTAAAATTAATGATATCACATCGCCATTATGTTACGATTTAAAACATTATTGTAATTATATTTTTCGACCAATGTTTATGTTATATTTTTAGTAAATATACATTGTTCCAAGAAGCTTATTAAATTATTAATTTCACCTGACACTACAATTTTAATTCTCTGTTTTGTATTTTTCTGCTACTACTCTTTGAATGGTTCTATGTGCGTGTTTTAACATAAATTTATTGTTTTATGTGTTAGCAAACTATTAAAATCTCCAGTTGGTCACTTTGAATTATGTTACATTATTCACTTTGCATTATATAAACATACATAATTGTTTTGTAATTGTAATACATTATTGTCCATTAAATTTCGAAGAAAATGAAGTCTACATTTCGTGTTATAAAAATACTCGAACAGTTACAATATTTCTTAGTTTAATGAGTCCAGGAGATCACTAAATTGAATATTTACGTTTCTTATGCAAAAATACCTATAATGTTATGACTCTACGTCAGTTGCAGAGACTGTGATGGCAGCAATCTCTAACAGACCATTTGGAAGAAACACTGGTTTAGACAAGCGTCAATTTTTAATTTATCGTAGAGGTAAAGAAAAACTTTTTCATCAAATTGCGAACGTGTTGAGCATGTACAATCATAAAGTAGTAGGTATTGTTAAAAGGTGAAACGAAGAGAACCGCAATGACTTCAGGACGCAACACGTTCGTCCAGGAGTACATAATTCGGGGAACAAGGTATCCTATACTTAATGTCGTATAATTAATGTCAGAACTCTTCCGCGAATGGGGAAAAAAAGAAATACTACAGAGAGTACCACTTTAATTCTTTCACGTGAATATACACCACCGTCCAGAAGTATTAGGACTTGTCTTTGCAATAAGTCTAAACAAGGTTATGAAATCACTGGAGAATTCGAGCAGATATTCTCTATTCCATATTTCTTTCGCAAAGGAAATGTGTATTCAATTCTATATCACGAATTTCACCATGGAAATTAATTAAAAATCAAACCATGACAACAATACAACCCCATCGATCCTTCATTACGGTTTTCACCAACTTTGGTATCGTAGTTGTGAGTTTCTCAATAAGTTTCTCAATAAGTAATTTTCTCATATCTGGTAATATTATATTTTGTCCCGTTTCACTTGCAGGTGGTTTCACAAGGTAGATTTTGATTTTGAATTGGTTTCTCGCATTTCTCGATCCAGTTCATTCCAGGTGTCCTTAATTGAGTTCACATTGGAAAATTGGGAAGACCAATGCATGATTTTTCTTTTATTTTTCTCTTCTAACTATTATAAATATTTTTTACTAATTTTTGCAATAATACAGACAAAATATCGTATTTCTTTAACAGACATAGCAAGTGTCCTAATACTTATGGACGGCAGTGTATATTCGAAACTATCTATGGTATCGAAAAAATGTCTGAAATAAAAGTTGAATAATTTTGAGGAAGACATAATGTAGTGTCAATAGTTTTCTAGGGGAGGACCCGTAGTGGAGATATGAAAGTCACTTTTGTTTCTTTAAATAGAATGATATATTTTTTAATACCTTCACCGATGCAGCTTTTCATTACACGCCTCACATACGCTTTTCGCAGCCAAAGGGTTAATAACCGTAAATTTTCAAGACTTCGCATCATACCGTTCACATCCCATTGGATTATAATAATGTTCATTTTCAGTATAGTATCGTTATTTTTGGTATCTTCTATTCCAGCTGTCTTTCACACAGTTTACTAAGATTAGTATTTACAGTTAAGTATATTATATGTTATCATTGTCCGATTCCGAAGAATAACACGGCGAGGTATCGTGACAGCACGTTTTACGTTCACTGCTTGTTATGTTTGTTAACTCTTCTTTTAATTTCTTTTCTACTTTAAGGTGGGCATACTTCTTTAATCATGTGTATCGAAGCATTCATATCGGATGTATAGATCTTGGAAATATCGGCTAGTATTAAGTTATTATTTCTATATTACAGAACAAACATATTATACTGAGATCCAATTACCAGAATATGCAAATCTGCAAACCATTTTAATGACTCCATTGACTTTTTCTCTGGATTGGTTAAATCATTTGGGACTTTCGACTTACATGCAACACTTTCGAAGCAATAGAATTAAGTCATTCTTGTATACTATATAGTATACACTATGATATTATATTTCCTATTTTATTTCTGTAATCCACTCAGAATTGTACAACGTTTCTGTGTTTGTATTTTTCACAACTAGTATGTAATGGGAGTATTTTCCCGTATCTATGTAACTCTTTGACTACCGCTCCCAAACCCGCGACCCGCGATTCAAAACTTCTTTTCAGTGTTGGATTTCGGTTATGTGGGTGCGACTGCTTTAAATGTTACATATTCTGCTGAATCATGGCATATTATGACACAATATAATTTTAAACGCATTTCCGTTGAAATTACGCGACAAAATTTGACATTTGAAATTTGACGAAATCCCAAAATCATGTCCACTGTATTGGACCTCGGTAGTCAAAGGGTTAAATAAATAAAAAATAGTTTTTGCAGGTTTAAGCATGTCTTCGATTTTATTAATGGCGCTGTTAACAATTGGCTGCGCCTCAGCTTCCTTTTTTACATGGTACGCCATGGAGTCGTCATTTGACTTCGGTGTTAACCCCTTGATATACAATTTAATTCGGGTAATTTTGCATATAGATACGATTTAATTTTTTTATTCCTGTAGATATAACAGAGGTTGAGAAGAAAGCAACAAGTCTCAGTTCGTAAATTAAATATTTTAATAAAGTGGAAAATATGTTTTTTCACATATCTCTAGTTTATTACAAAGTATTATAGAAGATTGAAGTTCATTAGGTTGCTACGATGAGCCAGACTCGTCATTTGAGTCTAAAGGGCTAATAAATTTTTAACGTCGGGGTCATGATCAGTATGCCTTTCTGTCGTGGAAAGAGGTCTCTTTCCTGTAGTGGGTAATGTTTTTCTACTATCATTTCATTCGGTTCAGTGTCGGCGATTGCATTGTTAGCATTTTCAAGGTTATTGACAGCCAATTCATTATTATTAATGTTCTCACTTACATCGCTTGTGATATTTGACGTTATTACTTCTCTATTGCTATTACGTTGCCTTGCTACACAGCCTTCCTTGAAAAACAAAACGGCATACTTTATCAGCAAAAGCGAATATCCAATATTATGTTTCATCATAAATAATCGTGAAGGATTTCGGAATTTTGCTGACATTATTTGGGTTTACGTAAATTTGTCTTCGGAAGCTTAGTACATAACTAAATTCAGGTTCCGAATTACCTACTCTGAGGAAAGACAGTTTTGAAGTTGTTCTGATACTCTTGTCAGTGAAGACTTTTTCAATAGATTAAAAGTGAGGCATTGTTGGTGATACATTAGGAACTATTATCCTCTCCGATGCGACAAAGGCGGGTCTTACTTCTACATTGGCGTTGTCAATTGTAATGGTCTTGTGTTTATTGGTTTGAGTTATAAATAACTTCCGACACATAACAGATTTTTTCTTTTTAAGAATCAAATAGTTTATCCGGAATACTGATTTTTACTTCATATTTGAAGGTAAGAATCCTTAAAATGTAGACATACTCCAGAAGCAATTGTAATCAGCCTTTAAAAAATCATCAATTTTAAGAAGACTAATCGGTAGTTGTTTATGACTCCACCTAATAGATGTCAGATTTTGCACCGTGTTTTTACTCTTGAGATATACAAATACTCAGCCGTTTTTTGAGCGCCGATTCTGAGAGGTGCTGTATATCTCGGGCGCTCCCGTAGTACAATTGTTCAACAACGATTGTACTATCTGTAACGTCACTTAATGAATTAGAGCCACATTGAAATTATCAGAGTCACGTAGTCAAAAAATAGTACTTGAATTGTGGTAGACTGGTTTATTCAACTGATAGACTATGGAGAATTATTGGGATGGTGTTCTAAGCGTGTGCTCTGTGATGGTTCGAACGCAATGAAAGTTTTTGAATATTCACCAAATATTCTTCACCTTCGTAGGTGACATGAACTGTAGAAAACTCAAACATGATACATTTCTGATTGGCTGGAGGCATGTGCCAATATTCGAGGAGGGTGCACGGGGCCCCAAGAAGGGGGCATCGTGAAGTTATACCTGCGTTATTTCATGGTCAAGCCTTCCTGAACTGTGAGCAAGTCTCCTTTGTTCGTCTCAGGACTGTCCAAGTTATTGTCAAGGGTACATTTGAAAATATCCTCGAATATTAGCAGCATGCTCACCAGATGCGTAGCAAAATATTGTAAAGTATAATTGAATCGGTGAATCGCAGAACAGCACAAGTCCAAAAACCACATTTTGAGATATATGAGCAAATAGCTTTAGTTTTCGTGTATAGTCAACGCCATTGATTTTATAGTGCTGCTCCAATTTAAACACGGTTATGCTAACACAGACGAACGGTTGTTTATATTGCGTGCTTTTTTTATTAGAACCTTGTGTGGAATAAAACAAGACAATAATTTTTCGACAATACCGCTATTCCTTTTTTAAACTTGGTTGCCTGTTCGCAGACTACTTACAGTCATATACCCTATTTTCTAATTTTTTATATAATGTTTCATATGATCCTATTTGGAATGTTATAGATCACAGGCTAGATCTGAAGGCAATTTCTCAGTCTTCATTCATCAGAAAAGCGTTACATGACAATAAAAGCCTTATGTTGTACCTTGTTCATAATGAGTTCATAATGAACACTGTATGCATTTACAAGTTTAGTTTTAAACACAATTTATAAAAATTACACTCAGTGCAGTATTATGCTAATAGACTAAATGTGATTTGATTGTCGCGAGCGATGTAAATATACAAAATATACAGGTCGAATTTCTTCCGTTGAAAATCAGTTTTGTAAGCGCAATATTTCGAAAACCACTAAAAATCAGGTGTATACATAAAGGTCAATGAATTCATCTCAAAAAGCACTATCAAGTGATCTGAAGAAAAGTACATAGTTCCATTAAAAAAAAACGAACTTGACATTCATATCTCGGAAAATAATAATGTAAAAAAAATTCGCCTTCGCCAAAAGATGTGCCCCCTTATACCATGCAACTTCCATAGAAGACGTTTCTCTATCTTCAATATCTTAGGAAACACGACTTTGTAACAGATAAGCTGAGACATCCTGTATGTACGTCTAGTCAATTGGACTGCTTACAATTAGACAGGACTGGTAAAATTATGTTTATTTTTAATAAAATGATATCAAATATTTTTTTTTTCGTTTTAAGGAAAATAAATTCTTCTGATGTGCCTTAATACTTTCGTAACGTGACCATTAGACTTTATTTGTTTAACACATATTGTACAGTAAAATATCATAATTTAAAAAAAATGTTCGTGTTTCTACGAAGTAGAACAAATAATTTAATATAATACAAAGTGACCATCCGATGATTCAATAGTTTGCGAAGATATAAATCAATAAATTTATAAATACTGCGGCGTTCGAATATTAAATTGAATGATTATAGGTGGATCATGCTTAATTGAATTAACATCGATACTGGTAACAAATTCATACCTCACACTGGCACTTAATAACTGCCCAAAATATATTCATATCGAGATTTCCACATCAAGTGGAAACACAAAGAAAATGTAATTATTTAGGTTACCGGTGATAACAATAATAATACCTCACTTACGAGAAATGCATGTTCAAAATACAGGATGTTTCTGAACTGGCGGTACCACCCAAAAAGAGGTTAATCGATATGCAAAAATAAGTTGAAAATGTAAAGTGACATTTTTTTGTAGGCAACATCATTTCCGAATAAATCGGTGTTGAAGGTTCGACGATTACGCGTACACTTACGCAACAGATATTACTGCAGTGCCTGCATTGCTGTTCGAATTTATTATATTAGATAGTAAAGGACGAACAATGAAATATAGTAAATATATAATGTGAAATATAGTAAAGGATGAATAATGACATATAGTAAATATACAGGGTGAACCACGTAACTGTCGCCACAATTTTTCAGGCACTTCCGATAAACTGCCAAAAAATGTTTGCAATAACAGTTAATTTGGACATTACTTATATTGCAATTTGTAGCCGATTGAAAGCTGATTAACTTTTATTCCAAACATGTTTTTGTTAAATTATCAGTGCCTGAAAAATTGTGGCGACAGTTACGTGGTTCACCTTGTATAATGTGAAATATAGTAAAGGATGAACAATGAAATATAAGTACAAAATATCCCATACTAGAATGTAGCTTATTGTCAGAGAATGACCACCGGAGTTGCTACCTTCCCCCACACTAGGTCCATTCCCCTCATATAGGCTGTGATCTAGGATGGCGATGGACCGATGGGGAACGAGGAGGGAACTGAAACGAGGGAAATGAACCTAGAGTGGGGGAAGGCCACAGCTCCGGTGGCCATCACTGATGTAGCTAAATACAAATGCAAGAAAAACTAGTTTATAACAGAAGAAAGTGCACGCGTACTCAACGAATCTTCAACATCGATTTATTCGGGAATGAAGTTTCGTACAAGAAGATATCACTACATTTTCGACTTATTTTTTCATGCAGATTGACCAGTCTTCGGGTTGTACCATCAGTTCGGAAACATCCTGTATATTCGTATCGAGTTTATCGAGGTGGTTGACATATTCTTAACAACCGTGAACTAATTAATGTATTAAGCAAGTAGGTTAATAATGAGAATCGCTGATTTTCAGCCTTATTCACGTTAAGGGCAGCGAAGGTGTAATCATGCAAAGTACTTTTTAGTTGATATTGCAAGCTTTAACCAATTTTATCCGGAAACTGGGCTTTTCAAGAGAAAACAGATCAACATGAGCGCTGATGGAACATATTAATTACTGAAATTAACGAATATTCTCAATTCAATAACGTCATGGAATTCAACCCGCAGACCTCTTTTTACTTTTTCCAATAAACTTATCGAAGAATATATGAAGTGGAAATATTGCTGAGGATTAAAGCGTTTTAAAACGATAAAAATAATTTGCTGCATTTATCCGTAATATTGACACAGAGAAAGTATGCGTCTCTCTAGATACGAATCGCATCCTTCGACGTATTGATTCGCGCTTCGATTCACATGTAGATCCTCGTGTACGTCTCAATTGGTTTAATAGCTAATTAACGAACCCAGCGTTAATAATGGATCATAATGGTTACTCTATGACAGGCAGTTCACGTCGGTCATGCGAAAACAGAAAAACTGCAGTAGAGATACGCTAATAATCGGAAAAGTACGATACTATTAGGGAAACACAATGAAATCGATGCGCTGATTGAACTCATTCTATCGCAAAACATTTGTCATAATAATATAGTCACCCGATTTTTCGATTTCTCGTTTTGAGTTACCGCGTTTTCAAAAGCGGCCTACACACAGTGAAACATGTCGTGATGTACGCATCGACTCCTAGGTTTCATGAAACTGCATTAGTTTTAGTTCACTTCCACGCAATCGGCAGAAACAAACTACAGGGTACCAAAAGTCAGGTACTATTTTAATGAAAATGGTTTAATTTATGTTTTTTTTGCTGACCCTTAAGGTGAATGCAGTGGAGTGTGTAGCAATAGTTATCTGACGAATCCAAGGAAGGAAATATAATTAAATCAGAAGTAAACAGAATAAACTGTTTCCAAATAGGTTTATGTTAACGTGTACGAGATGCTGCAGATAACATAACTCCCTAAATGCTACAGGATGTTTTTCGAAATGCCGTTGAGCGATTCGAGTTATGCAGAGATATTGCTGGCTACCACGTCGAACCCTACTAACGATAATTCAGCAATTACTACTGATCTTCCATTCTCTATATAAACTATTTATGATTTCAATCTGCTTCATTAACCCTTAACGGACGTATGTCACTTGCTACGTGAAATTATAGTTTTTACCGTAGCGGACGTTTGTCACCTCTTACGAGGCATAGCAACTTTTACTGGATGGGACGTATATCACATGTGAGGTGACGAAACGAAACAGAAGAAATCTTGCGCTTTTCAGGAAACAATTTCTCCATGTTGGAGAATGTTTTAAAAAAATATCACGCATTGACAACATATAGATAAATAATTAAAGCTTAAATACTTAAATTGCGATGGAAAATGTTAAAATATATGTTTTTATGCAATAAAATATCTTGTTCATATCAAGTAATGTCAGTGCGACACTTTTCACGTAAGCACCAGGTAAAACGACGACCCAGCAGCAAGTCAGGTTCGAAGCGTTGACGTCCGATAAGGGTTAAAATAGTACCTGACTTTTGGTCCACCCTGTATAATCGGCATGGATGCCACGCTCTACACGGTGAGCGTGTACAGTTGCATTATTTCCATTATTAAACTCATATAACATAACATGCGGCATATGGTCTTTCATCCCGTACATTTTAAACGTTCATAATAACTGCAATATTCGATCTACACTTGTGTACTTTCGGAACAACATTTTCTGAAGAATCCTGCTTACAGTAGTATGTATACCGAACAGATAAGCGACGATCGTGACGAGTACCATTGGTTTAAACTCAGCTTTCAGAAAAATCGCATTACTTATGGGATGACCCAATATAATCGGTATGGATACCACGCTCTGCACATTGAAACTTGCATCAGAATCGGGCCTTTCTCACCAGTTATCGACTCCTGCATCGATGCAAGTCGCTTCCAACTCCGATACGCTGATGCCAACCTACACACTGCAACCTGCATCATGAAACCCAGGAGTCGATGCATGCATCGCAACATGTTTCACTGTCTGTAGGTCGCTTAATACACCTTATTTTTCAGCTCGTGTTTCGGGTTTTGCACACTGTGCAATTTGAGGTAACGTTTTTTCTTGGCCGTTGAATTGCTAATATTCAGGGTGTAGAAGTAATCGAACTACAACCAAGAAAGAGGTGATTCCCCGTACAAAAATAAATCGAAATTACGGAGTAAAGTGTTTGGATACGACACATTTTTTTTAGAAACTCGATTCTGAATATTAGTTCGGTGTTTACGTACTTAATTAAACATAAATTCTGGTTTATATTATATTAAGTGCGTGTATGATATTATTGCTTGAACATAAATAATTTTGATTATATTTAACATAACTTATACTGTTTTACTGTAATTCCACAAATAAAAATCACGTAGGATAATGTTTGGTAATTTGTATGGACGGAAGGAGTGGTTAGAAGCACTGCGTTATTAGTCCGCCCTGTTTTCTTTCATTAAATAGAAGTTTGTGCAGAAAGGAATCGATGTATTTAATAATTTAGAATTGAACAAAAGAATTTTATCGAAATTACCATATTGAATTATACCAGAATATGACACCGCACACATACAGCATTTCGTTTTTAATTAAGTATACGCATATCTGAAGAATATTCACGCTTGATTTAATTAAAAACGAAGCCATGTATGAATAAATTTTATTCAATATTTTTAATTTATTTTTCAATGAGGAATCACTTCCTATTTGATTGTGCTACGATTCCTGGGCAGTCTGTATACAGGGTGTTAAAAAAGCAGGTTTACAACTTTAACCCTTTGAGCCCTGAAAATTTCGGGAAGAACTGTGCACCATGTGCTAAAATTTTCCGCGGTAGACCAACGTGTTAAAATGAATATATAATTATAATAATGTGTATACAGTAGAGCGTCAATTATCCGAACCAGTGTTGGATCGTCGCTATCCCCACCAGTTCTTGGAACCAGTTAATTATTGTACATTCATATCCGTTTCTTTTTATTCATGTAAAAGGATATATCTAAATGTGTACATATGTAATAAATGTATATTGTTACTTCAAAGCATTTCTTCAAAAATGAATTAATATTGTGTGTAATATACACTACATTTCAAATTACAGCAGTAGTACTCTTGTATTTAATAAGTAATTTTAGGTTTAATTCCTATAGTTATAAGTTGGATAAGTACATGTATGTTTTATTATCCGAATTGTTCGATTATCCGAATAATTCGATTTTCCGAACCACCTCGGTCCCAATTGATTCGGATAATTGACATTTTACTGTATTTTAATAAAATGAGCTGAAGTGATAATTCAACGGAATACATAGGTTTATAGCGTACAATAAACAGCTGTGCTTGGACCAGTACGGTGACCCGTAGCACACGGTGAAGGATTTGTTGGAACGCATATATGCGTTTGTGATGTTTGATCACTCACGGGGTGTATGTTTCCCGAGAAAGTGATCTGGGTCCTTGTTCCGGTCGGAGAAATTAGGCTGTCAAATGTCGATCGTTGTTTAGTTACAATTATGTATTGACTTTGTTACATACTCTGGTAAGGTTGAGCAAGACAAGGGTTAAGGAAAGACTGACTTTTTATCTCGTTTTGGGAAAACTCGAGAAAACTTGGAGGAGGGAGATCCGCTGAGAGAGGGAAAACTGTTGTTGGGCCGTAGAGGGGATGGGCCCTTAAATGGTAATGAGTGGGGAGAACAAGGATTGAACATTGGATTGTGCTAGTTTATGTAGAATGAGTTAAATCATAATTATAGTATGAACAGTGACAATAGTGATGATGACAGTGATAATAACAGAAGTAGCGGTGGTGGTCATGGTGGTGGTAATAGGAGGAGCATTTACAATAATAATGATAACAATAATTATAACAATAATAACATTATCGGGGAGAGATGGAATGTAGCAGCGGTAATCTTCAAAGAGTTAATATTGTCGGAGTTGTAAACAGTTCGTCGTTTTGCTTAAAGCAGGTGACTTGCTCGCTTCTGGTAGTCTCGCACGACATGAAAACAATGGATTATCTGTCTTTTATCTGTCCGTTATCCTCTATTATTACATATTTTCATAATACATAACCACGTGTATCAGAAGAAAACTCACACAATTAGTGAAATAAGTCGTAAATATCACTTTTCCTTGAACGTATAGAATAGTATAGATATAGATGGACATTGCAGGCGATCATGTTTAACAGTGGATAACTAACCTTTCGTAAAAATGACGATCGGAACATGTGAACCTCGTGATATTGGATGATCCGCTTACTAAATAAACTAATTATGCTTATTTATTTATTAATAAATTCAATACCAAATATAAATTTTTAATTTCATTTATCCTGTTTCTTTATAAGATAAAATGTTTTTCTTGTTAAATAAAAAGATTCAATTATATTCGTGTTTTTAATTGACGTTGTCATTCTCACGAATATTTAGTAATAACGTTACTCACTTAATAGTTTAGGTATCTAGAGTTAAGGACCTGTTATTTTATCAAACTGGCTGTCAGGTGCATCTTATCATAATTTTTTTATAAACACGTTAACGCAGTTTTTAAACGATATGACTTTTAGTGAAAGACTGGAACCGTGGTTTCGACAAGACTTAAATAGGACCTTCGGTGAAAGATGGATTGAAAGGGGTGGACCAGTCTCGTAGTCCCCTCGATCTCCTGATTTAAATCCCCCGGGCTTTTCTTTATGGGGATTTCTTAAAAGCACGGTGTACTCTTCGCTGATAAATGACATAGGCAAGTTATACAAGAGAAAGCAACATGCTCGTCGAGTAGCTAGAAACAGTCAGAAAGTTTTTAAACAGTTCGAAATTCTGTGGTACGAATATAAGAAGTGTATATGCAAATGTGAGGAGTACAGTTAGACAATTTGCTGCAAACTTTGGAGTTTAAAGACTTCTGTTTTTTCTTTTTTTGGAAGAAAATTATTCCTCGTTTTCATGTCGCGCAATAGCACCAGAAACAAGAGTACCTATGCTATTTGCGTAACCTAGCCGAAGAATTGTTTATAATTCCAACAATATTAATTTATTGACTCATGTTTATTAGGACTTTTTTCCTTTATTTCGCGAGTACTATCTACCCTAAATGCCCGGAAATCTTTTTCTAACACCCTATATATTTAACCTTTATCATTCCAACCGCAAATCTGCGTTCTCGTCCAACCGAATACTCTGAGAGCGATGAGGGTTAAGAAATTAATTACACCTTTTATGATGATATTCATAACGCTAGGTGAAAACTTTGCGCGGTAAAAGTAAACTGCCAATTCCTCTGTGTATGTAGACTCCTGCACATAAGTTACGGGACACTTAAATTAGAGGTGGAGAATTTTACAGTATGAAATGAACTGTATTATAAAATAAAGTTAGCACTTCTAACTGTTTATAATGTACAGAATATGTAATTCAAATCGTATGTTAAAGACCTTACCAAAGGTAAATAATTGATCTTATATTTTCTTCTCATCAGTTTATCCCCCTCGTGCGGATATGGCCACTTGAACTAATATCGGCATTCTTTCGATCAAAGATTTTCATATTTTGGAACTAATTTTTTTCCAATCTTCTTTTAATTTCTTCCATAAATCCTTCTTTGACTTTGGGCAAAATTTTCAAAGCACATGAAAAGTGTGTGTGAACTATCGTCTAACAGAGTTGGAGACAGTCTTCTTTTTTATATATTTATTTAAATTACACGTGCGTATTATTGGTACTATATATATTCAGGTATTATATTAACGTAAAATAGATAAATATATCAATATAAAATAATAAAATCAAGGCAAAAAATTGTATTCACGATCTAATAATTATTTTGCTCAAAGTAAGCAAGTGTCCAGTGACTTATGGACGGGGGTGTAAATCAGCATCGATTGCTATGGTCATTTAGCCGAGGTCCTACAGTCTTAGATGGCTTCCGAAGCACCGTGTGTCAACAGCAACACAGAGGCGCTGAAGACGATCATCCATCTTACAAGGAAAGCTACCCAAGTCGTCGTCTCCGATTTTAATGAGCTTTTGCACGTTGATAGGTCATGTTATTAAAATATCCCTACGTATGGTTTTGGGCGTATACGGTCAATAGTATAAAAGATATTTAATGTTATAATTCCAATAGGATTTATCTACATACTCTATTGTAAAAGGTGCTTTCAAGTAGAAAAGCTTGGAGCAGTTGACTAGGCGCTAAGTTGCTACCTAGAGTTTCCTTTTGCATTAAATATCTTTGTAACTATTGATCATCTACGTCCAAAACCATATATAGAGAGGTTCGTAATAACATGATCTATCAACATGCAAAAACTTATTCAAATTTGAGACGACCGCTTCAGTAACTTCCCTTGATAGCGCTGTCTTTGCTCACAGTAGCTTTGTCGATCAGATAAAGGCGAACATAGGTGTAAACTAATTTTAGAAATCATTTATTGCAACGAAACATACAACATCACTATTGTCAGAGGACAAACGTTCTAAAAAGTTTCTATTTCGTAAAGAATACATTTTACTCCGCCCTATACTGATATTGTTTTGTAACCTTTGTGCGTTCTTCCTGTTCGATTATATCAATGGTTCTTAACCGGTATTCCTCGGAACACTAGTGTTCCGCACACTTGTAACAAGTGTTCCACGAAATTATCAAAGCGAAGTGTTATGTAATTTGTATTCTTTATGTTTTAATAACAGGTATGTTCATGCATATCTTATTGTTAGTTTTATAACCTTACTGATTTTGGCGTTCTGCAAATTTTTCTTATAATTAAAAGTGTTCCGTGACACTCAAGGTCTTTAGATCAAAAATGCCCCGAGTGTATGGAACTCGTATTTTCAACATTATAAAGAAAGAACTAAGGAAACAGAAATAACTATCATTGCGAACATTTCTTAAAGAAATGAAAACGCGACAATGGGTCAAAAAAGACCCGAAGACTGTACTAGGGTTAATCTCATAAACATTGATGAGTGCTTGTGCATGTATTTACATGTACTTACGGTTTTCGCTTATTTCTTCGAGACCTGTTTATTCTTTTCTGTCATTTTTGCTTTCATTTCAATCAAGATACATATGATAAAGTTATTTTCCTCTGAGCAAGTCTTGTTTCAAGCACTGCATATTTTTCATCCATTATTAAGTAGATATAATTAGTTCGGTATTCCTCCAGGATACTGATATTAATTTTGAATGATAAAGAAACTAATTGACATCAGTCAGACGTGATCGTTACTGCTGCTCTTTTTATTATTTCAATGATATTTCTACTTTTGTGCTTATCGTACAATGTATTTTATTTACAATATTTCTTCGGTACATATTATAAACTTCTTGTAGAGAATGTTATATAATTTAATCTACTTTTAACAGTTTATGGAAACCGTTTAATGTATGTGACTGTATTTATACAAGATGTTTGTTTTATCTCATCCAATTCAGTATCTACATTATTTGGAAGAGTACGAAGAAATATATTAGGAAGATGCTGTTAGGTTCAGAACAACATTGTGATTAATGATTTTAACATTCAAGGTCGTCTTAAAGATGAAAAGAAATTAAACCTTTCCATTCCAAGTATGTCTGACAGGAAGTGACAATGTTAAGCGTTCCACTCCAAGTATGCTTCTCAGGCACTCCGTTGGTCCATTAATTTCGTCTACTAATTTTTGTATACCACGTCAAAAATGAAATATTTCTTAATACGTAAAACTAAGTAATGCGTAAACATCTTATATCGACGAAGTTTTCGTGGAATATGAATCATTGAAAATTAACATTCGTTTACAGCAGCTCGCAACCATATTGGTTGCGTCATCACATTAGTTATGTTGGAGTTACTGGTTTATTGTATCAAAACATGCTTGGAGTGCAGAGGATTTAGACAGTTGAAAATTGTTGTATTTCTCTGTAAAATATTTATTTGAAAATATATGCGATATGATTGCTGTGAACTTCGAGACGAATTTTTGAATACCGTATGCTGTTGAATCGGAATTTCGTGGAAATAATTTCTGTCGTTCTTGCTACGTCTCAAATGATTCTTTAAGCATGTTATATCATACAGTCACTCATTTTCATTTTAGGGCACCGCAGTATATCTAAATTTATTTATTTACGTCTTTTTAAACTATTGAAATATCCAGCTTTACACTTTGTATTATAAAATGTTTGTGTATAACCAGAAACAATTTTTTTGCAATTGTAACACTGTAGATCAACTTTTAAAAAAAAAGTACTCGGCTTTGTGTGTTATAAAAATATTCGAACAGTTTTATTAGACTGCGAATGTTTATGCAAATATACAACTTTAGACTTCCATATTACCTATATTAATGCAGTTAAATAAATGAAACTCCAAAAAGCCTGCATTTGCTTCTGAAATGTTCGAAATATGTGATTTTTATTTTGCTAAGTTATCAAACGTCTATCATCCTCCAATGTGGGTATATTAAATTGGATAAACGTCCGTAGTCTAATTATTATACTGAAATAACTCGCATGAACTTTGGGGCAAAATTTCCCCAACAAACAAACTTTCCCGTTGTTTCTGTCATTGAGGCAGAATTTTGTATGCATTATGAACACAGTCCACGAAATGAAGTGAATGAAATGTTTCCCAGTCATTGGATAGGTTGTGGTTCAAGAAACTGTTGTTCTGTCCAATCACTATATGTATAGACCTTACGTAGTTAGTTACCTTCTTATGGGAACACATAAAGAATGAAGTGTACAATAAGACCCCCACCATGTCAGGAAATACACGAGAAAGAATTTTATTTTCCGGTAGCTGCAACAACGTAATAACACATATATCATTTGTAAACCGATATTTTTTCGATCATTTTGGTAATTTAGGAGAATGATCTTGAGAGTAAAAATCATTAATCATAATATTCGTCTTTCTGAACCAGGAAATGGTTCTTAACACATTTTCTTGGTACAGATGAAAATAATGTAGATAATTAACGCATTGCGTACGGGTCACGAGATATCCCGTTTTTAACCTTTAAGACATACGATACGTCATCAAGATAATAGAGACTTAGAACAAATTATAATAAAAGAGAGACAAGAGAAACAAATGTGGATACATAGAAATATAAAAGAAAAAAGCAAGCATCCGAAAAGTTGCAAATAGAGGTATACACTGCCTTCCTTAGCTCAATTGTCCTAAGTAACATTTCGAAACATTCGAGAAAAATGAGGTTTTATCATTAAAAACCATACGGAAAGCCGCTAGGATGAATAAATTAAACTGCTTCTAACCCCTTACAAAGCACGTAGGATATTATAACTTCGCTTGAAAGGTAAGAAACATATGGAACTCCAAATATTTCAAAATATCTTGAAAAATGTAAAAATTGTAGATAGGACATTTTAACTAAGGAGGGGGATACAGTTCTTAAACTACTTTAGTTTATAAAGTTGTCATTTCTAACCGTTGAATATTGTCTGCTGGCATTTATTTCCTAGAAAATTGCAAACTATTTATTCGTAAAAGGTAGATGTTTCTTAAACTACTGATTGAGACTCACGAGTTGAGCTATGATGCGCATTTCTATCGTTACTTCCCTTCTTATGAATCATTCTAGCATCCAATGTGGGCGAATACTTCTGCGAGTCGCTTTATAACATGTTCCACGAACGTGATGCCTGGTCCAACGGCAAACTTAGTTTCTCCTTTTAGCCTGAACGCAAATACAGTTGTCCCTTTTACTCGGCTGCCCTTCGAGCCGTTGGTGTTGCCAGTTAAAACGAGGATTTTACAAGAAACAAAGAGCCTGCCAGGAAGAAAATGAGTGCTGCCCTTTGCGAGCGAACAGTTTTTTCTGCCATCGAGACAGAACTACAAAATCTGTTAAACGAAGACGCAGCGACCAGCAGAAGGACAAAGACGATGCATGCAGTGATGAGACTGATACTACATGTATCGGTAATATCCAAGGGATTTAAACAAATAATACAGAAGGAGGAAGTATGTACACAGTGCAATACATTGAAAGAAGAAGACCTAAAACATATGAGCCACTCAGAAGACAAACTGATCGAAGCCACTTTTTGCAAATATCTCAAGTTTATTGCCCAAACACGCGGGAGGTATTCAGTTTCGCGAAAAACAAATGACTTACTTCCATAAATTTATTTACTGCTGAAAGATAACATAACTATATATGGCTTCTGAATAATAATTAATGTACGTCAGAAGCCATTACGATTAACTCCAGTTGGTCCTCAACAGTTAAGCCTCAACAACCGTTTTCAGTAACAATCGAGGTGTATGTTATTGGTATTGCTTGTGCCTGTTATTTAGTGATTTATTCACTTTTATTTAGTGTGTTATTTAGTGTTATTGAGATGAGTCATAAGGATTTTCTTTGTACAAAACCATTAGAAGACTCCATCACTAACAGAAGGAAAACAGCTACGGGAATACCAGTCAACTAGCTTGAGATGCGATGGATTAAATTAGAGAGATCAGAACCACACATCATAAAATTCAAATGTGATTTTGATGAAGATACAGAATTCAATGTAATCAACATTAAAAAGTCTCAATTAGGAAGACCATCAATTTTAGAAAACATAGTTCAGCCTTTATTTTACCCTTCTCGTAGGTCAATAACGAAAGAAAAAAGAAAACACATGATGGATTTATTAAAATACATTCCACGGGTCAAACATGACTATTGTAAAGATTAAAGGATAAATCGATGCGACGAAACATTAAATGCATTTGACACGGATGACATTATTTATGAAGACATTAATAACAATAGTAATTAATATAAACATAACTGATTTTTTCTTGAAAATTTTTTAATACATAAAATTATAATACATTTTGTTGTGCTTATTTATCTCATTTATAATACATACCATATTTTCAGTTGCCAAATCGATTAACTCTACAAGTTTGTAGAAAATGTAAAACGACATGAACAATTTCTTATGTATATTAATTTTTATATCTTCTGTATTGTACAATCTAGAAGCTATATCTTAAATAAATCACTGTATAAAACTTGTTTGTTCGTAAACTCCTAGGAAAATTTTAAAAAGTTAGTTTTGTAACATCATCACTTTTCTCTACTTTTCATTTTATGGAGTTGATCAGTTTGGCATCTGAGTGGGTGATATGCTACTGGAGTGTCCTTTATACCAACAGATTAGAACAGTATACTTGAATGGAAAGAAATCAATAGAAGAAATACTAACGATAAAGACCGAAGACGAAACACGAAAACTATTTTATTACATACAAGAAAGTATGAAAATAAGAGCATTCTGCTGAAACGAATGAATTAAAAAAGTAGTAAAAGAGTAAGAGACAAAAGGAGGAGGACAGTATGCGTTTCAAGTTTTATTGTTATTTTATCATATCCATTTTATATTTTTCGATATTTAATATTTATTTTTGTATACCTATGTACAGGGTGTTCCACCTAACTTAAGTACCTTAAATATCTCACTTATTTTTAATGATTGGAACAAATGTCACAGGAAAACATAATTTGGTTCGAAGGGGGAAATATTATGACAAACAATTTTTCTCAAGGTCATACTTTTCGAAATTTCAATGTCATTGTTGTTGTTTTAAATGGGACTACATATTTTTGTCATCGCGGGGTAATAGTCGAGGCCAATAGCTGTACAGTGACCTATTATACCATGACCTTCACATGGTCCTGAAGACGAAAAATCGAAAAATGAATGAAAATAGATGCAATTAATGAAATGATTACGACAGAGGGATTCATCAAGAAAATTTATTTTAACAAATGCTCAAAATGATGCCCATCAACTTTGTTGATTATGAGTCATAACCTTGATACCGTTTGATATAGAAACACAATTCTCGGGCTGGTACCGATAGTATTGATTCAGTATCTGTTAGTCAATTCAGTTAGTGAATTCTTATTGTCCGAACGATCCAGTTATCTGAACTGTCTTGTCCCTCGAACGGTTCGGATAAATGGATTTCTACTGTATTCGTTAGAAAAGAAGTGAAATTTCAAAAAATAGATACTTTCAAACCACTCAACTTTTCTTTCTACTATTTTCCTTAGATCCTTAACGAAACGGAATAAACAGCCGTTTAAAATGTCTGACGCAATGTCTGCTCTTCGGGAAGAGCATTCGGGACTGAGAACTTCTAGCCCACCGGGTAACACTGTATTTACGAATAAAAATTAGAATAAATGAGTCGTTTAATGCAAAAGTGGTACAAGTCAAAAAAGTTGATTACTAGATAATGAGAGATGAAGTAAAATTTCTGTAAAATGTAATAATATCAAAGAATGTTACATTTCTTTTACGTAAGCCACTGTAAAGTTATACCTTAAGATAGTAATGCCGTTTTTCCCCTGAAAACCAAGATACATAAAAGATACATGGTTAAACCACATAGGCAAAGAATTGACTTACACCACTTTTGCATTAAACGGCTCAATTAAAGGAGAACATAATGAAATGTTGTTTATTGTGACATATTGTAATACTGTACATTGTAACAGGATTGTAACTCGTTAAATAGATATATGTATATATATAAGTTTAAATCTTTTCTTCGATTTTCTCCATCTATAGATACGTTCTTCAACTCTTATCAAGCTTACATATGTATGTACAAGCAACGTGCTCGTAAGAATTGCGTATGTAGATATGTAGATTCAATGCGAGTTCGTTAATGGCGTAGAAGCTGGCATGCACCAGTCGACCTCTTTAAACGACCTTTTCGAGACATTATTCTGAGACAATCGTTGATCCGTCGTGTATGTGTATCTTCTGCGGTCAAAGGCGCTTCCCCTATTTTAATAAAGCTTTGTTTACATTTCACATGCACTTCATGCAACTGCATTTCAGAATGAGGGATTTCACCAATTTATGACAATTTTAACTATTAACTAAAGGTTTATCAATACTAAACTATAGTATAGATATGGTACAACTTTGCATTAAAATACTGTGAGCATTCTCGAACGACGGGTACTCAAATATTGTTTTCATTTATGGTCCCTCTAATAAAAATGCTCCAGTTTTCCATAAGAAAATGTTAACAAAGATTCTCTAATAAAAGAAAACAACATTTTAGAGTGCTTACCAGACGGTCCACACGATTGCGAAATTGTGGATTTTGTAATGAAAAGTTCAATCTACGAAAGGTTTTTGAAAAAACACTTTACTTTTATTGTAATCATGTTTGTGTAACATTTTCTTTATTTCTATTCGTTGAATCTATTGATAGAGTTTGAATGTCCAAAAATAAGTAGTAGAACCTACAATGGAGTAATTATATATGAAAAAGTAAGTCGAAATTGTATCATAAGCTCATACTTTTACTTGTCCTTACGATGTGAAGCGTAATTTAATATAAGAAATATTATGATAAAGTAAGAACCGTTCACTAACTTTATTTTATTAACAGAGAAATTACTGACAGTTTTAAACGTGAATGCATGCAATTTTCCTGTCAGTCTGCTCCATTTTTTTTACATGCAATTGACACATTTTTTTAAATTAATTAAAATTATTTTCAAGTTGGTGAAAACAAATTGTCCTATGTAACAAATTTATTTTAAAATTTGACTTGCTATTTCATGAATTACCGTGTATCGAGTTTTATGACAGGTTTTTAGATACCTTGCAGTTGATCAAAAATATTAAAAAGTAACAGATAACAAAAGATGATATAAACTGTTAGAAAGGAACTATATCGTATTACTACAGTCAATTTATCATAGATATACATTCTATGAAACAATAAAAACGGAATAGCTATTTAGTTTAAATAATCGTTATTCATAAGCGTCAAAAAGTTAATAACAAACTTTTTGTTAACATAAATATTTATGTAAATAAGGAAATGCAACGTAGGCTAACATTTTTTCGTCTTCTAAGGTTCGTAAAAATCTATAGTTCATATAGATATATTAATTATAGGGATAATTACTTTAATAAAAAAGTAAATATTAGGAGGATATATTATAATAATTTCACATAGTTTATGTTCATCAGATTTATTTTATTTAGTAAATGTAATTTATGAACAAAGATCTATAGAATTAATATTAATTAATAAAGGCTTAATTATTTAATACCTTCAATATGATTAATATGATTTCTTTTATGTTTTTCAAATACAGTATGTCCGCGCTAAAGTGATACAGGCACGTAATTTCTTAAGTATTGAAGATACAAAAAAATTGTTTATATGAAGCTTGTATGGTTCAAACGAATCAAAGTTTTGGCGAAGACGAATTTTTGTTTACGTTATTATTTTCAGAGATATGAAGGTTAAGTTTATTTTTTTAAATGTTCTATATGTTTGTTTTCAGATCATTGGATACTGCTTCTCAAGACGAATTTATCAACCTTTAATATATACATCCGATTTTTAGTGGTTTTCGAGATATTGCGCTTACAAATTTACTGATTTTCAACGGACGAAATCAGGCTGAATATCACAATAAGATGTACAACTTTCTCCATGTTTTGTAAGTGCTATTTCGAATTTATTTGAATGTTTCTTCCGGGTCTACTTCCACCCACTTTCGACTCTAATTGGTCACGTGGCAAAATCAAAATCAGAGATAGGTGACTATTACAAAATTTTGTCACCATGTGGAACTTGAAACTAAAATCCGCGAGCAAGTGAGAATAAACTAAAATGCAGATTTTTTTGTGGGAGTTTGTATTGTTCATTAAGGATTTTGTATAAGAATTAGGGTAACGACACTAGGATCCTCCCTTTCTCATGAAGCAATACATGTATAAACTTTTTCATCCTCAAATGAACCTCACTTATTTTTATAAGATTTATGTGAAACATTTTTCTATTCTACAGGCTTTCTTCAAAGTATGCACTGAAATTATGTCAGTGTGTTTTGTAGATAAAAATGTTATATGATCATAAGGTTAAAACAACGTCAGTTAACAATTGTAAGAAGAATTGTACCTCTGGCGAGAATAAAAATAAAATGTAGCTAAAAGGCATAAATATGTGATTGTAACCAGTCTGAAAAGTGGATGTTTTTTGGACTTAAAATGCGGAAAAAGTAACACTGCGATTCTTTTGATATTTAGTACTTTATTGAAACGTACCTTAAGCTTTCTGTATTTAAAGTTGTATTAAAAAATATAAATATTTGAATGAGGTACAGTAATTCTCATAAAACGTGTCATTCCGTGCACAGGTAAATGGTGTATATGATTTCGCCATTTTGGTTTTCGTAAAACAGAGAAACTAATATTTTTTATAAACTCTCTTATATTGTCCTAGATGAAAGAGATTGTTGAAGTTTTTCAAAGTTTTACACTCCCTCATGTTTATTATGTTCTTATATATTTTTTGCACCAAAAACATGATCAATAAAATCGTCCGTTAAAAGAAATTATTGTTTTTCTGAACGTGTGTTTTAAGTTTCTAGGAAATCCGCCAGTCGTATCCTGAGATACTATGTACACCGTTTTGGAAAACACAATTTCGAGAAATACGCGTTTGTAGCTTATGTCAGCAACGTCTACCTACGCATAGGTAAGTACATACATATGTTCAATCTAAACGCTGTATGTCAAATAATGTTTTGAATATCCACATGGGACCTTCTGCACTTTAGTTTTAAGACTACAAACTATTTTTTAAAACAACAAACAAATTTTCGACTTTTTAAAATGTTACAGTAAGATAACAACTTAATTATACCTTTGAACGGTGTCAATCTTGTATTGTAAACAACGGTCGGAATTTTGAAATAGAGAATTAATTGTAAGTGAATATTTTAGCCCTTTGAGGACGATGGACGCATATGTGCGCTCCAAAAAATCGATCATCGTGTGCTACGGGCCACCATACTGGTCCAGGTTCAGCTGTTTATTGTACGCTACAAAGCTATGTCGTTGGATGAATAATCACCTCACCTTATTTTATTAAAATACATATGTTTCGTTACATATTTTGCAGTCTTGGAGCACTAACACAACTGAACAATCGACATCATGTATATTATTATAATGAAATATTCAGTTTAACACGAGTTCTACCGCGGAAAATATCACCGCACGGTGCACGCTTTTTCCGAAAATTTTCAGAGTTCAAAGGGTTAGTCATAACTTTTACATGGCGCTTTCCGAGATCTACGTTTATATCACATTTCAATTCTACTTTTATTTATAAAACACACTGGCACGGTTTGATCGTTTAATTAGAGGACAATCTCATGGAGAAACATATTTTCCGCGAACAGAACTCAAGAAGGTGAAGCCAAAGGAGAGAACGTTCTCAAGAAAACGGTTTATTTGAAGTTTTTCCTCGTAATGTGAGTGGCATTACGTTTTACCCAACATCCTGAAAATGAGCTGTACGATTCTTCGAATTTGAACGAAAGCAGTAATATCGATAGTTATCACTAGATTACGGAAGTTTATGCAAGTATGATATGCCGCGAATATACAAAGAACATGTATACAAGATGTATGCGAAGTATATGAAGGATATATACAGTAAATGCGCACTCCCGTAAGGATTAGAAAATTAATATAATTTTGTATAATCACTATATTTATCAGTATATTTACATTATATGGGCATTATTAATACAAACTATTATAAGAAATAATTATATTATACATATCAAGATATTGTACTATTAAAATATTAAACTTTTTAACATACGAAACTATTAAACTTTTTAACATACGAAACTATTAAACTTTTTAACATATGAAACTATCAAACTATTAAACTATTAAAGTACTATCAACATATTGTACTATGTCTAATCAGGTTTCAGATATAATTCAAATCACAATACATAACAATAGTTTTTTCCAAATTATCAATTGAAAATTGGTGACGTTTATCCGAAAAAATCAGTTTAAACGCCGAATATGACCTTTCAATCTCAAATGATATTACGCGGTGGTAGCCGCCGATCACACAGGAGCAGCACCGATTTCTGATGTCGCAGCGGTGGCCAGTCGGCACAACAATGCCACATTCTGGTAGTTATAGTCTACAATGGCAAGATTGAGCAAGTTCTAACAATTACTCGAGCTAATTTGTAAGCAAGTTCTGTACATGCAAGAAATATGCAGAATATACAAAATGAAAAATATATTTTTAAGATCCTTTAACAGATTATAGAGCATTACGAAATTAGGGTGCTGATATTCTTATTTTTCAAACTGTAGATATGTGTAGCAATGTAACAATTATCTTCGAATTTGGAACCACGTGATACATTACAGGGTACATGTATGTATATCGTTACACTATTCAGTTAAAAAGTATGTATAATAAATATATAACAGAATCTGAAATATACTCGCAGTCATAATAATCAAGATCCTCTAATAATGAAATATATTCTGTCAAAGTTCCACTTGTTCAATCCAGTCCTATAAAAATATGCATTTGCATAAACTTCCGCAGTCTGGTTATCACGTTAAACATCAAGCGCAAAGCGAACTGATGAGCTCGAGCGAGAACAGTAATTGATCTTTTGTCATCCGCGTTCTCGGTCATCGTTCGTCCGATCAATTTTCATTGTGCATTTCATCGGTCGAATGATTACGATTTCAGTATCACCTGTCGCTTGTCAGTTCGCTGTCCAATTATCTTGTTAGAGGAAGAAATGGAGCGCCAAGAATGAAGCCAGGACGAAAATAGGAAACTCAGGATGTTACCTGCATATTTCACCAGCCTGCCGCTTTGCAAAAGCTTCGACCTTACCTGCATCGGCTAGTTTCTATAAAGGGGACGTAAAACTCATTGACAGAAGTCCTACAGATTTCTGATTCTTCTTCTGCTTCTTCTTTTGTACACTACCGTCCAAAAGTATCCGGACACCTATATATTTGCAGAAATCACTGAAAGGGTTTACAAATATAGCTTTTTTATTGGTTTGCTATGCTATTTTAAAAATATTATGCTATTATTGAACAGCGTAAGCACTATTTATTAATAAATAATATTGACAAAATTGATATAACGAAAGTTACGCAGAAACATTCCTACATATACAGTCCCGCTCAAACGTTTCGAGCATCCTTTGCTTTTTGGGCGAAACAAATTTTTTTGGACGTATGCAGATGCTTTATTACAAATATTGCACTTATATATTAAAATAACATTACATTAATATGTTTTACAATTGGAATTGGAAATATATCACCTTATATTCTTCAGAAAGAATGGCTACTGTAAAAAATGTGTTTCCCCGTAAGAACAGAATAATATTGTTCATGTTCGACGAACTGCAGAAGGAAAAATGCTTCCAAATTGTATAGTACCAACAATAAAGCAAGGTGACAGATCCATAATGGCATGGGGATGCTTTAGTGCAAACGGGGAACTATCGATCTTAATCAAGATCGATGGTACCCTCAAAAAAGAACAATACAAACATATTTTATGCGAAAATGCAATATTGTCCGGCATGCGAGTCATAGGCCAAGGATTCATTATGCAACAAGATAATGATCCAAAACATGCGTCTGAACTTTGCAAGACATATTGAATAATGAAGGAAGCGGAAGGAGTTCTTAAAAATATGTAATGGCCACCGCAGTCCCCGGATTTGAATCCGATTGAGCTCTTGTGTGATGAATTGGACAGAAAAAACAGAGAAAAATACCGAACATCTCAAACCGATATCTGGAAGTACTTACAAGAGGCATGGAATAATATTAAACTTGAAACAATCGAAAAATTAATTTCCAGATTGCCGAAATTATATCAAGCAGTCATCAAGAAAAGAGGAGGATTCTTCTGCGAAAAGAAGCTTTTGTAAATTTGCATTATATATTTTAATATATAAGTGCTCCAAACTTTTGAACGGGAGTGTACAAGTGGTATGAAAGGAGCCAGTTTTAGAAGACTTTATCCCCCGTTTGTACTTTCTTCATATCGCAGTCTATTGAATATGTATATTTCTGACCAGAGTTGGATATTTGTATAGATTTGAACAAGTCTCAGCTATTTAACGGAGACCAGAACGGTGCAGACTTTCAGTTGATTTTAGTTTGAGCTTAACAGTGCTAACGATCACAGTCATGAATTCAGGAAAGGAATTATCGACAGAAAAACGTGTCGCTAGTACAGTGTTGGCAACAGAAAACTATTCCATTAGACAAATAGCATTGAAAACCGAAATAATAATAATTATATGATTATAGCATTAATACGCTATTTCTCTAAATTTGCTAGGTGTCCGGACACTTATGGATGGTAGTGTACGTAACACAGCATTGACTGCTGTGATCATTTAGCCGCGGAATATACAGTTTTGGGTATGTTCCAAAACCATATTGTCAACAGCATCACAGAAGCACTGAAGACGGTCACTGATCTAAGCGCTGATCTGTGGCCATCGCAGAGATTTCCGTTTTTTTTACCCTTTTTCTTGTCTGCACTTCCATACGATGCAAACATTGGCGTGGTATGAATTCTGCTTTAGTCGACGGGAAAAGATAATTATTTTACTTATAAAAGAAATTTGTATAGCTTTATTAACCTTAACAAATGTCACGAGAGGTACACTGACGTACATACATTTGTTCACAAAAGCATTCGGCCACCTTAGGTATTAAGCGAATGTTGGTAAAGACTCGAATTTGCAAAAGAGTAAATTAATAAACCGGAGGAGTTCTGGGATAAAGTAATTTTGACTGATGAATGTAAAATTGAAATTTTTAACATCAAAAGAAGACAAATCGTATGGAGAAAACCGGGCTAAGAATTGAATAAAAACCATTTATTAGTCCAAATGGTAAAGCACAGCGGCGTTTCTCTTATGGTTTGGGGTGTATGTTGTCTACTGTCGTTGAAAACTTACACTTTATCGAAGAGAAAATAGACCAATGTGTGTCTATTTCCGTTTTTAGTTTAATTCCCTTTTACGTACTTCTTTTATCGCTTCTAATGAATATCGATTATAAATAAAATTATTTTGGTCCATCATTAAATTATCCTTTAGTGCTTGGTATCAGTATTAAAAAAAACTGTATTTACTTATTTGATTGCACGATTGAACAATATTACAAAGTATGATGAACAATGTTTTATACAATACTGGTGTATATTGTATAAATGCAAAAAGATAACATTTGTAAATGTAATAAAATATAAGAGTTTCATCATTTATATTTAATGCATCACACGAATTATTTAGATTTATTTTTATTATCGTTTTATACTAAATATTTTATACGTTACGTATAGTGTAAACGCTGTAACATTTTATTATTCCTGAAATTAATAAAAATATAAGTTACTTTACTTATATAACTTTTACGTTTTACGTCTTTATGTTGAAGTATCCTATCTTATTTTTAAGCGATACTTTTTATATATACTGTAGATTAAACAAAAGTTGTAACTACAAATTTTTGTAAATGACAACTTATGAAGCAGAAATAGCGAAGAATTAATATTAATGGCTGTAACTTCAGAATAATTTTACGAGCTAATAAAGCTTTTCACAATTGTGTAAGTGGATAAACGCGATTCTCCGTAATTAGATATTCTTGCTCTTAATTTAAAGAGATCGGATAATCTGAATAAACTCCATTATGTCAGCGAAGAGTCAATAAAACTTAGCTTATCTAATTAAGAAACTTATTACTCGTAATAGAGTAAGACGGCCGCAGAACAATTCAACGACACATTCATCTGCTATCATAGACTGTCCCTCCTCGGTCTAATTTATTAAGCTCGGTTATGGCACTCATTTCTCGGGAACCGATTAAGATTGGGCATGTCCGTTGAGCGAACAACCGAGAAAACGGGATCCTCCGACAACCTTTCAAATCCCAGCTTTGTAAGAAAACTATTGGCGTAACAGGCACGCTATTAAAGGATGTTCCTTCAAGAACAATGGATGTTAGCACTTTTCCCTCGACGTTGGACATACGAGCGAACTTTTCCGGTGGAAATTGGCGGAAGCCAGGATTCACCACGGCCTGGGATTTCCTCAACCTTAAACGAACTTACACAGATCCTTTTCCCTTTCCGTCGAACCTTCCTCTCTCCTTTCTTTCCCAGAGAATGCACCGTCTCTCCTTGTTTTTCATTTCGGACCGGTCCTTCGCCACTTTCCTGCTCGTTCTCACCCTAAGACCCGCAAAACCCCTGAGAGAGCGGATCCTTCCTCCAAAGACCGACCCGCCCCGATACCATCGACGTCCCCGTTTTTCCTGCCAATTTACGGCCCTTTTGTCTCAAGGATCTATCCTGTGCCAGTACGACCATACCCACCGTCGAATAAAGAAACCTGATTTTTTCTCCGATTTTATTCACCCGCGTTTTTCCTTGTGCGAACCGGCAGACACCCGTCGATCCTTGTGCATTTTCAATTCTTCAAGGCTCTAACAAGCATACCTGAACATTTTGGAAGTATGTACTGTGATTGAAGTTGGTTTCGAATCTCATGAAAAAGAATACTGCGACATACTGAATTGTTTACAAATATGGTTATGGAAATATCTTCAGATACTTGATACATGTATTCTTTTAACAAATAAGGTATTTATTAACACGTTTGCTGCCACGTGTCACATACGCGTGACGAATCAATTCTCCTGAAAGAGTGACATCATATATGCGTGATTGCAACAAATTACCAATTCCTTCAAAATAATATGTTATACGTGTATAAATATGAGATAAGATTCCCATATACGTGATGTATTATTTGAAATACGAAGTTTAGTACATTAATACATCTCATATGAACATAATCAAAAAGGTAGGTACGACCTCGAGGGGCTCTGGTTTAGTACATCCTTAAATCTACATACATTGCAGGTAATAAATATAAAAATATGAAAATAAACAACATAAATATGTATATGAATTACATTTAAAATAAACTTTAAATAACATAAAATAAACATTAAATTGAGCTTTAAGTGACTAACGGAACGTCACATAAAGTATTTCTTTTAACTTAGCAATTTAGAATTAACGATGTTGTAATTATTAAACTTTAAATGTAGATTGCACTGCTCCTTGCATCTATTTTGCGACGTAAATTATTTCTTTGTTCAGTTTATTTATTTGTCAGGAGACTGCTAACTTCATTCACGTCCTGTTCCTCTCTGTGTTTCACTATTACTCAGGTTTTTGTTTTCCACATCCTCCTCTTGGCTCAGGAAGGTAAGTAGTAGACACGTTGTATTGCATGGAATTATTAGAATGTGGCGTGATCTGTGACGAACGGATTTGCGATTCAGCCGAGGCAATGAATAAGGTAATGGCAAATTGTAAGATTTATTACAATCATTCTTTCCACGTCTCAAATTTATTCTTTGTTTGTTTTTTCATATACGTTACTGTGTAATGCAAGAAAGAGGTTTAAAGCAGATTATTATGTCAGTTAAGTTTTGATGGTATTGTGATTGATTTTATTCTTTAAATAGACTTTCATATCAATTTTATTGGCAAAAGTGTCAACTTCGATTTTACAAATATTTTCTCATTTTAAATACTTACAATTTTTTATAATTCCAAATACCTCTAAACATTTTTTTTCAAATTCTTATCGTAGTTCAGCGGTTTCGAAGAACAAAGACAAGACTATGTTCAGTATGTAATTATGCAGAGTGTACCAGAATTTAAAAAACCCTCTAATCGGCGCGTTCTATCGCATTCATTAAGGATTTAGCGTTAAAGACAGGTATCTCATATCTCTGAAGCTTTGTGTCGTAAAAATATTGTAGTACGATTAACTCTTTGAGCCCTGACAATTTTGGGTAAAAAACGTGCACCATGTGCTGGAATGTTCTGCGGTAGAATAAATGTTAAACTGAATATTCCATTATAATAATATGTATGATGTCGATTGTTTAGTTGTTTTAGTGCTCTGAAACTGCAACATATGTAACGACACATTTATACATTTTAATAAAACAAGCTGACGCGATAATTCGCCTAAATATTTAGGTTTATTGCGAGTTATAAACAGCTTTGTCTGGATCAGTACGGTGGTCCGTAGCACATGGTGACCGATTTTTTGGAATGCATGTATATGTATGCGTTCATCGTCCTCAAAGGGTTAAAGGATTGAAGAGTATACTAACTAAATTTCACCCAAATTTTATATATAATATAACAATTTCATATTTATAGTATTTTCCTAGTTGTCACTAATAAATATATGTACATAACATAATTTATCAATTATGTACCGTAGTAATGTGATTATTATGTTGCAGATGTTTATTCAAATACACAGTTTTAGACTCAAATATTTTTCTGTTTCATGATCACTAATGAAAGGAAACTCCGACAAAAATTTCTTTCCTCTTATGAAGGTTTAGAAAGTGTATCTTTTTAACTTATTTTGTGAATATTTGCAACGTTTAAAAGAAGTCCGATTATTCCTAAATTTTATGGTATCTAATTATTTTTCGTAATAATACATATTGGTACGAAAAGGGTTGCAACAAAAAGGACACTTTTAAACTAAATAACAAATGAATTGCGTTATCGTTTAACCAATGACTGCCACACTTTAAACGTAGATAACGACACACCTCTGTAAACTTTGATACAACATAAGAGTAATTTCCAATTATGCTTTTTGTAGCCAACGATATTAGTAATTCTTGATAGTTTTTTTACTGGTTCTGTTGCACCTTTGTAAATGTTTTTATTAGCACTATTCGTAATCCGATAACACCTGGATATAAGTATCACCCATATATGGGTGACATGGCAGTCACAGTGTTAATATACATTATTATACTTTGTCTTATTAGAGTTTCATGTATTCTTACAATATCCTTAGAGCTCTTTTACACGGAGATACGTGCATCCCGATACGCGTATGCCTTAACATTCTCATATATTTAAAAATAACATCATATTGTTTCAGTTTATTTTAATTCCATATCATAAAGCAAACATTTTAAATATATGTTAACCCTCGAACAGCGGATGGCGTGATAACCGCACGCACGGCAATGGCCGGGTCGAACTTGACCCAATAGTAAAATTTGTTTGTACGTATCCGCAAGCAAATGTTTATGTTAGCCTTTTATTTTATTGAATATTTTAGCTTTTTAAATTGAAAGGTAAGGAGAAAAAACAGGGAACATCCATTTTTATGCTGTGTTCAACTTGAAAAAGAAATTAAAATAATGTAAAAATTATTTGTATGCTTATGTTTCTCCTGCTGCTTACTTAGAGTATAACCTCACATTAGAAACAATAAAGTTCTCCTTGTCTCTTTACTCGTGGACTAAAGTATTAAAAATTGATTTTCTCAATAAATCTGTTTTGTAACATTGCTTGTTTGTACCTCTTACTTTTCCATTATGCTCGTATATAATAATTAAAAGGAAAACATATTTACAGATATTATTTCATGAATACTTTTACTACACATATTTATTTTATAATTGTGAAGCATTATTCTGCTTCTATACAATGCGCATATAAATTTTCTTTTTGATTTATCATATGATCGTTAAAAATATACCGTAAACAGTTATCACCACATAACGTAGCTTGTCCATCCGATGAAATTTCGTTATTATAATTATTCTCATTCTTTACAAGCTCGTTGAAACGATACTCTTGATTCGATATAATGAATTTCCTGCACTGAAATCGCCATGAAAACGAAAGCACGCCTGTTTCGGTCGATGCTCTGCAACATAATGTTTCTAAAACGCATTTTCTCGATGCTGATCATGAGACTCGATGTATTGTTATTGCTAAGGCAACGATTAGAAGAAAGGGGGATTACTGTAATTCCAGATTCACAGTCTTAACTAGACGAAAGGCACTGTAATGCTGGGTCTCGAACGACCCGGTCTCTGCCGTTCGAAGGTTAAAGTGTTACATCTTAACATTTTGACGGCAGCTGTCACTGTATATGCTATTTTATTTATTTGAATAATACCCACGTAAAACAAAGAAATGTTTCAAATCATATAATAAATATTTCAAATATTAATAAAGCGGAAATTGTAGAATCCTGAACACAAAGGCAAAAATGTAAAATACTTAGTTTCTTAAGAATTCTTGTAAAAATGTCCAAAAATAATTGAAGAGTACTTGTAGAAAACACTGTAAGTGCCAAAAATCAAATTTTTCAGGAGAAAGAAAAAACTTACCTGTCTTCAAATTATTTACGAAATTTGATTTGTTTTTGTTGTTAAATGTGACTAAGAATATAATAACTCAAATGCATCACAACATTTTCTATTTTTTTGCATGAATGTAGTCAAAATTCATGAAAAAGGAACTTGTATTTGTAGAAAACCCTGTATGTGCCACCTCTTAAATGTAGAGAAAACTCAATATGTCATTCATTTAAATTTGCAAGCACTGTAAGTGCCAATCCTGTTTAGCTATCGCTTAACTGGCACTTACATTGTTTTCTACAGAGGCGGCGTTGGACAAACCGGTGGTAACATCTTTTAGCACTATTGGTAACAATTTACAAAGGGAATTTGACTTATAATTCTATACTGCAGTATTCCCATTGGCATGTAGAACATTTTTCGATAAAAAATCAAAATTTTTCAATTTTGGCACTTACAGTGTTTTCTACAAACACTCTACAATTATGTTCGTAAGAATGTTCGCAAAATATTAGCGGCCGTCAAAGTGTTAAAAATCTTCAACAGATTGGCTGCAGGTCCTAAAATTAAATTGCTGGCCCATATTTAGACCACTACCTCGTCTAATATGTTTTGATGCCCGGATAGAAATATTAAAAACATTTCCCGGCAACGACTTATCGTTTAATCATTAACAATTTAAGATTTCATCGAAATTTTGGGTAACTACAATGTTAAACAAGCAACACGTGTAAATAAAGTTTTATTCATATACGCCGACCACAGTTTCAAACAAGAATTTTGTTTTATTTTATTCATTATTACCTTTTACTTGTGTATTCTACGTTTTGTACGTATCTATATATTTCCGCAATTGTGTAAACTTTTCTGCACACGTTAAAATGTTTTATTCTATTGGCATTGAAAAAATAAATAATCGTTTCGAAGTGTCCCGTTTTAATTAATCCGCTATCAACATTGAACATTTTATTTGATTTCAAAATTTTTTAAAAATTAAGTGCGTACAGAGATTTGTGTTGTTTAATGGAAGATCTATTTAAACACAAAACTATTTCAATAATAACAAACTATACTACCAACATATGTATCTGTTGAAAAAACGTAACACGGAGTGGCTCTGCTTACACGTTTAAAGCTCAAGGTGTAATATAAGAATTAGATATTCTTATCGAATATAGTATTTAATATTCTCAACCGCAAGAATGAATCATTAATGAAGAATGTACTTACTAAAGATTGTCAAGTTTAATCGATTCTGCGGTAATACGATTGGCTCTAAAGGTTGAAGCAAAATTCTGATAAAAAACTTTATTAACGCATTTGAATGAAACTATCATTGTTATTCATAAAAAAAACAAGCTATTAAATTATAAAGCAAATCTTATCAGGTATACATAGATCGATTGCACACGCAATCTTTCTTATCTTATTCGCAAGTGGTTTGGCCAAATTACGATGAGTCATCGAGCTTCTTGTTGAGTTTCGTCGTTTGATATCATTTCACTAAAAAAAAAAAAAAACAGATAAACGATGTCGTGTGGTAATCTTGAAAATACTTCAATACTTTCTGAAGAGAATTTAAGTCTATTCAAGTACACTTATTTTTAATCTATGTAACTTCGAGGTAATTTATCTGTAGAGAAATAAGAATATGTTTCGCATTCCTGCGAAAAAATATTGAATCGTGAAGTTATAAAATAATTAACTAACAATAAGAGATGTGTATGGTACCCCGAATTTTGTAAACATTTTATAAATGTTTTTTATCATTTTAAAAGATTACGAAGAAAACGTAAAGTGCACCAAGTAAGAAATTAATATCGCTTCTACAAATTGAATTATAAACACTATTTAGTACTTCTAACCGTCTGTATTTATCACAGTACAGAAATTCGAAAGAAATAGACATTAAAAAACTATAAGATTATTGGTATAAACAAGTTAAATAATTTATAATATAGGCAGTATTACAAAAACTAGTTATTTTTAGCGACACAGTTGGTGTAATTTAATACATTGACGGCCGCAACATTTGTTAACAATTTGAACTCCTGTCTATTATATTTACAAGATTTCCTGAATAAGGAAAATTTCTGAATTATCAATTATTTCAATATGTGAAGAATTTTCACTTCACAAATATTTCCGTACTTATTTGTTTATCAGTGAGAAATGTGTTTATTTGTTACATCTACATATAATGCGCAAATAGACAAACTCACGCATGCGTAACAGCGGCCATCAAAGTGTTAAGATAAACAACAGTGGGATTTTTCTAGAGTAATTCTTTAGAAAACTGTCTTATTCCGGTAGTAGCGTTTGATCATACTTAATACTTATACCGCGGGCATTGCAAAAATGCAATGTTATTCAACTATCATTAAACCACGGGCGTTTTGTTAATGCAATCTGTAACATGATATATTTACAACACCAATATCTTTATGAATGCTCCGTAAATTTTATATTACGGATTTTTGTAAATAAGTAAACGATCAGATAACACAAAACCATTGTTAGCAAACGTCATTGTTCATGTTTAGGTTCCATTTTGAGCTATCAAAAATTATATAAGAGTTGCATTAATTTTTCCCTGAAAAGGTAAATTCTTGAAATTTGCAAAATAAAGATAAAGTGAGAAAAGGTTATTCTTTACTGTGCTATTTGAAATAAAAAGTAACCTTATAAATTATATTTAATAGTAGTTGATCTTGGATACGAGAAAATTTGGTGAATGCGATAATGATAATTCCGTGGTAAGTTGCAAGGTGATAAACCATATATTTTTCATGTAATACGCAAATGATACAATAGATAGCATCACACAATAGAAATAGTAAACAAAACAGCGCTTGAACTACGGAAAACCAAAAAAAAGTAATTTTTTACGAAACGAACTCCGATTTTTTATTCATATTTTGATCTTCAAACCACTGTAAAAATTGTACATAGAATAGAATAGAATTTTATGATTATTCGGCCTCAAAGCCATCGGAAAGGACTTGGTTTGCAATAAATTTACATAATATTTTATCTTAACTCACTCATCCACATACTCACTCATACACACACACTCGTACTCCCTATTACCCGCCTTTTATCTTCTCTTTTTCACTCTACTTCCGTTAACCATTCTAGTACTTCCTTGGTTTTCCTGTCGCTAACTATGTCCCCGACCTTACATTCCCTCTCTCCAACTTTTAACTTCTAAAATTGTAAATATTAATACACAGTAGAACCTCGATTATCCGAACACCTGACATCTGAAAATTGATCATCCTATGTCTGCTACAAGATGAAGTAATCATTAGTGACACTATGTACCTGTGTTTCACAGCAGTGGATATTTTACATTCTAAAATAAAGTTATCATTATTATGCGAAATACAGTTACAGTGCGAGTCATCCTGTCACCAATTGTAGTTCGGGTAATCGAGATCCTATTGTATTTAGTTTTCCATAGTTCAGCCGCTGGCCACACTCATACTAATGTAAGAGTCCATTCACACCTATAGACATTGAATGTGTCAAACGTGTAGCGTGGAAAACACGACTAATAAATATTCCTTAATCTTCATCCATCTCTCACTTTCCTAAATGAGTTTGTCCCTTGATGTCAAATTGATATAGTGATAAAAAATCAATATACTGAAACGATAAATAGTGACATTTGTAAATTCTTTTATACGAAATAAGAAATTAAATTTCTGTACATTCAGTACATTCAGGCATAAGATTGTCCACAAATAATAAAATGATCTGCAAGGCATACTGCACTTTTCCGTTTATTGCATTTTTGTGAGAAAAATGTGTCAAATTGACACGAGGGACGGATACGGGTTAATGCATTCTTTATGAGAGCTTTCATATCTAACGTAATGTAGCCTTACAGACATCTGTCTGTACATGTCTATGCTTATTCGTCCTCGTGTGTGTGGACAATGTAAATTAGAGTCCTTACTATCCGGATATTCGAGTATTCGAAATATTCATTCGAAAAATATGTTTTTACTATATTTTTAAACAAATTACTTTTTCGAAAAACTGTGTATGCAATCAACTTCAACATTAAAAAATACACATATCGTACTTTCGAACTTTTTTTTCTAGGACCAATAGTTTTTGAAGTATACCGTCAAATAGGTTTTTCGATCCCAACTTCAAGGGCTGTTTCCAGCCCCTCAATGGGAACGATAAAAAAAAATCAGTGTCAAATATTTTTTCGAGTTCTATAACATAAAAATTGCATGAAAATCGGCGTGTGTCAATTGGTTAATGTTCTTTGGAAGTTTGCTGTACTGATTTGTAATGTGTGTAGTCGAGCATTATCATGCACAAGTATGGATCAATGCGTAGTAATAAATAAGGGTTGTTTGTAAATCAACTTTTAGTGCATAATTTCAATTTTCTGGCAATATGATGCTGCTGTTATTGTTTCACCTGGATTTTGAAACAAGTAGTCGATTACGCCTTTCACACACCACCATACAGTCACTTTTTCAGTCGCAATGGTGGTTTTGGCACGTGTTTAGGAGTTTCATTAACATCCAACCATTGTTCAGATTGCGTTTGATTATCGTAAAGAATCTATTTTTCGTCACAGATTATAATTCTTTTAAAAAAGGGGCTTCTATTTTTGCGCATTGTAAGCGTGTCACGAATTGTAAATGTCTTCAGAGACACCATATTGTTTGCTTAGGTAAAACAATTAAATAATAATGAGAAACAACGCAATAAACAAGGGGGACAGAGGACCACAACACCGAAATAATTTTAATACAGTGCAAGTTAAAATATAGATTATGTAAAGTTTATTAATCGCGGTTGCTTGTCAATTATTCTGAAATCGGCTATTTCATGTGGTACAACCTAATAATATAAATGCGTATGAACGTATCTAGAAATTTTCATAAAAATATGTCGTAGAGTTTTTTAAAAAAACTCGTATTACTGATCACCTAAAGACCAACTATAGGAGAAGAATTTTTTCAATCTATTCTACTTCGCCGGTGAATAATTATTATAATTTAACATTTTGACGACCGCAACAATTTTGCAAATACTAATTATCTTTGACTATTTTTGCTATATTTTGTAAGTAACAAAACATTTGACACGATTTTCTTTATATTGAATATTCTAAAGTGTCTGCTCTATTAGTATGTACCTGAATATTTATTTGCCATCACTGACAGATATGTTTATTTATTTCACAAGTATTTCATTCAAATTAACAAATTCACGTGTTCGTGATAGCGGCTGTCAAAACGTTAAATGATAACAATGTATATAAATTCACAAATATAGTATAAGTGTATATAGAAAAATCTGTAAGGTTTCATAAAAATGTTTAGTTTTTTAAAAAAAAATTCCAAAATATACCGTTAAAACAGACTGTGAAAGGAGAACACCCCCTTAATACCATTTTTAAATTGTTCTTCACTCTCAACACAGATTAATATATTCAAATATTTGTTGAATGAAATTATATTAGAAAAAGTAAAAAAGAAGAAACTATTCAAGTTTCTTCTTTAAAAAGTGAATATTTCTCGATTTATTTATACATTCTCTCCGTATTTCAATTATTTCCTTTCACATCCTAAGCAGTTACTCACTGGCGCTTTGCTTGCCTTCAACCTATCACTTGCTCGATTTCCATAACAATTGCGGTAACGTGTTCTGTAATTCGCTTATTCTCATATGTTCCGTTTCCTGGTTCGTCACGGTTGTAACAAAAATCCAAGCACGTCGTAAGCAATACTGCATCAGAAGACCGATTGGAATATACAGGGGAGTAGTTTTTTCATTTCATAAAAGCCCAGCGTCCGTTTAAATGGTGGCCATGGCCAGGGATTTGAGCAGTAAATTATGCGATCGGACCAGGAGGGACTGCCAGTTCACCTCATCTCTTCTTCCTCTTCCCTCCTCCCTTTGTCTCTTTCTTCGTCTTCCTGATTTCCTATCAACTATCCTGCCCTTCTTCATCCTCTTCTACTGTTACCTGCTCGAACGTTCGTCCCTTAGGATGCAAACCAGGTTGTTCCCTTTACAGATGCCACGCTTCGTCGAAGACAAAGACCCCCATAACGTGGGTTTACAGCTGCCCCGGAGAAATATCCCGAAAAATTTCAAGATTTTTCCGGGAACTACCTGCCTGCCAGACTACAGTGAGACGGCTGTCCTTTCTTTGTCGATGATCTCCTCGGTCTATGTAATGGAAGAATTTATGTTTCTTTAAATACGAAAACAAATTCTTGAAGCAGGGAAAAACCATATGGAAATATTGGGTTGTTCCGAGACTTTGTAGCGAAGATTCATGAACACTTGAAAGTATAATTTTTGTATAAGATTTATGCTTTATTAAATAATACATGCACACTTACTTTCAGTGACTTTTGGCCATTTTATAAGTTCATGATTCTGTCTTGGAAAAGTTGGCATCTTTTTGGGCAAAGAATTCCTTCAAATGGTTTTTCACGGCTTTAAAGGGATCATTCCAGTGTGACGCTTTCAAAAATTACATTTTTTTTCTTGTTTTCAAAATTTTCCATAAATTTTGGACATCGTAGTGAAGTCAAGCACCTGCAAAGCTTGTTAAAAGTAGAAAGGTCAAGAAAATACAAGTGAATATGAGACTGGGATCGCCGATTAGTTGTATGTGTTTCCTATGATAATTTTATTCTGAAACTTTTAAATACGTTTTTCTCGAAACTTTATTTTTTCACCTGGAGCAGGTGAACTAAAAAAAAAAGTAATGAACCGATTGCTCTGAAAATTTAACAGATTATTCTATATACCAGTGGGTCTGGTTGGTAGCAGAATTATAATTTAAAAAAAAATCGTCTTTAAAAAATACTCAATTTTTTGGTCGTCATCATGAGAGTAATTTCAAATGATGTATTTTGTAATCAATGATGTTAGTAATTCTTTACAATATTTACTGGTTGTGTTAGACCTTTTTACATATTTTTACTAATACTATTCGTGGTCAGATAAATAATAAGTGAATGTAAGTATCTCCTATATATCTATGGGTGACATGGCAGTCAAAGTGTTAAATTACCGAATATTGAATCTTTAAAAAAGTCTTGTACTGACCGTAACAAATGATAATGAAAGAATTTTATATCGATGAATAATAGGATAGGACGTTCAAGTCAAGGTCTAACAATTTCTGTCAGCTTTATTAAAAAAAAGTGTTGTAATTTTATCTTGTAAGAATACAATTCCATTCCTGTTGAACAGTTTCGGACGTTTTTCTATAATCGCTGCAATTCATTGAATAAGTTGTAAACCATGCCTTATCTACTCAAGGAGGAACTTAGGGAACCAGCTAATGTTATCGGTAAATGTAGTAAAACGTTCGTACATTGTTTTCATTTGTTTGGAAGTTGAAACAGGCTCTCCTCTTTGGAGGAACCCAAAAATCGACTTTTTAGATTTTCTAAAAATATGAAACTTAAAATATTAGGTTGATCGGCAAATATTCCTGTTGAAAATTATAAATTATTTTTTATTATTATGTTCATGTGTGTAAATATGCTCCCCCACAGGTGGAAGAGAGTTACAAAAAAGCACGGATAGTGTATAGAATATTAAAAGGTAAATTAGTATTAATAATAGTGAACTGTCTTTTTATTAAAATATTCCACAAAACTTTCCGGTCAGCCTACTGCCTTGTGTTAAAATGTTATTTCGAAATTCCTAAAAATAACCGACTTATAAGTTTTCAAATTGGTCGGCGTATCATAACTTGTGCTATCTCACGTTAAACGCGTTTTTCTCTGATGTGTTATAAAAAAATTAACTAACAAACATTAAATTATAATTTTATGAAAGAATATACTTTTCTTGAGAGATTGAACCCAAAAAGAGGTGAAAAATATTGTAATTAATATTGTCAGACCTTTTAAAATTA